>CM062584.1:4373000-5702000 GCA_031468815.1 Morus bassanus
ATCTTTGAGACATTCAGTTCCCCCAGCGCACAAAGGACGGAAAGCACTGCCCAATGGAGAATGCAGTTCGCTGGTGGACATGTGGCTAGAGTGAGCAGGATGTGTGCTGAGTGATGGGAGAAAACACCATTATTATCTTATCGGCATCACCTTCCAGGAGCGCTGAGAGCTGCTGGTGATGTGCTGGGCATTGTTTTGCTAAGCTCCACATAAACAGAGAATACCCTGCTCCTGTACAGAGAAAACCTTGGGGAAGGAGAGGGAACAGATGGTGTGTTGCAGGTTAATGACAGGGCCAGGAAGAAAATCCAGGTCTCTGCATGTCTGATTTGGTCTCCAGCAGTAGAATACTCACCCTCTGCCTTTTAAATTTTTCCCCATGGCTTTTTCTTTTGTATTTTTGGAGAATAAATATTTGCCATAGGCTTCAGCTCTCTGAAGGCAATGCCACTGCAGCAGAGCTGATTTATGCCAGTTGAAGATTTGGCCTGTTCACTTCCCTTCCCCTTTTTCCCTGAATCCTTCCCTCTTTCTTCTCCCTTTTGCACTTGTCTCTTTTATGCTGGTAACACCATTTGTCACCAGTATGAGCATTTGCCCGACACATTACGCAGTGCTGCTTCTCCTAGTCTTTCCTTCAGCACTTTCCACCTTCAGGGAAGTAAGTGCCAGTTTCTTTAAAGCTTCACTGCAGCAGCGTGATTGAGAATGCTAGCAGCAAATGATTGCTCTTGGTCTGCAGAAGTTCGCAGGATTACATTATAAAGGTTGAACTGAATGATTGAGGCCGATTTATACAAGCGAGGGAACGTTTTGACCCACACTCAGCAGCACAGCGCATTGTGCTTGCAGAACAGTGTTTCTGCAGTTCTTCTCTCTATGCTGGAAGGAATTTGCTGCAATGAAGTTTCAGGTGTGTTGGGGGTTTTTGGCAGGGGAGAGAAGCTGTTTGCAATGTTGTGAACGAATGCTCTTGCTCTCTTAAATGGGCTCCTGATCACCTACCTGAGCTTGCCAAGTACAGCATCCACTGTCAGGTGAGATCCATTAAAGGAGTCCCTCTATTCACAGAGAAGTCTGCAGTTTGTGTCCTGCGGGTAAGCAAATTGATCCAAATTAAAACCTCACCTTAATTCCTTGTTCAATACTCAAATCAGACCTTTACTGATGACTGAATAAAACAAAAATACCAGCACACAGTCCCACAGAAAGCCTTTGAAAAATCTCATTTCTTCAGTATACCTGGTTTCACTGTGGATTAGAGATGGATAGATTTTATTTTTGTAAGAAACATAATTTGGGCATCTCTCCAGAATGGGAAAAAAAGAAGAGAGGAAGGGGAATCTTCCAGGTGGGTCTAATATTGGGGGATTATTGCTTTGTTCTGAGAAATGCACAGAGTTTGGATGAATGTCTAGGGTGACAAGGTTTTGTGCCCCAGGTGGGCTGTCCCACACCTAGAGTGGGAACCAGATCCAAATGCGGGAGCTGCAAATCCTGTGAGCCTTGGGTTTTATTATGTAGCCCTGTTCCCTTTGGTACCAGCTGCGAAGGTGTTAGTTGGCCAGCTTCTTTCCTTTTTTCCTTCTCTCCCTCTATTCCCATCCATTCTCCTCCACCACCTACATGCAGCAGGTTCTCCTGGCACTGCTGGTCCAGTACCTCTTCTGATACCAGGGAGAGGGAAGGACACTGCTTAAGAGTTTATCAAAACTGAACTTGCACTCTGCTGGGTTATGGTCATACATAACATACAGACTAAAACTTGAAATCTGAGTGCACTGAACTTTGGACTCAGACAGATCTTCCTCTGGCTTTGTAGCTTGCATGTGCCACTGCTTTCAATACTCAAAGCCCTTTGGTAGCCCAGAAACCAGAAACCTCTGAGTCTCTTGGCTCTGACAGTTAATGCCTTTATTGTAGCCATTAACCACTTAATCTGAGCAGACAGACTAACTCACCCACTTTTCTAAGGTATTAAAGGCTTCACTGATGTTTGCACAGTATTTAAGTGTATCTTTCCAAAGGAGCTACTACTTTTGTGAGCCAAAGACCCACTGTTCTTCTGAAAAATGCTATAAAATTGCCAAGTGTTGTTGTTATTTTGATAGTCTAAAGAAAACAACATGAAGATTTTATTTAGTGTCATCAGAAATAGTCACTTTCAGATAACAGATGCTGCCTGCGCCTTTCGTAGGCTTACTGGGGGTCTGAGTGGACTTGCCAAGAAGCATCCCACTGCGCTGTAATTACTGTTACCGATATTTCCAGATGGGTTTGCTCAGCACCCTGTTCATTGATATAAATTACTAACATCTAATTACTTCAAAAGTGTGGGTGCATTCTCATTTCAGTTTGGGACGAAAAATGCTTGTGCACAGCATGGTACACTTATTAGATGAATGAAAACAGGGAAATGTCTTTGATGCAGAATCTCTGGGTGGTATGTATAGATCAGCGAGAGCAAGTGGGAGGCAGGGTTTGATTTGCTTTTGCAAATATATTTTGTGTATTTTGATACATGGGGACTACCATGGAGCTGACGTGTGTTTGGGTGAAGCTAGTAAAGGAGTGCCTGAGGGATCAGCCAGAGCCATTCAGACCTTGGGAAGGAGGCATTGTGGGCTCAGTGTAGCTTTGACCAGCACGACCCAGCTGGAGGTACACATCCTGCTGACATTTTGGGGTGGACCTTGTGCATGGGGACATGCTTGTTTCTTTAAAAATTGGAGGAATAAGAGGAGAAGCAAGGTCCAGTCTGGCTCTTCTGCCCTACATACCAGCCAGCTCTTGCCACCAGTACCACTCTGTCTGCTGTCTGTGCAAAGCTGCATTTCTCCCCCTTGCATCTTTGAGTCCCTCTCCTCTGGCTTCCAGGTTGCTAAAGACCTTCTGACCTCAGCAGTGTCTTAACCTCCAATTAACTTCCTTTCTGAATGTTTTCAGGGCTGCCAGGACGGGTTGGTCCTCCAGGCCCGGTCGGACCAACTGGTCTTCCAGGACCACCAGGGCCAAAAGGAGAGAAGGGACAACCTGGTGAGAGGGGCCCAGCAGGGCCACCAGGTGAGTCCTGGAGGAGGGCAGTGCTACCATGATAGGAGATATTTCACTTCATACAAATTATCTGTGACAACAGATCATAAAAGGCTGGACACACAAGAAGTTGAGCATCTTCAGTTGGTATTGAATGCATTCCAGCGAGTCCCCTGGGCACTGAAATCAGCCAGCAGCTCTCAGAGAGGGCAGTCACCTGCATGAGCAATGACAGTCCCTGGGATTTCCCACGGAGCTGGAGAGAGCTTGTCCCAGAAAGCTACAGAGCAGGATCATGTTTCCCCATCCTGCTCAGGAGCTGTAAAAAAGAGTCTCTGATCTGTCAGCCTTTGGAGAAGAGCGTTCCCTGTTTAACCCTCTCGCTGTGTGCCTGTTTTAACTCCCTTTTTTCTCCACCATTTGTGTCAAGCTGTCAGATGCCAGGATGTCAAACTAATGACACTTTTGTCTGTAAAGGGAAAAGGTTATGAGGCCATGCTTTCAGAGTACACTCTATTCCTGAGCTAGGAGACTTTCTTCATCCCCAGAATGTTCCTAAATCTTTTGATGAAGGTGATACTACGCAGTAGGTGCCAGACCTCAGGCTCTGTGCTTTCTATGTGTCTAAAAGGCTGTGCCTTGTAAATCTGAGCTCAGGAAAGATTGGAAACTTGGAGCGTGCCTTAAATGTGAGAGCGGCCCTGAACGTTTTTTGGCATTTTCTGGCAACCTGTCAATGGCTAAAGTCTGGCCAAGGATGTGTCTGCCTTTTGGTTTCTCAGTTTGCAATGAGAGCCTTTCAGCCCCACAGGAAGCAGAGTTACTCTGCTGCTGGACTGACTGGGTTTCCATTGTTCTTTCTGTGCTTTCCTGGCAGTAAGGTGACATACAGGTGTACGTGGAGGGGAAGAGAAAGAGTGGCGCTTGATTTCACGCCTTGCTGCCTTTAGTTTCTTGCTCAGCCTCAGGGAGGGGGGAGATTTTACTCTTTCAGGAATTAAGCTTTGCAGCACCTTTGAGCCAAGTAAGGCTATCTGCTTTGCAGAGGAAGATGCTAAAGGCAAATAATGGAAAACTGGGAAGATGGTCCTATTTCCGCCCCCCCCCCTCCTAATTTCCACAGTTACAGTTCAGGACAGAAATAATTAGTCTTCTTACTGCCTTTTTACATGGTAGCATCATTAGCATATCTTCAAATGCACTAAAAAAACCCTCTCCTGCCTCTGCACAGGGCTGTTGGGACCTCAAGGACCAAGAGGACTTCCAGGAGAAACTGGGATCCCAGGTCCCCCAGGTCCTCCAGGGCCACCAGCCACCCCAAGCCTCCCTCTTACCTTCCAACAAGGGGTTCTCTACTCGCTCCAGCCCACAGCTGAAAAAGAAAGTAAGTTTCCTCCTCGGTTCCCATTTTTTTTCTTGTACATCAGCAGAGTGGGCAGGCACAAAGCAGCTCAGCTCTTCCTCCCACGTCTCTGCCAGGGCCCTGCCTTCTCTAGGGGCAGCAGCTAGATAATCTGCCTCCGTTGTGTGGGTCTCTCGGAAGTTCCTGTTCAAGATGAAATACATAAGGCTTAGAAGCTAGAGGGGTTCACCTCTCCAAAATGAGGAACTAAGTCACTGATCTTCTAAAATCATCAGTTAGAACGGGGTCTGGGGGATTTATGGTTGCTCCCTGTACCTGGCTTTCTGGGTTCATCACAGCTTTGAGGAGGCAACTTTGGTGTCCTTTAAGCTTCCATCATGAGTAGCTGCTGTGAAGAGGGTCTCTAGTGAAATGACAGAGCTCAGGTAGCACGATGAGAGACAAGCGGGTAGAGAAATATCGCAGTCTGGCTGATTAGGTACCGGTGCAATGAAACTGCGCGGTTGAGAGACCTCTTGGTGCCGCTGTTGTGGTGTTACAGAGCTCAGGGTTGCTCAGAAATGAGTAAGTACCAAAGGCTTGCAACTCTGAAATTATATAACATAGCAAGGACATCTGTTAAATGTGTGTCTCTTCCTGCCCCCGCAGATGTGTCTTCCACCTGCATTTCTGGTGCATCAACATTATCCCACATCCATGCAAAACACAGAATTATGGACTCAAAAGCCCAGACCACAACTGTGATTTATTCCTTCCTGATAACTGGAGGGTCAGGGTTTCTTTGAGCCTATGGTGATCTAAAAATATATTTATTTGATTTGTGCTGTGCACGGCAAGGAAAGGCTTTCTAGGAAAGGCATATTGTGCACTTTTATCTGAGTGCTCTCAGATTTGGGCTTGATTCTTCCAGTCCAGTCTTGTGTAGCTGGCATCTAATAATGATAAAGCAGAGCTCAGCTGTATCTCCACTTGGCTTGTAAACTCCTGGAGCCCCGGCTCTGCCAGGTCTCCCATCTCCACTCCCCCAGACTTCAGCTGTGCCTCTTCCCCACTTCTTCTGCTCACATCCAGCTTCAAAGCTCACTTGATTTAGTTACAGCCAAGGATTAGTAAGTCTCCCTGTGTCTGACAGTTTTCTAGAGCTCTCCTTTCCCTTCCACCCGCTCCGCTCTCCAGACTCCTTTTCCCGAAAGTGAACAGATGTATTTTTAATTTGGGAAGAATTTTAACAGCTCAATTTCATATTCGGTTACTCAGAGCGTATGGTCAGGATGAAATTGTGGTTCAATACTAAGATTTTCACAAAATGTAGAATGAGCTGCTGTGTTCACGAGCCTTATAACCAGGAAGTTTTACATTACAGTCGCCTCACTGCCTTACGGGATCACACCAAATGGTGCCATTCTGCATTCAGCCTTTTATTCCAAAGGATCCTTAAGGATGGTTTGGGTACTGCTGCCGCCCCCTCCCTCCAACCACCCTCTAAATTAAACTGTTTCTTGCAGAGTAGTGGATAAATTAAAAAGTGTATAAAGGCATTGATTACATGGCCTTCCCAGCTGATGTGTGAGAATGGTGAACTCTGTATTGTCCCAAAATGGGACTGGATAAATGAGTGGATAAATATCTGTATTAACTCTGCCAACACTGGGCAGTGACAGGCTCCCACAGGGACTTGAGGACCGTGAGTAAATGGTGACTGTTACGTCCCTGGGGCAGCCCTGTACTTCTCCTCCATACCTGTGGTGGATTTCTTGGTTTGCAGAAGGAGCAGCCCAAAACTTTATGACAATTTTTGTCGTTCTAAAAATTTTTCTTAACTTATACTTGCCATGAGACTTGTATTATCTGTGTGGTCATGATAAAGTTACAGCAATATTAAGACCTTTTTCTTACAAAACTTACCATTTTGCTTATGTGTTGGGTGATTTTGCTTGTCACAGGTTGGTGGAAAGCTGATCCTCTACAACCAATAAAACTCAGCCGTGTAAATTCTGGGTAGACTTTTTTTTTAAATTTATTTATTTTCAGCGGAGCACATCTGAAAACTATAAACACAAAATTCCAGCTGCTGACAGCAGAGGGAAGCATATTCCTGGTAATGGGCACGTGCACCCACAGAGATGTGAGAAAGCTGTATCAGATTAGTAGTCATAGTACAGTGTTTGGTTCTGTCTGAACATGGTTAATGTATGTGCCTTTATTAATCGCAACAAGTTCCTGTTGGCAATGTTTATCAGCAGGCAGAAGCCAAAAATGGGGAGACAGATATTTTCTCACAGTTTCACTGTGCTGTGGTAAAGAAATTGGTCCCAGTTGTCTCCCTCCAGATCAGGTAGCAGAAAGAAATTAAGACAGGATTACTTCATTTCCATCCTGTCTCAACAAATCAAGCCTATAATGGGGGAATTTATCCCTTGGAAACATTAGACATCGGCCAGAAGCTAAACTGCCATACCCCACTGATGAGGCTGCTGCTACAAGGATCGCTTGCTTTCTCTGCCACTTAAAAATGAGTGGATCAGGTATGTGGTCTAGAGTTAGCTCAGTCCTCATGCTAAAGCTAAGACAATTTTTAGGGAAAAGAGGAAAGAACACAACTTTCAACTCGGTTGAGGGCTGTGTTTTCTTACATCTCAAAGATTTCAGTTTGCAGAGGACACATGAGACAACATTAACCTATTTGCAGGGAGAGCAAGGGGACACCGAGGCACAGCAGGCTTGCCTGTGTGCCCAGCATGTCATTGGTGAAAAAGAGCATAGAACCGAGATCCGTGAAGTGACATCCCAGTGCCTGCTGCCATGCATAGCCCTTCCTGAGGAAGGGAAAACAGAGCAGAGGAAGCAAAGGGGAAGCTGAGGAGGAAGGGAATGGCATTTGATTTAGAAAACCATACCAATTGCTTTCAAAGCTGTTTATGCCTGTGCCTCTGAGATGCTCTGCCACGCTGGCTGGGCACGTTTCACTGCCTCATTCAGGGCATTTCTGTGCTGTTTCAGGTTTTCCCCTTTGCAGTATGTTTGTGCTCTCTTCCAGAGAACATAGTTACTCTTACCTGCCCAGGTCAGACTGGTTGCGCTCTTCCTCTTGGCTGGGCTAGGAGTTGGAAAGCTCCTGGAGCAAATTGTGTATCAAGGTCTTCTCATACAAGGCAGACAGTTGTCTGCCTTCTGCTTTGGTATTTCCAGAAGCACTGAAACAAAATCCAGCCCTTGAGCCCAGCAGAGCCTGGGTCAGCCCAGGAGATGGCCGAGAAGGGAAGATTCTTGCTACCATTTGTTGCTGGAGCTGTTTTGTGGCTGCTATAACAATCTTCAACTGCAGTGAGCCCCAGAATGTCCCCCTGTTTATAAGGAGAAGGGAGTTCATAAGGAGATATGAGTTCTTCCTGCTGCTTTATGGGAAGATGAAGAGAGTCCCTTAAAAAAATGTGAGGGTTGTGTTTTAATGCACTTCGATCCCATTTCATTCACAGTATGTTTCATTCAGAGCTCATTCTAGAAGGAAACTTTGATCTGAGTGAGTTTTGTCCAGCCAGGCAGCTGAGGAAGGAGCCACTCTGGATTCCCTGTGTGTCCATACTCCTATGCCGCAGAGGCCAAATCAGGAGCTGCTGAGCTCAAGGGCTGTAGAGCAGAGCTCTCTTCTGTGTCACAATTATGGGATCACCTTTCATAAATAACTTTGAGTCAAATGTCAGGATAGGTGGGTTTGTGGGAGTAACTCTGTCATCATAATAATGTACCATTTAGCTGGAATGTTTTGTAGCTCAAATCTTTATCCCTGGCTTACCTCCAGCAGGAATTAAATCCTGGTTCTTTGCAGCCCATGCTCTCCCCCTCTCAGTGGATGTGATTTGATTTTGTTGACCACTTGTTCTTTAAAAACAAAAGGCTCTGCAATTGTTAATGTCTTCACTGCTCTTCGATGCTCATTTCCCAATTTCATCTTACTCCCAGGCCGTGATGGATTTTGACATAGTCAAATAAAACTCAAATTAATTGGATTACACACTTCACTTGGGTACCTTTCCTTCTGAACATGAAAACAGTCTCAGTTGTTTTGTTTCAGGGCTGTGAAGAAGGGAAGATGGATGGGGTTAGAAACAATAGTCAAAGAAATACCTGTTTGCATTCAGGCTTTAGGCATGAAATTTGGTTCTCAGAGGGATCTGGGTTAGATCTTGTGCTGTTCTGCTGCCAGGAAGGCATTGCAGAGATATACTGTCATCCTTGGCAGTTAAAGAGATTTCACAGTTTTCCCTAGGAACTGCTTTCAAACAACTAGCTTGAAAGTCCTCTCTATCATTGCCAATGCTCCAGAAGTTGAAAAGGCTTCATGATGTGCCTGATAACATTTCTGGAGATTTCACCTTATGTCCTTTGGGCTGGACTCTGCAGAGTAAACAAACACCCTTCTGACCTTCCTGGTGTCACTTGATGTTTACATCAATATAGCAGTGAGACATTTGCAGTCTTTTACACCTGCAAAAGGTTCACCTGAATTCTACTGTGAGGAGTTAAAGGGACGGGTGAAAGGAAACATGAGTAAATTTGAGGTCATGGACAGGAGGAGAGGGACGTTATTCCTGTAGCCTCCAGCTATGGAAAATGTGGACTTTTCAGAGGGTTTACTATCCCAATGACCAGGAGCCAACATCTTCATCCAGGTTAAATGCAACAGGAAATATGCAGTTGGTCCTATAGCACTGGTCAGGACAGTGGATTGCAAATCTTAGCAGCATCAGGACATGGGGGTTTCCTTCCTTGCTTTGTGACCTTGGTGTCTTGGTCAGTCATGGAATTTTTTCCCCTAGGTTTCCACAACTGTCAAATAGCTTTGTGGAATACTCAGATGAAAGATTCTGCCGTACAGGTACCCGCCCAGACTACTAGTATGCTACAGTACAGGTCCATAGGGAATATGGTTGTTGAATATCGTTTTGGAATTGCGAAAGTTAATAAGGGTTGCTTTTTTATATGTAGTTCTGTTTTTTTCTATTCAGTCACCAGCTGAAGTGGTAAGGCTATTGGTTCAATGTATGAGGGTTCAAGGTGTGAGGGAAGACGGGGGCAGCTACAGGCTGCTGATTTTTATTCCAAACAGGAGAGGACTGAGAAGGATGTGCAAAAGCACAAAATGCCTCCAATTCCTGCTGATACATTTCCCCTCCCTGCTCTACTCCCATTTCCATCCGTTTCCCAGAACTCAGTGGACCTGCCCGAGCTGGCCAGTTGAACACCTAGAATAATCCTAAATGGCAGGTGAGTTTCCCGAGTATGTGGAGGGGGCAGAGCACACCCTCTCCTTGGGCTTTCCTGCATCCTCAGTCCTCAGAGTATCTCCCACCACGACCTTGATGGCAGGGTGAGCTTGCTGAGTTGGTGGGGATATGCTAGACTGCCAGATTGGCTCAGCAGTTCACTGGTGCCAGACACGAGGGAGCTCCAGATCCATGTTTGATTTCTCAGGTAGCCAGAAGCCAGATGTGTCCTGGAGATGGCAAATTTTGGGTCAGTTATTGCTGTACAGTGCAGAGCTACTCTTAATCCGCTTTGGCATTCAAAGGTAGGATTATGTAAGTGTGCAGGAACACCAATTTTTGACAGAAAAAACAACTTTTCTGGGGTTATCAGAGGTGGAATGAGTAGCTCTGCGGGTCTGGGGTATGCAGCCTGTGCCCTCAGAGAGCAAAGGCCAATTGTTCCAAGAGCCCAAATTTTGCATCCTGAAGCATTGTCTGCCCTTGGCCAGCAACAGGCGCCAAAGGATTTTGGAGAGAAGCCCTGCCTGCTGGGACTGGGCAGCTCTTGCTGCAGGGACACTAACTGCTCTGCTCTTTAACACAGATGGAGAACCCCAGCTGGCCTCCACTGTCATAGACACCATCATGGCTGGCCTGCCAGGACCACGGGGAGCCCCGGGCCCCATTGGGCCACCAGGTAATACACTCAGTTAAGCTGCAAACCTGTAATAATGGGGAAGATGAGCAAAAGAAAATTCTGATGGAGATTGGAGTGGTCTGTGGGATGCCTTCAGGGAAAGCAAGTGGTCCTCATTGGAAGGGTAGCAGAGCAGTGGGTCCAGAAGTGGGAAGGGTGGCAAGAAGTAACCAGGTTCCTTATTTGTTGATGGTGGCAGACTGTTTTACCTTTGGTAGGGCACATCTTGAGGAATGTCTTTAAGAACGGGTCATCCAGTGAATTCCTTTATGAGAGCAGAGTTGTTCTCACCGCTGCTGTGATCCTGTCCTGTCGCTGCAGAGCTCCACTGAGCAGGATCTGGCCAGCTGCTCTGTGATGTGTATGCAGACTTTGCAGACTTTGGAGCTAGTTTGAGCTATTCCAGATTTTCACCAGTATAACTGAAATCAGAATCTGGGGTGAAAATTTAGTGGCAAGTCTTCCTTTTCTCTGTGTTGATGGGTGGCTTAAATGATAGTATTCCTGCAAACATCAGCACTTCCCTGTATGATGCATATTTAGGAGTGAACTCCCATTAGTTACAGAAAAGGCTTTTCCTTTCATTATGACGGCCTTTCATTTATCCTTCAATTCTTTTATTCTTTGACTTAAGCATTTGTATGGTGCATTAATAATTGAGAATGATTCAGCTGTACTTTGTGTATAATGTCCACATTGTTTCATCTCAAGGGTTGTGACAACTAAAGCAGAGAGGAGTATTGCTAAGTTCAGACTAAGCAAATATCCTGTCTCCCATTTGCAGGTACAATTTAACAGCTACTGTTGAGATAGAATTATTTTTCCAAAAGGAATGAATCTGTGAAGTGACTGTAAAACAAGTTGACCTGTTTAGACAGTGTTTAACTTGTCCTGGAAGCAGGCTCTTCTGTGGTATAGACTTGAAAAGAATTTGCCACTGGAGTGAGCAAAGAACAAGAGAGAGCTTTGCTTTGCCACAGTCAGCCTCTCATGCTGGCTATGTCCAAACCCTGTCTCCTTCATGTTCGTCACCAACTTTCTGACAACACTAGAGAGACAGACTGTAGCAGGGTTGTGGACTTCCCTTTCTACTTACAAGACTCTGTTTCAGAAACAGCAACTGGAGTATCTTGCTCTGATGTAGCTGTCTCATGGACCTAGTTTAAGTTTTCTCAAAAGTTGTCATTTTAAACAATGGAAATGCAGCATGTTGCTGATATCCTTCTTGCTTATTTTCACCGTTTTTTATTCCCAGAGCTCTAACACCTTCCCTAGGGCATAGGAATATATTATATCAGGATGTGGCTATCCAATCATCCAGTGTGTGATGAAGCGCTTATGCTGTAGTCCTGTGATCGATGAACGGCTCTTACCCATTGAGAGACTAAGCAGAACAATGAAAGGAATTGCATGCATTTGGAATTTAGGGTCCATCCTTCTGAGTCTTCTTAAAATTGTCTCAAATGATGATTCCCACCAGGGCCCCCCGGTGCATCAGGACCCAAAGGGCCACCAGGACCTATCGGAGTCCCTGGATCACAAGTAAGGCGCTTTAGAGCTTTGGGGCTGAGGGGCGGAGTCGGGGGTTGGGTGTGAAACATCTTCTCGTTGCACAAAGAGAGATAGTAGTTTGTAAGTCTTAGATCTGATGTTTTGTTCCCCATGAAATTCTGTGATTTTAATAGCTTTTTTTCATTCTGAATTGTTTTGAGAGGTTGAAATGGTTGCGCTTTCCAGATTTTCCCTTAATCATAACAACACATCTTGCTGTTGCTGTGTCAAAACATTTCACTGTGGCCTGAGTTGCTTCACCAATTCACCAAAGTGAATTTCTTAAGCCTAGCTTTCAAGAAATAGCACTTTTTATACGAGAAAAATATCACAAGTTCCCATCAGTTTGATTATTTATCGATACAAAAATTGTGGAGGGGGAAGGTAAAAATGGAATGTGATAAACTCACTCAAAAGAATTTATGATAGGAGAAGGGCAAAGTACTCACATGGATGGAAAAAGCTGGTTAAATGGAAAGAAGTGAAGTCATGGTGAATAGTGAACTGCCAAACTACTCAGAATTGTCTGATACAAAGGGACTCCAGTTTTGGGAAGTGTATTACTTAATGTGGAGGTAAACCAGTAACATCAGATATTTCAGAGGAATCTAACATGACTAAAGAGATAAAAGTAACTGAACAGCACAGAGAGAGAGAAACATTAAGTAACTTAGCAGAGGGAAGTAACTTAGATCCTGATAAGAGGTTTGGAATTGCTAGAAATTAGAGAAAGGAGATTTTTGCTATGTATTTATTAATTAGTTTGAGGATGCAATGGACAGCAGGTTAGTGAAAGTTTGCCAGTGTAGCAGAATCATTTCAATTAGTGAATGCTCTGGAGAACGATGAGAAACTCCAGATAGATATGAACACAGCAGGAAGTTTGGCAGCAAAATGACAGATGCAGTTTAACATGATTACATATAAGGTAATTCACAATTCATAAATAGGTTCTGTAGTAGAGACTGGCTTTTTCACATGCAGCACACATCATAAATCTCTCGTGTTTTTTTTTTTACTACAGATTTGTGGAATTCAGTGTTCTTGAGCGTCCCCATGTAATCACACACTGTTCATACTGCATGTTTGACATGGGGCCACATCTAATTGGTGCCCTACCTCGTTTGGCAGCCCTAGTTAACCTCCTAAATCAGGCCTGAGTTTCTGAATCTTTTGTGGGCCCAGGGGAGACATAGCTAAGCTGGAGGCCAGGTCACTGTGCAGGTGAGCTGGTAGGGCTGACTGCAGGCAAGGAGCAACATGTTAATGGTGAGAATTGCTGCCTCCCAGCTGAAGCTAGGAGAGTGCTCCTCCTTCAGACCCTCAAGACACTAATGCCCAGTCTTGTTGGGCCACTTGACCAGATGTTGAGGCTCCTGGCAGCTATGCCTCGAAAGCCCATTTCTCTGGATGCTGAGAGGTGGGGGTTTCTGGGGGCTGTTGTTAAGCAGGTTGGCTTAAATCGCCAGCAGTCTGGAATGGAGCGGTAGTCTCATTTGCTGCAGGCTCCAAGGCGATGCGCAAGTCACATGAGGTGGAAAAAAGCATCTTGCATATGGTCATGGGGAGCTGACATGCTGAATATAAACAAACAATACTGTTCTCTCCCTGTCTGGTTTATAGCTGTGGCTTCGCTGGGTGAATAAGTTAAGAATTTGGATCGATTTTTGCAAAGCAGTTCAATTAGTAGAAATCTGGGGACTATGCCCTTCTTGTCTGTTGGTGACTGCTTTATAGATTTATTCAACACAGGGAGCAAAATTATTAGTAGAGATTGGGCTTAATTTGAAAATTGTTTATTAGGGTGAGTGAATAGCTTCAAAATAATTTCCACTGCACAATCCAATTAATTTTCAGGTATGTATGCCTACTTCTGCCACCCACTGAGGCAATTATGAAGACACAGAAAGTAGTGGGGATTTTTAAGCTAACCATACTAGCTGTGTATTAGTTTCTTCTTGGTAACTGAGGACAAGAACTATCCTGTCATACCGACCCCTTAAAAATGTTATGTCGGTAGCCTGCAGTACATTAAAAGACCCAAATAGAGGGATATGCAGAAACTATAGCTCTCAGGATATCGGCAAACAGAGCTTCCATTGTTGTTGCCTGAGGGTAAAAGAGAATCCAGCCCAATTGCTTAATGGGTGCATGAGGTTTTCAGGATCTGAGGATCACTGGGAAATGTATTCACTACACCTACACAAAGGATGCACGGTAGAAATTAATTCCTCCTTGTTCTGCATCTCTTCTAGGGTTTACCGGGCTCTCCAGGACAACCCGGGCCAAAAGGCTCCAAAGGAGACCGAGGAGAAAGAGTAAGGTTTTACATACACAGAGAGATTCCCAGCAACATCTGGGGTGATGCCTCAGAAATTACATATAATATAGGCCTTTCAAATTCTGTGGGACTATAGCCATGAACAATTTTAAATGTAGAGTTTCTAGGTCTTCTGCAAGAACCAAGACGATGGTTTACTGTACAGAAAAAAGGTTGAATTGCTTGCAAAGTCTGGTGTTCCCTAAAGAGATTTGGGTAGCAAATACATGATATATAAAGGCTTGTGGAGACCAACTTTCTTCTGCCAACCAAAGCTCTTTAGGGTAGAGTATTTTGGGTGGTCTAACTGAACTCTTCCTTCTGTGGCAATAAGGCAGTAAAAGCTCATCAGACTTTTCCTGAGCCAAAGCCAGTCCCCAGGTCAAATTATGTTCTTAATATATTTAGAGTATTGAAATCATGTTCTTAATATGTTTATGTCCTATATCTCAGTCCTTGATGGGTTGTCAAGTGCTAATAACTAAACATTGGTAGAAGGGCTGTTTGAATGTTATTTCCAAACGGGTGAAGTTTAGGAAATACCAGAGAAAAATATAACAAGGATATAGATGTGTCAGATTCTCAGTCACTGGACTGGGAAGGGTTTCAGTGTGGCATTTGGGCCTTCAGCTCCTCCTTTTCAGCTCACTCTCCAAAAGGCCATGGCCTTTGAAGTCTCCTGAGAGTCACTAGGGGTGCAAAATCATTTGAGAATGTAGTATGTGGTGGAGGATCATTCAGCAATTAGATCCGCCAAATGTAGAAGTGGACACAGATGGACTGCGGTCCATCACTAAGACCCTAGTGAGGAGCGGAGTCAAAGAAAGGAAGAAAGATAAGGAGAAAAAAATTGGTTGGTACCTCTAAAATGGCTGCATCGACGCAGCCTTGTGCCACAGCTGTAGGAAACAAGTTTTCTTTTTTTCTTCCAAGTGCCACTTTTACCATCACATAGATGGAGGTGAATGTGGAGGTCACCACCTGTAAATGGGTGGCTGTAGATTACATGATTCCCCCATATGACAGCATCTCCTCCTCTTCATTTCTGCTCACTCTTCCAATCCAAAAGAGAGTTGTCTGAAAGAGCTAAGACAGACAAATGCAAATTTGTTAACTCCAATTTGATGGCTTCCCAAATTCATAAGAATAACGAGCAACAGACCTAAACTATGTTCCTCTGTCCAGACAGTGTGCAAGGAGAGCAAGTCCAGGTGACTTGTTTCATTCCCTCCTGAGGCACTTCACATCAAGGAGCAGCAGATATCTGAGGATGGAGCATATATGCTTTTTAAAAAAGCTCCGGTTTATTTTGGTATCTTTGCACATTGTTTTGGGTGCTTGGTCCCTGTTCTTACGTAAGAAATCACTTGCAGCTCCCTGAAAGACAGAGACCATTTTAAGTGACTGTAGTTTTTAATAACAGTTTCCTTCTGCAGATCAGCCACTTTGGGCATGTATTGACTTTACTAATAGATTACAGACTGATGTATTTCTGGGACTAGAATTTAAGATTCTGATAGAGAGGAAAACCTTAACTGAAGAGATTTCAGCACAGGTTACTGACTACAGCTCGTCACCATTAAATGTTAATTGTCAGTTTAAAAAAAAGGCATGGTGTATGGCAACGTGTCAAGTTTCCATCCAGGAAACTGATAAGAGCTCTTCCTCCATGATTCATTTAACATTTCGCTTTAGTGTGTGGTTGACCATATTGCTAAGACTACACTTATTTTGAAACAAAAGCTTTGTTGCACTGTGTCCATTCAGTACAGACAAATCCTTTAGACTTTGATTTTTGTTCCCTCCTTGTTAGATATTCAAAATTGCAACTCTCCTTCTAGGTTTGGGACAAATGAGATTTTTAAATGTCTTGCTAAACAGAAAAAATAAATTCTATTTCCTGTCCTTCCTCTGTTAGCGTGGAAAGTGAAGGCGATTGCTTTTTCTGGCAGAATTGTTGTAGGATGTTCCGTGTGCTTTTTGTCTTTTCTGAGTGTGGATTTGAATGCTGGTTTTGACAACTACATGCTGCAATTTTGGGTTTGGTGGATACAAATCAGAGCTAACTTAACACAGGGCAGAGTAGCTGTGCAGCTGCAAAGGGAAGCAGAGGAGGCTTTACAATATCTATTGAGATTCGAGAAAATGTTGTTACACATTCTTCCTGCTTAATCTCAGAGAGAACAGATATAGGAGAGACCTGAAGCAGTCTGAGCGCATCCCCTGGATGGCACATCTATGTGCATGCTGCTCACAATCAGCCTCTGTTCATCTTATTCTTAAACAGTGCCGGTGAGGGATACACCGCATCATCTCCAGGCAGTCTTCAGAGGTCCAGCTAGTGAGGGCCTGGGATAAAAGATATTTCTAACATCCAGCCTAAATATCCTTTGATCCCCTTTAAGCTGATAACATCGTTTCCTTTTCCCCCTGGACATAGACAACAGTCTGTTTATGTATTTTGAGTGCGTCGTTATGTCTCCTCTCTGTGATTTGCCGCTTGCCTGTGCTTTTTCACAGGCGTTACTCCCTCCAGTGCAGAATCCAAGTATTTCCCTTTGAAGATGCTCAGAGCACCTGACAAATTGGGCCTTCCTCCCAGCGCTCTTCATGTCAATACGGGCCTTTGTCTAGTGCTGGCTAGCTGCTCACCAGCACCACGCAGCTCCCCGTCATAATGTTTTTTAGATGCCCAAGGCCCATTGTTTTTTTTTATACAAAGCAGCAGTTTGATGGACACAGTAACAAAGCAGCTCTCCCTTTCTGGCAAATACTATAAAAGCTGCTGCCAGCTAGGTAGTTTTGGGGGAAAAAAGGATGGGTTTGTTTCTGTGTACGTCTAGGAAAGAAGAGCCAGGTTAAACATGTGGCTGTTTCATCAATGGATTTCTAAAGATGCTTTTAAATTTTGCTTCTCCTTCCCCAGCTCCTGCTTTCTCATGAAATAATCTATAACTCTTCTTCTGGTCAGGGATTCCACCCTGCCCCAGTGTGCTCTGGGGTGGGAAACCAGCACTGCAGAGGAAAACAGGGAAAAAAGATGGTCAGTTCGATGGCATTTCATTCTGCCCCAAACCAACACGTAACATTTCAAAATGTTTCTTTTTAAAACAACAACCACCAATAAAAAAAAAAAAACAAACCAACCCAAAAAACCCGACTGACAACAATGTGAAATTAGCACAGCAGGAAAAAGAAACAAACCAACCAAAATATTGTACGTGTGTTTTGATCAGTAGCTGTTGGGGTTAAGGCAGGGATGTGTGTGTGGAGCAGGAGGCAGATTAAATCAGTGCTCTGTGGGAGTCCTGGGCTCTGTTTGCTGTCTGGGGCAGCATCAGCCCATCAGTTTTACTAGAGAGAAGAATGCACTATCTTTGTAAGAAACAAATCTCCAGCCAAATTCCTTCCTGGTATGATGTAACTGACTGCTGTAAAGTTCAAAAAATTGCTAATCGTCTTACTGAGACGGTACTGAGCTGAGTAGCTCTGTATCGAACCAAACTTCTCCAAAGTGTGATGCATTTTGGAGCTGATACTTGACAGAAAACCATGACCCCCTTTTGCTGTCTCTAAGTGATAATGTCAAGGGAAAGGGTTTTTTTTTTTCATATTATCCCAAGTGTAAGTTTTTTCATTAAGCCATCTTAATTCCACTAGTAAAAATTACACTATGTTCTTGTCAAATGGAAAAATATCTCCTAATGACACTTACTTTATTTCCAACAGGGGCAAGCAGGTCTGACTGGAGAGAGGGGCATTAAGGGATTTCCTGTAAGTGATGTACTTGCGGGTGTGTGCAGGACTCAGATGGGTTTGGTGCCTGCCTGGCACCATAAATACCACCTAGCAGGACTGCAGCTGGTTCAACCAGCTCTCTCAGATGCCATGCTTAGGTCAACTGTCTCCAGCTTAAACATTTGTTCAACAGGCAACCTCACCGTAATGTATTCCTCTGCAAATGAAACATAGTCTTCCTGCATGTTAAGCATAGTGCTGAAATGCCATGATCAGGAAGGCATCACGCCAACAGAGATGTGCCTTGCTTGCAGATCCCCTCTAGCCAAACCTTGGCAGACAGAAGCCCTCTCCCTACCCCATGAGGTTTCTGGCACTGCCAGAGCCCAAAGGTGGGCACTATTAAACAACCCAAAGTACATCAACTGCTCTCAGCTCCCTCTTGCACCTTGGCCTGCCAAAATGAGCTGGAAACCCTTTAATGAGATAGAGATGTCTCCAAATGATTTCTTGGCAATACCTGAACAGATGCACACAGGAGATGTCTGCACTGGCACACGTGGCTAGGGTGCAAACAAACCGGTGGAGATGAAGGTTGGCTGAAAGTGAGCTAGTGGAGCAAGTTGGAATTTTTTTGGCTGGCAGCATCCAGAGAGGTACTAGGTCCTCTGGGAGGTTTCTCTTCTTTCTTCCTTAACTCCACCTCGTCGTTTTGTACAATTCACACAACCTTTTTCTCAGTCCTTCCTCCCATACCCACTCCTCCTTTGCATCTGGATTGCATGTTGGACATCTCAGGGATGTCCAGCAAGTTTGAGGAGCCCAGACATTTCCACTCTATTTTAGTCACCAGTTTGTTAGCCCTTTCCCTTGTTTTGTGTTTAGCTTGTGGTTTAATCTCTCCATGTCATCTGTTCTTTGAGAAATACATGAACTTCCTGGTTGGGGGGGAACATCAGACCAATGTTCACAGCACATAGGGATCTTTGTTCAAGAAAAGCTTAATGAGCATCTTCAGAGGCAGAAAGTGATGTGACTAATTAACTAAAGCAGAATGGAGGATTTTATGTTCTAAATCAAAGATGAACATATGCATGTTTGGGGGAGGGGAACAGCATTTTTGTCTCAGTGTGAGGTAAAAGCATTGCTCATTGAGATCTTCATGAGATGTATAGAGTCTTGTTATGGGCCCAGGCCATTGTTGCCAGCCTCTCCTGCAGCTTGTCCACTCCTGGCCAAGTTCATCAGTGTTAGAAATGGTGATGACCTCCTGGGAAGCTGGTGGGAGCCAGGACAGAGCTCACGAGAGCACTTTAGCCCTTGGTGTGAAGTGCTAGAGAGTCAGTTAATTTGTTTTCTGCTGGTGAAATGCTGCTGCCTTTAATTTGTTTCTTTGGTGGGAAGGGATGCAAGTGATCCTGGTCGGGGTCCTCAGTCACATGAAAAGAAATTTCTGTTTCTTGTCTGTTTTTAGGGTGAACCAGGCAAGAAGGGTGAGGAAGGTGACAAAGGTGCTGATGTAAGCATGTATTTCTACTGTTGTTTTACTTTCCTTTTTGTCTCTTTACTGTGCTTCACCCATATTCCCTTTGGCAGGCTGCTTTGTGGAGGGCAAGGGTCCTGTCCACAGTTAAAAGTGCAGAGATTATATGAACCTTGGGTTTGATCTTAATACATGCCAGAAATCCTGGTCTTTGAGGTTTCCTTGGCCACGTTGTCAGCTGCCCTTCTCACTGTGCCCTCTGAAGACCTCCTCAGTCCCCAGTGGTTGTTCTGCCACACAGAGCTGCTAGAAGGTAGGGAATTACTCTACCACTGTCCCTCCCACAAGCTGAGGGACAGACTCCCAGAAAAGATCAAGCTGCTTGTGCAGAGAGAGAGAGTTGGAGTTCTCACATCTCTGCTCTCCCACCCTAAAATACTTCCTAACATCTGTCTGTCCCTTCAAGCCCATATCTAAGGCAATAGGGGCAACAAACTACAGCTTGAGTGTACATGAAAGTATGTGGACAGGCTTCAGGCACTACGTGGCCCAGCTAGGAGCTCTGTGAGAAGCAGCATGAAGCCCATCAGGATGGCTTTGCATGCCACTGTTCCAGTTTATAAGGGAGCAACAAGATGGTGCTAGCCACATGGCCCAATTTCCTGGTGTACCAACAAAGAGAAAGCCCAGGTAACTCACTGATGTTCAGAATAAATGTCAGATGAGAGCAAAATCTGTTGTCCAGGTAGTTCAGCATAGTTAACATAAGCTTCACATTGTAAAGGTTTGACAGGAATATGCACCCTGGGTTTGGCCCACTGCAGAAGCAGGAACCAAACTGAAAGGCTTGGCTTTGGATCAGAGGCTCTGCAAACATGGGATATAAATGAGGAGTTTTTCTTTAAATAGGGATTTCTCCTGCATTCCTACTTAATCCTTGCAGTTTACCTCCCTTTTTACATCTTTTCTCTTGCAAACATTCACACAGCATAGTTTGGCATTAAGAAGGCAACATTATGAACAAGAAGCCTATTCTGCAACATATACCAATGTTAGTTTTCTTTTCCTTCTTGCAGGGGGAAGGTGTTCAACAACTTCGAGAAGCTCTGAAGATTTTAGCTGAGAGGGTATTAATTCTTGAGCACATGATAGGAATTCATGGTAAGCATCGCTAAAGTTTTCTTTGCTAGACAACTGGGGCTCTGTTCAGGCAGCTGCTTGATGGTTAAACATCCTCCCATTCTCCTAAACTCTCTGTCTAGTATCTGTTTAAGATGGGTTTTCAAGACTAGGTACCCAACATGACTTAAAGGATGCTGAGAACTGTTGAGGACCTAGAGCTTCCACCAACTCCACTAGTTACTCTGGCTTTCCAGTAGCAGGTGAAATGACCCCCACAATAATCTTTATTACAGTTCAAAAAGCCAAGTCACGAGCAGCAGCTCAAGCCATGTGGCACAGATCATCCACCAGCTTCCCAGGGAGCTGCTTGTTCAAGTCTTTACGCCAGATCATTTAATCCTGTTAATAGTGTCTTCCAAGTGACTTTAACTCCACGAGGCCCTTGCCTTGTGTAGCACTATATTTTACAGAGAAAGCCCAGTGTTACACGTTACCCTGAAAACCAGCAATCCCTGAGCATGTTGTATAACCTACATAAAACCTATTTTCACAATCAGATTTAAAGAAAGTCTCACACATTCTTTGTTCAGATAGATTTTATGTTTTCTGTTGAGGCTATTTGGCATCACTGGTACAGTGTGTGTCATCATCCCTTAATGAGTGTTTTCTTCCCTTAACCAGAGTATGGGTTTGTGCAATTGTCACAGATCAGACTTCTCCCTTTGGGGTACTTGAGGATCAATTCTTTCACAGCTGCCAAAAGTTGCTGTGCCAATTTCTCCCCTTTCAGAAATACAATAGAGGCAAAATGTTGTTTAGATCCATTATCCCAGCCTGTCCTTGGGATAGAGACCTTGGCACTGAGATAAGCATTTTTTTAACTAAGTCCCATAGAACTTTTCTTTCTATTTTCTCCTTGACACATGGCACCTAATTCCTGGCCTCCTTGTAAAGCAAGCTGCTCACACCTTCCTTCAGACTGACATCCGCTTTTATTATGAAGTGGCCTTTGGATATGGATTTAGCCTATGAAAATGCTAAATAGCTAAAATGTCCAGCAGTTACTAAGCAAGTGACTTAAAGTGCACCTACTACTGTGCAGTAAGGCAGCATGCTTCGAGAGCCCACCAGCTCCTTCTGGAGCCAGCACAGTGGTAAAATGAAAATGCCACTGGGCGCTTCAAAGCCGCAACAGTGTCAGTGCCTGGTGCTCGGTTATATGGCTGAACTGGCTCTTGTTGTTCAATGGACGCGTGTCTTTTAGAGGCCGAAAGTACTGTTTCCAGAAGCAATAGGCAGCAACAGCTTAAGCTTTTTGGGAAATCATGAATCATGAACCCATGATTTAACCACAGTCACTCTAAACTTACCTCTGCATTAAACCTAGTTTGCTTCATATTTTCATTGGATTTTATATACCATGGGCAGGAAGAGATGCTTTTATGCTGCTTTGCTTTGAGATGGTGGAGGTACCAGGAACATGTCCCCTAGATTACCCAGGCAGCAATCCCTGCCTAGCTGGTATGTTCTCCGGGCAAGAGGGGAAGGGGAACCCAGTCTGTAAGCACAATGCAGTGTATTAACAGGGCCTGGCTATCCATTATCTTTTACTCTGTACCTTCATTTATTCTAGTAAAAAGCAAAATGTCAGCTCTTCAGGAAGTTTGTGTAGATGCTGGGTCTTGGACTGAGGCTTTCATGCAACTTTGCCCCTGCAGAACTGCCTAGTTTATCTATTTTATACACTGTCTGTTTGGCAATACAGCAACAACAAGGCATGCGCTGCTGTTGTTTTGAAATGGTCATTTTGGCAAACCATTTTTACTGACATAAATGTATTTTTCTGTTATTGCTTGAGATGAAGATGAGTTATCTATACCCATGTACACTTCTATACCAGTGTAACTGCAGCAGGAAAAATGGATGGGATTTAATTGTATAGTGTAGTTAAGGCCATATGTAAACACCTATATTGTATGACTTTATATAAGTAGTTCCTTTGTCATCTGATAACAGTACAGATGATTATATTTTTACTCCGTGCTTTTGAGATAGTTCTATTCTTTAACTTAAGACATAATGTAGGTCCTACAAGAATACTGTTTAGAAGGAGAACTGGGAAAGTAAGGCATTTTTTCCTTGTGCAATTATGTTCATCCCTTTATGTGTATATGGTTAAAAAAATACAAAACAACAGCAACAACAAAAAAAAAAAACCAAACAGAAAAAGACATAACATAACAAAACAGAATATCCTTGAGCACAGACCTCCTTGCACTGAAAGGCAGCCCACTGGTTTAAATCACCCAGCACCAACTATCTGGTCATGTTCCCACTGTAGGTGTTAAGGATTTTACCACAGGTTCCTGGGCAGCCCGGCTCAGCCCAGATTTAAAGACCCACGCAGAAATGCCAATCGCATGCTCTCATTTTCCCAAGAAGCTTCACAATCAGTGTGGTTTCCAAAACCACAGCTACCCAAGCAACAAGGCAAAACATACCAGCAAACAAACCTATTCTCTGCAATAGGAGGGCAGTTTGAGATTATCTGGCCTAGCTAACTGCAAAGAGCAGCCCAGCAGGACACACGAAAGCCCAAATTGTTTGGCAGTGTTTACTTCCAGCGAACACAGCACAGCTCCTCCGGCAGCCAAACGCTCACTTGAAACAGAAACGCTGCCTCATGGGATCAAACCGAGGCTCGTGTCTGGCTTGTGAGGTTTGGGCTCTCGGTAGGGAAACAAGCAAATGTCCATTTCTGAAGGCAAAAGGAAGAAGAAACTGGGGCATTAAAAATGATGAGGCAGCACTGAGTTATCAGCACCTGTTACTAACTGCTGGGAAAATAGAATAGTGGCCGTAGTCAAATGTATATGTAGCTTTGTAGGGCAGGATGCTGTAGGAAAAGGAGGTGTGTGTTACCATGAGGCATGCTGGGAGAATGGACAGCTAATATTTTTTCCCAGCTTTATTGCTAATTTTGCTCTAGCCTAGGGTGGATCAGTCCTTTTGTTCAATCTTTTCAGTGGCTCAAAATGTCCTTTACAAGGAGTGAAATGGTACTTTAAACCCCCAGGATCATCACTTCCCAGTGACCACTTGGCCTCATCCTTCAATAACAGAAGTCTGTGGGCAATGCTGAGTAGCAGCTATAGCCCAAGCAAAATTATAATCAATAAAAGAACAGCACTTTGTAAATGGAAGTACAAATGAGAACGGGGGGGCCATGTGCAGTAAGAGTACTTACGCCAAAGAGTTTAGACAGAGCCGAGGGAAAAGACCTAATGTAGGAGTAGTGAGATGGCAGCAAACGTGTAGCTCCACAATTGCTTGCTGGATGGAAAGACAACAGGAGGGACAACACTTCTTCCAGAAGAGGTATCATTCAGAAGGGCCCCTTTACGCTTTCCTTAGCCTCCCCTTTTAAATAGCGCTCTCCCGTGACTTTCTCTCCTTACAGACTCTTTATCTTCCATTGAGCCAGGCTCTGGACAAGATGTGATCCCGGGCTCCCCCCTGCGAACCAGCATCAAGATCAAACGTGGAGGACCCCAGCAGCCACAAGCCTACCAGATCCTCTCTTCACTGCTGGATGACAGTGAAGCCAAAAGGAGAAGCAATCGGATGAAGTAGGAGCATCTGTGTGTTCTCTGTGCCTGTTCACCAGTTAAAGATACAGTATCCCAGTGCTTAATTGCAGAGTGCAAATGAAGTGGGTAGGAGGCTGCAGTGTTGGCAACTGGGTTTCCTTACCTGGCCAATACTACGCCCTTATTGCAGGGAATGTCTTATCCATAGCTCAGAGAGGGTCTTCTGAACATTTTTCTTTATTTTAGTATTTTGCGTTTGGAATACCAGATGGCAGGTATCCCTAGAAGCTGTCTACAGAAATGACACCTCCTGACTGTGTCTCAAGAGTTTAATCCCCCCCTTGTGTCCTTACTGCCCTTGAAAGTTACTCAGTCGAAGCACTGCTTAACTGGCTGAGACAATCAATCCCATCTAGACTCAAAGCCAAGCATTAGCTTTGTCCATTGGTATAGTTGGTGGGATCTGCTTTTATTTCATGTTGTGGTGTCATGCTGACTTCCAGGTGAAGACACCACTTCCATAGGCCATTAAAGCATGAGCTGCAAGAATTTCTTTTAAGCAAAGAACAAAATGGAAAATTCTAAGAACATTTAAAACTGATACTCTGAAAATAAAGGTTATTCTTTGGACTTTAGCATCAAAATCTTGGCTTTTCAAGTTGCTAATTGCATGCGAGTGGCATTATTTCTATTTGTGGTGGCTAAGCAAGGACTTTTGATGCAAATGTTCATGGCAACATTGACTTTCTATCTATTTTCAGTGCGATTAGATTGTTTCTGTGAAAATACAGAGCAGTTTGAGATATGGTGGAATTGTGCAAGAATTTTCCCATATTGTGTTCAGCTTGTGCATACCTCCAGAGATAATTAAGTTAAATAGTAGCAATAACTATTCACAGAAAAGGATTTTTTTGCAATAGTTTCTTAATCTTACACCAATAAGGAAAAATGTTTTCACACTGTTTTATTTTTACCTTGTGAGTAAATCCTTGCCATTTGAATCTGGAGGCAGTGTAGTGGCAAACCACAGCCTAAGGAATTAGAGTCTTGTCAAGAGCTTATCTTGCACTGGGAGTTAAATACAAATACATTTTACTTTTTGCAATAACTAACTTGTTATTTTTGGGGAAGTCCTAGCTTCCAGGGTTAAGAAGTTGAACCTGCCCTTCAGTGACAAATGAATCACTACATCTGTGCAAACCAAATCGGACAAGTTGATGTCATTCATGTAGACAGTGATTTTTGTTAGAAAGGGTGAGACTAACCAACAGAAAGGATGGGTACTATTTTTTAATTGTTTTTTTTTTTTTTAATTCCCACACACACCCCCCCCTCTCTGTTCTGCCAGTTTTCAAATTCAGCCCAGGACGAAAGTGAGCAAATTCAGTTTGTGTTTGTCATTTTATTGCGTAAGTCAGGTAAAATGGCCACGTTCTATCTGGTTCATAGTGCAAGATACAGCTCTCTGAAAAAGGCAAACTGTACTGCTACAATATTTCTGTCAAAAGCTGTTGCAAAGACCGACAGCTGTACGGTCCATGTATTCAGCAACCCTGGTCACCCAAAGTGATCTTCCTAAGGCAAAACCAGAAGCATGTGGTACACTGGAAATGAGGCTTAAAATGAAGGAGCTTTGCCAGCCCAACATTAGCCACAGATTAAATTAACTTTCCATATACATTGTAAACATGGTAGACCTACAGAGACATCAGAACATCCAAATCTTACCTCTGAAGAGCGTTATATTCTTAGAAATGAACAAGTTACAGGCTACTTCAGGGTGACTGACTTCACTGTAAGTCTTCATTTGGCCCTGTTCTTTAGAAGACCAACTATCCGTCTCAAAAGAGGTGAAATGGTGTACTTTAATGCTGAGCAAGCACCAGAAACTTGTCCTCATACAGAAGCTTTTTACTGCTGTGCAGCTAAATAATAAACAGCCTTGGTTTAAGCTGGCTTGGAGGCTGCAGTAAATGCATTTACTTGCCCTGCTTTTGAATCCTCACACTGCTTGGCTAATGCCAGTGGTGGAGCTCATTCAGCAGCCAACCCACATTGTTCAGGTTGTACTTCTGTATGTTTAAGTTTTTCCTTTGGACATCTCAAAGAAACAAGCCCAAAGCGTTACAGAAGTTTGGGGAGTTGAAGGCAAGGTACGATCAAGTGCTCTCTTTCTTTAAGACTCCAACATTTGAAATGAATGCAGAGTTTTGCCAAGAGCTGATGCTTTGGGCTCCAGCATTCCTTGCCTGCCTGTACTCTGAATTACATCTGGAGCGTGATATAGTCAGAAGACAAGAAAACAAGTAAAACTGCCCAAGTCTAGCAGGTTACTGACCTCAAGTAGTCATCCTGTATTCATAATCCTTTTGGGAGAATGAAATAAAGTCTCTTGAGTGTATCTTAGTTTCAAATCCAGCACTAACTCTAAATCCAGTATTAACACTAATGACAGTATGTATATAAATGATGCTGAATTAAATCAGTGTCTTAAAGAAGGCTGGCAACCAGCCTTTAGCCTAGAAAGAGTCACAAATACAAGCAGCTTAGCTTTTCAACATTTAGTGAATGAGTGGAGTGCTGTACAGCAGCCCACGTTCCTCCATTCATTAGTGTGAGGGCTACAGCTCTGTTGGTGGACAGCTAAGCATGATGCAGCCACTGATATGTTCTTGGAATAATCTTTCCATTTAAGAATTAAATGCGCACACACACAGACACACACACACACAAAAAAAAAAAAAAGTTTCCCTATTTACAGTCTGATTACCATGTAGGAATTGAGAAGTACTTGATTACCTCTTTGTTGAATAGGGAGCATCTTGGTCCTGATCATTTGGACATTTCAAGACATAGCTGGTGGATTCCACATTAAGCCTTCCCTTATGCCTACCAGTAGGTGTTGGAAAATCAGGCCCCGAAGACTGAGGAAAACTCCCAGTTCAGTCTAAACACGTCTGCTGGGCAGGTTGCTGCTAGCTATAATCACTTGCCACATTAAGAAAATGTCCTCATGGCAGTTTCAGGAACTAAAGTAAACCAAAGCAATCTTTAAAAAGGGAAACAGCAAAATTTGGTTTCACTGGTCGTGTAGCTACAGGGTTGAATTTGGGGAAGAGGGAGTACAATGAGGCCATTTTCACTTCCCTGACATTTTGGAGCCTTCACACTGAATTGAAATAGAATTTTTTTTTTTTTTCTTCCCCTTCAAGTAAGTTTGTCTTCCTGAATTCAAAGCTATTGCATTAGCTTGGTGAATGCCCTCTTCGAGTCATTCATATTGACTGGGATTTTGGATTTTAAATTATTTAAAACAAATTACTGGCAAGATGAAAGGAAATTTAATGGAAATTGCTTGCAATGAATCCTGCCAAGTCAATTGTCAAAAGACTGGTTAGGTTTGGGTCGCAACCATTTTAATTATTGACTTTTCCAGATTTCTGTATGAGCTATGTAATTTTTTTTTTTCTCCCCACACTTCTTGCTTCATTTAGCTACATCTCTCTCTCATGCGGTACTGTATCTTTAATTTGGGTGACAGTAGGATTATACCAAACGGACTTTCTCTCTCAGCTGGGGTTTCATCTACTTAGAAAAGGGTTGGATCGCACTGTTGTGCAGGCCCAGTTTAATTATGTTTTAAAGGTGAACACAGCTTCAAATGCTGACATTAATGATATTCATGACTGAGCAAACCGTTCCAACCACATTTTCCATCTTAGGCAGGATACTAAGGTTCATTTTAGCCAGGGTATATAATGCATCTTGCCATGTCTGTGTAACTTAGAGAGTGGATTTATTTTGAGTGTGTGCTCATTTAGAAATATATTTTAATTGAAATGTTTAGTGCTTTATCTTACATGCATACTGTGCAATACCATAGTGTGTTCTTTTCCTTTTTTTTTTTTCCTAAGGCTTTGAAATTCTTAATGTTTCTTTGAGCTCAATGTGGTTTTGACTTGTATCGGTTCTGGTAGTAGTAACGCATTTTCCTTGCCTTGGGCTAACCAGAAGCAGCAGCAGCACATTGCACAACTAAAAATCTTTGCGATTCGTGCACCCTGATGTTCACCAGCAATCTGGTACTCCTGGGAGGTGGAGAATGCTTCTCTCCAGAGTATCTAATTTGCACTTACTGTAAAGAATTGATAGCAACCCAGGGAAATAGGAGTAAACCGGAGAAAAGAGCCGTCACCTGCTCCCACCAAACTCCACAGTAATTTTGCCATCAACTTTGAAAGGAATAGGCCATAAAATCAGATCCAGCTCTTCTGCTAGCACGGACTGGTGCTGCTTTCTGTGGAGCAGAGCGTATGGCTCACAAGCGGCTTTCTGAGTTTGGCTCTGGGATTGGAGTTCACTCCCAGTCTCTGCAATGAATGATTTTAATGTAGGAACCTGACCACTGTGACAAAGGCTTCTAAAAGACAATCAGCTTCTAGAATTACTTCTCGATACAGTTTATGGGAACTCCATTCTCCTCCACGTTTACAGCTTCTGTCTTATTCGAGATGACATTCCATTCTGGTGTTTGGTGGTACAGGGGTTTAAGCTACTCGCAGTTTCTGTGACTGTGTTCAAAACAAGCAATTCAAAGGTGCTATAATTGTTCACAAAGCACATTCCCATCCATAGAAGGAAACGTCAACTTTTTCAACTAGTTATTTTACACAATATTTTTTTATTTATATCAGTGTGTTTCGTATGTGTGCAAATGGTCCCAGCTTCTCTCATTGTAATAAGCTTTACAACCATTTGGTCTTTTATAGGGCAGCCATACGCAGTATCTTGCAATCATGTGTAATTTCCTAACCTAGAGCAAGAATAAATCTCATTTGACGTGATGAACTCATTTATGGCAGGCTCTAATGTTTGTTGTAAACACAACCTGTTTGTTCCACCTCTTGCATGGTTACTTACCTGTTTTCATATTGCTATGTTATTGTTCAAATTATCTATTTCTCTTTATTTGCTATGGGGTTTGTTACTGTATATGGAATGTTTTGTATTCAGCATTTTCTTACAGAGCAGAGTGGGAACAGTACTCAAGAACCCACAAATACCAAAGACCTTTCATGTAATGCACTGAGAAATAAACTTACTGTAAATGAATATGATGTCAGGTGTCCTGTATTTACAACGTTCGGAGCAAGTTCAAGCAAACTGAGTCCTGAAATTGGGGCATCTGTTTTCCTTTCCTGCCATCTCAAATTTCTCTGACTGTAGGTTTGCAGGTCTCTTAAAAAACAAGATTGTGCATAAAGACGCTGCTTCTGGTCATATTCCGTGGGGTGGAGGGGCAAAAAGGGCCTTCATTAACTAAAGCCAAATCCAACAGTTTCCTGTCCCATGGTGGGACTGACTCTTGTGCAGGTATTGGCTAGACTGCCTCAATAAGCACAAGCACGACTGCCCCCTCAGAGGTTGGAGACACACTTAGACACTACTCCGCATTCCCAGCCTCACTAACCAAATACATGGGCACATCCTGCCTTTGTGCTGAGGCATTTAATGCCTAAGGCAGCCTAGGTAAGCCTTCAAGCAATGTCAACTTTGAGTGTCTTGTTTTGCATTGCAGAGCGAGGCACTGCCTTGATATGGCAGACTCTTCCTGCAGGAACAGCCCTCCTATTCCTGCAGGAGTTTTAAGTCAGTACAGATACAGGGATCACAGCTTTCCCTCAGCTGAGCGAGGGCACTCTGAGGATGGGTTGGCTGCAGCAGACTGTGTGATGGGGGAACAAGCCAGAGAGAGAATTAGTTGCAGCTTGCCTCACTTCCTCACAAGTTTCCTTACAGTTCAAGGAAGTCGAGTGTTGGCTAATTGAAGACAGCAACGGCTGCCCAGGCCCCCTCCCTGCAATCCCCTGGTACCCTCTGGGCATCTGCCCCCTCCAGAAGCAGCTGTGTTTGCCCACTCACACTTTCTCTGAATTTGCCTCTGGGCTTATGGAGCTCCGCCCCACCCCCACCCCCCCCCCACCCCCCCAGAGGTGTCACCTCATGTGAGAATTCACACTGTTAGACGGGGATGGGGTTAGGGACTTTTTAGTTTTCTTTACCCTTCCTATGATGGGAACAACTACCCAGTTAGTTAGATGCAGCTACCTATGTGTTTGCAAAGGGAGGCTTTATTCTGTGTGAGCCTTGGCCGTAGGAGAGGACCTGAGCTGTTTCTGTCAGAGACGTGACAGTTCTGGTTTCTGAACTTGTTTTTTTATATCCTAACGAAAATGAGATATGTAAATCACAGCCAATTTTTTTTTTTCCCCCTACTGATTATGCTGCTGATATGCAGATATGCATACTGTTGCAAAGGCTAAGTCTTGTAAACACTGGGAAACGTCCACAGTGTCAAGGCCTCTGCTTCATACAACTTTTTTGCATCACTGATGAGGACATACTCAAGGTTACTTGATGCCAAACATTCCCGTGCAGCACTTCTCTGGGTCTCTCAGGGTGTATTTATCTTGGCTTTTGTGTCCTAACACCTCTAACTCTGATATATTTATCCTTGCAAAAAGTCCTCTGAGGGAAGACAGTTCTGTTAATCACTACTGTACAGATTGGGAGTTGCTGGATAAAAGGCTAAATTAATTTCTTGGGACGTTTGTGGCTGTGCTGGCCTGCCAAGCACCAAATTAGCATCAGGCCCGTGTTGGTCTCTGGGCCATTATGGCCACTGATTGTAATCACAGCAAGGGGAAACGGTGCTTTTCCTAATGCTTAACACAGCACAAGGAAAAAGAAAAAAAAATGGTAGAGTTGAACAGATTGAACTTCTATCAGGAGCTGATTAAACTATATATATTTTATATATAATATATATATGTATATATACAAACACAACACAGTTAGTCTTTGAATACAGTGTCTTAACTCATCATTAACCACATGCTCAGCAGCAAGTTACCTTTTAAAGACAGATAAACGTTAACACTATAGTAAGAAGGGCTCCAACAATACTGCTCTCCACGTTTCAGCCTCTTGTACACAACCAGGGAAGGGCTACCAGGAATACCCTCACCCCAGTGCAGCCTGAATCAGCATCTGTAACCCACGCACAGACCAGGACACCGGGGATGGGGAAACAGTGTCCCTGGTACGGGAACAAACCATTCCTAAGCTTCCCAAGCAACACTATGGCCAGAAGGGCAGCCACAACTCTGTACATATTATAAAGAAAAAGTAAGCGGGGAAATGACATCACCCTGTTTATCATTGCTTCCTCTTTTAGGACAGTGTGTCTACAGTCCACAAAAAAATGGTGACAAGTTGGTTCAGAGATGGATTGGCAAATATTTGACTACTCCAGACTTAAGGAAATAAATGCTTTGCCTCAAAGAGAGAGAGAGACTGGTAGCTGATCAGGCCCAACTTACTTATCTCTTGCATGAGAGAGGCAGAGAGGGAAACAGCTGTGCCAGAGGGCAGGTCTCTCCTTCCCCCCACCCCCAACTCTTAGGACAGGATCAAGCACCCTTAGACAAAGCCAATCCCCCCCCCCCTTTTTTTTTTTATCCACATGACAGACTGGATAGCACATGTCCTTTACAGCCTACTGTCTGGCAGATAAGAAACCGACAGTGCACTCTTTCAATGATGATGATAATTAGCTATTGTAACAATTTGCCAAAGGATGTGGTAGAGCTTTTACTACTAGACATTTTTCAAATTAAGAGGGGACTTTCTCCTCCTAAAGAAATGTGTGCATGTGTATGTATAGATTCCAACCAGAAGAAGAATTCATTCAGGAAAGCCCTACTAGCTAAGCAAACTGGTAGAGTTAGTGATCATAAAGTTACAGATGACCATTCCTGAACCTGCCTGTGTTGCGCACAATACAGCTCAGCACTGGCTAGATCTGCTGCCATACGCTATTTATACAAATTCGCTAGTCCATGGGAACAAGATTTTATTTTTTTTTTTTTTCCCCTAGCTTCACACTAAAAAGATGCCTGCCCTAAGCACATCTAGGACACACCACCTTTGCCCAGCATCCAGAGAGGTGTAGGCTAACAACAACTGGCAACCCGGCCCGTGGGAAAGGGCTGTCCAGGATGGAAAACATCTGACATCAAAATTTCGGACTGAGCCTGGCCACATACCAAGGCAAGCTGGAGGTCCCCTGCTGATCATACACCACCATGGTGGAAGGGAAAGGCTGAGTCAGAGAGACCAGAATTGGCCTGTACATAGCATTGGTATGTCTGTGGCAGCACTTGTGGGACTGCCAATGAAAATCTGATTTATATATAACTGGATGGAGTTAATGTTCAGCCACTAACATTATACAACAGTTAAACTTTAGACTTGGTTCACAAAACATATTGGCTGAGAGATTAACAGCGCACGATAGGATCTTGGCAGCAACCTTCTCTCCACTCAATCGCAAAAACATCTTCAGAAATGGATAGAGCCTGGGTCTACCTGGTGACAGGAGGATGTGGTTTTATTGGGGAGAAGATTGTAGAGCTCCTGTCTCAACAAGACTACATCAAAGAAGTCAGAGTTTTTGATTCAGTAGCAAGAGAAGAAGTAGAAAAATTCACCACAGGTAAGAACAGGGCATCGTATATATATAGTGGCCATAACCATCCCTTTCAAGACAGCTGGTATTATGTCGGAGATGCCACAGTTACAGGCATGGGGTGGGAACCTGGATTAAACAGACTGCATGAAGGATAACTTCCAGTTCAGGGAGGTTTTTCAGCATAGGACTACATCAAAGCAAAAAGATCCACAGTGTGTAACCAGAGGAGATATATCACAGGAAGGATCTAAGTCCCCACTCAGGGATCAGGTGTAAGGAGCAATGTACACACCAAGTACCTGACACAGGAACTTGGCTAACCCGGTTGCTTCTGCTCAACCAGTCTGACAGCAAAGGGACAAAAAAACATGCTCCTGAACTGCTCCAACCAGTTACCAATTCTGAGAAAAATAACCAAAAAACCCTGACAATAATAGAATCAAGCTCAGCATCTGCTGCAGATATTGTGAAATAAATTACTGAAATAATTGAGAGAAACCTATAGTAGCCTTACTGTGCTGTGCATAAAAAAGGAAGAGGTGAGTCTCAGTAAACATGCTCAAAGATATTAAATTAATCCATTCGAACATATTCTGAGAGCTGCCGTCTGATGTTTCACCAGGGTTGATTCCGGTGAGATACTCTGGGGAAAAGCAACCTGTTTTACTGGATTTGAGAACACCCACCCCCAAACAAGCCAATGCAGCTCATGGTGCTGTGCACGGTTCACGGTGGGCTGGGACTCCCTCTCTCCAACTGCCCAAACCTTCAGCCTGCTTCGAACCAGAGAGGAAAAAAATTATAAGGGAGATCCTATCTGTTCAGAGATATCAATAAAAAGGAGATACACATAAAGCAAGTTAAAAGACTCCCAGGGAACTATCCCCATCAGAAATCCTCCCTTGGCAGATGAACTCACCAGACTGGTTTCCCCAGGCTTCAGGTAGCCAATTGCCTTAAAAGCACCCACAACTGAAGAAAAAACTAAACCTTGAGGAGCTGCCATAATCCATGTTCCAGGAGAGGCCTGTGGCCTAATGCCACAGCAAATCACAGAAAAATGAGGCAGAAGCAGCCTTGAGGGGCCATCCCAACCCCCTGTCCTTCTGCCCCAAGGCAGAATCAGCTCGGCCACAACCTTCCCAACAGATGTTTTTCTATCCTGTCCACAAGCCACCTTGGGCAGCCAATTTCTGCACCGCCAGGCCATTACTGTTGGTACAGTCTAATCTGCAATTTAAGTCCTCCATTTCTCACCTAACCTTACAGGTAGAATAGGTTAATACTGTTATTTTTTACAACAATCTTCATAATTTGAAAACCACCTCCTTCCGCTCCATGCTGTTTTCTCCTTTAGGCTAAAACAACTCTCGTGCACTCCTTCCTTCTCTGCAGCTCACGCTTTCATTATCTCTGGGCATTGGCGTTGCTCTCTTCTGGAAGAGGGGCACCGAGGGCAGGAAAGAGAGGCCAGCTGTGGCCTTCCCAGTGCTGAGTAAAGTTGACGGATTTATTTCTTCTGTCCTGCAAACTATTCTCCTGTTTGTACCTGTCAGTACAATTATGCCTTTTTCACAGCTGCAAGACCCTGCTGACAGGCGATAGCTCTGAGCATTCCTGGACCAATTTAATTCTTCCATGAAGACCTGCTGCCTCTTTCCTATTAAGCCCAATATCTTCTCTTTGTCCCTTTCAAATGTGTCCTTTTTTTTTTTTTTCAGACTCTATTAGTTATGTTCAGCTCATACTCTAAATCCTCCCGTGTACTTTGAGTCCCGCCCAGTCTGATGTTATCTGCTGATTTAATGAACAAATCTGCCAGATTCTTGATGAAAACAATACAAGACTCAAAACAACCCTCAAATACAGCAATAAGCCCTGGAGAGCCCCAGGGCAGCCACCTACCACAGCTGGCAATTCCCTGGGAACTGTAATTCAGCCAGCTTTGCGCACACCCTAATGCAGCTTACTTAGACTATGTTTTACTGACTCGCTTATAAGAATGACACAGAGTTTCCAAAGCCCTTCTAAAATCAAGATAGATGACATCGACCTGTTCCACAATATCTGTACAGCCTGTTAACTTGTCATAAGAACAAAAGAGATTTATCCGACTTGATTTGTTCTTGACAAATCCATGTCAGCTGCTTCTATTCTTATTATCACACAGGTGCTCACACACATGTTGTTTAAGTATGTGTTCCTGAATTTCCTGGGGTTGAAATCAAGCTGTTCTGTAATTTCCTGGCTCTTCTTTACTTCCTTTCTAAGCACAGGTGTTTCATTTGCTCTACTGCAGTCTTCCAGTGCCACCTCCAAAAGTTCTCCAAAGCTGATAATGCAATAAAGCTGCAGTATCATCCATCACCTCTTTAAGTAGCCCTGGATAAAGCTCATCAGGCCTTATCAATGTGAAAATTTCTCCTGGTTGCCTTGTATCCTCCCTGGTTTTGGCTGAGCTCTCATCATTCTCTTGCTGGTCTTAATTGCACCAGCTGCCTTAAGACAGGTGATGCAAAAGAGACTATTTAACACTTCAACCTGAGTAGTTATGGGCTTTCCCTCACCACTAAGTAGCAGCAACCCCCCACCACCACCACCATGGAGCTGCTGATGCCCTGCTCCACCTTTCAGTACTAGCAGAGACTTGTAGCAGGAGCAACCTCCTCTGCACTCTGGTCATCCAGGCAAGTGCCTTACCTCTGCTATATGGGCAACGCTTTCTTTTTCTGCTCTCTTCTTGCTGAATCAACTCTGTGCTTTAATATTATATTAATTTAGGATTAAATCTCATATGAGCTAGTCCACCAAATCTTGGTTATGCTAATAAAGAAATCAGCTTGACCCTTTTGTAAAACTTCTGCCTCTTCCTACATGCCATACTTCTTAGCAAATGATCAGCCAGCTGACCTACTGTCTTGAGTTTTGTCTCTCCTTTGATGTCATGAGGAATAACCCTGTTCTTTTATCCTCTTGTCCTGGTGGTTGTTCACTGAGGGTTTCCATATATAACACTTCCATGGCTAGACTCACAGATTCTTCCCTGAGCTGCTCATGTGCATGATCCTTGTGAAATCATTACCCTGATCCCTGGCTGCATGGGACTTGCCAGGAAGCTGCCAGTGCAGGGCAGAGGAGACATCTCCTTCCCAAAGCAGTCCTGCGACTGCTGTCTGGTTTATTACAAAAGCCCCAGGGAGTACAGCTTCCTAACCCCAGCTTCTTGCTGGCCTATTCCCAACTACATTAAAGGAAAAAGGGAAAAATCCCACTTAAATATTACAACACTGTCTCAAAGCTATGTATCTATGTAGCTGTATGGAACAGCTATTTTGAGGGAGAAGGAGGAGGGGAAAAAGGAGATGGGGGGAAAAAAACCCCTCTGAATGGCTTAAAGGGAAGAATTTCCTATGAAACTTTTTAACCTGTTACATTATTTTCCCTTCCCATCTATGGTATTTGCAATTTAAATAAAGCTCTGTGCAACGTCTCTTGAACTCGTCTCATCTGGTGTTATTCCCAGTAAGCTCTGAAAATCTTCTGTCTTAAGGAAATTGTCCAGCACAGCTTCACTCATTCACACGTACTAGAGCAAGCCCTGTAGCCAGCTGCAGCTCTGGGCCAATAGTCTCCCATTCTTGCTCAGCATGCTTGAGATTGCATGCTAGAGATTTGCAATGACAGACACAGTTATTTTGACCCACAGTTGGTGCAAACTGGCAAAGTGCTGTACTGAATTAAACCAGATGCAGATCTGGCTTCTTGGGGTTCAAAAATAGGGATGTATTTTCCCCTGGTGTGATGTATTCAAATGGCGTAGTCATTAGTTAGAGTGTGCTTCAGCTTGCCCTGCAGAGAAGAAAGCTTTCCAAGCAGGATCCTCATTCTGCAAGAAGGTGGGGATGCTGATTTGTATCCCCCCCCACCCCCCACCCCGCATCTATGGTTATATTCTTTTTCTCCAGCTACCACTCATGTGACAGTGATGAAAGGAGACATTCAAGACTACAATCTGCTCCTTGCCGCCATGCGGGGAGTTCACGTGGTTATTCACACAGCTGCTATTGTGGACTACAGAAACACTGTGCCCTTTTGGGAAATGAGAGCTGTCAACGTTGGGGGTAAGCTCTTTAAAATAAGCAATTAAATACAGCCTTAAATTCACACACCTTGGTGTGGTCATACAAGATGCCACGACAAGCATACCCTCTCTGATTTATTGCTCCCTTGTCCCCTGATTTTCACGTGCACCACTGTGCTACGAGATGAGAAAGGTGCCTGGGACCTTTCCTTTCCAGTGGGGAAGTTTCTGCCTTTGCCCCTCTGTCCTTGCTCAGGGCAGGCCATGCTGCTCCTCTCCACTTAGAAAACTTCATCTTAGAAAGTCAAATCTGGACCCAGTCATTACACAGTTACTCTGGTCAAGGTTATAACTTTCACTAACAGTACTGAGGTGATTCAGAACATGCCCATAGTGGTAAGAAACTGTTTACTATGTGACAAGGACAGCAATTAAAATTTAACTCCTGTTCTAGAGAGCTCATAGCTTTCCCAGGGATTTCCAGGGAGGAAAAATCTACATTATATACCAGTTGAACTGCATCCATGCTATTAAGGGAGTAATGTTATTTTAATTATAGTCAGAGTTCACAACTATTGCATGTCTACAAGCTACACATAACTGAGAGCTCCACAGTATTTTCTTCCTATCACCAAGAGCCAGTTTCTTGTTAGGTGCAAGATCTGCTTAAAGAAAATTTGTTCATAAATCTAGGAAATAAGCACAGGCTATAAAAATAATGAAATCCCTATTACAGCAGCAATTCCAATGGCACCTCAGGCTGTTAGCTACTAAAATAGTTGTTAACCACAAGGAAGGATTTTTATATATTTTTTTATATATCTCTCTCAAACTCGATTACTGCTTAGGGCTTCTACTATTCGCTGATACATTCAAGGGCAACATTTAAATTCCATCCTTCTTTTCATTGCTGTAGTTGTTTTCAAAACCAGATGCTTTTAAGAGCCTGTATTGTGCATGTGTACTGAGAATATTCAGAGCCTGAGGGTTCCCGCTGCCTTTTAATGGCTCTGTGAGATCTTCCTCTTCATTGTCTGCTTGCTATGAGCAAGGTACTTTAGCGTAGTGAGGTTTTTACAGATAGCAGTGAATGTCAGGCAACTCCCCTATTCAGCAAACCAAACCTCTTGCAGATGTTTGTAACTTCCCAGAAAACCACACACACAAAGTTTTTTTCTCATGTGCCTGGTGACTGAGTGCCTCTTGGAGGAGCACAGTTTGAGATGTCTTAACAGGAGCCCTATTCTGGGAGACAAACTGTTCTGCATTTCTTCTTCCCCTTGGATGGCCTCATGTAGACCTCCCTAAAACAAGGCTGCTGCCCTCACTAGGACTTCTCAAAATCTTGAATTGAGAGATTAGACTAAAGTTTTCTATTAATATCACAGCAGGTAAAATAATAAAAATGAAGTGTATTTGATACCTGCTGTAGGCTTCATGGAAAAAAAAAATAGGGTCAGGACAGGTCAACTATAATCCTCTAGCTGGCTCCTCTGTATAACTCAGGCCACAGAATTCATTCAATTACTGCCTTAAGCCCAACAATTTGTGGGTAAATTGGACTATGCCTTTTCAAAAGACTTTTTGCCTAGAACTAAGGACTGCAAGTTAATGGGCTATCTGTCATGTCTTTCAGCAAGCCATTAACAATGTTGAAGAGTATTAGTGCAGCTATGGTTAATCACCATTTCTGGCAAAAATTTACATCTATCTTCTGCTTTGATTCTCTCCTCTGTTTCAACCACTGGCTGCCAAATCCTGTTTTAGTCTTGTTGATTAGATTGAAGAGCCCTCTTCTACAAGAATTATTTTTTCCATCTAGTCGCTTAAAGACTTTTTAATCTGCTTTTTGTTAAGCTGAATGGATTTTAACTCAGCTGTTTCGAGTGATGCTTCTCAACAGGGGTTCTCAGTTAAATTTACATATTGTGATAGGCTCATGGAGAAGTGAGCTGATTCTTTCCCACCAGGTCTTCATATTGATTCATGCCCTCCGAAATTATCCTAAACTCAGGATTTCCTTGATAATTTCAGATTACGCCCTTAACAACAAAGAGAACAGAGAAATCACAAGTCCTCCCATGCAAGATCTGCAGCAAAGCTCAAGGGCAGAGCCTGATTAGCCAGGTATAAATAGCATGGAGATTTCCGGAAACCAACCCTATGAGTGGCTTCCTTTAAGATCTGCCTTATCAGATTTGAAGGCCCTCAGTATACAACCATGGTTACACTGTTGTCATTGAGGTTCTCATAGAATCTACTTGAATCAAAATCACAATGAATGCAAAAACCATACCTGGAAGAGTCATAAATCATTTAAACCCACCCCCAAACACCAAACAAACAAAACCCATGCACACTGACCCTCAAGTTCAGCCAGAACAACCTTTCTTAAACCAAACCATACTTCAGATTCATCTGGATTTCATAGAGACTTGTAAGCTGTCTCCACTATTCTGTTTACAATTCTGCAGCTACCAAGGGTCTGTTGCAATGATTTTCACCCTATAATCATCCTGCAGAACTTCTATAGAGTAATATATGCAACTAGAACACCAATCCTTTTGCCAGAAGGCTGCAATTCACCATTTGACAGTCTGTCCGTGAATTAAAAAAGATGGGAAACATGGAGTTTTGCTCTGCTGAGCTATCAGCTTCCGTTTTGTTAGCAACTATTAAGTCCAAGGTAAGTTGGTTGTCAATAGCCATAGAGGTTAAGCCACATTATAGCTAGAGGTGTAACTGCTGCTCTCATGTTATAAACCATCCATGCCTGTGCAAACATATCTGAGGAACTGCAGCCTTGACCTGTGGCTTTACATCTTTCAGCCATAAAAAAGATGGATCTGTTCCAAGTCAAAATCCCAAGCCTGGAAATCTCTTTTGATTTGCACAACAGGAAACGAGGCAAGGTGGTTAATGTTTGTCCTTCCCAACCTGCCCCACAGGTACTGAAAATGTGCTAAGGGCCTGCTGTGTCCTGAACATCCCGTATGTTGTCTACACAAGCTCCGTTGCTGCGGTAGGACCCAATACATCACATGAACCCATGTTGAGGTAAGGCTAAGCGAATCTCCATCACTCTGGATTTCCAGTTAAACAGCAATGAAACTGCAACCAGATAGAGATTTTTGCTGTGGCTGTAAAGGAGATGATGTATTCTCCTTCCTGTCAATTCCTCTCCTTTTTCTTGAAAATCCTTCTTTGCTGCTTTTTACTTTCAGGAACCACACCTCTTCCAAACGTGAACTGGACCAGTAGTGGATACCACTGATGGAAAGAGTTGGTAGAGAGATGTATGACCCAATTGCACTTCCAGACTGTCCCCCGTACGCACAGCCCTACTCCTCTAAGCCCTAATGTCAGTTTCAGACAAGGTGTCAGATGCTTAAGGTTTGTGATACAGTCAAGTTGTATCCTGCTTTTGGGTCAGAGTTTTTGCTGTCCCCTCACGCTGAGTCAATCCAAATGGTAGGTAATGCTCTACTGTTGTCAACCCACTTTCCCTCCTCTTTTCAACTCCATAGTGAAAGCCTAGTGAAAGCTAGCAAGCCTGTACCCAGCTCCTGTTATCAAATGTGGTCAAATGTATACGGACTATTTTAGCACTCTCTCAGAAGAAAGTTAGTTGGCCACATAGTCTTAGGGGACAGATGCATTTGGTGTGAAGTTACCCTGCAGTACTCATGTATAGTTACACTCTTCTGTGACCTGAATCTGACCTGTAAATTGCACCCTTCTATCCCTCAGAGTCCTTTTTCCTGGCAATATGTTCACCAGGACTAACTCCTGGACTTTATACTTTTGGGCATTATGCTCAACCCATCTCTTCTGTGTGGCTCCTATGAGACTGACCCACAGACCCAGAAAAAGTAGCAGACCTTCAGAAAACCTCCTGCAGCGAAGGTGGGATTTGGAGCAATACAAAGACAGTGGTCAACGATGATTTGGAGGGTTTTTTTGCTTATAGATCTTTAATATCCAGAACTGACTTTCACAATCAGCTGATACTCCTACTCAGGACTCAGCATCTGGATACCTTTTGTGTTCATGGGACAACAGTACTTGCACCTTGAGAACTGGGCTGATATTTCTGAAGGCCAGGAGCTGAAGTTTTAGGTTAAATTTGAAGTCAAGTAGAGATAGCTGCAGTCTGGTATGTACCATTGTAAGGCTCCTTGCTGATTTCAAGCACAGTTGTAGCCATACAGACTGCTCAATCCATGGAAACTTGTGTGCAAGGGGAACTGGCTCAAAGTCAAGTTTTGTCTCTACAGGCAGCCAGTCTAGACACAGCTGGCTTCAGTCATTTGGTTCTAGAAATTTGAGCCCAGCTAGAAAAGGCTGCTTAAGACATAACTTAAAATGACCTACAAGCCTAAATTTCATACTCACAAGTAAGCTAAGGCATAACCCAGTTGTTTTGTGAAGTGTTTAAGCACCCAAATCTGTAGAATAAATGGCTGGCTTATGAAAAAATCCATGAGAGCAACAAACCTCAATCCACTTGGGACCATGAACACTAGAGGCTCTGTGTCACGGAAAAGCTATGGAATTTGGTCATTAGCATATCTAAATCATTTCTAAAAATGAACATAGATACAGACACATCCTTGTTATATTTTAGTCCTGCGACTTAAGAGGTAGATGTGAATAGATGTCTTGAAAAATTGACCCCAAATCTTGCCTGAGAAGACAGTCCTTTGGCTTGTACTGATGGCACCAATGGATGCAAGCAAAAACCCGTCTGGGCTGATGGTCATAGAGCTACACATGATCATCTTCTGCTCACCAACTCCCAATCCTTCCCCCTCACAAATGCCAATAAACCCACCACTTAGAGCCTTTAACTCATTTTGCAGAACATGCTCTAGTTCTCCCATCATGCTGGGAGAAAGCCTGAGAGCACGGTCCTCGTTCTCCAATGATTTTCATTTTAAACTAAGGGAATTACGGAATGCAAAAATGAGAAAAGGGTCAGACCCCCAGCAAAACATTACACCACTTGTCTCAATAGGGAGGGCCAGTGAAAACTGGAAGGCAGCATAATACAGCTCCATTTTCCAGACTGAAAACACAGGTGATGCGGCTTTCCCCTTCCTCCTCTTCTCATCTCCCCAGTCCCCACCCAATCTGTTCTGCTCTTCTCCCTCACAGTCCATGATTCTGCCTGCCTGCCTTCCTTTTTCTTTTTCACTGTCCCCTTTCTCCATCATTCCTTGTATAATTTTATTTAACTCACTTTTACATGCTCGGGAATTGACACAGACAAAGCATGATTAGTCTCTGGACAGGGTGATGGGTGCAGGGATAATGCTCGCACCTCAGCATCCGACAATAATAGAAAATGCCTCTGTCAGTCTCAATCCCTCTGAGACAGCCACTGCTGAGATACCTTCTGACAATGCTGCTCCAGTCCTATTAGCGTTCAGTTATCTGTGATCGTTTTGAAAAGCAAGAGCATTATGCTGAGCTCTTTGTTACTACCAAGCTTCAAAAGGGGTGGGGGAAGGCAAACAAGAGCAGAGCTCTGCAGCCCAGGAAGTCAGGCAGGTTTGCGCCTTTGTGAAGCTGCTGCTTTTCAAAAGCTTTGCAAGGCAAAAAAAAAAAATTTTGATTAAAAAAAGAAAGCAATTAAAACTAGAACTTCTAGATAACCCCCCTAATTGTCTTGGGCCTCTCCCAGGCTTGCAACAAACCATGCACAAACAATCTTTTGTCTTGCTTGTTTTCTGGTTTGTCTCTTGCTCATCACCCGTAAACACAGGGAAGGGGAGGAGGGTTTTGTGATAAAAGCCCAGGGTAGGCAGGGAGGCTGTATTTCTGATGCTTCTAATTTATTTGTGTTGCTGTAGCACAAGAAGGCCCTGATCTCAGCTGGGATACCTGACACACAGGATACTAGACTGCCAAACAGGCAAGAGAAAGGCAACGGCATTATCCACATTTTACACATGGAGATCTGAGTGTAGAAAAGAGCAAGCAAGTTGCCCAAGGTCAAACATGGAGCCTGAGTCAAAGCTTGCTTTCCTGAGGCCCAGTGTTTGACAAAAAGACCTCTGCTGCAGGTTTGCTGCATGAACTCATCACAGGCCACTTAACCCTTCCAAGAGGTGCATCCAAGCCCCATCTGCAAAAGGAGCACGATAATTCTTCATTGCCCTGTGTGGGGGTACCCCATGCCTGGAATAGTCTGGTGTTTGCCTAGGGTGAATTTCTCTAGCAGAGCAAAGTACAGAGTAAATTTAAAAATGTGAAGAAAGCCTTCTGCAGCACACAGAGGGGGAGAGAGCCTATCCTTGCTAGTCATGGCAGCAGGGGAGCAAGCGGGCACATGGTCTTCATGGATGGTCCTTCCCAATGCTTTGAACAAGGTTTCTTCGCTCCCCAGCTCCTCCAGAGCCCACTGAAACTGCTTAACCAAATCCTGCAACGGACTAACGTTGATCTAGAACCATTGGGAAAAAACGCCAGTGCCCTGGTGGGGAACAGAGCTGCTTTCTTGGTTCTCCTTGGAATTATTTAAGGGCCTGTGAGGCCAGTTACATGTCAGATCACAGGGGCTTTCCTCCTTCCAGCTGTAAGCAAGGAAGCTGAGGAGCAGGTTGCCTTCCATAGTGGCAACCAAATGTCCTCAGCATGGCTGCGAGCCACGCTTGCCCTTAATCATGGGTCCACTTCTTCGCTCTTCCTCTCAAGCGTAATTCACTAGGGGAGATGAAGGAATAATGCTAGCACAAACCCACTGATTGTGTGTCTTCCAGGAAATCACTAGCAGCCCTATCATGTCACTGGAAAATGTCTCCCAACTCTAATTGACTCTGTGAGAAAATTAAGCAGCAGCTTCTCCTTTTAGTTTATGACCCGTGAGAGGATTTTCTCTACCTCTAATGAAAAAAATGAAGTAGGATTGCTCTAATTTTCCTGCCTTCCATCTTCTTGTGTTCTTTCCACCTTGTTCAGCCACTTGTGAGTTGCTTAGAAAGGTAACTCCACTGCCTTCTATTGTTTGCTTCAATCACACTATTAGACAAAACCAAATCCAGCTCTCAGAAATCAAACCATTGCCCTCATGCAAACCTGCATATGAACACCCAGAACAGCCCAGTATTTCTTGAGGCCTTATTTCTCCCAAACTGTAGCAAGGATCTCAGATTCATATAACTCACAGCCAGTGGTAAGTCCCTGGAGAGCAGGGATTGCAGAGGAAATCACGCTGTGACAAATGCCTCCGAGCCCTGTGGTCTACTCCGTGGTCACTCACCGTCTCTCACAATCTATTTCAGAGGAAATGAGGACACCAAATATAGTGGGGAAGTGGAGCTGCCTTACGGGAAGACAAAGGCTATGGCAGAAAAACTTGTATTTGAAGCCAATGGAAAAAAGGTACAAAAGTCAATGATAGCACCCCTGGTATTATAGCACAGGATGGGTAGAAGGAGAGAGCTGGTTAGAAAGACCCCACAACTCATATCTTAGTGTGCATCCAACTGCTGCTTTGACTTGATACATAAACCACATTGCCCTAAGCTTACCAAAACCCGATCTTCCCACATCATCAGGAAGCTGCCAAACTCTCCCAAGATCAAAGGGTGCTGCCCTTTGAGCCTGTGCTTTAACTCCACCAGAAGGAGTGGGACTTTGGAAAGAGCTGTGTTGAATTAGGGCGTAAGAAACCAGGTTCACCTGGTTCATACTGCATAAAGGTGTAATTTTCAGACGTGCCTAAGTGATTTAACGATAAAAAATATTAGTGTACCCAGAGTCAGCCACCTACCTAAGTTAGCTGGCTAGTCTTTTTAGACTCCCAGTACAGTCAGCAGACAGATGAGTTCTTCTAGAGGATGAAGCAGAATGTAAAAATAAGACTTCTGTCCTAAATCAGTGCCTGGAGCATCTCCTTCTCTTGGTTACAGTTTGAGGCCAGCCAGCTTAGCTGGCTTCCTCTGGTACCTGATTTTGGTTGTTGCAAACACTCATTTATACGTCACAGCTGCAGAAGGGGTTAATGCCACTAGCACCCTCCATCCAGCATCTCTCAGTGAGTGTCACATGGGTGCAAGGTGTGCTATTAAAAAAAAAAAAAAAAAAACAAACTGGGCACCTCCTTGCACTTTTAGGGACCCAAACAGGCCCTAGCTGTCCAGATCACCTCTGCAAAGGTTGACACCTCTAGCCCAATATTCCAAGGTTTTGGTTTTATCTGGCAAACCCAACATCACTGCAGAAGATTTAATCTCTGAATCCATCACTCACTAGCATCCCTCCCTGATTTTACAGATGAGCAACGGTGGTAAACTCACAACCTGCATCATCCGTGCAAACACAGTGTATGGGGAGAAAGCAACGTATCTTCAAGAGTTGTATTTGTTTGCCAAAGCCAGGAACGGTGTGTTGAACTACCTAGAGCCTGAAAACACAGAGCATAATTACACATACGTGGGTGAGTGAAGGATTGATCTCTTTGCATGCGGTGCTACCAGGCTGTTCTAGTCACAGGGGATTCTACACGTCAGCTTAACCATAATCTTCCAAGACAGAGAAAGGAGTATGGTGAATGAGCACAAATATTTTTATAACCACAAAACTTAGACTGGCTAAAAGAATTTTTAGAACAGTTGTTTACATTCTGCTGTTTTTTCTGGGAAAGGTTTTCTTTTTTTTCTTCCCCTCAACATAGGGAAAATGTTGTTTAGAAAACTGGAAAAAAAGAAGTCAGTGGAAAAACGGATAGAGATCTAATCATTCTTTTCCTAGATAAACATTTCAAGGGATATATGGGGGGAGAGAGAGAAATTCAGGCAATATTTTCAAAATGTTTTGGTTTGAAAAGGCACTTAATTTCTTCTTCATTAGAAGAAATCAAACTAACACTACCTGTAAAATTCTGGGCAAAAAAGGCTATACTACATACCTGATTTTAGCAAGCACAAGAAACTACTCACAAAACCTATAGAAAGAGCTTGTTGTGGCATTGAATGCATTGCAGGGGAGTATAACTCACCATTAAATCATGCAGCGTTTTAGTTATTTCTGTACAGCACACTTATATGTCTTTTTACAAAAGTGCAGATAACAGTAGTTTGAAAATGCTGTTAGAGAAGAATCAGGCCTAGATAAATCAAGTGACTTCTTCAAAGGCTCACAGCAGAGCCAGGAATAAAACCCTTGAGCACTGCCTCCCATTCATCCTGCTCTCTCTACAAAACACTGCCCTTTCGCTTCACATGAACCAGTATCACAAGGCACATTAATTGTCCAGCTCAAAGGGGAGACCAAAGGTTTAAAGGATCTTGGAGGTCTGGATTAACTACTCAGTCTCTGTACAGCACAGCTGAGTAACACGATGAGTGCTTTCCCTACTTCGCAGCACTGAAGCCTGCAGCTCCAATGGACTTGTTCACTCCTACAGTAAACGGGAAAACATAGCTCCTCCTGAATACCTGTTTCTCTCCCCCTCTTACTTCTCCAGGGAACGTTGCATGGATGCATGTTCTTGCAGCAAGGAACTTGCAGCTGAAACCAGACTTACTCGCTGGACAAGTGTATTATTCCTATGATGACACTCCAACAAGAAAAGGTTTTCTGATCCGGCATCAGCTGTTGTCCTCTATGGACCCCTCAGTAAGACTAGGCTCACACATCCCTTACTGGAAGATGTGGTTAGTGATACAATTGCACAGGATGATCAAGGTCATCTTGTACCCCTTCTGGAAGCCACAGCCTTTCTTAAACTTGCCTTTACTGAACACGATAGTCACCACCTTCTCCTACGAGACAGACAAAGCCTCCAGGCATTTTGGGTACAAACCCCTCTTCACCTGGGAAGAGAGCAAGCACAGAACTGCACAGTGGTTGAAAGCAGCTGCAGGGAACTTGGACACCCCCCAAATTCATGAAAAGAAGAACTAAGCAGCATGTTTGGGGTAAGAAGAGAGCTTATCACACCAGCAAGTTTCATCTGAACTTCACAACATACACAGATCTTTGGCAGAAATTTTGGAAACACTGAGAAATCCTGGTACAGAGACTGGGAAAGAGCAGAACTCTCAGGCTGCAAGTATATACCCTTGCCATGCCAACAACTTAGCTATTTTAAGTGTCATATGAAACACCAGGGTGCATTTGAAAGCATTCTCTTGCAGGTCCGCACACACAGATGCAGGGCTTGCTGGCCTCATTCTCACAGTGCCGCCACTGCACGGGGATCACTCGCGAGAACAAGAGAGACAAGTTCAGATGAGAGATGGAAAACAGCAAACACCTTTTTGATAAAATTAGTTAACCAGTTTTGTTCCACAGCCTGACGAGCCTCCATTCTTTCCATACTGAGCAAATGGACCTCTCCCTTGCCATGGTCTCGGGCAACTGGTGCAATGACTGTACCTGGCTCACACACTCAGGGGGTCTTCAGTGATAATTTTGGTGGAGACAAGGAAAGCCCAGCAAGTACTTGCTCTGTTTTTGGGTTTAATAAAAAGAAAAGATAATTCCCTTTTCCAGAGCTACCTTTTTCAAGATGCTTCCTGTTATTCTTAACATGTGGAATATTATATCTGTTTTGAAATATTATCCCTGTAAAAAGAAACTTCCAATCTCTTGTGCTAACGATGTATAGGCTGACTTACTTTCTAACTGTGTGGAGGGATAACTGATGTCTACAAGCTTAGAGGTGAGATTCATATAGTTTGTAACTCAAATTCTCTTACCTCACAGCACTGTAGCAGCAAAGCAAAACAAATTAAAGCCCACATTCAGCTGCTGCACTGGCAGACGGCAACTTGAGTGAAGGTCTTAGGGGCTGTGTTTATGCTAAATAACATCTGAACTTCAGGAGGTCATTTCAACTCATTCCATGGCACTGGAGCTACACACCCCATCCAGGAGCAGTATTTCATGGGTGATATTTTCCTAACACAGATGGGGCAGGCACTTCCAGAAGACTCACAACAAAAACTGTAGTTTGTATCAGTTTATCAGCTCCTCTATTTTTAAGAGATACAGAGAGACTGGTAAACCTACATTAAGCACAATAGAGATTTCAGTTTTCACTTGAGCTTGGAGGAATGGGATATTTTTACAATACTGGTTCAAATATAAAATTAATTCTGTTGGTGTCACACTTCCGCGTTCTGTGAATATGTACCCATCTCTTGAGTTTTCCAACAGTAAAAGTGTACACATGCATAAATAAAAGCTTATTTTAATTACAAGAGCCCTAATCCTCCTGGAGAAAGCAAGTTTCAGCATAGCATCCTTGATAGAAATTATCAAAATTCGCTTCTTATTAGTCACAGTAATTACCCAGGAAGGAAAGCGAAGAAATACAGTGTGAGTTGCCAAGTTAACTTCACCGAAATTCACAATCACAAGAAAATTCTTTGCAAAATGTACTTACAAATCAAAAATAATTTGCTCTGATAATTCATTAATAATTTCATATAACAAATAAATTTGGGGAAAACTATTGCAATCTGCTCATAGAGAATTTGGGAAGGTGAAGTGTGTAAGTTATCGGTTCCCTACTTTTTTTTCTTCTACCATTTGTAAAAACCAGAGGTTTTTAAGAAAGGGAGTAATATGATTGCTGGGTTTACTATTTCACTAAAAATTCTCTTTGCAGTTTTTTGCCATTGTTCAAATGGTAGGTGACAGCATGCTGAGAATTTGACAAAGAACTATACACCCCGTTTCTCATGCACATTGCCAGAGCATCCCCACAGTATAACAACGTTGACTTCAATAGGTTTTAATGCTTCTGAAACCTTGGGTTTATCTTGCCAAAAAGGAGCCACTGGGTGGAGCTGCAAGTCTGCGAGACAGGTACCTTCCCCTCATGAGTTCAAGTGTTGCAACCGCTTTGGCTTTAGCAGTTTTTTGAAAGAATAGAAAGACCTGCCCCGAAAGCGAGGCTGCTGGACGGGGTGGGGGGGTCTGACCATCCGGGTTTGTCCTCAGTCTGTGGCTTTTGGAGTTTTGGACTTGTCAAATGTGGCAGTCATCGTTTATCTTCACACAGTCATGTAATCAAAGAGACTGAGGAAATTATTTTTCCACTCATTAGAAAAGAATAAAAGTTTGCTTTTTATTTTTAAAAATAGAATTAAATATGGTACTCCGACCTTTGAGAAAACTTGCCTAAGTATTAGAGCTGATGCTTTCAGTCCCTTGGTATAGTCTTTTGTGGGATCTGGAGCTGCTGAAGGTATCAGACAGGACAGCTGTCAAGGCCCAATATTATCCCAGAGAACAATGCTTTACAAGCTTGCCTGCTTACAGAAACCTTGCTGGGAACCTCATCATACTTTTATTCCTGTCCTGCTCATCATCACCTATGATTTTGATGCTTATCAGGGTGCAGATGACATGCAGGATAAGGAGCAGGGATTTTTAATGGTAGTTAAGTGCAGGATTTTTCAAAAGGAAAACTGAATTAGTTGGCTGCTCAGCTTTTTTTATACCTACCCTCCTCCCAAGCTTTGACAAAAGCAAGTAGAGGATTCCCTTTCCCTGCTCATGGTAGAAGTGGGGGAAAAAGTTAGACAGCAAAGCCTCTGTGCTGTTTTCCAAAAAGATGAGTAAGCTTCCTTTGGCTGCCCTGCATTTTGGCTCCTCCAAGCTAATGCTGCTGCAGACTTCCTGTTAGATCCTTGATTTTATCAGATTATAACTTGTTTTCTCCTGGCAATGCTTTAATTCTTTCTACTGCATTGGGTTGTCATTGCCTTTTCTTTTCAGGGTCTCAGCCCTATTATGTAACAGCAGCAGCAAAAAAAGAGAAAAAAATTTCAGATCTGTTTCTACTTCTGGAGAGGAGCCTTTGTGCACAATTACTCATCCAAGAGATTCAGCAGGTATAACTGCTTCCCCCAGGGGCTCCATTATATAATTGGATTTCAGCCATACAAATTAAATCCTATCTTACCCCTTAGTTAAGCCAGGCAGTAAGTATTTAATGCTAATATCCCTGACAACTATTGCAGGGAGAAGCAGAGATGAAGCACAGAGGAGACAGATGCACGCATTCTCTACCGGAGGAGCAGGGAGGATGAGCAAGGAGCGCATTGACAGAAAGACACCTGCTGTATTTTAAATATGGCTAAACTTCCCCAGTACGAGCCATGGCTTCTGCTGGAGTTGTCGTCTGAGCTGGAATGTGGTTCTCCCTTCATTTTCCATCCTCCAATGTTCCGATGTGTGCACTGAGCATTCACCCTCCCAACAGACACACACACACTTCAAAGAGCCACATGCCTAACCCTGTTTGAGTTTCTATGGAAGTCTCTGTTATTGTGCAATGTCTGAAGGAAGCAAGTTTAGTAATATTAAAACTCAAGCCAAACACACAAACAAGCAAAGAATCCCCAAATTAAAAAGAAAATCTCAACCAAGTTACTCATTCATCTGCAATTTCTGTTGCATTCTGTCTTCTCCCAGCATGTTTCTTTTAGACAAAGCCCTCTGGGCAGAGACCATCTCTTTTGGTGTCTGGTACATCAGTCACATAGTTAGTACATAGTAATAAAGGAAAATAGATTCATGGTAGGAGTTAAACCAGTCAGTCTGGTACTGTAATTGGAACATAATCTCATATTGACAGTATTTAACACAGGATGCGGAGGGAACAGATGGCAGCATGCCAGGCCTCAATCGTTCTGCAAATATTGGAAAGATATTTTCCAAGTCCAGCTCCTGAACCTCATCTCCAATGTCGGAAGCTTTGCTTCCCCAAACAGGCCTAGATCCACTCACTAATCCTGGTAAAAACCCAACACACCCATGTGCTCCTGAGTTTGCAGACAACATGGCTAGCAGTGTTTCTATAGCTAACTAACTTACAAATGTTTAAGGAGAGATTTGAAAAAGCATCAAGAGCAAAAGGCTCCAACATCCACCGGTATGAGCACTCCCAAACCTCTCGATACGCTCACAAGCCTTTCCCTTACAGACAGAGACCTTGCCTGTGACACAAGATGTGAACCCATGTGCACTTCCAGGGCCAGGGATATCCACTGGCGTATCAGTCTGTGCTTCTTTCATCTCTAAAATCTTCAGTCATACAATTAACTCAATGGGGCCATACTGGCAATAAAGTCTTGTTTCTTTTTCTAAGCCTAAAATGCTGAGCTAAAGCAAGCGAGAGGAGAGGAAGCACACTTACATCCAAGATGCATCTTATGGTACGGAGTGCGACAGTGTAAGTGCAGACACAAACTCAGCTTTCCAAGGGTATGGGAAAAGTATACCACACTTCTTATGGCTGCTACAGGAAGTTTAAATTGATTTTTCTCTATTTCAGCAATTAATTCCCATTAATCAACTTACTATACAGTGCTGCACTATAATTCACAAGTTTTATGTACTATATGAATAAAATTGCACATATATTTTTATGTGATTTTCATTTAATTGAATTCCAAGGAGATTTATCTGCTGGGTTATTAATAAATCTTAATATGGCCTATAACACTCAATTGATATTTAATTAACCTGCAATAACTGCCTTGTAAAATGTAAATTAAATGCTTTATTTTTCCAGGCATATAACCTTAAATCAAATTCTTCATTCTACCAGCAAAGCAAAAAGGAGTGGGGAAAAAACAAGATTGCAGGCAACCAAACCTTAGACCTGAAAATATTTGATGTTTAAAGAGGTTCAAAATGGAAACTGGATCCACACTTTGTAATCAGTTGCTCTCCCGAGGAAGTACTTTTCCACTGTCTCCCCACCTTTAAAGTTCACAAGAATCTGGGTGGATTTAGATGAAACATCAAAATCTCAGGAGACTTGAAGAGAAATGTGAGGCACCCATTATTAATAAGAAGGTTGTAAATTGCCATAGGTATTGTGGTATTTGGCATTTTTCTTAAAGTCTTGGCTCCTAGAGTCACATTATCAAATGAGAATGTCAATTTTCATTTAAAAATAAAAAAAGGAAAGATGTTAAAGTCCTTTGATAGGGGAAGAAGTTCGCAAACCTGAATGTCAAAGGCATGAGAACTAAGAGACAAAAATACATAAGATTTGATCCTTATCTTTAAAAGTATCAGAACTTTTTGAGACATGAGATGTTTGAAAACTGGGAGGTGGCAACAAATGATCAAAACAGCCTTTACAAGAAAAGACGAGAACAGTCCAAATTATATTTTAAGATCAAACTGTTCTCCTCCCCCTCCCCTAGCAATTTACATAGATCTACATTAAATGCTGCAAACTGCAACAACAACTATTTCTGATTTCAAAACTAGGATAGCTAGCTACCTTTGCAAAGTGATTTGAAAACTTCAGGAGAGTATGTCTGTCTAAAATTGATAGGCCTATAAAGTTTTACTGCCATAGCATCTAAACTTAGTATGTCTTTCTTTTTTTAATGCATGGAGTGGCCAATCTGTCTTACAATATTTTATTAAATTGAGTATTTCCACCAAAGGACAGTAACCCTTACTGTCTGTAATCTGTCTGCATTAGATCACTTTAAAAGGTATTAAATGAAAATCAAAAGTTAAATGTACCATGGATTTTAAAGGTGTCACAGCATGGAAGAATAAAAATGAAGAGAATAGATTCTGACTTGCAATGAATGAACGGAAATAAATCCAGATCTTCTGTAATGGAAAGCCTGTCCTCCCTCGCTGTTCATCCTCTCCAGTCACTCATTCGCCCCTCGGCTTGCATAAACTACAGCAAGTGAACCCCGCTCAGCCTAACCAAGTGCAGTAATTCTGCCCAGGCTGAGGGATTTCTTAAATGGCTCCAGCATGCCATGTAGCAGGAGGGTACGTGATCCTGCTGTCCTGTACTTAGTTACTCAAGGGCTCGCGTGAATTGCATTGCTTAGAAAAGCATTGCTGACTAGCCCAAATTTTGCCACTCTCACACTTTGCAAGCAGCTTCGCTGCTTCAGAAGAGGAGTACCCAGAGCAGGGAGTCAGCAGATGCAAGTGGCCTCATGCTCGCAGTAATTGACTGGAATTTTGCAGACCTGGGTTTAATCCCAAGCTCCAGCATGGACTCATGGGGTAATTTACAACAGGTTTCTTCCTCTCTCTCTCTGCATTTTATGATTTTGGCAATTGATCAGAATTAGCCTCCTCTCCTTCTCTTACCTTTCATCTTTTTAATGGAGGAGAATGTATCCTGCAAATGTGCTGCGTTGGATCTGCTGTCATTTATTGCTTGGGGGGGAGCTGAGCCCAGCGTGAGTCTGCAGACCACAGCTCCTTCCCAGGACCGTTGCATTTTACTCTACCAGATAAACATTGACATGGTAGATTTTTCTTTTTCCCCCTCAAAGTGGGTTTCTAATTGAGCTGAATCTACCAGAAGCTCTTATTAAGGACTGACCATGACTGACAGTTTACATTTACTTGGGTAGCGCTTTTTATCAGGCAAAGTCACCTGGGAGCTGCACCAGGAAGAGACACAAGAGTCCCATCTACCCACAGACTACTTCTAATGATGCTCCTGGGAATTAAAACACAACATGAGAAATAAATGTAATGGATCAAAAATTGGGGGGGCTGCAAGTTCTCAAAGTGCTCAGGACTTAGGACCTGACAGGCTCCCCACAGAAATTTTACCACTGAGTTTAATAAAAGCAGTAGTAAGCCGAGTGTAGGACTGTTGGTGGCCCCTGTGTGAACAGTCTCCTCTCTTGGGGATGTAAGAGCAGACCCACCATCACTTGGATTACCTCTCTCTGCTCTGCCCTCTGGACAGCAATCCACACAACTATCCTATAGTCACACCCATGTCTAGCCCTAGTCCTAAGTCATTTTATGACCATGCAACCCTCCTCTTATATCCCAACTCTGATCTCCTTTCCTTTGAGAAACATAGCAGGCTAAATATTCCTGACATTTCCATGATGCTCAGAGTCACCTTTTGTACAGGGCTCTCACAGCAACAGCCTCAGTGGGAACAGAGGGAATTCACCTACTTGGCAGATATGGCTGATAGCAAACCTGTTTCACAGCAAGTAACCAAGAAGCAAAGCGTCTACAGTCCTGCTGCTGCTGATACCACTGGGAGTAATCCCACTTACTTATACAGAGATATAGATACTGACTATGGGGGATCCTTAACAGAAGACAGACGCAACAATTGCAAGCTCTGCTGTTCTCAAAATTCACATCTGGAAATGAGCAATCGAGCAAGAACCAGCCCCATGAGACACACCTAAATCAGCCCATCTTAATATTGGGCACATGCTCTTAACTTGCACATTGCTGTGCATTCAAATGATTAATGGTTCAAGATAAAACTCACATAGGATTGTACAGTGGTACTGTAGCACATCACCTAGATCAATACACACACCTTGCCACAGGAGAAGAAAAGGGATCTTTAAACCAAAGAGAATTAGGTGCCTGATTTCTACTACATTTCAAAGTGATTTAGAAGCTCTGCTCTCTCTCAGAAACCTCACCAGACTACCTTAGAGGCTGTACACATGCTTGACATGACACCAGATAATGTTTGTGGGCTACGGCATAAACGGGGATTACTGCCTCTGAAAAGGAGGACTTGCTGAAGTGGCTGTGGTTTAAGGAAGGATTTGAAAGGGGAGAGAAGTACAGAGGGAAGCTGTTCTAGACAGTAAGTCACATAAGAGAAGGCTTAAAAACAAAAAGCAGGAGGAAATGAAGGGATCTGAAAAGGAAGGGATTTGGGATAAATGAGAGGAGGAGGAGGAGAAACGTCAGCTAGCAGCAAGATTACACGGGGCAACGTGTGAGCTCCTTCAGCCCTTCTTCATGGGGTGACTGGAGCGATGGGAAAGGAAAGATGCACCAGTGAGCTTCTGGGCCAGCTGCCCAAGAAAAACAGGCAACCACAGTTATGGTGGGGATAGAGAGAATTTGGTGAAATTACAACCCAGCTCACTCAGATCACAGAGTAACTGATCATGGTAACTTGCCACAGGCAACTCCAGCAAATATATGGATCAAAATACAGCCAGTGGGCATCCAAGCAGAGAGTGAGCACTGCGGCACAGGTCAGGAGAGGAATGGCGTGGGGAGGAGCCGGAAGCTGAGAGATGGTGCAGCTACACCCCGAAGCAGCGCTGGTGGCGTATAATGGTGTAATGTTCAGTCACCAGATTGAATTAAACAGGACTGGCTCTGTTCATGGATTTTCCTGCACTAGTTTGCACTGGTTATCACAGATAAGCCACATTAATGCAACTGTGCTATGATGTTGGGAAACCTCAATAATGGAAATTAACTGCTCTGTATGGACGGATGAATGGAAGTTACACAACCATTGCCCTATTTCCGAGAAGCACAGCAATGTTGAGTGGGTGCAGCCAAATTTAATAGCTGTTATCAAAATCAAGGAAAGGACCTCCATTCAAAAGGTAACCAGGAGAAAAGCAAGGACTTGGTAGTATTGCACAACCACAACAAATCTGGACTCACACCAACAACAGTAACGCCAATGCTGGAACAATGCACCAGCTTAGTGATTTGACATGCGGCCAAGGGGCTTACAAAATACCTCCAAACAGTTAATGCAAATCCATATTACTAGGTCTATTAATGGCCTGTCATTGCCTGTCTGCAGATCATTATTTTGTACCAGTAAGCTCTAGATTTCCTTAATCAGTTATCCTTAACTGACATTTCTAGCACTGGTGGGATTCCATAAGGCCCTACAATCAGGAGGACCAATCGCTTTTCTACTCATTGAATCACCATAATATTGGACTCACCATTCCCCACCCTCTGGCCTCAGTTTCCTTTTTCATATAAAGGGGACAAGGTCTGGTACCATCACTGCAGCCACAGGACATTTGTGTCCAATTGTTTTCAGACCTGGACATGAGTTGAGTAACTCAAGCAGACCTGTTATTTTTATTTTCTTACTGCCTCAATTAAGATTTTAAACTGATTCTTACAATCTTTCACACACACGACAAAATGATCAAAAGCCATTTACAGCTGGTTTTAAACATGCACTAGACTTTACTGAAACCTGGTATTTCTGCCCCATTTACAGAGGACTTGGCAGGGAGAACAGGAGAAGGACTGCTTTTCCCTCATCTCTGTTCCCTTGTCTGTTAAAGTGAAACCTAAAATACTCCCCTCCATTTTGGATCAATGTCACATAACCTCATTTCCTCAGCTTAAGAAAAAGCCTTAGATTTTATATGTTGCACTAAAATATGTCAGCACCGTTAGGTTAATAAACAGTGCTAAATCAAAACCAGGCCCCAGTTCGTAGATCATGTGAGCAATGTCAAACACGGGGAGTGATACCATAGAAGAGATGTAATGGACAGCCTCCTTAGCCTGGTTTTTATGGCTGTGAAAGAGAAAAACCTGGTGTTCCGTCACTTTTCATTCACCAGAGGCTGTCACACAATCTCTCACAGCTTTTTGGGTTATGTTTATTTTTCCTGGGGTTCCCAAGAGCCCTACCTTCTGATCCCTTTGCAAAACCTCCTATGCAACTACCTAAAGGACTAACCCCTGAGTTACAGCCAAAACTTGAAGCTTTTACTGCACATTAGACCAGATCCTTACCTGATAAATCAGAATATCCCCCATCAATTTACACCCACAGATGAAATAATTTTCACAATTCAGAGGAACAAAGGTTTCATTTTCTTCTCCGTGTTGACTTTTCCTATGTGGCCACTCTGTTGAAGCCAAAAAACTTCTCTCCCTTCCATTTGTCATAGGACATCCCAGCAGCTTTTAGGGCAATAATTCAGCACCTATGGCCACTCTGGCCTGGCAGCAACACCCCCCCTACCGTAACCAGGAGGCCACATTGCAATTCCTATGGGGCTCCTGATGAAATTAAAGTAATGAATCCCATCAGGCAATAGCCTCCTCAGAGAATGTCCTTGTTAGCAGTACCTTCTTCCAGCATTCTCAGTCTGAGGGGAAAACGATCAGGATCATACCTTAGAGGCTATCACACATACTCAGAACTCCCATGCTTCTGATGACCAGCATGAGTAGACGTGCACTGAGACCCTGTCCTGGTTTTGGCTGGGATAGAGTTAATTTTCTTCCTAGTGGCTGGTAGAGTGCTGTGTTTTGGATTTAGTATGAGAATAATGTTGATAGCAACAAGTAAAACACCAGTGTGTTAAGTAGTGCTTACACTAAATCAAAGACTTTTCAGCTTCTCATGCTCTACTGACTGGGAATGCTGGAGATGCACAAGAAGCTGGGAGGGGACATGGCTGGGACAGCTGACCCCAACTGGCCAGAGGTATATTCCACACCATATGGCGTCATGCTCAGCATATAAACTAGAGGAAAGCTGGTCGGGATGGCTGCTGCTTGGGGACTGGCTGGGCATCGGTCCGTTGGTGGCAAGCAGTTTTTCATTTGCATTGCTTGTGTTTCTTGGGTTTTATTTCTCTCTCTTTTTGTTATTTTCCTTTTCATTACAATTTAGTATTATTATTATAATTCAATTATTAAACCGTTCTTATCTCAACCCACAAGTCATCTCACTTTCACTCTTCCAATTCTCTCCCCATCCCACCAGCTGGGGGGAGTGAGCGAGCGGCTGCATGGGGCTTAGTTGCTGGCTGGGTTTAAACCATGACAGACCCCCAAGCACACATTTACCATCCCTCATACCTGAAACATGACTGATTACTGTGTACCTTGAGAGATTAATAGTGAAAATGCTCCTCTCTCACTCACTGCTGGAAAGAAAATGTTTTTGGAAAGCTGTTCATGTCATTTGATAGTGTCCAGTTTTTCCACTGAGAAAAGCAAAACCTGAAACCTACATGATGGTTCAGTTTTTCCCTTGGCAAAACCCAGCAAAATGCTGCTCAGCATATATGTACACCTCTTGCTACTGCCTCTGAAATCCGTCACAGATTAACACAGCGATGCCAGCAGGCAGCCGGAGCAAGACACAACCCAAGGCCACCTGAGTGTTGTTCGCAGGGGAATACCTGAGGCCATGGCAGAAATCGCACACAAGTTTTGATCCAGCTATAAATATTTGCAATGTTGCAGCATGTTAACATCCCACTGGAGCCCCCACCTCTGGCAGGGAGAGCGGGAGCACCACCACTTTGCAAGAAGTCACCCCTGTCACTGACAGCTGAAAAATAGCCACCTAAAAGTTAGTTTAAGTTCAAATTTTCAACCTCTGCTGTAGTCAATGGAGAGACAAATTGGCACTTCTGGAGGGCTATTCATCCCATCCCAAGATAGCTATCTGAGATGGGTAGGGTGAATTGATGCTGGAGGTGCCAGTATCTTTTTGACAGGGACTATAAAAGGAGCCTAGATGATTATCTTGGACTAGACACCTAACTTTTAGGCAGAGTCAGTTAAGCTGAATCTTTGTTGAAGTGAAATCAGTGGTGGTTTTGCCTTTGCCTTCAGTGGGGCCAGGTTTTCTCCATGGCAATCTGAGTAGATTAGAAAAGAAAAACAGAAAAGGGAAACACATCTATAAGGGAATGAAATATTTATTTTCCCCCTATTCACAGAGAGCAATTACGATATAAAGAGACTAGGGGAATTCTTCACAGACACGAAGTGGGCTTCTGTTGAACAGAAGAGGAGACTTTGGAGTCTACACGCACAACTTGAGCTATCAGCCACCCTGCCTTGCTCCCAGGAAAAGCATCATGCAAATTTTAGGAGGAAGGATTCGCGGTAGACATGCCATCTGGGAGGATGATGGACAACAAGCTGACTAGGAATAAATAGCAAAATATAATAAATTCCAAACCATGCCAACAGCAACTGTTGTGCTATGAATTAACAGTGCTATTAAATGTTTACGCACACACTTCTGTCAGCACCTGTCAGCATTTATGCAATACATACGTTGGCAAATCTGTATTACGTTATTTCTTGCAACTGATCTGCATTAATACTGCCCGTGCACATGTTCAAGCAAATTGCTACACTTCTTTTTGACCTATCCATGTGCAAAAGGTGCAGTAGTTCACAGTATTTTATGCCTATGCAGCAAATTACAGTTTTATGTGCTAAGCAGCAGAGCAAGGCTGGGGGATAGGGGGCAGCAAAGGAAAAAGAAAGAGGAGCAGGTAAGAACAAGGGACCTGGAAAGCCCCCAGCCGGGTCAGGAGGATGCCCAAGGAGACAGTGGCAGGCTTAAGGCAAAGCCAGGGTCACCCCAAAACGGGCCAGAGAAGGGGAGTCACAAAATAAGCCTTCCTGAGCAGGAAGAAAAGGCTGGGGGAAGCCCCAAAAATACAGCCCTAAGCTGCAGCCCCAATAGAAAGGAAAAATCATTTGGCCAGTGCTCCTGCTAATATCGTGCTACAGAGAACGGAGTTACGCTATAGCCAGTAAGATGGACTGCCCAGGTACCTAAATTAGCCTTCCCCCTTTGATTCCTTCTTTTCGCTCTTTCCTCCCCTCCCCCAGCCCCAAGTGCAGTAGCTGGGGTGGAGAAGATAAAAATGTATAATTAAGGGAGTTGCCACTTGCTAAAGCTGGAGACCGCTCGAGCAAAAGGCAGGGTTTGTGGTGACAGAGCTAAATCTGGGACCCACCAATTGTTGCTAATGATGAGAGCCTGTGGTTACTGTGCCACCCAGGCAGAATTGGTGGAAAGACAAGCTTGTTATTGCAAAAGGAGCATTTGTGCCCCACCTCTCCTCTGTGTGAGCGGATTTCTGAGGCTTGCAAACATGGGATGTTTGCAGGGCTTTGGGATGACTGCACAGATGCAGGCAGAGCAGTGGGAACCAATGTCCAGCAATGCAAGCTGGTGCTTGATCAGACCGCTGCACGTGGACATGCTAGCTCCTTGGCCAGGTTTAATTTGAGAATGGGTCTTAGGCCAGGGGGACACATGTTGCAGAGGAGGAGGAGACACACAGCCTTTCCAGGGCTGCTGCAGGACTTGGGAACTGTTCCTGCTCTCTCCCTCCTGTGTTTGAGCATAGAGACAGTGAACTTTTGTCTTTTTACCCTCAATTTCTTTGAATTACCTAAAGAAGCAGCCAAAACAGTCATTTAAAAGAGCAGACCTTCAGAGTTGCTCCTCCTGGCCTGATTGAGAGAAATTATTGTTGAAACTGAAGCCACAGAAGAATCCAAACCGTGGTGTGAGCTGCCGCAAGACACAGGACATAGGCAGAGTTATTCCTGACAGCTGTGTGCCACATAACACCCCATCAAGCTCACCTCAAACTCTTGAGCTGCAAGGGCCACTTGTACTTAGCAAAATCAGAAGGCCCATGAAAATCCAAAGATGTATGAAGATATTGTATTACCATTTTTCTTTGTGAATTAAACAGGATTCAAAGAGAACAGGGAATGAAAGTACTTACCCTGTCCATATTTACCCTCAGCCAACCACATTCATTCATCAACTACATTCCCATGTCTTTAAAAACACATGATTTTGATTCAAACTAAAGAAGGGGTTTTATATTTTACATTGGAATTAACACGACAAACAATTAGCAGGTCATCAAAAATAAGACTTCTTTTAATAATACTAATAAAAAGAGAGATTTTTTTAATGCAGTTCCTAGGATTAATAATTGCCGTTCTGATAGAGTCAGAATTTCCAGCATGAGCCATTCCCTCCATAGCCACAGGTGCAGATGGATGAAGCAGCTCAGACAAGCTGAAGTTGATCACATTTTCCATGTAAAAGGACACAGTAATTACAACTGATGAGGGTGCTGGAGCCAAAACTCTGGGTCTTGGTAGGGAAAAAAAACCAGATTCGTAATCAACAGGGGTAGCCACAGGAGAAGTTTTAAAACCCTAATTTAAAAACACTTAGCAGTAGCATGCTATGCTCCTACAATTACTGAGTACTAGGACATTAGAGGAGAGGTAGTAAGTGCCCCTGGAAAGTGCTGCTATACAGGGCGACTCTTCGGCTTTACTGGGATTTCCAGTGCTCACACATCTCAAACTCATGTTTTTTCTTCTAAGGAAGGCACAGAGTATTTTAGTGCATCTCCAAGATTAAGTGGAAGAGTGAAGAGGTTGCTGTTTAAGATTCAGTTTTGAGGACTGAAGTCAGCCTGTAGGGATAACAGCTCTATGTCCCCATGCTGGAGTTAGAACACCCTTGCAAAATAGAAACATTAAGTTTAATAATATGAGTGTGCATTTGTGTCTTTAAATAGCATTTGCTTTGCTGAAAAGGATGCAAAGATCTTGTCTTGTCTTACTGACTAGTAAATCAACAGCCCTTAAACACTGAATTTCCAAACGAGTTCGGCCCCCAGGTTGCAGAGCAGCTTTGTACCACAGACTGATTTTTGTTTGTCTAAATGAGTGCTAAGATCCTTGGAAATCTTTACTCCTGGTTGTGGGTTCTGCGTACTTTAAAACATGCCCTTGGTCTCTACTAACACACTGAACCCCGAGGAGAAATACCAGTAGGGTTAGAAACCACCACCAGATATATTTTGAGCTTGATTGCCTGTATTATCTTAACACCCTATTGCTCCAAAACCTCTGAAAACTACATATCTCATCTTTCTATTGTTATTACACCCAAAGGATATGTCTACACCGCAGCGTTGAGATGCCCATGCCAGCTTTCAACAAGCTCGCTCTGGTACTGGAAACAGGCTAGCTGCAGCAGCACTGAGCAAATTTCCTCTGCAGGCTAATTTACCCAGCTTCTCCTGCCCTGCTGAAGGTGGCTGTGAAAGAAAGCAACGTGATCTTGGCTTGACTCTTCTGGCAACACACAAATGCAACAGGGCAACCACTCCTGATTAGCTCGCTCCCACACCATCTGTTTTCCAAGGCTACATGGACTTTCTGGCACAGAGACTCTTGTTTGAGGATATGAGCTTGTGTACAACAGTTTACCATAACCAGCAAAGCCGAGCTGACACTCCCTCCCTCAGAGACAGCAACAGTTCTGCTTTTTTTTTTTTTTGGTAACCCTTTGCCTATTTTGCATCACTGGGTACCACACCGGTATCACATTGCAGAGAGGCAACTGCTGAGATGTCTGCATTCAAGGCAGGTTTGTTGGCACAGAGCGTATCATCTCATGGGTAGGACATGTCACGGCCAAGGAGACACAGGAAGGAAAAGCTGGTCCCTGAAATCACAGTGGGCTTCAGGCCGTGACAGCAGCCCCTTTTAGCCTTTAGGTGAGAGGCAGTACTGAAGCCTCACCAGGCTGCAGGGTGATGGGAGTGAGGAATCACAGATCCTCCAGAGCTGCCCAGGAAGGCGTAGCCCGAGGCAGGAGGGCTGCATGGCCCTTCTCCTCACACTCCTTCCTCGGTCTGGCAGCGACGGAGCAGCCCTAACACAATGCAGAACCCAGGCCAAAACCCATAGCCGCTCTGTCTGTCTAACTCTGTCTGGCAGTGGTGCAGTACATTATTACCTTCTGTAATTCCCCCAAGTTATTTAGGGCTGTCTCCTTATTATCTCGATATCTTGGCTCCCATAATAATTACAGACCCAGTTTTACAAGGGCAATTTTTTTTTCTTGATTAGTTTCCAGGATTCTGTTGTTGCATCAAAGCTGTGCTAGTTTTTGTGTATTCCTGACAGATGTCTACTGGGGGAATTACAGAACGGGCATGCAAAAAGGAAACCATCTACGGTGAGATTAAGGAAACAAAGAACAGTTCTGTGAATTTAAAAAAAAAGGCATTTCTCACGCACGTGAGCATATGCACACATGGCTGGTCAGATGAAAACACACACACTTTGGCCCTTGAATTTCTGATGTTTCTCCCTGCTTTTGCCCATCAAGAGCATGTCATGTTACAGAAGTGCCGTAAGAACATCCTCTTGTCTATGCAAGTGTAAGCAAGAATTAAACAGGATTTGCCATATCTAATTTCGTACTATTTCTGCTGAAACTCATTGTCTGTAGCCAAAACTCCCAAAAGCCCTTTATAAGGGAGGTGGTCTTAGTTACACTTTTCATAGAAAGGAAACTTTTCACCAAAGTAATGCAGTGGCTAGCTAAAAGCAACTTGGGAACCAGCAGCTGAGCTAGGAATAAATCAGAGGTCTGCAGAGTCCTTCCATCTTCACCACAAGATCACATGAGTATTTGCTCTTCTCTAAACTCAGCCTATGCCACAAAGTCCACTGTGCATCTGCTGCACCTTTGCTTGCTGCAAGCCTTCAGCTTGCAAGCAGGATTTGGCCAAGAATAAACAACAACAAAACACCCTGGTTATTTGTACTACAGTGGTGCCTAAAAAAATACTAATTATCTATAACAGAGCAGTGCCTGCAGGCCTCAGGTGAGACTGGCACCCCATTGTGCTAGGTGTTACACAAAACAGATTATAAAAAGATGGTCCCTGCCCTGAAGAGCTTACAGTCTAATTATGCAAGAGGAGTGGGTGGAAACAAGTTCAGAGAGATAGAGTAACTGATTCAATGTCTCCCAAAGCAGAGCTAGCTAACAGTTTTCTGGCCTCTGAACTAGTGCCTAAACCACACAGATTCCCTCAAAACATGAGGGTCTTCATCCTGTCTGTTGGCTTCTGCTTTGAGGCTCCCAAGCAGCTGACAAAGGCAACAACTTCATGGCTCTGAAGCAGCCTTGGAAAGTGCCTCTGGTCTCTATTGCTTGCACAGAGAGCTCAGGTCCCAAGGAGGGGTGCCTGAAGCTCAACAGTGAAAACAGCCCCAGTGCCACCAGGTACATGCCTGCAATCACCGTTTTCAGCAGCAAGTGACCCCTCTGCCTGTTTGTCTGCTTCAGCAAAGGGTGCTTCCATGAAAGCATGATTTTAGCCACTACCAAAGGCAGAGGATTGGACTTGTTGGACAAAGAGCTTGATCTGGAATGGCAAATCATGTATATTAAGGGCTGGCAATGAGTAGATCAAACCATGTATCAAATAAATCACCCACTCAGTCCAGAACCATACATGAAAATACAATTAGAGATTAGCCCATAGAGTGCATAACTGGCAATACATCAGCTACAAATCATTTTAAAAGCATGTAGCTGATCTAGCCTCCTTAATTCCTTGAGTTGTTGATTCCAATTATCAGCAGCCAAGTAGCAAAAGGTTTTTTATCCCAGAAGATTTCTTACTTTTGGATACAATAAAAGTCAATTTATTCGATGATTACAAGGACATGGGCAGTTAATAGGTTGCATCTGTTCTTTCTCTCCTCAGATACTTCAGAGTGGATCCATTAACACATTTACAGACTAGACTTAAAAAATAATAGTGCTTCTCCTTCTCTGGGGGTAACCAAACCAACCCACTTTTTGTACAGGCTCTGGGATGTTTTTTACTATTACAGCTCCAGAGGAATTTACATAATTGGTTATGAATAATTCGTAACTTGTCTAAGAGTCTCCATGTAGCTATCTGATTTACTACAGCTTCCCACTCCAGAACCAGCAGAAGATTTTAATACAGTTTTTAATTGCAAGATCATAATTTAAGCATATCAGTGCTGCATAATGTAGATGGGACGTGAGACGAACTCGTCTCCATGGTCTCCCCCTCCACCTGGTATCTAGCTAGAGGAGGACTTGCAAGGCCCTGGAAAGGCTGCTGAGATCACCTGCAGGGCAGGGAGCAAACACCAGTCTTCAGTGCAGACCTCTTTTCCCCTCCTTTACATGCTTGCCTTCAAATTATTTGCTTTTTGCAGGGAGGAAGCCCTCATGGTTTAAGCATTAGCCTCCTGCTAGAGATGCCTGTGTTCAGTTGACATCTCTGCACACCTTTGTTCACTCCTTTAGTCTGACCATAAAACCAATAATACATCCCTCTCCTTGGGCAAGGCTGCTGGAATGTAGGCAGGCAGTACTCCAGGGATGGTTGGATACTCTAGGACCAGGTTTATAGGGAAAACTGCCTTCATCAGTGCTGGGGTGCTGGAGAGAAGTGACATGCAATGCTAAGGACTTGGATTTTCAAAAAGCAGTATGTACACCTAAACTGCTTGATGGCAAGCATTGCTTCTAAGCACTCTCTTTTGGAAATTTGTCCCTGGCATGCAGGTGGGGATAGATATTATAATCTGATTTTGCATAGGTACGAATAAGGCTCTTGCCTGTACAAAAATCAGAGATCAATGCCAGTGACTGAGATGGTATATAGGAGAGCCAGCTTCAACACCGGTCAAATAAACTAGGAGAGCCCCTGCAGAAAGGAGACCTACGGCCTCTGGGTCCATGCCTTGGCCGGAGCAGTAGCTCCCACCAGGGTTTTACCGTGGTTCAGGTATCCTGTGGTCTGCGTCCCTGTGGATGCTCTGGTGCCTCGCTGTTGAGGTTCCCACGGGAGACCTCGACCTGGGTCTGGGCAGTTGCCTTTGCCCAGGAACCTCATCTCACAGAACCTGCAGCAACTAGCTCTCTTCTGAAACCTCCTTCCAGTTTGGAAGAAATCAGCCATCAGATCCAAAGTCACTGAGCACCACAGACTGATTGCACTGGCTCTGTTTCCAAAGAAAATGGCACTGAAAAAAGACTCCATGTTTTCACTCGGTTGGAGGAAATTAAAAAGCGCAGGACTGCAACAAACTTTCTCTCATTTTTTCTCTATATGATGTTTTTGCTTCAGCAAATGGAATTTAGGACTGGGTCACTGAATGAAATCGTTTGCTCCCACAGGAAACCTTTTCATGTAACCCATTTAATTATTAATATTTCTGCCCCCCAGTTCAACAAAACCGTGGGAGCACTTCTGAATTTGTTTAACTTAAAGCAACTGCTAATTTTCAACTGACTCCAACAGGCATTTTATAAGACAAAGGACATGCTGATGTGCCTTACAAAACGTTGGTTTAATAAAAGATGCTCTATCTCTTTCTACAAATTTCACTATGCAAAGGGTAAATAATTGCTTAAACTCAGTCTTTAGTCAAGAGAGCATAAGCTTCATTGAGGCAAGTCCCCAGTGAGACTTAAGCATATGCTTAAATGCTTCCTCTAAATTGGGAGCTGAACAACTAATTTGCCTTTGCTATGATAGGTCCTTTACTGTATTTTTATTCTTCAGTTAACACTTTCTTTTAAAAATTTAATCCCATCAAACTACTGAAAGAGCCACCTCACTTCCTTCAAGTTTCTTCCCAGCATTTGTAAAAAAGATGGTTTATTGTCCTGAAACCAAAACCATTATAGCCTGTCAAAACCTTTCTGTAAGGCGGCAGCTAGCTGAATAATACATTTCACATTAAATTACACAACTGTGTCATCGGACTAACATTAAAGGTAAGTCATTAATAAAAAGAGAAAATAAAGTGGTCCTTAATTATACAAGACATTAAAAGGCTGAGTGTTTTGCTTCTGCGGCACACTCACTTTGTGAGAATAAACGTTTTAAGACCATTGTGAACTTTTCTCTGTGGAAATTACAGCTCAGAGATAATCCCTTACACTCACTGATGGAGCTCATTGCTGTGAGATGTGTCCTTATGCACCTTCTGACTTCTTGGTGCTAGTCCTACGGATGAACACAGTTTGTAAACCCTTGGCTCACACACACAGTTTTCGCTTTTGTTTTGTTATTTATGGGGGACATTTTCAAAAGACTCAGGTGAAAGCACTTAATAGCTAAACCCCATTGATTTTCTGTAAAAATAAGGCATCTTGGTGCTTTTGACAAACATCTGAATACACTTTGGAAATTGGAGCCTAACAAGATAAAGCCAAAGGAGCATAGAGGGAACCCAGACAATAAAACCTCAACATTCAGGGCCAGGCGTAGCCGTAACAAGGACGGTGGCAGGGAAAGAGGGGCACTTACAAGCACATGGCCGCTTCCGCATCAGCAGAGGACAAGGGAGGCACACTGCCCCTCCTGCTGCCCAGCTCCCAGGTAAAGCCACACCTGGGAATGCCCACAGCCCTACTTCAGCAATTGAAATCACATGGAGACAGGGTGTCTTCTGCAAATCTCCATATGTAATACTTACTTTACCTTGCAACTAAAAGCAGAAACTCCTTGGAGCCTGAACTCCTGTAGGAAAACCACAGATGTAAAGCTTTTGGGGACTGTCACCGTTTTTGCCTGCAAAATACCTTTTCCCAGCAAAAGCAATCCTCTCTTTTCTTTATACTCCTTCCTGGCTCTTCCTTTACCCTGCAGCTTCCAGAAATGCAAAGCTACCATTTTGAGAATATGAATCCTCTCTCATTCCCCGTGAACTGAGCCAGCCTTGCCTTGTGGAACAGGACTAAGAGAGGCACCTTTTTTGGTGGCTCGCTGGGAACCCGAGGTACACCTGCAAGCCTGAGCTAACTAAAGAGGGAGCTTTTTAGCAGAAGCCATAACATGCTTCTGTTCATGGTTCAGTGCAGGGCAAGCCACACGCAGCACTCGTCAGATGTCCACAAGTCACCATTACTTGGTAGCTGCAGAGTGCTGAGTAGGAGCGTGCTAAAGTAAAGGTTTAGGAAAAGAAGGGCTGAGGGCACACAGGAATATCTGCGACGTGCTTGCACTAACCATAACCCTTCTCTGCCCACAGAACCATGGTTAAGTGGAGTAACTTTGTATTAGCCTGCTTTTGAGGACTTGAGTCAGGTAGGCTGTGGATCCTTCCCCTGGGGGCGGGGGGTGGAGCCCGAGTTCTCCAACAGAAACAAATTAGAAGGAAAATTTCCAAGGAAACATGAGAGGCTGTGAAAAGTGTTGGTTTGTGTGGAAAATTTTTGCCCTATTTTTCCTGAAAACTAAATGCCTAAAAACAAAAGTATTTTGGCCAAACCCCTGAGTTTTTCAGTATTTGAATTTCTGAACCATAAAAAAAGAAATCTTCTTGGGAACCGTAGATCAAAAAAAAAAATCCCCTGAAATTAATTTCCTTTTAGTTTTCATTTAAATTGTCTGCTTTATTATGGCACTAATTCTAGCTTTTTTCTTTTTTTAAAGAAACAAACTATTCAGCATTGCAGTTATACCAAGATTCAGAAGACCTCTGTGTTGTGGATACAGCCTTTCATCAAGTAGACTAAAGTTTTCCACAAAGCTTCAATGCTGGGGAGCCATCATCTAACGCTTTGCCTCACGTAGCCAAATTGACCGGGAATTAGTTTGTAAAGAAAACATCAGGGATTTAACCATATGCATGTCCCAAATCACGCATCTACAATCTAATCAACCAGTTTTCTGTCTATAAATGCCAATAGAATATCTGATACCTATTAAAGAATGCTAACAAAATTTACAAGATAAAATGAGATTCTTCCCATGGAGTACAGTATCTGCCCCCATTTTGTACTTTCCATGCTTCAGCAGCATGGTAGAACAAGATGCACAGGGTATATTGAAAGGAGTTTGCAAACTGGAGGGATGTTTTAGCGATTTCCTCGTGCAAAGGCACCCTCTCTCTGGTGCCTACTAAATCATCCTTGCCAAACATTATTTACCCCTGAAGCTAACAAAAATACTTTGAAGAGCAAGTCTCAGCATACCAAGTGTTAAATATTTCACATATGCAGGGGTAGCCTTCACATTAAAAGACATCTACTTTACCTCGGGGTAATTAACACATTTGAACTGTCCTGGGGTTAAAAAAAAAAAAAAAAAGGCATAAAACCAAAACAAAACAGAAAAAAAACTCAAGACCGAGTAAAGACCAGACACCTGAAGCTAACCATGAAGTACATTCATCACTGTTAACCCCAGGAGAAGATAAAGGGCTGGTTTTGGTGGATGTCCCCCACAGTGAAAGTCTGTGCTTCCCTTTATTACATATAAGCTTTGCTGAACTCAGAAATAGTCACCCTTGGGTAAAGAGAAGAAAAAAAGGAATAAAAGTAAGAACATTAAGGGGTGCAGATCCCCCCCCCGCCCCAAACCAGCAACAGACGCACACCCCAAGGGGGCCAGCCGGGATGAGCAGGACCGGCCGCTGCAGGGTACGACAGAGCAATACCTTCATCTATTCCTTTTCCAGTGGCACACCGTGAAAACTAGCTTGTGCCAACTCATCTCGCATGCTCAGTTATTTCGCCTGCCTGCCTCCCTCGGCAGCACGCTTCCTGTTCCTCGGGAGCAATGAGCCAGGTGAAAGAAGCACATTTTTTAGGGAGTCCCCTGCTAAAATACCAACAGCATGTTCTGGCTGCATTTCAGATCAACTTCCTTTCCACCTCTCACCCCCAGCCATTGAAACACTAAGGAATGATTCACTTGCAGACACTGTTGTATTTCCATTATTATTAAACACTTATTCCTGTTTGTCCGTGGAGCAGCACAGGAGTTACTGCAAGTACACACACACCCCAAGACACGCACACACTTCTGCCAGAGACACCTTTACTAGGAGTCACATGAACTGGATGGGAGAGCAGAGGGCTGGGGACTGCGGCAGTTACTCAGAATAACAGGCTGTGAGCCTTGCGCTTTCAAGTAGAGCAACTGTGCATTAGTGCAGCATTTTCCATTATGGCTGAGAAGAAAATCAGTTGGGAAACCAAATAAATCATTGAGGCCTCGTCTGTACAGCCTGAATGCGGCTCTCAGGGCAGGACTTCCACCAGGTAGATGAGGATCTCCTGGAGTCTCCCATGCTGCTGGGACTGCATAGCAGCTTTGGAGCCCACAGTGGTGCCGAGCAATCAGCAGAGCATTGCTGGAGCCTCGGTGACGAGCAGCTGATCAATGGAGCAGCACTACTGCCTGTATCGCTGCCAGGCAATTACTGGAGCTGCACTCAGCAATATTACTGCAAGCTGCTCTATGGAGCGGCACTAGTATTTGTATTGCTGCCATTTCATCAGTGAAGTGGCACTGGAGTCTGTCTCCCTGACAGCTGATCAATGAGGAGGAATATAATAATCATAATGTGGTGTTTTACAGGATATGGGCCTTTAACCCAAGGACCTCAAATCCCTTTTCAGATGTTCATTAAGCCACAAGTTCCACATGTGTGGAGATGGCCACAAGTATCCAAATCACCAAGGCATTGCAAACTTATCTTTGTTTTTATATAGATGACTGATCTGGGATGCCATGGACAGGTTAAGTGTCCTGGTTTAATTCCCAGTGATACTAAGGGTAGATTGAAAATAGGTCCTCAATACAGAAAGGCTAAAACTGGCCAGATTCTCCAAAAAGTTTTCCAGAAAACCCAGCTAGAAAAATCACAATGAAAGCCAAGACGTGCTGAAAATAAGAACGCACCTGATGCCAGGCTTGCGGGTCATCCTTTTTAAATCCTAAGAATGACAGACTTCAGCACACAAAACAGAAATGTGGAATGCCATGGTGAAAGCTAGCACTAGCGATGCCTCAGCAGGGCCATGGTCTCACCTCCTCTCTGTTCCCCTCACCATAAAAGTATCCTCCAACTTCAAAAGTGGAATGAAATTCAGGTGTCTAAACTCTTCGTGCTCTCATCTATCCCTGCACTCAAATCCCACACGTGGATTCAGGGTCAGCCTCAGCACACCGAGATGGTGCTGCACCCTCCAAATCTTTCACGGTGCTTTTCCAGCCAGCCTGTCAAAGAGCTCGGCTAAGGCATTATTCTCCTGAGCTTCCAATTCAGTATCACCCTGCCTAAGCAAGCTGCTCAGCTCTACAATTCTTGTCTCAAAGTTATAGAGGCCAAGCCTAGCTAATCTTTCTTTATAATTCATTCCCCAAATCCCTGAATAACTTTGGTTGCCCTACACTGCCCCTTCTGCATTCTCAAATGTGCGGCACGCTTCCCATAATAAGGTAACTAAAACCGCACACAATAGCTTAAGTGTTTTATTTCACATTCCCCCCTGATTAATGCTGAATGCTTCCATACAGTATATCCACATGCTTTACACTTAATGCTTCAATATATATATAGTGCAATAACCTCGTTGCTTTTACTTTACAGCTGCCAATTTGTGCAGATGGCCGTAGCGTATTAGTCACCACCAACACTCTCCTCCTCCCAACAGTCTTGTTCTCGGTCAGCATTTCACATGGCATTTCCTTTCAAGGTATCTATGGCTATTTTTGGCCCAAGAGTTCCTGGTATATTAAACACAATGAGCCACATCCTCAGCTGGTGTAAATCTGCACAGCCCTAATTTGGTCAGTGGAGCTGTGCCAATCCACATGAGTGGAAAGAGCCCCATCAATCCGTTATCAAACCAATACATTAAGGCAGCTTATTTAAACTGCTTTTGTTTTGTTTTTATTTATTTACAGATAACCCACAGCATGTAAGGATGATGGTCCTGCACCACAGAGCCCACAGAGTATGGGCTGACTGACCAGGGATAAGGACCGACACACAGTCAGGTCAGCTCAATTCACCATCGCACCAGCACAGTCAAGCACTACTCTGGTATTGGTGAAAAAACCTTCTCTCTTCGGTCTCCTTTTGCGTGAATGGCAGTTTGTTTCAAGCCCAGAATGGGTGAACACTGTTTTTATGTACAAGGGAAACAAAAGTGTAGCTAAAATTGACCCTTGCCACACCTCCCCATCCTGAACGGTTTCCTGGCCGTGACATCCTCTATTTTCTGTCCAAAAGCCAATTTTTAACCAGTCTCTACCCCGGCTTTTCGGAACAGTTTATTTCATGCAAAGTCTTCCCAAACACTTGATAATCTGGCTCAGCAGCAGCTCCATGTACTGTGGCTACAGCCTAGAGACACTGCAGAGGAGCAAGGCACAAGGGAAGAAACCCAACCCATTAGACTCTTGCCTCAGTTCCTTAATGTTTTGAGGTGAATGATTTAAGGTGTAAGAAGAAGCATCCTGACAACAAGATCTATTAGTATATGGAATAATCTTCCAAGGGAAGTGATGGAAACATTGCTGCTTGGCACACAGCTAGTGTTTGTCCAGACTAGTTTTTAAATATACAATCCTGAGTTGGCAAAGGAAAAGTCTAGTCGAGGTAGTTGCTCTTATCTATCTCCATATTCCAGGATAAATCAGGTCATCTCCTTTGTTCTACTCTAAAAATTGAGGAATGCACTTAAAACAATTCATGCAGTTTTAATCAGCTATGATCTCCCTTTTATGATCCACATGGGTTGTATCTTATTAAATTAGATATATCTAGCTGTTTCTTTTTAATCATCAAGTTTTTCTAACATAAGGCAGCAGCACCGTCTAGCACAGCTGGCATGTACTGGGGCCGTGAACACCTTCAGGTCTCTCTTTGGCTATGCCCCAGGCTCCCAGCCAAGTAAATAAACCGCTCACTTTAAAATAAAATAAAATCACTCCCTCATTCGGTTTTGTCACTCGGAGAGCCTGGGACTGACTTTCAGAGTTCATGAGTGTTCATGGCTCTGGTTAAAGTCACTAGTTGATGGGAGCTGGGATAAATTTATGAAAGAGAAAGACTCAAAGGCATTTAGATACCACAGCACTTTGTGTGGTATAAAAACATGAGAAAAGACCCATACCGCAGCATGAATTAAGAGTGAAAAGCACCACATCCTGAAATAGAGATTGGGAATTTCAGCCTTAGTGTTATTTTGCAAGTGTAAATGACAGCTATAATGCTCAAAACTGGAAAGCAAGACCAAGTCCTGCAGTCCTCTGACTGACAGCTAGAGAATTTTGCTGTCAGAAAGACTAGTGGCAAAAAAAAAAAAAGATAAAAAGGAACACATGATATTAGCAAATTCCTTTCTGCGGGAATGCAAGGTCTTCCTTCCGGTGCTCCCAGTCCAGCATCCCTCTCTCCCTCAGCTAAGGGATCACGCATACAATGTCAGTAAAGGCGATGACTGGAGGCCCCTACAACATTGTTCACGCACCATCCTGCTGGATATAGCACGGGAGCAGCACTAGAAAATGGCAAATTTCTGCCCTTGCCCTCCTAAGGGCTTTGCGTGTGATCCTAGGCATGACACGTCACCATACAACGAAAAAAATGAATGCGGAAGGGTAAGTAGATATGATTTCTTTGTTTTGTACAGCAACCAGCACGGCAAGGCCCTGATCCTGAGCAAGACCTCTTGGGAAGGATTTGTACCCATCATCCTACAGTACGCAGAAACCTCAATATGGCAGATCACTAACTCGTTTGACTGCCCTTAAAAAATTTGCCCCCAACAGAGGAAACTTCAGGTAGGAGGCTCTATGAGATTTTGGCCATTTCTTATACTCTTCAAATTACTCCTTGAATTCACCAGAAAGAACTTTTTTAGTGACACAAAACTGTTTGAGAAGCAATAAATATACATTCAGATGAATGTAAAAAAATGATAAATAAGATACAGAGCAGCCACTCCAACAACCATAAATTTAGCCGTATTTTTCTTTCCGAGGCCTCTATATCAGATCTTATCTCCTGTAGGAGAGTAGTTTTCTTTCCCCTCAACTCGCAAACACTCATCTATTGTTTTGAAAATGAAAAGCCTGACAGCAGAACAGGACGTCCTTTTAAGAACATGTCTGATACTAGAAAGTCACAGGAACTCTGGTATTGCTTAAGAGTCAAACAACTGTTACTTAGTTCAGAGTCTGCACCGTTACTCAGTGTGCTGTACAAAACAGAATAAGTGTGCTAAATTTGGTCAAATTGTGAGTAAGGAGGGTATAGCGGATCAGAATACAGGCAAGATACAATGGATGTAATAGAGGGCACAGTCACATTTTGGGAGCACTGAATAGTTTTCTTGAGCAGGAATAAAGAATCGAAAACAACGCATGTTTTCTTGAGTAGTTATTTTGTAATCTACTCCTAATGTGGGTATGGGTTTGTGAGCTACTTATAAATATGATGGCCATAGGATTTCAACAAACTCATTAAAGCAGATGAAAGTCTTTTGGTTATTATTGATTCTACTCCGTAACTGTTTCTTGTACAAAATAACTTAATTACTAACTCGCTATTCAAAAGGACAAATCTACTAGTCTCACCATTGAAGAGGTACTCACTAGTGTTTGCAAGCATTGCCTATCCATATTTTTGTATCTGAAGCACTATTGCATTTAACAAAGTAGTTTTACCTCTAAAGGTATACATATGGATCTTAAGTTCTCTGGAAAGCCAAAGCTATTGGGGGCTTCCTGAACTACTTGTTATCACTTTGAAGCATCTGGCTCGTGGTCAGCTGTTTCACGTTACTAACTTCTACATTTGTTTCTGAAGAAATTAGCACAGCTTCCTTCAATGCTACATTCTGCAGCGGTTTTGGTTTTGATTGTAACATCTCGTCGTTCATCTTGAAATCAAAGTCATTTATGGAAGCTGCAGAATTTTAATGTTCCTCAGACTCAAAAGCATTTGTTTAACCACCACCAGACAAGGAGATGAATGAGAGAGACTGTCTGCTCTTGATTTAGTGGGACCAGATTTTTAGAAGAGCTCAGCAACCAGTCTATGTCTTCAACACACTAACTTCTTTGGACAGCCTGGGTATTTATTACAGTGCTTAAATGAGAACAACTCTCATGAAAACCATGACCTTAGTGAACTGGACAGTTAATACACACTATACATGCCTATATTTCAATCTGAAGGAGGGGATTTATTCATAACTTCAACCTCCAATTTAAAAGCAGCTTTTGAGCCTCATTATTTCTGCATCTGTTTTATTGTTCACCCAAAAGGCCTGTCTACACGATTGTTGAGCTATGAGCTGTGTTTAAGAATCACTGCCTAGTACAAAATGATATGCAGGACAAAAACAAAGAGACAGTATCTTCTTAGGTTACTTTTGTTTAAGCCCTACACAGAGAACAGAATAGATTAAAGCAGTGGGAAAATAAGAGATCAAGTCTTGTGATGTGGCATAGGGTGCTCCTTCCAGCCAACCGCACTTCATTTTTCTCCATTGATGCTTCCAAGTGGTTTTCTAGGATACCCCTGAGCAGAACTCATTGTAATAACTGGAGGAAATAAATTAATGGAGAATTACCGCAAGGTTCATCTAAGAGAAGTTTTGATAAACAACACTTCCAGGCTGAGATATTCAGTGCAGCCTGAGGAATGTGGACTTTCCCACTCCTGTCGAACTGAATGGGTATCTGTACCTCTGAGTCAAGATGGGAAGTGGCTGCCACAACCACCAAAAGCAATTCTGGATTTCAGGTGCAGAGATCAAGAAGTAGCCTTAAACTGAAAAATTCTGACAAAGAAAACAGTGAAACAGAAAGCATTTGACCTATCCAGGTAGCACCACTACCAGACTTAGTTCAGCAAGCGAACTCTCAGGTGAGTTGCAGTCTCTGTGCTCCCAGTCCCAGTCAAGAAAATTGCGCAATCTTCAGATGGAGAAGAGAAGACGGAAAAATGGACAACAGTGGAATCACAGCCCAAACGTGGCCACAGACACAGAGAGATGTCCCACACATGTGCAAGCCAGAACAGAAGCTCATAAAGATCTGGACAAATTAAATATCTTCATATTGCTTCTGTCTAGATTCTCCCCAGGCAAAGTCCTCCCTTGGCAAAGGGATAGCTCACCCCTGAGCATTATTTAAGTCCTTTCCAGACGAAGATTTAGGCAAACCTTAATTGGTGCATGGGCTTTAGGCTGTCTCTATGGACAATATGTTTTCAACTTGAAATGCTTTTGAAACCACTGCCGACACCTATGCAGCCACAGATACATCAGGTACTTCTGTATCTTTAAAAAGCAACACACACACACCCGACACTCTGAACCCAGATTCTACCTCATTTGTACCCATGGGATGCTGGTGAAGTCATCATGATTGCACAGGATAAACGAAGGTTGAAGTTGGCCTGTTTAAATTAGAATTGTGTTTTTTTTTTTTTTTTTAACCTGTATAGTCTTCCCATTGCTAAATCTTTTACAGAGGCTACTAAGGCAGAGAGCTGCTGAGCTAATCCTCTTTGACTCCTTGCCATCCTGGCAGGTACAGCAAAGCCTAAGGTAAAGTGGAGCATCAAAAGGAAAATTAATGTCTTCTAACAGCAATTAGAGGAAATTATTTAGATATAAATCTTGTTTTATATCTTCTCATACTTGTTTTTCAATCTTTCCCCTTTGATTTTTTTTTCCTTTCAGGCTTTTCAGAAAGAAACATTTAAAATCCCTCCTGTAAACCAGTGGCATAATTAGCTGCATGTTACACCTGGTATTTTACTCTTCTACAGAGTAATTCCTTTGAGCTTTCTTTTTTACTAAGCCCCGAGGTCTCCCGAAACTGAATCTACTTGTTCTCTCATCTGCTGGCTGACAGGAGTTTGAGGGGAACCAAAACCCGGGCAGAGACCATGGGGTGCCCTCCCACTGCCCGCCGGACCCCCCCCCCCAGCAGCTGCAGCGGGTGACCAGAGGTGCCAGGCGCGCCCAGGGCCTCCAGTGGCAGGCAAACACACCTCCCGGTCACCCACACTTGGCCTGCGCCATGAAGCAATGCATGTAACCTAATTGTACTCTGATAACATCAAACAAAGTCTCTCTGATCCAGCACCTGGCAAGCCGCCATCCTATCTGAGGTCCGATCTGACAAGCTTGCCGATTGATCAAATCATTATCTGGTAGTGTAGGTGTATCGTCTAACACGAGCCAAATTCCTTCAGTTGCTTCTTCTCTTTTCTAGAGAGGATACAAGGCTCCAGCAGGCGCCTTCCCCCCGCAGTACACGACTGATGGCTTCTGCAGCATCTTTTACAAAATGCAGAGTGTGGCTCACTTTTGCCCAAGGGAGGCTATGCTTTTTGCTTCCCAAATACAGAAGAGTTACTTTGCCCATAGTGTTGTCATAGAAAACTTGCAAAAACAAGACAGAAGAACGGTTAGCTCTTCTCAGCGGCACAGCGCAGCAATCTACATTTCCAGAGACAGCCAGGCACAGCTAAAACTGCTGACCCTTCCGGTTTGGCCACATCCTCTAAGCTGAACTTGTGTCATGCAGAAAGCGGCACTGAAACTTTTGGGCTCCTTTTCCACCTCCTTGTTACTAGTCATAGGATGACTTGGTAAAAATCTCAATTATTGCACGTCTCCAAACCTGATCTCCACATGTGCCTTCTCCCCTGACCTAGGCAAAAGGACATGCCTTCCCCTTGAAATATATCCCTGTTACTGCTCACAAAGGACACGACCTCATTTTTACATTTCCTTCATATAGCACCAGGCTTCTTAAACTCTTTGCAGACAATTTGGGAACAAGATTTCCCTCCAAGAGGGAACACTCAATTGCTACCATTTTTGAGAAGGCTGAATCGGCCGTTTGTCTGGACCTGAACAACTATACCTAAACTGACCAAGACTAGGAAGCTGAAGATACCCAAGTCAGACTAGAGCAAAGCCCACACAGACTGCAGATCACCTAGCAGGCAGCTTTGCTTTTGTTCCCATCCCAAGAGGGCAAGTAGAACATGGTGGGGTCCAAAATCAGAGAAAAAAGAGCAGCAGTCGACCACACTGCAAAACTCTGCAGACACCACTCGTCATTAAGCTTATGGTGAAGCCATTCAGTTTGTGGCATATTCCACACCCTACTCCCCCCCCCCCCCCCCCCCCCCCCCCCCATTTAATCAGTCCCAGAGGAATAAAGATGACATAGGTGGATCTTTTTCCTAACAACCCTTTTCCTCCTTTTGTAATCTTCAGTCTCAGAGTTAAAGAAAGGGCTTGGCAGGGGCAGGAGATGGTATCCTCATTTTAGCACCACCAATTCAGGTCAGCATTTCATCTGGCCACCTCATGGCACTTCCCGGAGTCCTATTTCAAAGTAAGCTATCCAAGGTAATTTATTTAGTTTATATGCTTTATTTTATCCACATAAATCATGAAACAAAGTCCATAGGGAACAGGCACTCTATACTTATCATAATATGTAACTTAGTTCCCCAGAGACTGAGTATGTACAGAACAGCTAATAAATGGTTCAAAAAAAAAAAAACCTGGGTCATTAAATCTTGTTTTATATCTTCTTGTTTCCATCAAAGTATGCAGGAGTGGAAATTCTCTTTCTAAGACAGGCTCCTACTTTTCAGCCAACTGGGAATAGAGCCAGCTGAAAAGAGAGAACCCCACATACAGCACTGACAGCTGTGCACAAAATTCATGAGCTGAAGAGACAGACTGCTGCAGAGACAGGTGTCCGAGATCTAAGTTTAGCTTGAAAGATTAAAACAGCATCTACAAAGAATGCATTTATTCTAATCCTCTCTGTGCTAGAAACTATACATGCATCACTGATGTGCGCATCCTGGAAACATTTGAGATATGTCTGTCTTCTGTAGGATTTCATCCTATTGTGTTCAGGGATAAAATAGGTTAGTGTTAAGACCACAGAAATGCACAAACCCAGCAGAGAGAGATGTTCCTGCTGTCTGAGGAAGGGTTGCAAGCGGTCAGGATCTACGGTTACAGAGGAGGTAGGATTCAGGCTTGCACAGCAATGACTGCTGCCCACCCTGGCAGCAAGCAACCCCACCCCAGATGTTCTCAACACAATGAGGATGTCTTATGTAAATAAGAGCTGGGAGGCAGATCAGGTGTGGTTCTTGCAAGACAAATGCGCTTGGGAATTATGTATGATTCCATGTTTAGCTACCCTGCTATAAATCCAGAGTTATTCTTTTGATCTTAAAGCAGCACTGCTCTAAATATACATTAAATGGAAGAACATACCCACTATCCTCAGAAGAGCCAAAGGTACAGGGGACTCAGCCTCCCCACCTCCCCAGCATAGCTACGGGGTTGAGAGGGGCTCTCTTCCCCCCACTGGTGAAACTGGGTGAAGAATCAATTTCCTTGTAACAAACCATAGATACAGCACAGCAGATTTTGATGCCTTAAGCTTGTAGTCTCTAAATTAGAAACAGTCTGGGAAGGCAGGGAGACCCAGTTTTTAAGATTCACAAGGAACAAAGGATGAATCACTCGTTTATTTAGTACCATGTGATATAGTGCAGTTGCATATATAATTGTCTATCAATACAGGTAGAAATTATCATATGTTAATACAAGAGAATTTGATAATCTGGAGGACATCAAAGTGATGAAGTCAACATCAAGGCAGGCCTAATAAACTTCACCTCCTTTACTCAATAAAACAAGGGGCAGGTGCTCACCTTTGGAAAGCCACAGAGCAAAATTCCTGGGTTAATACTAAAAGATTTACAGATTCTTTCCCCACTGTGATACAAAACATATTGAACCATAATGCCAGCATTTTTAGAACAAATCTTGCTCCCAAAGAAACAAGAACAACAAAAGGCAGGGTATTTTAAAAGGGCAGAGTCACTGTTTAACCTCATAATTCCTCCATATATCTAATTTCCAGAGGTTCAAGAAAATTCCCTGGCTTTGTTCAGGGAATGGAATTTCACTGTCATGAAAATTTGCAAATACTTGTTTAATTCAGCATTTTCACAGGAAGACAACATATCATTTCTAAGATCTCATGGCAAAGCTGCTCCTAAGGCTATCACAGAGATTACTTAGTTGGCGCCAACCAGCACAGAATTATAATACATGGCTGGAACTGCCATGCAATTCTTGCAGGCAGAAGTAATCTCTATCCTTGCATCATCAGCTCTACCAAGCAGGAGGTCATGTGATGGGTGCTCCAGACAATGTGGGGAAGAACAGAAGTAGGGAGGATGTTTTTAATTTATGTATATAATTTATCTGTAGTGGGCACCTAAGAACTGAAGCCACAGAGTAACTTTTCTGCAGCCTCTGGGAAAACCTCTCTGGGGAGCTGGCTGGACAGAGAGGGGATGTAGAAGAGAACAGGGCACAGCTGCAACCAGTAGATAAACCTACCTAGGAATGGTCACAACCACAAGACATTGCTGAGTTCGTAATTTTGCACATCCCCCCAGCATGCAGAAAAACCTCTTCTCAGTGGGGAATAACTCCCCCATACCCACTTTACCCATCACTTGAGACTTCATCAAGTTCTCCCACCACTCCAACATCCCAAACACCTAGGAAATAATGAGGAGTATTGCTCCTGCAAAACACCTGTGTGGTGGGGAAGCACTGGCTGTCCCTACTCTGCAGAGAAGGACATAGGGCGCACAGACTAAGCATCTCGCCTCAGACTTCCCCAGTACAAGTGTGGCAGACTTCCAGCATGTAGTGCTTTCACAGCAGGATCAGCTTTCCATGCTGAAGAATGGTTTGGAGGGGGAGCAGTGGGGAACTCCATGGGCTGTACGTCAAAGCCTCCTCCCAGGGCTTTCCCCACAAGCAGATGGCAAACTGACTCCCAGTTCGCAACTCATCACAAAATGAAAAACATCTTCCTCTTCCCTTCTCTTTTGGGGTAGGCTCATGTGTTGACTGTTTAGCTTTGTTTACAGGCTCCCTGGGGTTGGGCCTTTGGTTTTTTGCAGATTCTTGCCCTCGTACAATAGCAGACACCAAGAAAAAAAGAGTAATTATGATAAAAAAAACCCCCATCAGTCCAACACTGAAATTCATGAACATTGCTTGCATTTCTGACAACCCAAGTGTTTTGGCTTTGTTGAGATTCCTCAGTAATTCACGGCTGCTTCTTCCCTCTCCCTGGCTTGCCCCCAGGATCCCAGGCACTCACAGCCTCACCACAGCTTCAGGACATACAGACCCAGGAGGGGTCCCATGCCTCAAAGCAGCGAGACCCTCCAAGAAGTGGTTTCCTTAGAAGTATGAGATTAAAACTTAAGGGGAAGGAGCAGCATCATTTGTTTGAATGGGAGAAAACCAGCCTGGGTAGTGAATCTAACAACTTTGTCCCAGAGTTAAACCCTGAGAGTTGCTCCACATCAAGATCAAGTGGTTGTTTCTTCCTTCCAGGGCTGGGGACACCATTACCATCCTGCTCCACCCATCCCATGTCAACACAGGAAACACAGACCCAGTCGAGCCACCAGACTCATTCTTTTCTCCTCCTACTCAGCAGCATATTACAAGGCCACTAAATTAAAAGGAATGTTCTTTAATTCTTCAGCTTTCAACCCTTCCCTTCTCAAGCACTGCTCCTTTATAGATTTCAAACCAGTTCGACAATATACAGTTCTTTTGGTGTACGTGTGGGTTTTGGAGCAATATTTATCAACTAAATTAGATGTATGCATAAAATAGACACAAGGGTGTCTAGGTATTAGGTGGGGTATTATTATATAAAGGCAAGAACAAAGACCATTTATATTACAGTATGCAAAACCAGCATACAGATTTGCGCACAGGTACACTGGTTGTAAGTGAACTAATAGCTCAGGCATTTTATGCAGCATTATTCATGACTTTCATATTAAGCCATCCATATTCTTTTAAATTCCATTTTATGTTACCCATATTATTTTTAATCCATGCCATTTATGAGGCCTTAGTGGAAGAGGTCTGCAGTTATGTTGTGGTGAAGCCTCTGTAGTGTGGCCACAGACATGTGTGGTGCAGGACTACATTATGCTAAGCAACCAGCTGTGAGCCTATGCTCTAAGTACAAGATCATCATTGCTTCAGACAAAGCATAGTGTAGCGTTAGCTCAGTGTCCTCATTGTTTGTCTATGTTCCTTGCAAGTAAGAAGTAGCTCACTGGCCAGAGGCCAGCGCTCTTCAAACCAATCTGCAAATGGCCTAATCAGAGCTGTGATCTGTTCTGTATACTCAATTTGTTGAGTCACATCAATTTGTTCAGTTTCCTCTCCCATTAGAAATACATGCAAGTGCCGTTTTCTAAACATATTAACTCTCTTCAGGCTATTTTGTTGTGTAAACAGAAAGACAAGGGACTAGGCATTGCAGGCAAGAAACTGATGTTCACCCTGGCCTAAATTCTTTACAACTTCACCAGTTTTATTACACTAGTTTTATATATGTTTCATGATACCATTTTGAGAATTATGCTGTGCCCTTTTTCCTAGACAACGCCAGCTTAATTGCAGTTAACAATAAAACAATACACTATGCAGGGGAAGGACGCTCTTCAGTTAAATAGAAAAAGTTGCACCTTTTTCAGCCATGCTCAAAGACCCACCCCAATACCCAGAATACCAATGGGATTAACCTTGAGGTTGCCAAAGCCACAATTTATCAGTGGTCCCACCACAATCCTGGGACCTTTGCTCAATTACAGATCAGAGATCTTCCCACCATTGTCAGCCCTCCAAACCTGTGCTCTCCTGAACCATGTCTGGAGCCAGCACAGGCTCAGGGCACAGAAGCCAACCCACAACAATCCCACCATTCCCACTTCTCACCACTCCTCCCCAGCTCTGCTTCTCTCTACTGCCCACGGGGAAAGGCAAGCTGGCCTCAAAACAAGTCCTAGGAGGGCCCAACTTGCAAATTAGGAGGGCAATATAACTGGCTTTGCTTCAGGCTGCCAGAAACAACACAGACTGGTTAAGGTAACTTCAAGGTCAACATCAAGTACTGCTGTAGACATACCCTTTCTCTTGAATTTCCCATCAGTATCTTCTGTCAGCCTCCCCCCATCACTTCTGTGAAGTACAGTCATCTTGACTGCTGTTGTCCATCCCAGAACTGGCATTTTGGATAGGGCTTTATACACAGTTTGTGAATCAAACCATAAAATAGGATTATTCATAGGCCGCTGCTTCACAGGATGTTTTCCATGCCACCATGCATGGCTTGTACAAAGGTAAAGATTTTCAGCTTTCTTCCCTCTGTACAGTAAAGACTTAAGGCCAATATTTGTTCCTTTTTGTGTTACAAGATCACAACCAAGCTGCCAATCACCTGGCCAAGAGGGTTATGCAAGAGTCAGGTTTACAGTAAAGTTGTACAAATTTTATAGCACCACAAACACTTTAACTACCATGATGCTTAAAACTCAAGAGCATTTGGAGAACAAGGAGAGTTATTCAAGCTCCACACCATTTTGGCTGCATGTTTTCCAGGTGTATGATTTCACCACATGGAAAAACACAGCCATTGCCAAAGTGAACTCATAAAAACCTTTGATGAGTAAAGTTTGGATAAGCACAAATCATTTGAACCGACAGTTGGTCCAATTCTCAAAGGGGTTTGGCAGACATAATATAATTCGTGGTTTCACACACAGGCCATTTTTCCCCTCCCTCCCCCCCCCACCCCCAATCTTCACAAATTCGGAAGATGTTGTTCTAGAAGGCGCACTGGGTTGGGTTTGCCATGTTTTTCTTTTCCCCCGAAGGGTTAGGCACCACACTATTGCAACTCAAAGCCATTTGGGGCTGTGAGTAAGCTAGCAAACAGGTTTTCCAGAACTGTGTTTAGATAGTTGCATGATCTGCCTAACAGACGACAAAAAAAAAAAAAAAATTTAAACTCTAGGTTTCTCACCACCCATTTGCTAGCAGGCAGGTAATGTAAGGCAAACGCTGTAACAATCTCTTCCTCCAACACATTTGGACATGTTATTTCAAGATGTGTGGCGTCATTTAAGGCTGTGCCATGAGATAACACAGTATTTACATCTCTGGGCTGGGAGCAATATTGCTACAGCTTTTAGACATTATTGACATAATATTTTCTTTGATAAACAATCTATCAGGAAATTGTCAAATTCGTAACTGAGGTAAAGCCAGGGACTAAGCAATCCTACACAGTCCAAGAGGCAACTAGGAATAATATTAGAGAGTATAAATACAATGAAGATGATGACTCCTGTTCCAAACAGCTTTTGTTAAGCCCTATAATGGAGCAAAATGTTAATTTACACCTCATGAGGTCTCTTCTCATCCAAACAGGTAGATTGGACAGACAGCAGAGGTCTTCCTGACTAACCTCTCCGTAAGCAAGAGCAAAACTTGCTTGCTCCTCCAGAACTGGAGTGAAACACTCATCCCTTTAAATAGAAAATGTGGAATTTACCAGTTGTTAGTAAGTTTTGGATACTTGGATGTATTTGAGCTGTAAGAATTCTGCGTTTTGCTCTCCACAATGCAAGTGAGGAACAGATAGAGATTAGATATTTAATTTCTATAGCATGAATTATAGTTGTCAGTAGACTTTATGCACCTCATCTTCAACAAGTTGCTATGCCATCCTACACTTGGGTGAACAGACTTAAAGCAAATAACCAGGGCTTTTCCCCCATTTTTCATTTTATGAATTTGTCCACAGTTCAGAAGAATTTGTAAACTGTTGCTTGCCATTTGCAACTTCCTAACGTACACACCAAATCTAAAATATTCAAATTGCCTAAGAAACTTTTGAGTGGTCAGATGAGGTGCCTCTGTCCCTTGCCCAGACATATAAAAGAGAATCAGCTGCAGCCTCACAGCACAGATTTTTGAAATTCACTCCTTATGCAAGCTTTGCCATATTTCCTTATAAGCTTTTCCAGTGAATGCTCCTGAAAATTCATGCCTGCAAATTCACTGGATGGAATAATCAGGGTAAGCACATGCAAAGTGAGAGGCAAACTGAATCACCTTTTTGTTTGCTTTTTTTGAATTTTTAGTATTTGTACAATTTGTCATAATCCTCCCCTTCTTTACCCTCATAAATAAATCACATTTCCTCTTACAGGAACTCCATGGATGTGACAGAAGTTGCCCTCCTGCAAGTCAGAGGCAAAAAGGAAACAGAAGCATGCACAACAGTCTCCAAACATCACTGTCTTCTCACATCTGCCTACAGCGAGGGCCAGTTTTCCAAAGCAACCATGTATATATAATGGTGTTACAATTGCCCTTCTCTTTCAAAACGTCCGTGTTGATTGGGCAGTTCGGGGCCTCACGTGTGCCACTTTAATGTGTACATTAACCCTCGTGCCGCAGCTGGCAAGGCTGCAAATGAGCTGGGCCTGGCCTTCCCCTCCTTTCCATAGGACTTCGGATACTGACATACTCCCCTTGACTTCAATCAAGCCCATAAGTCATAACATGCTTCCATGTTCAGCTTCTTCGTTTGTTTTTAAGTGATCAAGCTCACACAAGCCTAACGATTCCCTTCAGTTTTACAAGCATATTCATGTTTGCTGTCAAACGCATGAGTTAGTTTTCTGCAGGCTATTGCAAGAGAGCAACCATTAATTACTGCAACAGCACAAAATGCCTTTTTATTTAGAAATGTATTTCAAAATGTTTTCAGTGATTATACCATCATTCTTCCAAACCAGGTAGTCATTGGTAAACATTTTATCTACTCTGAATTTGTAGAAGGTTGGCGTGTTTTGATTTCCTACAGAATAATATTTCCTCTACCCTTCCCTCTCCATTCCGTGTGAACTGATTTTTACCCTTTTTTTATTTTATTCTGTGCCTTTAGGGGCTTAATGGAAGATTTACAAACACAAGGAAGTGTCTTAAAGGGTAACAGAAATGCACATTTACTCATTGCTGAAGCTTTACAACACAATTTGTTTCAGCAGAGAGAAGCTCAAAAATATGGCTTCCACTGAGAGTCCCTGGGAAAGGCGCTTCCCTTCACGTACTCATGATGGCACCAGAGCTGGTTGCTCAGAAGCTTAGTCTGCAGTCAGATACCCTCACAACTGCAGCTTTCAGAAAAGTCTCAACGTTATTAAATGCTACTTAGCATGATGCATGCTTTTGATAATTCAATTTTTATTTAGCTATCTAAATTGAGTTCTGAACTCCTTCCAAAGAAGAGTTCTGCCTCCCTCAGAAGAGACCCCAACCCTCCAGCTTTCTAACAAAATAAAAAGTAGTTCAGGAAACAGAAATGCAAGTTTCAGTTCATTAGTTTCCTTTATGAAATGAATATACATAATAATATGTAATATATTTATATACATATTCATAATATTTGAGTGTAACTAATATAGTATATGCATTAGATAAATTTTTAATATATATTAGAGAAAAATTCTACAGTCCCCCAGTAAGTTATCCTTTCCAGTGAGTCCCATGTTTACACTCATCCCAGCTCTTTCTTTGGACATCGGTGAGAACTGTCAATAGGACTTTTTGCAACATGGCAAATAATTACAGGCTCAATCCTGAGTGACACCAGATTTCACAGATTTAGAAACTATATAAAAATCATATTTCTCTAATTGACTATTAATCAAGCACCAGCAAGTAAACATTTAAACAGCTGAGACCAGATCCCCCTTTTAGAAATTGCTTCCATGGACAATTAGTGTTGTAAACTTTTCCTGTTGTCCTTTTGCAAGAAGAAAATATTGTTGTTATTGACAACTACAGAAAACTTTACCTTTTCATCCCTGGTTACACAAAAACAATAAAGAACCCTTTATTTTAGCAAAAAAAGAGGCTCAAAACTCTCCTGTTTTGAGTTTGAAGACTGGTTACTGACAACTGAGACACCATTCCCAGCACTGCTTAGAAGATGAAGGATGAAGGCAGCCTGGAAATGGTGGCTTTCAGATGTCAGGTCTCCTACGTACTCTGCTGCCCCATGCATTTCTAGATACACACTGTTTTATTTACACAGATCTCTAGCTCAGGTAACCTAATGGAAGTTCAGCACTTTTATGGGCACTTCAGAGATGTACTACCACCACAGAAGTCATGATAACACCTTGCATAGCGCCAGGCTAAGCAAACCAGCTAACTTCATTCAACACATGCTATCACGAATGCTTTCTATGAAAATAACCCTGTACATTTGACTGGCCAAAGGGTTTTAAGCAACACCATACTGTTCAGTTTCTTTCAACTTCATTTCTTGTTGGTTTTTATGAAATCTTCAACCCTTACAGTGCACATACTGGCTTCCTGGGTTTCATTTCCATCCAGTTATTTGTCTTTTATTTATGAATGAAAGTATCCTTAGGCATAAGGTGTTGTCCAGATTAGAAGCAGGCAGAGTTTCTCAGCTGAAACTTTTATCCTTGCCCAAAGAAAACAGGCATATTTGGGTCAACAAAAACATCGCAAATTTATGTTGGATTTGTCACTTCAGCTGAAAAAATAAGTCATCAGCCTGAAAGTGCTTACACATTTTCAAACTGAAATTAATAAATTAATTTCAATTAACAAGAAAAGATTACAGGCACTTTAATGAAAGGAAGCATTATGTATCGAGTCAAACAAAATATTTTATTCAACCTGAACTTGATTCCCTTTTTTGGTCCTTTCTCTAGTATCATCACCCTCTCCTGAATCTGGGGGGCTTTCTTGTTTTTCAAGAAACATTTTCCTCGCAGCTTGTTAGAGCAGACAGTTCAACTTGTTTTGTTCCCTGCAGCATTTCAACTCCTTCCTGCCCCTTCCAGGACAATTTCTGCCTACCAGTATCAAGACTGCTGTTACTTAGAAACCAGAGGAACTCTTGCTGGAGAGAAAACTCTCCTGTTTGCTGGTAAGATCAGGGACAATCCAACAGGTTATAAGGCAGGGTAATACAATGCAGCCGTGGAAGGTGTTTTTTGCCCATGCCCAGCCTGCTGGGACAGGAGCCTGTGAACACGCAACCTCCTTAGCCAGGAACTTTTTGACTCATTTCACTGAAACAAATGTTTTTTTTAAGTTAAGAAAAAGGGGGGGGTGGGGTGTCAGATCCCCCTCAGCCTCTGTCACCCAAGGGTCAGAAACTACTTAAAATATATAGAAGGATCTGAAGGAGTTTAATGGTCTGTAATGACAGATACAGACACCCTCCAGCTGGATGTCACAAAAATTAGAGTAAGCACTTTACAAGGAGATGTGGGAAGAGGGATCCTTCACCGATTCTTCAACTAGAGATCCAGCTAATTACCCGCCAGATGGATGCTAACACACTCAGAGGGACTTGTTGCATTGGGGGGGGGGTGTTTAACACACCCTCCCCAGATACCTGGGACTGATTAGTTACTGTCCGCTGCCCCTGCTTCACCTTTGATTTCACATGAATGCTCAGGCTAAAGACGCCCAGCTCTCAGCTAGGACATGTTATGGATCCATTGGCCATTTCAGCAATGCTCAGGGACATTTCTGCTCAATGATTTGCTCACTTAGCAGCAAGGGACTGGCCAGTCTGCTCAGCTGGGCTCTCTGGCTTAATCAGGGCACCCTTACAACTGCAGCCCTTGAATAGCAAACCTTCCCTTAGTAGCCCCATTCTCCTGCACAACCACAAAATGCAGCCTCTCCTTGTTTGGCACAGACTCCAGAGCTGGATACACAGCAGGGCGGGACATGTGTCTGAGGAGGTTTGGCCCACAATGAGTCAAGGAAGGGGAGGATAGGCTGCTAATGTCCATTCACAAGCCTTTTCGGCTTGTAACCCATGAGAAAAAACACAGGGCGTTATTCGCCTCCCAGTGCTTCTCTGTACCTCTCCACCTGGCTACTGTCTCTCCAGGAGAGCAGGTTGGGATTGCTTTCTTGGAAAGAGCTAGGAGACGCATGTCCCCTTTGTGTGCACTGCAGCGACCACCTCTGAAAGAAAACAAGCCCCGTTTCTGAAACATTAAATACAGGGACTGTTATAGACGTTTAGAACCGCATGAATGGTTTCTTTAAGGTTTGTGACCCTGTGGGAGTATTCCCTAGAAACAGAGACTACTACAGAGATTTTGCAGCATGGCGGATGTGATCAGACCAGCCATGGTGTAATCACCCTGGCAGGAGCGTAACAGAGCACAGAGGAATGTTTGCCTGTCAGGCGCAGTTTGGGACCAGACTACTTGCAAATCTGATCTGTGTAGCCCTACTCATTGCTTCTCAAGAAAGTCTCTTCATCAGGGAGAACAAACAAGAGAGAGAAATTCTTATAGAAGAAATATCTCTGCGGCTCATTCTTAGCACTTCAAATCATAACCAAACCATCATCTCACAGCCACTGCTGCCATGCAAAGCTGCATTACACCCTGGCTTGTAGGATTACAGGAGACCACATGTGAACATGAAAAAATGCTCCCAATAAGGAGCTCGCCCTCTCACCAAGACATAGTTTGGACTGGCAAATTTTGTCCTGTTAAACCGAGCAACATCACAAATTACGGTGTGCAAATATTAATCGAGACCACACCCTGGAAGAGTGAAGGGAATTGATGTGCAGCAGCGTGAAAGAGCCAGAGAGCGGCAACAAGACAACAACTTCTATCACATGAAAGCTGCAAGTCAGAGTTTAACTTGTCTAACCAGCCGCTTTACATCACATCAAGGATACAAATCTACCACGACCCTGGAATTTGTGCTCTCAGGTCTGTGTTTCTGGGTTGCCAGTATTTAATGCACGTCTCAGGTGGAGCCAGCAAAAGCTCTTGTAAAATTGGCCTGCACTCATAGACCTAAGGTGGTAATTCACCTGGATAATTTGCAAGTGGGAGGTTTGAGGACTGGCATGGTAGAATGAAATTTGCTTCATCATAATCTGCAGGTGATCAAATTCACATACCTGTGCACAGTCTGCATGGACCCAAGGAAGTCAGAGGAATCACTGAAGATTGAGGACAGAATTTGATTGAGGAAGATAAGTGTTATTATTTCTGGAAGCAACAAGTTTTTCTGGAAGTCTGCATAAAGTCTAACCTTACAAACAAGTGTTGCGGGACACAGAAGACACAGGAAAAGCAGCATGGAAAAACTAGCATGTGACCTCTCTCTTACAGATATAATACCATACCCAGAAATACACAGGCAGATAATAACCCTACTACAGGACAAAAGAAACTATTCCAGCCACACCCCATCGGCTACACTAGAGAGACCCTCCTTTAGCAAGGTATTATTGGCTAAACAGAGAAGTTTAAACACCAGCGACCCAGGTAGAGGCCAGTCTGGCTCAATGGCTCCCGATGTACTGTTGACCCAGAGCTAAACTAATTAGCCCATCTCCTTTCAAAGTGTTCTCAAATGCCACTTGGCCATGTCACTCCACACCAGAGAACTCTGAAGCAGACTAATTACGCTGGCAAATGTTTGATTGAAAATTACACTCAAACGCTACAGACTGCAAGAGGTTACCTCCCTCCCAATACAAAAGGCCTGATTCAGGACTCTGGGGCAGCTCCCCTTTAAAGTCAGTGTAATTCTGCAAGTCCAGGAAGCATGGTAATAGAGAAAAAATAAACTTATTTTTGGCACACAGGCCAGATTCATTTTGCTAGCAGTCCCCCTCTGATGCTGATGCAGCCCAAATGTGGCTGATGAGCCTGTTACGGCCTTGACTAGCTCAGATGTGGGCAGGAGGAGGGAAACAGCAGCATTATTCTCCATTGGCGACAACAGCCCAGAGGCACAGCTCAGTGAGAATTTTAAGTAGCTAAAATGCTAAGCATCAAAGTGAGATTCTGTCCCAAAACTTCCTGTGGGTTACATTTGCACCTCAGTTTCTCTACCTGTAAAATAATAATTACCCAACACACCAGTTCTTGTAGGACTTAATTAGCACTTGTCAACCTCTTAGAGCTCCTCAAGGGAAGTGGAGCTATGCACCACAAAGTACTAATTAATGGAAGAATCCTTTGGAACAAAGTATATGATTCTGTTGTTGTCAGATCTAATAGAGTCATAAAAAAACCAGGGCTGGAAGGGATATCAAGAAGTAACCTAGGCCATTCCCCTGCCCTGAGGCATGATCAAGTATATCTAAATCACTCAATAGATTAATACCCCTAAATCTTGGGATGCTCAAGCTGCAGATTAAAATAGATAGAGATGGACTCATATTACATGTGCATTGCACTCTTTCGCTCTGCTAAACACAGACAAATACTCCCTCATGTGTGGCACATGGGACCTCTCTTAGGTGCTCTCTGCACAGGCCTGAAGGAGGCTTTACTGCGCCAACAGTGGAAGTGTGCTGTGAGATCTACGATATTCCCAACTCATTATTATTACAGCTTATGCAATAAAAAGCCCCACTGTAGCATACAATACCCAAATCTTAAAATTGGAATGAGACACACAAAATGTGAAAAAGACGTCCAAATGGGGAATGGAACAGAGAGGCATTAAAGAATATGCTCATGGTTATGTGGGGCTTCAGCAAGAACCAGAAGTTCAGTGCAGATCACCCAAGTCTCACACATGGCTGAATTGCAAGACTTCCCTTCCATAATACCTTCAAATAATTTTTGTTACATTCTTACCACTTTTCTCCCCCCCTTTCCAACCTCACAAGTTCATCTAAAGTGCAGTTTGGCCTAACATATAATTCAGATGTAGCTACTGAAGAATTGCACAGCCTGAAGTTTAAAGTCATCTTGATTTTTTTTTTTTTTTTTTTTTTTTTTTTTTGAAACTGAAGTTAGGCAGGTCAGGCCTGGAACATTAGCTATGCAAAGATTTTTAGAGGGTTTTTTTAAATGCTTTAATTGTAAAAATGTATCAGTGCAAGCAGTCTTTCCAAGACATACATGCAAAGTACAGTAGGAGATATCTTTTATTTGATTAACTTCATACAGGAAAGCTTTTGAAACTTATACTTTCCTCATCAGGCTAGTGGATAAAAGCTAAGCTAGGCAACTGATACAGCACTTCAGAAGTTTATTAAATTAACCAATTAAACTGAGGCAGTATACAATATACAGAGGCCAAGGCAAACAACAGAAGGTGGAACACACTCCCGGGGCTGAGACAATAGTGCCGTGTCAGCATTTCCATTATTAAGCTACTTCAGAGTTATTGTGGGAGGTGTGCAATAAAAAGAAAAAAAAAAAGCTCAAACCACTGAATTCAGTCATTCTAAGGGATTCCCAAACATGCCCAGGCAGATAGAAGAACAAGACGCAAACCAGTTTTTCACTAATTTTGTCACTTGAATTAGAAAGCAGGTTTGGCCCGGAGAAACAGGTTGGCACATTACACAGGAAACAAAGAAAGGCTGGTTCTCTGGGGCTGCACAGTACCCGGCATAAGGGAGCCCTGTTCTGGGTTGCTTGAAAATACAACCATAATGAACGTGATTAATCAAGTACAGCATGTTTGCACGTTTGTGTGGGCTGACACAGAGCTTACTCAGTAACGGAAGGTCTTTGCGGTAAGGCTGGCATCTTGTATAGCATCTTACCCTCAATCACAGCGTCCCTGCACAGCAACGTAATGCAAATTGTAAAACAAGACAAATCACAAACACAGCAAAGCTGTTTGTATCGGCATAGTTGAACCACAGAAGTATACTTGACTTGAAGATCTGTCATCTCTTCAGTGGTAAACAACAACCGAAGTGAATACTTTTCACAATGGGGAGAATTGAGTGTGAGCTGAACTACCCCAAAATTTTGGATGCTCAGCATCAGACCCAGACCCCAGTTTGAAGGTTGCTCGTTCCCTGTACAAACAGTGCAGATTCTTTGGGTAACAGAGATTCAGTGGTTTCACATTACATTTCGCAGCACATGAAAACCTTTTCATGAGGTGCAAACCTTTTCACGCAGCCCCAGAACAACTCACGGTGGGGGGGGGAATAAAAGGAGTCCGAAGTCTGATAATGGAAACACTGACACAACATTTACTGTAACAGCATGATCAGCAGCAACTATAATTCTCCTTCAGAAAGTTACACCCACGATGCTTTCTTTGGCCTGTATACCTTGCATATTGCCTTGCTCTTACTGGTTAATTTAATAAGCCTCAGAAATATTTAGTTGCCTGGCTTAAAAAGTTGGACACGATTTAAAACCGGGTAGCCTAGTTTGTGACCACAAGTTGTTCTTGGGATGGCATATCCACTGTTCAGTACAGCATCCCGGCTCTGCTCTAAGAGCAGTTCTAGCTGTGTTCTATTTCCTCTCTGGAAGCCTAACAAATCCAGCTCAGTTCCCAGCACCGCAGAGCAGCCACACAGCTCTGGATATGAAAGAAGTTTCACAAACAAAGGTTAAATTGAATTAGCTGAACCCACTTAGTGTTCCAGGTCTGTGACAGAGTTTAAGAGAAGCTAGGGAGCCCTGGAAAAGCACATGGATGTTTTAGAAGAGATAGGATGCCAATAGCAGGTAAGGACCAGCCTGGGACCTAGGACACCCACTGCTATTCCTGCCTTTGCCAGTGACCTACTGCATGACCCTGAAGAAGCCACTCCAGTTCACGTGCTTTTTCTTCCCCTCTTGCCCTTTTTCTGCTTTGATTATAAAGTTTTCCAAGTGATTGCGTCATCTTTGTACAAAATATGCATTTGCATAACATCTCACACAACAAGGCCCTGATCACAGCTGGAGCTTCTAGACACAAGAGTTATAAAGAAAAATATTAGCAAATTCAATGTGTTTAAATGCCCATTATGGCTGTTTTGTAACCAACATGTCTTCATTAAAGATTCTACTGTGTTGTTTTGCCAAACAACACAGAACAGAGGAAGGTCCTGTGTGGAAGATGTTGGCTGATGCTGTTCCTTGCAGGCAGAACCTGAGGGGCATCTTGGAGATGGAAAAGGGATGGACTCTTTCATAGGCTAATAGCGAAAATCTAGAACAGCTGCATAGCTCTGACAACCCGACATTTTTCTATCCTGAGCTGTAGTTTCACTAGCTCTCTTCACAGGTTATTGGTGCCTTCAAACCCAAATTCATTGGTTTGGCCTCATGTGGACACACCACTCAGTCCTAATTTAATCAAAGACTGTGATCAGGGGAAAAAATGCCTTTTGGATCATTCCCAGAGTTCACATTACTTCTACCCAGTGTGTCTCCCTTTATACTCATCTCCAAAATGGTGAATAGCAAATGAAAAAAAGAGGGGAAAAGAAATTAAGACAAGTAGTGACCAATCTTCCACACCCCAGGTTTTCAGCTAACAACTAACCAGAAAGCTGCAAAAGAGGCATCTGAGCCAGCAATAGCATCAGCAGGAGCTGAGCTGGAGCCTCAAGTTCTGGCAGTAGCAGTGGCAGTGCCCCAAGAACAACACTCAGAAGGAGTAAGGCCAGTGGCAGCAGCCCCTTAGGCTGTCCAACATCTAGGATCCCCATCTCTTTCACTGGGGAAAGTGCAAGATTTCTGGGTGCACCCAGTAGTCTGGCCTTGCAACCTGGAGGAGGGAGGAAAACCGGCTGTAAACTTGACCCCTTTCCAAAGCACCACAGTTGTCCTAAAAACAGAGGCAGGAGAACAAGACTGGCAGTACATGCTGTTTAACAGCAGGAAAGAAATAGCATCAGCATAGATGCTGCTTTCCTACACCCATTCCCAAAGCTTTGATTTTTGACATTTGTCTTGTGAACTTAAAATGTGAACTGGGTTTGAATGAGGCGATTCCACAGCCCAAGAAACAATAATGGATGTGCAAGTTATCATCTACCTTGTAATTCCTGCGGGTCTTGAAGACTCCTTCTGCAAAGCACCCACCCATATGGTGCCAAGAATCTTAACAAAGTGTCTGGACTAATCCAAAGAGAATGAGATGAGCAAGTGCAAAGCAACTTGTTCAAGAGGTCATTAAGCCAGTAGCAGATTTTGGCTTTCTTAACCTTCACCTGGTGTCCTACATCCCCACCCTTGATTCCTCAGTGCAACCTGCAGCACACTGCCAGACAGCACGATTTAACCGAGAGAGTCAGCACTCAGTGAGCCCCCCAGAGCTCAATGGAAATTCTGCCACAATTTCTGCAAAACTTGTGATTTAGGTTCTTGCCAGCCAAAGCTGTCACATTTCCTACGCAAGTGTCATAGCACAACTGCTGCATTAATAGCACTCCCTGTTTGAGAGCTGGAGTTGTAACACATCATGCTGTGCAACATGCAGGTACTCCAGCTGCCTGGAATAAACCCTTTCACATTGAACATTCCTTCTCTACTTGCTCCAGCTGAAGTTGGATGTTCTCTTTTTGATCTCAGTACCTGGGTTTGTTTTGGTTTTCTCTTTTTCTGTTTTGGAATTCTTAAAAAGTTAAAAATGCAAGGGCTTGCCCTTTTAAAGAGGAAAAGAGGCTGGAATGAGTAAAATACCCTTTCCCTTTAATGATCTGCTGCACAACCGGCTGAGACAAAGTTGGATATGATGTCAGATTCCTGGTGCTTTAACACAACAGGGCTGTTTCCCCTAAGTATTTCTCTAACTAAGCAGAACTCAAAGGTTTCCTCCTCCAGCAAACACCTGAGCAGAAATGACTCACCCACTGTGTCGGCAACTGGCACAGATCTCTTAGTCCTAGTGCCAAGCCTACTTATATAGTTAAAATACCAAGAGGGGAATTTTCCTTCTGTGACTTCCAAAAAGGTTTGTCCTTCTATATTTTGCATAAAAAGTGGCCTTATGCCTTTTCTTGTCAAGGGGGGTGAGAGATGAATTGGGGTAAAGCATATTTGTAAAATCAGCCATACAGCAAAGTCATTTTTTCAAGCTCATGAAACATTATAATGCATCTATCTCTAATCAAATCACTTTTTATTTTTTCTGCCTGACTTCCTCCAAAAATAATGCATATATGATCACGGTGTGCATGAGCATGCATCTCTAATAACTTGAATGAGTTGGTTGCTTTCAGCTCAATTTGATAGGGAGACAGGAGTTTCAGAGCTGTCACATTGCTACAAGTTTCATGAAAATAGGCGACTGGATAGAGAATAGAGATCTAGAGGCAGGAGAATGAGACTGGCAGTACATGCTGTGTTGGGCACCAGAAAATGGCACTGTAAAGGCACTGACACATGGAATAGCCTCAACAGAAGGTTACAATCAGCCAAGAGATAGAAAGCCGCAATACACCAAGTACGACCCGAATATTTATTTTGAAGGACATTGTAACAAAATTCACCAGTCAAAAAATGAACGGCCTTCAAAATACAGCACTGAAAAGAGCAGACAAGACAGCTAAATACTTCAAAGGAAGCCTACAAGTAAAAGTACTTTTAATTTTAACTAAATCCTGGCCTGGACACTCCTCTTACACCCATGTAATCATTCATTTCAGAAGAGTGACTTCTGATATACCGCACGATAAGCTGCAGATCATACAAATCCACTCTTTATTGCCCGAGTAGTGCCGTTTAGAATCAATAGGATTACTCATAGTGGTAAAGTTAAGCACCTGTAAAAGTGTTTGCAAGATTGAGGCCTAAGGCCTCGTCTAGGCACAGCTTTTGTACTTGAAGAACTGGTTCACTTAAAGGTTTGTTTTGTTTTTGGTTTTATTTTTAAAGAAAACAACAGCATAATTAAAGCCATACAACCACTTTAAAGTGGACATGTTTTTATTACTATAACGGGAACTTCCAACAGCACAGCCATTCCCAGGTCAGCTACGGTGCTCCAACTGCACTCACACTGTAGGGAGTTGTGTCAATGCCATTAAGAGCAGCCCCAACTTTTGCACCTTGAGCAGCTCAACAAGGAGATGCCAGCCCACTATGTCTACTCAAAGCTCTCCAGGTAATTAATCCACAGAAAACACCTGATGGAACAAGCAACATGGGCAAACCCATGTTTGAAGAACATTTGATCTAGAGTGTGTCAAAAAGTAGAAATTTTTTTTCCCCATAATTTTCTTTCTATCCTGTGCATGTGTACCCATGTGGGGGGACGGGGGACCAAACCAAAACAAACCACCAAACAAAAATAAACCCAACACACACCTAAGAAACTTTAGAGCTTAGAATTTCATGTGTGCAGAATTAAGGAAGGTGAAAGAGGTCAGGACTGCCTCACAAGAAGACAACAAAAAGGAGTGTCCATTCTAAGGAAAACACCCCAAACTTCAGGGGATGCTAGGAGGAAGGGGAGGTGGAACAGTGAACTAACATGTTTAGATTGCTAAGAGGTTAAAAATATTGTCACACTTTCAAAGAAGAAAAAGACAAAAGATGTTAAGAGTAAACAGGAAATTTGGGAAATCTATTCCACTCAAAGTAGCAAACATCTGGAATAAATTGTCAAGAACTTAAGACCATCAAAGCAAAGTATTAATGAGGTTAAAAGGCAGCTCAACTGGAGGAGGAGACTGAAGAATACAGTGACAAAGGAGAGAGGTGGAGCCGAGATAAACCTAGAGGCATACTTATTATAGCCTAAAGGGCTTTGTGTCTCTCCCTGCCTGATACTTCCTTATCTTCTTGTTGCTCCAGGGTTAAAAAGGTTTTTTTTTTTCTGCTGCTTTTTGGTTATGGAAAGGAAATAATACTTTTTTTCCTAGTAATTCCATGCTAGGATCCGTGACATGGTGCTCCATGCTTGAGCCTCCAAATTTTTAAGTTTAACTCAGAAAAATACAAGAAAACTGAATACATTCTACTCCTTCAACCAAGTAGGGCTTTCTGAAGTCTGGAGTCCTTATTCCTCCCTTTCACACTTCAAATTAAGAATAATTCTTACTTCTGTTACAGAAAGTTTCTTAAAAAAGAAAAACCTCGTCCCTTTAATCAGAAGGATTTAGTAAACATCTCCATGGATTCAAGAGCTGATTTTTAAAAGACTCATTTGTTTTAAAGTAATTCAAACCATGCTAAACAACACCTTTAAAGATGACAAAACCCAGTAGGCATAAATGAATAAGGAGTCTAAGAAGGAAATACTTAGCGTGACTTATCCCTTAATATCCAGATCCCTCTCTAGAAGGGATAATCAGAAAGCTATGTTGGCCCTTATTCAAAAGAGAATGGTATTCCATCTCTGCCTGGACTGTTATTAACTATATTGGTTACATTCATGGCCATTAACATCCTTTAAAAGACGATCTTGGGATTTCATTTTCCACCTCCCATTATTGAGCAATGGAATATTCATAAAACAGTAGACAGAAACAACTCAGAAGAAAAAGAAAAGAAAGCCTCCAAGTTCCCATCTCTGCCAGTTAAATTAAACTAAACTGAGGATTCAACATGAAATTGATTCAGGAGCAGCAGTATATATGCACACACATTAAAAAGCACACTGGGGGGGATATAGAATAATAAAACATGCGCTTGCCTGTCCTCTGCTCTAGTAACCACATGCAAACTTCAGCCAAGCCTGACAGAGTGGGAGAGGTTTCAAAGATATGAAGTTCCTGTGGGTTTCACAGGATAGGCAGCTGGGTAAAGGATGAAGATGCACTTAAGAGCCCCACCGAAGTAAAGTGCTTATTAGACATAAGAGAATCCACACCAGCCTTCATTACTTGTCTAATAGCACAGAGCCTGCTCATGCCGTTTGTTATCAGCCAAGCACCCACATCTAAGGAGTCAAAGTTTTATTGGGAACATCTGCTCTTGTCTTTGCAAAAGGCAGCTGAAGCTACAGTTCAACCTCAACCATTTCTGCATTAGCTGTTCACAAATCCCTTATCTGCACCTCTCTGGCCCAAGAGGAGCCAACAAGGCTCTCGCGGGGCCGCCCCACACTGGCAGAAGCACAGGGAGGGCTGCCTGGCACTTGCTCACAGAGCACCCCATGCTGCCCCACAGCACCAGGGTTTTATTTTTAACCCAAAGCTAAAGAAATATGCCTTGATACTTGCAAGGAGCAATGAATTAGACCAGAAGAGTTTTGAATGACTGGATGCATTCAAGTTACCCAAATCCATTGGTGAAGTTAGCCACCAGCTAACGCAGTGGTCATGAGAGGAGGGGCATCTCCTTCAGGAGCCAGTTCAGACCTAGTTCCTCACTTGAGCAGTCTGAAGTGTCCTCTGGGCCATCCCTCACTAGACTGACTATACAGAAAGTACTAAAACCCCTATTCCTTACTTCAGCACATCAATTAGATGCTACAAATACACACAACAGTTAAACTGGCCAAGGCCTCTTATTTTTATCCCAGTTCTACCATAGAGAATCAGTGATAGAGGGGCTCCAAGGCACTCTGCTCCATTTTTCTCCACTATTTTTACCTTGCAATTAAAACATAACTAGAGGGAGTGATATGGAAAAAAAAAAAAAAAGGATTGAAAGTTTGCTTTGTCAGCCAGGCATACAGACAGGCAACCCAGCCAGGCCCTGCCAGCAAGAGCACACTGCCCAGCACCTTGGTCCCCAGGGCTTAACCGATACCAGCCTGATACATGCAGGCACAAAACACAGGAGATCTTTAATAATAAAAGCAGGCAGTTGTTTTTTCAGTGACTGAGGGGTGCTTTAATGAGCACACTGTGTTGTAGTGGCTGGAAAAAGGTGATAAGCTTTATATGTTATATGAAAAGCCAGGGGGTTACTTTATGTAATCAGACACAGCTGACTAAACAGGGCACTGAAAGTCATTCACAGCCAAGGTAAGACAAAACAACAAAACCCCCACAACCTTCCCGTCCCGCCTCCCCCAAAGAACCAGTTCCACAGGCACAAACCTAGGGTTGATCTGAGGCTTCAAACATCCTAATTAATATGCTGCTTGGAAAAAACCACTAGCTCACCTTGACATGCTGAGGCCTCACCTCCACGTTACTTGTGCAGGAGCAGGGACAGGAGAGCCAGGACTGTGCACGGGTGCAGAACAGCCCCTATGACTGAGCCCAGCAGCCTCTCCTTCACTTGGCAGTGGATCCTGGGGGGCAGAGTGGAGCCTGTTAGCATTAGTCATTAATCCCCCACACCTGTGGGGCTGGAGGAGCCCTCAGAGCCACCCTCCTGGCCCCACACAGCTGTGGGGAGGTTCTAGGGGTCATGCCATGCTTGGGGAAGGGCCCTGAACAGCAGACCTCAGCTCACGGCCGTGGCACTACTTGGGAAGGCAAAAGCCTGCAAGCCTTCGCAGAGCAGGGCTACCACAGACCACCATGTTTCACCAGCACGGCCACAGCTAGGCCCAGCCTAGCCACATGCACCACCACCAGCAGCCAGGCCACGAGGGGCTCAGGCATTTGCCCTGCTCTAGCTAGCACACTTGTATGCATGTGTTTAACCCAGGAACAAAATTAACCTTCTCCATCTTTTCCAGGAAAAATAGGGCAGCATGCAGTATTTTGGCATTACCTGCGTGCTGCTCTTTGTACAAACTTGGGTGAACCGTAACACCAATTTAAAAAGAAATCACTTCTAGTTCCATAAGGAATTTCACAATTTCAGATGAAATATGGATACTTGTACTGCTTCAGCACTTGATTCACACCAGTATTATTTTTCCAAGCATTAAGTTCTGTTACAACCTTTACACCCTCGGCCCAGTTGGGAGGGCAGAGACCCTTGCTGAAACTAGCTAATTCCTGTTCTCCAAATAACTTTCTGGCTGCTATTTAAACTGCATCATTTTTATATATGATAGCTTAAAGGCAGTTGCTTACCAATAAATTAATGGAGATGTATCTCTTTCTGGCCTGTTAGAGGAAGCCCCCAGCCCCACTCTCTCTGGTAATGCACTTTCTACTCATCCCAGCTGTGGTGGTATCTGCAGCTTCCAAAACTTAAAGGGACAAGGTAGGAGAAGTAATGTTAACTGCCATCCTCTCCAGTTTTCTGTAAAACAACTGCTTTTTGAACGATGTGAGCCTGTGACACACTGAACAACCCCAGTTTTCAGTACAGCGTGGGTAGGTTCATGCAGGAGGCCAAAACCAATACAAAGCAGGAATCAAAAGGCTTTCAGCAACGCTGTGCAAGTCAGCTAAAGGAGAAACAGCTTTGCCCCTTCCCAAGTGTGGAGTGGGATGTGGTTTATCTGTGCTGTACATGTATATACAAACTGGCTGCTACTTCAGCTTGGTGAGTAGCTTTCACAGCTAACCAAATAACCACACCTCTTCTCCAGAGATGACTTTTTTTATGCTCTCCAGTAATAAAAAAAGAGAAGCTGTAACACCTGTAGCAAATACCTGACCAAGTCTACCAGGATTTATTGGGAGTCAGCTTGCAGGACCAGCATCTGGAACAGCAATGCAGCCAGCAGCTGCTGGTCAACAAGACATCGCTGATCCTGACTCTCTACCTACTTGCTATGTGACCTCAGCCAAGACGGTTCTTACCTTACTTTTTTCTTTCAGTCCTCTGGCTGTTTGGATCTCCCTTCACTCACATACATAAGGTCTCTTACCCCATGAAAGGCCAGCTACTATCTTCTAATCATTGTAACAAAAAATTCCTGCCTGGCCTAGCATCTGAGCTCTGTATTCCTGCTGAAGCAGCTGACCAAACACTGAGCTTGCTAGTATATTTTGCAAAAAAAAAAAAGATATTCCTCAGGTCAAAAGACACATTAAGTAATCATTTAAACTGAAAGGGACAGTAACAAATGGCAATGTATCCCCAGACAAGGACTAAGGAGGTATTGCCATGCTTGCCCTTAAATACCTGAGTTAGCATTCCTCCGCCCCTGCTCTATAAGCAGCAGAGTCAGACAGATCCTTGCAGAGGCTGAATCAGAGAGGAGATGAACTTAAGTGCCCTGAAATACCTATTCAAGGACCTCGCTCCCTTCAATCACTGAAGAGAAGTCCTGCAGAGATAAGCCTCCTTGAACATACACTAGATTTAAGTGGCCAAGTTAAGTCAATACACATGAGAATCCCTCAAGTTATGTAACTCTAATAAAAATTTCCAGGTTTGCACATTAGAAAACTATTATTTCAAATACTGTACCCCCATGTGTTTCAGGGATCCAAAATCCGGCTCCTTCAATGTGAAATCCTTCTTATGCTTTCCAAAGTCTTGAGTTTGGAAAAGGGCATAATAGCATTTTGAAAGACAAAGGACCTCAGACGCTGCAGCTGTACAGACAGTCCTGCACAGCATCAACATGCCCAGAAGTGTTCCTTAGCAAGTTGTGAACCCCAGCCACATAATCAGAGCTGTGGAAGTTGGAGTCTTTTCTGGTGCAAGCCATGGGCTTGCCTTTAGGAATCTAAGTGGATTTGCTCTTGCATATAAACCAGGTTTGCTGAAGCTGGATTTTCCCCATTCATAGCAGGAACTCCATTCTCACTGGGTGTAAGCATTCATATGATGACTTAGAGAGATATGGCCGGCTGTGGTTCATGGATAACATCTTGCTGATGACCACCTGAATTTAAAGAGACTGATGGGGAAATGAAGCAAGGCCCACAGGTGAGAAACTTCTGTAGAGTTGCCTACAGGCAGGTCAAAGACCAGTGACCTAGAGTACAGTTAAAAAACATGTCCAACATGAATTATCACTGCTAAAATCAGAAGGCGTTTCAAGGATGATAAGTGAGAAGGAAGAGGAGGAGGAGAAGACTGTCCTAGGGTCAGACACTGTTCAGTATTAACCATTTGGAGGGCAAAACAGAGAACACATACCAAATTTGTGGATGATGGACAGTAAGCTAAGGCAATTTACGTGGAGTTTGGAGGACAGGGATAGAATTCAGAACTGCCTTAAATTGAAGGGAAGATAGAAAATCAACAAGAAAGAATTAAAGATCAGTGCAGATCGTTACATGTTAGAAGAAAGGCATCAGTAAAATTCAGAGAGTAATTGGTTAGGCTGCAGTTCCTCAGGAAAGGCTCTGAGGTTCAGTGCAGCACAGATTGATCATATGTCAACCCAGTAAAAGGCAAGTGTCATTGGGCTGTATTAACAACACTGCCATATGTAACATCACAGCATCACAGCTTTATTGAAGCTGGAAGGCATCTCTGGGGATAGTCTAGACCAAACCTCCTGCTCAGAGCAGCATTGGCTAGAGCAAGTTTTCCAGCACCATTTCCAGTTGGGTTTGGAATACCTCCAGTGATGGAGACTCCACGACCTATCTGGGCAACCTGTTCCAATATTTGACCACCATCACAGTGAAAAAGTTTAAATGTAATTTTCTGCATTTCAATTTGTGCCCATTGCCTCTCATCCTGTCAGTGGACACCACTGGGAAGAGCATGGATTTGTTGTGCTCAGTCCCATCATCCAGGTCATTAATGAAAATGTTAAACAGTATTGGCATTGTATTTTCACATTAAAAACTCATACTTCATACAATCTGCACCTTTTTAACATTAGCGAAAATTCAAGGTATGTCCTCAGATAACCCATGCTGGCACATTACCAAGGTAACAGAGGCAGAGGGGAATCAGATCTAAGGAAGTTTCTGGGATAGATAGAACAGGCTACAGGGGGATCAGAAGCAAGCAGTTACTAAGAAAGAGAGGTCTGGAATAAACTTTTACCCATATCGCCTAGAAACATACATAACCTTCACTGCTGCTGAATCACAGGGGGGTTTTTTGCTTTGTTTGTTTTTTTACAGATAACCAACCCCTGAAATAATTATTCCATTCTGGCTGGTGCTGGAATTTCGTGTCCAAGTTGGCATACCGTATTTTAAGAAAAATATGCACAAATTTAAGGTAATCCCAAAGACAGCAAGAAGAATTAGAAGTGTAGAAAAGATCGCTGAGAGGAAAAGTTGGAAAAAGAATGTTGAAAAAAGAAAACTAAACAGTCTTCCAGTGTGCTAACGTTCATTACAAAGAGGATGCAAAGGATGAAACTGGCTTAATTTGCAGACAGAAAGATTTAGGTTAGATGGTAGGGGGAAAAAATGCATAAATGTAAGGCTAGCTTTGGACTTGAGGCCACCTAGAAAGTTTAGACAGGTCAGACAAACATTTCTAACAATGATCCTGCCTCCAAGCAGAACAACAAGCTGGGGGAAACTCATGAGAACCTTTCTCTGCCTTTTATGACAGTATATTTCAAAGGCTGCTTTACCCATTCACAAGGTTTCAGAAGGGTTTACAGGATTAAACGTTTAAGAGTTAATAAAACACATTATCAATTCTATACTGTTTCTTTGTTTTTTCCCATCCAAATAGTAATTGTTTGTGAAAGGGCTGACACTAAAAAGCAACTGCCAGGGTTCGTGCAAGTTCAATTCCCATCTGATCATTTTAATGATGCTTGGTGAGAATCTGTTTCTGTGGAATTAACCTTGGCTCTCTGTTCCCTTTAGTTATTTGAATCTGTATCCAAAACCCATAAGCACAGCTCTATGTCCCCAAATGACGATGGGGATTGAAATGGAATTGGGATTGATAATATTTGGGATTGATAATATCTGTAATATTTTCATGATATTTATCTGAACATCTGTCCTTCCCCCTTATAGAAGGGGAGAGTTACAGCTCCAAATTCTCTTGCATGATGGTCCAAGAGCCCAAGGTGCAGAAGTCCAAATGAGCAACATGCTTGGTGGTATAGCCCAACCCAAAGCTCTCTTCAAGCACTCTGGAATAGCCACATCTGCTACACTACCCTTGACGTACAGTAATTCTGGGGCAACAGACAGAGGGAAGAAAAGGGAGAAATGGACTTTGAAGAAAGAGAAAAGTGCACCAATGAGGAAGGAGCAGCAGAACTGCAAAAAAACTGAAGGCAAACAGGTAGGGTCCCATGGAACTTGGGGCTTTATATAGCCCACGAACCACTTCAAAGAGTCATGAGAGCTCTGGGTGGTTGAGAGCACGCTGACGGTGCATGAATGTTTGGTAGCTGCTGGAGGACCACACAGCCTGCACCCTTGTTTTGTCCCCATCAGGAACTGGAAGGAATTTGGGCTGAATTTCAAGCAGAGCTTCTGGTTTAGCTTCCTCCAAAAAAGCTACCTCTGTTGCCTAAGGTAAGTAGGGGCAATCAAGTGATTTGCTTCAAAACTGCACTGCTCCAAAACAAATTGCTCATATAGACAAAGCCTAGCTCAACCCAGTCTGCATTAAGGTGGTCCTATTTTCCATCCTCCCCACAGCTCCATGCTCCTGCCCCACCTGCAGCTGTTGGGGAGCGGCAAGGGCCAGCTGTTCCCTAAGAACAGGAAGCCTGCAGCAGGACATGGTAACATGGCCAGCAGGAATGTGGCCTCACCACTACCCAAGCAAGGCAAGCCCAAACATGGCAGTCAGGTTCAAGAGTCCAGATCATCAGGCAAGTCTATGATAATGAGGCAGGTCCAAGATCAAGCTGAAAAAGTCAAGCTACAGGTTAGGGTTACATTCAGTGACAGTTACTGGAGTCATATGCAGTTCAGTGATTGCTAGGCAGGTCCACAGTGATATGGAGGGCCCAAGGAATAGTATAGATCCAAGAGTGTAGCTCAAAAAAGGTTTGAAGGCCTGGGGCTGAGCTTAAATGGGCCCACAGGCAGCAGGATGTGAGTGGAGGTTCCAGGTGAGACTTGTCAAGGCCATTGAGGCCTATTAGTGTACTCAGGGCTCTGAAGTGGTAGACAGGCAAGAAAATTTAGGGAGCTGGTGTGACTGAAGACCAAGGAGGTTTCTTCTCAGTTAGCACCTGATATGTATAAGCTCTAATGCTGATGGAAGGGAGGGAGGGAGGGAAGGAAGGAAGGAAGGAAGGGGTAAATCCAGGGGAAGGGGAGAATGTGGCACTGCTGAGACCAGACTTCCATCAGCCCAAGATATCACAGAGCTGCACTTGAAGAAGTCATGTAACTAGGCAGTAACAGAAAGTGTGCATGCTTTGATGGAAAAATGTGACCTCATCTTTCAAGAGCACTATCCTCAAAGTTTTTGCCTACCAGCTTGTGTGAAGAAAAATAAACCTCTCTACATTGAAGGCTAAAGGTAACCCTGTATGCCATTTTATCTAGTCTTCAGTCTCATTATGAAATCTTGAAACAGTGCAAAAACCATAAGCACCATGTGACGTCTGATGCCTGAGTGACTTCAGCTCATATTATTGGAACAGTCAGTACTCATTTGCTTTGGTATGTGATTTTGTGGAGCTCATACAAGGTAGTATGAGACTTTACACCTGTGTTTGCAGCATACAAGAGCATTTTCCAGACCCACCGCTCAAGCAATTTCCAAATGAAGTCTGTAAATGAAACATCTGTTTTGCAGCCCTCTCCCGTAAGCAGCTCCTTTCTTTGCTCAGAAGTGCTGTCACTTGTTTGGGTCTGCGTAAGAGCCTAATGCAGAAGCTCATAGATCATCTTTTCTATTGTGCCACTGAAAATTCTCTACTCCATGACCTCCCATTGCCTATCTATAACTCCTTGCCATGAGTAGTGGTCATACACCTATGAAGGAAAACACATTCTGGGGAGAAAAGAGCCTTCGTGTGAAACAGAGGTAAGAACTATGCTTGAACAGGAAAGCTCAGCTTCTGGTGAATAAGCCATGAGGTGGAAAAAAAGCTCATGCAGACTCTTGCATTGCATGAAGTTTTACTAGTCTCCAAAGTCCAGTCAAGCTGCACACCTTGTTGGGAGGGATGGGTCTGGGTGACCATGCAATTGTTTCAAGTGTTACAGGAACATACAGCAAGAAGTGCTAAAGCCCTCTCCACATCTTCAGCAAGATTCATGCAAGTAAGGGCCAAATTTTGCTTCTAGCTGTGTCCACTAATATTTTTAAGAGAGATAATTACTGGTAGATACAATTGGGAATCGCCTACTTACAGTAGAAACACATTGCTGTTAGAGGAATATGCATAGTGCTTCTGGACATAGGGGCAAGGAGTGAGATTTATTATATCAACATTGTGTCTGCTAAAAGCCTTCTCAGTCCTGTTGTCCTATATTACTGAAGTGCACTGAGTGCAAGGTTTTGCTGGAACAACAAAAAATGCAGGTGGGGATGAATGTCACATCCCTGAGTCATGCAGATGCTAAAGCTTTTTCATGTAAAATACATAAACCCATACACATGCTTAAAGATAAGCATATGATTCAATGTTCACCTGAATCAGAGCCTCCACTAGGTATCTGAGCAACCTCTACCACAGAATGGCTCTTTGTAGCTCATGAGAAGTCTGAAGTTTTCATTACATGCTGGGGGCTCACAAAGAGTCTCAGAAAAAAAAGACATTATGTTACTGTATGCTTCAATTACTACCAAAAAGACCACTGTGAAATAATGATAATAAAAGGATTGCAGTATTCTCTTAGTCACTCTTCACCATTGTGGCTAGACTGCAAATTCTCCGAAGAAGGAATGTTGCCTGTAGCACATGAACTCCAATCAAGCTTGTATAGATACCGTTTTCTATCACTAGGTCTCAAGGTGGTGATATTCCCATGTAGCAAATCAGGAAGCAAGAGCACAAAGAGGTGAGGTGTTTTACCTAAAGCTACCCAAGATATTAGACCCCAGTCTCCTAAGCAGTAGCAGTCCCTTCTCTATGCAGCAGGCCACGGTTGCTCCCAGATGCATTTGGGGTCGGTATACACAAATAGATAACTTAGCAGGATTTCTCAAAGATTGAAACAGGTCATTTCAACATTTCTGTCATTCCAATGAATTGTTTGAGCTAACTTATTTTCTGTAGTCTTTCACTCTAGCTCATCTCTGAACTTCTCTTACTGACAGAAGGTGAAGGCATTACCAATTACTATTTCCTAGGCAGATCCCAAATGTGTGTTGGAGATTTGCTCAACCAAATAAATGGAATTTTTATTTTGCTCTGCTCTTTGGATGTGAAAAAGAATAACAAGCAGTGAATTGTTGTAGGTAAAAAAAGCAGAAGTGATAACCTGGAGACATCTAGAATTTTTGAGAGCTCAGGATCTGAGACACTCTGAACTAAAACAAAGCATCGTCATCTCTTTAATGTGTGAAATCCACAACTGTTCTGAAATCATGAGTCTAAATTACAATATTTAAAATGTTTATATCTACCCTTTAGCACCTGAAACTTTAAGGACAAATTTGTAAGCTTATTGCAAGGGCTATTCTTTTGAAACGGAAGCTATATTCAAATGAATGATGATCAATAGCTTTAAGAAATACCACATACTGTGAAACTTCAAAATAAGTTGCCAGTGTAGCAATGCCATGGATAGTAGTTAGGAATCATTTCTTTACCGAGAGGGTGGTCAAACACTGGAACAGGCTTCCTGGAGAGGTGGTCAACACCCCGAGCCTGTCAGTGTTTAAGAGGCATTTAGACAATGCCCTTAACAACATGCTTTAACTTTTGGTCAGCCTGGATTGGTCAGGCAGTTGGACTGGATCATTGTAGGTCCCTTCCAACTGATATAGTCTATTCTATTCTATTCTACTTTCTGCCCCTCCTGATGAGGGCAGAATTTGACATCTTGCTCTTTCTACAAAAACTAAGATGGAAACGGAAAAAAAGTGGCTTGTTACTTCCTCTCAATGTCCGTGGGACTGTGGTGCCAACAACACTGATGCAAAAGGAAACCATTTTCGTTAGTTGTTAAAACAGCAGAAGCTTGTTTTACTTTGGCTGCAACATCCTTCTGACTCCCACGCAGGAAGTATTCATTCATTCCACATAGGCAGAATATGTCCAGTTCCTAGAAGTCCAAAACCAAGAAACTGTAGCCCATTTTAGAAACTACACTGGTCTTGGATTATAAAAGTGAGAGGTAGTCTGCTTTCATGTGTAACCCTGGGCTACAGTTCCTGAGTTCTTTTCTTGTCTTTGCCCCTAGAGTTTCGAATGATCTTTGGCAAAAGACTTCCTTCCAGTGTGTGCCTCACCTGTAAAACAAGGCTAATGTCCAACGGGTGAAAGACTAGGCGTTATTGTTATTTCATGGACAACTTCCTACACATAATAAAGGTACCTCTGAAGGGGGAAATTCATTATTACTGGTTTCTAAGTGCGCCTAGGTAAATTTTACTATGAGAAAAAGTCACTATTCCATGGCTTCTGTTCTTTTGCAGCAAAGCAAATGAGTCAAGTGGCTTATGAAACTGGCCACATCACTGAGATGGAGAGGGCATATTGCATATTCACAAGAGCTTAGGATTGTTTTATTTACACTTTCATTGCTAAGGGCTGTGAAATGAAACAGAATTCTATTTACCAAATGCTCTTGCTGGTGCAATAAGTTAGAGGATTTCTCAATTAACACATGGAGCTTATGCATAAAAGACAAGAGGTTAAGCAACACTGCAGTGCCCAATGGACCATCTGGTGAACATTAGGATTGTCAATAAATCACGAAAGCACCAGTTCGTCAAAAAAATTCCATTTCAAACCACTGACAGAAAAAAAAAAGGATGGGAAAAAACTCACAAAACTGGTATTTTCATTTTTTGTAAAAACAGGAGCATTAAATAACTTTAATCTAATTTCAATTGTTTTATTGGTTCTCTTCTGATGACCACATGGCTTCACATACTGAATGTTTAGCCCTTTGTCTTGCGCACAAAAGCATTATGAAATAACTTGGTGCATCATCACAGAAGCTCATCTCTTTCCTCTTAGTCTTTCTCCTCACCATGGGTGATAACGTAACAGAGGTTCTTATAGTCAAGATTACCAGAGACATCTGGAGGGAAAGCAGCAAACATCTGCTTGATCTGCCAAGCAAACAGGAGATAAATGTTACAAACACAGGAGTGTAGGACAACATGTATTGCTTTTCATTTTCAACGCAGTTAAGATCCCTTATGCCTTGACCCATTAACCACTATGGAAAATTTTTCCTTAGCTTCAGTAAAATTGAAATTGGAATTAGGGCACAACTAGTTAATACAGTCATGCTATAATCCCAACAAGTTCCCTGTCAAAAAGAGCTCTCCCTGAAATCCAGGTATGCCCTGGCCAAATTATATACTACAGTCTGCACTCCAGTCTGCTCTTGCCACGAACCAACTCCACTCATTCTCCTCTTCTGAAAATAAAGTCCCTCTAAATTCCTCCCAGCCAGCAGAATCCGTGTTCAGTCTTACACAAACCACAAAGTCAGTACCTCATTTCAGAACTCATTTCAGATTTCAAACAAAATAACTCTCACAGAAATGGAAAACAGATCACAGTCCCCACCCAAACCCACTTGAACTCTAGTAAATTCATTGCCCAGCTCACCGTAGGAAAGAACAGCAAGAGATAGGCCATGCTTACACTTGGATGGAAGTCCAAAGAATCTGTTTGATTTAGCCATGGAGCTATTCAGAGGAGGTGCTTTGAATTGTTCCTAATTGATAGAGCTGGCATCAACCTTCTCTCAGTCTGGATTTGAGCTGAATTTATGCATTTAAAGAGGGGCAAATACTTATTGCTGAATAGTAGCTGGAGATAGATTCCTATTTTGAATAAACCAGAAGGCCCTTACCTCTTCTTGACTGAACCGGTCTGCCTGTGTCATAAGCATTTCTTTGATGCTGTTTAAATAAAATGAAATAACCTGATTAAAGGGTGATAATGGCACATGACAATTCAGATGGCAAGATCCCTCCTGAAGCTGCATGAAAGAAAATCTGTGTGACCGCATAAATTAGAGCTGTTAATCCCTACATGATATTGTAAGAGATTTTCTGTGGGCACCCATCAATGTCAATGCCTCGGTCTGCCAACTTATTTTGCTTTTGTGACATTTTACAGAGGTTTAAAATTTTTTAAGGTTATTACTCTTATTGAAATACAGCAATTTTGTATGCTTATCTTAACCTAAAATGGTAGGTTTTCTCACTTGCTGTTTAAAGTTTGGATCACTTAACAAAACCAAAAGAGAGAATATTTTCTGTAAAATCTGAGGATGAAAGGAACAGAGCATGAAATGAGAAAGAGGACTTGAAAGAGAACTCCAACAGCTATTTCGAATCATCATCTGAGAATCCCTTTATTTGCATGCAGTCATTCCCAGAAGAGACTGTGAAATTGCATGAGACCTGTTGTATTTCACGGTACAATGTCTTGATCTGGAGTTACAGCACTGTAACAAGGAACTTATCCCACACACAATCTGCATCCTATGCAATTATGTCAAAGAGAATATTTTTGGGACAGACCCTCAGCTGATTTACCCTCTGTTTTTAAATCCATGGTGGGAAGCCAGTCGAGCATGTAATTTTTTTACCTAAGTTTATAGGTGAACAGAAAAGCCAATAAGAATAATTACTGTTTCTAGTCTAACACCTTTAGATAAAATGTCTTTATATTTCACCCGGTTACTCATGTGCTGAGGGCAGTACATGCACAATGTGCTAGAACATCCACCAGTATGAACTCAATTATATCACATAAACATCCCTTTCACTTGCATTGATAATTTCCCCTTCCTGTAGAAGAATTCCTATATTAAACTCAAAGAGTTTGCATTCACACTGAAGAGGCAGAGCTGTCTCCTTTTGATACTACCAAAGGTATTTATACACTATCAGGACTTTTTCTAGCTTAGTAAAACAGACTATAAACCTGTGATAAAAGATGAGCAGTCTGTTGTACAAAAACAAAAGCTGAAACAAGTATAGAAATCTGTTTTCAATTGTAGATTTGAAAAAGACTACTTTTTTTAAGAATTTGTTGTGGGGGAGTGAGAGCAATAACTTTTCTGGAAACAACCCTCTCTGCTTTTTAAAGTGAATCTTTATTTCTGCTTTTTAAAGTGAGTATTTAAGACTAACTATTTATAATAGAAATCATGCCTGCACAGGAACACTTCCATACGAGCAAAAATAACCTACTGTGGATGCAGATGTTCAGGCAAAATAGTAAAGCTTCCCTTTCTGCTCCCATACACCATGCATCTGGAGTGAAAAAAGTCACACAGATAAAAGTGTAGTTTTGATGGCAAAGCTACAACTGTACTTCCTCATATCTCTGACACACATATTTTTTTCCAGTGAAAGGCTACAACAAAGACATAGCCCAATTTGCATAAGAGGCATATACACTTCTGAAACTCTTGTTGATCTGAAGTGCTCATTTGGAAGAGCAGAAAAGGAAAACTGAAAAAAGAAGTTTCTGGGTAACGAATAAGGATCTTGCCAACAAGGGCAAGAGTGAAAATATCCATGCAAGTTTTGGGAAATACTCTGAAGTCACAGGCAGAACTTAAGTTGTATATATTTTTCCTGCATTACTTTACCATTCTTTTTCCTTAGCAAAATCTGTCTTCATCTCTTTCTCTCATACTGCTGTTTCTGTTTTGTTATCCTGGCCATTTGTTGTATGACTGCATTTTTTGAAGTGGAATTCTCAAATGATCAGTGGGTGTAAGAGTAAAGAGAGCATTCTCATCAGCATAAATTGATTATTGGATATATGTGCACTGGGGCAAACAGCATTAGCAAATGTAAATAGGAAGTGTGATACAGGAAGGAGCTTGGTGAATAGAAGGAAGCACTTACAGCAATTTTGTCAGAAGTCACAAATTATCTTCATCACAAACAGGACTGAATTAAAAAGAGATCTGGGCACTATGTGTCTTCTATTCACATGCTTAAAGAATTTCGGGGGAAAGAAAAGACAAGTATCTAATTATAATCTTCTGATGCACAGCCCAGTAGGCTCTGGCACACTCATAAGGAAGAAAGACTGAGTTAAGGATTTATGCACATTTTCCATTATTTATTTTATAGAGGAACAAACACTCACAATTTCCAAAGCTAGAGATTATGCACTTTTTTCTTTTTCTTTGTGTTTCTTGTTTTCTTTTTTAAAGACTATTTGCTTCTTTAAAAAAAAAAAAAAAAAATAAAATCAAAGTCTTCTGGGCAAAAAAGAATATCCATTTGCCTTGACGTAGGAGTCAAAATGTTATCTCTTGTCCTGGCTGACATCAGTTCCTCGTACAGCTACAAATACTTTGTTGCATTCTTATATTTTCACAACCTTTTTTAAAATTATCTGTGAAATCTCTGGGGCATTTTGGTTTTCCACTGGGTTTGCCCTTTCTACAGTGCTGCCTTGGAGAATAACAGGTGAGTTCAAATGAGCAGTGCTCTACAACTATGATGAGAAACATCACTAGCTCAGCCAAACTAATCTCTAAAGGTCCAGAATGCATGTAAACTCCCTGGGTCCATTTTCATCTGGTAGAAATCTGAAAAGTTTTGTTGGCATCAGCATTAGACACAGTTGATGTTGGCCTGACTCACTTTGTCCAATGAATGGCATTTAGGACTGAATCATCTAACCTTTCCAAATGCTATGCCAGTTTACGCCAGCTGAGAATCTGACCTAAAGCATTTTCTGTTTTTGACATCATGCTATAGGGAGGATTTTATGTGTGGTATAACGATGCAGACAAACAAAGTCTGTCATTGAATTTGAAAGTTAGTTATAAAATCCTGGAGCTTCTGGAAAGGTTGGAAGACTCTATCCCAGCTACCATCAGATGGACTAAGTGAGTCATTTCCAGACTAGAGGTGAAAACACGCAGAGGGAAGAAACATAAAAATCCCCAAAAGGATGTTAACTCCATGAACATAAAAAGAAGTTCTGATTAAAAGGTCAACACGGCTGGTTTTGGAGAGAAATATTCCAGGATTTTTTAATATGGAGAAATACTATTTATTAACATTAACTGTCATATTGAAATGGCTGTGTGAGCCAACATAGAAATTATTTCAAAACCTTCAAATGTCTAAATTTTGGAAGCATATGAATAGAAGTTAAGCCTCAAAGACATTCACGGAATTGATTTAATGGTTTGTTCTGTAATGATCAACATTACCCTCGGGTCTAATAAGTAAACATTATGCTCTGTTGTGGTGATGAACTAAAACAATTGTCTAATGTTAGCAGTGCAGTGGGGGTGGGGACAAGGTTGACCTTTTCCATCAAGGAAAAATAAAAGTATTTCTTTCTCATCTTCATTTTGGAGTGTGATACTGCATTCCTAATTTGCCCCAAACTCCAGCTGGCTTCCAGCATCCAAGGAATGTAGAACTGGACACAGGGTGGCAAGCTGCAGATTTTGTATGCAGTATATTGTCACAGATGGTGGTGGGAAATATAATATTTCATGGGTTTTGTATTATCAGAAGGTTGTATTTCATGGCTGTGATTTCAACACCGTGTGATCTTGCCTATTTGGCAGCAGGATACATTTTAGTCTGATTGTTTGAGTCACTTCTGATCTGTTTCTCTGACTGTTCTTCCCAAGCTGTTTGGATAAGGTTAACCACAAAACAATCAGGATGACTGTTAACCCTCTGTTCCTTCTGATTGTTTGCTACATCCACTTGCTGTGTTTTAATTAATTTGGAAGTTCTTTAGTAAAAATGCTGTTTCTTCGCTTTTATTTTGCATATTGTGTACCCTAATAGGACTCATACCCATGGGGACACTGTCATAGAAAGGCTTATTGGTAATGGAAAGAAATACTGTATGTGAATTTTGTATTTTCAACTACCTTTCATGAGACATTGATAATTGCAGATCATGTCATAGAAAGCTCCATCTTAGAGGTTCTGGTAAGAGGTTTAGTTTTCATTTACCTTATCACAACATTAGCAGAATTAATTGATGCAAATACAATTTTGTAACTCATGGTTCCCTAATAAATTTCCTATACATATTATGCTTATAAAATCTACCTGATTTACCTGCAGTAAATGTATAGACCCCAAATTCACCAAGGAATTTAAGCATATGCATAAATCCAGGCACATAAAGCATTTCACTGGGGTCATAGGTCAGACCTCCTCATCCACTGCCCTGATTTGATATCATGTATCTCATTTACCTGAAGGCCTGCTTACACCATTCTGGCAGCGCAATGAGGATTTGCATTTGTGCAATTAGCACTTAAAGTCCTTTTACCTTGCTTTGTTGGTGTAACAGGTTATGAATACAAATTAAGTCCTGCCCCCTTATTTAAAAAATAGCCATATTGACAATAATTGCCATATTATTAAGAGTGGTTTGGCTCCCACCATATCTAGTGGAATTTTCAGCAAATTATTGTCTAGAAGCAGAAGGCTCAAACAGTAAACACATAACAAGGAAAATGTCCTTGCTACAATCATGTCCCAAAGTTAATTAAATTGATCACTTTTTTTAAAAGGCGACTAGTTTTCCCATTTTTGTCAAGCACTCTGAGAGTTAGGCACCAGACATTCATTTTAATTTTACATATGGAGTTAATCTACAAAGAGTCATGTGTTGATTTATACCCAGACGTTCAAAAAAGGCTATCTAATGGCCTACATGTGATTATATTTCCGTTGCCTCTTGCAATGTCTGAAGACAATAACATCTCTTTTTGGTATACAAATACATTCATACAATAGTCCAGTCTTTTAACTCTGGCTTAAAAAGCTAAATGTTTCTCTGCTTGACAGTTCCTCTGTCTCTTAAAATACTGTGAAAAATACAGCTTTTAAGCAGGTCTTTAAACTTGTGCAATTATTATTATTATTATTATTATTATTTTAAAAGGATTGAAATAAACTTACTAGTCTGCCTTTATGTGGCCTTTTCCTTCTGGGTCGAAAATCTTAAAAGCATTCAGAATGGTTTCTTCTGGGTCCGTGCCTAAAATTAATGAAATATAATTTAGAAGCCTGGATGTATTTCTGTAGCTGCCGAATACTTGCTAAGTAATTGCATTCACTTGAAAACAGTGCAAAATGGAGAATTCTGCAGTTGTAAGTTTGAAGACGAAGATTCCTTAAGTTGGCAGCATTTGTCATGTCAGATAAACAACAGAGGTGACTAGTTCAATGCTCAGAAGCTTAAAAATAATAACTCATATCTATTCTATGTCTGCAGGAGAGAAAAATTCCAGGACCTGGTCTCCAATATCAGTACCCAGAGGATTAGTGGCTTTCAGAAATGAAAATATAACAAACTGTTTCCCTCACTGGCTTCCTTTAATCTTGTACTGTATGTTCCTTGTAAAAACACTTTTTGATTTTACTTGTTCTTCACTATATAGAGAAGAGGTTATTTCCCTCACTAAAGGAAATGGAGCTCATCATAAAATCAGGATGTCAATGGAATGCAATGGGAACAGGATGATCAATGTGAAATGGTGGTCTGCACTTACATTCTGTAGTGCACTTCCACTTAAGTAACTCTTCATTAAGTATTACTTGTAGGAACAGGATGGTTTAAAGCACTAGATTATGGCTCAAGATTTTGCTTCTGCTCTTAGCTGTGCCACAGACTTTTGGTATGACTTTAATTTCCCTGCCTCTCTGTTCCCAGCAGTAAAATGATAGTAATAGTCTTCCTTTTCTTCCATCCTTTATCTGTCCCATCTATTTAGACTGGAAAAAATTTGGGTCAGAGTCTAGCTTTCACAGTGCCTTAATCTTGGCTGGGGTTTCTGACTATTCTGTAATAATGCAGATTCTGAGTATACTCACAGTCAGTTTCAACCCACACCAAAGGACACTCTATATACTCTGTTTCTGACTATTCCCCAGTATTTTAAAATATTACGGTAGTATATATAAAACAAATCATTATTTATAACTGTAGGAAACCAAATTTACAAGCAGGTAGACTGACCCACGGACAAATGAAGCTGCTTGGGATGCTGAAATGTTGAAAGCATGATTAAAAAAAAGAAGTAACATGAAGAATTGCAGTTTCAAAGTTTGTTTTGAAGTTTGGCAGAGAGAGAACCAGAACAGAACCCAGTCAAGGTTCCTTACTCTAATGACTACATACACCCCTGATGCCTTCTTAGTTTTCTTTGTTTGAAAGGTTTCACAAGGATTAGTAGTAGTATCTTAGTGGATATACTAGTGAATAAACCTAAGGCTATATGGCCCCCTTCTTGTCACACACTGGCCATGTATATCTTTTTGCCAAGCTGTAGGCAATATATTCAAACTGCAATGAATATATGATCAATACAAAGAGCATTGGTATTTAATGGGTGTTTTGATTGTCCCATGAACAGAAACACCTTCCAGCTCCAAGGAAGGTCTGCATTTTAAGCAGTCACCACTGTGGGGGGGATTTTTTTTTTCCTTACTGTGTTTTACATTTTCTACTCTATCATATCCTTGGACTTTGGCTTTGAAGAGAAGCAATGCAGCAGGCATTCTTTATTGATTAGCTGGTAAATAAAGTGGTTTCTTTGATGTGCGGCATCTCTGTTTTCTGTACAAATTGTATTATTCTGACTCCCTGTAGAAACAGCTCCATGTGGTTGGCATTAACATAAACCGAGTTTTGTTAGCTGTTCATCTGGCATCATAATCTCAATATACAAAGCTAAAACTCATCCCGAAAATCCCAGCTTTCCCTTTATGACAGAAATCAATTATAGCACAACAAATTTTACTTAGAAAGCACCTTTCACCAAATTCTCTGAGTGGTACTTAGCTAATAAAGAGTGTTGCAAAATTGCCATATCCACTTCCTCTAGCCCTTTCTCCCTTTCTAATTGCACTACAAAGGCTCTTCATCCCAATTAGTTTTGATTGGGAATGTGCAGTCTTTTGGCTCTGCTTCCTTTGCATGACAAACCCAACCAGAAGGGCATGACAAGCACAGCTGTGATTTTCCCTTCACCAAATGGAAATTAAAAAAACCCTCCTCCTCTGCTAGTAGCCAACAGGAAACCTGCAGACAAGAGGAGTATGCTTTACCATTCACCTTCCTGTGCTGGCTCTGGTTTTAGGCCACACAATTGGTAGGGCCAGACTCTTTGCCAGCTTCAGCAATCATAAGAGACAAGAGGGAAGAAGGGAAGAGAAGAAGAGCTCATTTCCATGCTCTATGTGATCATAAGCATCACAAATAGACAGGAACGGGTAGTAGGGCACCCCACAAGAAACAGTCACTTATCGCAGAAGGAAGATTATGGAGAAGGGCACTGCCTATTCTGCAAGATGACATCTGGAATGTAAAGGTGGAGGTACCACTGTAATCAAGACAGATCAATGTCTGGGTAATAAAATACCCTCTTCAGTGTCAGTCTACAGCCTTCTCCATCACCTCTTACGTTTCCCAGACGTGCTGTGTTCCTTAGCAATAGTGTAGTTCTTTGAGGACTAGCTACATTAATTTTTTCTTTCAGACCTCTCTATTTTCTATTCGAAGTGTAGAAAGACCTTCACCCAAAGTGTGCTCAGCAATATAAAGACAGAGACCAGCAGCAATACAATAAATATTTTTGAGAAGATGGGATCAGATTTTTCCATTTTTTGGTTCATTAGTTATTTTAACAAACTTCTGGAATGTGCTTGGCTAAGGATAACTCTGCTTTGAAGGTCAAGGCTTTCACCTATCTCTAATGCATATAGGAAGATGATTGGAGGTCTCTGTTGGCCTCACACTCCCCCTCTTGCAGTTTCCAGCCATTAATTGTATAAGAGATATGACTAAATTACTAGCTCTCACAACAAATTTAGTACCGACTAAATTTTCTGAACTCCCTACAGTGATCCCTATATATTCTGTGGCAATGGGCAAAATCCCCCTCTCTTATCATTGTATATCCACTGAGATCAAATTATTTCAATTTATCCACTCCATTAAGAGTTATTCAGTGAAATCTTCATCCAATAGCAAAATCAATATTGACCTCAAGTGAAACCAGGGCTGGGCCACTGGGTTACAACTAATACAGAAAATGAGGAGAAGACATGTTGCTCCTTTGTGCCCTATAACTGCAAGGATGATGCAGAGGTCATGTTTGCATAATGAGCCAAAGGAGTGAAGAAAGTTTTTTTGTGGAAATGCTGAAAATATCTTTAAACCACCTATCACTGGGAGTGATACCACTACAGCATGAGCAACAGGAACCTACTGACAGTGAATAACTCATCTGCACCGTGGTCCAGGCTGCCGTGATTTCATTACTTTCTGGACTTCAACTTACCACTTTCATCTTAGCTTATGTAAGCTGAAATCACACCTTTGCATTGTCCTCTGGACCGTCCCTTAGCCTTTTCATACTTCAGCTCTGTCTGCAAAAATGGAGATCACTCCTTGCCTTTAAGCATTGTTCTGTGGATGCATTATTATAATTTGCAAGGTGCTGAGATATTTCAGTGCTGAGGATCTTTGACAGATACCTCTCCAATCCCCCAAAGGTGCTTACCTTTCAGCTTTTCCCCAAACATAGTAAGGAAGACAGTGAAGTTAATAGGACCTGGCGCCTCCTTCACCATGTCTTCAAGCTCTTCATTCTTGACATTCAGACGACCTGCAGCAGAGATCATTTTTCATAATAAATCACAAATTGTGTTTCAAAAAACAATTCCCATTCATCTCCTCCCACTGGGGAGCTCAGGGCTCTGTGCAACTTTGCTAATAACATGGTAGAACACAACTCCAGAATACCCTACTGTAAAACAAATTGGCAGAGCTGGCTCTGAGATCAAAGGGTGACTGAAGGAGTAAGAAGGATAAATAATAAGGATGTGGCCAGTAGTGGACAAAAGAAGGGGCACTTCCAAATAAATTGTTTTTCTTTTTCTTTTTTTTCTTTTTTTTTTACCCCAGGTGAAATACAGGCCCCACCGATATTAATATAGCAGAGTTCAAAGTGACTGAAGTGAATCCAAGGTCTCAGTCTTTGCCCTCCTGTATGTTGAGATGCCTTTCTGAGTAGAGAGCAGATGGATGAGTTGAGTAGTCATATCCCTTCCCCGTCCTTGTGTAGTCCTATCCCTTCCCCATCTTCATGCAGTCCTATTGATGGGAATTTAGACCCTGGCAACCCTACTTAAGTTGAGTAGTAATTTGCTGTGGCTGTACTTTATAGGCATTGAAGGACTTCACTGAACAGGAAAGATACCAGAAGTTGGCCTTAAGAAATAAATATTTCAGGGTAACAGTAGCTACAGGCCAAAGTTTGCAAACCTCATTGTCACAATAAAGAGTTCAGGAGCTTCTGCTCTTTGCACTAACTCTGCTGGCGTCTGATTTCACCCCAGGGAGCACTAAAGATTCTTATCAAACTCTTTTTAATAAGATCCAGATGGCAAAAGCCCAAATGCCTACATCACTGCTCAAGCCTCAAATGTTGCAACAAGGATACAACTCCAGGTTTGGGATCATTAACATTTTGATTTTTCCTTTCCTTGGGAAGATTTTCTTTAATCTGCTTGATATTATCAGGATTGTGATGTGCATGGAATGGACAATACCTCATCTCATGACACGCGCACTCCACCCCGCATAAATGCACAACAGCACACAACCTCACATGAAGTTTTGCTACTTTTGTGTGGGCAGAGGGGCAGCTAGTCCATGACAACAACATTAATTGGTAGATATTGCATGGCTCCTAGATGGAAAAGGTGCAGCCTGTGAAGCCTGGATTCAGAGGCAAATCAGAAATGCCTGGCGTGGACCCCTGCTTGGGTGGGCTTTTTATGAAATAGTTGCAGGGGAGGGATCACTGCCTTTGGAGAGATGCCAGCTGCACAGCTCTGTTGCACCCGCCAGTGAGTCCCAGAGAGACCTTCATTTCACTTCTGAAAAAGGCTGCTTAGGAGACTTTCCAGCTGGAGCTATGTAGTAAGATAGCAACTACCATAAAGGCAGAAGATCAAACTGAACAGGTTTCCTTTTGCCTCCTGTGTATCTCATTACTTCCCCCACTGTAATTCCAATACAAACTTTTCTTATGTGCTTAAAATTTAAACTGCATTTCTTTTAAGTATTTAGTTATTACTACTAGTTTACCTAGTGCAGCAAATGTGTCTCTCAAGTCTGCTTTGTCAATAAAGCCATCCCTGTTCTGATCCATGATGGTAAAAGCCTGTTGGAAGAAAAAGGAAAATTAATTGCCATTGCCATGTTGCACTGGAGAGTGCTACAATCACACATACCAGTCCAGGGGGGTATTATATTTGTGCTGTAAAGAAGAATATTTAACTTCCTTTGATTCATCCACATCATGCCACATCATTGCACTTTCCTCACTTTCAACACTTTACTGTATCTTGGCAAGGGTCTTAATTAAACCCACCCAAACTTCTTCTTACTAAATTAATGCTCAGTGCAGCGTGTAGCTGGGCTGAAGCCAATGCTGGCAGCTCCAGCCATTCAGGCCTTAACCCATAAAAGTTTGAATTAGGGAGGCTTTAGTTAGGGAGGATTTAGTCAGTGGTTACTCTATGTGTTTTATACCTTTCCCATACCTCATTCCTTTGTGCAGCTATCATATTCTGTAAAATATTTAATTACTGCAGATCAAGCTAAAGTCAATTTCTTCTGGGCCTCAAAATGATACTTTGTACAGAGACAGCTGAATTTTCAAAAGTACAGAGAAATGTAGCTTTCATAGTATTATGTATTCAAAGTTTGTTTCCCTTTCCAATAAATTGTATCCTTCAGACTGTACTCTGTGTTCTGACTGACCTTGATGTGTTGACCTTAAATACTTCTTGTCAGGCAAAATTTAATTTTTGATAGAAAAAATAATGGTTATTTTTCTATTTTCAGCTGACACAGAATTTATGTACTCTAACCATTATTTACCAAGCCAGTTAACTGCCTGTCTATCTGTTTACCTATTTGCACGTCTGTCTATTTGCTGCCATCATACTTTTAATGTTTCATTGATTTTGAAAGATTTTAATGACCTGAAATTCCCCTGGCCATACTGTGGGGAATATTTGTAGAACCAGGCATGTCTCTGAAGCTGGTTATCTGTCTGACATGCACATCAATATGAGAGTGTATCTTTACAATGACCAGGAATTATTCTTACTTCAGTATTATTATGAAAGACAATGTTCTCCTGAGAATTCAGCTAGTCCATTGCAGCTACAGTAACTTGCAGAGTTTTAAAGTCTACTGCTCTACAGGGTGCACTTCTTTCCATGATCGTATTATATCAACATATCTTCACGTAGTTTTACCTCCAGTTTCTTACAAAGTCCCACTGCTCACATTCCAGTTTGTCCATGTGATTACTTGCAGCATGCATGTTCATAACCCTTCATTTACCTGCCAAACCATCACTTAATAAAAAATTAAGCCCAACTTTTTAGAGTTGCTTTCCCTCCTTTTGGGGGGCTTGCTTTAAATGGTGATCCCCACAATTTGGAAGCAAAACAGAAGAAAATATGAAGAAAAAAGCAGAGCCCAGCAAGCTCACAGAAGACAGGAAGAGCATTAGGTATATATTGTAATGGGTGAACTTAAAATAATGTAATAACAGCAACGCTGAAACATTTTCTGTTGAGCTGGTTGAAATCTCTAGATAAAAATGTTCTGATCAAAAACAGCTTTTCAGAAATACTTGTCCCAAGTATGCAGTTTTTAGACACAACACGGTCTCGTTTTTCACAGGACCACTCCACCGCCTCATGCTTTTGCCATTATTCTGCTACCATCCTCCCAGAAATGCTCCTAGTATTATCTTATTTACAGTAGATCAAATATAGCATTTTGACCAGTTCTTCTTTTTATTGGTACGTCTTCAAACAGTAGTCCTTGGAGAAAATAAAACTGGAGGTTCATAGAATATGGAGAAGAGGTGGGAGAAGAGTGTTAAACATGTTCCCATTAACTGTGGGGAAAAAGTTAGTGGTTTCAATTAATTTACCTGGGCCATATTCACAATCCTTTGCATGGGTTTTTAGTCTCGATCACCGCTGAGCTTTACTGGTGGGAATCCTCATGAAAAGTAAAGTTGAAAGCCACGTGTGCAAAATGAAACAGTAGCTATTTATCACATCGGAAATTGCTTTGGAGGTATAAGTTAGTAAAAAATGGGGAAAAATGAATAATTTAAAATGACAAACCAGTGCAACATGTGATGGCCTCACGGACAGACATTCTAGAATGGCCACTCAGAAAAAGAGCATGAACTCATCAAACAAATTATCTGTCTTTAATAAGCTTCAGCTTTTATGCCAGCCCATTAGATTTACCTCTGGTCAAAGAATCTACAATGCATGGTAATACCATATTCTTTGGGAGCTAAAAGACGCTTACTTAGTTAATCTCAACATGCTGTTTTGTTTTATTGGCATGTATGGAGAAAGTCAGCTGAGGGCTTCTTGGTATTTTTGTTTCTAGTTTGTGGGCAGTATCAGAAGGGCACTGAGAACAGAGAGAGAAGAATATTCTCTATTGCTATTGTGGAACAGTCCCCTAATTAAAAGCCTGGTTCATTAAGGCATCTCTATTCAGGATAATACTTGAGCATGTAAGACTATTCTTATTTAAAATACCACTTAAACTTAAGTTTAAACACATGCTCAAGTGTTTTTCTGAATCAGAGCTAAAGTGGATGAGATGATAACTTTTCTTCATTTTGGGGTGGGGGCTTGGCTGCTTTTCAAATAAGTCTAGAGCTTGAAACAGGAGAGTGAGGGAGGGACAGAAAGAAAGAAAGAAAGAATGAAAAAAAGAATGAAGGAAAGAGCAAACAAACACACAAGGAAAATTATATACCAGCCAAAACCACAGAGATGATTCAGAAAACAACTGTGTGTTCTATTAAAGCAGATGGAGAATCGAATAAGGATTACAAACAAAACCTATGTTATTCATTAGCAATAAGAGGAGACTATAGAGAACAGCAAAATAGTGACCAACCTCTTTGAACTCCTGGATCTGGGTTTGTTCAAACATAGAGAATACATTGGAACCACCTTCTATCTTCTTCTTTGCCTTTTTTGGAGCCTGTAATACAAATAAGAAGATCAAATATATATTACTTTGTCTGTTGAGCACCCATGAAAACAAATTCCACCTTTAAGAGAAGGCAAAATATATACAGTCAAGTAATACAAGAGGACTGTGTTTTGTTATGACAAGGTTTCTAATTCAATCCTATATATATATATATATATATATATATATATATGGATAAAAAAATGCTGCTTTAGTAACAGAAGAATCTCTCACTGAGGCTTTTTGCCATTCCCTTGCTCTGGCCTGGAACCTGACAGCCCAGATAAACAAGGACAGCTTGTCACTGTGCTGCCTTAAAAAAGGTGAGGGACCCAAAGTGTGACTCTGAATATCACAGCTGGTCTACTCTTTGTTTCCCCAAGGAACTGCCTGTTCCTTGAGTAGAGTCTCCTATGCCAGACCGTTTGACGCAGAAGACTGCTTCCCCTTCTGCACTGTTTTTTCAGAGCTCTGTGCTACAGGAAGAGTGATGTAAGCTTATAGCCTCCCTTGGAGATGTAAGCTAAAATTCCGAACCTGCTGTTCTCAAGAAATACAAGCAATTCAGGTAAGTGGCTACAGGTACTCCTCCTTCCCAGTTCCCATGCAGGAACAGGCAGTCAGACTCAAAAAGTGAGGCCCTGCATGAAGACTCAGTTCAGGAACTCTAAAGGGAAATTATATCATTTCCTACCCATGTAGAAATGTTTAGAAGTCTGCTCTGTCTGGACCAACACTGACTGAACAGATTCTTCCTATGTAGGAACACCTCTGCACTTGGAGGACAGTCTATATTCTTGCACCAACCTATGACACTACAGTACATTGCCTTACTAGCCCATATAATTTTAATATTTAAGATAGTCAACTTAAATAAAAGGGTGGCCTGCTTTTACCACTGTTCTGTAGTCTGAAGACTAAGACAGAGAAAGATTGGGGAAAGAGCTACAACAGTAACTAAGAATCTAATGCTCACGAAAAATCAGTCAGAACTAGACTTCATTATATATCTTTGAACAAGGGCCCAACCAGCTTGCCTAAGACAATACAGTTCTTGTTCTGCAGTAAAGAATCAAATCTGTGATTCCTACGGATTACAGAAATGTTTTAACCACAGCATTATCCTTACTTGGGGCAGGATAATGAGCTACATCGCCTTTTGAGTTCCCTTCCAGTCAGATTATTTTTTGCTTTATCATTTTTAGTTTTAAACTTCATCATCATAGTCCCACCTGGTTCTCATGTCACAGAAAGTTAGTCTTACTTATTTTGGGCTATTCTGCATGAAACAAAAGGCAACTTCTATTGTCTCCTTTCATCAAAATAAAAAAGCCTGTGAAAGTTCAAATTCAATACTGATTTCAAATATCCTGAGGACCAGAGCAGCTCAAGGAAATACTCCTACTTGACTCTGTTTGAAGTGTACATTGTCTGATCAATTTAATTTGTCAGGCAGATTTCCACACTCAGCCACCCTGTTTTAGATCCCAGGTTGAAAATTAGGACTATGGTAGACACTTACCCACAAACCCACACTCCAGACCTGTCAAGCTCCAATCAGCTAATGCAAAACACTAAAATCTGGAAATAGGAATGGAAATTAAAAGAAAACTGTATTTGTAGTGAGGATAAAAATAACGATAGAATGCCACCAAGGCATGGGAAAAAAACTGAATTAGTGGAATGTTTAATGAATGTAGAAATATTGATTTTGGAATAAACAGATTCCCTCCTCCTACACATGAAATAAATGTTATTTTGAGCAGTAATGGGCAATCTTCCATGTACCATGAGGTGCCTGGTGGAGGTTTTTAACACTTCCAGATCGAATGGAAATATTAAGAACAATCCTACATGTTTATGTGTATTTGTTCCCTGAGGCAAAAAGAAAGCAGATGTTACCCAGTGGAAGGTATTGCAAGCTGTCTGGGGGAACTGATCACAGGGCACAAGGCTGGCCTCAGCATTTTTGGATGGGGTAGTAGAACTGGTTCTCCTGTGCTCATGTACCTAGTCTCTATGAAGACAAAACATGTTTTACCATTTTCATGCTCTGCTCTGCTGTGATCAAATACAGCATCCACATTCAGCATGATAAATATTCCCTATGCTAGCAAACAATCTGCATCTTTTTAAGGTAGCACCACAATGAAGGGCAGTGGGCTCCAGCTCCAGGTTTTATTAACTTTAAATGCCAAACACTGTCAATACTTCCATTATTCCTCAGTTTAATGGGTTCTCTGTGTTGCAAGGCTTTAAGCAAGGATTGTAGCTATAAGAAAGGATCAGATAAACCCAAAAGCTCTGGCTCAATATCTATTAGAAACAGATCAGCAACACAAAAACCACCCGAAGTTTTGTTACATTAGTGAAGTCCTATTCAAGGCAAAAAAGATTGAAGACTAGTTATCCAGAGAACAATCACTGTACTAGGAGAAATTAATCCCAGCATGTTTGCTGACAATGAACATTGTTCAATGTTACTCTCTGGTTAGTCATGTCCAGGGATGATAAAGGAGATCAGTGCCCATATGGCTCAATCTATCTTTAGTCTTTCTACTGAAGCTCCGGGTTTGGATCCTATTTATGATCTGCTCACTTGTGGAATGGGGCTGAGACCACCAATGCATTTTACAGGGGGCAATGAACAGCTGTTGGATAGAAATGGCTTTCCATCACCAGTTTCAACCTAAGTCTTTTGGCATCAAACGTATAGAGCATCTTGGATTATCAGCTTCTTGTTTTTTGCATATGCAGTATTGGGACCCTAATTTATCTGCTCTGAAAGGCTAGGAAATTCATAATCACAGAAAGAAACTGCACCTTGATTTTGCATGACTGGTGGATAGGCAGATGCTATGAAGAGAAAGGCTGAGGGATAAGTAGGTGGAGCAGGAATAGAATACAGTACATTGTCACTGTCTTTCTGGTGGATAAGTCAAATTAAAAGGCAGCTCTAGGAGAATAGAAATAGGTCTGTGTGGCTGTCTGACAGCTCCAAACACCCAGAATTTTTTAATGAATAGAATCAGGATTCTGACTCTGGAATATCTCTGAAAGAATGGCATAGTAAAAAAAAGCGACACAGAACTGAGCAAATATATGTTTCTAAACTGTCAAGGATTTAGTAGGTGACCTACAGAGGAGCAAGTGGGTGACTGGCACATCACTTCTGTCTGCCTTGATTTCCCCATTTGTAAAATGCAAGGTGTGCCAAGCTGCACTTTGCAAAGATAGCTACTCTATCTTTGCAACATGTGCTTTGAGACTGACATACAAAACGTGCCAGATGAGAAACTGAAGAGCTGAGGGTCCCCTGGGCTCAGATTCCGAGGCCTCAATAGCACAGCAGTGGGAAGAATGTTGCAACAACTGAACAAGCCTATTAATATTCCTGCCTGAGTGTATTAATCATTCCATTGTGAAGAAAACAACACTTCACTTTAGAAGAGAAACCACAGGCTTGTTGCATATCACTCATTTGTCTTACTAGTGTTAGCACTCTCTCAATTAGCCTGGATTTTAAAGGGTCATTTTTTTTTTTTTTTTTTTTTTCCTTGGTTTGGTTTTGGTTTGTTTTAGAAGCTTTAAATGAGAAAATGGAGCCATACCAAAATCTGGTCCCAAGAAAACACTGTTGAACCAGGCATTTGCTTTGAGCTGAGTTTCCCTCACTGAGGTTCTTTATATTTCTCCTGTCCAGCAGTGCCAAGGAGCCACAGAGAGCAAGGACAGCGCAGTGACACAGGCAGGCAGAAACAATGAGTGTGGACTGCCTTTGCCTCTCTGGATATAAGAACAGGGATTCATTTTTCACATGTTGTGGAGGGGGATGTATGTTCAAGTGAATCAGAGTGAAGAAATCTCTGATTTCAGGGTGATCTAAAAGAAAAGGGGGCAGGAAATTGGTTTATATCTGTACATGCAAAGGAGGAGGGAGCTGAAAATACTTGATTCTTACTTCAAAACATAAGGCATTGTTTACCCTGATAAACTTATAAAAGGCTGGTGCTGGAGTAGATTCATGACACCAGAGATATGAAGGAAGTGGCACTGGGTTATTGCAGAACTTCATCATCTCGGCCCCTCAATGAATTTTGCAGACAACCCAGAAAAGGATGGAAAAACAGACAAGTTGCTCTAAGACAAAGGTACAGCTCCATAACTGGTGCTACTCCTTACTGGCTGCTCAGGTGAACACTTCTGCCCTTCAGTAAGTATGAAGTAACTGACCTCTACTTAGCATTTTCTGCAGAGCAAGAATGTTTCCACAGGCAATCAGGCAAAATGGGCAGCACTGCCAGAAGCCACATTTTCAGTTCGCCTTGGGGTTCCCTGTTGGTCCACCATCCCTTAAATGACTCAGAAAATACTCTAAATAACTAAAGATGACGCAGTTTGATATTCCTGACAGCCAAAGTTAAAACACAAGCAGAAACACTTCCCCACTCAGCAACTTATTGTGTCTTAATTTTTTTACCGAAGAAGACACCAGTGGATAAGCAGGTCTCCTGGGAGGGAGTCCTTCAGAGAAAAACAGCGGCATACACTGTTAAGAGCCTGATTCTGTTGTCTTGTACCCTCATGTGTGTACCCTTATGTGTTCATTCAGCACAGGGCAAACTAGACATAAGGTCTAGACTACCAAAAAGTAGTCTAAACTAGACTACCAGCTTTAAATTGCAGTTTCACATTTTATACTTCCGTCCTCTGCAACTACGTCCATGACTACAGAAAAGACAGAATCATCCATCATCTCACTCAGATTCTGTCCCCTACTGTGATCCACAGTATGATGTTAACTCTGAGTTACTATTACTTTTTCATCCATCACACTCTTTCCTTGTTTTTCATCCACTCTGGGATCTCAGTGCTGACATTTCCTGTCTTTGAATTTTCATTATCATTGAACCCAGCTTCTGAATCAAAAGTTACATCTCAGGCCCATCCAAGGGATTTTTGCAGCACTGGACAGGATTTTTGTTGATTATTGCTTCACAGGTTTGCTCTCCTGAGACAATTTACACTGCATCTGCACCAAAGATCCCAGCTGTGGACAAGCCACCCTTTTTTAGCATGGTTTAGGTCCTTTTCATGGCAGGTGAGCAGCATAAGGCCAACCCAAGTGCATGCCTTTGAGGGAACAGTCTAGAGGAGTAAGCAACATAAACTGCTCTAAGGGCACAATTTGCATTTCAAACAGGCAACAGCCTCAGATCATTCAAATAAAAACCCACTTTATCAGAACCGAGAAACAGAAGATCTTTTTATTACATACTCTGCACTCACAAACAGATCCCTCCCTTCTCATCCTCACTCCATTTTATATGTAGTCCCAGCCTCCCACACACCTACACAGACACATACACCTTTGATCCCTGCTAGATACAAAAATCTGTTGGACTGCATCCTCCTTGCTTCGCACTCCCGTACACTGAAGCATTCTCCTTTGCCCCACATAAAATCCCTTCCCAAACACAGTCTCCATTTTTCTCTTGCACAGATATACAGAGGGAATGTATTATCTCCCAAAACTTATCTTGGAACAGCAGATAACCTCTTCAACCGCAGACGGCTCAACCTCTGTGCCCCAAAATTCACCAGCTGCTTTCCCCACCCAACAAAATTTCTTCTCTGGCATATACATGTCTTCCTTCTTGTAAACAGATGAAGAGGCCCTCTCTACCTACACAGTCCTCTGTGCTCACAGACACACACATGTACACACACATGCATGGGCAGATGCATACACAAACACTTCAACAGTTAAACAATCGGCCACATTTTCAGCTAGTGAAATCAGCATTGCTCCACTGAGGTCAGTACTTGTTTCAGTACAGGTGGTACATTCCAGACAGTTAAGCAGGCTGCAAAACACGTTTGATCAGAATGCAATCTGGTTTTGGGTACGCAGTTCCCTTCAGCATACAGAATTTGCTACAAGGTGTCACTTGAACTGAATAAACAAAGGAATCTTTTGGGAATATGAAAAAGGCTTCCCTCTCCTTTCTTCCACCTCTCTTCTTCCCTTCCTTCTCTCCATCAGCACAGAGCATGCAGGGAGGCATCACAGACCCAACTTCACTGAAATTCCCTGGAATTAACGGAGAGCTGTAGACAATTCTCAGAACTCCATTCCACAGCACTTGTGTGGTCTGCTCTTGTTAGAAAAATTATCTCCCTGAACCCTGCCTCTCTCACTCTCATCAGCCCTGTATGGCAGAGCCTAGTAGCACTGGCTGACTTGTAATTATTTTTTACTATGCTGCTTTGTCTGCACTAATCCTTTGAAAGTAGCTTTACTGCACATCTGAAATATTATGATGCTATAAAACCTCTGTAATATTTATAAATCCCTTAAGACATCATAAAGAGAGAAAAAAACCTCCCCACAGAGTTCATCTAGCATAATTACATATACATTTCCCTCTGATTAATAAAAAATGATCACTTCCTTATGTAAAGATATTCTTCAGCTTTCTTTCATTAAGGCTATTTTTTTCTTTCCATTTTAAATCTGTTTCATGTGTCCCTGTATAGTAAGGTACCTCAGAAGATATTTTCCCAAAACAAAAGGCACAATGAAAAGAGCCACCGCAGAGAATTGTCAGTTGAACTGGGCGTGAGGAGACAGAATAGTCTCTCGCTATATTTTCACATCTCCTAACTTAAGCAATTTTACCACATAATGTCCTGAAATATCTTCAAACATCAAGCAGTGTGGTGTGTCATTGAACTAAATAGGAGGGAAGAAAACTGGTAAATAAAATTTTAAGAAAGAGGGGAAAAGGAAAACCTAAGACCCAGCACTTGCCCCCCAACCCACAAAAGGGCTGGCTTAGACTTTAGTGAAGCTGATTAAAGGGAAACCTGTAAATCCACAACTGAAGAGGCATAATCAGCACAAGGCACTGCTCACTTCTAAAGCAGTGGTGAAGAACATGATTAGTGGCTTGCGTGCTCAGTGTGAAACCACTGACAGTGGGCTTGCACTGACTGAAACTGGAACCTAGGTTTGTGTGTGGATTTTGGAAATTACTTTGAATGTGGTTTTATCCTCCTCAGAACAGCACTTGGATCACATTCATCACCTGCTTAAATGGGATCAGGTTTGAACTAAGCTTTGAGAAAGCTTTTCATATACAACTCCCTCTCCAGCGTTCTCCAGAATCAAATATTCCCCAGCTCCAGGGAGCCACTGGGCAGCATTACTTTAAGACAGCCTGAAAAGGACCTGCAAAAAGGAGAAAAATAAGGAAAGGGAAAATCACCAGCTTTTTTTTTTAAATATTGTTGTAGTCATTCCTCTGAATTTGCAGAAGACAAAGAGAGAGCCCAATCTGCCCACTGTTCCTTAGGCAGGATTTCTTCGTTGCTCCTTGGAATCACATCAAGTGCACCTTTGGTGCAGAGGTGGCTATTGGAGTCCCAGAGCTAAAAGGCAACAGTGAGCGGAGCAAAGACAAGACACAGAAATCTCTTCAGTACTTCCTACTTCTTCCTGTGGTCTCAAGAGCAACACAGTTACATGATAGAGATATCCCTTTCCCTCACTCCCCATCACACCAAAGCAGACCTTAGCACTAATTAACACCAGCCGTGCCAGCAATTGCTGCCCTCGAGTACTAGTCTTGGAAAGAGGTGCATGAGCTCTTCCCTTCAGCAAGCACATCTACGTTATTCCCTACCTTACTTATTTGTTAAACACATGCAGAAAAGTCCTTGGAAGTTCACAGCTCACTCTATGGGATTTATCGTCATTCTGGATGCGATACTAAGTATGAGATTTCATGGGGTCCACTGTGATCCTTACTGCTCTGTTTGAATTGTTAGGATTAGAAAGAAATACAGACAGAGATAAACACACAGACATAGGAAAGAATAAAACCTACCATACTGCTGCTGCTCCTTCCACCCCTTCTCTGCCAACTAGTCAGCCGGCAAACAAAATGCCAATTGTCTCTTTATATAGTGTTACCAAAGAATAAAAATATGCCTGCTCCAAGTTTAGACAATAGATGTAAGGTTGGAAAAGTGCAGTAACTGGATCCCAATACCATTCCAAGCATCTGTTCCACGCACGGCTTTTGCTTTCACAGAAATAATGCAGTAGATAAGTAGAGCAGCCAGTTGGGATACAATTGTACAGCACTCACAATAGGCTAGAGCTGAAGGGACTTTCCCAAGTACTTCTAAACAATGAACACAGGGCACGCACTGAAAAAGATTTTAAGTGGACATGGCATCCTGAAAAAGTAGAAAGAGAAACACTCCTTGAGAAAATGCAGAGGAAACTAGCAATAAATCCAGGCCACTGAGATGTCTGGTAGCTCCAGAGCCTGGTGCATGCATTCAGAGCTCCAGAAAAATGATTGAGGTTCTGCATAGGTGCTTCTATAACTGGGAGATGTGCTGGAAAAGGAGTGCTCTGCAGATGGCAACAAAATGACTTAGATCAGGTCTGTTCTCCCTGAATCTATCACACATGCCTGAAGTCCAGGGGCCAGATTTCAAGCTACTGCAAATTGGTGGAGAGCCATGGTGAAAAGCGTGGTTTTCATGCTTTTCAAAGCATGAAAAAAGAGATGTTAGTAATGAATATGGTGTTAAGAGCAGGAGAAAACAGAAGGCAGCATAGGAACCACAATGGCTGTGTCTCCCAAGGAATGCTCACGGACATTAATGCATACACATTCCATCTGATTCATAAATCATGTTTGGCATTATCACAATGGGCCAAAACATTAACCAGTACAAAATAGCATAATTCCACAGACATGAAATCATATTTCCTAAAGGTCTAGTCTATGTCTGTGAGAGTATCTATACAGGACAACCGGTACATTAAAAACAGCAGCAAAAATAGGTTTTTCAGGAACATACAGTATCATCTGAAATACTTGTCTACATCAGTCACAATAACCTTGAGTCACAAAAGTGCTTAACCAATCAACTGAACTTTGAGACAGACATACATTTAAGCATCTAGTTGAATAAGGACCTCATTCTTTCTCCAGGTTCAGCCCTTGCAGTGCTGTCATCTCTAATCTTAGATTTGACTGCATGCTCTTCAGGGCAAGGACTGTTTTAGCTGTTGTGAAGTACCTTGAACACCTACAGGGATAATTAAGAAATAAATAAGCATAATACAATTAATCTGGCTTTAGCAAAATTGTCGTGGATACAAGTTGGAAGTTAGCCCAGGGTTCATTGTTCTGACTTCAGTGACATTATACCAATAGCTAGTGTAACACAGCATAAAAATAAATCCCTCAATCCATTCGCCTGCAACCACCTGGTGGGTAGCAGACCCTTGTTTGTATACTAGACTGAGTTTGGTAATCCGAAAAACTCAAAGTAAGGTTTTTTGAGGAAAATCTTACATAATATCAAAGGTTCATTGTGATAAAGACTTATCATGTTCACTGGGTTAGGTCCTGATTCAGCAAAGCTGTTAAGCATCTGCTTAACTTTAAGGAAGGAATAGTCCCACTGAAACCAAGGTAATAGCTCACACACTTACATTTAAGAATATGGCTACCTGTTTTGCAGGATCAGTGCTCTAATCTTAACAAGACAGCCAAATGAGCAACAGTTTTGTCATTGAGTTCATTGGGCCCAGGATTCCATCCTGTGAATTTTGTGTCCTTTTTTGGAAGAATACTTATCTTTTCATCCAGCCATTTCATGAGTTTGTCCTAAGAGCTCTATTAACAGATGCTTTGTACTGTTTCTTTGGGAGTTTTGTTTTCTCCTATCTTGTATATCATCAATCATCATTATTATCATCAATTTGCTCCTTAGTTTTCTAGCTTCATCTGCAGGCATTTTCCAATAGTGCACATATTTTCTACATTGATCTTTGTCTTTTCACAGAATCTCTATATTAAATGAGTTCTTCCAAGCTGTTTTTAAATGACATGACATGTTAGGATAAAACCCACACAATACTGTGTGTTTGTAATGCACATGTCCTGAGAGACCTGAACCCTCTCTCCTTAGTCTGTAAAACAAATCCACAGAGGAATTAAGGGAGACATACATCTTGGCTTTAAAGGTCTGCTTGCTTCTGCAACTGCCTCCAAATTATAGAAAGGCTCCAGACTGGAGAGGGGAGGGAGAGAAGGGGGGGGGAATAACATAAGGACTGAAAAAGAAAGGCTTGAATTTAATTGCCCTAAAAATTTCAATCATTCAATCTGGTAATTAGAGAGCTGGCTGATTCAGAAGGCAATTTCATTTGGAAAAAAAAAAAAAAAAGAATCCAACAAGATAATTGATGCTAAGCGAATATTTTACCTGAAATATTAAATACCAAACTTAACTCTGCCTCCAGGGCCCTTTCTGCTACCCCTTTTTGATCTGTCTTTCTACTTCTTTGTATTTTCCTCTCACATGACTCAACAGAACAGGACACTCCTTCAGAGAATCAGATTGTCACAGGGACAGGTTTATTTGAACTCTCTGTGCTGTGAAGGAGACTACATAATGATTTATTAGTAAAGAAAATAATAATAGGAAGTCTCCTGAGATCCAGCCTGGCTGCAAATCTCAGTGAGATTTTCCAGCGTCGAGTCTCTGTGTCTCTCTGGCCATGAGCAAGGTTTGATGTCCTACCAAGGGTAACAGCTTTCTTTATAAGCTTATCAAGTATAAGGTAACAGCTTTCTTTATGGACTTAACAATACTTACCAGAATGTTTCATGTTTAATTCTGAACTCTCTGATGCTGCAAAATGATATTTAAAGGTAGATGTCTGCACTCATGCAGAGCACTGTGGATGTCAGTGTCACAGGGGTCTGATTGCACAGATCTCTTTGCAGGATGGAGAGCAGAGCTGGTTTATTGCACACTGTTCAGAAGTAACTGCTAATTCGCTAATACTTAATAGCCTAATGAACAAGGACAGCATCTCATACACATCTTAAAGGAATGCTGCATGCCTGGAAATTAAGTAGATAATAATTTACACTATATTTATAGATGGAGAAATGATAAAGAAAATACATGTGACACACATTGGATTCTGATGTCGTGCTGTTTTAACTGCTCATCTGTGCGCCTTTTTCACACAAAATGCTACTCTATTCCTGTTAACAATATTAAATTTTAATCTTAAAACACCTTTTTAAGTGAGATTCCACATCTATCACTGCTCAGGAAGACCACATCAAATGTATTCAGGTGCCTTTGCAACTTCCATCTTTGAGACTGATCATGAAAATACAACATTCACTATCTGAAAAGATGCAGATGACAGGACTTAGCGACAATTCTTGCCAAATGGAATGTGGCCTCTTCTCCTAGTTCATTGGGGACATAAAAAAGCCACTAATGCTGAATATGTTACATAGGAAATGTATAACAAGTACCTTTGTAAGTATTCCAGCTGTTGCAGACTGAGTTTTGAGACCAACTTCATACCACAACATTGCACTTCTGCACACAGAGTTTTCCTGCATGTCTTTGAGTGGCATGCTTTCAGAAGAAGACATGTGACAGTTAATCATATTTGGGAACTGAAACCTTCTATATCCTGCCAATAGGTCAGGACAATCCCCAACCCTTTAGAATACATGTATCTCAGCCTTCATACAAAAGGAGCCCACTTTTTATGCACTGACCAGGCTTGATCTCTACGTCCCTTATCTAATTTGGTGCTGAGGGTAAAGACAAGGCAAGTCTTTATCTAAAAATAGGACTCATGTGAGCCCCATCCTGGCATTTTGCGCTCTGGCAAAATGTACCTTGTGGAATTGCCAGCTACTGCTGTTCTCTGGCCATGTCATCTGTTTTCTCATTGCCATGTGCTCCTAACATCCTCTAAGTCACAGACGTTTGTTTATTCTACAGGTGGGGAACAGATATACTCAGTGATTTATCCAAATGTAAATAGAAATTAAAAGGAAAGCAGCAAACTGAAGCATTGTCTTGCAAGTCCTGGCAGGTGTGCAAAGCATGGATAAGGAGTATAGACCAAGCACCTCCCAAGTAGGCATTAAAGTAAGAACATGAGCTGGTACCAGCAAAGCCACCAGCAAGAACTACCCAGCTGAGGTGGATTTCAAGACCTCCAGAGACAATGAGCAACTTCCCTTGAACCACCTGTTTTTCTCTAATCACCTTAAATTAATGAAGAGATCTCCTTCTTTTCAGAGCCATGATGATTCCTTTTTCTTTTCTGCCTACAGTGGTTTTCTTAGCTGATTAAATTTTTGATGCAGAGGACATATTACACAGTGCTGCTCAGAAAGCCCATTGGCTAAGCCTAGTCTGACTACTTGTGCTGGTTTTGGCTGGGATAGAGTTAATTTTCTTCATAGTAGCTGGTATGGGGCTCTGTTTTGGATTTGTGCTGGAAACAGTGTTGATAACACAGCGATGTTTTAGTTACTGCTGGGCAGTGCTGACACAGAGACAAGGACTTTCCTGCTTCTCACCCCACCAGTGAGTAGCTGGGGGTGCACAAGATGCTGGGAGGGGACACGGCTGGGACAGCTGACCCCAACTGACCCAAGAGATGTCTCACACCATATGACATCATGCTCAGCGTATAGAGCTGGGGGAAGAAGAAGGAAGGGGGGGACGGTCAAAGTCATGGCGTTTTGTCTTCTCAAGTAACTGTTAATGCATGATGGAGCCCTGCTTTCCTGGAGATGGCTGAACAGCTGTCTGCTGATGGGAAGGAGTGCATGAATTCCTTGTTTTGCTTTGCTTGTGTGTGCAGCTTTTGCTTTACTTGTTAAACTGTCTTCATCTCAACCCATGAGTTTTCTCACTGTTACTCTTCCGATTCTCTTCCCCATCCCAGTGGGGAGGAGTGAGCGAGCAGCTCTGTGGGGCTGAGTTGCTGGCTGGAGTTAAACCATCACACCACTGTATTTTGGAGTCTGGCAACACAGAGAGTCTCAGGAAAGTTAGTCTTATGTTCACTGTTTATGGAGCTCCTACCGTTCAGCTACAGAAAAGAAAGAGCTATTACAGATACCTCTGCAGAATTTTAAATAAATTAAACAGTGCAAATCCCACTGAGAATCTTCTCTCTCTGTTGAGCGGAGACACTTATACCTATTTGGAAACTGCCAGAGTTGCTGTAACTGTTAATTAAGTTCTGTGCATTTGTTGTTCAGGACACTGAATCCAAACCTCCTCCTCTCCTTCTCTGACTTACCCCTCCCTCTCTGAGAATTCATAGCCACTATCGCATCTGACAAAAACTGTGTTCTCTTTTATACTTGGAGGTCACTTTATGTTACTTACAGTGTGTTGCATTATGTCAAAAGACATAACACAACATAATGAAAAGCAGACTAATATAACTCAGCCTGACATCAATGACATAATATGATGTGGCTACTGAAAAATGCACTGTTGTCATTGTTTTGTGTTTTCATCTGATACCTACTTGCTATTCCAGCATGGGGCATTTGTTGCAGAATTTGGAGAAGAAGGTTATGGACTAAGCATGCCTGATTCTGCTGTGGTTCCCATCATTTTTGCACTGAGATCACTTTGTTGGCTTTGCCAGGGTTCTTCCTGATTTACTCTAGCAAGAATCAGGCTCTAAAAAATCAACACATAAAATGCAATTACATTAGGAAACCCATCAACTTGGAAAATGCAGCTCCTGGGAGTAAGGAAATGACAACACTGTTAAAGTCCCTGTAACCTTAGCTCTGCCCTCTTGGGTAGTAAATGAGCCTGCACTATTTTTCCTGCAGGATGTCATTTCATTTTGTAGAAGTGTGTAGCAAAGCAGCTGTTCAATATTTCTCTTAACTTCATCACGTAGTCTGTGGTCCCATATCTCATTTGCTGCACATCAATGAAATCCTTTTGTGGGTTGGGTACTTTCCTTCTTCCTGTTTTTATTTGCTTTTGTATTGTTCTAATTACCGCAGTATATGTGTATTTCAAAACCAAGGATGAATCTGTCTTCCCAACACACACGCAAGTTTGAAACACACAGTTATTCCTACCTTGTTCCATAGACAAAGAGCAGGAGCACAAAACTGTATCTTACTATAGGCCCAACGGGAAGTCCATCATAGGCAAGGCTAGACTGCAAGGCAGCAGAATCCCAGCCTTTTGCAATAATTCTTTATTTTGCATTCCCTGGCTACTTTATACTGCCAGCTCCCCAGTGGAAAAAGCAGACGTGCGCCTTATTTGTGAAAACTTCCACCAGTAATAATAAATGAAGTTGGAATATTCTGGTGATGTTATGAATCCCTATGCAACAGTTCTGCCTTGTTCTCCATCCAACAGAACCAAAACAGAAGACCCAACAGTAACCAAACTAATGGAACTGATGGATTATAATGAAATCTACTGTAATTTCTGCTAGAGTTTTACAGATTAAACATTCAAAAAAATCTCTCTAGCCACTTCTCCTGTCTAGCACAGGCCATAGCATTTTATGTATCAGTTACTGTATCAAGCCCGTGTCTTCTGGTTGAGCTACAACATATATTTAAACATTGTTGCTGTTGTTGTTGTTAATATTATTATCTTATGCTGATAGTAGCTGGCCAAGCCAACTCGAGCCATGGCATCCTCAGTGACAGAATTCAGCCCCCGTTGACTTTGACCCAGTCTAGTCAGTGGACTTGTCCTCACTGTTCCGCACTTTGTCACATCTGCAGTTTAGCATATCCTCCACACCCACCTTAGACTGCTGGTCACACAAGAGGTATCATCTGTGCATGAATGATTTGGGAGGCACTGGAAGCAGTGGGACAGATCACAACATTTTTGCTACAAGATAGGATGTGATGAGGAAGTAATTAGTTTCTGCTGACAATGCCTGTTCTTTCTGGCAGCAAGATACCCTGCTGAGAAGCTAGGGTTTAACAAAGCAGAAGTCAGGAATTGAGAAAGGCTGGAGAAAAGCTAAGGAGCTCTGGGAAAGCAGGTGAGGTTTAGACATGTGCTAATATTTTGGCCAAGTATCTTCACAGAAAGACAGGCTATATTCACTTAAAACTTTCAAGAAATGGAGGAACCAGCCCACCACTTGACAAATGGTTCTCCCTGTCAGAAATTTTGCCTGAATATTTCTGTCTTTTATTTAGCTTTTGATGAGGTCTGCTATGCCTTTTCTGTCAGGCTAAAATCTGCTTTTCTAAACTAATCTGGTGCATTTGTAATTTCTGTTTGTACACACATACATGCATAATTTCTGAAAATGTTTGGAATATGTATGGCATGGATCTTCCTAAAATTTCAGGATAAACAATTGGAACTCTTCACCTAAAATCTAACTATATCAGGATGTGCTAAAATATAAGGATCTACCTCCTCTGTCAAAAATCCAACATAGCAAAAGCCAATTTTCTTTACAGAAAATAATATCTGAATATTGACCCAGTGGCTTAATTTACAGCAGGTATTTGTGGTTTAATTGCAGATGAATCCCAGAGTATGTTGGATCACATCATACTGAGGTTTGGAGTCACTTATATTCCATTGCAGTTTACAACACACACACAAGGGAATAGGAGATAGGCAGCAATACTACCTCAGAGTACAGCACAGATTTTATGCTATATTATCCATAAAAGCACTAGAAAAAAGACTTCCAAATGAGAGACAATTCAAGAATTTAAGTGCAGTGAGAAATGCCAGCTGAAATAGTCACTCTGGAGATTTTTAGTATAGTAGCTTAGCATTGCTTTGCAGGTGTTGAATGTAGGACATGGTAGTGGGGCTATATTCCACAGTAGCTGTACAAGCTAGGAACCACAAAGGCATTTAACAACTCTTTGTAAATGTCACAAGTTCCTAATTCAATCCTTTGGCACTTTTCTAAAAAATCATTATGGGAGAATCATCACATGGCATAGTAACAAACTTTCCTGTTTCTATTAAAGAAACAACCCACACATAAACTTGACTTAAAATTATGAACAGAAGCACAGCACATAAGAAAGGTGCTGTATTCTAACCTCCCAAACAATATCATAAATCCATTGTCACCTCTTAGAATGAGTGGGATTACCTGGGACTGACCATCACGTGGTTGAGGACAGAATCTGGCCCAATATAATTATTCTTTGTAGCATTCATAGAATCACAGAATGGTTTGGGTTGGAAGGGAACTCTGAAGATCACCTAGTCCATAATGCTGGAAACTGTGGTTCCACTGTAGTCCAGGAGCTGTACGTGAAATGTGCAGGAGGGTGGATTGTACTGACAGTGGTGGCTCAGCTCTCATAGTGGGCGAGAGCGCATCCTGCCAGCATAGGAAGTCAGGGTGGCACCCAGCCTGGCCAGACAGTGTACACCTGTGAGACATGCTGAGCACCTCACGTACCAATCTTCTGAAAACAAGCAGACACATTCACAATGATGGTTAAGCAACTTGAATCCTCAGACTAACTTACTTGGAACTTAGTTCCTAAATATTTTGCTGATTGTGGATAGAACCTTACAGAACTGGGACCCTAAGCCATGCCTGAATGCCTTTGCTCCTGTCTTTGCCAGTCTGTAATAATCTTTACTCTGAGCTGAGACTAATCAAGTTCTTTTAACTTAGGACCCCCCAAGCTATCCTCATTCTGTTGGATGAATTATACTGTTGTGACATGACTCGACCTGCTGTTTGACTCAGTTAGCTAGGTAACCCATTTTACATTCCTGGCACTTCAAAACACAGACATTAGTTATGTATGCATGCGAGCCAACCCCAGTGTACCCAGAAATGCAACACAAAATCCCATGGTAGTTTGAAAATACACAGTACAGTCACTCAAACAGGAGGAAATTACTCATATTCCAATATACTCCATACAAGTACTCCAAAACCATGAGTCAACACCCCAGAAGTCATGTTTTAGAGGACACAAGGTTTGAAAAAGAATAATAAATTGTAAGAATTGCATCTCAGGTGGGCTGAACGACTCCTTGAGGTACTAGTCTTCCTCCCTTGTCTGGGAAGGAAATATCTACCTTGAGCTTTTTGGTTTAAAAATATATGAAATAAATCTGGGCCATGAACCCAACATCTTGGCAACACAAAGAGACTCCCTAAAGCACAAAGTCAGATATCAAACCATGGGAACAGGCAAAACTGATATACTCTGGATGTACAGAGAGTTGAACATGTGTAAGAAACAAATTTGACCCACATTGTACCTTTCAGTAGAAGTCAAGACAAAGGCTTCTAGAAGTCAAAGTCTCTCCTGAAAGGAAGAACAGCAAACTGCTTATGGTACCTCCTTCGCCAGTTAGTTGCAGGTCAGAGTATGCATGTGGTGATACTGCTCTGTAGACTGACTGTTGTACCCTCTGCAGGCATGAAAGCTGCTCCCTGCTGAAGAAAAATGCAGGAGAGAACTGCTGTGGGCTCATCTCTTCCACTGAAACTCAGGCAGCTATAATGTCAGCTCAAGCCAGGTTCCTACAAAGGGGTGAAACTAAGCATACGATCTATCCTCAAAATGAACTTGGGTCAGGCACTTCTGTGATACTGCTCAGCATAATCGTGGGTATACATCATGTACCACCTCACTGAAAAATTACAGAGCAATGCAATGAGTCCATTGGGAAGGGAAAAACATTGGAAATATAAACTGGAAGACGCTTACATTAATAAATGTGGCTCCCAGTCAACCCTCAGCCTGATTTCCACGAACAAATGGCATAGAGGTAATAGCAACTGCAGAGGTAGGGCTACCATAACCTTCTACAGCAAGCCAAAAACTTAACAAGCTCCTCAGAAGATGGAAATAAGGAATAGCCACTTTTTTCTACTTTTAGTTTTCTTATGGGGAATGAGTAATGCTCCCTCACCAATGTCAGACACTAAACTCATGCTGTATTAGAAGTAAAAATACATAATAACCCAGGAAATTCTCAGCGTTCACTTTCAGACATAAGGATGCCGTTCAGAACTCATGGGTCACATGTATGTATCAGTCATAGAGAGCACAGAAGAAAACAAAGTCCCTCAGGAAAGATTCTGCTGTGAACTCCTAGCCTAAGGTTTTTCTCAAATACCCCAGGCAGAATGAAATCCAATTTTCATTAACCTCATTAAGCCAGACACTCTTTTGCCTACTCAGTGCATACTTCAGTAAGGCAGGTAAACGTACAGTCTGTTTAGACACTATTTTCATCTATTGTTTAATGTGTTTATGTATGAACAAGTCCTCTTCACTCATTTAGCTGTTGTAGTTGTGCACTGTGCAGAAACTCAGGTAGATAAATGCAGGTTAGCGACAGAAGTCATTTGCATTTTGGTACTTGTCAATGTGACGTGAAAACTGTTAATGTGCAAGGAGGCATCCGCCACATGTCATTCCGTATTTAACTTTTAGTATTTATAATTTTTTTGTATAAGGAAACACACAAATATTCAAGGCTAATAGAGGTGCAGAGAGAAGTAACTTTAGCAAATCCAGTCATCACTCCACACTTGTGGCTTAGTCCTGGACAGTTTGCCTGCTTCTTACCAGTAAGCTGACAGACCTTGGAAGACAAGGACTCCCAGAAGACAAACTATGGGTAGATTACTCCTATGTTACCCTACTCCAGCTGTTAGGTCAAGGAATGCATTACGTATCCTGAGATTTCAGTAGGAGCTCATGGATATTCAGATTTTTTTTTAATCAACTCACTTATCTACTTGACAGAATGTACAATTTCTCATGTATAAGATAGGATGTCTAGGTGTCCTGCAACGTTAAAAGGCTAAAAAAAACCACCCCAGAGCTCCTCAAGTAGCTCTTTCTCATTGTAAACCGTGCTTGACTTCCTGATTTGTTTGAGGAAAAAGCCACTGAGTGTGTAGACGTCTTTTATCCCTCTTAGCCACAATTCCTTAGAGAAATCCAACAGCGAAGGTGGATACAATTATTGTAAATAATTTTGGATAGAACAAAGAGCAGATGAAGGTAGGAGGATACAGCTGAACAAGAACAGAAGTGGTTTCTAATGAGCGAGGGAATATTTCACTCTCAGCATGGCTATTATTATGTCCTACACATTAATTCAGCCTAGAAGTCTTGAAGTAGCAGAATGAGTTTCTATTCACTAAAGTGGCAGGCAGTGGCATGGTTGCCTTCATTTCAAGTCTTACAGTTAATACTTTCCTGATTTCTCAGTGAAGAAGTATATGATGAGTTAAGCCCTGTGAGGCACTGAGTACCTAACAAGGTCTCAAAACTTGCACTGAAGGCAAATATTCCAGTCTAGTCCATTCAAAGCGGTACTTATTTCACTTTCAGTTTTATTTTGATTTTTTTCTCTATTTTTACTAGAATTGTGGGACAGGTTTTATCTTCTTGAGAAATAAGATCCAATAATTCTAGCAGAGGTGTGAACTCTTCAGCCCAGGGAGACCCACTGTTGAATAGTTTCTTAATATTTTCCCTACAGTTCTCCTGGAAATGCCTACTTTGCCCTGAACTGTCCATTTTGCTGGTGAGCAACCAGCACATGAGCTGGTGTAATGGTTTACTTTAAAATCTGGAGGTCTTTCTCTATGTTTCTTTAAATCTGCCATGGTTTAACCCCAGCTGGCAACTCAGCCCCACAGAGCAGCTCACTCATTCCCCCGCACTGGGATGGGGAAGAGAATCGGAAGAGTAACAGTGAGAAAACTCATGGGTTGAGATGAAGACAGTTTAACAAGTAAAGCAAAAGCTGCACACACAAGCAAAGCAAAACAAGGAATTCATGCACTCCTTCCCATCAGCAGACAGCAGTTCAGCCATCTCCAGGAAAGCAGGGCTCCATCATGCATTAACAGTTACTTGAGAAGACAAAATGCCATCACTTCGAATGTCCCCCTCTTCCTTCTTCCTTCCCCAGCTCTATACGCTGAGCATGATGTCATATGGTGTGAGACATCTCTTGGGTCAGTTGGGGTCAGCTGTCCCAGCCGTGTCCCCTCCCAGCATCTTGTGCACCCCCAGCCTCCTTGCTACAAGCAGGAAAGTCCTTGCCTCTGTGTCAGCACTGCCCAGCAGTAGCTAAAACATCGCTGTGTTATCAACACTGTTTCCAGCACAAATCCAAAACAGAGCCCCATACCAGCTACTATGAAGAAAATTAACTCTATCCCAGCCAAAACCAGCACAAAATCCCTGCCTCTTCACTGTTCTTTAATTTTCTAGACATTCCTGACTTCCGTAGAGGTGGAGGTCACTAGTCCTTCCAGCCAAAATGTAAAAAACTTCCTTTTCTTCTTTCCCTACTGCTGTCCTGCAAGGACTGGAGGGCAGGATTGTTGTGCCGTTTATGAGGATCTCTTCATGCCACCTCCCAGATCTAGAGCGGACAGAAAAGGAAGACAGGAAGAGTGAAGGGGATTATTTTCATGCTGACAGAGGTACCCACGAGTAACTTCTTTGGCTGTGGCACCCTAAGGCCTCCATCTCCATACAGCAACTTTGAATTCCCAGACCAGCTAAAATTCTGAAAGTTTAAAGTTGAATCCTGGTACGCTTACAGTCAGGATTTACCCTTTAAGTCAAATACAGCCTGAGTATTTGGTTCCCTAAAGGATCTAACTACAAATCATATAACCTTGTGACATCTCCCATATCACAGAAGAAGCAAAAATGTCCCACACTCCTTTTTCTGTATATTTTTCTTGTCTCCTGTCTTACACATACATTTGCAGCTCACTGTGGCAGGAACTGTTACTTGTTCTGTAGTTGTGCAGCACCTAACACAATGGAATCTGAGCCCACGACCACACTTTCTAGGTGCTATTGCAAAGCTGATAAATAAATAACTGCAATCAGCAGTAAAAGCTGCTTTTAGGCAGCATACTACTGAGAATGAGAGCAAAATTCAGGGAAGGGCTGAGTGCCTGCAGTTCTCATTGAGGCCAGCCCAGGCTGTGGTAGCTTAGCAGCTCTCAGCATCTCCGAGGATTTATTCTGCAGCATGTTTGCTTTTGCCTCCAGCATGCAATGTGAGGAAGCCAGTAGTGTGACTGAAAACCACAGCTCCCAGCCACTTCTCCCCTCAGTGTTGAGTGAGAGAGTGAAAGCTTGCAGACTAGCCGTTACCTTTCTCGTGCGGGTGTCGCAGCGGGAATAAAAACAAAACATGGAGCTGAATTTATATCTAGCCAACGGAAATTTCATATTGAGGGTTACAGGCGTCCTGTGCCTCTTAAAAGCAAGTAATAAAATGCTGCTCTCAATTACAAATTGTATTTACATTTTAAACCCCCATATGGTTTGGTGAGGTAGAGGGAGGTTTCAAATGCATTAGCAGCAACACTGTGCCATGATTAGTTACAATTTTTCGCTCTTTGTAATGAACAATTAATGCCTCCATCTTTTTTTTCTCTGTCTTGCAAACTAACAGTGTGGCTATGCCAGGTCAATAGTCAGTAGACAAGACACAACTCCCGCCTAATGCTATGAACCAAAGCAAGAAAATGCATTGAAATGACCATCTCTAAAAAGCCTCCTGTAACAGGATTCACATGCCAAGTATAAATTCAATAACAATTGATTTTTTTATGTATCTTCCTGGGCTAAACTTTTCAAAATGTAGGGACATTTAACAGGGAAATGCAAACGCACGTACAAATGTGCATAGCTTCATTCTCCTGTGCTACAAAAGTCAAATTCCCGTCTCTCTGTCCTCAAGCAGTGATAAAAGCAAAGCATGCATTGTCTTAAATGATGCACAGATCTTGTGGCTGGCCCTTGGCTTTTGCAGAGCCTCTGTTTGTGTCACTCAGTGTCAGCTGTTCTGGTGAAAGCATGTCTTCAGGTGCAGTTCTGAAATGTGCAACATTGCCTAGAAGGCCTCAAATATTTACACGGACTCTCTACTCAACATTTTAGAAAACCTGCTCCAGATCACTGCTCTGACAACATTTTCTTCTTTAATATGGCTAAGCTTACATATGAGATCATCCCTAAAGATCCAGGAGACTATCTACCATTTGAAGTCATGAGCTGCCTTCTCAGAAGTCTGTATTAGCAACAATGTCAAAAGGTGTTTTCATATAAGGAGGTGTTTTGTAGAAATAATCAGTAGGTTCTGTTCAGCTTTATTCAAAAACTGACACGGATCTGATAGAACAACCCTACTCTGAGCTTTGTGGGAACTCCTGATGTGAATAGGAATGTTTCCTCTCTGTGTTCATAAATGTACATCCAACTTACTGGTCCTGGCCAATAATACTTATTTGCACCTGATGACGGCCAAGCAGTGTAAGAGTATTTCAGAGGGTATAAATGAGAGCAGTGTCTTTATTAGCTATGAAGTCAATCTGCAGTTCTACTGGGAATGGGTAAAGTCCCTGAAGGGAGCAAGGTCTAGAAGCATAACCTGCAAGAAAAAATCAAAAGGAATCAGGAGAAAACTCAGTAACAATGCTGTGACATAGAGAACAGATGGTCATCTCGTATTCCATAGGGATTATCGATGACAGATGAGAAGTAATAGGCTCAAATTGCAACATGGGAGATTTTAAGTTAGGTGCCAGGAGCAATTTCTGTCTGGAGGGGTAGACAAGCAGAAGAAGATTGTCCAGAGAGGGTGTGGGGTATAACATTAGCTAGTGGTTTAGCAGTCTGGTTCTGCTTTGGTTGTAAGGATGCTCACACCCAGGTGTTGCTGACCAAGCCTGAAGCCTCACAGGTGAGAGGATGTTGCAGGCTGAAAGCCAGAGAACCAGTGCAATACTTTAGAGGCATGACTTTTCCTGAAATTTATCTGCAATGCAGCAGTGACAGCTGTACTGGACAAGGTTAGGCCAGATCCACTATTAGTGTAAATCACCTTTACAATCAGTAGAGCTGTGTCAGTTTACCGCGGCTAACCTGCTTTGCTTTTATTTATAAAAAATACATTTATGACACAATGGCTATAAATAGTATTTCATTAATTTTATTGCTTATTTAGATATTTCCCTACAGGGCTAATACAGAGTTACTGCTGTGTTACTATTTCAGCTTCTGTTTTCCCAAAAGTTTAGTTTGCAGCTAAACCATACAGTCTACTTGGAGCTGACGCTAAGCTCAGCAGCTCAGCTTTGGATGAAGAGCACATTTGGTGTAATTACATTTGTGGGTTTAGGTGTTTTGGGTTTATTTTTTTAGTGTATAACAGTGTAATAAAAAGAAATGGCTGTAATTTATAGCCCAGCATTTTGCAAGTGGCTTGTCTGGTCTAGGATTATTTTTTTTAATGGCAGAAATTTTAAATTTAGGTTAGAATTTCAAAGAAGCTTAGTACCCACAACTAAGGCAGATGTTCAGTGCTGCCAAGCTCAGGCATTCAAAAATCATGAATAAGGCATGAAAATACCAATATTAACTAAAAATAAGAAGACACGGACACAAACTCACACCCATACACCCACATGGATATACAGGTACGTCTGAATAAGGCTAATGTTTTGTTTTGTATCAAATTCACCCTTGATATAAATTTACTCTATTATGTTTTCATATAGAATGTGATATTTGTGACATCAAAATGAATCTTATAAACAAAAACATTTTGCTGTTCAATTAAGTATCCTTAAGGCAATAAAATTAAAAATATTTTTATTTTGTTTAATAAGCAGCAATTTTCAGTGAGAACCTGGGACTAAATTATTCTCTATACCACAATATTGCATCAATTTAGCTTATGACTTTGGGTTCCTTTTTTTAGCATTCTGGTATTTGCTTTCTATGTGTGTTTATTTCCAAGCTTTTCTCTACAATAATGAAAGCTCAAAAATTCCTATTTTGAGTTTCACACAAACTAAGATTCTCTAATCATCTAGCTTTGGAGACTCTAAGCTTAAGAACACCACTAAGCATGATAAGAATCACAAAAAAATCAGGAGAACTATGAATAAGGTGTGTTGTTTTTCTTTAGCAAGAAAGATCAAACTTTGCTTTCTTTGCAAGAGTTCAGTCCGCAGCGTAAGAAATACCTACTCATAAAGAGAACTTCTAAGACAAGAGCTTTCTGAAAAATACAACTGCATTTTTAGGTGCTAAGTGCCTTTGTAGAGCAAATACTCATTAGACGGTACAGACAAATGCCAGCATAACAAATAGAAACCTTTAGCTAGAACATATTACATGAGTTACCATGTACACTGTACTCTGGTACTGTAAATGCTTATGTTTAGACATTGTGAAAGAGGAGCCCCTTTGAAATGGAGTACTGATCCAGCTTGGTCCAAAGCTATCCAGAAGCAATGAAACAGTGTGCGACTGACTTCCACTGAACCTTGGATCAAGTCCATGGAGTGTAAAGGTAAGTATATGAAAAAGGCTTTGCAGGACTCAGAAGTCTTTTGAGAGCTTGCCTTGCATTCAGGCACAATGTGAAAAGTGCTGATTGCATCCCACTGCCCCACTGCATAACACTACTGCATAGACTGACTTACTGTGTTTTCTTAAAGCAGAAGACCACTTGCCTGTGTTATTGTTATCCAAAGAAGTGATGCCTTGGTGCTGAAATACAGAGAAGCAATGGAACATTAACACCATGTGACTGGAATACATCAGAACAATTGTGCTCTAGTGCTGTATTACTTACTACAGGGCATCTCAGTAACAACGCTCACAGTAATGCTGAGTACTCCTGCTGAGGTGAAGGAAACATCTTAATGGCAGACCCTGACATTTCTGCAGACCCATCTACATTCCTTCAAATCAACACAGTGATTGCCCTAGCATGAGGTCACGAAGAGCCGTGTAAAAACATTCAATCACAAAAAAGTCCAAACCCCATGTCAAAACATAACTCACAGGAGTATGTGAAATCATACTGGGCTTTGAGCTAACTGCATTAACTTTGGAAACAATCAGGAGTAGTGAAGGAAGGGCATTTCAGAGCTCTTCAAGAAAAGCCTTAACAGTATTCTACTATTACGATTCGAAAACTCAAAAGTCTACAGAGGTCACAGAGCAATTCATTTGGAAGAATTCATGCAAAATGTCATTTGTTCTGGCTACTGGATCTGAAGCTACCAGGGCGTATAACTGTTTATTCAGGTTTTAAAGCAACACTGATCCGCTAGCCAGGCCTGGGAAAATTTCAGCAGACCCTCCAACAGATAGAATTACCTATACAAAAGAACTGCGCAAGATAAACTGAAATACTAAAAACACACATAAGCCTGTCATAGCGATTCTCTTTTCAGTTCCAGCGACAACCTGCTGTTCATATTGATTTTGTGTAAGTATAGTGTCAGCTAGAGATTAAACCTTGCACCACCGTAGCTCTAACACTACAACTCTTTCTTTTGTCTCAGTTAAAGCTCAGTCAGTGTAAGGGGTCTACAATGGAAAGTTTGTGCAAAGTAAACCAGAATGTAAATACACAGTAGTCATCATGTAAAAACTCAAAATGAGAACTAGACATACAGTAGCTACTCAGCTACTCAGCTTCCAAAGCTTGCACTTTGGGAAACAACGCATACTAGCCAGTTCAGTTTAAATTCACATTCAAATGGCCTCTGCGCTGAAAGCACCAGGGAAGATTTTCAGTGATCTGGCCTTTAAAGTGCAAAAGCATTTACACTGGCAAGGTTTGTCTTTCATCTGCAACAGAAGAAAACACAGATTCTATTCAGAACTTCACATGGAGGATTTGGATTCATTTTGCTTTTAACTTCGTTTCAACCTAAAAACTTTTGGCTTGAGTCTTGTGAAGTCATTAATGTCTGTGCAAAGTGGAAGTAAGAAGCTTCCTACTGAGTGTAGTAGGTAATTTGCATTCACTTTTACATGTGCACAATGATTCTACAAGGTGTACATCCCAGTGCCTGCACATTACTGCCCAGTGTCTCAGTGTAAACCCACCTTCATCAGTAATGCAGGCTAACATGTCACACTGTGATCGTGAATGGCTAACGTGCTGGCATGTGTCCTGTTCTGCCATCCCTGCCGCGAGGCATGTAACCTGTTGCAGACAGGTGGGACAGCCAAAGCAGAATGGTAATGTCTCAAACCACTTCAGTTAGATCAATCGGAGTTCATCTGTAGAAGCAACATGACCCGCCCAAGGTCTCAGCAAGCCAGTGACGAACACTGACAGTCGAATCTCTGTCTTCTAAGTCCAGAGACCAAGCTCTTGCTGCTTGTTAATATTTTACATTACTTTTATTCATTAGTACTTTTGCTTAAGTGCTCTGCTAGAGGTAGACATCTACCTCTAGCAAACTCAAGGCAATCTCTTTCAAGTAAACCTATGATGTTCACAATAATCTTTTTGCATTTAACTGGGATTTCATGCAGAAGTTGTGATTTCACTAAAAAACAGCAGAATATTTACAGTGTTTGCTGTGGCTTTGGTTTGCTGATGGAGTTCTTGGTGAAAAAATTTGTCTGAGTGAAATCTGATTAATCAAAACAATCCTGTTTCTGAATGAAGACTTTGGATGTTTTTGGATTTCCAGACTAATTCAGAAAGAGATTAAATTTTGTGTCATAACATGTAAAAATATGACCGTTCGTATTTAAATGTCAAAAATAAATATTGTGTCAGTTTGTGAAGAACTGAGCACAAAGTAAGCAGTAGCAAAATGTGAAAATCTATCATGAAATGCATAAATATTACTTTTTACTCAGTTACATGTTCACCATGCAATCAGGTGCTACAACACAGCAACAGATTCAACGAATGTGGATGGGAGAATCGCATCAGCAAGCTGCTTAATCTTCAAATATTAGAAATACTTAAAATGCCAGAGTGGAATCATAAAGGACAAACAGATTTAGCAAATCATGCTGATTCCAGTTCTTCCTGAAAAGGCTGTAACATCATCTGCAAAGTATCCAAAAGAGTTAGTTGTTTTTTTTTTAAAGTGAATGCATGAAACTTTGAACAGTATGTTGCTGGGTTTTTCTGTTGGAAGCTGTTTCATTCTGTGTCTAAAGGGCAATCCCCGTCCAGTGCCTAACACACAGCAATGAGGTTAAATTGGTTTGGATGATATCAGCTATATGTAATTAAACCAGCAGCCCATGTCCGATCCTTTCTGTGACCATGTTAGGTGTTAAATTAAGGTCTGATTAAGAGTGTGCTGCTGCAGTTAAGGTCAAGGACTAAAGATCACAAGCTTTGTTTCATCTAATAACAATAAAGACTGTCTGGCTGCCAAATACCACAACAGCCCTTGTTCTCCTATCAGACTGCTGTCCAGCTAGAGGGATCTGATTTCACTGGTATCCCTTTTTAAACCCTACTTCTAAGAGGGTTTGTAGCTATTTCATCTGTATTAAGCAGCACTGTGTTACCCGAGGCTATACGGTACGTTCTATATGATCAAAGCAGAAATGCAGCAGCCTCTGACGAAGTTACTGTGGCTGAGGGGAAAAAAAAAATCAAGGAAGGAGGAAAAAGATACAGCGCTACAAAATACCAGGTTATGCCACCAAAGTAAACACCCACAGGTAAGTTCATAACATGAGACCACACAATGGTGGAAAGTGGGCACATGTGTTTGCTTGGAACAAATCACAGGCTTGCTCCACCAGCAGTCAGGAGGAGAGATGTGTCAAATAGGATAGATGGGAGATAAAAGCAGAGTGGTGAAGAGAAAAACCAGCAACTTATTTGTAGGATGAAGACAAGAATCAGTGCATAAGATCTTCTCTCTGCATAAGTGTTTTCCACAAAGACAGGGCAGGAGACATTACCAGAGCAGTTGTCTGTTACGGGAGAACAAAATTCCTAGTAGCCCAACAAAGTGTTCTCACAAAACATGCCTATATTAATCTCAAATGAATACAGGGTGCTGGGACATATTTGCTTCCTGAAAAGGAGGGTAGAGCCAAGTAAGAAACCATATGGCCCCAAAATAATCTCTCACAGCCACATCCTATTTTATGTTTCCATACTTGGGGTCCAGTTTCAGAGTAGATACTGATTCATTTTTCAAGAGTCGTTTGAAGTGTCTTTCATTTGCTCCTAGTACTTAATAGACTATTAATAGAGCACTGTTCATACCTGGAAGGATAATCTTGCTATTCTGTGAGGCTGTACACAGAAAACTCACAATAGGGACACACTAAACACACTAAAGGCACTATATGTTTAGACAGTTCTTTGTGAATTGCATTGTACATGTGATCAAAAAATTTCCTTGAGGAGTCTCAATGCTTTGCATTTCAGGATTTAAGATTCAACCTCTCTGTTTCCTACCAATCTCTGAGTGTATCCCAAAAGATTCGATGATGCAGTTCAACATGGATTAGCTTCCAACTCCTTATTGTTGCTGCTGAGCTACAGATCTCTGCAGAGCAGGCTTCGCTGTGGGAGTTCCCAGACTGCCTGGAATCTGAGTTGCATCAGAAATACAGTGAACACCATGAAATAGCCAGGTGTGAAAAAAGACTTCTCCATGACAACAGAAATATGTTCGGCATTGGGAGTCAGTGCCTGAACTGGAAAGCAACCTTTTACTGAATTAAGAAATTCCTGTACATCTCATTTCCCACCTATTTGTGAAAACACTATGACGCTGCCAGTAGAATGGTGTGCTAGTCGTGGTAGAGTCTATCTTTCTAATGATAACAAGAAACTTTTTCTGTCCTCACTTAAATTCCAGAACACCAAACTTAAAAAAAAATCCCATCAAAGTAAAAGGACAGGTTTGGTTTAATTTGATTCAACTTCTGATCATTCTTTTTGCTAAATTTTACAAGCAAATATTGCATGCAGAGAACCACGGTTTTATTTCAGTGTTAGAGACTGTGGTCAAAGCATTTAAACTCAATGGTTTAAGACTGGACGTATATATCCATATTATCTAGATGACAGCGCTAGGCAGTCCTGATTTACTGCTGCTAGTCAAAGGAAGTTGCTTTTGAAAATGATCATTAGTTTTGAAAATGGAACCACTGTTGATCAGGTACTTTGCTACCATTTTAGATACCTAAATTTAGGCACTTCAGTCTGGATCCAAATAAAATCCAAGTCAAAGTTCAGTTTAGGTGGCAGGTCAGAACGATGCAGCTTGGCCACTTGCTCTACGGGAGCAACGTGATAGCATCGTGTCCTGACATCTTTGAGTTCCCAGGCTGAATGGCCAGAGAGCCAGTCACAAGCAAGTGGCCTGGCAACAGCTCTTACCATAAATCCGGAGACCCTGAAGCTGTTGATAGAAGGATTGCTTTTGAAAACTTTCTAGCCTTGTCTCGGATAGCTGTATTATGTTATCTCAGTATCTGCACTATTCCCTAAACTACACTTAAGCTAGTATAAGAGGGATTGTTGTACATACTATGGTAATGTAATTTATTTATTTTACGCAACTGGAAATTTAAGGGCAACCACTTCACTTCTGTGCTGTGTAGCTTAGAGTGTTCACAGTAACACCTGCTTACTGGACAGACAGAAAAAAAGCCCTTATATTCCTTCTTTATTGCAATTTATTATTACAGCCTGAATGGTTCCTAGTGACTTCCTAAGATTAATGTTAATATTCTGATCGGAGTCTTCCCTCTGGGGTTTTATTATGGGCTTTGAACATTCATTTCATTTAACATACACATGGGAGCAAGTCTGGTGGTTCCAAAAATATTTGTAGTTGGAAATCACAGTGATTTTTTGTTAGGCTCAGTGCCAAAGAAATCACAAATCAGAAGTCTGTTATAGAGTAGTTCCAATTTCTTGGCATCAAAATTTCTCTTTATGTATATGTGTAGTGTGATGTTTTCTGTAGCTGTATGGCACTGATGATTTACTAAGAAATGTATTGCTTCTCTGTTTTTCAAGGTTTCTGATGGAACTAAAGAGTTTGTCTAGCCAACTGGGGATTCATAGGGATTTTATGGACTTCCTGTGTGAGCCAGAGACTGCCCATTGGGTATGCATCTTTCTCTATCACAGCTGGTGTTTTTGAACCAAAGTGTGGAGTAGAAATTTCATCCCTGATTTTTTTGGCTGGATCGATTGTTTAGTCTAGGAACTCTCAAGTAGACTTTCTAGGTGCTGGAATTCCTCTTTTTCTTCAGTCAGCAGCTGATGTTGTATGGTGTACATCAGAGTCTAGATTCACATCTTAGTGAGCAAAGATTTATGTTCATCCTAACACTCCTTGACATTAATGAGTATTACAGACATGTATCCCCATGGATTAAGTTGAGAACATACCCCAGAGTGTGTGTGGAGTCTGTCATTAGGGCATCACACTATTAAAACCAACAGAGGAATTCCGAGAGTAAGAAAGCAATTGGATCTCTTCGCTTCTCTCTGCTGGAGCACATTTGAGAGATACCCTTTAAATCTTCTCATATTTCCAGCCCTCTCATTCCTCAATTCTGGCAATAATTTTTTGTTGTTAATAACTTCAAAGAAGACATGATTGCCACTTTTAAGACATTTCCCATAACAACATTATGGGAAATATTTTGCTAGCAGAGAATGTTTCTGTATCTCTGCAGTGCTTTCTAATTAAGGAACTTCTATACAGTTCGGGGAGAAAGTATTTTTTTTCCCCTCAACTAGCTGTTTGAAGGATTGGATCAATACAATGGGATGACCCTGTACACTCCATTATCTAGGGTTTGTGACTCCTCAATGAAGCATTATAGATCCTATGGAATGTACCAGAGACAGTGGCACAGACACACCTGATAGCAGTGCCTTAGCTACCAAAACGATATTCTAACTCTGGCTGCATCAGATCAGTCTGATTTCTGCAGATCTGTGTGGACATGTTTGCTCTCCACTGCCCGTTGCTCCAGGTTTTGGGTATGTTTCAAGTGCAGGGCTGCATGGGCACATAGTCAGCTATATTATCTGCACATCTTGGGGACAATTCAACTACAAGCCAGAGAAACCATACACAAAAAATAGACTCCAGGATGTCATTTCAGTCTCCCTTAAAGGCCCATGTAAAACTGACCTGTGGGAGGGACTCAGTGCAGAATTACCACACCCCCACGATCTATGGTCCGCAACAAACAACTCTGGAGTCAGGATTCTTGGAATTTCTTCACAATATCCTAGCCATAGAGTGGAGATAATTACTGTGTGTCTGGTTGAAGGGACTTTTCTAGGTTGACTGTCATCTCACATGAGGGTTATTAGCCTTGTGTAATCCTGCCTATATCAGCTAACTGCAACATGAAAATAAAAACTTTATGTTTTCCCTCAGAGCCACTTGAGATCTTTCGGAGAAAATTTTCATAGGAGAATTCTGATTTATCTAATTTGAAAGCAATGGTTCCTGGATCAGTCACTTCCCTGAAACACACCCATTTCTCCCTCAATAAAAGAGGGATAACAATACTGACAGAGATTTCTGAAATACTCTGAGATACGTGAATATAAAGGGCTGTCTGTAAAGTGTTTAGAAAACTTAAAAAAAAGGTGCTACATAAATGCATATTTATTGCAGTGCTGACATTCTTGTGGCAGCTCTGAACGCAGAATCAAAAGCAGAGGGGGCAGAATATAAGTCAGAATAAGAAACTGTCAGGCTTTAGCTTGTGTCTTAAACTGCTTTGAAATGTTGCAGACATTTAGAGAATCTAGTTTGCCAATATTGTATGTGCTCCAGTAATTACACCAATCTGGAATATAAATTGTCCTCCCCCCTTCTGAGAGAAGGCAAAGCTCTTAGGGATATACACAAATGGAGCCCTAATCCTTCAAGCTTTAATGCATGTATCTAATGTTAGGCAGCATAGTCGTCCCAGTGAATTCAATAGCTCTACTCAGATGCACGTGTGGAAGTGTTTGCATGATTAGAAGTTAATACTAATAAATGCACAGTTCATACAAGATTCCTGTGTAAACAATCTATTTCTGCAAGTGATGATTTTATTGCTGTTCTGTAAATCTGTGTAGTGGCTTTGTGAAGAAATCTTATATTTTCTAAAGCAGTAAAATGTTTCTGATAGTGTTTTTCATTGCTAGCTCTTTGGGGGCTAATTAAAAGAAATATCTGTTAAATTTATTCATTGCTTGGTTCCTTGATAGCAAAAGGCACCTGGTGTAAACTTTAAAAAGAAAAGCAGACAGCAGACAGACCTCATCAAATATTAGATGCATTAGGACATTTTATTTATAAATATGAAATTGGTTTTAACGACTTCAAAAGGAGGAAGTGCCAGGAAGAGCATAATATGAGCAAGCTCAGTAAAGCTGTCATGAAGATGCCTAAATCCACAAAAAACTAGAAATTGTACTTGCCCCCCCCTTCTCCTCTCAAATAGTAACTGGCAATTCCAGCTGCAATTGGCAAAAATGTACATAAAGAACTCTGGGACTAAGGAACACAAGCAGCAGATGAGGTGGAGCATCCAAGAGCGTGTCTGCATAGAAAGCACCATCAGTGGCTGATCAGAAGGTAGCTCGTTCATACTGAGCTGACTGATTCAGTGAAACAAATCCTGAATTTTGACTCCTATGATTTAATGCAAAATGCTTAAGGATGAGAAATCCATCCTTCTTTTGGGACAACATTTAAGCAGGCACTTAATGGTAAGCATATGCTTTACATTCACTTGACTTTACTTTCAAAAATGCTTAGCACTGTTTCACTCTGTTCCCACTACAGACTTCATCAGTAATGAATAGTGACTCAATACTTTAAAACTAAGCATCTGTTCAGCACTGTCCCAAATAAAGATGCAATAAATTAATGATCAATAGACTAACAATACCAATTAGGAACAACAATAATTGTCCTGAAAAAGTTCTCGCTTCATGAGTCAAAAAATCTATCCTAAAGGTAGATTTCATCTTAAGGCATTTTATTGTGACAAGGCATGAGTAAATTTGATGTCAGTAAGATCATTCTCCAGTTTTAGTGGGATGAACCACAGCATCATTTCTCATTTAGAGACCTGAAGTTTTGAGCCAGGTGTGACTGGGTGACTGGGTCAAAAGAGGTAGAAAGATTTATGTTACAAGAAGAACTCTCATGTACTACTACTCAGAAATTTAGGAAAAGTGTTAAGCAAAAAGGAAGTTTGAACCAAAATCATTAAAGTACAAACTGACCTTAATAAAACAATAACAAAAACTTTATTCTAAGCCAACTTACTATGTCAAAAGCTGAGACAAACCACAAACTGTGCCAAGTCTACAAAGGACTTTCCTACTTAATTTGACCTCTTCTGAGACTTGGACACAATTGTCCACACACAAGAAGTAATTACTTTAATCCTGGTTGGGATGAAAAACCTTTCAGTAATTGTTCTCCTCCTTGCATGTAGCAGAGAACAGTGTCTAGATAAGCAGAGTGAGGAAGATAGGTAGGAGTGTTCTCTGGGTACCCAGCCCCCTGAGTTGGAAGACAAGGATGGGGAGCAGAATGAAGCCCCGATAATCCAAAGGGAAATAGTTAGTGACCTGCTATGCCACTTAGATACACACAGGTCTATGGGGCTGGATGGGATCCACCCAAGGGTACTGAAGGAGCTGGTGGAAGTGCTTACCAAGCCACTTTCAATCCTTTATCAGCAGTCCTGCCTAGCTGGGGAGGTCCCAGCAAATGTGACGCCCATCTACAAGAAGGGCCAGAAGGAGATCTGGGGAACTATAGGCCTGTCAGCCTGACTTTGGTGCCAGGGAAGGTTATGGAGCAGTTCATCTTGAGTGCCATCATGTGGCACTTACAGGACAACCAGGGGATCAGGCCCAGTCAGCATGGCTTCATGAAAGACAGGTCCTGCTTGACTAACCTGATCTCTTTCTATGACAAGGTGCCCTGCTTAGTGGATAAGGGATTGGCTGTGGATGGTGTCTACCTCGACTTTAGTAAAGCCTTTGACACTGTTTCCCACAGCATCCTCCTGGAGAAACTAGCTACTCATGGCTTGGACGGGCGTACCCTTCGCTGGGTAAAAAACTGGCTGGATGGCTGAGCCCAGAGAGTCGTGGTGAATGGAGTTAAATCCAGCTGGTGGCCAGTCACAAGCGGTGTTCCCCAGGGCTCAGTAGTGGGGCCAGCTCTGTGTAATATATTTATCGACAATCTGGATGAGGGGATCGAGTTCACCCTCAGTAAGTTTGCAACAACAAGTTGGGTGGGAATGTCGATCTGCTCAAGGGTAGGAAGGCTCTGCAGAGGGATCTGGACAGGCTGGATTGATGGGCTGAGGCCAACTATACGGGATTCAACAAGGCTCACTGCTGGGTCTTGCACTTCGGTCACAACAACCCCATGCAATGCTACAGGCTTGGGGAAGAGTGGCCGGAAAGCTGCCTGGTGGAAAAGGCCCTGGGGGTGCTGGCTGACAGCCGGCTGAACATGAGCCAGCAGTGTGCCCAGGTGGCCAAGAAGGCCAACAGCATCCTGGCTTGTATCAGCAATAGTGTGGCCAGCAGGAGCAGGGCAGGGATGGTGCCCCTGTACTCGGCACTGGTGAGGCTGCACCTCAAATACTGTGTTCAGTTTTGGGCCCCTCAGTACAAGCAGGACATTGAGGTGCTGGAGCGTGTCCAGAGAAGGGCAACGAAGCTGGTGAAGGCTCTGGAGAGCAGGTCTTATGAGGAGCGTCTGAGGGAACTGGGGTTGTTTAGCCTGGAGAAAAGGAGGCTCAGGGGAGACCTTAGCGCTCTCTACAACTACCTCAAAGGAGGTTGTAGCGAGGTGGGTGCTGGTCTCTTCTCCCGAGTAACAAGTGATAGGACAAGAAGAAATGGCCTCAAGTTGCACCAGGGGAAGTTTAGATTGGATATTAGGGAAAAATTCTTCACCGAAAGGGTTGTCAAGCACTGGAACAGGCTGCCCAGGAGTGGTTGAGTCACCATCCCTGGAAGTATTTAAAAGACATGTAGATGTGGTGCTTAGGGACATGGTTTAATGGTGGGCTTGGCAGTGCTAGGTTAACAGTTGGACTCAAATGATGTTAAAGGTCTTTTCCAACCTAAACGATTCTATGATTCTGTGATTCTAAGATGTCCCACCCATTTGAAGCCTCTTGCATTTTCCCAGTTTTAGCACTGAACGGATGGGTCATGTGGTCAGGGGGATGCGACCACATGGCCATAGTGGAGGAGAGAAATTAGGAGACCTGATGCAAGTTTTCTCCAGAGAAACATTTCTCTGCTCTGCCCTGAAGAGGCTTTCACACTGTGCCAACATATACCACAAGTCCATTCATTAAAGTCTTGGCCTACCTATGACCCATAATATTATAAGGACTGTTTTAGCTCATGCTGTTATTATTGAAGGAGGAAGGAGCACAAATGGAGGTGCTGTTAGTAGCTAGCATGCTTTAACTGTTTTAGATGTGTTTCACCTCTAAACCTACTCTGTGCATAACCTATACTGACCCATCACGCTAATCAAGCTGGTATCTTTGGCATGTAAAGGAGGAACAATCTTCACATAGACAGCAGGGCTGACTCTCCACTAGCAGCAAGGCTATAAAAGAATTGGGCTTTTGTAGACTCAGGAATGGTGTTTTGTGGCCTCCTAGAATACCATAGGTGTGATCTTTTCAAAGGGTCATGTCCCAGTTTTAAAGAAGCAAAGTTTTGTTGACTTCTTTAATCACATCAGAGGTGCCTCGTTCCTGGGGCAGGAAATTTTCCTTATGCCCTTGCAAACAAAATAAACAGACATCAGTTTTCCATCCTGTCCTGACCTTTGTAAGATGTCATCTCTGCCAGTACTGCGCACTCTGGCCCTGGAGAGACTTACCAGTTCAATCCTGACTCTAAGGGAACTGAGCCACCTACTGAATCACCATCGTGCTTCCTGCAGGCTAACACCTGTGTTTTCCTTGGAGATCACCCCATCCAAGAATTAACCAGGTCTGACCCTGTTTAACTTAGGAGATCCAAGCAGCAGAATTGTCCAGACCTTCAAAATTAGATATGAAACATACCACAAAGCCTCAGAGGAGTTCTGAGAATAAGGAACTGCAGCCAGGGAACACAGTCCCATCTCAGTGCAGGATACAAGCACAGTATGCTGCAGCATGAATTCTCCATTCCAGGTTTTAAGTGACTTCAGTGACAGGACCTTGCTAGGTTTAGGATGAAAACAGGTCCAGATGAGGGGGAGCAGCAGAGACTGTAACTTATAAAATGACTCATTCCTACCAGACCTATATGTAAGCCTTCTGCTTCCACCAAGCCAGGTGACATTTAACCACGAAAATATTTAACCTGCATTTTACAAGGATGTACATCATTGACCATGATAAAATACAGGGATGTGGGAGAGTCAGGATGCAGCTTTTTCAGTGCAACTCCATATAAAGAAAAAAAGGCAATAAAAAGGAGGTCTTGACATAAGGAAAACATCCCAATGAAATCCTGCCTTGTAATCTCAGCCACAATCTCTCTTCTCATCATCTTCCCTGCTTTTTAATCCTCTGCTGCACTTAAGTTTTTTTATACTCATTCACTTTATCAACTTCACCTGTCTCAAAAGTCAATAAAAGCAGAGGCCACAGTTTTAAAATACAGGCAAATGAACTGAGGCACCAAACTTCTCAACTTCTCCACAGGTGCTGACTACTCACAACTGTCAGTAACTTCAAAGCAATCTATGGGTGATCAGTGCCTTTAAAAATCACTTAAGTGCTTGAAGAGGAACATAACTCAAAAACACAGATACTTTCAAAAGCTTCTGATGGAAGAGTTAGTGTTTTACTTTCAGAAGTGATTTAGGTGCTTGGGAATTCAAGAACTACTTAAAAAAAAAATCAACTCTCTTCCGAAATGTGTAATTATTTTTGTGAATAGTGTACACATACCTTTTCTGATAGCATGCTTACCCAAAAGTTTTAGGCCTGCCTCAGATAGGGAGGCAACATTGTGGATTCAAATGTACCTAAATGCTAGTCCAAGATTGGTCACACACTCATCTACACAAGCTCCAGCAACATTCTGGTGGCAAGATAACTTCCCATGTTTATTGCCTTAGGAAAACTCCATTCAAGAATTACCTAAACTGATTGCCATTGAACAACCTGAAGACTCTCCTGCATTTTACTAATGCCTCTGCTGGGTGGAAGGTCCTCATGGAAGAATACTTTTTTCAGACTTTCTCCTGTTACCATTTTTTTCCTGGCATCTGTTCATCACTAAGCCATCAATAGATTCAGTGTCCTGCCATGATGTATGTGAGCTTCCAAAACACTTTAAGAAGGAGATTGCTAAGTGTACAGAGAGATGGGCAAAGCCAGTCTTGTCATAGCTTAAGCCAACTTGTTGATAGAGGACGTTTACAGCTGTCATTAGTGAAATGGAGAAGAAAGCCACTAGCATAAACTCACACCAGTGACAGCTATAGATCTTAACATATGCCAGCATTTTACTGCTGGACTGTTGGCCTGAAATTCTGTTAATATTTATCTAATATGCTGGTCTTTAACATTTGGCCTGCTGCTGGTAGCAAATAGTCAAACCAGCCCGAGACCTTCACAAGTGTGTTGACTGGCCAGGGTCAGACTAAAGCTTAGCAAGTCCTCCTACCAATAGTCCAAAGGCATCTGGAGCTAAACGGGGTCAACCAGCTTATACCTCCTTGGTTTGAGCTATCTGGATTCTTTAGCACCTAGTAACGGCAGTGGGGAGGCCAGGATGCTATAGATGTGGTTTGCATGTGTTCTATCTATACATTATGAATTTGGTCACTGTCTTTGACAGACAGAACAGCTTGATCTTGCCTCTGGAACAGAGGCTACTAGGTCACTGCTTTTCAAGCTCCCAAGAAGTACTCTGCCACCACCATTGCTACCCATCACTGCACACTGAGCTGAAGCAGTTGACTATGAGCACAGCGGGACTAATATCTTTGGAACACACTGGCTGTAAGCCCTGTTCCTCATTGGCAAAACACATTTTTAATAGAAAGGTACATGATATTTTCTCTTTCACTGTCTCTAAAGAGAAGGAAGGTTCTCTTCTCTCTTGAGACAGTTTCACAATAGCCTAGCTCCTGCGACCCTAATGAAGCTATCCTCATACTGTCCCTAAAAGGAAAGAAGATTCAGAGCCACTAGGAACTTAGGAAAGACTGCTGTGTATTAGATCTGCAGCACTAGTCTGCTGCATGATGGTCAGAAGACTGACCTCGTCGGAGCTGTTTTTTTATGAGTCTTTGAGTAGACTGAATCTGGAAATGGTGACAGCAGGCAGTGCTGGCATACTGGACAGTGCCTAGCATACCAGACTATAATACTCGTTGGAATCTTAGATACTGTGATACACCTAGAGAGAAACTATTCCAATAATTGCAGTTGATTTTTCAAGGTAAACTTCTCATTGCTTTGCCCATGTTAAGCTCCAGATTACTTTTCTAGAATCTCTTTTCTTTGATTGAGTTCAAGCTCTTTCTTTGGAATAGCACTTCAGTTTTCCTTCCTTAATTTAGATAAGGTTCGAATCACATATTTTACTGCATTCATTTTTCTCTGGTTTTCTTTTGCATGCAGAACCTGTTGGCTTTCTGTTCTATAATGCCATATACCACTCCTAGCAACCTACCTGGTTACATCCAAAAAAGTTTTTTCTCAGTTTGCCTCCTGGCCTGAAGCACTGCTTAGAAGTCTCTCGCTGCAAGAAGCCTTCCCCTCTTCTGCTATTCATCATAGCAATTTCACATGCTCTTTTCAGCTGTTCTCTCCATGGGTTGGTGAAGCTGGTACGGTTATTATCCTCTTTATCCTGTACAAAGTAAGAAAAAAAAAAGATTATTTATGGATACCACTGGAGACCACCCGTATAGCAAGAAAAATTGAGAAAAACCAGTTGTTTTCATGCTCAGGGCAGTTTTAAGCATACATAGCTTGGATTAGACAGTTCTTCCCATTTGAATTCTGTTCCCCAGTAAATATTTGTAACTTTGCTGATAAAGCAATGCTGATTTCTCAGCTGGGTTTCCATGTGGACAATAAGCTCTGAGACTGGAGTATGGGATCTCATTCTATAACAAAGTTTCTTGAAAAGTCAGTTGTTCCATTCTCTATCTTGGTCATGAAAAATCTCCTCAGGAATCAAACAGCAGAACAAAGTCTCTAAATACAGCTGCTTTGTCTACATTATTGATTGCCTGAGAGGCTCATGGCAATAGGTGATAAGGGCTCAAAGGCATTAAAACATTTTTTATTGTGACCTAAATGCAGGCAATTAATGTATAGAAAATGGCAACATTGCAATGGTTTTTTTTAAATATTATATAATTTCTATTTAATGCACATTATCTGTTTCAGTCTTGTTTTATTCATGAGCCAAACATATTACTTGCTTGTGCCTACCCTGTCTATGCATACTAGAAGCTTCTGAGGATAGTCACTGCAAACTGGGATAGTTAAGTATTGTGACCATGCAAACAGGCACAAGCAGTAATAACCTGAAAGAGGGAGTAGTGTAAGTATGTGCCCATGGCTGGCCAGTCTGGGGCTTTGGAGTACATGGAGTTGAGACATAGCTTAAGACAGCCCTCATGCCAGGATAAATCATGTGACCAGCAATAGGACAATTCTGGCACAGGTCTGCTGACTGATCTGAATTCCAGCTGGGTAAAGATGCCTGCTCTGAGGTCAGCATCACTGGCTTGCCTCTGACCCAGCTTTCCATTTAGCTCAACACATTTTGCAATGGGACACCCAGAGAATTGTCGCCATCTGTCACCTATAAATTGCTTCCCAAGTACCTGCATACACTTTCAGTGCACATAATCTACATCCTACAACTAAGCTCCAGGAAGGTTCGATTCTTGGCTCAGAGATCAAGACTATTGGCCACTTCTAAGTTCACTACTTTGCAATCACAACTTTCTTCCTAACAGAAAAAAAATCCCTAAGAAGAAAGAGGCATAAGAAGATAAGAATGAGTTCCCTTTCCGAACTAAGAACAACCCTAACACATCCCTTTTACCCATAGATCTCAAAGTGCTTTACAAAGGCAACAAATGTCATTGACACCACTTTACAGCTAGGGAAACAGGAGCACAAAGGGGAAAGTTAGTTGTCTGAGAACCCTTCAATAGATGAACTGCAGCGGTAGGAATACAAACAGTAATCTGCTGACTAGGAAAGCTGCCTGATGTACATGCTGCCTATAGAACTCTCACAGTTCTAATGCCAATAAAATCTTTGTTTAGCATTATTTGTCTTTCTGCTAGGGACAAACTCAGGCAAGAATTGTTTAGACCTCTCTGACCCCCTTATTTCTTCCTCCCCTCCCTTCTCAACATACACATTCCCAGTTAGTCTTCATCTGACAGTGAAAGTCCCTTTGGGATGGACTTATGGGTTATATTACTGAAGTTTCTTTTTCCAGGCCTCTTTCTTACCCTATCGGCTCTGGTATTTAAGAGATAAATTTTATGTTCTGTGCAGAGCAGGAAGATCAGGCATGTAGGAGGTTCAATGTGTTCAATAGGTAGTTGAGACAACATTATTTCAAAATTGCACTCAGTGCAAGTTACAGTTGAATGCACTATTTAAATGCAGCCTTGGCTTTTTTGCAATTTCCTGCCCAGAAAAGCAGGTCTCTAACTGTTTTGAAACAAAAAGACATAAACATTGGAAAGATGTAAGCAGTCAATTGACCTCCTCAGTGCCCAGCGCTGGTGCTAGTCAGGAAATTTCCAACAAGACTTTTTTCTTTTCTTTTTTTTTTTTTTTGGGTGGGGGGACAGAAAATGCTGACCTCTCAGAACTGAAACTTTTTGTGGGAAACACAGCAGTTTCAACAAAATGCTTGCTGCGAAGAATCTTCCAGCCCAACTTGAGACGGATGGACAAAACCTGATTGGGAAAGGATCCCAGCATAGCCAGAAGCACGGTGGTTAGCACATTCCCTGGTGATGTGGATTCATACCATGTGACAGAGGAAAGATTGAGTTGGCTCCAAAAAAAGCAGAGCAAGGATTTGACATAGCCTTCCCACAGTCATTGCAAATATCCCAACCTCTGGGTCATCGTCTCTCCTCTGCCCCGAGGAATGGGATTTTTATGAAGCCAGAAGCAATCCAACAGGACGAATTGTGCTTAACAGATTGATCCTAGTCAAGGAGGTGTTTCAGACCATAATCATGAACCCTGGTCTGCTACATCTTATAGGAATACCCTCAGAACCAGGCTTTGGCATACTGTAAGCTGAACCTCTATTCTGCTCACTTGCTCACTCTTTAACAAAGGTCTTATATTTATTTTGATGAGACAAAAATTCTAGAACATCCACATTTTTCCTAAAACAGATGTTTTGCTTTCTAGCCAGCTTTATTCAGCATTTTGTAGAAAGAAGCCCTTGGTCTGACGTTTAACATCTGTCCAACTTAAGGTTTTCCATTGCAATGTTTTCTAAAAAAGCGACCAATATATGCATAATGAGAAGCGTTTTCTATTATCTCAATAGGCTGTGAATCAGACCCCAAATTCTTTGACAGTTCCCCAAAGTGTGTTGTTGGCTTGGTTTGTTTGGTTAATAGAAAATAAAAGATGCAGTTTTTACAATATAACATCATTTAGAGAAGCATGGCAGGAGACCACATTGGAAAGGCCAGTGGTCTGCTGTTTTGCCTTCTGTACATTGCTGTTTCTTAACATCTTATTTTTCTGTTCCTAGTCTCAGAGAGAAACTGGAAAGAATTGGAATTGTGCAAGATCCTTGCATAGCTAGAATCAGATGATCTCTTTGCTACAGCTCTGTTGCTACAGCTCTCTAGCTACTGGAGAACTGGTTTCCACTCCCTTCAGCTACTGCATGTTCCTCACTATGGTATTAATTATTGTGAAATAATGTGGGATTTATCAGGTGAGTGAAAATAAGGGATCTGTCGTCAATGTATTTACCTTTTCTATTTAGAATAGAATAGAATAGAATATTTCAGTTGGAAGGGACCTACAATGATCCAGTCCAACTGCCTGACCAATTCAGGGCTGACCAAAAGTTAAAGCATGTTGTTAAGGGCATTGTCCAAATGCCTCTTAAATACTGACAGGCTCGGGGCAGCAACCACCTCTCCAGGAAGCCTGTTCCAGTGTTTTAACCACCCTCTTGTAAAGAAAAGTTTCCTAACGTCCAGTCTAAACCTCCCTTGGTGCAGCTTTGAACCATTCCCACAAGTCCTATCAGTGGATATCAGGTAGAAAGGTTTCAAATCACCAACACTCCATTTTTGATAGTGTCAAATTTTTCCCAACACAGATAGTAAATAAATTCAGAAAGAAGTGAAAAAAGGGAAAAAAAGGTGAATGTGCTAAAGAATACTGTGATCTCCTAGTATTGAGGGAGGCAGCGACAGGTTTTCTCAGAGGGCCGAGAGGTACCTATGATGTAGGGAAGGATTGTGAAATACAGACTTTTATATCCTTCTCTTTGGCTGAGGCTGATAATTAGAACCCTCTTTCCGAAACTGCTCAGGCACATAAGAGGAGTGATACTGACAATTGTTTCTTTAACCTGTCCAACAGTTTCCATTTTGAAAGAAGCTCTTTTCTAACCCTATCAGTGTAAACTAATGCTTTATTCAAAGCTAATTCTTCTTCTAAATTAGGATCTGCATTTACATATAAGTAACTGGTAGCTGGATGGCAGTATAAAGGAACATTAGCTGAAAGGTGCTGAAGAATAATAGTATTATTCTGTCATTACTACAAGAAGAAAAGGAAACTGTACATCACATGAAAGGCTGACCAGCTGCTAGTATTACATAATTGATGGGTACATTGCTGATTCAATAAATGCTAAGAATACAGAAATTTATCTACAAAGTCAGATACTCTTATGTCCACATTAAGAATTTACTAAAATGTATGGCACAAATATACCACATATTTCTTGGTTATTTCTCTTTGCATGCTGACTTATTCAATATCTTTTTTTCCCCCAATAATATTTTTTAAAGACCCTGAAGGGGGGGGTGGGGGGGGGAGGTGTTCTAGCAGGCAAGCACATCATCTTACCAACATAACTGGGGGAAAAAAAAAATCATTTCCAGACTTGACAAGAGCTAAGCTATGCACAGCACCTACTGGATCTGAGTAAGATTTAAAAACTGAATACAGGCAGCAGGCACATCACAGCCTACCTTCAGAAATAGAATGGCTGCAGCTGAAGGGGAAACTCGAGCACTAATGATCGGTTAAATACTCAATTGCTTCTGTCAGTAAGTTTACAACATACCATAGGGAAGATGCACAAAAAAACTCCTTAGACAAATTCTGAGTGCATTGACAGAGGAATAAAACAGATCTTATAAAAAAAGTCAACATTTGTTAAATAAAACAAAACATGGTGCCGAGACTACAGCTCAATTCAAAGTGAAGCTAGGCAATTTTACAGGTAACTGGAAGAAGTATTGGGAGAGAGAAAACTCATGCTTCAGACAGACGTCTGGTGATTACAAATTAGAACTGGATATTTACTGAGATAAGATTATCTAACCCTGGACTACGTTTAATTTCTTGCCTCTTCCTTTGCAGAATTTAGTTCTGGTTGCTGAGGGTATAAAATACTGAACTATTGCATCTCCATTTGGAAAACAGAGACACGAGGAAAAAGACATTCACATCTGTTAGTGCAGGTGGGCATGTACATATACCTGTACATGGATATGAATACATATTTGACAAATACTGAATGTTGGTGGAAGCTATCGGATGCCAAGGATGGAAGCAGAGGTCTGATAGCTCTTTAACAAGTAAAGCCTCTATACAACAGATATACTCAAGATGTAAATAAAAACAAGATAACATATAGCAATCTACTCGTCCTCTCTAAATCCTCTTTCTAGTTTCTCTGCATGAGAAGCACAATTTCCAAGAGTTCAGCTCCTATTTAAATAGCAAAATAGACATCCTGGTTTTCCAGAGATTATGAAAAATCCTATCACCGCTCTATATCCTGGAATCTATCAGCATAGCTGACTATATTTCATTTGGAGCAGCAGAGCTACATCAATTTGCACTAGGCAGGGAGCTTCTGTTTCCAAACAGACGATGAGGAGAGTTATGACCTGCAAATCAGGCCAGAATATCCTTGGCTCTGTTTCAGGGTGCAAATACTGCTTTTTCTCTTAGAAATATTAAAATTGAATGATCTTGTGAGGAGGCCTTTTCTACCTACTTTGGTTATGGGTCTTTTGAGAGATTGTTTTGACTATCAAGTAGCTTTTAGTGGTTATCAGTGACCACAAGATCAATTCACACTCTTAGAAAATAAATACAATTCTTGCTTACAATAAAAAAGCAAATGCACAAGTAGAGAGGAAAAGAAGAGAGAATATGATTAATAAATTACAATTGTTAGCAAGCACTAACATGTATTGAAAATGGCAAATTCTCTGGAGTATAGCTGAGCTTCTTTTATTCAGGTCAATGACTCCTTTTGTGATTCCCTTCTCTAAAAAAGAGCATTTTTCAATGATTTATGTATAATAATCTCCATATCAGCATATCTTATTTTTCACTATTTGTTTGTTAAACATGCAGCAAGAATCTCACACTGAAGCCCTTAGCCTTGAAAATACAACTGGGACAAAGGCATAAAAATATACATATAAAATAGAAATATTTATTACTAAAGCTGATGTTTATGATTTGACATGTAGGTAAGGGGAAAAAAATACACCATTTTAGATTGCTGAGTTAAGGCTTTAATGGTGTGAGTTTCAGATAGATACATGAGGGCTGTTTATTAAGCAAAAAAAAAAGAAAATCATTCATTCACAGGCCACCAGAGCAGGAAACTGCAGTAAGCATTACAAAGGCAGCTTTTCATTGGTCTGTGCAAGTGCTGTTTCTTTGCAGCCTATAGGAGTCAGAACTGGACAAAAAAAACCCTACTATTTAAATGATTCAGATTACTTGAGTCAGTTCAAATAGATTTGCAAATTCTTGAATTCAGGGTGGGTTTTTCAGGACTGAACTTCATCTTGGAAGATTTTCAGCCATCCCTGCTCCTGTCTGGTTGCCTATATAAGACCTTGATACTTCAAAGTGCTCACCCACCTTTGCGCGCCAAGTGCCTGTTTCAAGTTCAGGAGCTAGCATGCTGGTTTCTTGAAAAAAAAAAAAATCAGGTGTCCACTTCTTTGAAGTTTCATTCATTACAAAGACTTGTCATCCAGTCAAAGAGTAGGTCAGAGCCCTGTGATAAAAAGGATGTGATTTCCAACAGTGAATCTGAAGACTGAAATATCATCTGACGTAAAGACTGAGCATATTGTTTCTTTGTCTTAAATCACAGCAGGCCTTACATAGGAACACCTCTTACCAGGCTAGAAAAGTCAAAGGAGGTCTCAGATAACCCCTAGTATGCATGTCACACTGGATTATCCTACCAGTAAACCCATACCTGGATTAATTCTCATTTCCTGCCTGAAGACTTGAGAAATGCAGAAGACACATATGGGAATTCTACACTGGGCAAAATTGCACCACATATGAATAGTGACAGCATTTTTGAGCTTATAATTTGTAATATAAAATATTCAGATAATTTTGATTATTTGATTGATAGGTGAAAATCCCAACAGATTTCAATTGCAGTTTGAATTATCTTTTTTACCAGTTCATACTGTACCTGTCCCCTAGTGATGTAGAGGATTTCATTGTCTTTGCTGTCTGTACAGAAACTTTCACCAACATAAAATACATTTTCAAAATCCTCAGGGGGCAGATGGACCACACACACAAGGGGAAGGGGTAGGAGGAAACTCAATAGATAAAACAGCAGATTTTTCCAGTATGTTTCAGCTAAAACAGGTCTGTCTCACCCTGCCAATCTCTGGCCAAGACTTTAAAGGCAACCAACTCTTCTTGCTAGAGCTGTATTCTCAAAATTGATTGGGTACTTAGTAGGCACTGACGTCCATAAATATTTCACAAGGAAAAGAATGCATTTCCCAGGCATTGACTAACTACATATATTATTTATATGAAACCATAACTTAAGTTGAAAAACAATAAATGCTTCAACAACAGACCTATTCACAACCTACTCCATTACTAAGTAAAATGGGCTCTGGCTATTCCTCAAGATCTCATAACTATGCAGAAATTCAATGAGACCTGCATATAAACATGACCTACAAAGGTGGAATATGAGTTTGTAGTCACTCCACTAATACTAGTTAACTTGAAATTACATGGACAAGGGATTCTAAGACACTGAAATTCATTTATATTTTATATTTATGTTATAGTTTACGCTCCTGTTTGAGATCAGGTCTCCCACTCTAAATAAAGGGCAGAAAATGCACAGCCAGGAAGTAGTATTATCTCCCATTTCATACACAAAAGGGTTAGAGCTCAGGGAGATAAAGAACTACATTTTCTACTGCCATGCCCCCAGCATAGCTCACCAATAGCCTTTTCCAGAGGAAAAAGTTGGTACAAAAAAGATGAAGGTCAGGAAAACCAGAGATTGCACATTCTAGGTTCATGCCAAGAGACTTCTAAAGAGCTGGGAGCTGAATTGAGACTTTCCACTTCCTAAACAACTCAGCTACAAAACTCCCCTTTCTTGGTAAATGATCTTCAAACAGGTTTTTAAATGACTGTTTTGTCATTCAACCTGTTCAAAACTGTAGAGGAGGCATCTCAGAGGAGGTGTAACAGACTAATGCTCTTTTGCCTGAAGCACTCATAACATTAATGGAAGTTAATTCTGCTGGTGAAAAAGGGTTAAGTGAGTTTTTCTAGCTCATAACCACAGCTAGGGAGAAGGGAAAAGCTTTTGGAAGGGAGAAAGTGGAGCTGAGATGTAGGCAGTACCACCACCATTTATGTGTTTACCACTCAGCTGGCAGCTAATGGCCCATGTATAAACTCAGGATGAAAGTGAGTAAAATAAATTGCATTCTTTAAAAGAACTATCTCTTTTTTCAGTGACACAGAAAAACCATCCAAAATGCACCCCGGAAAGCTATTTTGAGTTTGTTTTTGTGGCAAGACACAGAAAGTGCCAAGATAAAGTCAGTCAATTCAGTATTGTGAAGGGGAAAAAAAAACAATAAAAAGAGTGGAAGCTCTGGAGACAGGACTCACCTTAGTGCAGGCAGCAAGAAGGACATTTATACACTATTTATACCACTCCAAGCACAAATTTTGCCTTGCATCAATTATAACACACGTTTCAAAGATCCTTCTGCAGCTCTGGCATAATACTAACGTAGCAACAATAAAAGGCTGAGGAACCAGAGCTACTGGCACCCACTTTGGGCAAGATCAAATGGCACATTCCTCTCCCTTGACACTCTGAGACATCACATGCATCCTGACAAGCAAACACCCAGAGCAGGCTGAAATTTGCAATGAAAGAGGCTGTGTTAGCAAGGAAGCATTTCCCAAGTGCCTCCTTGTTGCTTCCTAGCTCTTCCTCCATTCCCTTCACTGCATTCAGTTGCCGTGAGAGGGTTTGGGTGCTGCTCGGTTTTACTGTGATGTGATGGGGGCCAGGCCACCAGTCACTGTTAGAGGAAGGAGATGCATTAGTGGGATGTTATGAGGCAAACCCAACTGCCGTTCTGCCTCCCCTGCCATCGCTGCTCACTTTGTGAAGGAACAAGGAGGAAGGGTGTCTCAAATCACTCCGGAGCTCTCACTGACTCTGGAAAGCACAGCAGGATAGAGGCCTGACCCAGCCCTGCTGCTCTGCTTTATTCTTCACTGATGGAGAGGAGCACAGATTCGCATCCCACCTGAAACACACAGCTCTCAGTAGTGAAGCCCACTCACTACAGTATTACTGGTTTATGTGGCAGGTGTGAACTAACTCAGTCCATTTGGATCCAAGAGCTCTCAGCAACAGACAGGAGGATAAATAACCTTGGAAAAGGGGGTGTTGACAAGCAGGGACTTGTGGAAACTGACTGGAAGGATCAGGAACCTGCACACTTGGCTCCCCCCACTCCCTCAGCAGCCACAAAGCATCCCCGCCATCAGAGCCTTCAGTGCTCTCTGTGATTAATTTTCCATTGAAAAGGCATTTCAGGGAAGTTCTGCTTCGGCTGAAATAGGCAACTAGCCCTCGATACCTGGTCTTTTGAAGGCTTCTGTCAAAGAGGATTTCTGGTAACACCTACCATGAAGATATGCCCAGCCCTGTGTTTCCATCTCATCACTAAAGCCAGACTCCACAGACTCCGTTACAGTGGTTTCTTTGCCCCAGTAGCATTTTGCCACAGCAAACTGATCCTACAAGTTGAAAATGCAACTGATCAGCAGGAGGCAGTGAGCAAACTAATTCCTTCAAAGGATTATTCAGCTGTGTGATCCCAGGCAGTACCTTCAAAGATCAGAATGTATCCACAGTTTGGCTTCATCAAACTCCAGCATCAAACACACCTCCAGGTAGCTATTTTCTCTGATATCTACAGCAATAATATTTCGGTGGCCATCTTATAGAACCGAGTTAGACCACTGAGAAGTTCACATGAACGCCCTACGTGCACGATGCCTGTATCCACTGGCAGGCCACAAGTGATCCAGATGCCTCGTACTCATCCTCAGCACAGAAAAGCTAATTTCACACCGAGTGTAAAAGGCGACAGTAGGATCATGTCCAATCCAACTCCCTTCTACGCAAGCCTCAAGCAGATATGGATTTGTATAGGCTGCTTACGAAGGCCTGGAAAAGGAAACCCTGACACAGCAGTGTGAAATCACATGCAGCTCTGTCACACTAAGGGCTCACACTATAAAACCTTCATTGCTCCAATCCATGAAGCAAAATGACAAATTACTCCAGTCAAAAGCTGACAGTCAGGACCTAAATCTTCCACCACCCCCTTTCTGCGTGAATTAATTTTAGGTGTTCTGTGAGATAAATTGAATTTTGCATTCTTCCAACTGCAAAAATAGATTGTTCTAGTTATTAAAATAAATATATGAAGAAAAAAATTGAAAAGATAGAAGAGAAAGGAAATACTAGTGTAGTCAGAAGTCAAAGAGTCATGCCAAAGAATCACAGTGGTACTAAGACACTTGTGCTATATTTTTGCAGGGGCACCAAGGAAGGAAAAAAAAAAAAAAAAGAAAAGAAAAAGAAAGGAAAAAAACCTCATACCTTTTCAGAGAGAGTCTTTTTGAAGGCAGTTTAAGGTTAAAATAAAAAATAAAAGCAGATGTCATAACTTAACCTGCACTGTACCACCTGACTGACTTCAGTGGGAGCAAAAACGGGCCCAAAATTTTTAATCTTCTGGTTATACCTCCAGCAGATGCAGTGCATTCTCTGATCGGTGTGGGGGGTTTTATGCCTGAATTACAGATTTTGCCCATCAAGGTTATCTTCTTCAAACAGCCTTCCTCTTCTCTCTTCCCCTAGGCACCATATATCATTTTTCTCTAACTGACCAAGTTCAGCCCTACACAGAAGATATTACAGAATCTTAATTGTCCAGGACATTGTGGCTGGACTTCCCAGAACGCAGGCTGCAAGGTCCTCCTGAAAGCTGTCTTGGTTCCTCAGTCACCATTTGCCTCCTTCCTTGTTGCATTACTGCATATCTCCTCATACTGGTTAACATACCTACCTTCTACCAATATTTCAGCAAGGAGAAGAAGCTCTATGCTCCTCAGGCAGTAAAAAGGCTAAAAAATACCAGATACCCAAGCCTGAGAGATTAAAATTAAAGACATTGAAACATACATGTTTGTATATCTAGGCTCCTGAGACTATTAAGCAGCAACTACCTCTTGAAAGTCTTGAGTTTTCCAATGTCTCAGTTATGCACTGGACTAGGACCTCTGAGGTCAGCCATTGTAACCTTTTTAGCAGAATATTTTTTTTTCTGACAATTGCAGATCAAGCTTAGCTGGAACTATCTGCCACACTTGGAGAAGAAACACTTACAGAGATGAAGACATTTTAAAATAAAGCATCTGAATTTTTTTTAAGTGAAAAAAGTTTGAAAATGAATGTTTCGTTTCAGCTCAAATAAAATATTTCATTTTACTTCAGACAAAGTTTTTACTAATTTTTTGTTTCAGCCAGCAAACCAAAAAATTATTATCAATTATTTCCACAGTGCTCCTTAGATTTGGGCTCTGAATAGATTTCAGTACAGAAGAAAAACAGTCAAGTGTTCTGTTGCTAACTCTGACCAATTAGTTCTTAGTTCTGCAACAGTGGATTTTTTCTTAAAGCCCCAGCTTCTTGAATCATGTGATTATATGAAAATCTCAGCTTTCTTTCCCACAGAAACTAGAGGTCTGACAATTTGGGTTGCAAACAAAAGCTCGCATGGTGGAACACTAAAGGCTTAAATGCCTCAAACAAGCAAAACATATTTTTCCATCTTACTGATTTTAAAGTCAATCTCATAATATGGAATGGATATCATTTGTGATTTTTGAATTCTTAGGGTAGAAAATATTGCAAATGACTTTCCAGGAGCTATCAAGAAAAAGATGCTTCAGGATACCTCTCTCCCTAGGGCTTTTAACCCTTCTCTGTTCTTGGCCCCCTCCCCCATCGGTTTTGAGGAAGGAAGCCATCAGCCAGCTAACTCTAAACCCATGCAAACAGTAAGAGTTAGTTTGTTGCAATGTATCTGAGTGTAGTAACTGATTACATTTTTCCCCAAAGGAAACTTCAGTTAATTTGGTTAGTGAGTCATATGCCAGGCTGCCAATTACAACACAGATGATTACACACATAAATTCACGTCGGAGTGGCTCAACGATCACAGGGAGAGAAAAAAAAAGAAAAAAAGGCTCATCTTTACCTTCCTGGGTTGGGGGTGGGTAAGCACCCCACCCTGCACGGTGCTGGGTGCCCACCAATGCCATTGGAGACTGAGTGCCAAAACCTACGAGACTGGGACATGACATCTCCGAAGCAGCAATGACTTCTAGCTTTCCATTTGGGATTTTCATTGCAGAAATGTGTTGCACACTCTCTAAAAGATTGTTTGCCAGTATCATTAGAGGAATCCAAACACAAAGAGAGAAGGAAGGAGGTTAAATGAGCAGTGCTTGGCAGTACGTCAGTAAATCATTTAAAGATAACCTGCGCATACCAATACCACCCCCCCCAAAAAAAAAAAATCCAATTAAATTAACTTATTACAAACCTAGTCCCATTTCTGAAGCGCTTTATATTCCTAAGGAGGAGTGGGAGAGGGGGAAGAAAGAAACAGGACAAGGAGTCAGAGTCTGATACTACAACATGAGGAAAGCCCAAGCTAGGCATTAGAAGAAAATTCCTACATGCCTTATCAATTGGCCAATGAAATCAATATCAAGGGGTGCTGGCCAGGCTCCTGAATACATATATTCAGAGAAAATTAGACTTTGCACTTAAAAGCAATAGGAAGCTCTGACATTTGGTGGAGCGCACAGGATGAAGAAGGTGTTATTTTATCTTAAATGAAACATACTTCACTGGCCTAAAATGTATTTCTAACTAGACATTCCTCTACATAAACAGCTGCATATATTTTCTTCATTTAGGGTCAACAGGCTAGCTATAGTATAATTCATGCATTTCCTTGCTGGAGAAGTCAAAATCCTTTACAAACAGTAATTAAGCTTCGTGGCACCAGGGCACTATTATACCAGTTTTACAAGGAAATAAATAAAAGGATGTAGTGGCTAAGTGATTTGCCCAAGGTCATTAAGCAAGTCAGTGGCAGAACCAAGTAGTACACACAGATGCTGGGTCTCTCACCCTCACCTCTCACCTGTAGGCAACTCCCCTACACTGGCCTTTATTAAATAACCATTACAAAATGTATTAATTTTAATTTGGAACTATGTAAATTGACTCTTTCCCAAAAGACAGCAATTGGCTGTTAAATAAATATCAAGTGATTATTACAATCGTATTTGCTGAAGGATGGATCATCAGTGTAATGTGCTGGGTTCAATAAAAAGGTTATTGCCTGTCAAATAAACATGATGAGCAGAGCCTGGACTGATGCAGAGCATATTCAGCCGTCACTGGCTTTGGTGGGAACTGCAACTGCTCAGCACCTTTCAGAGTCTGAGCTCAAGTATTTTTTGCAATACGTAGGGGGAAAACCGGCACTGCCAAAGCAGAGATAGCTCCATAGCAAGATAATCTTAGGTCAGATTCTGGCACCCTAAACTTGATTGTAAGGGTAGTTAAGTCTCACTGATTTCTGTAAAAACTCAGTGTGAGACACTGTTCTTAACAAGAGTAAAGGTACTAAAAACCATTCCTGTAGTAGGGTAATATAGAAAGGGTAAGATGATTTTAGCGTTAGTGCTAAATTAAGTGCAGATACAGGAAGCTAAGGATCTTGCTTCTGTTTTTATTATAACTCAGCAGAAGGGGACAGCTGTAAATACAGTTGAATGGTCAGATTATGTCTTTCAGAGAGATGGTCTGCACACAAAGGAAGCTATTTTAAATTGCCAGTTTCTTTTATGTTTTTCCAGAGTGTGAGTTTATAAGAATAGTGTTTGTTCTCTGCCAGACAATCATGGATGCATCAAAAAAATCTTTGTACCCTGCAGAACTGATTGTCATTTGCAGTTACACACTAAGGCAAGCACCCTGCTATAAACTATAATCATTTGTTTTTAGGCTGCTTCACTCTGCCAAAGCAGGGTGAAAGGACATTATTACAATAAACTCTCCATTCTGATGTAGTTTGTCGGTGTAAGCAGCACGTTTCACTGGAACAACAAATATTGTTCTTTGCAAAAGCTAGGAGCCAAACAGTCAATGCATGTAGTAACTGCTACTTATGTTAAATAAACAATTTTTTTAAAATCGGCTTTTCCAGCGCCAAGTCTGGGCAAAAGACAGAGAAGAGCAGTTCCGAAGTAAAGCACTAGGTGGCAAGCCTCTAACAAGAAGTAACTTCGGGGAGCAGAGCCTCAACCAAGGCTTTCAGCAATCACCTGGCAGAATTTCGTGTTCTGGAAAAATGTTCTTGATTTAAACACCTAATGTTTCCCATTAAGAGCTAATGTCCTCCCTATATGCTGACATAGAGCAGCGGCTAAAGCACACAGGACAAGTTGTGCTGCAGACATTTCTTGGAGAGAACAATTCTTACCACTCTTATCTGCAGACCTTACCAAGATGTGCTTTTCCTGTTAATGTTTCCTTAATACAGTTACTTTTTTTCCCTCCACCTCCCCACACATTTATTCTGTTTAGGGTTTTGCTACTGGAAACGGCTGAAGGTTGAGATATGAATTTTAGAAGATACAGGCTCTGCTTGCTTCAGAGGGAGCCAGTTTGGGAAGTGATGTGGCGTCTCTACCAACGGCGAGCCAGGCAGCGCAGCCACGCACACACATCCGCACTCGCACAGGCCAATTAGAATGTTAATAATAATTAAGTGTCTTACTCCTAAGACGCTCCTACACAGGGGAATGCTAAAGTGCCAGTCAGCTCATTTCATTACATGCAGCCAGGCACCTCTCAGACCTCGTGTATTTGCTAAGGGAGCGGAGCAGAGCGATTCCAGCTCCAGCCAATCTGATTTCAGATGATCTGCTCAACAAACAAATTAGAGCAGCCTACAGAAAGAAATGTGGACCAGAAAAAAGTCCAGCTGTGGCAGCTGAGCTGTACCTTTTACCTCAAACTGAGCCACAGCAAATAAATACAGGGTGAAAGCTATAAATTTCCAGTTTGCAGGGTTTTGTGGGAGTCTTTATCTAGCTTTGGTTCACACGCTTCAAAGCGGCTCCATTTCAGATTTGAGATAATCCCCTAATTAAACACAAACTCAGCCTTAAGCTGCATGTCATCTGATTTCTACCCAAAAAATCAGAACTGGACACAGACTTGCTAGAGTTGTTCAGCTTGTTCAGCTCTAAGATTACATTGAACTGGACAGCACGGGCGGGCCCAGAGGTCGCCTTCCATCTGTCTGAACCACGTGAGTCACCCACCTTCCTCATCTTTCATGAATGCTGTAGTCTGGCTCACAGCTGACCACAATGTGCTGCTTATTCACAAATCAAGCCGTTTCAGATGTTAGTTTGCAAACAGCTATGTCCTTTGATGGGCAATAGGACAGAAGGCTAGTAAGAGGGAATGGTGGGTTTGCTGTTGGAAGAGTTCTTCGGTTCAAGGCTTGCCCATCTGGTAACATCTAGGAGGGGGCTGGGAAGAAAAGCTTAGATACAATTCTCATGAGCAGAACCTCTTGTGTGACTCTGAAAAGTTTTGGAGTTTCATTATCCCTGGCTTAAAAGGAATTAATTTACCATGTTTCTGATATCAGAAATGTTATGGTTACTTTTCACTCAAACCTCTACTTTCAGAAAAAGAAAAAAAGAAAAAAAAAGTGAGGCAAGAAGCAAAATCTACAGAAGTATGAAAACAAAAAACCCTGTTTATTCAGAGCACACTCCAAATAAAGCAGATATAAAATAAGTTAAGGCACAAGTGAGTCGGTCAGATTTCCAATAAATTAAAGGAAAAAAATCCCATCATTTTTCACTCTATTTCACATCAGAGAACAATCACAGCAGACTACTCACTTAATGTGATGATGATTTTACCCCTGCCCCCAAGGGGTTTCTCTGCCTCTCTTGCACAGCTCTAAAAATTCTCACATTTACCCCCATTTTACATCTCTCCCCACATCCAGTTTGCCCCATTTCAAACACTTCAGGTTCACACAACTGCCTGCTTGCAGTTTCTTTTTTCTACCCTTTGATTTTTACCAGCTGCGGGAGAAAAAAAATACACAAAACCATTATTAGACGTGCATGACACATAAGGCTACACCTGAGTGCACATCTGAGTTTACCCAGATTCAGTTCTCCCAAAAGATCAGAAGTCTGAGCAAGATCAAGCCAGTCCAGCAACCCAAATCCAGTAGACAAAGAACAAATGAAGGTCCCTCTGGGTCATATTTCCAGCTTCTCCACAGATAACCAGAGGGGATGCTGTTGGGCCAACTCACTGCTGTGGTAGGTCTTGCATACCCAGCTTGAATTTTATCTTCAACCCTTGGGAAGTAAAAAGCTAAATGAGGAATCTAAGTTGAGGACTCAACTTTCTGTTGAGCTAGACCCCTTTTAAGCCACTATGGAGACAGAAAGTTTTGTTAAGCCAAGTACAGGTGCTAATGACTTTCATTGCAGATCAGTGACAACAATCGCAGAACTTGGGTTAGAAGGGACCTCCGACATCCCTCATTCAAACTCCTGCTCAAAGCAAGACTAAGTTACAGTGGTACATATAGCATGACACCTTGAAACAGAAGTGAGAAGATGTGGGGAAGTTTCTAGGTAAAGGTCTTTCCAGAGCTTTTTAGAAATTTTTATCCAATCTTAGCAGTATATAAACAGAATTTGCTCTAGAGCAGAGCAGCTGCTCTGTTACTCAATAAAAAGATTTTCTATATTGCATTGCTGGTGTGCTCTGAGCTTCTAAAAGCATTATAGAGGGTGGAATCAGAGGTATATGGTAGAAACCAAAAGGGAAATGGTTGCATTTAAGTTTAGCACAAAAAACTGATTATAATTTCACAGGGTAAATGAGGGAGAATGGAGTAAACTCCTACACTGAGCTTACTGCTTGGAGATTCTGCCACAGTGAGGCAGAGAACTGAGAACAACCTGGAGGCTTAATGTGGGTATTCACTCCCACAGGGATGCTGCTGACTGACTTAACTGGAACTATATTTGAAGCAGACAGTGTTACATCTTCTGCCCACTTTGTACAAGATCAAATTCCATCCACTCACTCATAAACAAGAACTTCTCTTTTCTCAAAAATGTAATTACAAATTTTAAACAGAAAATAGCAAGTAAACATGCAAAAGTTTGAATAACTCTGGATGATTTGCACTAGCATTTCTCTGCAAATACAAACTTTCAAACAGTGGAAATAATGAGTGTCCCTGATAGCCATTTTCCTCTTAGCCATACAGCAACCAACAAATCTGCCTTATTGTTATTGCAAGGCACCAGTGAAACTGTATGAGAGTATCTGAAAATGTAAGAAGTATTAAAAAAGTCAAATGGTCTGAGCTTTGTTATTCACATTCAGCTAATAAGGCTAATGTTAACTTTTGGAGGCATCACTGTCTATAAATTACAGGAAAATGAGCTGGGCAATTAGCTGGAAGCAAAATAAGCATCCTCATCTTCTGCAAAACATAGCAAATTATTTTATAAATAAGTGTTTGATCAAATAATCATTTGATCTTGAGGGGTGTGTAACCAAAGTTTTCAATCACTTCTCCTTAACTGCCAAGAAATTTCAGAATTACGGAAGCTATATCATTTTGTCAACCTTCGATGCACGGAAATGTTGAGGCATGTCCCAACAAGATGATTATCTGTCTGACTTGCAGTTGAAAGCTATTAGATGTTACTTTTTACATTAGCTGAGAATTGCCCAGTTGCAGTTTTTAAGTTTGTTAAGGATGACAAAGATGAGCATGACAGGCTTGCAGTGATTAAATGCTCTTGAATTTATTTCACAATGTGCTAAATGTTTCTTATGATACAATCTTAAAATTAGAATGAACTGATCTTGTACCTACTGAAGTTTATGACATGATGAATTCTTTAGAGAGTAAATTACAATGAAACATTGATAGCAAATCACTTGGTTATAAATGTAGCTCATCCAAAAACACATCATGACAAACCAACGCATTTTTTTCAGTAGTGTATGTCTGCTCTCATATCTGATTTCAGCAAATATGGCTATTTTCACCTTATACAACCACTTTTACTGAGGAGAGGGAAAGCAGGCTTTACAGTCACTGCGGAAGAGCTGAAATTTTACGAAAAGCTGATTAGGGGTAGTTTGCTGAGAAACATATATACTATACGCTAAAAAATTAAGTGGAGTGTGCATGTACTTCACAAGTGTTGAATTTGGACAATGTATATTTCTCTATCTTCGGAGTCCTAGTTCTTTCAATTTCTTATAGTTTGTGGAATTAATTATGTCCATTTCTATCTCAAATGCAGAAGTGGAACAAATAATTTCCTTGGATAAACAGACTTGAACAGATTGTAGAAGACCACAAAATATTGATTATGTTAAGTTTGAACTTCAAATTAAGGCACAAATGAAGGTTAATTGCAGTTATTCCTGTAAAGAGTCTTATGAATAGCTTTAAAAATGTATTGAAAAAGCATCAAAACTGGTTATGAGTACTATTTCCAGGAACAAACTGAAGTTTACAGGACTGAATTGTATATTCAAGGGTAGTAGATGTGAACAGAAGGAGAAAAAAAATACAGGATTTGCTAAGGGAAATGACATTTCTTTAAATTGCCCCTTCAAAAAAGGCATTCTTCCCTTAATCACGTAGTTATTTCCAAGACAGGTGATCATTCTGCTTTGGATGCAGAAGAGAGGCAGTGGTTAGACCAGCACTATATTCTAGCTAATCTTAGCTGAAAAACCTACTTTGGTTATTCTCAGTAATCAGCAGAGAGTGAAAAAGCAGGTACAACTGCCAGGTTAAAACCAGAGACAGGCAAGGACGGTTTAGTTCCACCTCTGTAACCACTGCTCTGTCCTGGGCAGATCACAGCTCAGCTGGAAGAGGGACTGTAACCAAAAGCTTCCCACAGGCAATTCAGACTGTTCCCACCAGCTGCTGTGTGTCCTCTGCCATAACCAAACCAGCATGCTGGCTATAGGCAGCTGGAAATGGCCAGTACCAAAGGGTCAAGAGATCTGCCTTGTGTTCTGGCTTTATCGCTGCATTATTTTTTACTTCCATCCAGGTGCTAAGGATGTTGTTGCTGTAATTACTACTGAATTTGCAGTATGATTGGTCTGGAGTCCTTATATACACACATCACTTCAGGACACAGTGCTGAATTCTGAGTTCACAGAGTGACAGAAACTGACCTAGTTGTATTCATGTTTCTCTAGAGATGTGGTATAAATTTAAGCCAGGGAAACTGAGTCTGTCTCTGCAGCAAAACAGGAGAAAATGCTAGTGTAAAGGAGACAGTTTGGACAAGCTGGGATCTGGGCCTTAACAGTCTCCTGAAGTTTAGAGCTGACAAGATAGACATCACTAAGGGAATTCAGCCATTTAACAGAACCTTGAAACAGCTCTCCAAGTGGCATTATGTCCCCACAATGCCACAAGGAGCTCTCCAGCTGTGGCAGTCTCTCATTAGGATGGTGTGACCTATAGAACTTTCCTGCTTACATCTGTGGGCCTGACCACTTTGAAATAAACCCATGAGAAGTTTCTGTCTTTAGCAGCAAGGTGGACCAAGGCTTTTCCACATACCTCTTCAACCCAATGCTTTGGAGACAAACGCTTCCGGTATTTTAATATAAGGCTTTAGGAAGCCTCATATGGTTATGTTTCCTTTTTAGTATTAGCACATACCCACACCCAGAACTTCATTTTCTTAAAATACAAATATATACATGTATAATAAAAACGCTGACAAGTCCTAGTCGGAGTTTAAGAAGTTTTAGACCTGAAAACCTGTGCACCCAAAAAAGGATAAAATGTGCTCCCTGCACTAATTTCTGTTTCTACAGCCTGCCCATCACCGTGATGATGCAGGACACCGCTGCAAGGGGCATGTGCTACGTAACGTCAGCTGGCATCAGCAAAGGTGCTGTGGATACTGCAGAGTTCTACTGTAAGACTGATGACTGTTTTCATGGCATCACATGAAACACAGAAATAAATAGCTCCTCTTCTATGATCACAGCATGGAAGTTTTGCTTTGCTGTCTATCCCTTCTCATTAAAAGCATAAAACACAACGCAAGATAGGGATTAGTTGCAGAGGCAGGCAAACGCAACAGAGCCACAGGGAAGAGCTCAAGGAGTAAAAGGATTGGCACGTGTGCCAATAAAGCCAGGCCTGGTGTCAGCTACGAGTTGCACTCTCAGAAGCCAAAACTGAATTTCACTCAGAGAACAGAGGAACAATAGGCATAGGTGCTCTAGACCACACAGACGTATATACCCATTTCCTTCTCCCCAGCCTCTGTGCAGGTGTTAAGAGAAACCTCTCCCCCAGCAAACTGTCATAAAACTGTTACTTTTTCTTTTCTAAAGTCCTCTTAAAAACAAACAGGCACACACTCTTTTCCTGTGAAGCAAGTTTAGGTTTTTTCCTATTTAAATTACAAACACATCAGAAATCTTCCTCACCACAGCGCATCCTGTCTTTTCTCTGTCTGACATTTAGAGTACAAGCTCTTTAGGGCAGGGTCTGTCTTTATTTTTTATGTCTCACACAGAGCCAAGTCATATTCTCAATGTTAAACAGTAAGTAGAAAAGGCCCATAAACAGTAAGTAGAAAAGGCCCATACACATATACAAGGTTACATGATATATGCCTAGCTTATGTATGATATACACATGATATGGTCAGTAAAACAGGCCTGTACAAGAAACCTCTCTACTTATATACACAACAAAACAGATCCTGACTTGTGTGCCAGAGCATACACACATGGTACAGTGTATAAAGAAGGCCCTTGTAAAATGTACATGCATGCATCTGATTTTTAAAAGTGTCCAGGATCCCTTCAGACTGGGAGGAACAGGGAGAAGCAGAGAAAAGAAGGACTGCAGAGAGAGGACATGTTGTCTACAGTTCACCTCTTCATGATGCTCATTGGCGAGCAGTTCAGGAAGGTGGGAGTGACTTGGCCACACAGACATTGTGCATTGGACTGCACGTCTGAGAAAAGGTTGAGAACCGCTGCTCAGTGTGACCCCTTTCCCCGGCTAAAGCAAAGCAAATACGTCTCTCTCAACAGTTCCCAAGTACCAGCTTTAGGCAGGCGCCATGATGACATCAGCCTCGCTTTCGCAATTATTTAACCTCTGTCTTTCAGATCAGCAATGAACCAGCAAGGGTGACTAATACACACATCACCTCTGGAAAGCTATCAACACACTGAACAGGATGCAGGCCCTCAGGAATGAGCTATTCTTTCATGAGTCTGTTTTGTATTTGGGGAAAGACTGTATGAAACCAAACGTTATGCGTCTGTAAGAAGCTACAGACAAACCTCTGTGCGCCATGGAAATGTCAGCCCTTTTGTCAGAAAGATGCAGATAGCAAAGATATTTGCTTTTTCTCATTTCTGTGTGTTATTTTGTACTACTCCCCTCCAACTCTGGCTCCTGCTCTCACTCTCCATACCAGCAAGGAAAAAGTAGCTTCTCTTAACAGACATCTACAATAAACATGCTGATACTTGAGATGTAAACTGAGAGGCTGGCATTATAACAGAGACTCTAAATCAACCTCAGGACCTTGTTAGCATAACTAGTGATAGGACTGGTATCTTACAAGATCCAGGACAGAAAGTAGAAAAATAGTAATAACAATAAAAAATACAGTGGTATCCCAGCAATTGCTGGGATGATTGCTGATGGTTCAAAAGCAAGTCAGATCTTGTGTGAAATAAATACATTTTCTATGATGTTTAATCTCACAGGAATTCCGCCGGAAATACTCAGAAGCTTGTTAGAATAAAATATGAGAATCTACTCACGTGAACAACAAAAGATTCTTGTGTGGAGGAGCTACTGTGACTCTCATCCTTGTAATAGGTGCACATCTTGCAATTACAAGCACACTGAAAAATAATGCTACCTTCTCTGCTCCGTTGTACTAATTTGAAGCTTCGGAGAAGAAGACAGTACTGGTCTTCCTTCCAACTGAAACTCAAGTAAGATGGAGAAACACAGGGGAAGGGATTTATTCAAGATCAACTGGAAGTCAGTGGCAGAGCCAGAAATAGCACCTGTCTATAAGGGCCCTGAGACCACTAATAAGTCTTACTGACCCTAACCAGTCCCACCTGAAGCCTCCATCCTCTGCCCACGGGCCCAGGAGCCCCACTTAAGCTCAACCCTGGGTCTTCAGTCACTGTATGAGCAAAGCTGCTAGAAGTGCCTGTCTCCAGCTGACCACAGCCATGCCAGTGCCTGAGCATGAACCTTATTGCTCTTGACCCACTGACTGATTTCCTAGCTTGACCTCAGACCTGTCTCATCACTGTGGACCTGCCTGGTGATCACTGTGCTGTGTCTGACCCTGGTTAGCCTTACTAGACCTGATCCTGACCTGTGGATTGACTTCCTGGCTTGAGGTCAGACCTGTCTCGTCACCACAAAATTGTCTGATGATCTTGTCTCTTGGTTGAAGCTGGCTACCACTCCCAGGCCTGCCCTGCTTGCCTCACTTGAGGGCTGTGGGACAGGGCCCCTGGCCGGTGAGGACTCTGACCTTGCAGCTACAATACCCCCTTCAGTTCCCCATCTCTTTGGGAGCAGCTGGTCTTGCTGCACCCTAAAATTATCCTAGTAGACCACCCTGTTTCCATAGCACCAAGGGCAGGAAGAGAAATGCCACATGTATTTTGATATGTCCAGGGAACAGAAGCAGAAAGAAATTGAGGCACAAACTCAAACTGGAACTCTTCTTTGTTCACTGTCTTAAGCATGTCCTTCCTCCTACTTCCTATTGGAGGTGGCAGTATTACCTGCCCCAATGGAAGGCAGCAGCAAAAAGCATTCAAGGGGTTATATGAAGAGGCTCATGTTCTGCATCAGTGTCCCTTCAGAATAATAAATCTTGGCTGACAAGAGTAGAAGCAAGGGGAACCAGGCTTTAGCAGGAGGAAGTGATCACAGCAGAGGGCTTGAAACCACGGGAAGGAAAGGCAGAGACCTGGGAAGGGGAAGCACTGTTAGCTTACCCAGTAGGGCAACTGAAGGATGCAGATGCTGCTAGTGGGGAGCAGATTTGTGTTGGACTACAACATAGCACTAGGGTAGCTCTAGTACTTGGAGCTGACAAAGGCAAATGGGTTAAGCACCAACTGGATGGAGGATGTGAGACGCAAAGAGCTCACAGCAGAGAGGGCCAGGTTGTCCCTTGTCTGATGTTAGATACATTCCTGCTCTTAACTGCAGCTGGGATCTGGCATCAGATCTTAGCTTTCCTGAGCAGCCTTTGGTTCAGAATGCAGCATTCCAGCAGGGTTTATCTTGCACTGGGAGACCTGGATGTCTGGATCCCTGCTTCCACATAGGAAGAGCAGAACAGCTCATCCAATAGTTTCGTCTCTAACTACAATCTCACTTAAGCTTGTCCTTTCACATATAACAGGAGAAATTCCACATAGAGCTCATGCTGAGGTTATAAGGCAGCAATCGTCTAAATCTTCATATACAGGCAATTATTGGCCTTTTAATTTGGAAGCTGAAGGGGGTGACTCAACAGAAAAGGATTCAGGCTGAGTCAGCAAGGTCTTTTCCTTGGGACTTAGATGTACAGCAAGAAAACAAAATAACTTAGGGGGCAGCAGGAAAAACTTTGCATTGTGGAGGTTCATGGTATGGAATGCAGCTTTTCCCACAGTTTCTCTGCGTTTCCTTCTTCCATTCCTGAGACATCCATGTGCAGCCTGTGGAGTGACTGTGCAATTAAGAGAAGAAGAAAGAAGTTAACCCTTTGTACCTCCGTAGCATCTAAAACCTCAGGATCTACAAACCTCCTCAGACACTGCTTTCCTATCTCAATAGTACAGCTCTTTTACTAGAACTGGGCCTTGCTAGAAGTTTATTTTAATTTGGAGATTAGAAATCTGTCAGCCCCACAATTCACAGTGTTGAAGTAAAGACCAGGATCCAGGCTTTTACAGGAATGGATATAGTGAAGGAAAACTGTGGATTACACCTCTCTGGAGTCCTGCAAATGGCTAATTAGCCCAGAGAAGCACAGAAAGCCTTTTCGTTTCTCCCTGCTGGAAGCAAGCCAGGGGAGTCTGCCTTATTCTTATATGAAGTAGTATCTGAAGAAAGATCAAAGAATGAGGCCAAGATTTCATGGCTAGTGAATCAGGCAAGTCTGCAGAGGGTTTCGATATGATCTTTACAATAAAGTGAAAACTCTGCTTAGTGACATGCTAGTTATGGGATATTCATTTTCTAGATTTTACTAATATGTGTGTTAAATTCCTTGGGTCAGTTGATGGCTCTATAATTTCATACTCTTCACACAGGAAAAAACTGATGCAGATGTTTTCAAATGTGTTGGGGGCTTAGGTGTATTTTTGAAATGTAATGTCTGAGATTCCTTCACTTTCAAAGGGGTTTGGGAGACTCACTTGCATGCTTTGGAAAATGTTACCTTAAGCAACTCTTTCCTCAAAGGGTTACCACTGAAGATAGGAAGCAAGCCTCAATCTCATAAGAAAATGCTTTTAGGGACCAGCTAGCAGAGATGAATGTGATCTGTTACTGTCCCTTTGCCCTTTCACCAGAGCACCTTAGAACACTCTCTAATCATAAACGTAGGAAGAATTTGCTTCCCTTCTGTCCATCCCCACCCTGCTCTGGGAAAGAAAAGAATTATTATGACAATTGGGCAATTGTAAAACAGACTAATTAAGTGACTTGCCAAAGGCCAGTTAGTCAAACTGGGGAACTGATCCTGAGCGTCCCAGTTCCTGCTCCTCCTTTGTAGCCGATAGACACAGACCCCGCCGCTGAAAGGTCAGAATACTTCTTCCCTGGGGAACATTTCGTTTCCTCCTTTGAACACTGAGGGAGGGGCCACTCTAAATCACAGGTTAGGCAGGCACTCAACTGAGTTAACACAATGTACTTCCCTACACCATGTCTTGAAGGTGTAGTTAGATGTTATTACATGTATTGCCGTAGCTCCTAGAGGTCTCTGCCAAGAGCAAGCCCCATTGTGTTGGACACCGTTCACACACAGTATGAGAAGTCCCTGCTCCCAAAGAACTTTAATATTCTTTGATATTTCTGGGAAACGTTTCATGAGAGAATTTCAGCATAGAGTTGAGGGCCTGTTTCTTCCTTTTAACCTGGATCACAACAGGATAACTCTACTCACTTGAATCCATACCTGTCAGAGATGAGACTCCAGATTCCTTATGTTGCAGTCTCTCTTTTTAAAAACACTGGAGCATGTATAACAAAGAATCAGGAAATGAGTGGGCAGTTGGCATTAATTTCCTCCATGTCACCATCTTTGGTTGCTGTTGTGGAAACACAGCAAGGCACGGCAACTGCTATTTCAGTGCACAGAGCCATCCCTAAGCCCCAGATGGTGACCATATGATCTGTCCCTCTTGTGGACCATAGACATGTTTCTTATCCTTAGTATTTGACTTCTGCATGCAAAGAGTGCTCACCTAAATCTGCCTAACCACTATGGCACCTGGGTGCAACACAGGTCCCTTTAGGAATCCAGTAAAGACCCAGACAGAGCGTAAATAATTTGTGGAAAAAGCACAACCTGACTCAATTAGAATTTCCTCCATGAATAGCTCCCTATGTCAGAACTTAAGGCCCCAATTCATAGGGAAATCTGGGACCCATTTCCTCAGGAATTGCTAGTTATTCAGGCAGAGAAAGTACTGCATTCTGATTTTGTTTTCTGGACAGTCTGGGGTGGGCTTTACTGCTCACTTGAATAGACTGGATTTATGCTGAGCTGGTAGTAATAAGATGACAAGAGATCTGTCCTTCTAAATGTTACTACTCATGTCCTTCAGCACCTCATCTCTCCTCCCGGCAGAAGGTGTCCAGGTATCAGGAACTGCTGATCGGCTGCTGCAGATGAACACAGCCTACCACCTATGCTGGCTTTGTCCAAAGCCCAAAACCTACACCTGGTTGGTATAAAATGGAGCAATTTTCTGTCATCTCTTTGCTAAGGAGCGCATGAACTCCCAAGGCCCAACACACAGCTCTAGTCATGATCTGGGGCACGTTGGTATTTAAGTGGATAATGGTCCCTATGCAAGAACCATCTGTGGGCCAGAGCCCCGTACATCCCATAAAGCATACTTCTCCTAGAGCTGTGTTAGGACAAGTGACAGTTATCCTTTTCAGAAGTATCTTACTGTGGCCTTTACTCTGGCAAATAGGACTTGTCTGTGGAGTAAGATATTGTAAGAGGAGAGTGAGTCTGGTACAGTCTGACCATCAAGCAATAGTTAGGATGATCTTCCAAAACCTCCAGAGTGTATAATACGTCCTTTTTCAAAGGCCCAGCCTTAGCCACACACTCCTGTGCAAACAAAATTGGATCTAATTCCAACTCCTATGGCCTTCCCTAGAGTTAAACAAAGCCTTGTAGAGCTGAATGATAACAAACCACAGAGGGAGGGAGAAACTATGTGAGGAAAAAAAAAGGCAAAACATCTGTCCCTGACGTTTCAAAAATTCTTATTTGCCTAACTCATCTGATTTCAGCAGAGCTGTATAACTTTACACCAGCTTCACAGTCTCTCTTTTTTTAAAATCTTTCTTCTGACGAGCTCTGAAATCAGCAGAGGTGCTCAGGCAGACGTGTGTAGGCTGTCTCAGACAGCAGGGGCTTCAGGCAAGAGGAATTTCAGGCCAACAGTGGCAAGAAAGAGAAAAGGTTGGTGGTGGAGGAACAGAAGATGAAGAGGGAAGCAGTGAGAGGCAATTCTTGTGGTTTGGAAGTTCCTGTGGCTGTATGTACAGTCAGCATTTCTGTCTGCAAACAGAAACATTTCTGTTTGCTTTGCAAGCCAGATTTCTCAACCTTTGGCCTTCTGACCTTCACTGTATTTGGCACTATGATCAGGTGTGAGATTGTAACTCACTGCTCAGAGGGGCAGAGCTTTTTCACTTAATCCAGCAGCCAGACTAGATGGGGCCTACCCTTTCCATCACAGAACTTGAAAAGGCTTACTACGACTATGAGACAGAATGCAGGGTTAAAGGCTGTGCAAAGAGAAAGCCCCAAAAACACTGTCTTCAGAAGAAGGTTTACCTGAGCTTAAATATTGCCATGTTGTCCAATTTCTATAAAGGCAAACTTCAGGCACAAGGAGAATCCAGGCATGAGCTGCACATTGCTTTTGCATGGTGCTAAGAGTCAGACGAGGGTTCCACCTGCTCGGAGGTATCTAGTGCTACCTCTGTTGGACTCTGGCAGGAGAAGAGGAAAGCAATGTCTTTATATTTGACCAGAAAGGTCGCTGAATTTGTCCTTATCAAATGAAAATAAAATAAAATAAGATTTTTTTAAGGCAGTACAGTTTCTTTATACCACATGCCTGTGTTTATTGCCGTATAAAAATCCCTGTTTGCCTACACTCCACCCAGGCTCTTGTACACACCTGCATAAGTCTATAATTTTATCCCATGAATCATTCTGTACCATCAGATCACACCCAAGTTACCAGAACTCTGAGGAAGTGGCAAGTCCATTATGCTGGTTTTCATCTTTCAATTTTAAAATAAAAGAATTTTTTATTGGCGCCCTGAATCCACAAGTATTTTTTTAAAAATGACAGGCAGAAAGAACATGTGAAATTAATTAATTAAATGCACCCAACAAAAGGGAGTACAAAGGAAGGGAGAGCTAATACATGACTTTTTAAGGGGCTGTTTGGACCTGTCCTGTAGTGGTTGTATCTACCTCACGGGGTACAGCAAATCTTAAGCATTCAAAATCATGAGTCAGCTCACCAAAAATCATGAGACTGAGGAAAAATCATAATTTTCATTTCAAATTAAAGTTTTTTGGCTTATTTGCCTCTGGGTTTTGCAAGCTTGGGAGAGCATTGAGGCCATGGGTTTAAGCACTTAAGCAGCCTTTGAAGGACTTTTTTCCCAGGAAAGTGGAGATTTTCAGCTAATCACTTGTGTCCAATAGCTAAGTGTTTAAGGAACCTACCAAACAACACAAGAGGCTGCAATCCAAAACAAATCAAAATACTGTGGTGTACAGGAGCAATACTGCAGTGATTCAGGCTAGTTGTAGAATGTTCCTTGTTAGAAACACAAAATGAACCATACTCAACAGCATGGAGAGGGATACACAGGCAAATATTTGCAAGTTGCATTTTTTCACTTTTGTTTACAATGTAGAGGAATATACTTCCATCTTAGCAGACATTTCTCACTTTTAACTTCTTAGAGTTATCTTAGGGTTACCAAATATTGTTTGAATTGACTGGCTTTGTAGTTCCTAGGATTAGGCTCTGTGTGCTTTTTGACTTCCAGCCATTTGGCGGCCTCTTCATTGTTGCACAACTGTAACATGCAGCAATGACACAAACTTCTTGCCGTTCAATTAAAAAATGACAAGTAGCCAAAGAAGAAAACTGGATTACCTCCTGGGCAACTTAAGTTCATGTAATATTGCCACTGGGTTGTTTCCTAGCCAGGACACTTAATTGCTGAGAAATGTGTTTACAGCTTGGTATGTGCATCTATTCATTTAGGACCAAGATAGGTGTGACAGAACCATAACAGATTAAGATTGGCCAACAGTCTGGAAGAGGCTGCCTCCAGCGGGCAACTCTACCACAGTGCGAAGACTAAACATCCATAATAGTAGTTGTCTCTGATCCAGTCAGGAAATAAAAGACAAAGAAAAGCAGTGAAGTCTCTTATCTGCTCTGGAAGGGTCTAGCTTTGCAGAGGTGATTGGGCACTTTAGATCAGAGATCTATTTTCTTTCATACACATTCATCATGCTTTATTGCTTGCTAATGGAACAGCAAAGAAGAAATGGTCTAAATCTAATCATGATGCAGTTGACTACGGCTGAAAAAACCCCAGCAACACTGAGTATTAGATACCTTACTGATTCTCCCATATACATAGTCCCCCTGTTTAACAGCCTCCCTGCTCAGCACACCGTTAACAAGAAGTCTGTTTAATTCTACACAGCCACAGTGACGTTTAAATTTGTTGTCTCCTCACAACTTTGGCGCTATCAGTGTGAGGTCCGCCACTCCAAGTGTTGCACTCTAACCAACCTCTGTATGTACTTTCAGATGCTTTGTGATTGGCAGGGAGGCTCAGGGTAGCAGACAAGGTGAATCCTGTAAACATGGCAAGAGATAAGGCAATACCGAAGGGAACAATAACCACAAAACTAGCTCACAGAGTTCAAGGGATGGAGGTGCGTGTACTGTTCATTGTCTGTGCTCTTGGATCAGCTGCAATTCCACATGTAAGCTAACTTCTTCAGCCTCAGCTTTAAGACTTGGAAAGTCCCTTAGCACTGAGCATTATTTAACAAAGAATATATGCTTTCTTTATCTTTTATCTATATAGGAAACAAAACAAAAACAAAACAACTGAGACATTTGAACAATGCCTACAGCTCTGACTTAGGCCATGTCTCTGCCCTTGTTTGCACTGATGTAAATCAGAGATCACTGTAAGAGATTTAAAATAGGCCTTTAAATTTCTTATCACATCACTCCTCTGCTCCGCCAGTGATCTGTTCTGTGTGTTTCTAACAACAGTGCCCATGCTTTTGCCAAGCCACAGTTACATATGGAATGCTTTCTCTCTGCAGGTACACACAGTGACTGTCCCTTCTTTATACTTTCATATAAAACATGCATTTTTCATCCTCCTCACAAGAAGTGCACTACCAATTATACCAATCCCAGGGTTTTTTCACTCATTTCCCCAGCTTTTGCTCAGCTGGCTTGCCCATCCCATTTGTTTATGATGAATGTTTTCTGACATAAACAATTACATATTCCCAGGTGCATTTAACCAGAAAAGCAGGAACAGAAAGAAGTAACAGACTTGGGACTGCCTGGGCTTGCATGGTGGCAGCAACAAATACATTTACATGCTTCAAAGGCACTGATATAGTTTCTTCTGCATTTTGGGGGACTCGTGATTAGAACTGGCTGGTAATGGGTGATTTTTAATTTTCAGGGAATTTCTTATTTTGGTTTGGTTTAGCTTAAGACCAATACACCAGCATTTTCACCTGAGAAATCCAAGGCCATGCCTTGCACATGGCACAGTTGTGAAACTGGTGTAATGCTACCTGGTAGAGGGCAGTAGTATGCACATGCACACATACATGCACACACTCTTGCACACTCACACACACTCTCATACACACACACACTGCATTGCTGTAGGCACCATCCGTGCCATGCCACAGGAACATGACATGAGAGGCAAGACTTGGTCTGGTTTTCTGACTCTCTGCCTTGACCCCTGATCCCCTCAGCCCCACCACTGCTAATTCAGCAGCTCAACAGCTGCCTAACTAACTTCCATAGTATTTGGGGCAGAAATCACAGGATTAAATTCCATAGTTTGAATCATGACATTGATTTTTTCATTTCTTTAGTGATTTATTCTGCCCTTAAAATCCCTGTAACTGATGTTGAATTATCTGGTATTGCCAAGTTTTGTCAAGGGCTTGAGAGAGAGGGTGAATAAAAACATAGACAAAGTTTTTCTCTTATGACTGCAGACTATTCCTACCTCTGAGCTGCCAGGTAATATCATATAAGTCATATTAGACCTTGTTCCCTTTCTACCCTTGGTTGCCATAATTAGTGAAGAAAAATTGATGTACCTGATGGTGACACAAAGCTGAATCTGCATCAGTCTGAAAACCAGGCAGCAATAACACTGAGTAATGTGACCCAACCCTACATGCATTGTGCATTGCTCCATAAAAACCAGGCAATATGGCCTTCATATGGTTTTCAGCTTGGATGGTTCAGCAAAAAAGATTTTTGATAAAAAAAATTTAAGAAACAAGGTCTGAAACTCTATATCAAACAGAAATGATCCCCAAGATACATTAAGATCTGACAGACTCCATTCAATTACCAAGTGGGAGACAGCTGTCTGTCTTTCACCCTTTCTCTTCCTTGAACACAAACACAGTCAAAGTCAGTCCAAATCTTTTTGTTTCATCAGCAGGTTTATCCAGTTACCTGCAGGATGCAGAACAAGTTTAGGTACCAACTAGTGTAACTCAGCAGTGGGCCCAGCGTTATTCTCCCTCTCTCTACTTACTATGTCTGACAAGTTAATTGTCAAAGGAAAGAGAAGCCCTCTCCCAGAAACTGTAGCTTTGGGACTCAGGCCTCCTCTTAGACTTTCCATTTGTCTGTCCCCTTTTCTAAGCACAGTTCAGGGAACTCTCAGTGAAGAATAAGGCTCTTTCTCCTAGACCCTTTGAGAGATTTCCTATTAGTCACTAGGATAATTAAAGGTTCCAGTTGCATTGCATTAGCACCTTTCATGTCATTAGAGTCCAGCTGCAGTGCGAGAATCACATATTTGCTGAGACTCCTGTGCCAGCCAGCATGCTGGGAGCAGAGTTTTACATTTCATCACTTTGTAAAAGAAATACAATTAAGCAGTGTTCCCTGATCGTATTGCAGGGCAGCTTGCAAGAGGGGCTCTAAGCACCAATCACTGGAATGTCTGGCCACGAGTTGTATTGAAGTGGTGGCTTGACAAGGTTTTATGAACATATTGTAATAAATCCGTGGCCACCTAAGACTACTTATTTGTCCATGTACTGCACATCAAAGCTCCTCAGAACCACACAGTGGAAATGCCAGTTGCGCTTCGGCACTTGCTTTGCACAGCACATGGTATCTCCTCTTGACTTATAGGAAAATCTTCACCCTTTATTAGTAGTGCAGGTGTTGTGCCACAGGGTTGGGGAGTTCTGAATTCACCCTGCAAAGGCTACTGGTGCAGAGATTTAGTTCATTATAACATTGTTAATTGACAGACTTGTGTGCCTGTCTAGTCAATAACAGCCTGCTAAAAATATGCATTAACTAGAGAGAATGAATCAGCTGCTAATAGCAGTCTGCCTGATTGTCAGCTTCTATCTATCTTCAGTATTTGTCGGAACCTTGTCACTATTGTACTCTGGCAGCTCCAAGCCTCTAACATATTTATCCTCCAAACACTCCTCTGGGGCAGGGCGGTTGTTGCTCTCACCAGTTTACAGATGGGAAACTGTGATACCGAGAGGGAGAGTGATTTGCCCAAGGTCACACAAGAAATCTGTAGCAAAACAGGGAATAGTACATCAGCCTATTAACCCCAGGGGGATTAACCTACCCCCCAGCCAGGACATAATTCTTGTCTCCTTCCTCTTTCAAATCAGCAGAGCTATAGCAATTTATACCAGTAGAAATTCTTTCAGATTCCTTGAGAATACGAAGCCTTCTGTTTATGAGTGGATGAACTAATAACTAAGTGCCCGCATTCCCAAAATGCTGACATCCCAAAGCCAAACTTTAAAACATTAAATATGCACACTTCAAAACTTGTTTAAAATCACTGCCTCCTTTAAACCAAGTTGTAGCTCTTCTCTTTGTTTGTGTGCATTTCTTCTAATTGCTAACACCTCTAGCTCCAGGTGTAGAAAAAGAATGGCCACCCTACACTTCTGTTGGGAGGCCTAGAACGAGCAGCAGTGTTAGAGGAATGTGAACCTGTGATCTGGCTTTGAGTCTTGGCAAGTACATGAGTCATTTAGTTCATGTACCAAATACGTTTGCTTGTAATTCAGTAAGCTGACATGGGATCTTAAGGAACATTAACTCATGTGTTACTGTGATGCTGTGATTGACTGTAATATTGCTATTATTAATGTTTCTTATGTGCTATGCAATGAACAAATGTAAGATAGGTGTGATCTTTCATGTGAAGTTTGCCTTCCAAATAACATATGATAAAGAAGAAAAGATAAGGAAAGAGTGGGGCAGTTGATCTCAAGAACATAGACATAAGGTAACTAATAATGGGCTGGAATCTTGCCCAGTTTGCGGGAGCCGTGAATTCAGGCACAGAAGCTGAGCAGTGCCAGTCACACTAGAGGGGAAGGATGGTGTAATCAGGTGAGAGACACAGTGCCAAATGCACATCACTGCAGCACGGCTCCGTGTGTCTCACTGCACTAGCTAAAAAAAAATCGGCCATGCGTGTGGAGCCCCTTGAACAGTCGCCTTCTACTTCTTGATGAAGTTGTACTGCAGCTCTATTCCTGAGTTTACAAATGAAACACAGATGAGAATTTTTAGTACATGACAAGTCTAGAAGTAAGATGGTAAAACCAGCAAGATCTAGTCAAAGAAAAAGTTCTGTTTCTTTTTCTTAACTTTCTTGGGTTTGCCTTATACACTTTTTCAACAAGGACCACACACATACCGTACTATGTCAGGGGTGCCTCTTATTCTTGCATGCAGCTTCAAAACCCCAGGTTGTAGCTATTATTGTTTCAGGACCACAATTCTATACAGGGAGGCGCTGTCAGAAGAAAAGCACCATGGTTTCTCTCAGGCTGGGGAGAGACCCAAACCACCAGTTCTAGTTCCTCTGCCTGCCTTTCCTCCCTGTGATTTTTCTTTCTTTGCACAGTTTTGGCAGGGTTGCTTCAGGAAGTCAAACCCCCCACTCCACTCTTCTGTGTCTTACAGGCAGTTGTGGCTTCAGCTGCTGTAGAAGGCGATGACTCTGCAGGTTTCTCCTTCCTGCCCTTGTAGTCTATCAACCTCTCCATCAAGAGGAGACACTCAAGCTGACAGTTGGTGCAGCTGCTGTAGCTACCAGCCAGTCATGGCTACTGGGCGGCATCATTCAAAGGAAAAGAGAAGTACACAGAAAGGCCTGCCAAGCCGTGCAGTAGACACAAGCCCTTCCTGGAAAAAACGAGGGTTTCCAGTCTTTTGAGAACCCCAGAGGATTTTCTTCCACCTTCCTACAGATGGAGCGATTGGGCAGACACTTGACTGAACCATCCTCAAGCCCTCCCAGCGAACCAACAGCAGGCTCTGTTCTAAAGACTTGTGTACAATTAGGTAAAGTAAACTTCAGAGCTGTCTAGCCCACTGATCCAATACGGAAATACCTAATTAAGGGACTTAGAGACAGATACAGTGTCAGCTTTTACTGGGACAGACCTTGCTGGATGTAGAAAAATTTGAGCTGGTCTCTAAAAGCTGTAGGTTCGTGTCCTACGAAGGAGGAACTGAGATGAGGGCTTCAAGGACAGCGTTATTTGAATATCTGAAACGTTCGTTTTCAGCTCACTAAGGTCTGGCATTGATAATCTCTAGTTCCCCTAAAACACTAAAATATCAAAGGAGAGCAGTGAATGGTCTTTGTGGAATGAACGAGTACCATCACAGGGAGGATTCCCCAGACAGCTGACACTCAGTGAGTGAGCTAGGCGAGTGACTTCACCTATTTGCACCTCTCATCAGCATCTACAAAATGGAGACTACGGCTGGTTCTGGGGATGACACAAGTCTGTGCCTATACTTGAAACCAAAGGGTGATATTAAAAAGAAAGGTGCCTAGGAAATTGCTGACAGCACTGTAAGGGTAAACACCAAAGTGAGTAAATTCACTCTGTAAGACGCTGGTAAACTCTCCCAAATGAGAACTGGGTTAACTTCATTTATCTGCTTTCCCTCCTGTCTGCCCTCCTGGCAATATTAATTATTAAGGAGGTGTAAGTCAATTCAGAAGTAAAAACAACAATCCATAACAGTCCCATTAATTAACACCCTGAACTTCCTTTGCACTTTGTAAGTACATGGTTAGCGCCAGATAAAAAGCTACTAAAGCCAGGGAAAGTCTCCCGGATGTCAGCTACTCAAATGCTCACAGGTATTAATGAATTCACAACTTTTCAGTGAGATGGGTCAGCATTGTTAACCCCATTTTACAAATGAGGATATTGAGGAACAGAGAGGGGAAGTGACTCACTGAAAACCACCCTGTATTAGAGACAGGAATAGGACTCAGATCTCATGACTCCCATTCCTGAGTCTTAATCGCTATTAGATCGAAGCTGTATAGCTTCGCATTTTCTGAGGGCTGGAAGAGAAGAGGGGAGAAACAAGAGGTGGGAAGGGTGTGGAGCTTCTTTGAGTCAAAACTGAATGCAAGTTTCCTGGAATGGAGCCACCACTAATTTCAATAAATTTACTTAGATCTTGAGCTTTAGGATGGCATGAGCAGCTGTGAGTCATCTTGGCCAGTCAAAGGAATAATTAATTGTTGTGGGCAAATCTCAAAAGGTTTAGTGGGTCAGGTAAGGTAAGCAGCTAAGCTTATCCTTGACTGCTCTTTTCTGCTCTGCAAACTATGCTGGAGACACTCACTAGAGCACTTACACCATGGTTTCCTTATGCTAGATCGGTCCATCTGTTGCACACACTTTCTGCCTCATCTTCTACTTTGATTATAAACTATTCAGTGCTGGGATTGTCTCTGTTTTAGAGGTTTTTATAGCACCTGCCATTGCACTGCTCTGATCCATATAAGGATAAAGCAGTACCAGAGGTACAACTATCACCTAAATAGTAATAGGAGGCTGAACAGTTTGGCTCCTGAGATTTTTTGTGCTTCCTGATTATAGCACGAGTGGTTTCCTTGTGGTGCTTTGATAGTTTTGCCCCCAGGACAGCTCACAACCAGGAAGTACAAGAATGCAGAGCAGCAATAGCCAGAATTTGCAGAACAGCTCAGCATGCAGGATCAGAAGCAGATTTGCAAAAGAGCTCAGCTCCCATTTAGGCACCAAAATCAGTATCTAGATTTTAAGAAGTGCCAAGCTGGCAGGCTACAGAGCTCTTTAGAAAAGCCAGCCCTCATGGCTGCTTCTGAGTATTTGAGGATCTGGCTCAGCTTTTCAGGCTGAAGGGGAACCAGAGCTATGTGAAAAGTGTCACCCTGACTTGGTGTTGGGTATGCTTATTTTTTCAGAAGTTCTAGCCTCTCTTATGTACTGTAAGACGAGCCATGCAAAAGTGTTGCGTTCTCACAATCAGTCCTTGATTCCAAACAAAAATGCAAAGCTCAGAGTAAAAAGGTGTCTTTTTTTCCCATTCTCCTGCCCTGAAAACTCAGCTTCTCTCCAGCTCCACTCATTAGGCAGTGCCTGAGTTTGGTGATTGCCCTTCAGTTCTCTAAGGGTCATAGCCAGGCAACAGGAAATCTCATGGAGCAGGGAACACTAGCTGTATATGTTCCTTCCCACCGTCCCTAATCCATAACTCATTTTTGAGCAGGGGAGACAAGCAGTAGCCTACATGATGGATTGTCACTTGGGGCCACTGCTCCAGATTACACTTTGAATGGGACAGGACAGGTAGCTGTAACTGGGTTTCTGACAACCCGCTCCAGCTCCGTGCCTTCCAACACTGCTTCACCTCACAGTAGAGCACCAAGGAACATCTGGCTGTGAGGAGTGACCATGGGAACCTCCTGTCTCATGCCAAAACCCATCAAGGCTTTTTGAAAGTATGACAGGCTGTCAGCAACTGTCTATGTTTTTTGGCATGTTTGCAGGGCACAACTCTTGGCATTTAATTATGAGCTGATTCCTAACAGCACAACCTCCTCTGAGCTGGGCTGGCACTACAGGGCTAAAGGGAAAGGGGATGGAGGAGAAGGAAAAGGAGAACTCCACGTTGGTCTCTGAACTCAGCAGATTGGAGTCTGATGCACTGGGAGAACAACCCAGTTGGAGGAGATGTCCCTCACAGCTGGATGAGAATTCACTACTGAAAATGATTTGTGCCCCCAAAATGACAGAATCCTTGAAATTCAAGAAACTTATTGGCTTGTTAGACTCAGAAAGAGTCAGGACTCTGGCCAGTCCTGGCCAAGCTTATGGGTAGCCTGCCCAATAGGGTACTATGGAGCACAAGTTTCTGGGATGTACAGTTTGGGGACAGCCTCTCCACATCAGACTGGGCAATATCAGCTCTAATGGGAATGTTCCCACTGCAGATTTGGCCCAGCCAGTGACCTCCTGTTTTTGTGTGTTCTTTGCTTCCCATCTGGACCTCTTTGCATGACTGCTCCTTTTCTGATCCAGTGCAAAGTCAAATAGTTATGCCAAGCTGAGTTTGATTTTTTCACTGGGGTAGAGTAGAGGCACTCCACAGCTCGCATTGTGCTCAGTCGGGAGGTGAGGACTAACATACCTGTGGAAGCCCTGAGAACCTCACTGAGAGCCGATAGGCATGCAGGAATTTAAAAGCCCTGAAGCCATGTCTGAACTGGGAACTTCAGAGCACAGACTTTCAGGTTCAGTTTCATTTTGAAATGTCTGTAATGAAACATTTTGATATTTAAAAATTATTATAATTTACTTTCCTTTCCATGGGAAATTTCAAATATGTCACTTTTTTGCACTGAAATAGAAGTCTTCATTCCCCACCCAAATTTTCCAGGAATTTTCCCAAATTTCCAAATTCTAGGATTACCCATAAAGCAGGCATGCTGACTTTCAACCCTCTCTAGTGCCATTACTCCACAGTCTTTTTTCCAATTATGATTACATTTTAAAGAAAGAGTTTATAATCCTTTGCCAAAAAAAATGAGCTTCTTTTAGGTTCCAAGTCTGGAGAAAGGTTCCCTTTTGTTCCTACTAAAGAGATATGTTGCCTGGTGCTGACTGGGAGCAGAGACACTCCTGCATTCCCAGCCCTGACACTAACTGCCCCTGTGGCCCCAGGCTAATCGCTTAAATGCTCTGGCTCAGTCTCCCCATTGGTAAAACAGAGATAATGATACTTACCATCTTCTTCACAGGGGTGTTGCAGAGAAATAATTAGTTTGTGTCTGTAAAGCACTTTGAAGATAAAAAGCACAATACAATTGATAATAATTATTGCTATGCAGACTGGTTCTTCCCTCCCTAACGACTTATTGGTGCAGAAAGGTAAGGAAAGCCCTGAACTGAACTAAGTGTCTCTCCTGGTAAAGCCCCAATTTCAGCAAAAGTGTATCTAAGCCAAAACCATAAGCCAGCCACCACAACATTTTGTAAGCGTCAAATCTGGTTTAGTGACCCTAGTTCTAACCTGCCAAAGTTAGATGTATCACTGCTTGGAAAAGAGATTTGTTTTTCCCTGCCTCTTTTTCTCTAGTCCCTCTCAGATTTTAATAGCATTTTGTGCCTTCAAAAGCTTCCATCAGTCCCTCATACCTCTGCCTTTCCTGGCATGGGGCAGCAGCTTATTATACACTAGTTTGTTACAGCCTTCGCTTCAAAGATCTACAGTTCAAAGGGTCCTAGAAGTGTTGAACAGGTCAGCACTTTAATGCTGATCCACACATCTTTAGAGGGCAGTAACATAGCCACAGTTTTGTTCCTGGGGGAAACAGAGAATAACTGGTTTGTAGAGTTCCCTTTGGCCTTAAAGCTGGCCACAGAATTGGATGCTCCTGGTGGCAAAGATCAAGCGTCAAGGAACCCTGTAGTGGATGAGCATGTAGGGCTGTGATGTAGTGAATGAGTGAAAATGTGTCTTTATGAGTCACTGACTTGTTGTTAATGGGAGCTGCAGAGGGACAGAGGAAGGAAAAGGGAATAGGGGAGTAAAGGAGAAAAAAGTATCAGAAAGGATAAATTAATCTAATCTAGTTCTTTCCATGCACTTATTTTTTAAGACAAGTGATAGAGGGATGGCATACCTAAAGATGAGCAAAAACAGATCAGAGAAAATACTACCCCAAATGTACCTCCAGCGCAACCTGAACCAGATCCTCTTCTCAGATGGGGGGAGGAGGAACAACAAGAAACACACACACCCCCCATAGATATGGAATATTGGCTAAAATATTTTTCATTTGCACATAGACTTGAACTTCCTGTACAGAGGGTCAAAATCTTCTGCAAAAGGCCCTTCTTGCTGCATTTATGGCCCAGGAGGAAGCAAGAAAAAGCAGAAATCATCCTGTTCCGCTGAGAATCCTAAAGACCCTTTTCCAAACAGACAGTTTGAAGAAGTAGCATTTGAGTCACTGGACATATCTTTAGGCTGAATCCAAATATTGAAACTAAATGCCCAATCTTCCTTTCTGATATTAGCCAAAGTGGAAGAAGCCATTTTTGCACTGGGTATATTCATTGTCTTTTAAATTGGTCTGAATCAGATATGGTATCAAGCCCAGGAAGAGCTTTGCTCTTAGCAGCTTTATATGCATATATATGTATACACACAGTGGTTTTAATCAAATGCAACATGCATGAAGGCAGAATTTGCCCTGCAGTATCTAGTTGGGAGATTAATATTAGCAGATTGCTTTGAGTAACAAAACCAGAGATGTTAAAAAAAAAAAACAAACAAAAGGGGGTCTGCGAGGATGTTACCTTGGGAAGAGCTGTGTGCTACAGCACATGAATTAAATGCACGACTGAAATATATCACAAACCAGCCGTATCAGAAGACTGCAGCATCTCCTGGTTGCAATTTACTGCAAAGCATCATTTAACTACAGATGCCTACAGACTGCAGATATCTAGACTGTAGACATCTCTAGACAATTACAGAAAGACTATTTTGATGGCTTAAGTAGTATGTGGGTCTTGCAGCAGAGAGGGCTGAATTTCCCACCAAGGGAATGATTCAAGTGACAGAGTAAAAGAAATTTGGGTTCTAACAGAACAGGCTCCATCCCAGCTGCTCAACTTCAGCTTGGTTGTCAGAAAATCCAGTCCATAATTAGGACACCACTCATTTCTTATTTCTCTTGTTTCACCTCCTTGTTTCTGGTCCCTGGGGGAAGGGTGTTTTTATTCACTGCAAAGCTGGTATAACAAGACCCTGAGCACCATCTTATAGAGAGTACCTGGTAACTTCTCAGTCTGCAAAGGTGAGCACTTACATTTCTGAAAGGCATTTTTGCCATTACCCATCTAGATTGATGTCCATGACCAGAGGCCTGAAATTCTGTTTGCACAGCCATAGAGACTACTGCAAAACCCTATGTTTTTATGAGAATATAGGGCGATTAAAAGCATATGAAGTGCATAGGTGCCTACTATAAACAGAGATTTCATTTGGGAAGAAGAGGATGCTGTATTTGACCTAAACTATGGAAGTATAGTTCTTCTGAGTCTCAGGTGAAACTGCAAAGCTGCCCTGTCTATAAAGCTTTGTCCTTCTGCTGAGTCTGCCTTAGGCTCAGCCATTCTTGCACCTTCAGAAAATACTAAGAAATATGTTTTCCTGCTTCTTTTTCCAGGGCCTGGGTGGCATGATCTCTTAATGCATCTGCCTGTTTATGTTAGCAAAATGGAAAGCAGCTTTGTTTATGGAAAAGATCTATTTTTGTTTTACTTTTTTTCTCTCAACTAAACTGACTTTTATCCAGGATCGTGTTTTGCTTTGGGAAAAGAAATGTGGTGCAACTCTTAGCCCTAGCTTGAAAGTCAGGTCAAGAGGAAAGGGGGAAATCCTGATCATATTATTTAATATTGTAGGATTACACTGCAGCCTGGAAATCTAAAAGAGCGGAAGAATTAATATCCCCCTCTCCTCTGCAACATCTTGCTCTGTGTCCCTGTGCAATGACATTTGCTATTCTCCCACATATATTTAGACAAGCCAGATCAGAAACAAAATCAGTATTTCCATCTTATGGGCAGGGGGGTAGCGTGTGGCATGCAGGGGAGAAAGAAATTTCAGAAGTCATCATGCTCCCCTGAGGATAAATCATGTCATTCTGTGTCTTTCAACTTCTTCAGACTTTGATCTTGTAAGAGATCAAACAGGGTCAGGACATGGATGGTAGATTTTGAATGAAAACCCAGACAGGGCATCGTGACGTGGAGATGATGTGGTAAGGTGTGGAGCACAGCATGCAATGTTCTCCCTCTGCAGATATGGAGTATCTGAAAAGTATATATGTACATGTATACTGCTTTATTGCTGAAAGGTGAAGGGTCCTGATCTTGACTTGGAAGTCAAACTAAGGTCTGGCCAGTCTTCATCATGAAATACTGCTGGACAGTTTTTGGCAAAAGCTGATACTTAAAGCTTGGGTTCTAATTTTAGCTGTAGTGCTGACTCACAATATGGATTTTGTCAATTCTCTGCATCCTCCTCAAAGAGATGGAGATCATACTTCCCTGTTTTGCAGAAATATACTGACCTCTTTGAGTGTGTAGTATAGAGTTGGGGGATGTATAAATTATGGCCATCACTTTATGACATTTAACAACTCATGGTGAAACCTATATATAGCTATATAATGTATCCTTAAAGCTCTGTGACATAGGGAATGTATCATCCCTATTTCAATTATGAAGATTTAGATGTGTGTGTGTGTGATGGAAAACAGTGGTAGCATTGTCTACTATGAAGGTTGTCTGACTTTCCACAGTAACATATTTGTATACATGTGTGTCAGTTTGTATAATGTACGTATACATAACTGCATTAACAAACACTGTGTTAATGCAATGTTATTTTGATTCCAAAGTGAAGAGCTCAAAAATGAAGGAAATTACAGACTTTAGGTGGGCCATGCAACTTCAGTTCAGCCCCACTGGGCATATGGCTTTATGACACAGTCATTTAGCATATAGTCACACACAGTTTTCATTCCACATTCTTCCTCTTTCCATTTTCAAAGCCTTGTGCAAATCGCAGTACTGGTTGCACCCTTCAGACTAATAGCCATAGGAATTTTTAAATACAAACTGTTTAAGTGACCTAAATGTAAGAGTTTGCTACCACTGTCCAGTAATAACACAATATGATAGCCAGGGTATGCATTATTAAGAAGGATAATGAACAACGATAATAATCCTTAATAAGTCATAAGAAATAATAAAGTAGGTAATGAGGTGCCAGTTTTCACAGTTACCTCTGAAATGTTTCTCATGTTGACTTGAGAAAAATCATATAAGGGGATGAAAATGACCATTTCTCTTGATTTACTCTCACTTTTGACATTTCTTCCTAACATCAAATTTGTGAACTGGAACAACAGAGCTTAACCGTGTTCTGATACATGTTTGGTGCAGAGAAGTCTTTTGAAAAATGCAGAATCGATTGAAGAACAAGGAACAATAAGATATCAGCTAGTTTCTGGCTGATTTCCCATCTGACATTGTAAAAGCATCCAAGACTATTTGTTTAATTTGAAAAAGAATAGTGAACCATGCCATTCTGGAACCCCTCCTAGCACATATGCACACACACAGACCCCAGTAACAAGCTCCCTACCCACAGCCATCTGTCATGTGTGTCAATTGGAGCAAACCACTAATATTCCTCAACAAGGAGCTCATTATAGTTTCCTCTTCATCTACACGGCTTTTGTAAAAGATCACAGTCTTTGGGAATGTGCAGCAGGGAGGACAGGCATTCTGGACTGGGGTGCAGTCTTTTCCTTTGCTACTTGTCCACATCAAAGTCTATGCATTTCAGTAACAACTATTATTATTGTCGCTTAGGATAACATCCCTTCTTCCTAGAACATAGGTCAGCTGTGGGATCAACCTAAAAATGACTGGCAGCCAGTCCATGTTGACCTTCTCTGGACTGTTTCAAGAGTTTATTTAATTTTCTCTATCATCTGTAGGCTGTTTCGAATCATCCATTTAATTTAAATTTTTCCCAGTTTCCCATCACCACAAGGGAAGTACTCACTGGAGCAGATTTTCAAGAGATACCACAGCTCAGTTCCACCATCACACACTTCATTCCCTATGATTTCACTGCTGGTCAGCCCAGATTTAATATTTCAGTAGAGTTTCCTGCCCTTGAAACTCCATAAACTCTTTGGGACAGAGAAGATTTTGTCGTATCGGAGTATTCAGCATACAGCACAGCACAGCAAGGCCCTGATCACAACTACTGCAATATATTAAACAAAAAATGGCAAAACTACAGAGAAAAACTCTGGCACACAAAGAAATCCTTTCTCTTAAGTTCTACCTGAAGCAGATGCTGGTGGTATATTTAACGTGTGGGGCTTCACTGATTTACACCCTTGTAAAAGTCAGTATTCAAAGCGCCTTTTCATGTGCAGCTTCCATCTAAGTAAAGGGGATACTGCATATCAAAGGCAGCTGCACCAGCCACTTTAGATTTATTAGTAAATCCATTGAAAAAACATTTCCAGTGAAATAAATCTCAGCCTGCTGACTTCCTCCTATTCTTTACTTATCCTCTTATTGATTTTTGTCTCGGAGATTTAAACCTCTCAATTTGTTTTATGAGACACTTGTCGAACAGATGACAAGAAAAAAGACAGTGCTGGATATTTTCCTTAGCAGTTTTAAGTAGAAATAAAGAGCATTTCTTTGAAATTAGTCTTGCTCTTGTGACACAGTAGGAAGAATATATCTGACAAGCCCTTTAGAAGGCTTTAGTTTGTGCATAGAGAAAGCTCACTGGTTGCCACCAACACAGCTTTGTGGCAGCAGTGCTCCAGAAGCTCATTGACAAGTCTGACATGTAAACAAGCTGTTGCTAAAAATATTTAACCTAGGGGACCCTGGCTAGTTGAAGGGGCTAGTAATGGAATACAGATCCCTTCACCTCTAGGCATCTGTTCAAAGCTAGGCCATTGACTGAAACTCATTATCGTCTGATGGCTGTTCAGAGGAATGAGTAGGTGGGCTCTGCTCTGTGTCCTGTGAGCAAATTGTTGCATTACTAAACTGCAACAGAATCTCAACAGAAAACTGGGGCCTGGCACCTTCTGGAGGCTGGGGCAGCTCCTCCCAGGAGGAGGGTGTCCTCAGCTTACTCCCCTCCAGCTCCCTTCCAAGGACATCTCACCTGGCAGACTCTTGCATCTTTGCAACAGCTCCCCTCGCACGTTGCTACTGCTGCTGTTCTGGAGGTGAGAGAAGATGGAGGAGCACATCCATCCCCATCCTGCTCCTGCCTCCTGCCCTACAACCTGAGCCTGTCCCGGCCGATGAATGCCAGCAAGGTGCTGCTCTGAAACCGAGATGCCCACTGCAGTCATTTCTAAAGGTTCTCTAATAATTTCTAAAGCTTCTCTAACTGTGATTTTCCAGGAAAATAGGTCACACATGCTAAAACACCATCTCCACCTTGGAGGCCCACCTCCTGGAGCAGGAGTGAGTGACGGTGAGAGAGCAGCATGAGGGTCACTCACCGAATGCAAGGCGCTGGCATGCACCGTTGGCCTGTGCAGTGCCAGGCACAGCACGGCCTTGTCCAGGCTCTGCTTTTGGGGCAATCTCACAGTATGGTCTTACACAGCAACAACAGCCATTGCCACACATGCCCCAGGGCTTAATCATGGCAGCCTGTTCCCTGTGGTCTGCGCCGTTTCCCCAGGGTTGAGCTGAGGTAAGGGAACGCTGAGAGCGGACAGGGAGGGGGAAGCGCAGCCCTTCCCTTCAGAGCCTCTGTGGGGACGGATCCAACCCGCCCAAGCCCAGACAGGGTGAAAGTAGGTCAGAGAAGTCCTGTCAGACCAAGTGCCTGTTTCTCTCCTCGGCTCCTCAGGGGCCTGCCTGCAATGGGGTCGAAGTCAGGGATGGGGAATTTCTGTTCCCATACATTTTAAATTGCTGTTACATCACTTACCCTCCTTTGCACTGGGATGTGTGCTCCAAGATGGCTCTGTCAGCTTTCAGGCACAGGAAACGCTTTCCCTCCACTTTGTTATTCAGCTTGAGGCTTGGCAGCAGCTTTACACCTAAAATCATGCCCTGAAGAGGCCCGAGGCAGGCAGTGAGGCACCGCCGCCGCCGCCGCAGACCCTGGGCTTCCCCATTTTGGTAACACTTACTAACCCCGCATTGTTTCCCTGGCGTGGCAGAGCTGCCCCTCACGCCGCGCGTAGCCGGCGCCCTGCCACAGGGGCGAGCCACACACCATGGGGCTGCCCGACTCCTCGCCTCAGGACCCGACATGGCAGGCAGGCCCAGTCAGGGTGCCCTGCCTCCACCCCCTCAGAGCCCCCCCACAGCCGGCCGCAGCAGGGAGAGGGGCTAACTTTCACCTTATGTCACATACTCCATATTAAAACATATCTATGTTATATACATATACGACATAGGCGGGGGAGATTGCTCCCAGGCACTGGGATTTGTATGGGGTGAGGGCTGTGGGGTATGGAGGCCCTGTCATCCTGACAGGCAGGGGAGGCTGTGAGAAACCATGCTTGGAGGAAAGAGGTGGGAGACGCTCGGCCAGTCCCTGCTTTCTAGAGAAAAGTCGCTGAGTGTTTCTGCCCCAATTGCCTCAGGTTGGCAGAGGATAGCAGATGCCCTGTGAGGGGACTGAATGCTGCACAGCCTGCCACGAGCCACACCTGAGGGGAATTTAATGTCGGTGTCCTATAGCGTACTGTATCATTAGAGGTCTTTCTGCTCCCAAAAGCAGAAGGATTTAAATCTATTAATTTTTTAAAAAAATTATATACCTGGCACCTATCCTAATTATTCATTTCATTGTGAGGCCTTTCAGTTCCCATTTAAAAAGAGACATCTCATCCCAGGAGCTCCAGGGCAAACTCCATCTCCACACACACGGGAACATGATGTTGCTAGGCAAGGTTGGTGTTAATTTAACTTTGGGAATAGCAGGAACAATAGGACTGGAAGGGGCCTTCTGGTTCATCAAACTAGTCCTCTGTTGTTAGAGGCAACTATGTTATATAATCTCTTTTGCAAACGAAGCTAGCTCTATCCTAAAGCCAGCTAGGTTATTTTTGTCCCCCTGTGTCCATAGGAAGGCCCTTGGAGAACCTCGCTGCTGTAAGGACATCTCCATCTGAGAAGCATCTTGCTCACCATGGAGCATTGCTCTTATTAAACCCAAACTGCACAGCCTGAGATCTCATTCTATTACATTTCATCTTGTTCCTAATGCTCTAATGCCCAGGATCATACAGGTCTTCCCTGGAATACTCTGACCCTCCACATTTACAGCACTGCACTTAATTTCTGTCACCAGCACAGTCCTACAGCAAGATCATTGGTCTTGTTTGATATTTTTAGCAATCTTAAGTTTTTGCCTTGAGAAATTCTGCCAGTTACATCCAGCAGGCTCCCCTTCAGCACAGGTATCATCTGCATTGGGCAGGGCTATCCAGCCTGAGTAAATCTATCCATTCCCATACAGGGTTTTTCAAATTCAAGGATGTGTATGCAACTCGTGTTCTTCTATCATATATTTTAAGGATGATATGTCCCATATTGGCTGAGAGCTTTGTGAACTCCAGCCCTCTGGAGAACACCTGGATGCCACACCTTACTCTGGCTCTTATTAGGGTCTCAGCATAGGTTCCCTGCATTTATAACCTCCATTTTCTTTTGCTCTAACTCCATGCAGATTTTTGGACACAATTAGTGTTGATCATTTCTACAGGATTTGTTTCCATCTGACCTCTTGGCAGGGCAGGACAGAAGAGGAAGAATGCAAGACCTTAAAAACTCATCCCAGAAAAATCCAGAGGATCTCCTGTTTTCTTGTATCCTGACTATTGCGTTGATTGTGACAGCATTTCAGAGAAGGAGGAGGGGTCCTGTTACAAAGAGACCTGTTTCCCACCCTCTTTTTTTGGCACTTCTTAGAAGGCCTCTTTGGAAGGGACTAATGGCCCTCTGGGACAAGCCCCCTTCTGCCAATAACCGTAGGTCAAAAGTTAAACTGAACAGCAAAGAATGAAAACCGGATAAAATACACTATAAATCTTGACATTCTAATTGAGAACTGTCCAATGCAAACTGCAGTAGTGTGTCTGTTTTACCTCAAGGCTCTACAAGAGGCCAGATCCTGCTTTCTGTAATGGCTTGAAGTATCCTACTGATTTTTACTGGGACTTCTCACTTGATTAAGACAAGCAAGATTTGTGCCTATGCAGTCTCCCTGAAAAGACTTGAAGTTTGATAGTTAATGTAGTTTCTCTTCTGCAGTTATAGGAGCAGAATGATGTTTTTGATTTCACACTAAAGGCATGTTCATCTCATCTTTCAGGCAGAACTGACATGACTGTGTATGTGTGTGTCTGGGGGCAGAGATCTGCAGGACAAAAAGATCTGTGGACAAATATAGCTCATATAGAGAATTTCTTACTGAAGAAAAATTTGCCTGAACATAACATGTCATCTAAGATGTTTTATAGATATTTTTGCTGTCTGAGCTAAATGGGGGAGGATTACACCTATTTTACAGACTGGTGAAATCAGTGCATAAAGAATTTAAATGACTCACCCGAGATTACACAATAACTCAGTAGCAGACCCTAGCAGACATTTCAGGAGTCTGGAGTCCCAGTGCTTGGAACACTAGCCCAAATTGTCTCCTTGGTCGTGTCATCTCTGACAGACGTACATCGCTTTCAGATACTTAGAACACATACAGAGTCAAAAATAGAAGAACAGAGCTTGTTTATTCCTCTGCTTATATATTAAACATTAGTTTGCTTTCAGTGAATAGTTTGTAGTTTACCTTTTCATAGGAATTCTAATTGTTGAAGCAGTTCATTTTAGACTTTTGCTATTCCTTTTCACAAAGCAACGTATAGATACTGGAACAAAACTACCGCTACTACAAGCAGACCACTGTGGTTCCCATCCTGGCAGCTCAAGAGAACGATCTGGTAACATTGGAATAAAGCAGCTTTTTATTAATGTTACACCTTGGAGCTCTTCTCTGAATAGGAAACTTTCCCAAAAAATTATTTTAAATTATATCCATATACCCTGAGCTAATTTTTTTCAGCCTGGCTAATATCATAAAATAGATCATGAATATGTCCTTTGAAAATTATGCCAGTTCTGTGTGGCTTATACAGTCTGTATGTTGGTGCAAAGAAAATTGCTCCTACTGTATAGAACGTGTGTGCCAGAGAACAGAGAGAGGGTTAAGGAAGGGAAAACATATACTGGAATGTCGTGGCATAACAAATCTATCCCTAATCTTGAAAGCTCCATAGTGCATGAGTAATGAAACTAAAGATGAATTATTACATCTTGCACTCATAATTTACAGGTATGTGTGTATTATCTTACAGCATAAATATTCCATTTATGCTTTGTGATGATGTTTTTCTCCATATAAGAAAATAAAAGTAGTATTAGTCACATGTCTATAGCTTTGTCAGTGGTTGCAAAATGTTTTTCTTTCCAAGAGGAAAGCATACTGAATAATGCAACACTTACATTTAGGCTGTTTTTTCATACATTGACACTTTCAAAATCTAGAAACAGTTCTTTTAATTTTAAGGGCTACAATGTCTGCTCCCTTTATTCCTGCCCTTTATCATCTTACACACCATGTTCTTATAGACAAGGGGGGAAAAAAAACATTCCAGTGTCTAATAAATCTGAAATCCATCAGGGGCCGCAAAGCGTTCATTCTCCTTCCTTGGTTCAGATCATGTTACATTCAGCAGCACAACAAATGCACTTTGTGCACAAGCGCCAATGGATTAAGCACTTTCGTTCATTTTTCCAGGGTGGGAACTGATTCCATTTTTTTAGAGTTTTGAAAATTTTTAACAAAGAAAAAAGCTGCACAATTGATTTTCAAGCAAGGAGAGGGGAAAATTGTATTACAATAGCTGTTTCTGACCAGGATTTTAATATCATTAAAGGACTTTAAAAAATATTTTATGATACTAGCCTTCCATAGTATGCAGTGCTCTACCTTTGGTTTTCTGAGCTAATTTATGAGAATCTCTCCGTGTGCAGGTCTCAGTAGTCCTTTTTTTTGTTCTTAGACCTTTTGCTGCCTGTTACAGTGAAGTTGCACATGCCGTGCTTTCTCAAATGGGAATTTTACTTTTGTTCTTTCCTGTTGCATTTCCCTAAAATAAAATATTTGGGGGAAAAAATAAGTATTTTATTACTATTTGTATAAGGAAATGTAATGTGAGGCCAACTTTTTGGGCACACCAGGACTGATTTTCTAATACATGATCTCACAAGTATGAGAGATTTTATTTCAATGAGCTCAGTTCACAGCTACATACCTAAAAGAGAAATAAATTAATAGGTGTCAGGCATTTTAATAGTTTCTTTCTGACCCTTGTAGACAGATTTTTTAAGAAGAGCTGAGCCCTCAGCAAGGTGGTTTCTTCTAGAAATCAGAAGCCAATTGTGCATGGTGAACCCTTCTGAAAATGATAACACTTCTTTCAGATATCTGCATCTCAGTTTCTGCTTCTGTGAAATGGAAGCATTAATAACAAGCTAAATCATTATTAATGAAATGATCAGTGAATGATATTTATTAAACCCTTTTAGATTCATGGATGTTAAGTAACATTAAAACAAATAAATAATTTGTAGAACTTGTCTTTGAAGTGAAAAAATGTGCATGGAGATAACATTTTAAAATCTGTTCCACACAAACAGTAAGTTGCATTTATCAAATCCAGAGCAATTTGCAAAGTGAATACTAACCAGCGTGTACGGTTTTAGGGAAGAAGCAGTAGTTAGCTAATCTAACTAGGGCACTTTCACATGGCACAAGTTTTCAAGTCTACAAACATTGAAGAGCAGTAGCAAAGAAAAAGCAACAAGACACGTGTTCAAAGACAAACTTTCAAATGGGCACATGCTGATCTGAATGACCTGCTAAATTAGTGTGTACAGAATTTAGCGCGAGGATTACATTCACACGTGAGCATTTTTGTACGTACCAAAATTAAGCACTTACATATAGGCAAATTGGCAGATTTGAAAACATCTGCATTAAGTGGCATGCAGGTATGTGGGGCACAGCTGTAATCAGGATCGGGTCTTAGCAAGGATTCACTGTTATATTAACTTTTAGTCTTGTCCTCAGCTTAAACAGAAAAGAAGGTGACGTAAACACTCCAGCCCATCCCATCACTGGCTTCTGTGCTGGATTAAACGAGACCAGAATTCAGACCTCTGATAGTAGGCAAGAAAACTTACCTACTATGTCTTCCATGTTACTTCTGCCAATCCACCCCTTTCTTCTTTTCATTGTCATGTAAATGGTATTGTCAGACCTGGAAGGATGCAAAGAGGTTTCTTTTTCCCCCTTATCATTATGTTTGATATTTTGAACATGCAGTGGGCACCTCTGCGTTCTAGAAGGGTACTTTTGCTGCACTCAGTTTTCATCAGGAGTAGCTTATCAAATGTGAAAAACTGTAAATGGTTGCTCATGTTTCAAAGCAGAAATTGTCGTTTGAAAAAACAATGCTCCAAATGCTGGCATGAAATACTTGCCTGAAGAAAAAAATGTTACGGTCCTTAAGAAATCATAGATGGTAACAGTAAGGTAGCAGGGGGAGAAAAGCACTATGCAGAGATACCTTGAAGAAAAATGTCTGGTGGTCACTCATTTCTTTGGGTGACCTTCAGTGCTATGCCAGCAATACCACTGCTTTATTTGTGAGGAGTCATCCATTTAAGCTAAAGAAGGTGATCGTGTTTTCAAGCAGAAGCATCTGTTTGGAGCTGCAGTCCCCAGTGAGTAAGTATTTCTTAAGAAACGGTTGAAACTGTCAGTATTTTAGGAAAGCTAGAGGTATTGCAGCCATTTCCTATCAGATGATGTCTCTCTAAGTATGCAGGGTAATAGGACTTTTTTGAGCAGATTAGGTTAAATACTAAACCTGACTTCATTAATGCTGATGGAAACACAGAGCTTAGCATCCTGTGCAAAATTATGTTTTGAAGGAAAACCTCCTTTTAAGTAAGAGTATACCAGTTTAGAACTGTTAAATATGATACTGTTGTATCATAACACATTTCAAAACAGAGTATCATTTTGAAATAAGAAGTAGAAATGTTCCAGTCCTGTAAGAGCAAATTCATAAATTTTTATACTATCGGCAGTCTTTTTTTCTACTTTTTAAATGAATTTCCATCAGAAAACTTTGTGTGGGAAATAAATGTGGCAAACTTACTCTCAAGGATCTTGAGGCAAGTAATTATGCAGTAATTTTTTAGGTTCATTATTCTGATTAAATAGTGACTAAAGTAATCATCATTTATCTATGGCCTGCTGTATTTTTGTTTTGCAGTACAAAACTGCAACAGCGAGCTCAGAAAGTAACCTTGTTGCCTTAGCAGTACTGGCATCCCTGATGATTCTTGTACACTAACAGGGTAATAATAAACAGAAATGCCTTTTGAATTACAAGTTCCATTGGAATCACAAGGGGAAGGTCAGTGTTTGCCAAATTGAGGAAGACAAAACTGGCATGAAAGGAATTTTATGTTCAAGCTTCTCAGAGGGGATTAGAAGTGCTTTCTTAATAGTGACTGAAAGGAAGCTGGAATGGTGTCACTGAACATACAGACATTGCCGTGCTTATGCACATACACACACAGTCACCACATGCAGCAGCACAAGAAGCAAATGCATAAAGTTGCTGCAATGTTTGAGGGGTTTTTAAAATACATTTTTTTCATCCTTCATCTCCACATGCTAAATACATAATAAGATACCTTGTTTTCTTGCCCTGTAGACCCACATGACCAAAATGAGGGACATTAGTAAGTGTTAGAAAAAGTATTCAACCATGAAATGAATTTCTCAAACATTAATAAGTATTTCTAGAACCTCAGTTTCATAATTTGACAGTTCCACAGTTAATAAATCACAGCAAAAGGAAAGTGTGATAACAGCAGAGCAAAAGGAAGCCTGGATCTATGAAGTGCAACTGAGGGATAAGTGAAAGAAGCATGCTGATGACCCTGAGTTTACTTTTGGGTTTTCTGAGCTTTCACTCAATTAAATTCATTCCTCTCCTCTAAAGACCTATTATGTGCCTTTACCTACGTTCCTAACTGATTTTTCTTGTAATTCAGCTCCTTTGCCAAGTTATTTCCATGATTTAAGGAGAACTGATTAAAAAAAAAAAAAAAGAAGAAGTAACTGAGATGAAAGGAGCATCCACACCATATTCGAAAGGGTTTTCTAAAGAGGTGGGTTGATTTTAATTAACTTCCTGAATGAAACAATTCAGGTCTGGAGCTGGCAGTCTCCAATAATCACTCTTTGGCCTCTGGATGAAAAAGGGAGTCAATTACATGAAACAATGCAACAAAAAGGCAGTCAATGGAAGGAAGTAGTTATGTGTATTACGGTAGTATACACATGAAGAGAGGCCCAGCACCTAGAGGCCCAAAATGAGGTTAGTCCCCACTGTGGTAGACACTAAATACACATTGGAAGAGACAGCCCCCCTACTCCAAAGCTTATCTTCTCTGCAAGACTAGTTCCTGTTTATATATTTTGAGCACTTCCCCTAATTCAATCTCTATATGCACACAAAAAGCCTTAACTTTAATGTGAGTTGTTGTCCCAGGAGTAGCACAAACTGCAGTTCCAGTTACCCAATGACAATGTGCCGATGTGACCGTTCTGAAATATGAATATCGCTTAGCATCACTCAACTACTCCTGTATCCCTAATTCTTTCCCTCTCTCCCCCTTTTTGTATGTTCTGAAAAGAGGTGACTTAGACCACATTTTCCCTAGGAAGAGTTAATACAGAAATTTGAGGAAGCATCCAACACCTTCCAGTTGCCATTAAGCAAGAAAAATCAAGAATAGGAGAAAAAAAGTGGCTGAGAGAGAGAATGGCTTGCCAAAGCTCATGATAACAGGATGGTATGCAGATCTTTGATCAGCCCTTGCCACAACAGGGTCCTAGTCTCTATTGGGACCACTACCTGCTGCCATAACTTATGTAAACCATGGTAACAGGCAGGCTGCCAAGCTTGTGTGAAAAGAGAGCATCAAAGCAATATGATCATGGGAAAAAAGTATTCAGTTGAAAAAATGAAAAATATTCTTAGGCCCTGCCCATCTCTGACAAAGATGGTTTCCCATAAAAGGGCCCCAGGATTGATGTGTCACTGTAGCAGGCTTTCCAATTCCTGCAATTTTCCATAAATCCTGGGAAGTCTCAGGCCGTAGTACTAGGTGCTCTGAATGTTGTTTAAGAGCTATAGCTATTACTTTGTTTTATTAGGTATTGAAATTACCTGCTAGGCATCTGCAGACTTGGTATGGTTTGAGGTTATAAAAAAACTCGGGCTCCTCTGTATCCTGTGTTGGCAGAAGGAAGAGGCACTATTTTCGCCCGGGTAAAAGGGAAGCTGGAACAGCTACCAAAGACCACAGTAACCAGGGAGAGACAACATGAATACAAGTGAAGTTGAAAACAGTGTTTTTGTCTTCTGTTGTATGACAGGTTGAGGGGTGCCCTTGCCTTTTTTAAAAGATAGAAGTAGAAATTTTGATGCTGTTACTGTCTTTCAACTGGCATATGGAGGGTCTGCCTGTACCCATCTACTCTGCAGGAATAGTTCATCTTGTGACCACTTGATTTCTTCTGCCTTACAAGTAGAGACAGAATCACAAGGAACTGGCACTAACCACACAATAATGGGCTTAATATGCTGGATTGGTTTCTCCAGGAAACTAACATAGCCTTAGGAGTTTGAAGCCCTCTCTCTGAAAACCCCTTCTATTCTCTCAATAGAAACACCAGTTTAACTCTACCAGCCATCACTGTCTTTTAGCCTAGACAGAACCCGAATATTTACTGTCAAACATAATAAAAATGAAGGGAAATTATAGTAGAGCAAATCCAGAGACACAAGCCCAGTTGTCTCCTCTCAGCAGTTCACCTTTCCCCCTCCTTGTGCTTCCCCTGCAACAAAGCATCCTCACCCTTTGCAAACACTCATACTCTAAAGGCCACAGCCCAGTAATATTTGAACAAAAAGAACTCAGCACAGTAAAGGAATTTTTTGTCTCTCTTTGGTCTTAATTTTCTATAAGTCCTGGTCTGAATTTAATGCCATGCTCTGGTCAGCAATACTTTAAGACAGATTTAGTTCAACAGCAGCATGACACATCCTCACTTCAGACATACATCTACACACGGCACCTTCAACCTACCCGGCAAAGCTCCTGGGCTTCTGCTGAGCAGAGAATGTAAGTTGAGAGGATTGTGCTAAAACTGCTTGGTGGTTTTCTGCTGCTGGGAGAAAGGGAAAACCCTTGTGATGGAGTTCAGAGTCTGAACTCTGTCACCTGTCAGTTCCACTGACATTAATGTGGTAATTCTGGGTTAGAATTCGGTTTAGGAAAGCTTCCTTAACCAGGCAAACACATTGGTTTAAAAGCAAGCGTATTTATGAAAGATTGCCCTGGAGTGGTTGTTTTTATTGATATAATTCAAATCAGAATCAGACCCATGGACTCTAAGCCAGAAGACAATTACTGCATAGTTTAACTAGCAAGGTAGCCTCTATGGTAAGAAAATAAAATTGGCTTTAAAAAGTGAGATTTCCTTTACCACTCCTGGTGTATTTTTCCCTTTGTCAGCAGAATTAATGAGTTAAAGAGTAAGCAAAAAGGGGCTACTTGAGGAGTAGGGAGGCTTCAGGGTTGTGCTTCTATCAGAGTGGCAAATATCCCATTGCTTCATTCTGAATCACCTGATCTATGGATTTAGCAAAAGAAAATTTGAGACACTTGAAAAATGAATGAAATTGATACTGACTGGGAGGAAGAAAAGCTTAAAGTAAATAGCTTAAGTCAATCTGTCCAAATGTCACATGTAAGGATGGCTCTGCTCTGCTTAATGACAGGAGAGCAAGAAAGGTGAGGGGGAGGAAGGGACCCTTTTGAAGGACTGTTGTTCTAATGTACCTGTGTTTATTTTAAAAGCTTTTCAAAGAGGTAGGGAGGGAAGCTACTGTCTCACTGATAAAAGTTGAGTGATTGAAGACACCATTTGGGGGCAATCTGTTCTCTGTCTCTGTAGTTGCCCACAAAATTCCTGATATGCAGGTAAAGCAAGCTCAGAAGAACGTGGCTGATGGGAGAGGACTAAGAATCAGGACTCCTGGGCTTTATTTCTAATTCTGACGCCAACTGCATGTGTAGGCAAGTAACGTGAAAGTTCAGTGAAACCACCTATCTGGCAAGTGGGGACAATAGTCTTTACTCCCCTCACAAGACAGGGAAGCAATGAGGTTTAAGGAGTGTCTGCCAAACAGATTGGTTTCATGGGTGAAAAGTGGCTCAGGCACATAAAGTATCTGGTAATTAAAACAGACCAGTGTGTAGAGCTAGATCCTTACTGAAGGAATTCTAATTTCTGTAACATATCTGTCCCTGTTCTAATTAGACATGGTGTGTGAACATCTGGACCCACCATCTCCCTGTTATGTGGCAAATAATATCATGGTTTATGGCTCGTCTGTTACAAATGGATTCTTGCTCAGTGTCTGATATTAAATGGTTTCAGGCTGGAGTCTACTGTGCTGTATGTGAGCTAGTCTGTTTTAAAAGACAAAAGCTTTTGCTTCAGTTGCTGTCATGTACAGACAGTGTAACCTGGCTCTTGTGGAGAAAGCTGGCTGTGGAACATCTCCCGGCAGGTTGCTGAAGATAAAGGTATTCTTGGTTTTAGTTCCAGGAGATTGTTCTGCCAGAAGTTCAGAGTCAGTTCCAGCACTCGCTGACCCCTGCTGTCCTCACACACCTGAAAATGGCCCTTATTTAGCAGATAGGAAAAATCTGTCTTTCTCTCTGCCTCTCTCCTGTGCTCTCTCTCTCATGTAATGTTGTCCTTTACGAACAATGACATATTCTCACTGCTTCTTGTATGCCCTTCCATTGAGATGAAAAGCTAGGACCAGATTTGTTTTTGCTGTCATTCCAAATGAAGCCAGAAGAGTTATTCTGGGAATCATCTGCACTCTGCACTTTACCTAAACAAATTTGAAAGGACAGGTTTTTGAATGCAACTGATCCTGCAAGGTATACAGAGTCTATAGGCAATGAGAGAGAAGGACATTCACAACCACACTGCAGAAGACTGAGCTTTTTCATAGCACATGCAAAATGGTTCCAAAACATTTTTCTCTCCATGTTTTGTGATGTGATCAAATTAGTCGAAAAGAAAAGAAAAGAAAAGAAAAGAAAAGAAAAGAAAAGAAAAGAAAAGAAAAGAAAAGAAAAGAAAAGAAAAGAAAAGAAAAGAAAAATTAAAAGAAAGCCTGTGGAGAAAATAACTACATCAGAAAATTTTGAGGACACGAGGCCAAAGCTGGGAATGAGGATTCCTAGGTGCTGATCCTAGCCCAGTCCCCAGCATGCCTGGTGACAGAAGGATCAGATTTTCAAACTTACATAGCATTCTGACTGTGCTCAGCAAACCAAGCTGTTTTGCAAATCTGATCACTTTTCTGTGTGGCTAAATTGAGCTCTTAAAAGGAAAGTACCCAAAGACTTTGAACAAATTATTTCATATTCATGCAGACAAATCCTTGTCACTAGTGTTCCCTTTCAGGTTGTGGCTCCCAGGCCAGTACTTTAATGTGGTCTTCTTACTTTAATGTGGTAAGAGTCACTTTACAGTAACTCTAAAAACTCTTTAAAATGCCTCGCTGCTATATTTTCTATGCAGAGGCACCTGGGTGGAATTGAAGCCATACATTTAGGAGGTGACACAGATGGCCAGATTTCAGTAGGGCAAATAGTAAAACAAAGATGGAGGAGATGATAAATAAATTACTGATAGACAGTACAGATGACAGACATACTAAGAAGAGGAGTCTGAACTTCATACAGAATGAGAACAAGGAACTTTGAAAGGTAATGGATAGAGAAGAGGAGAAGGTTACATGAGACAGTGGAAGACATAATCAGCATAGAAGCCATCTTGTCCTGAAATCTGGGTGGAGATTGGAAGTTTCCTTGAGCATCTTTTTCCCTAATGAGTGCCATGAGACAAAAGGAATCACTCTTAGGAAAACAAGGCAGTTCAACAAAACAAGGTGAGATTATAATAAATAGATTAGGTTATTTTATTCATACTAAAGTTCCCTACTACACATAAGAATTTTCTCATCTTTTCTACAATTTGTAGTAAATGAACACAAAATTTCCTAGAAATAAGCTGAGTGCTGTCTCAAAACCAAGACAAACAGCATCCCCCCAGCAGGTCATCGGATATGTTTGGATGATGGTTAGTACCAATCTCAGTGCAGAACTCCTGAAAAAGCAGAGTCAGGGCTCAGCGTGGCAGAGCAGTGGGGAAGTTTTAATTTGGATTAAGTTTTATATCCCAGTTTCATTTTTTTTCTAGCTCACCATTGGAATTAACTGCAAAGGGCAAAGAGTTACAGATTCTGACCCCTAAAATATCTATCCATGTGAGTTCAGCTTTCTGTCCTTGAGGATCTCTGGCTTTGGCTTAATGGAGCTGCAGCCCAAGAAGGGAGACAGATGGTACTGATGGGCTGAAATTATACTCAGCTAAGTGCAAAGCTATAACTGCTATTTGTCATTCTAACATCACTGATTTGTCTAGAGAGAAAAACAAATAACTTGTTGGGGGAGTAAGCAACTGACTGGCTGTGGCCAGGCCAGATTGGAAGTGGGTGTAAGGCTCAGCACACAGAGACCCAGGTGCCATCAGCACTCAAGGGAGGCTATTAGGATGTCATTTCAGCTTCTTTCTCTGTCTCTCTCTCTTTCTCTCTGCTTGCTGTGGAGGTGGAAGGTGCGTGTGTTGTGAGGTGAACTGGGGAGATAAAAGATAAAAATCTGTGGTAAGGAAATGCTACAGCTTTATCTCTGTTCTTTGATGTGGCAGGACAAATTAATTGATAACAGAACCAGCCAAAGCAGATGTGGTCATGGCCTCCTGAACTGCTCTATTGCAAGGAAAGGGCCTAGCAACATCAAAGACAAAGGTCAGCCAGCATTCCCCAAGCACAAAAAGACAAATCATGACAGGCAAATAGCTCATGCTGCCATTGGAAAGGGGTTATTACCACAAAAGATGATGTCTGGCACATGGCCACTATCCCAATCAGCTGGACTCAGTGGCATCTCTTCTCTGCCATTGCTTTCTGTACCCAAAGGCAGAGTTTGGGCATAATATTTTTATGTAAAAGTGACTTACTTTTTGTGCAGTGGCACAGGAGAATTAAAGCACAAAGCAGAATCCAAGGAGCAGGCAAAGCCCGCACAATGGAGTGAGAAAATCAACCTCAGCTAGTTTGAGTCCTCTTGTAGGCATTTCTTTTGAAACTACTGTAAACCTATCTTCCCACTTCCTGTTGCGAGTAAAAAGATTTGGATTCTAGTCCCAATTCTACCATTTGCTGGCTGTGTGCCTTGAGCACAACAGTTTCTCTTGTGTCTGACCTTCTTCATAAAATGGAGGTGACAAAGAAGGCCACTCTGAGACCTCCAGAGCTAATAGAACTCCAGATAATATGAGTACTTTATATCTGGTATTGCTTGTTTCTACCATTCCCTTTACTGTTTTCTTTAAGTATCTTGATGTTTTTCTGACATGCTCGCCATCCATAACAAACATTTCAGAAATCACTGAACACTAAACACTCATACCAAAAGAGCTGACTGCACAGCATTTCTCAGGTTAGTTACTTTGTTCCCTGTTTCTCTAACTGGGACCAGAAATATTTGTCCTTCAAATACTATGACCTTCAAAACTGAAATCCTCACACCCGTGGCAAGTAGTTATTAACTAACTGGGGTTGTGTATGTTCCCTTTTACAACAGTACTGAATTTCTTACAGACATTCATGTATTCATCCTTGCATCACCACACAGCATCAGCATGGTATAACAACATCAGCATGCCATTAATCCCTTTCTCTTCACATGCTGTCCAGGTGTTTGTCCAAACTATGTCTCAGTTCCTTGTCAGAAGGAGACCCTGGCGTGCATCTCATGCCTCTGCCCACCAATTTTCTGCTAGTAAGAAAGCCAGCAGACCAGAAAATGCCTGCCAGAAGATACTGGCTTGAAGGGAGCCATGAAACTTTCCAGCTTAGTTCCTGGACATCCCAAGACACAGGGTCATGACACAAGAGCAGCTGCCCCACAGCTGAAATGTAATCAAAGTGCCTAAATGACTGATCCACCCTCACCTAGGAAACCTGCAGCATATTGAGGTCTCTGATCACATATTCTAGGACTTAAGACAGGGCTCGGACTACTTTCCTATCATTCATATGAGTAGAGCTGCTACACAGGACACAGACTATGCCATAATCTCCGAATTAATTTCTTTTCACTACAGTAAGAGAGTTCAGCAGCAGATCTTGGTGTTCTCAGGCATCCCAGGAGAGTTGCACAGCACTGGCTACCAAGAGATGCTCAGTTGTTCCACTTTTAAGTGTCCTTGTGCCCATTATAACATCGTAACAAAAATAACCAGAAGCGGGTATGTGTTCCCAGCAGGCATCAGTGATTCATAGCAAACTGTAAAAACCAATGCATGACATAGATAAAGGCATTTGAAGCCCCAAGACACAATTCTGGTGTGTATGCACCCAGGACTACGTCACCAGAAAACAGAAGATTGCAAAAGCTTATCTCCCACAGTGTGCAACAATAACTCAGTGGGACAGGTCACATATATAATCAGCCAGATCCTGTCCTTCTCCTGTGGAGAAACTTAAAGGAGGAATCAGAAAAGTAGAAAAGCTTGGGGAGGCAGTCTGGACAATGTTCTCCAAAGCTTTCCTACAAGGGTTATAGGACAGCTTGAACTGTGGTACCCAGGGCACTGTAGAAGCAAAAGGATGTTAGCTCTCCCCCTGCAGACTTGGCACTCCTCTGGGGAACGAAATCTTTTGATCAGGATGTGATGCTTATTTGGTTTGTTTGTTTGTTTGCTTAGTGGAGATAAGGGTTGACTAAATTTTGTCCCTCTTCCCCAGGGTAACCTTGCCAACATGGAAAGCTATCCTGCAGGGAAAAGCCGGATCAGAGGGGTTAGTAAATGTGCCACACCAGAGAAACAAAGCAGCCAGCTGGATGTTTTTAGACATGAGAGCAGTTATGCCACTTCAGACTTAAAAATGACCAGCCCTACTGGTTTCAGGGGGGACTCTCTTGTTTACGAAAGTAAGAATCTAACCCGTTGAAGTTATTACTGATTTAAACTCAGTGTAACTGCAGGAGAGTTAGACCCAACTAGCACATTCTGGCAAGTCTGAGGAAAAGGGGAACTGGTAAAATTTGTAGCTTGAATGTGAGAGGCTGTACCAGTCTGTACTGGCAGTACCCACGAAAGCCGGTCCTGGGTCTCCAAGTGACCCTCATTCACCTACAGTTTCTCTTTGCCTTGGTTTCCCTGTCTGTCAGGGTGGGAAAGTGACATTGACCCTCTTTTGGAAAGTGATGTGACAAGCACTAAGTATTAGATTGTTATACAGCTGTGGGAAGCATTGTGAGATCTCTTGGAATTACAGATACAGAAACAAGGAAAGATTTTGTCAGCTGGATACAAGGACTAAAAAAAAAGACATTCTGACATGCTATTGCTGCTGAAGTACCCTCCCTAGAGAGGTCTGGCGAGGGCATTTCTCAGTGCCCACTCTTTATCTGAACTCCTCCACATGCCTCAATCCTAATCCAGCACAGCAGAAACTCATCCTATTGTATTAAAATCAAATGTACTTAGAGGTAAATGTCACTCTGCCATAAAAAGAAAGGAAACCACTTAACTTTCTGTTTCTTTGTCTACCTCCCTCCATAATAGTTCTTGTCAATTTACATTATTCATGACTAGCAGAGCTGACTTAAAATGTATCTTTCAATGGAATATAATGCAAACGGTTTTCTGTGTGGGCAGGGTAAAACAAAATAATAATTACAATACATGATGATAGTGCTTATAACAAAATATTATTTCCATAAAAAGACTTTTGTGGCAGAAATACATACTGAGCAACAACAAAAAATACTGAGAAAGGAAAACATCTCTGCTGGTGTATTAGATTCTATCAATGACACTGATGGTTTCATTGTCTAAATAAACATTGTGTGTAGATAAAGTATGACCTGCAAAGTAAATCCTTAGATTGACAGGATAAAGCAAATCAACTTTCTTCTGTCTTCATGCCTCCCACCAGATACATACGCAGACTTCTCCCTATGTGGGCACTCCAACTGCAAGCATCTGTCAGGATCATCTATTCTCGTACCTTAGGTTTGGTAGTTTATGATAATCTGACAAAATTGCATCAGTCCATTTAAGACATTTTTTCCTCTCTTTTCAGCAATATGACTACTTAACATCATGTTTTTAAAAGAACATTAGGCCTAGGTGGCTTGATTTTGCAATTTAGGGTAATGAACTACGTTGTGTGTGTGTGTGTGTGTGTGTGCGCGCTTGTATACATCACATATATGGAATTTATTTAGAAAATAAACACATAGCAACGTAGCTAGCCCATCCTAAATCAGTGAATGGAAAACCTAAAGGGAAGATTTTTCCACTGTTCCAGCTGATCTTCTGCTAGCTTTTCTGGCAGATTTTTTCTGCTTTAAAAGTGAATTAAATACTGTTGGATTAGGGTACTCAGTATATCAGGCCCCCAAAGTTGTGCAAAGCACTAAGAGGATACACAAGAGTATCTAAAAAGTTAATTCAGGCTAACTCTACTGTCCAGAGCCAGAGCAATAAATATTAAGATGATAGAGTTGGCATAAAATAACAAAAGCAAAATCCCGCCCTAACTCACAGCTCCAAGTGAATCCAAAAGACAGCTGACTGTATACAGAAGATAAGATGACAGGGATATATTCGCTTACAGCCTTAATCAGCATGCCCCACCGATCACAGTCCACACAATGACAAACACTTGATGCAAACAAAAACTGATAAAAAATACACACCTGTGGAAGTGATTGGATTGTGTTGCACTGTGTGAAAAACGATAACATCACCTGCCTACCTCCAGCTACTCCGAAAGCCACTGTTAAGAGTTTTTCGGAAATATTTTTGCTGGAAGAGGTCACTCCCATCCCATCTTACTAGAGAGTCCTGATGAACCCCTGTTTATACATCTTCCCCAGGACTATGGTGACCTTTCTGCAGGGTGGAAATGCTTTCAGAAACTATTAATCTCTCCTCTGGGGTGGGTTGAGAGGACCCATGGAGAGAAAGGCTTCCACAATCTTCCTCATTCCTGTCAACAAAGATCAGAGCCAGAAAGTAGGTTTCTTGTTTGGCAGTGTACAGGAATAAGCACAAAGCTATTACAGGGCAGGGCTCTGTAAAGATGGAGGGCTGAGAAACACGAAATGGAAAAGCAATGCTGCTCAGTAAATATTGATAGATGTTCCCTGTACTCCCTCTTACCTCTGTTGCACAGCGATCCCCTTCACCACTGCCTTTCACGCTGTCTCTGTAGACTAGAACATTACTTCCCTTCACCTTCTGGCTGTTTAATTTAAAGCAGGTTTCTGTATTTGCTCTGAAAAGTGAAGAGCTAAGAGAGATGGTAGGAAACTTTCCACTCAAGACTTTCTGCTTAAGGACAACAGCACAAATGTAACCCCAGCTTATTGCATGAAATGAGGTGAAAGGTTTTGTCAGTGTTGATCAGTGTTCATTTCACCAGTACCGATTGCCCATTTTGGTAGAAAGATCAAGGGTGGAATGCTGAATGGAAGGAAGACTAAGCTAACCTTTCTTCCCAGATGATCATTGTAGGTCAGGCTTGAAGCATATTAGCCAGGTATTATAAGGGGAAGCAATGCTGAAACTCCTGCTGTGCCTGTTTGGCAGATAAATAAAGAATTTCAAGCTCTGGGGCAGACAGATCAGCAATAAATTCATATTAAGAAACGTCTGTGAGATTTGCTAACGACTTCAAGTACCTCAGGGCAGGGACCATGCCCTTTCATGTGTTTATAAAGCATGCAACTCAATAGAGCCCTGGACCTGAGCAGGGCAGCCACATGTTACTACAGTACAGGTAAGAACTGTACAACAGTTCTGTGGGCATACAGGTGCAACAGAGGAACAACACAAGTTTGACAGTACAGCCCTTATACAGGTTTCAGTGCTAAATCACCTATCCATTCTTCTACCAAGCAAGGCAGCTTCTCCTCAGACATAGCCAGAAAGGGTGGTTTATTGAAGTCCTGGAGGACAGCTGTGGGTTGAGTTCAGGTCTGGTTGTCACCAAGTCCGGAGTCAGTCCAGTTCCTGTTTTGCCACAAGTTTAGTTCTTAACCAAAGAGAAAGAACTTGTGATGGGACACTCTGAAAATGTATAAATGATTTAAGAGAAGCAACTGAAGCCTGGTGTGCTCCTAAGCTTCTTGCTTAGAGCAGTGTGCCTTTTCTCTCTGAACAGCATCCATAAACTGAACTGAAAATTCAGCATAGAAAGGTGAGGTTGAATTTGATTACTTTTGCAAAGCACTAACATAAATGCTGAGTGTCACTCTGGGGTAGGAAGAGAAAGGGAGAGTTATGTGAGGTGGAGGAACAAGGTTTTCTCACTAGATTGCTTTCAGTCAGCCACCTATGCTTTTGCCATGCAAAGCTGAGGTAGAACTCCCCATTCTCCTACCCCTCCCTATCATAATGGCATCCTGGCTTCTGTCAGTTTCCGTCTTTCAAATTAAACAGGTTCAAATGTGAAAACCTCCCTTGGCCAGGGTATTCATGGAACTGTTTCGGGTTGGGAAGGATTTGAGTCTAGGATGTTGCTACATACAGGAAAGGAAGCAGAGGGACTCATTGCTGCTTAGAGTTTATATGGACAGCAAACTTATCCTGGCTTCAGGAGGTCCTGCTTTCTCTGCCCCATCTCCATCATAATTAGACACATCAAAGAGCTGATCTGTCATCTGAAATGGCAAGATGCCTAATATTTATATTAGAAGGAGTCAAGTCCCAAGTAAACCAAGATCAAGAACATGATGGTGAACGTGAGGGGGGAGATTGAAAGTCTGTCTGTGGACCCCAAGGAAGCTAAAGTGATGGAAAGTGTACAAGCAAAGAAGAAAAGGCAATCAACCTTCCAATTAAAATCCTCAAGGATGGGAGTTTTGCCTGTGTTTGTATTAATCAAGGATAAGAAATCAGACAACTCAATGAGACAGGAGGAATTGTACTGAGAAGCAAAGGGCAGGAAAAAGCTGGGGGTCACTGGGGGATGGGCGCACACAGGAAGAAAGAAAACAATGACTAAAGATTTAACTACAAGGTGCTTAAAGGAAATAAAAATCTCCCCAGGTGCCGGGAGTGTTCTAAAGGCAAGACTGGCTTTACTCACCCCTCGACCTAAGCAGCAGGCTTTCTTCAAAGCAGAGACCTACTCAAATATGCTTATGTAAAGAGGTTTTAAAGCTTTTATTGACAGCACTTAGCAACTATGGCTTTCCTGAACCTCAGCTTGCCTAAGGTGAATATTGCATAGGTTAGTTTCTTCCTCTGGTCAGGGATACTGTCCTTCAGTTCAGGGACATGCTGGGCATGAGCTGGGTGAAGTGGGGGGAAGGTTCTTGCTCACCTCTGTAGCTTTGAATCAGGAATTCTGCAGCTGTCCCTACCTCTTGCACCCACAAGGAGCAGATCTCAGTCAAACCCATGCTGATTAGCCTAAGGCAATAGATGGTGTCAGTGGCAGAGCCAGGATTAAAACTCCAGTGGTTTTTGGCTGCCAGTCTGATGCTCAAATCACTAGACCACACCTCTCATTATAAAATAATTGTCTGATTTTCCCTTTGAAATCAAAGCTCTTTACAATTATATGGGAGAGAGCGAGAAAATGCAATCTGGGATGGTTCTCTTTAAAAGCATTTGCACCTTTTTATGTAAAATTTCAGCCTAAACAAGCCCTGTGCATGCAGTTAGGGGACTCTTTAATCCCTTCTTTTCCCTTCAATTTGACAGCAGGATTTCTTGTCCCTTTTGGAGGAACTCTCCAGATTGAGATGAAATCATGTGGTTTTATCTTATTGAGAACTGCTGATTGTGATGAATACAAATTGTTATACTTTGAACATAACATAAATGTCTGCTGCTAAATGTGTAGCTGAAGACTTTGGCTATCGATATCTTATGAATTCATGAGTGTTGCATAGGACCAAGATTTTTCTGAAATAATTCAAGACAAGCTCATAACACCATAAAAATAAGTATTGAGCATGTGTTTCTCTATGAATTAGGAGATTTTCTATTACTACTAATGAAACAGCGAAATTTTGAACAATTAAGCACTCATAAGTAGTAAACTACTGAGTAGACTAACCTACCAAGTGCCTTGAACTTCCATAAAAATCCACAGAACTCCTCCAGCATTTCAAGTTGTGCAAGTATCTAAATGCTGACTGAATTATGCCTTATTTAGTAACAGAATGGGACGTCACCTTTGGAGGGATTTGACAAGAGTTGCACTGAATACTGAATATATCTCTGCTTTCTTATATGGAGTTTCAGGAGAGGTTTTTTGATACACTGTGCCTAAGCTAGATAACACTACCATCAGCAGGAGTCTTTCCTTCGAGTTTAAGGGGCTTTGGACTGGATCCTGGATACTTAAAGAGCTGTAGACAAGTCTGTATTGTAGTCAGCCTTCATATTTAGACAGTAATGTATATTGCTCATGGTTATTATGAAAATGATTCCAATTAGAGATACCAGATGCCGTGATATGAGGTAAGCTAAGGAAGCTGTCTTTAGCTAAGAAATCACATCCAGACCTATCATTAACAAAAAAATGGCTGAAGCTGTTGATATTTAAGACTGCACATAAGTATTAGTCACTAAAAGCTGTGCAATATGCTTTCCCTAATATTTTATAACTAAACCCAGCAAGAATCGGAAGATGTAAAAATGATATTTTCAGTACTGTCCTTCCTTCAAGTGGATTGCACTTCTTATATATGTTTCATGGCATCTACTTTTTATAGATACATATTCGTTCATTAAACTACCTATTTAAGCAGAAAATCAAAACTAAAATATATGTTCCCTGTGCAATGCCGTTGAGTTAACACTGTTCTTGGAACTTTGCAGTTCTCTTCCTGGTGGAAATAGATTACAGACATACATAGGTAGATTACATTTTTATGATCAGTGACTCCAGAGTCAATGTACTGACTGACACGTAAAAGTCTGGCTAAGGAAGCAATGAGAAGAGGAAGGGTGAAAAGGAAGGGTAAATTTAACCCCAAATAGTCAAAGTCCTGTGTATTTCTTTTTCTTCTTATGCCCTATCTGCGGGAACAAACTTTTTTCCAGGTTCAGATAGGGCTTGGGTGACATGTATATAGCCTCATCTTCCTGGGTGGCATATCACAAATGTGTTGACACCAATCATGATAACCACATTTTGTTTTAGTGTTAAGCATAATGATAATGATGTAACCTTAGATAGCGCTGTATTGTAATTACACAGTTGTGCCAGTTATTACATAGTTATAACACAGATCAGCTTCTTGATCAGATATGCCCAGGAGCTTCTTTTGCTTTACCCCTAATGTAGGAACAGAAAACCAGATCCCTAATTAACTTTGATTGAACCTTGATTAGATAAGGGAGTGGGGCCAGTAGGCACCAAGCAGGCGGGGAAGTCAGCCCATATGTAGATATGTTAAGTGTGTAGGCACCATCCTGACTAGTCATAGGAAAGAGAAAGGAAACTCCCTTTTCAGGAATTGATACCTCCCGACAAGCACAAAGGAATTAGCCCAGACTAGCCCTCAGAAATTCAAGAAACTTCTTACCTTCCCCATCTTGCAATGCACCCACCCTATTAAGATGAGATTCTCAAGCAATTCACCTTGGGAACAGATAGATTTCTATCATGCTCTCCTGCCATCACAGGAGGGAATTGCAGAGTGAGCTTTGCACAAAACACAACTATTCCTCATAAGTATTCACTCCTTACTTCTTTTTGCTGCTGAAAGTGCTGAATTGTTAGTGCTATACAAACAAAGTCCATTTGGCCTCTCTGAACAATTTCATGGAATACATGATTTAATAAACAGGTGAATGAAGCCAGACTTGGTTAACTGTCTGGTGGACAGCTGAAACCTAAAAAGCAACAGATGTATGTGAGCAGAACACAGTAATAATTTTGTTCATGGGACAAAAGATGCACAGATGCCATCTCACTTTTCCAGAGCTGCACTGGATCTACAATAGTCGATTTTTGCATCCAAATTTTAGCATGTTTGATAATGATACTGACAAAACCCAAAACCTCAGTGCGGTAGGATGTGTATTATCCTTTTTTTAAGAGTAGAATTGCATATTAAAACTCCAAATTTTTGGTGACATTTTTCTAGGAATCATTAATAGTATGAACTCAACAGGAGCTCTAGGTTGTTTAGTATCTCTTAAAATCTAACTACTACTACTAATCTAATCTACTTTGAACAAATAAATAAATAAAACTTGGCACACTCTTGAAAAGCTTTCTTAATCAACTGAGGCTGATTTTTTTTTTCCATGCATTAAGCTGTCATATTAATTCCTAACCTGTTTTACAGAGTTCTTTTTGCCTAAATTCATTACTGCCTGTGAAGACATTTAGGATCCTTGACCACAGAGCATTAGAAAAGTAAAAGTGTTATCTAAGAGTATCTTGTACTGCCCTGAACATGGAAGGGAGCATAAACCAGTGTTTCACAGAAGCATGAACATCTGAGCCCTGTTTCAGCACCGTATATAATTACTGTTAAGAGAATATCATACTGACTTCTGTGGGGGTACTAAGCATATTCTTACCATACTCTTTTGAAAGATTTTAAATTATCTTAAGTCCTTGGGGCCATGTTGGGCTTATTGACCCTAAAGAGGAGAAAAAAGCCTCAAGTAAAAGGTGCTTTAGTAACTATCCCAGTGTGTGTACTGAATTGACAGTACACCACTCTCTGTAGATGTTATCATACAGACTCTTCTAAGTCACTGAAATATTCTGTTACATGTAACAGCCAACTTTCAGTCATTCAGACTTTAATATTATCCAGACAAGATTTTTTTCCTGTAGGGGCTGTGGATGTATCCTTCAATGAGAACTGTTTATGTGCCAAGTATCAAGTTTCAAAGTTCTTTGATATATTAATTATCTGTGTGGTGTAGAAAAGCATGGCAATAATTTTGGTCAAAAACAGGGACAATATATTAATTTCACTTTTGCAGAACTCAGAAATGGCTGGTGTTCCATTTCACATACGTGAGTGCATGAGTATGAACACACAAATACAGATATAAACTGAACATGGACAGCTTGCCTGCAAGAGATAGCTTTTCAAAAGTGAATGAGTGAAATATAAGGAACCTGTCTGCAGGTACAGCTGTGGTCAGTTCTAGCAGCTTGTTATGGTTTAGGTCAGGGAGTCCCAACACTTCCAAAACTCAGACATCTTTGTTTCTTCCTAGCATGCCTTCTCCATCCAATTCCTTCTTGAAGTAGAGGACAGATCACCCAAACCTGAAACTTTAACTGAAGCTTCATTCAAATTTCAAATCCCCAGCTTTTCTGATTCAGCAAAGTAAGAAGCACATGCTTAGCTTTGAGCTGATGAGGAGCCTTCCTGATACTTGAATGTTTAAATTCAGGATATGCTTCCGTGCCTTGCTGGATCAGAGGCAGTATCATTAGAATTGAGCCACCTTTAATTTATGATTTTCCTGGGTTTAGGGCAAAGGAGCCAATAGTGACATAGTAGGAAAAGCATCCTGTAGACCTCTTAAGACTTTGCAATAGCCACAGAGGCTCCAGTACAAATAAACTATCTGATGATACTGATTTGGTTTCTGCTGAGTAGGACCTTAAGAGTGAGATAACCAGCTCAGCTCCAAACAGAGAGCTTGGCCCTACCTTTGTCCCACTGCAGTCATTTTCATTTCACACAATAAAAACAGCTTAGCAGTTTTGCCAGCTTTACAGCCAGTGACATAGTGACAGAAAGCTGTAATAAATGGTAGAGAGAATGTGGCTGATCTGTGCTTCCAGCATTTGAACCTCTGAAAAAATTATGTTTCATTTAGAGCTCTAAGGACAGACTGCGTGTGTAAGTACAATGCAGGCTTTTTCTCTTTTCCGTGGCCTGGAATTCTTTTGCCAGGATTGGCTTCTCTTTCTCCCTTAACGAATCATCACAATTTCGGCAAGCACTTCATTGACTGCCAATGCTGTGCTACCAATAATTTACCAGAATTGAGAAACTTTTGTGCTTTCGTTCTGCACAACTAAATTATCTCCTGCATGCCCAGATCTGTTCAGTTCTGGATTACGCACTAGAGGCTCAATCCTACCCTGATACTGGGCTCTGTCTCTAAGTTTTTAAAAGTATGAGCAGTCCCAAGGATTTAAAATTTAAGATAGTGAGTGAACACTTTGGTTCAATTGGGGACACTCTTGCTGTGCATCTTGGAGAGGAATGAGAGACTGTAAATTAGAAAACAAAAGCACTTGTTCATAATTTATCACATTTTTAAGGCTTATGTAAAATTTTGTGATTTCTGGTATGTCAGCTCCAAAAGCAACTTCTGCAGGATGCTGCATCAACACAGGTTACAAACGGTATCCATTTAAGCAGTTTGCAAACTTCGTATAAAACAAGATGTGACAGGTGCAGGCAGGACTGCGGAGATAGCTTCTTCTAGGAATCTTTTTTGGGGTGAATTGTATGTACAGCAAGGAGATGTTGCATTAAGCTGAAATGAAATTTCTCATATTAGCCTTAGATTCAAGCTTGTATTAACCTGGGAAATAATATAAATGCCATTTGAAAGCCTATTCTTGTAACGTTTCTGACCCACTTCAGCCTCTTCTTGGTAATCTGGGAAGGGACCTTTGTTCCCATGGCAGTCCATAATTTCCTGACTGAAACAGTTCAGCTGGGTTCTGAATGACACAGTCAGGCATTTGGATGCTTATCTTGCTTCCAAGTGTTCCGAGGTTCCTCATTTCTCACTTATTGCACAATGCCCCAATCTCACTGGGAAGGTGAGAACTGGATCAGAAAGAAATATAATTGCTTTTTTTTATTAGCTTATGATACAGTCCCACCCTTCTGTGTTGCCAGCTTACCCAGTTATTCACAAATGATGATATACATACAGTGAATTATATAATTATCAGCCTATAATTACAGGTATATAGATATATGCATCCCCCTGGAGGAGAGCTGGGCTTGGCACATACCTGCTTGCACCTCTGGGTCTTTAGGGAATTCATGCCCATTTTAAGTAGAAGATTATTTATTTATCCAATGCTTGAGACATTTTATGAAAAATGAACCCAAAAGAATCCTTTGATTCTTTTTAATAATGTTCATAAAGTATGTAACTGAACAAATCCAGGCATGTAGGAGCAAACTCTCTTGTGCAGAGTGAAAGCAGAGACGTTTCTCAATAGTAGTAAATTATTGGTAGCACAGCATTGGCAGTCAATGAAGAGTTTGCAGGAGCCGTGCTGATTTGTTAAGGGAAGAGAAGATGCCAGTCTTGGCACAGTGATCAGAAGCCAACAGTCAGAAAGCAGAGTCAGTACTGTATTCCCATAGACACCTTCTTTTCTGAAAGCTTTAGACAAGAATTAGTTTATCTTATGATGCTGCTTTAATGCTGTAACCATAGATAAACCCTATTGCCTTCCCACTATGTTTCAATGCCTCATTTTGTCATTGGGGCAGATAGTGATTCTCAGCTGATATAAATCAGCAAAGCTCCACTGATTTTTAACAAAGCTGTGCCAGCTTCTGCTAGCTGAGGGTCTGCCTAGATATTTCTCTAGTTGTAAAGCAAAGAATCCAGCAGGCAAAGCTGATGTAAGTTGGATATTTTTTTTGGCTTGTTTTTCTTTGTTCTATCTTTCAAATGCTGCTCTCATTCATAACTGCTTGGATGCTTTCAAGCCTGCGTACAAGAGTTATGGGGCCTAATCTGGCTCCTACAATGGTGTAAATCTAGGGTAGCTCTATTTAAATCAAAAGCATTACTCAGAGGTATTGCGCTGCTGTAAAAGCAGCATACTTGCACATAGCAACTGATCTGTAAATCTCATAATGTGCCCAGTATCTTTCCAAGAGTTTATTTGCAAACAAACAAGCAAAAAGAATCATCGTGGCTGAACAGACTGATTCCAGCCTGTGGAAAATGGACTGAGCCTCTGCCAGAAATAAACTGTAGGCACTTGCTAATTACAATTTGTGGCCAGCTTACAAAGTTCAGTAAAGGAGAAAACTACCCCATTCAGATCCTCTTTCCCAGTTTGATGACATCATTCGCATCATTATGTTGTGATATGCCAGATGGGAAAATTTGAGGTGGGGATGAAGTGAAAAATCCTGGTTACACCTTTTCTCCAGGCTATCTGCCTGTCCATCATTTTACAACATCACAGAGAGTCTCAGACAGTTTGACTCTGCCATCCCCAGCTGGTTTGGACCAAAGAGATAAATGCTGAACCAGTAAGAATCAATACATGTTCCCACCATCGTGACAGGTTATGCTGCACATAGCTAACCTTAATTTAATTAGTTTATTTAAGCTCACTAGTATATTTAAATAGAGAGTGAAGGTAATAGTATAAACTCTGTAATTTCTTTGCCTGGGAAAAAAAAATAAAAACAGCCCTGCATCAAATGCTTATTGAAACTGAAACATATGTATTAACATATGGCAGAATTTCACTTACTGTATGTTTTAGTGCAGAGCTGATGAGGAAGGCATCTGTGCTGAGAGCATCTGAATGGAGTCTCAGATAATGAGCAGAGCTCAAAAAATACACTCTGAAAGGTTGGGATGTGTCAAAGTGCCCTGCAGTCGATTTGTGTCAGAGCTGAAAGAATACACTTAAGTCTCTATGCGGGTACATTGCTGTGCTTTGCTTTCTGCACTGGGACCTGTTTGAGTCTTCATATGCTACTGTGGGCACCTGCTTTGGAAGTCCTGGACAAATTCTAAACCCCTGAGACAAATGGTTTCACACCGGAAGTGCTGACGCAACATCTACTTGGAGCTTAAGCAAGTGCTGTTACAGTATTGCTATTTAACAAAGAACAGATTGATTGGAGATCTTAAACATCAAGCCCAAATCTGGATCCACATTTGAAATTCTCTTAGGGACAGCAGCTCTTTGGAGCTGGGGTTTTGGTTTTGTACTTTCTACAGAGGTGCAGACTGGCATAGTTGTAGGCATAATATCTATGTTCAAATAAGACACACTAAGAAATGAAAGCAAGCTTCCTCTGCTGAGATTGTCATCCCAGTGATACAAACTTACAAGGTTTATACAAAGCCAGGTCTTTTGGTTCTGGGATGAACCCCTGAATACTCTGAATATTAACCATTTCTCCTGCACATAGTGATGTAGCATTTCAGTAAACTTTATAAAGACTCTCAGAGGCTCTTGCTGCCAACTACTAATATTATTAATGGGCACTACAAAGCCACATTGTTCTACACCTCTTTACTGGAAGTAAGATATGAGGATACCAGGTGTAATTACTTCACTGCCTTAAGGATAGAAGTCTTTCTTTCTGATTTGACCACAGTAGAACATCTGCATCACTCAACCACAGGTTACCTGGCTCCTGGGAGATGCTTTCAAAGCACCCGGTTGGTACTTGGTGACCCAGAAGAAAGTTTACCACCTACTCACAAAGCCTCATTTTGAAGTACTATGCCTCTTTTAAAAACAAGGAATCTTAAGCTTCTTCGGAGCATGGGCCCTGTATTAAATGTGTGAACTGCTTGTGCACCATTGTACAAATCACAGATTTTGATATGAAACTGTACTCCAGGGATAATTCCTTTTCCAAAAAAAAAAAAAAAAAAAAATGATTATTGAGTCTAAGGAAAAGTATTTAACATACGCACATGGTTTTTCATGGAAGCTTGCATGGAAATAAAGAAGTTGGGACAACTCAAACTGTCTGTTTCCCAGAAACACCAAAAGGAGTGGTGCAGAGAAGGCATCACTGTGTACGAATCAAAATCATGTTTACTGAGAAGGTTTCGATCTGTTGTATTTCCATTGTTAGCTGTACTGAGGAAACTTCTGGAGGTCTCAGCCCAGTCCCCGTGCTGCGGGCTGCCACACAGAATGGAGCGGGTCCTGCCATAGATTTCAGTTTGTGGCTCTGGAACGTTTTTCATACATTTACTGAACTCCAGGTACAAGCTTCTCCTTTGCAGGAAGGACCGGGCGTCTGATTTGGGGTAAAGCAAACTACACAAGGGATGTCTTGGTTCTGCAGGGTAAATGCTGCCAATGCCCTGGCTGAAAGTGCACACATGCTGAACTACCTTCAGTTGGTCAAGATGGCATTACTTCTACTCCTCCGCTCAGTCTCTGCGCTGGAGGTGACCTCCCACAGAAGCATAATAGGCAGGAGATACCTGCCTGCATCTCCACTGCTTTGAGACAAAATCAAGGCAAGTAATTTCATCTCTTTGAAGGTAGGTTTGTGCTAAAGACCCAGATTTTATGCTGAAGTGGCTGACACTAATATTATTTGGGGGATAAGGGGTAGCCTTTGGCAGCAGACAACTGAGAGTTGTATCATCTTCAGCCAACGTAGGAAGATTTTCCAGAGCTTGTCTGTTAGCGCCTTGAATAAGCCCCCGACTTAAATCCACCTTGGCTGAGTGAAGAGCAAAACAGATTATGTATGCACAGAAGCATACAAAAATATTTAAATATCTGTTCAGGTATCTAAATAACATTGTGAATAAAGTCTCGGTGTTTCACTCTAAGTGAGGCAGAAACATTTGGCACAGGCCTGGACACTGAACTTGGATCTCCTGGGTCCCAGCCCACCGTTTCAATCACAAGACTATTAGTCTTTCTGAGTATGGATTTGTCTATCCCCTATGTCTTTTCCATCATCTCTAAACTTGAGTGACTCCTATGACTAATGTGATTGTAAGTCATAAAACATTAAGTTATGACACAATCAAATCAAAGCCAAGAAATTCATAGTTAGGGTGTAGGCTACATTCTTAACTCAAAACCAGAAAAGCAGCATTACAGGGTAAACAAAAGGATGAAGTGTCAGCCCTCATTTTTCATTTTTGGGCTCTTATCAGTTTATATCAATTTAAGCCTTTTTTAAATAAGTAATTTCTTTGACTTATTTTTTTTCCCTCTAGGAACTGAAAATTATTCTGCTTTGAGGTCTGGAACCTGCCATACAATAAACACTACTTAATTGGGACATGCTTAATAGGGATGGCCACTTTAATGGGACATCTCCTAGGGAACCTATTTATGTTAATGAGACTGAATGACAATGACTGTTTCTTAAGTGGGGCAACAAAAAGAAAAAAACTCCACTTAACAGGGATGCACTCAGCTGTTACTAGTTTGCTAAGTGTTTAACCAGGTGTTAAATAGGTCTAAAATTCTGAGCTTCCATCTTTTAATTCAAAAATGGAAAAATAAAACGTTTACATCATGACCAAATGTAGTGTTAGTATTTATATAGTGGCATTTAGTACAAAGAAAGGGCAGGCCGTTTTCAGCTATGCCAGAGACAGAAGTTCTCTTCTCCAAAGAGCTTAAGTGAGCCTTTCCTCCAAGCATGGAACTACCTGTAGATTGGATTTGTTCAGAGATTCACTGCAAAAGCTGGAAATACAACCCATCTGTCCTAATTCTGAATCCTATATTTTACTCTCACCCCAAATCTTTCCACTTCTATAGTTTGAATAAAAAGATGGAAGCAAAAAAATAAAAATAGGAACACTTCTTAAATCTAAGTGATCCTAAGATCCCTAAGAATAGATGTCTGAAGACTTCCAGGAGCCTCCAAAAGCCTGTAAGCCATTTTGAAGGATATTTTCTTCTTGAAGATCTTTTGTGTTCTGTGGTTTCCTCTGAAAATACATGTACACATTTCAAGGGGGAACAAGAGACCATGTTAAGAAGCTGTCTTAAAAACAAAAATCCCGTCATAGACGACAGCTATATAAATTTGGGGACTTTCCCAGGCGAACCAAGACATCTGATTATGCCATTGTATCCTGTTTGGCAAAGGAGAGAGTGAAGGAAAGTGATAGACATGAGGGGCAGATGGAGTTTGCCTAATGTGTCTGTTCTTTTCTTCGCTGCCTTTGCAATTTAAGAATGTAGCAAAATAGCAGCTGCTCATAATTTCATGAATCAAGAAGTATGTAAATTTTAGCTACAAAATTTGTTGCATAGTTAGACACACACACACAAAAAGAAGAAAAAAAAAAGAAAAACGATCTTGCTTGCATCTACAACTTTCTTAATCTGGCATGCAAATTCAGCTTTCAGGCCTGGTTCTCCTCTCGTCTCTGAGTGAACCAAGAGTGGCTCAATCGATTTTGCTGTCGTCACATAGGGCAATCGCTGTGGGATAATTGTGCTTTAAGGATCCAGCTAGTCTCTGCTTGTTGCCCTAATGCTACCATGGAAGGACGAGCCTGGCGTGAAAGGCTCCCTTCACACCCCTGAGCTACCGTAGGGGCTTTATGCCACACCTCTGCTTCTAGGCTGCAGATGGAGGTAAGGAAGAAAGGGGTTGTGAGAGGAATGTCTCCACGAGCAGGATGGCTAGAGCTGTGAACAGTTACCTGAGGATGTTGACAATCACTACAAGCTGAAAGGGAAATCGCGCTCCTCATTTTTCGATCTCTAGCAGCCCCTGAATTAAAAGATGGAGGAAGTGACTTGAAACGTATCATCCAAATGAACGAAACATGGCTCAGAAAGAACTGGGGATCGGGGCCTCCATATACTATACAGCTGGTTCTAGTTTTCAGACAAGATTTACTAAACACATGTAAACCGTGCATATCTGTTTGAATACTTTTTGTGCAAATAACTTCCTCTGTGGTCAAGCTGTTCCTCTCAGATCCAGGCTACAGATTTGTGCTTTATACTCACCACTTTTTTACCCTTGGATTTCCACCAGTATCGGTTCACACTCAGAGTATGAAACTGTGAAGAAGGGAGCTGAGTTTGGCAGCAAGAGTCAGGAGAATTTACAATGCAAAACACCGAGCAAACTCATGATAAAGGGCAGAAATCATCCCTGGCTCAGCTCCATCCAAGTCAGTGGGCCAGATCCTGAGCAGCTATAAACAGACACAACCCTACATATTTCATAGGAGCTGCAACCATTTATATCATCTGGTCCAACAGCCTCTTATACAGACACCACATTTCACCAATTGTAGTGGGGTTTCTCCTGATTTACACCCCGAGCGAGCAACCAGAGCAATGGTCTTTCTCCACCAATTAAAACTGCCCCACAATTATATCTGCCGAGTGTCATGAATTCAAATTTTAAACACAAAGCAACAGCTCAAACTGAATATAAAGAAGCAGGAGGGCAGAGTTTTATGATTGATGTTTTATTGGAATCATATAAAAAAGAAAAGCATTTCGCATATTTAATGGAGGTATTTTATGTGCAAATTTAATATGAATCCTCTTCTTGTTAAACTCTTACGTGATCTATGTACTTCAGTATATAAAACACAGTATAGGACAACTATGAACAAGTTTATTAAAACAGCTTGGGCTCCTGTTGACATCACCAACCACACAAGTGCTTGCTCAGGGTTGGTGTGATCTTATCAGCCTCTCCTTATATTTCAGGTTACCTACTTGCTCGTTTTCCCTATATATCTTTCATTGTTACAAGAATTCAACTCATGGGCAGATCTCTAAGATAAATCTGCTTGTCTGTTTTGGGAATATGGCTCTAGTTCTAATTTTGCAGACTTCGTTCAGGCAATACTCCCTTTGACTTCAGGGATTTTTGCCTGAGTAATCCTTTCAGAATTGGACTCTCCGTGATTTTCATTTACTTAACAACTTGGCATTACATCTGTAAAATATTAGCCCAGTAATGTAAAATATCACATTAGATTTATGCATTAATCTAATCTATATATGAAGCTTGATAGTCGGTTCTGTTACACTGCATTATTGCAATTCCAGGCATTGTGTCGCTTCAGATTTATACTGATGATGTAAGAGAAATAAAAAGTGAGGTTTATAGATAAAATTTGGTAACCCATGTATGTGAAAAGAAAATCTAAAATTTTAAACAAAATTTAAAATAAATTCCCACTTTCAGATAAACCAGGTAAATGTTTCTCTGTCAATCACAAATGAAGGAGAGCACACAAAACAGGCTAATCTGAAATAATCAACATGCAATGTATTCTCTAAAAATCCTTGAAAAGACAAATAAGCAATTGTTTCTTTTCTGTGTGACAGTTGCAGTCTGAAAAGTAAATAATTACTCTTTCATAGTGTTCATAAACTGCATTTATAAACACTTCACATAACTAAATTATATTTGTTTCCTCCAGGTTGGCTGCCCTTGAACATTTTTCTCCTTCTTGCAGTTTTAAAATTTTTTTTTATATAATCCTTTCATGACAGCAGGCCTTATGCATATGGCCCTGATTCAGCAGCCAGCCCCACGCAGCAGGGCGTTTAAGAACATGTTAAACTAAGGTTTTGTACATGCTTTGGTACTTTTAAAAACTGGATACTTGGAGACAACCCACCAATACGTTATTCTTACATCTTAAACCCATTTACTTCTCTTTATGAATGCTTTCAATTTGTTTTACTCTTCTTGGGCCAAATCCAGCTTGCTATTTACAGAAAGAACACAACAAAACTAATAGGCTGTGGTCTGCACTAGCCTACACCCCTGGAAATTCACAGCGATCCCATCAATTCCCATATAATTTCTTTGGATTCATGTCAGGTTGAAGCCCCAATCCAGGCTAATGCCAAGCAGATGCAAACAAGGGCCAGCATGTAAATATGGAGAATCATGGCCAGAGTAAGACTCAAACTGTTTATTCCAAAGGAGAAGCTAATGTTTAGATATAAAAAATCATTGGTTTTTTTTTTTTTCCTATTTAGTAATCCATCACCACCCGAACACCAAATAGGAAACAATGCAACGCCCAGGGAGAAAAATACATTTATTTCGTACAAGTTATTAAAGAAATACTGGATTGTCCCAAGCACTGTGGTTCACTTGTGTGTGTCACGACAGGCACCCAGGGTGCTCTCTTCAAAAAGGAGGTTCTCAACACTAAAATGTCTCCTGTGGGATACAGCATCGGTTTTGCCAGCCCTGGTGAACTTATGGCTTCCTCTAAGGGTGTCTATTTTCTCCCTTTCTACATTAACCCAGAATTACTGTTTCTCCTACCCTAGCATTCAAATGCAACAACCCCAAGCACAGTTGTGTTTGCAGAAAATCACAGTTGTGTTTCTAAGAAAAGATGAGCTTCCCAAAACAAAATCTCATACTCATTATTGGAAGAAAAACCACCTCAAACATCCTAAACATCACATATGACAATAAAGCCAGCTTCCCAGTTGCCCTGATAGCTCCAGCAAGCGCTGCAGCCCTGTGCTCAGGGCTTGGTTTTACAGCGGTGCAAGAGGCAGGCGAGTCAGTCTGTCTCGGTATCTCCCCATCTCCGCACACACCTGTCTCTCCGTCCCCGTACACCCGTCTGCCTCTCCTCTCCCGTCCCTGCGTGTTGCAACAGGGCCCAGGTGCGGACGCCTCTCCCCTTGGCACCCGTGTGCTGGAGCTGGCTGTGCCGACGTGGGGCTGAGCCGCCCTGGGGATGGCCAGCACCCGTGGGGGACCCACCACGAGGGGTGCGACCACCGCGGGGTGGTGACAGGCCAGGAGAAGGGGACCAAAAAGCCCAGCTGGAGGAAGGGAGCAGAGGGATGTTCCCTTCTTCCCTCCCTGCATGAAGTGTTTGTGATTGGAAAGTGAAAGAAAAACCTTTTTTCTCTTTTCCTTTCCAAGACAGCGTCAGCTTTGCGCTCACCCGCTTTATAGGCCCTGCCTGGAAGAGAATGAAAGGGAAACTGGTAGGTGAGGGAGCAGCCTCTGAGCTGCTTTATTTATGTATTTCCCTCCATCTCCTTCTTGCAGTTTCCCTGTTCTGCAGCCCACGAGATGCAAGTGTCTGACAGTCACCACGAGATTTTTATCTCTCAGTGACCACAAGTATTTTACAGAATGGAGAAACTGAGGGAAGATTCAGTGAATTGCTTCATGTCGTGAAGAGCCCTGTGACAGCAGCTGAACGCAGTTCTCATCCTCAGCTACAGTCACTAAACCAGCTCTCCTGCCACAGGGGGAGCGGCACAAAGAAAGCAGAATATAATCACCCCAGCTGAGGTTCAGAAACCAAAAAGGGATTTAAACTAATAATGCTGGTTTCAGCTTCTTATTCTTAAGTAATATGTGAGATACTGGACCTGAAGATTCTGCAGAAACTGGGAGAAACACCTGGGTGGGACAGAGTTAGTGGTGGGGAAAGCACAGCCAAAAAGGATCCCCCAGCGAGCAGGGAGGGAGAGGTGGGAAGAGCAGGAACCTGAAGTGAGGAAGTGGTTGCATGAAGTGGGTGAGGAGATTCATGGTAGGAATAGCAAGAGTTAAACACCACAAAAAAGGACGTGCAAAAAACCAAAACCAAAACCCTAACAGAAACCAGTAAGAGGTAAAAAATAAGTGAAAGGTTCCAAGTGAGAAAAAAGGTGGGAATTTTGCCTGGGAACATAACCTACTAACTTGTCTCCTAACCCCTCGAAGGACAGAGAAGATAAATGCCCAAATAATCAGAACAGCGCAAGTCGGAGAGAATAGTGCTAGGGGGAGCGTGAGCTCTGCCCAGCTGAGAAAGGGCTCAACGCGCCTCCCGTCCAGCAGAACGCTAACCCCGATATCAGCCTGCACACGGGATAAAGGACAATAAGGCAAGGACAGCGCTTACAAATTAAAACTGGTATGAACCATGTACTTACATACATTTGGTATGAAACTGTTATTCACTGCCAGCTACAGGGAGTGGATCATCTGATAGGTCCTTTTCTTCTCTAATTCACTTGATTGCCTATGGGTATTGTTATTATGTTGGCCAAAACATGACCATGCATCTGGATAGAATATACCGTAAGAAAAGCAGCTATTTGACAGGGATGTTGCAAACGTACTCAGTCTGGGAAGACTGACTCAATGCATTAGGCACACTGATGTATTCGTTCTTTTGGGGTCTTCAATGACTCCCACTGTACGTGGCAGAGAATACCGCTACAATGTCATCACACGTTTTTGTTGGTACGGGTTAATCCACAAATCCTCAAAGAAGATCTGTTGTGGGTTATGCTGGATACTTATAAATGTCTTCAGAGTTAAACAGCAAGTAACCACACCACCCAAATTTGCTTTGCTTTTAATTGTGGCCGTTCTCCCTGCCCTCTATGAGAATTGCTTTCTTCTCTTCCACCTACCAGCGTGTATCTGCGACTACACAGTAGTCATAGGATTTCATGCCTAGATCACGTATGCCACCGCCTACACGATTTGTGCTAAAACTTTCACAGATTACCAAAGAATGTGGGAATCACCAGCTTGGCTCAGAACAAGGGTCCATCCAGCTGAGTCTCCTGCCTCTGCCAGTGACCGTAGCTGGACACCCAGGGAAGAGCGGGCAGACACACGGGATACTTCTCCCCAGTACTCTCCCAGTTTCTAATCATTTTCTGCTCGGGGGGTTTCCTGAGCTTGCACACATCATTGTGTCCACACCACTGGCCAAATCCTCTGGCAACTGATATGCTGCAAAACCTCTGGCTACTACAACAGATATAAATCAAGCAGAACTGGAGTCACTGACAATAATTGGGGGGAAAAAACCTCTGTGACATATGAGTTTTGATCTTAATTTGGGCTAAATCTCCCAGCAACATAAATTATCTGTTTGGCTGCCTCTATTCTCTGCCATCCCTCTGGAGTCTCACTATGCAATGGCACGGTGTAATAAGGATAGATGGAGCACAGCTTGCTTTGGTCTCAAACCCAGGTTAAGAGTGAACAGGACGACACTTTCACAGTGGAGAGGGATGCGATTCTGGAATGAGGCACTCCCTTTCAGCGGGCACAGAGACATGGAGCCAGGCAGCTGGGGTCAAGCAGCAGTTGAAGAAAATGCAAAGATGAGAGCCATGACAGCGAGGGGGGAATGGGCTGGACAAGGAGCAGACAGGGGTAGAGATAAGTCTTTAGAGGGACTCTTTTATGGGAGCTGATAGAAATTTGGGAGTCAGTTTAAGTGAAAAAGAGGAGAAGAAGAAAAAACAACAATCCATGGAGAAGAGACTCAGAGTTACAGCCTTGCTGGGAGAAGCAGCACCTCATCTTTCAGTGTCCTGGCCAAGGAAATAAGCTAGATTCGCTAAGGCGAATAGAAGCCCAAGACCAGTGATTAAAATTGGAGTCATGGTCCAAAATATCTTAATGGATGCAGACTGCTGCCCAGAGGAGCAGCTGTGACAATGAATTGTTTCTGACAAGTTTGGGACCGCTGGAATAAAGGTCCGTTTTCTTCAGTATTCTGGGCGACGACATTGAAGCATAACAAGACCAATTGCCGTTGAGGGCCCAATGTGCAAATGTGTTAATTAAATATCTGTATTAGTGACGTTTTATGACAGGGTGACATTAATAGGAAACAAATTTTGACCAGATATTTGCCTATTTCCTAAAATAGTGCCTATATGACTATACCTGGGAGAAAATGAAAAAGAAATCCGTACAACATACGTACAAATATTTTGGATGTAGCAAGCACTACTGAAGTACTATTCGTTACTGCCATCGTTTTGGATTTAAACTTCAGATACACTGTACTTGCTTTCTCAGTACTCTATTAGTGCATGTTGAAAGAAGTTAGCATTTACACAGATCAAATCTAACCTTAAGGAAACCTTCCTCAAATGAACAGATGAGACTGATTTCTCAAAACAAAATAATCCAAGGAAACTTCATTCTACCCGTCTTCTTGCCAGGCTGCACCAAATTTTCCAAGATCTTTCTTCCATCTTACAGAGGTACGTTTCGGCAGGAACACAAAGCAAATTATCGCTTGCTCCAAGGAGCTCTGTACCCTGCAGGATCTTTGCGGAATCCAGCCCGAAGAAATACAGCACTTTGAGAAAACAGAGCTGTCAAGCAAGATTTCCTTGGGCTTGCTGCCACACAAAATGGCAAATAAGGGACTTGATCCTGCACGGAAGACAATAGGAATTATAGGTGCTCAGTGTTTGTCTTCCGGCAGAGTTGGGGTTTCTCAGTGCCTCCTAAAATCAGCCGTACTGTTTATTCTTCTTCAAAATCATATAGCTAAAAGCTTTGGTATATAGCCACAGAGCTTTTATTTCAAATTGGCAATAATGTGACAAGATGTAACTCCTGCAAAAAAGACTACAATAATGTTAAAAATATCATAAAATATTATTTATATCAGGATACATTTGTTACCCCATATGACAATCATTCATATTTCTTGACAGATATAAACCTCTGCTTAACACATTAGTATCATAAATATTACCAGATATAACACTGTAATTTAATACCTACCAAATGTATTTTAAAATATTACTCAATTTAAAACTCTGGATTTTAACCAGATGTGTTTCCAGAAAATGATTCAGGTCAGATGCTTTTTTCTTTTCCTTTTTCTGTGCGCGCGCCTTCAAAGTGGAGCATTACTATGTGATTTATTGTACTACGACTGTATGCCCCGAACCTAAGACGGCACCGTGATACTTCATCCTTGAGGCTTACACACCTGCAGTCCAAACTAACAAGAGAAAACATCTACATGGCACGGCAGGAGTCTTTGAAATGTCTCTTTGCAGTTGCCTGGACACAGAACAGACTGGTAGAACAGGGAGGCAGCGGAGAAAGGGTGAAGACAGGAACTCCAGCCTCTTTCATCTAGAAAGGGGGGACCATGGAGAGATTAGAGGAGAGGATTTTGATTAGATCACTCGAATGTGAAATGATGCTTCCCAGGATTAAAATCCTATTTTAGAGCTACCAAACCGGTTACGTTGTTAGCCAGAATTTGGAGGCTTGCGCAGCTCCGTCCCTGCAGCCGGCTGTCGCTCAGCAGCACCTGACACCCTCTCGCTGGAGCAGGGGGGAGCCCGGCCGGGCACCCCACGCCTCCCCACCACCACCCCAGCCGCGGGGACGCAGCCGCCGTCCCGGCAAAGAGCCGCCCTCCCTCCAAGCGCGGCGCTTCTGGAGGAAAAGGGGTTTCCTTCCCCAAAGGCATCGCTGGGTCCAGCCCCACGCCAGCTGCGTGTGCCACGGCGCGGAGCCTCCTGGATTTCAATCTCGTTGGGCGCCCAGTCTAGCTCACCAGGTGGAGGCCTGACATTTTCATAACCGAATGCCATTAGTTTTATTCCCAGTACAGCCAACTGACAATTTGAAGGTCTATAGTTGTCGGGCTGATCATTATGTGGAACCCATTAACATAAAACCCGCCATCGCAATTAGTATCTTTGTAAGCAGCAGCCTCAGCAAAAAGTGGAAATGGAGGCTGAAATAATGGTGCTCCTCCAAACGAGGACGGCAGCAGATTGGGAAATAATCTGTAGCAACTGCTGTGCCGCTGTCTCTGCCGTAACTTCTCAAAAGAGAGACAGAGCCATTTTCAAGTAGTCAACCCAGTGACTTGAGCGAGCACTAAATTCACTTGATGATCAAATACAATTTGAGAAAAAATCTACAATCGCTCGCTTACTCAGAGGAAGATATATTTTCCTTTTACAGATGAAGTGCAAAAGAGTGAAAGTAAGCTGTATTTGGAAAAACACCGTGTAGTTTATTGCTTTCAAAGGGGGCAGGTACAGACCGCAGTTTTGCCCATTTCCCAGTAAGGAAATAAGGAATGCTTTCTTGGGGGGCAACGTATCTGCAGCCCGTTTGTGTACACTGGCTTGTTTTGTTAAGAGATGAGCCCGGTAAAATAGTCTGTGCTTTTCAGGAAGGGAACAAGGAAAACGTTCGTATTTATAGCAACATTGTTGTTCAGAACAAAATAAGTTATTTCATCCTTTTAATCTCCGTTTCTATGGATATCCTGCGCAGAGCTATGATCTGATTTTCCAGCCTTCACGCGAGTCGTCCCCTCCAAGGCAGTGGTCAGTGGCACTAGCCCTATGAGTAAGCGCCTGTCTGCATTTAAATAAATCCCTTTTAAAGACGTGTTCATACCGCCTCGGACACAGTGAATCAGGCCGCCTTGACTGGACTTTTTCATTGTCGTTTCCCCTGAACTCTCTCCACTTATCTAATTTTAGACCGCAGGCTCCCCGAGAGGGCCAACAACCTTCCCTGCGCGTTTGGGAACCGTCTGCGGCGATGCCCTGCTCCGCTGTTAGCCCCGGCACACCGCACCCGCGGGGGCTCCGCGCCGTGGGCAGGGCCCCCCCGCTGCCCCCCGCATTGCCCCGCAGAGCGCACCCCCCTGCCCCCCCGCTGCACCCCGCATTGCCCCGCAGAGCGCCCCCCGCACCCCCCTGCCCCCCACATTGCCCCGCAGGGCCTCCCCCCCGCACCCCGCATTGCCCCGCAGAGCCCCCCCGCTGCCCCCCGCATTGCCCCGCAGAGCGCCCCCCGCACCCCCCTGCCCCCCCACTGCCCCCCGCATTGCCCCGCAGGGCCCCCCCGCACCCCTCCGCACCCCGCATTGCCCCGCAGGCCCCCCCCCGCACCCCCCTGCCCCCCCGCTGCACCCCGCATTGCCCCGCAGGGCCTCCCCCCGCACCCCGCATTGCCCCCCCGCTGCACCCCGCATTGCCCCGCAGAGCGCCCCCCGCACCCCCCTGCCCCCCGCATTGCCCCGCAGGGCCTCCCCCCCGCACCCCGCATTGCCCCGCAGAGCCCCCCCGCTCCCCCGCTGCACCCCGCATTGCCCCGCAGGCCCCCCCCCGCACCCCCCTGCCCCCCCGCTGCACCCCGCATTGCCCCGCAGGGCCTCCCCCCCGCACCCCGCATTGCCCACCCGCTGCACCCCGCATTGCCCCGCAGGCCCCCCCCCGCAGAGCCCTCCCCCGCATTGCCCCGCAGAGCCCCCCTCCGCACTCCGACTGCAGCCCGAATTGCCCCGCAGAGTCCCCCCCCGCCCCGCCCCGCACACCCCGCCGCTCCCCGCCCCGCACACCCACGCACACAGACAATCACTCGCGGGGGGGGGGGGGGGGGAGGTGCCCACCCTGCGAGCGCGCGGGCGCGGCGCCCCCTCCCCCCCGCCCCCCCCCCCCCCCGCGAGCGCACGGGCCGAGTCCGTGTTCCGGGCGGGCGCGGGCTCCAGGCCGGGATTTGGGCGCTCCCTGCCCGCCTCCCTCCCCCTTGCCCCCCCGCCCCTCCTCCCCCCTCCCGGCTGGCTCCCTCCCTCCCTCCCTCCCTCCCCCTCCCTCCCGGCTCCTGAACTCCAGCCCCTCTCTCTCTATCAGCCGCTCACTCTGTCTCAATATGTCTCAAGATGGCGGCCAATGTGGGATCGATGTTTCAATATTGGAAGCGCTTTGATTTACAGCAGCTGCAGGTCAGGCTCCCCCGCTCGCCGCACCGGCCGGGCCGCGCCGCCGGACCCCCCCCCCTCCTTCCCTTCTCCGCCTTCCCTCGGGCCCGGCCTCCCCCTCCTCCTCCCGCTGCCGGCCCGCGCCGCCTAAAGGGAACCCCCCGCTCCGCCCGGCCGCGGCGCTCCGCTCCCTCCGCCCCCCCCCCGCCATTGATCACCGGCCCCATCGGAAATTGATCCTCTTTGTTCAATTCATCGATCAGCCCAAGATGGCGCCGGAGACGGCGCTAACGGGGCCGCCGCCGCTTCGCCCGCTCCGTCCCGGGCTAAGCTCTCTTCCCCGCTTCCCGTTCCCCCCCGGCGGCCGGGGCCGTGCGGGGCGGCGGGGGGCGGCGGGGCTGCCGGCGGCCGCTCCTCTCCCCCCCCCCCCCCCCGCGCCTGCCCGCCTCCCCCCCCCCCCCCCCCCCCCGCCGCTCTGCCCCTTCCCGCCGCCGCTTCCCCGCCGCCTTTTTCTCCGCGGGAGCCGGGGAAAGTTTACCGAGTGCCGGGACTTTGTGTGGGGGCGCAGGGAGCCGGCCGGGCTCGGCGTGCAGGCGCGGAGCGGCGGGGGCTGGGGGCGCTGTGGTGCCGGCCCGGCGGGCGCTTCCCCCGCCGCTGCCCGGCCGCCGCCGCCGCCGCCTCGCCGCGGGGTGCCGGCCCTCCGCCGCCGGCGGGCAGGGGGCTCCGGCCGGCCGCGCCCCCCCGCCCCCCGCCAGCGCCGCGCCCCGGGGGTGGGGGGGCGGTGAGGCGGGGGCTGGAGCCGCGGCGGGGTCCCGGCGGGGCGGCAGGGGAAGGGGAGGGAGGAAGAAGAAGGGGGCGAGCGGCCGGCCTCGCCCGGCGCGGGGGGGGTGCGCGGGCGCCGGGGCAGCGCCGGCCGCGGGGGGTCCCGCCGGCCGCGGGGGGCCGCTGAGGGGGCGCGGGGGGTCCCGCCCGGCGGCGGCGGCGGGGCAGGCTTACATAATTCACGGGCTCTGCAGCCTCTCCTGCTGCCCGGGGTCTGACAGATGGGTGGGATATTGATGCTTTACTGTGCTGGCTCGTAACAGCCTCCGAGTCGTGTTTCCTCCGGGGGAAAGTCCTCGCAAACCAGCTTTCCTTCGCCCCCTGGGCGCGTGCCCTGAGGAAACGGCAGATCCACTGCGGGGTGTAATTGCTGGGGCACAGATAAGGCCGGGGGGGGGGGGGGGGGAGGTTGTCAAGCGATGAATTGGTGCGGCTCCCGCCGCTGAACGGGATGGCAACACGCGTGCTTCTCCCAGTTGATTGGCGCAGGAAAGCGCTGCCCTGCCTCTTCAGACCCTCCGCTGCCTCCCGTTTAAATAAATTGGCTCGAAAGCCGGCGGCTGCCCACCCCGGCCCCCTCCGAGGCGGGGCGGGGCAGAGCCGCAGCCCCGCTGGAGGTGAGGGGGTGCTGGCGGCGGGCCGGGAGCGGGGCCCGGGGAGCGGGACCCGGCCCGGGGGCTCCCCTCCCTGCCCTCGGCGGGGCGAGCGGGGGGCGAGCGGGCGGGATGCTGAAAAGCCGGCGCCAGCACCCCCAGAACGGGAAGCGCTACGTGGGGTCTGTAGGAGGAGGCTGGTCCCTTCCGACTTTCAGGTGCATCGGGAGGTGGGGTGAAGTAGCGTTTTGGTTTAGGCTTTTCCTTCTCTCCCCCCCTTCGTGTTTTGTTGTTTCTCTTAAAGGCTTTGGATTAAGGTAGACCTGGCTGAACTTTGCTAACTTGAAAGGGTTCTTAATAGTGACCCGGAATACCTACAGGAATACAGAAAATGAGATCCAGATGTAGAATTGTATAAAATAAACCGGATTAAATTAAGACGTAGTTAAACGAGGTCTGACATCTTTAATTGTGGACTTTTGCTCTTGCCTCTGCGTATGTGCGGTTGTAGTCGCTTAGCGTAGGGAAATAAACGCTCCTAACGTCACCGCCGTGGCGTTACATTTAACGGCAAAGAAGTCTAAATATTTCCCATAAAAGTAAAGCCTGCAGAAATGCTTATTGATTAAAACGGATTACTCTCAAGTATCTATCATGTAAATTAAGTTCTAAAATGTAATGAACGCAGCCCAATGGCGTTTTGATAGATTGTTCTATTCTGTTTTTAGTAAAAAATAGCTCACTTTTATCATAATTTAATTTCTGTGCATACTGTAAAACCTGTTGTGGAGTATCACTGTGCAAACCTTAATCTCGTTTTTGCAGACTGAATGTGACAGTCTGACTCGAACGGCTTGTAGGTTCTCCTTCGAAGCGTTCCGGTAACGCTAGCCTCAGGTTGTTCGAACGGTATTCGCGACCTGCTTTTGAGGACTTGTGATTATTTATACACGTCGTGGATTGAGGCTGTTCCGCTTTTGGCAGGTTCACCGGGCAGCCTCTGCGCAGCGCAGAGTTTGTTAACGTTGCACGCGGTCTGTCTGTGGAGAGTCCTGGAGTGACCAGAGAGGCAGAGAGTACCTTCATCCATATGCAGAATAGTTAATTTGTTTCAAATTAGCTTTTTTTTTTTTTAATCCACCCATCTGCAAGAAGAGGTAGTGTAATATTTACTCCCACTTGCAGATGAAGCAATGTGCTATAAAAGCTATCGTTACTGAGTATGAAGTTCAGTCTTACAGAACCGTCCATGCCTCCCTCCCTCCCCCATCATTCATTTGTACTAGCGCATTTAGAGGGTGGAATTACAGAAAATAAATGCTTTCGTCTGCGCTTCCACTACCCTCTTCCAGGACAGAAACCTGAAGGATTTATGCTTAACGCAGTCCCACCTGTGCCCTGGGAACTCCAGCTCTTGTAGCTCTGGGTCTAGATGGCTTCGAACCTATCGCTTTTCTGCATGAGAAAGTTGTGAGGAGCTGAGGCTGTGTAGTCCCGTACCGTCCCGTACCGCTGGCAGCGGAGCCACACGCACCCTGTCTGCTCGCAGCTTCCTCTTCTGCGTTCTGTTAGAAGACGACGTTTAACTGTTGATTAGCTTCGACCTGCCTTGTAATATTAAGCAGCAGCTTTCTCAAGATCGTATCAATATTAATTAAAAACAGAGCCAGGAACACTTTAGGGTCTGACTCTCTTAATTATTTATTTCCTTTCACTAAATAACCTCTTGTTTACAGGGAGAGAGATTTCAAGAGTTGGAGGCAGGATTAAATAATTCAGAACTTGGATTAAAGAGCAAAAAGGTCTGTTCACAAATGGAATATGAGATGCAAAAATGGCAGTTTCCTACAGGTACCAAACGTGGCTCTTCACTTGAGGCTGTACCTGAAGGGCACGCAGCTGGACACTTAACTAACCTTTGCTAGAGAAAAGGGTTGTATTTCCTAAGGAAACGGTGGGATTGGCATGGCGGTCCCGCATCAGTTTGCCATGTGGTTGAAAAGGGACCCCTGTTTGATAACTGATGGCAAGGGAATTCCAGTGCGTAGAGGAAACAGATCCTTGCGAACAGTGAATATTGTGGCAAAAAATGCAAATTAAATCACTGGAGAGAGGCTGTCACCCTCGAGTTAAAACCGCATCTCCTGTTTGGAAGTAGTTGCGTGATCTAAAGCAGGTTGATGTACGGAAGCTTGAAGGTTGCCCGCTGTTGCATGGTCCTGTTTTGAGTTTGTAGTCTTTGGTGTCACCATCAGCTTCACCGTAAAAACAACCCTCTGCTGGAGAGCAGGAAAATGAGCGTCGTGTTCCCGTGGGTACGGCATGCAGTCCTCTTTACGGTTTTGCTTAACATCTCTGAATACGTGCGTGTGTATATATCTGTGTCAGAGGAGGCAGTTGGTCCTGCTGTATCTTTTTGACCGGCGGTGTTGCATGAGGAAGTCTAGCTTTCAGATCTAAGTTGAGTCTGCAGGATGAGTGGAAGAAGTTTAATACCATTTGAAACCTAAATGAACTATGTGTTGAAGTATTTTGACAATAAAGACAAGTCTCAAAATGTCATCAGAGCTTTTTAGGACGAGCACACGTACTGGTAAAAAGTACGGTTTCTTACTGCTTTTGAGGAGAACGGCATAACTTGTTACTATCAAGCTAGGGAAAGGAAATCTAAAGCCAAATCTTGCTCGCACGTCTGTGTTTTAAAATCTCATCCTGGTATTGCATCGTATATGATTGAAGTAAGGATGGAGTATTAGTTCTATGCATGCTGTGACTAATTGTTTAAGGCAAACCATTGATCTTACAACGTCGTAAAATTTGCAACAAAATCTGGAAAACCTAAGTAGGAATGAGTAGCTTTTAGATACTGAAGCACTTCTATTATTTGATTAGAAGCAGGTGGAGTTCTTGGCATCTCTTAGTTGGATCTGATTGTACCAGAGCACAGGCTGATTTGCTTTAAGTGAAGGAGTTAACGTGCTTCGTAGGAAATGGAATTAGCGATCCCATCTGAGTGTTTAATTTTGTTTATCCATGCAGGACACTGCAGAACTTGTAGTTTCTGTCCTAAAAGTAGACAGTGCTTTACTACTTATAATGGCAGTTAAATACGTAGTTAAATGGTAGTTAAATGTGTATGTAGTTAAAAAGAGTCTTCAGCTGCTGAAAATACGTTTCTGCTCCTCCCCACCTGATCAGAGGTGCGTAGTGAAAGCAGCTTGGTAGTTCTTCGAGAAGACGCAATACGGGGAGCTGAGAGTAAGACCAATGTAAAAGCCAGGGTGCCGCTGCCAGCGTGCTCCGATAGCTGTTGTTGCTTCCCTGCAGCAGGAAGGCTTTGGCTTTTTGCGGTGGTTGGGGTGGCGTCCCTGGACATCTAACATGCATGACGTACTGGACGAAAGGCCCTCGGTATACTTCTGGCTCGAGAATTTGGCTTTCATAGGGTTCCTTGAATCCTGTTCCCTGGAAAGAAATTTCTGAAAGCTTTTCTAGCCCTCTTTCCTGTTCCTCAAATGAAATAATGCCCATCTGAAACACGGCAGAATTAGTGCGTGTCCCAGTTGCTCTGCTCTTATGCCAAGTTTGTGGTTAATTGGATAATGTATTGAGAAATGCAGTAGTGAGGATTTGGAATATGGTAATAGTTGGGATTTTTTTGAAAAAGGATTGCACTACTTGGCTGTGTAGAACAATACCAAATAAGTAATGGGTGAAACATTTGCTACAGAAGAAATTACATGCAGTCTGAAATTCCAGTGAACAATTATTCTTTATTTGCAAGCTGATTTGTAATGCAAAAAGTGGATGTAGAAAAACGCATAATCCAAAGTTTCAGTTTGATCACACGGAGGCTGAAAATAAAGGCAGTTTATTTATTGGATGGAGAACAGATAGGTGTATGGATGCTTAGGTTTTTTTAAGACACCAAGCAGGCAGTGCTCATTGACTCGTGGTCCTTTTTGTGGAAGCAGGGTAGTAAGTTCCCATCTTGTATATTCAGGTTTCTCTTGAACGTGTTCTTTACATTTTATTTTTTGCTTATCTTTGTGCTTGGTTGTTTCCCGTATACTTTATGGGCAAGGTGTTGAAAACGCAATGTTTTCTGGATTGAGAATACTGTGACAGTGCCCCAGCACTGCATGAAGGGGTAAGGAGGAAGATGTGAAGCTGAGAGGGAGGAAGCTGAAATGGGGTACTTAGCAGAAGACAAGGAGTCCAGGGCGAAGGGGTTTGTACAAGAGTGCTCGCACGTGGGATTGTAGGTGTGGTGTTGGCCTTGCCAGGAAAGATGAGAGGAACTTAGATCTCACGATCAGAATAGTTACTGTCCTTAAATTTGTAAAGGTAAGATAAATCTTACTCATTTTGTGACATACACGTTTCAAGCTCGTTTTTGTGGTCTCTGGTTTGACAAGGCAAATAAGTTAGTAATTTCTGCTTTTATTGTTAGTTATAATGAAGAAAATACAGTATATCACATCGCTTGGCTTGCGAAGGACATGGAAATCCAGAGAGATAACTGAAGGTTAACAGCGGTAAGTTTTTTATGAAGGATTAAGGACCAAGCGTGCAGATGTTGGGTGTAGGTTGTTGGATGTCACAGTGGTCTTCCCTGTTGTGGAACAGTACTTGCATTTCTGGGAAAGCAGTAGGCAGGAAGGAATTTGTACTAGATCCACCGCGGTGCCCTGATCGTGCTCATGTCCTGACTCTAGCAGGATACAGCGGTTTTTGCTACGCTGTTACTTGGTCACTTCTGTGACTTAGCAGAGTTAAATATTTAGCATGAATAAGCTTATTTGTCAGTGTCAAGGTGCTAGAGCCGGGCGGTGGCCCGACGGCCCTGTGCGGACGCGTTACAGCAGACGTGGGTTTGAAGTTGGAGCCTTTCAGACTAATGTTGTTTAGTAGCTTTTTGCCTTGCTGGCAATTCGCTTGCTTCCTTGCCTTGCAGTAATTGAATGCCTTTGTCGACGGTTGGGGTAATAAGGAAGTTTCTGTGAGGGCTGGAGTTGTGCTGTTGTTTCGCGGCGTGGAGGGAGGGGAGGCACTTGTCTGCCTCGCAGTCAGGTTCATGGACCCACCGTGATCTGCTCTGGGAAAACAGAGGTAAAGATGACCCTTTCTTTGAGAAGCTCAAAAGCAGATGCACAGAAATATTTAAGCTGCCGTATTTAGATGCTTTAAATTCCCCCGTATCTTTGTGTTTCTGGCTGTGAGCTTTTTGAGGCATGTAAGGGTGTAGGCCATAGCTGCCTCTGAGGCTTTTTCAGAGGAGTTCATACGTCAGAGCTGAGCAGATCCTGTTGTTCCTATCTTTGTTGTGTGAAAATGCTCCTTAGTGAATAAGCAAGCTTGGACATAACAGCATCTGGAAGTGCCAGTGCAAGGCTTCTGTGAAGGATATGAAAATTTAGACCAAATCGTTGGTAAACGGCTGGACTAATTTTGCAGTGGAGGTAGACCGCTCATTTCACTGAATGCAGTGGTCTTGTGTTTGGCTGACGGTCAGGTGAGCCCTGGCCTGCATTGCAGAGGAGTACGCAGGTGAGAGCAAACTGTGGTCTGGTTCCTGCTAACAGTTTATAGTATCCCTTGAGCTATGGAGATCGGATGGTCCTGTGCTGCGGGACCGCATCGCTGTGGGATTGCTCTTACGTGGGGGTGGGGGGGGTGGGGTGTGTGTACGGGGAGCCCGAATCACTTCTGATGCTTGCATTGTAGCGGTCTTTCCTTGCTGAGAAATGTTGGCTTCAGTCTGCGGCTCGCATGTGACAAGCTGAGGACAGTAATGCTGCAGGGAAGTAAAAATAAAAACAAGTGGAGTGGCGGAAATGATGCTTTTTAAAGGACTGGATGGGGATAGAGGAAAGTGGTGAAGAAAGGAAGGAGTTAAGGAGTGCGCTTAAGCCTAGGACTTGGAAATGAAACTCTTATTGCAGTGCAGTTGGGAGAAGACGAGAGCTTATTTTAGAATTTATATAAATATTCGGTAGTGCAGCTGGGGAGTGTGGAAGGTCTCTCAGCAAATGACTGGCTGTAGTGTTGCAGTCAAATCCAGCTCACCTGCGCTCACTGATCATATAAAAGGATAGCCTGGGGTTTACCACCAAGCTGTTCTTGTGGAAACATCCTGGGAAGATTTGTACGTGAGATACCAGGGTGATGGTATGACTTCAGAGTACACTGACAGATTTTTAATGTTGCCCTGTGACAAGTAAAGCTTATGTTCCTGTTAGTCTTAAATAGCTTTTTAACCACTTGGATGGTATTTTAAGGTATTAGGAATAGTAGAAGCATTCTCATTGTTCTTACTTTAAAAAAAAAAGAGGAAAAAACAAGGCAATTTAATAGCTTTTGATTTTTTTTTTTTATGAAGACTGAGACTAGATATATCTTAGATGCAAAAAGGTCGTATGTTTTGCATGGAAATGCCCAGGTTTATTCCCATAGAAACTAAACTGCAAAGCTAAAAGGTAGTGCTGCAGATGATGAAATGCACAGAAGTTTGATGGGTTAAGTCTTACTCCTGCTCTCGCTGGTACCTCTGCTTTAGGTATTTGAGGTTGCATGGTGCTGCTGATCCATTATTTTAAGGAAGACAAAGGACTTCTCTAACCAGAATGGTAAGCTTCAGCTGGTATGCATCAGCCCATCAAAAATCTATACACTGTGAAATACTTCCTTTGGGCAATAATGCTTAGGGGGACTGGTGCTAATGTACAAAGCCTTTAATTGGTTCGCATTCAGTTTGAGCAGTAGTAACTAGGTAGTAGTGGTTTTGAAATAAGTTGGGAATTTGGGTCTTGCTGTTAGCAGTTGATGCATGCCTGTTCTCAGCTCTGCAAAGAGTCTGCTCAGGCCTCTGAGCATTGGCACCCAGCCTCTGCTGGTTTATTTCTCCATCTGGAAAACATTGATAATGCTTCTGAACCCTCTTTGAGAGCACTTTGAGATACAAGGTTGTGAGTTAGCACTTACTATTCCTTTTTGCTACTACTTAATTCTGTGTTGTGGATAAATAAGACATAGTTGTTGCATTTTCTGCACCTTTGTTAGCTTTCTTTTTAAATGGATTAAACAGAGGATGTAGTACTGTTGATTTGTAGGTACTTTTCAGGCTTGTTGCTGGAAGCAACGTCTATAGAAATGAATGTGAATAAAGAACCGAGTAGTTGGGTGTCCTAAAAGAATATTGTTGATGATTGGTACTAAATCAATGGGAGAAAATGTTTCCTGCAAATGGTTATAAAGTTATAATCAGGAGTTATTCATACCTACGCACACTCTTTAAAACATAACTCCATGCTCTTTGGTGTACTGTTTGAAGGCAAGATAGGCAATTTATCAAGTTTCCCTTCAGATTTCTCTGTACATTAAAGACTGCTTAAAATTTGCATTATAGGCACCCAGTGAAGTGAGTGTCGAATTTAATATTCGGCAGTTTGTGGTTGCATCATTTACAACTGTAGTCCTCAGCTAGCTGCAGCTGCAGGTTTGAAACAGCTCCCTGTTTCAAAAACACAGGCTGGCCTCTGCCAGCTCAGGTGAAGGAGGCTCTTTGGTCGCTAGCAGGGCTTTTATCCAAGGCACGCTCCGGTGGTTGTAAGGACTGTAAATGGGAGCGTGCGAGCCCTCTGAATGGCGGAAGAGAGGGATGTGTTCAGAGCAGTTTTTATGTCAGGTGTTAGACTCATACCTGAAGGCTGATGTCTTTGGTGAACAAAGAATTTATGATGGGGTAGCTTGAAACTTTTTCCTTCAAACTTTTATCCAAATTGTTCAGGTTTTGTAGCCTAACTAGCGACAGCCCGCTAAGACTGTCAGCGGGGTTAGAGGTTATGATTTAGATGTCTGCTTGTGCCATCAGAAGTATTGATCGCCTGCTCGTTTCGCACGCGTTTGCTTCCTGCGTAGCCACGAGGCTGGAGAGGGGCCGCTGAGCTCCTGCTCGCCGCCGCTGCGAGTAGGTCTCAGCTCGGTGAACTTTGCAAAGGTGAATAAGCTTTATCCCTATTTAGCACAACACAAAGGCCCTGACCCAGTAAGCATTATCGCATGTGCTTAATTTTTAACACGTGCGTAGTCGTAGTCTTCTGACTGAGCTTGGGTGGGAAGGAGCTGCCTTTTCTAACCGGGCCCACAGTTAAGCTGTGAATAGAGATGACTCTCTCCATACTAGTCCAGTGGCTTCTCAGGCTCTTCCTTTATCTCATGTTTCTAATCAACTTAATTCTTCTTGTTGTTTCATTGATGTGAAATACGGATGTTGCCAGAACAGCTCAATAAAATTTATACTTGTGTTTTGTCTGTAATTATTTTCCATTTTGTTTTTATTGGGTATTTACACATTTTATTGCATGTGCATGTCAAAGTAAATTTGTATCATCTTATCACTTAAAGATGTTTGCTTCATTTTCAAGCATGAATACAATGTACGCTTTGTCTGTGATCTGAAATATGATAATGTTAATTTTGTCAGCAAACTGCTTATCTATTTTTCTGTTGCAACTTTTGCGTGTGCGTGTTAGTATTGATAGTGCTCAACTTTGGTTTGGTATGTCTGGTATGAGCGTAGTTGCTTTTCTAATATTAATTGTGGAGATGGGATAATATTAAACATTTAAAAACAAGGAGCCAGTAGTCTTGCAATTGATTTTCTGTGGAGAGACCTCTGTGCGGAGTTGCTTACACAATTGTAACCTTAGTTTCTTTTATGTGAGCGCAAGAAGTGTTTCATACATTTAAAAAAATAAAAAAGTCGTGAATACACCAGTTACTCCTCCCTTCCCTCCTTCCAGCTCTGTCCTGTCTCTTTCAGGAGCTCTGGTTTTCTTTTGCTTATAGGTTTCTGCACGTTTTCTTTGGCAGGGAGCCTTGCTATCGAAATTCTTCGGATGTTGGAAAAGGACAGCTTGCTAATATTGTGTCTTCAGCTCATCTCTCCACTGCTGCTCTCAACGCTCGCCCGTTTTCTCAAGCAAACGTACTCTACACTCATAATTACTGCTTGATAGTTTACTTGCTGCTTTGTAGGGCTGAACTCAGGGGGCTGCTGTGCTCTTGCTTCACAGGATGCAAGAAGCATTAGGTGCGTGGTGAAGCAGACAGTAAGGAGGGAAGGAATTGGTCTATGAGAATTTATTTTGCGTGCTTGCCTAACGAAGAAAGCTTTTCTAGTGTGAGCCTTGATCCTGTGAGTCTGTGGGTGCCGTCTGTTACTGACAGCCCTTAACCCCTGCAGGACTGGGGATTATTTCCTTGTTTTAGATCAGGATTTAAAACAAATTAAATTGTCTTCCGAAGCCATGCTCTCAGTTTTATGTATAAAACATTGTTTGCTGTTTCCATGCTCGCAAGGAGGAGCTAGTTTCAGGCTTTCTATGTATGTGCAGGCAGAGCTTTGGTCAGTCCCATGATTGGAAAGTTGTGTTGTAGAGCTGCTTTCTTCTGGGCAGCTTCTGATACTCGTTTCTGCCTTTGGGTCCTTTGCTGTGCGCCGTGCCATCAACTCGTGAAGCTAGAACTGTGTGGGTTTTGTTTTCTTTTTTTTGGAGTGGTATGTTAAATACAGCACGAACGATTAAAACGTCACACACACTGTGCTGTGATCAGCTTGTTTTAGATAATAAATTAAAATCCGTTAGCATCTGAGATGTCCTGGCATATCCTGAGAATAGTTAGTTCTTTAATGTGCCAAGCTAAGTAAAACTTGATTAATGTCACTATCTGGGATTTTCTGTCCTGTAAATAGGACTTGAAGTCTAAAATTGGAACTGTGAAAACGTACTTTAACTAGGATTAGAGGAAGAACTTAGTAGTTCAGATTGTTTTCAGGATCTTAGAAAGTGGTCACTATGCCCCAGAGCTGTTGTACGTGCCATCTTTTTGAAAATTAACTGTACTGCAGGGGCTAAAAAGTTAGTTTGGGACTGCAGCATGCTCTGCTTTGTCATTCGGTGCAGTCTCCCACTGCTGTAAAAGGTGCTTTCTGTGCTTGACTGCTGCCTGCTATGCCAAAGGTTGTTATGTCTCCGCTCTCATGGGTTTGCAACTGCTGATACCCTTTAGGATCCTTGCTGGTGAAAGGTGACGGTAGGCAGGCGTTCAGTATTAGAAGCTTTCTTCTGGAGCACATAAGCAAATGTGGAGGCTCCTGATATCAGGAGATGTTGGATATATGTATTATTTTTCATTTTCTAAGTGAACCTTGGTTTTGTACAGATAGAAATGGAAGCTGGTAAGCTAGCAGGCATGCCTGGTCTGAAAAAACACGCTTGCTTCTGTTGGTTTTGGGCATTCATTGCTCTTTATCTTGTTTGCTTCTAGATATGTCATGGCAAAATGCAGCCATAGATCATAGTGGTTTTATGCCCTATTTATTTCCTATAATCATTTTACCAACAAATTGTGAAGTTAATTTCAGTGGTAAGAAATACTCATTCCATACCTAGCTTTTTTTGTCTTTTTCTTTTTTTTTTTTTTAAATTTGACGGTTGGCAGCAGCCCCTTTGTACGGTTTCTTGATTGTCAGCTCTTCATTATAAATTTACTTTCTAAATGCTGACTTAAGGCCTGACACTTTGTTTGCTGAACTGTCAGTTACTCTAGTTTGGAGACCTAATAAAAGCCTCTCAGATCTTCCTCTTGAATTGGGCCATCCTTTACCACCCCAGTGACTGAAGTAAAACAACTAATAGTATCTTTCAGTATCTAGCCCATTTTTGCTGAAACCCCGCTTAGGGTGTCTTCTGATACTATATCCTCACTGTGACAGTGGGTAGTTCTCTGGTAAAAGGTCATTGTAATGTTTTAATTCGATTTTTCAGCTGCAAGGAATATAAAAATACAAGTTTATTAATAGAGTAGCTTTGATCTTGAAGGATTCCAAAACATTTGCTGCATTGCACGTACAGGAGTGGTTTAGTTTTACTGCTCGTTCAGGGATAATCAGTTTTGTCGTGGAGCGTGGAAGCTGGATGTTCTACCTAGCAGGTCAGGAGGAGTGAGGAGCACATCTACATGGGAGGGGGGGAAATGTGGGAAGGCAGAACGTTGTTCCCAAACTGGAATTTCCCCAGGAGACAGAATCGAACTGTGCTACTGTCAAAGGTGGCAAAGGATCTTTCACAAGTTGTTTTGGTTTTCTTCTGAAATCTTTGAAAAAGGTCATGGGCAATAGACAATTAGAGAAACACTTAACCGAACTTGTTAGTGTATTTTTGTGGAATTATTGTGTTTTACAGTTATTGCCGCTTTACACAGATGGTTGTTGCTGGTTTCCATCTGTTTGTTAAGGAGAAGTAAAGACAGAAAACTGGAGCTTTAACTGGATTTTAACCGGAACTTTTAGGTTTTATTTCTTCTTTGACCAAGTCAGGCTAATCTGTTGGGTGCAGTGCACTGTGGTTTCAAGGAAAAGAGATCAAAGTGGGAGCGTGTCTGCACAATATGGGTCACGACAGCAGTTTCCTGTGTTTTGGGCACCCTTCTCTTTGAACAGTCCTCAGGTATGTAGTACGATATCACCCTGGCAGATGGCCAGGCCAAGGGAAAGACTCTGACCAAGACTGACATTATGGAAACCAATTAAGCGCAGTGCTTCATGGCCAAAAAAGATCCTTCAGGTCATATTGCTGCTTATTTCCAGTTTAACCCTAGTGCTCTCAGTACGAATGACTTCATGGTGCCCCAGTGGAGTTTTCCCTGGTTTTGCTTGAATCTGCTCCCTTACACTGTTGCGATGGTTAAAAACTTTAAAATCTTTCAGGGCTTGCAGGTGTGGGAGCTTCCTGCTGGCACTGATGTAGCGGAGCTGACATCCGTTTTAGTGCTTGTGGCGATCCTCCGTTTCTTGATTTCTGAAGAACGGTGGGAGAAGGAGCCCCCGAGATGCAAGAGAATGATCTGGGGTTTCACCCGATGAAGAACAAAGCAAAATGAAAAACTTCTTCAAAGTCCCGTCATCCTACTTGTGGCACTCGCAGAGTTTCTCTTCACCTGACTACTTTCTTTGAACCAGTGGATGATTCGTTCTTGCAGGGCCGCTTTCAGTCGGCAGCAGTTTCAGGTGGGATGGAAGAATGAGCCTGTCTGGTGGGAGAGCTGTTTGCAGGGGTCCTGAGCAGGGTACAGAAGAGTCATTTTATTTCTCCGACTCCTTTGCCAGTTGCTCAACCAGATGTCCTCAGTAGTTTGTGCTGTAAGATGTTAAGTAATTAGATCATTCAGATTCTAGTTAAACATAATTAGAGCCCTGTGTAAACTGAGTGAAGCTGACAGGTTTTATAGGTTGGTCATAGCAAAAATATCAGATGATATAGCTCAGCATTAATACAAAAAGATTTAAGCCTCCCTGCCCTCAAATAAAGAGGTGTTTAGTCTCCAAATTTAATCCTTAATTAGAACTACAATTTATGGAACTTACTAAAAATGTTTTCAGGATCCTGGAAGCCTCACTCAGAAGTGCTCCCATATAGCGTTTGCTGGTTCAAGTTCCTTGTCCTACGCTCCTGAATTTGAAATAGAGAACCTACCTAGCACTTGCTACGTAAAGTTAAACAGAAAGATAACAGAATTTTGCCATTTTTTCTTGTAATTTAAATTAGCGGGTAGGTCAGTTGCAGTGGTACTCCTTGACTTGAGAAGGGTTTGAACAAGAAGCACCATCGCTGCTTTGCGCTCCCGTTTCCTTTCCCAGCTTGTAGCTGACTTGCCTTTTTGGCTCATCTAGCTGTAGCACAGCCTGCGTAAGATGCCTTGTTTTCCACCAGCTATCCCACTGCAAGCTGAGTTCGTAACCACCAGATTTCTTTGGTTATTGTTAAATAGCAGAACTGGAGAGAATCTCTGTGTAATGTGACCGTCTGCGTAGGTATTGCAAAGTAACAAAAGTAAATGCAGGATTGCGAGGACAGGGCTGAAACAATAGCTACCTGTTCCAGCGTTTGATTACTGTGATTTTATTACAGCACTCTGAAGCTAATTGTGATTACTTCTCTCCCTCATTTTACAGATATGACACATTATTTTGTTGTTTGTTTGCTGGCAGGCGAAACATATTTTCTGAAGGAAAGTGTTAACAGATATGCTGATAAAATGTCTGTCTTCTAAAAACTGTCTGAAGACAAATTTAGTATTTGTCTACATGTGGTGTTCACACTGTTGTTGTGCTAGCTGCCGAACAAATTAACAACATGATTCTTGACTTTTATAGGATGTAAACTTTCTTTTCAAATGTTGCAGGAGTCCTAAGTTGTGAACTAGACCCAGGATGATCCTTTTTCTGCTGAATGCTCTGAAAGCTGATTGCTGTGTTGCTTTGCAGTGGCTAATAAAGAAAAGTTAGGTACAGAACATTCGCAGGAGAGTGAAAATCTGTTGGAAAATTCAGATTCAAGTAGTTAAGGGGATTTTGCAGTTAGACTTAGTTAAAAAAGAAAGAAGGACGAAAACTGCAGCTATTTCTTGGTAATCCTAAATGATTAAGTTGTCTGGCTCGGTACCGAAAACAGTTCCTTTGCATGCCCTACAGAGTTATTTCATGCAATAACTTCCCACGTCCCCTCCAGCCTCTCCCCACCATGCTTAGTTATGTCACTTGTGTGATGCTTCGAGCCTTGCTGTCCTGGCTGGAATCTCGAGACTGTTTCCAAGCTTGTATTTCTCACTTGGCAGCACATGATGCGGCTGGTGGGCAATCTGCCGTATCCCTTTTTTGTCAAACATCAGAGTTGGTGTCTGACACTGAATCCGGGAACGAGAACGGGGAGAGCGAAATGTATAATGGAGCTGAAGATATCTGCTGGGTGTCTCTGTGCATTTTTCTGTTGTTATTGCTTATGATTGATACTCGGTTCTTGTGGTGCTAGAATGACAGATTTTGCTTTTTCCTTTCATATTTTAAGTGGTTAGCACGACCTGGTAAATGGAAAATTTTCAGCTACTTTTTTCTATCAAGTGCTGTCTGCTTACAAGTGAAAAACTCAGTTTGAGGAAAATCCCCTAAAGTCCTATAGAAACAAAACAATTTTATAAAGGTGTGTGTGTGTGTGTATGTTTGTGTAAACGCACAAGCTCACACAAGCACAATCTCCTTTCTGGATCAGCTCCCACCATGCAAAATACAAACCTGAAAGTGCTATAATTGATTATGTGCAATAGGAGACAAACAACCAAGATTTTGGGAGAGGGCAGGGTGTGGTCCAGATCTGGCAAAACATTTAAGAACTGAACATTATTTTTTCAAAGGTAGGGAAACTTTAAAACATTGGTCCAAGAGTTAAGACTGGTTGGGAGAAGGAAAAGAGTACAGTAAACTGAGACGTCTTCTTTGTAGGGGGAGGTGTTGGGGGAGGAATTGGGAAGAAAGAACATGCAAGTTTAGGTTAGTACATGTTCATGTTCTTCTGGTTTTTTAACTTCATTTGTTTCCCTGGCAGATGTCCCATGGCTTTGAGGCCTTTGTCTGTGTGAGAGAGAACATGAAGGAGGGCTTGGCAGGACACTTCTGGGTTGTGTGGAATAGCTGGTAGTCATGTTTATAGTTAGCGTTGTCTCTTGGCTTATGCAATTTTGATAACCGGTAATTGTTCTGTGAAGTTATGTGTTACATTGGCAAGTCAGCTCTCCCTGAACTTCCTCCCCCAATTCTGTGTTGTAGGTAGGTTTCATGTACAAGGTTTTGTAAGGTCTGAATAGGACTTGTCTCATCCACAGTGCTACACTTTATTCATAGAGTACTTTACTTTTCATAGCCATCCCCCTATATTAGACACTCTCTTTTTTAGAAGTCTTCATACAATCTAAGATAGTACATGCAGTGCTGCTTAATTAGATTGGAAAGAAACAGTATTTTAAAACAGATCTAGAAATCCTTAAGTGATAATATTTTTCTGAGCTTTGCATATATATATTTATATGCTGCATTCTCCTTTGAAGGCTCTTCATTCATTTTTAATGATCCTTGTACCTCAGTGCTTAATGTGGTATTCTTTTGACTTGCTGAAATTCATAGTGGAGTTGGTCCTGTAGCTGCTGCGGTCTGCAGTGGAAGAGGAGCAATATTCGGCTGCTGTGAGGGTTTGAACCTTCTGGTAGCCTTTCACTTTTTCTGTGCCTGTGACTCTAAATGGATTTATAACTCTGTAGCTTTATGCCTTTAAAACACCTGTTATAATTGCTTAGAAATATACTCCATGTCAGCCTTTATTGCTTACTGTGATTATGCTTCTGGTAACCGTCCTTTTTGGCAGACTCATAAAATAAGTTTCTCGTAATAGAATTCCTAACAGAGTTAAACAATATGCATAGTTCAAAGTGCGGATTTGTTTTATTGGGGAAAGGAGATTATTCTGCTGTTCTTTGATACCTTCAATTTGGGACTTCAGAAGGTGCTCTGCATTAAGTACATGCATAAGTTTTAAAGAAAAAATTATATTGTACTCATTTCATTGATGGGAGGTATGCAGGGGCCTTTTCTTTGTATGGCAGGTTTATAGTTAAGAAGAATGTACCGGCAAGTTCTTGAACTTCTAGGCACTGGTTTTTATCAGTCAGTATGGTTTGTGTATAAACTGTACAAAAGGTTGAAAAATGCTGCTTAATGGTGCTGATTTAACACCAAAGTGCTGTGTGAATACTGGGGCGGGGGGGTTGAAATATCTGGCACCAGAGGTTTTTACCTTCAATTTCGGGTGGTTCTTGTGCTTCCTAGTAAAGCGGAACGTCCTGTGAAGCTGTCTGTAGGGTGTGATGGGTGAGCTGTCGGTACGTTTGGTTGTGGTAATACGTTACGTTTGATAATTCTGCATGCAAGAAACATATCAAGGAGTTACGTATGTATTCTCACAACAGTGAGGGTACAGAGGATAGAAGATAACAGAGACACTTGAACTTTGTGTTGAACTACCCTGATGGTGACGTCTCACCTGGCATACTTGAGGTGGACATCAGAGGGTTGGGAAATTCTAGTTTAATACTGCAAATCAACTTAGTATATTAATTCTTGTTAACTGTTTCTAGAGATGGCAGGATTGAGGAGGTGTTATTTATCATCACTTTTAGCTAAAGAGTTCCACCCATGCAAAATTCTTAGCGCTAAGAGAATTAGGCTTTTTGGTAGGCGGGTTGTTCTCAAAATCTCAAGTAGAGGAAAAGGTGGTGAATAGTTATTTTTGGGCCCTTTTAAAATATGAAAATAAGATTACTGGGGTTAGTCGATGTTCTTTACATCAGCACCTTTATCCTCAAGGATATTTTGGTATTTTTGCCTTTGAAATTTAGGCTAGACTTCAAAGGATAGATGGAATTTCCCGGGAGAAACAGGGTGCTGTAGAATGGTAGAGGCTGGAGTTGGAGAAGACAAAGTAAATGAGTGCGGGTCGCTTGGTACTGCTGGCCTGTTTCGTGTCTCAAATGAAGGAAGCCACGCCTGATCCACACTGAAGTGGGAGACCTTCTGAGGGTGTACGTGTGCCTCAGAAAATGCTATGGAGGATTCAGTTTGTGGCGCAGTTGCCCCTGTCACCCGTCTGCTACAGGGTTTTGATGTGCTTGAATATGGCTGTGAATTCTGCATTAGCTGATGTGAGGCGTGAGGCTTGGTGGCACCATGTGCAGGTGCTTCGTGCTGTTGTACGAAACCTGTTTGAGTGGTTTTACCCTTTCCTCTGTGGGACAGGGATAGTGAGTTTAATTTCTTTTTCAGGCGTAAAATGTACAAGTATAAAGTCAAATACTGTGGGATGGCAAATACTGGGTTGGTTTGTTTTTTTTTTTTTAAACTAGTTGGCTTGTTGTAGCTGTGATAATCTGTGTTGATCAACCCTTTTGGTGTTTGCTACAAAATTTGTTCTAAAAGCCATGGTAACTCATTCTCGTTGGTGGCGATCCAAATCGTCTCTGCTGCCAAACTTGGCACTGGTGCCAGTGGTTTGCTTTAGCTGATCTAAGAATATAATACAGATGGTTTGATACTCAGTACAGATATATACAGATGGTTTGAAACTTTTGAATTTCTTTATTTCATTCCATTGTTTCTTCTCAGTATATCAAGTATCTCTGGATATATAATTGCTATTCTTAAAACAGTCTGAACTGTATTTGGTTCAACTTCTGCCTGTTGTTGCTATAAGAATTTGTCAGCAAAAGGCTGCTATTTCATGCAAGTTCAAATATTCTGCATGTCAGTACAGGCACGCTCATTTATAATGCACAGGGATATTTCTGTCAAGCTGTTTGACCACCACACCTGTATATATTCTTCAGTTACATAGGATGTAGAAAGCAGATCCCATAAAGTGAGTTTATAGATCTAAAAACCCACAGATTGTGGTCACTGACACTGGCTTTGCTTCAGATTGTTGCTGACGCTGGTAATGACATCTTCGCCGTCGAAGCAGTGAAGTCTTAGCCGAGTGTAGTAGTTCAAGCAGAGATCAGTAAGCTCTGGCTAAAGGCTCGATAGTTTGTTTTCAGTACTTATTACAGCCTGTTGATCTCTTGCCAGCAGAAACTTCTAGGTTGTGAATTTGTTTCTGTTGTATACAGGCGTATGACATCAGTTGCCTGCTAGCAGGACAGGGTGTAAATAGAATCATGACAGCATAACTTCAGTGCCCTCCGTGTTTCTCCATGCGTACAATATATTGATGTTCCAGTAGCTGAAGTTGACATAGCTCGTTGCCTGGTCAAATGGTAAAAGTAGCCTCTGCTTTGATTTGCTTCTGATCTGATCACATATGGGAAATCCTCGTTCTGCAGTTCAGGGATATTGACAGCTCTGTTCTGTGCATGGAAGTTTGGAGGTGGTTATATAGACTTTTGAGCAGTGATTTACTTAGCTTCCTTCATAAGGTTGTTAAAGTGCTTAACAACGCAATTAATGTAATTTAAAGACAGTTAAAAGCACTAGTGGTTCTTTTCAACTTAATTTTAAATGCTGAGGCAGATTAAGCAGTTTGAACAATGACAAGATTATGCTCTATAGCCATTGAGCGTATAAATAAAATATGCCCTAGTACTTGGTATTTGGAATCCAAAACTTATGGACCACTGAAATGAATGATTATGGATATATTGCCTTGTTCTGGGATCATCAGACATCCAACAAGTTAAGCGTGATCAGTACAAGTCAGTATTTAGATGTCAAACCTGTAATGAATATTTCACTGCTATAGGAAGTACTGCTGGTGACTTCAATACATTGTATGTCTCTTGAGTTCATTTCAGTTCCACTGCAGATACTGACATAATGGTAATTCCAGAGATGAGACGTAAAATAGATTTATGCATCTCTGAATGCTTTCTCTTCATTTGCACAGAGGCATTAGCATTTTATCCAAATAGGCACTTAGTTTTTGTGCGTGTAAATGGTTTATGTTTTAGAGGCTTTTTTCCCCATAAGTTTCATTAATGCTTCAGTTAGTATTCTTAATACACTTCGTATTTGTAATACAGAGAAGTTCAGATTTTACTAAACAGGACGGAAAGTTTCGTAAGAGTACCCTTATGATGAAGCTGCCAGCCAGATCCATCACCACCAGCTCTGGAATGAGGCGGCAGAAGTCTCTTCCGTTGGGCATGAGAGGCCTGGCCCATTCGATGGTTGCTTTGGAGTAGTATGGTTCCGCCTTTGTGATGAGAAGAGAGATGTTGGCTCTCCACGTTTGTAAACACACCAAGAGTAAAGTGGTACATAACTGTTCCTTGTTGGTCAAATACAAGCATTAAGGGTAGGTGGGATGTTGTGGAAGGCAGTGTTTTACAGTGACTGCAGTAGGATGCTTGTGCCTTGACAACGAACTCAGTGGAGGTGTGTGTAGATTAAAGGGAAACGAGAAGCTGAAATTGAGCCTGACTTTGTAAAAGCCTTAGTCGAAGGATCATTTGTAGCTTGAAAACAGTCACCTAAATCATACATGGATGATGCAGTGCCATTAGCTGACCTCAGAGTCCAGTGCAACTCAAAATTAACATTGATCCTGGTAGAGTCAGCTGAGGTGGTTTGACACTAAGAGTAGGCATGTCTTTTAACAGATTGGATAGGAGCAACATGCTTGGTAAAACTAGCCTTAGCTTACGGGCACTTAAAATGTTTAAGTTAGTTTTGAAAAGATAGCTTGTCTTTGAAAAAACAGGTGCTCCTGTGATATGTTTATTCAAACAGTCCTTTTCTACCAGCTTCAAGAACTTCTGTTCTATTTTAGCCTTATTTAAGAAAAAATAGTTCCTAAAATTTATATTCAACCTTCCTTAGTAAGGATAGAGCTTAATTGGGGTGTTTCCCAGAGAGCTGGTTTAGGAGTGACTGACTGGTAATGATGAGTGACAGAATTAGCATAAATTCAGATTAATGGAGATATGGTTGGCTAGTGCCAACTGGCTATGTGGGTATAAGAGTCGGCTCTCTGTAGCGATGACAGAGGCTGATTTTTATCCCCCCCTGCCGCCTTCCCACCCAGACAGCTGAATATCCGACTGGATGTTAAATACTTGAAAATCAACCTACTTAGCAGCCTGGATCAGGCTCTAGGGATGAGATTTTGAAAGGGAAGGCTTGTTTGGGGTGGTTTTGTACAGTGGTGTCTCGCCTGGGACTGCTAGAGAGAAGCTGGCTGCTGGTATGCTGCTGCTCGGCGTATGAGGGGTGTCCGGCAGCGGGGGGACACCGATAGAGGCTCCGGAGACGGCTGTCGGAGGTGGATAGCTGGGACGTCTCTCCTCGGCACCCCGAGCTCTCCCGTGTCGTGCGACTCCCCAGCGAGCGCTGTTCGTGGCGCCCGGCCAGCTTGTCATGTCAGTGTTGAAAACTCTTGTACGCTTCTCCAAACGTTTCGAACCTGTCTTGATCTGCCCGGTAACCTCGGTGTCTCCGCAAGCTCCACATGCAGAGCAGGACTTTTCGGCTCCCAGCCTCTTGACCACATTTGACCGACTCTTCGTGGCTGCTTAGTAGCTGGGTCAGATCATCCGCATGCAACGTGTTAGCAGCATGGAAAACCCAGGGTGTGGTGGAGGAGCGAGCAGCTGTACCTGTGGCTACCCTATGCTGTCCAGGTGACGGCGTCTGGATCAGGCCAAGCAGGTCTCGGGGTTGTGTCCTGTAGTGGGCAGGGTGGTGGATCTCCACCTGCCTGTTCTGGCTCGGGAGTGCTTGGTTTGCAGCCCTGGCCTGGGAGAAGTAGTGGCACGGCTGGGGAGCTGGTATGGTGGTGGCACAAAGTGCCAGGAAGGGGCTCCCCGGGTGCTGCGGCGGCTTCTTGGCTCTGGTGCAGCTGCGGAGCAAGAGGTGACTGGCCGCTTGGCCCCGGGCTTGGAGCTGGGGGCGGCACGGGGAGTGAGGGGTCACAGATACCTTCCTCCTTATTGCCCCCTTCAGAATGCAGTCTACCAGATCTTCTTCGTGACCCACGTTTTCAAAAATAAGATAGTGATCAAATGCACCTCTGTATCTGTGTGAGACGTCGCCAGCAGAGCGGAGATTTGTCCATTTAGGCATTACCATTCCATATTTTGCTGTCTCATTACCTTCAGTATCCACTGTGCTGGACTCCTCCTGAACTAGCGAGGGCGAAAGACGGTCAGCCTTTGGTTCGTGTCAGTTGTGAACTGTCTGGATCTGGGCAGCATGGGGTAGCGCGTTCTAAATGCACTCCTGCTAAATGCATGCCCTGACAGACAGCGCTGCCTTTTTTCTCCACACGTGCTTAATCAACTAGATAAATAGAGTGGCTGTTCAAATGGGGCTACTAAAAAGCACCTGCAAAATCAGTAGTCGCTGCTGAAACCCGAGTCCCTGTATGCTGATTAAGTTCTTGTTTTTAAAAAACTTGTAGTGAATATGTTTTAAATTCTGAAACGAAGATATTTTCCCCAGTTATTTTCTTCTAAAATACGCTTTTAAAATTGTTTGCTCTGAAGCTGAAGAATACTTACTGCTTCTTCCCTTTTATTGGTGTAAATACAATCCTGAAACATCGTCAGTGTTTTCGAATATTATTTCTAATATTTTTTTTAGTCAACATATTTTCTTTTTTTTTTTTTGGGCTTAGTGATGAGTTCTGTGACTACTTCTGAGAATAAAAGACTTGGCAGTATTCCTGTTTCTTTACTATTATTCTTTAGTTGCTTAGAAGTAGTATCCTGCTTGTTTAGCATAACTGTATTGGGCTTTGAAGGTAGATTTATCATGAAATTTCATGGGTATCATTGTGTTTGAATTGTCTGCCGCTCCCCACCACTGTGCACATACACGTTACAGGTTGGCTCATGCAGTTTTTGTGCTGCATGTTACTGCTTTGGTTGTTTGGGTGAGATAAAAACTTGTTGAACTACTAAAGTGGACAGAGTTTAAAATTACAGACGCATTACTTTCCTTTGCAGCCATAATATGTTTGTTTTGGCAGGCTGTCTCTTCGCTGTAACATGGAACAGTTCCTTTTTTTGAGATTATTCACTGCTTTCAGTCATACAGCAAGTGTTATTCATGGTCCTGGAAAAAGTTACTCTTCCACAAAACAAAAGCATAGGAAGTACTCTGAGCTACCTCGTTTTCGTAATTGACAGGTATTAATGATATGTGGGTACATACTGCAGTAACAATGTGTTTTAACTAACAAATGGCACCGGGTGTTTATGGCTTTTGAGTCACAGGAGCCGTCTCCGGGTCTCGTGGTGGGTTGAATGTCTCGGTGGTTGTGCCGTTGCGTGGTATCTGCCAGGATGATGCGTTGTGGATCCACCACGAGTAAACACGGCGTTCACCTGGGCTAGTGCTAAGCTTCTCCCACATGGTGGAGCTTTTACCCTCAACTTGACCACAAAAAGACATTTATAAAGTGCAGAGAGCCAGCTTAGGAAAGGAGGGCTCTGCCTGCCTCTTCTTTGATCCATAAAATTTTTCTATCTTGTATAATGATGTGTTTGAACTGCACAGACATCGACACTATCGCTGTACTAATGCCTGCAAATCGATTAGCATTAAGTAGAAGAGAGGCTTCTTGGACGCCTTCACAATCATATGGCAGTTTCTGAATGGCACATAGCTGCGAATGCCGTGCAATGCTACAGCTGCTGAAAACCATCGTCTGCTTTTAAACGAAAAAAGGCTGATCAGATTTGCATCACGTTCAACAGTTATTGGGCCTATTCTCCCATCCAGTTTTTCCATTTCCAGCTGCCTTATTTTGAAGCATCTTGCTGTTGTGTTTCTCATAATACAGGAATAGTGTTAGTTATTAAGATTAATGATTCTTATAGCAAACCACTTTGAAAGAAACATTGAATAATCCAGGAGTTTGTGTGACTTAAACCAGACCTTGGACCTGGAAAAAAAAAAAAGCTAGTGAGAACAACTGCCTATTTTGCAGAAATCAGCTATTTCTTTCTCATTACTTGTTTATAGTATCCTGATGCTGTGCAGTCTTTTAAAGCTGCTCTTTGATTATCCAGTCAAACTGTATTTCACTTTAGTCTAGTGCTTATCTATTTTCTAATAATACTTACTTAGAACAAGAGGTGCTGTTTCCTTTTTTTTTTCTCAGGGAAAAGAATAACTTCAGTGTCATTTTGTTTTGGTGTTTTTTTTTTTCCTTGAGTAAGGAAAATACTGTTTCCTCCAGTGGAAATGAGTAATGGTGATGCAGGTCAGTTTAGACTTTTATATTAGCCACTTGTTTACATAAAAATAATCCGTTCTTCTGAAAATCTGTAATTTTCATGGGAACTTTGTGTTAAGTTTAAGCTCACCCTGTTCAGAGCACAGTAGCATGTTTGTCACCTATTATTCCTATGGTGGGAAATCACAATTTTTTTCCTGCGGTCCCTCCTGCTAGAAAATTGTTTTTTGCTGCTGGGGTCCCTTAACGCCTGTGCTGCGTTGCATGTTCTGCTACCTGGCCTATTCTCCCTGCCAAACTTTATACTGCTTTGGTCTCACTCTTTGCTGTTTCTGAAGCAAAACCCTGAAACATTTTTTTTCCAGTCTTCCTCTGCCTTGCTGTTTTTTTTCTTTATAAAAATAATTTGTAGAACTGATCTAACTGTTGCATATCTGCCCAGCTGTTCATGAATTCTCCCGTACACTAGAATAAAGTTGCTAACCCTTCGTGCCTGTTCTTACTGCTCATCTGGCTGCATGCTTAGATTTTTTTATTATAGAGCCCTTTTGTAAAAGATTTAGATGGTTTTATCAAGTGATGAGTCAAGTTCTGTGTTTTGTAATGCAGGAATAAATGTTTTCAAATAACATCTTGTGAATAAAACGATGCTTCCAATCAATGGATGGTTCTTCTTTGACAGCGGGAGGCTTGGTTTTGTTAGTTGATGTTTTCTGGGTGAGAATCAGTAATGGCTTCTTCCCATAAACTCAGTAATCTTTTAATTTTGGTGATTCAGTCATTAATATAAATACAGTAAAGTGACAGGCTTCGTGCTCTTAATTTTTAGGGCTTTTAGTTATCCTTAGAATTAATTCAGGTTTCGGTGGAAGCATTTGTTATTAAAGGAGACACAGACTCAGATATTTAATGACTTGATTTTCTTTCTTTAACAGATTTTTAAGAACATCTGTGGATCCTAATGAAGTCAGTGAGACTCTCAGCCCCTAAAAACTGCCTAAATTTTTACAGTTATGTGGGAGGAGGGGAAGGATTAGGGTGGAGGGCAGGGTACTGTGAAGACGCCGGCATGTATTTTCAGAAGACTTACTGTATTTTTAGCTAGTGGATATGTTTAGAGTGTCATTCATTTTAGAGAGTAAGACCACCCATTTGTTCTAGACTGCTTGAATTTCTCTTTTTTCTGTAAAATACACTAGAGTTTTCTTGTGGGGATGATTTAGAGTTGGATGATTCTCAGCTGTGAAAGAAATACTTATGTTGATTATCTTTGCTTCACTGTTTTCTTTAGATTTCAAGAGGTTGTGCTTAACATTTCAAAATTAGTTAGAGGACTCCTTTCAAACTGCTAAATTATACCTACCAGAAGGCTGCAAAGCGAGGTGTGCATGCCTGCTCGAACTGTAGCTGCTCTTGATGGCACTGCAAATAAATTATATGTGTAAGCAAATTATTTTGAAAGCAGTAGTTTTCAAATTGGGACGGTGCTTCTAGATGTGTTCATACATCTTTTGCTGTAGCTGGTTAGCAGGTGAATTTGAACAGGAATACCTTTTGCAAATTTGGTTTCAAATTTTCTGACACACAATATACAAATTTTACTTTTTTCTGTCCCCTACAAAGAGGAAGGAAGGACACCCCCCCCCCCCAATCTATTTCAGTACTTTCTCAGAATTTTGCTGGTATAAATTTCTTTTTTTCTGTGAAACTATACTTCAAAATCAGCAAAATTCTTGAGGACTGCTAGAATAATTTTGCTTTTTAATGAAACATAACGACTGATAAGAAGAATCTGTCTGGACTCTTAGAAAACAGTTTTTAAATAAAATATGTTACAAATGGCTGCTCACAATTTTGAGTCATTTTAATATATTTTTTAATCCTCATGGAATTATCAGATGCTTTTGCATGTTTACGCAGGGGACCGTGTGTGCTGGTGGCATTTACAGCTCTATCAGTGAAGCTTCTACTTTACTTTCTTGAATGTCTGTCCTGACCTAAGAGACAGACAGAAACCTTTGTTTCACACAATGAATACAGACATTACCGGGTTTAAGAGTTTTGCCTTCTAGTCAGTTCTTTTGTTCTTTGTGGTCTTGTAATTACATTTTCTTAAATGCAGTTCTCTTCACTGTTGTGGTACGGAGGAGTTTTTTTAAGGAAGGGAACTGTGCATGTGCAATAGTTCATGTATGGTCGGAGTGCGTAAGCCAAGAGGAGAAACACGTCTCTTATCTTTTTCCGTTATCTCTGCTTACCTCACTTTTTTGGGGGGTGGTTTCCACCTTAAGAACACATTGCTGCAAAATGAATCTAATGAAAGTCATAGAAATTGTGCTTGAGGCTCCACGATGATTTGTTTCACCTGAAAATATTTAGCTGTACTCTAAGGTCCTATTTTGTTCCGAATAAATCGGCACGTAATATCAAGTTAACGTCATGGTTCTTAGAATGCTCTTTATTATAGGTATTCCGACTTGGGTGTGGCTTTACAGACTTTGCAGAATTGTGTTAGAATTAGGGATTCTCTTTTGTGTTTGTAAAATACTCAGAAGTGAGCTTTAACCTCTGTTGATACTCCAGGAGCGGGGGGGGGAGCTGCTTGTTCTTCTGTGTTCAGATACCCTGTGAGCAAGTCTAATAAACTGGTAAGAAGCCTGCTAACAGGGCTTGCATTTTACTCTCCTAAAGGAGCAGCAAGGTGGCTGCCCTGAAGTCATCCCCTGAACGTTGTAATCTAATCTAAATGGCATGTGGGAGTGTTTTGCAGTAGCATCCAAGGCAGCAGTGCAAACTGATGTGACTGGTGGTATTTGTGGATTATATCAACATCAGTGGATTATCTGCAGGAGGAGTATTAGACACAAGAATTAATAATACGCTAAACAACTAACTAAAAGTGGCTAATGAACAGGAAAGTAGGAGAATTATAGACTGTAGGATTTACAGTTGTTTTATACTTGACATCCTTTTGGTAATTTCTGTAAGAAAGATTGGAAAAATCTAACGGAGGGGTGGCAGCAAATATCAGGCAATTTACTGAACAATAGGAATTGTCCTGAGCAGGGAGTTGAAATATTTGTTACGGTTGTTTTAAGTTAACAGAAGGTGGGTTGTGTTTGCCATTGAGGGGGGTAACATTAGACACAGCTGTTCATATCTTGCAAATGGAGAATTTCTGAGCAATGTCATTCTTTCTGCAAGAACTGGTTTGCTCAAGTATTTTACTGGTAGCCAAAGGGAGTGATTTATTTAAAAAAAAAAAAGGGGGGGGGAGGGGAATTTTATTCCTGTATTTAAAATCCACCGCTGTATTAAAAACCAGCCTGCTTAAAAGGTGGTATTACTGAATAGCATTTCAGTAAGCTTGAGGCTTTAACTCAAAATAGGTATGGCAGCACTAAGAGCCTCATCTGTATTTTAAAGTATGTTTGTCTGGCAAGCATGGTATTTAATCGATGGTAGCATGTTTCTTTGTCATTTAGCCCTTTAGAAAACAGAAGAATCTGAACCAAAAATTAGAAGTCATTCTGATCCAGAAACTACCTACAGTAGGTAAATTGTTGGCTTGCTGTTCATGTCTGCTAGTGCCCTTGGTGTCTAGAAATAAGAATCAACTGACTCGAGTATTCTGAATACATGCTTTTGACGACTTTGGTAGAAGGCATGATTCCAAGAGCAGTTTCTTCCTAAATAAAAAAATAATTTTGTAACTTTCATGTGTGCAGTGTTTCTAGCAGTATTTATCATAGGCCTAAATTATTTAAACCATAAAGCAGCATCTTGCAAGAAATTCCTATTCCTATGATCTTTTTTTTAACATATAAATATTTCAAGTCTATACAAAAGACAAACCTTGTATAAAAATACTGTATCACCCATGAGTAAGAAAAGTTATTAAAGGTAGGCACGGACTGAGTAATGAAATGGGAACATCACATTCCTTAGAATAGCCTGTTACTAAGGGGTGCTGAATCCGAGATAAAAGAACTCCTGTTTCTTCTAATTTCTAAGACTTTTTACAGACTTATTTAATTATGGCTTGAATTTATCCAGTCTGATGTTGATGATGGTAGTTGCTTTGGATAATGATCAGCTGTTGCAGCAAAAGGATTCAGTCAGATTTTTAATTTAGGAAGCAGAATGCTGATTTCTTCATAAGCTTGGCCAGCAAACCATTTCCTAAGAAGATGGTAGAGTCAGGGATCAGCAATAGTACATAGAGATTTAACTGTTTTGGTCAGCATTACCTTTTTCAGCCTTTATATTTCTATAATAGTTCATAAACCTGCAAATAATGTTCTGCTTAGAGCTCAGCCAAAAATGAGTAATTTCCTTTTTTCTTCACAGTACTCCGGAACTAGTCTGTAAGATTCTCCCCAGTGGAAGAATAAGACACATAATATACTGGAACCAGAGCCCATAAGAGAACCAAATTTAAATTAAAATAATCCTAAGAATTCCTTTTTTTTTTTTGCTTTACTGTGTATCTGCATGTGCAAAGTAGTCCCTTCATCCTTCATCTGCCCCGTTGCCATTTTAATAAGCTTTTAGGTGTTTATTAGAAAGTGTGCCATTAACTTGCATCTGTTCCACTCCAGGAAATGGGCTGTTATCATCACTTTTCTTCCTAAAATACTCACTCTTCCCTGTATGAGCCTTTGCCCTCTGAAGTGTGGTATTAAATACGGTATTGATGGTAGGCAAAGTCATCTCATGACTGTTCTGTTTTCCTGCTGTTGCTGCAAACAAATGTTAAGAATCTTTCCAAAAAGAAAAATCCTCAAGGATCCTTCATTAGATACACTCCTGGGAACTGGTAATAGATACTTGAATATCATTCATTTTAGGAGCAAGGTTTTGAGGCCTATTAAAATCAATGTGCATGCTAAATATTTACTCAGTTTGTTTTGAAATGTGTATTCCTTTTAAAAGGCTTCTTTTGCATCTGCATTGTGAATGCACAGCTCACCGAGGCAAGGAGTGAGTGGTTCACAGGCTCCCAGGGATATCAGTGTTTTTCCACTGGATGGGACCTTAATTTCCCGATTCCTGCTAGGTGCTGTGCAGGCCTTCGGCTGGCCTTGTACAGAAGCAGATGGTGTAGCAAGAAGAGCCTGCAAGTTTTGCGGGCCAAGGTTTATAGCAAGCAGGAAAAAAAGGAAATGTTAATATAGAAACTTGAAAAATCCCCTGATAAAGAGAAGGGAGAAACGCCAAAGGGAAGAAACAATAATGTTGCTCTAAAAGTGGTATTCTAAGCCCAAACATAAAACTAAACCTATCCTGATCTCATCTGTGCAAGGTCTATAAAATCCAATTACTCTGATATCTGGAATTTAAATAACTAGAAACTTTATGTCTAGTCTTGTCTTGCTTTTAGCTTTCTTTTCAGTGGGAAAAACTGTCCAAGTCAGTGATAAGGAACCATTTTATTTGGGGAGGAGTTTTAAACAACACCCAAGGATGATGTCATTCCTGACACCGTGTTCATATCCTGATTCTAAATCTGTGATGGTGAAAGAAAGAAGTGTGTATTAGGAATGCTGTATCATTACAAACCTATTAGGCATTGTTTTAGATGTTTTAAAACAAGTCTTGGCATATAGAGCAGCTTACTGGGTTTATAGAAGACTGATCTACTTTTTAACTGCAAAAAAAAAATAATCATTACTCAGCTTCTGATAAAGTGATAGTGCATGGATTTTAGGCTACAGTAATTTTTTTTTGTGTTTAAAATGGAAAAGGCGCTAAGGTTTTTGCAGGTAAAATATTGCACCTTACTTTTAAAACATTAAAGGAGAAAAGACTTGGAAGCATCTGAAAAGGAAGTGGATTGTTAAAGTTGCTTGAGAATTTCTTTTGCTGTCTGTTTAGGTAATCATAATTAAAAAATGCCTGAATGATCTTAATAACACATGATTCAACTGACAAGCACTAATTGCTCTCTATCAGGCCAAGAGAAGATGAATGTTGTCAAGAAAACCACAAGTCAGACAAGCTGATTCTCTTCTAGTCTGACACCATGTTCCCATGTACAAACCAGTTTTTACTGGAGTCTTTCCAACATCAAAAGAAAATCCTTGCCTTCCCATTAATTTTCGTTGCTGGCAGGCTTGAGCTGTTTGTGACGAGTTACTTTCGTTACTATTGCTGGCCTGCTAATGCACAAGATTGTGCAAAGGAAAAAATGTAAACAGGTTTCCCAACTTCTCTTTATCTTTTGTAGCTTAAACTGAATACATTCTTACACTGGAATATGAAGCATTAGGTATAAAAAAAAAATCTTTTTTTTTTTTTTTTTAATTGTCATAGCAATCCTTTTCTTTTTTATTTTGCCCTGGAATGTGCAGTGCACTGGGCCAGGTAGAATAACTATTTTTCTTCAAAGATTCTCTCTTTTTTTTTTTCCTTCTCTTTCTTCTCTAAACAACCTATGCAAATTATGTCACTGCAGTGAAAAATGCCAGTTTTGTATAGCAGATGCTATCTGGCAGGATTTCCTGCAAGGTGATGTGTATCTAGTGCCTTTTTTTTTTCTTTCTTTTGTTTTACAGACACCTTTTTTGTCTGTGCTCCTTCTGTTCAAATTGAAAACCTGCCCTTTGCTGCTTGACTTTACTGTATTCCTTGATTCACATACAAGTAGTAGAAGATCCTCTGTGTTCTTTCATACTTTCCATTTATATTTGGGCAATGGTTACTAAGTAGTGTTGGAGGGGTATAGGTCACTTGGGCAACCGTATACCAAGATAAATCTGATGACATCTCTCTTGTAAAGTGTTTAAAAAATAGTGCCTGCTTTGTTCTAAGTAAATTCTAATTTAGTCACTCCAGTGTCAATTATGAAGGGAGATCGTATTATGTGTTAATGTAGGTTTGAGACTCCTATAAATTAAAAAAAAAAAAGGATAACAAGAAACCCTGGGATATTCCTGTAAACAAAATATCTCCTTTAACCAGATACTTTAAGTTAGATTATTAAACCTCTCCCCAGAGTTCAGTAGTGCCAATTTGCCTTTTAATTAGTTTTTCTGAGGAACAGGAGTATTGCCTTGGCTGTGAATGAACCCTTGCACTCAGGAAGGGCTTTAACTCGATCCACTTTATGTTCTTACGCAGAAGACTGAGATCAGCCTCTTGAAACTTTACCTCACACCAGCATCTCAAACTTTAATTCTTAAACGTCATGTCAGTTATCAACTTTGATAATATTTCCCTGCCAAATTTGATTAATGCTTTAACTATTTGATGCCCATCTTTAGCATGTCTGGAGATATGACGTCTTTAAAAGGACTGATGACTTTGTGCAAAATGGAACTTTGAATTATCTCTGAAATTTGGCATCTAAAACTAGTCCCTTGCCAACACACCGGTATGCTAAACCTGGTTTAGAAACAGAATAGTAATGAACGCATTTTCCTTACCAGTTTCTTTTGCTGGCAACAGAAAATCCCTTGATAATGGGTAATGTTGAAGTGTAGAGGGAAGGATGGGTGGAGAACATGTGAAGGAGCGTTCCTGGCTTGCTTTCCAACAAGATGCCCGTCCCTCCGATTTACTGGGTCACCTTTACAGGTATTGTTCCCTGTTTTTTGGCTCACTGACAGTAGAAATAAGTAAATAAATCAGAGCAGATAGGCAAGACCGTGAGCTGACAGTGGGTTGATTTGTCATTGCAAATCTCCCGAAAACAAAAAAAGTACTTGTGTTTTTACGTCAAAACTATTATCAAATCTGTCTGAAATTATAATAATCTGTGACAATTTAACAACATCACAGGTTATAAAAAGCCTAGTGATAAGTTCCTTTTCTTAATTTTTTCATGTGGTGGGGGCACAACAAATTCCCTCTCTTCTCAAATGGTGCCCTGCGATGCTGTTTATTGCGCTGCTGATCGACACCCAGAAATACAAGGGGACTTGTTAAAATCGGAGGGCAGAGCGCTGCGCTGTCAGCTGGAGTCAGATCCTTTTGGGGCAGCAACAGGAGAGGGTTCATTTGTTCCTACTTCAGTTTTCTGTAGGAAATAATGAGAACCCTAGAGTCTGTCCTGAAATTGTAAAATCCTTTGCTTCTGTAGGAAAGTGAACAACTTTAAAAAAAAAAAAAAAAAAAAAAAGGCACCAGCCAGTCATGGGGTATTCTGAAAATAGCTGTTATCAAAGCTTGTTTAATTCTTTGTCAGTGATTTAGAAATGTAATTCTAGCTTGTATTTGAGAAATAATGTTAAAAAATATGATCCAGCACCTTCTGCTGTGCAGAACAGAGCAGTGTTTGTGGTATCTCTAATATCACAGGTTTCGAGGTTGGTTTTTTTTGTGGTAGCATCTTTTTCAGTAAATTATTTAAGAAAACAGTTTGGGAGTTTAGTCATTGGCTTTGTAGAGCAAGGCATTCCTACTGATATTTGTGTCTAAACGCAGTTATCAACCTGCTCTTCAGGAGCAGATCTCTGTACGGGGGTCTGGTGGGCTGAAGAATGGTTGTCCCCCGGTCACACCCTTACTCAGGTAGAAGGTGATGGCAGCACTGGGACGTGCAAATGGGATGGTGTCCCCGAACGGGGGGCTGCTGCTCTGCCCTTCTGCCCAGGACAGTTGTAGAGGGGCAGGGCAGCCTTGTAGGTCCTCTGCTCTCGTGCAGGGTGGCTGAGGTGTCAATGTATACCTTCTAATGCATAATCTGTGATACGATGAGTATGTTCATTGGCATGGTTCCTGCAGCCAAGCGAGGAACATGCCAATGAGCGATAAGCAGTGCCATCTAGGGTTGAGCCTGGCCCAGGATTTTCGTCGTAAGAGCACTGTCTAAGCAGTCAGCTGCAACCCAGCGGTGGAAGGTTTCTGAGGGCAGAGTGTATTATCACTCTTACAGAAACAGGGTTTTCTTTAGACAATAATTTGTGTTTTTAAAGTACCGAACAGTATGCCCTGAATCTTACCAAGAACTTTTTATCCTGATCTTATATCAAAAATACATACCTGTACCAGGAAGACTGCAGGATATTTTTGCTGGGTCTGTGATGCTATGTAAAGTCTGGGAAGTTTCTGGTGTGTAGGTGATGAAGCGTTTGGATTGTTCTTCAGAACCAGAGGACATTACCTTCTAGCTGATGCATGCAGAAGAACATCTGCTTGAGGAAAAGTTGCTGCATATATTTGAAGGGAAATAATGTAGTTTGATCATACAGTTGAACAAACCTATGCAAGCCAGACGAGTTGCCCAGAAGTAACCGGGTATCCTGGCTGGATCTTGATGTCAGTGCAAACTTTTTTGGTTTTTGGGGGGTGGGGAGTGGAAGTAAAAATTTCATCTTTCCCGTGGGGCAATGTGTTTGAAGTTCTGAGTAGCAGAGTCCTCTGACAACACATTCGTATATATGCCGTAGATCTCCATTTCTTCTGCTTTGTAGCTGAGGGATCCCTTAGGGGCAAAGTCTGAAGAAGTTGGTTAACTCTAGAACTGACCTATACCCAGAAGGAAAAGATTTTGTTTCACAGATTTATCTGAGGTTTGTGTGTAGCTTTGGGAGAACTCATTAAACTTGACAGCAGATGCTATGGTCTTGTTAGTACTATCCAGAAAGGCCTTGTGGTTTAGGCTTTGGATTACAGTTTTCCACAAAGAACCACATTATTTTAGGGTAAGTAATTGAAGAAGGTGCCAATGGTAAAGTTCTGTCATATCCTTGTGTGCCCATATTGCCCAGTCTGGGGCCCACACTCCGGTAATGGTACTTGCTGGGGACACTTAAACGTAGCCTTTGCACAAAACCGTGTGGAGCAAACCAACCCCAAGCCCTGGTGCCTCTAACCCCATGTCCGTCCCCGTGCACTTGGCACGTGCATAGTGCAGCCTGTCTTCGGGCAAACTTGGGAGCCAACTCCCAACTACTGGTTGGTGCCTGTGGGCAGACGTAGGTTTGCATTATTTTTCAGTAATATTTAAGTTCAAATGACTATAACTTATAATAGCAAAACCATAATTTAGTAAACAGTAACAAGTTATTTCCCAAAGTGCTGGGCACTCTATGCCGCCTTCTGTCACTAAATTACAGCAGGATGTACAATGGTCTGTGAATTTTATTTCTTTTTCCCGAATTAGATGGTTTTCCTAGGTGGGTTTGCTATGTTGAAGGAATGTAGGGGTTTACGTGAAGAGAGGGGCTGGTGGAATGGAGTCATGACTGTCAAGTGCAGGTTGAGCTCAGCGATTCTTCCTAACTCTGCGGGCTTGAAGGGCCCCTTTTGACCCCTGTAACAAGTCTTTCTTAATCTTTCATTTCTTCTTTTCAATAATTTATTTTCTAATGGAATTTACTTACCTTTTGATTAGATGCATTAGGCCGGGGGGGGGGTGAGTGTAAGCTTGAACTACTTAAAAGGTAGTTGTCTTGAAGATGCCCTCCACCCCACCCCAAAGCAGCAAGCGTGGTTTGCCTTGGCATTTCAGGTCCCTGCTTATTCCTGTTTGAATTTCTCTATTTGCTATCTTCAGGGTTGCTGTTTCTCTCTTTCTTTTTTTTCTAAAACCCTTGCTTTTTTCCTGAATAGTACGTGTGAAAACTCCTTCAGCGAGTTCATTCTTGGCTCTCCTGATTGAATGACTAAAGGCTGGGGTGGGAAGAATGTCTGGCCTTCAAGTCTCTGATCTGCTGATTCATAGATAAATATCCTATAAAATGCGTAGTTGGGCTGCTCTGAATTTAGGGCTGAATATTCTTTCATGATCTGCTTGGGAAAACAGCCACAACTTGACTCAAACTTTCCAGTTTGGTATGTCTTGGTTCCAGTTTTCTGAAGTTCATCAACCTGATTTAAAGGGAAACCCTGGTTCTTCCTCCTGTGTGCTGAACTCATCCATGTGCTCTTACATGGTATGGAGAGCCAGGTGAGCCAGTCTTGATATCCCCCTTCTGCAGGGCTCTGTCATCGTAGGTCTCAACAGCAATATATGTGATCTTGGAGTGTTTGAAACTCATCTTTTGGAGGGGCCCAATTCATTAAAAATAAACCTAGATTCAAAGTATTGAAAAGAAAAATCCCAGACAGCTCCCTTCTACCAAACTGCTTAAAAATGTGGGCAGAGAAAAGCCCAAAAACTTCCCCCCCCACCCAGCCCCGGCTTTCTTCCCCCCTCAAAAAGGGAAGTTCAGAGAGGAGATGATCTATGAAAGTGTGTAGTTTTCTGTGGTGAAACAAGTAAATGTTTTTGTAAAATTTGCACAGTATTACTTGTGGGGAAAGAGGGAAAACAGAAGACTGAAGGTGAGTGCTGGAACACAGTGGTATGTAGTCCCTACTTGGTTTTCTGTGGAAAAAAGAAATCATGTAGCAAAATAAATTATGTACAGTTTGAGAAGCACTTGTTTTCTTTCTTGATTTTGTTAAAGCACTTCTTAACACAATGGCTTTTTTTCTCAAGTATTAGCATTAATTACTGAAAATGTTAATAGGTTTTGTGGATTGAACAAGTGGGAAGACTAGCAACAACCTGGTATTTCAAAAGAAAATAATATTCCATCCTCTAGATTCAAAGATAATTCAGGAAAGTAATAAAAGCTTGTGAAATCATATGGAAGAAAGCTTTATGTCACTTCAGTCCTTCATCAGATAGAAAGCAAATACCTCATTTCATTGGCCAAAACTCTGTGTCTTGGAAATGACCTTGTAATTTTTTCTTTTGCAAGTCACCGAGTTTCATATATTTCAATGGACTTTTCCCTCCTCTTCTCAAATAGTAATCTTAAACCCTCCAACGTCTTGGGGCGTTCTGGCAATCCAGTTTGCTGCATATGCTTCCCGTAGTGAGTGTGCACAAATGATCACTCTTTAAATCATACAGTGCAAGATTTCATTAAAAATTTGGAGAACCATCTTATGACTAGGTTGATGATCTCATTTTATCCATACATGGTACTTATTAAGTAAATACCTTTGAAGCATAGGAAGCTGTCTGGGAACCAACTTGTGTTTCTTCCTCTGCTGTGTTATCTTAATTTGATTGGTAGTACAGAAGTCCTGAAAATATTTTTTTAAGGGAAATCTACATTGGAAATAATGCAGTGCTATTCTTAGCTCTTTTTGCAAACTTCCTACTTTTTTTTTTTTTTCCCTCTTCCTTGGGACTTTGCTGTACTTCAGGTGCTTTAACTTTGTATTTACTCTCATTTCCCTTAAGGGGAGGATTCGGTGAAGTACTGAGCACGTTTCAGACCTGACTCCGAGGCAACAGGCGGTTTTCCAAGAACTAATCCTGGCCTTTTCTGTGAGAATCCTTGTCAGCACATTTTTGCTGTAATGAAATGGTGAATAAAACAAAGTATTTTTGGTAACAGTGGTACACCACACCTCTACGGTGCCCATCCTTTGAGGATGCGTGTGCTTCGGAGACTTGGGAATTACACATCTCGTGCATGTTTGTGCTTTAGTTATGAGGAAGTATTTATGCCGGCAGGCTGGGACAGAAGCTCTCAGGAGTGATCGCGTATTGTTTCACTGTGGATAATGATCGGCCTCTCACCTTCTGTGGTTATTAACTGTTTAGTTGGAATTCGGAGCCTTTTAGAAATCTGACTGAGGGTGTCATCTTGTTATAATCAGTCTCCCTTGGAGGCATCCAAAGAAAGATCATAGCGTGGTAGAAACACTGGATAAGAAGGACGTCCAGCATGTCTCTAGTCTGATGTCGTGCTTGAAAAGGGACCGTCACCCATACTAGGACAGCTCTGCTGTGGCTTTGTCCTGGCAGAGCATTGGGAATCTCCACGGATGGAGATTCCCCTGTCGTGACCTCTCAGTGCTGTACCACCTTTACAATGAAAATGTCCCTTCCGAGTATCCCAAAGAAAAATTTTGGCTGTTGCTCCTCAATTCAGACCCTCCCAACTAAGACTGTTGTTACACTTGGCTTTAGAGGACTGTCACTGACAGCATGAAATGAGCTCCTCTTAGTTGTCAGGGCTAGCAGCAGGGCTTCTGTGTTAGAAAAGCCGACAAATTCTTTTGAAAGAGAATGTAGCTATCTATCTAAGCCTTAATTGATATATATTAGTGTTGCTACCTCTGCGAAGCGAACTTCTGTATCTGATAGAGCAGCAGTCAGACGAATCTTGATGAAGAGGAGGAGGAACCACCCAGCATTCAGCCTGGCATTTCTGTGCATTGTGTTCTGGACTTTCCAAATTGGATTGAACGTTGCGATTGAAAAGATTGTCAGCACTATGCAAATGAGAAAGAGAAGTGAAAGTGCATCTCATGCAAGTAATTTCTATGTAGATAATTTGCCATAAAAATTTATATTGCAGTCCTTAAAACCTTCAGAGATTTATTCTGTCTAGAGAAAGGTGATTTATATGGTATTAAAACACTTTTTATGTTCCAGTCCTTTAGATTTAATGTTTATTGCCTATAAAAATGAAATCTTCCTGTGGATATTTAAAAGTTTTGGTACTGTGTGAAATATATATTCAGCTTAGAATCTGAAATGCTTTAGAGATGCAGTAAATAAGTGATGGAGTGTTACCTCAGGTTCACCAGCCTCAGCAGTCCAGACTTACTCCAGGGCTGAATCCATTATGCAGATAGCATTCTGCTTACCTTAGACATATGGCAAAGGAGAGCATATAATGACGAGAGTAAGGTGTAATTTTGTCATTTTTTTGGCTGAATATTTAGGGCACTTTGTATACAGGTTTTTGAAGCTGAACTTGGGACTGATGTCTATAGTCAGTATTAAAATGCAGAAGTAGGCTTATTCCTTACCCACAAAGGGCCAGATTAAAGCACAAGATTAAGGTACACTGCAGGAGTATGAAAAGAAGAAGAGGCGTTCTCTATCGTTCCTCTAAATAGCTTCTACACGTGGTAACGAAGGGAACCGGGCAAGGCCATGCAGGACTGTGGTAGGCCCGGTGAATAGACGGGCAAGGAGGAGTCTGTGTTCTGGGTTTATTTCTAGTTTAGTTGTTTGTTATTTTTGCTATCCCTGTTGTTGTTTGGGCAGAAACACAGGAGAAAGTGTACTTCTTTCAAACCTTAATTCCTAACCTCGTAGTGTAGGTCCCTCTCCCCTTCTATCCTAGACAATTTTATAGAGCATAATCTGTCTGTCTAGAAATGTATAAAATACAAAGCATGAAAGATACAGAAACAAATCAAGCGAGTTTTTACACAAAAATAAGAAAGTGTGTGTAGGTGGTTGTTTTGCCTTGTAACTTCTTTAATGGTCGTGCCCTGAAAAAGTAAATGATGTCACATGCATCGCTTTTTCCCAAACGCGTCTCATTGTTTTAGAGTTCACCCCACAGCAAACCTACACAGGTTCAACTCTAAAGCTTGTGTCCCACTGAGTACCGACAGAGATCGAGGAAAGGTTGGCGAGTTCTTTTGAGATTTTTTTTTGTCTGCAACTGCAGAATCCTGTATATCACTGCACATGAAGCACAAAAATTAAAGATTGATTTATAGTCATCTAACAGGTAACCAGAGACATTGTGGGAAATAATTCTGGAGGCTTACAGATAATGCTTAATTTGGTGCATCAAATAGCATCTAGCAATCCCTTTCCAAATTATTCTCTTGTAATAGGAATCTGATGTTGCTGTGTGTGCCTGGACGGATCGCAGTAGCGCCTGAAGTCCTGCCTCTGGCCGCAGCAGGCGCAGAGCGGTCGCAGCGGTGCAGGCTTTCTCACACTGCTCTGCAGCTCTGCCTCGTCCCCGTGTGGGAGAAGATGCAACTCAGATGTTGCAACATCAGGCAGCCAAGTGAATGGCACCAGTTCAAGGAGGAACTTTGGTGAAACTTCCCAGGGTTGTAACTGTCTGTGCCCTGGCACATGAAAGCCAAGGAAGCGTCCAAATGTTGTAGCAATAATAAAGTCTGCGTTAATAAACGCAGCATTTGATGGAGCATGTTCAGCAAAGGTGGCTTGCGTGGTGTTTAAACAGCGAAGCCAACCAGTTGTCCTCAAGACTTGGTGGGTAAGGGAGCTTGCAAAATGGGACAGACCACAAAAAATCCCAAAGCAATATCAGGATAAAACTTTTTTTTTAAACAAAAAGACCCCAACGAACAACAAAACAGCTCCCCCGCTCCCCCATTTTTATTCTGGCCTGCATAAGAAATTTGGAAAGCCAGGATCATGTTCTAAATGTCTTTTTCCTGGGTGATGTGAAAGAAGTGGAGAGGCAGGAAAGCAGAATAAACCTGTGGTGGGTTTAAGCAGAATTTGACCTTTGCTTATAGGATTGTAGAAGTATGATTTAGCTAAAGTTAACTGAAAAAAAAAACTAGCTGAAAAAATAATCAGGCTTCAGCTGAACGGTGGTTTTTCTTGGTTCCCTTATTGTTCAGGTTAACACCTCTAATGCGAGATGACCACTGCATTTCAAAGTTTTTCTCCCCCAGTGCTGTTTCTGTAGATCCAGAGAATTTTTTGCGAGATCTTTTCAGTGATCTGCTTTGGATGACTGTCTTCGTAATGCAAACATTAAACTCTCTTTTTTTTTTTTTTGTATACTGAAATGTGGAACTCTGAAAAGCATTAAGAGGTTTTAGGCTCTCTGTGATGTTGCTCTTGAAGCAGATGTCTGTAGATGTCTTTGTGTAGAATAATTATTGTTTTATTTAGATTATCCTTTGTACGTATTAGCCAGATACATTGGCAAAAACCAGCTCTGGTAGTCTGATAATTCTGTGGTTTTGTGGGGCTTCATATTTATTCACTTGCTGTTTCTGCAATAAGCATAGTAGTTACATATTCAGTTCACACCAGAAACGTGTTTTCTTCTAAATACATAGATGTTCTTTAACTTGAACTCTTCCCCTCTCACCCCACCCAGTTATGCAGGATCTAAACGGAAAGAGAGAAATCCAGTCTCAAAGTGAAACTCTTATTGTTTCATGTAACATGTAGCATGTTGCATCATCTTGAAAGAGGCATTTTTGGATGAGGGTGCCCAACACTCTTGTCTGCATACATGAAAGCTAAAATTTGGCTTTTCTTAAAGAGTGTCTAGATAAAGGATGGTGATACTAGAGGCAGTGAATCTGAGAGTGAGTAGCTCAGAGGTAATCCAGCTGTTTATTTGTAGTTTGTCTGAAAAGCACATGGGGATGGAGAACAGCGACAGCAACTTCAAACTGTTCACTAAAAACCTTTAGCTTGCTGCTATAGGTCACAAATCTGAATGCTATTTTCGGTTCAAAAATGTGATACTGATTAAACACATAATATAGACAAGAAATTATTCATGAGGACCTGACTGTTGTTCCTAAAGGACTTGGGATAACTCCGGACTTGGTTTCAGCCACAGCAAAAAAGATGGGAGGCAGTCCCACCATATTGGAAAGTGTTGCTGTTTATTTCAGTTTTCATATGGGGGGTGTGGGGGGTGTATGTGGGCTGCAAATCACTGTATGACAGAAAGCCTTGAAAAGACACAAACCGAAATGATTTCTTGGTAGAGAGATCACTTGCGTCCCTAGTACATCATCTACCTCCCCAAATTGCTGGGAAGCAAAAATTACTGTATTGTAGATAACTGTATTTGTAGAGTTCCTTTCTGTGTGTGGGGAGGGAGTGAAGTAATCTGTTCCATCAGCTTGTAAAACTGAACTAATTAACAGACAATCAGCATTGATTGAGACAGCTGCATTCTTTACTGAGGGATTGTAAACAGAGTCTTCACAGAATTGTTTTTACTGCTCTAAAGTGCAAGAAATTGAAATTGTATTTGATAGCCAAAATTAAGGACTTTTTAGTGACAGTGTATCATAGCAAGGTTGACAGTGCCACTGCAGCTAAATCTGTTGTTTTCATTTGAGTGTGATTTGTCACAGTGAATAGTGGGGGAACTCTATAAATTATCACCAAAGAAGTTTTTACAGTTAAAGTATTTTAGCTGTACTGTCTACCTTAGTTGTGTTCATGGAGCAGACAGACATTGGCTGTCTCTAGTTCGGTGCTCATCCTGGCAGGCATGCTTTTCCTGATTCTAGATGCCAGATTTGCAGTATTTTAAAAATATTTTATGTATGCCTCTGTTAATGTGTGATTTCTAGGAGGCCTTTAGAATAATTCCTGATATACAGGTTAGGGTATGTTAGTAGAAAAACTGATATAAAAATATGGACGGTCCGTGTTAAAAATACTGTACAGAGAATAGTACTTCTGGTTCTAAACGAGCTTGCAACATTATTAACATTAAGCATGTTATTTTTCATTGTATGCTGTTATGCATGCTGTCCCCTCCAAGCCAGCCTCCTTGTGACTGTACATCAGCTAATTTTACTTCATGAGTCAATTCTGCTATTTTCCTTTACATGTCACAGAAAGTGCTTAACGAAGTACTGCAATATGTTGTTGGGAAACACCTAGCTCGAAAAGGCATTCTGCATTCCACCACCCCTGTCTCTTGATTTCAGTTCTGTGTAAAGTGTGATACTTACGCTGAACTGTAATCATCCAGATAAAATATTAAAAACTGTAAAGATTTTCTGAAAGGCTTCAAGATTTGGCATTCTGTTTAATGGTCCAGAATATGTAATGCTTGCTCTCGGTGTTAAATGCCAGACATACATTTTACTGTTGTGTGTTGTCATGCCAAGCTGAGTCATTATTTGGGGTTTGGATCTGAAAGAATACTGAGAGGCCTAAATGGGACTTTAGTAGTAGCAAAAGCCTAAATAAAGAACATGTTGCTTTCTTGTTTCCTATTTATATCTATAATTTTTTTCAGAAAACATCCACCAATTGCATTCACAGGCAACTTCACAAAAAAGCTATATTTTTCCTGTCATGGGAAAATGCGTAAACCTTGCAGCATGCCCAGAAAGTCAACAAACTCGGACCACTGGAGGAAGCATGTTAGTCAGGAGTCAAGGACCGTTCTCTAAAAACACTCTGCCAAATACTCTTCCTGCTTAAATTGTTTATCAAACAACAATTTCATTTGCCAGTAAGTTTCTTCTGATCTTGTTGTTGTTGCTGCTTATTTCTTAATAGAAGTTCCCCATCCAGCTTCCACCGCAAGAGGCTGCGGTCCCTGTCCTGTGCCTGATGCCCCTCTGGCTGTGCCGCAGCGCCATGGGCCAGGTCACAGCTCTTCTGCGGGGGGAAGGGACCACCGGTGAAGGAGCACGCCACCGTTAAACACGTCCCTTGATCGGCAGTAAAAGGGCAGGCAAAATTAAACCTCCCAGGGGAGTCACTGGACAACATTTTCAGGGTGTATTTTGTAGGTTTTCCCTGGTGCACCTGCCTGTTGTTAAGGTTTTTAACTTGGATTTTCTTGTTACTAGGTTAAGACTAGCCCCATCTTTCCAAACCATATTTTTCATACTTATGGTAGGATAGTTTATTCATCTATTGTATCACTTCTGCAATGCCCAAAACCAGGAGAAGGGAGCGAAACATGAGGTGTTGTGTTAGTTCAAGTCCATGGTAATTTTTTCCCATCCCTCAAGGAATTGCTTTGTTGGAATGTGGTTTTAAAAGTATTTTTAGGTTGCTTTTTCAGTGTGTATTTATACTTTTGTTGGTAAATATTTTATGTCCGAATGTTAGGGAACAGCTTAAGTAGCTTTCAGATTGGTGATTGCGTTTGGAGACTGAAGGATTATTGAGTGGTGGTTGCGATGGACTTCAGGGCGGTCAGTTGGTCTGTCTGTAAAGGTTAACCATGTTAAAAAAAAAAAATCTAAAAATAAAATTAATAACGTGTCGTCGAAGGAAAAATAATTGCGAGTTTTTGTTCTAAATGACACTTAGTTTCATTAGGATTTGGGTGAAGTTAAATAAAATGTGAGCAATGAGTTTGTTTTCATTTAGAATAAAGACAAAACAAAAAAGCTTGAGTTTATTTTTTTTAAACAATAAGTTCCCAGAACTCACACTGAAACAAGACTGTGTGTGTGTATATATTATTGATTTATTGGTGGCAACCTGTATAGCAAGTTATAAATCCTGGTCTGTGTTACAGTATGTGTCTTGCTTAAAGCATGGTCATGCTTCATTCTAGCAAAGCTTAGGCTGAAACAGGGAGTAACTAATTACTTTAAATGATGTAACAGAGCTTAGTTAAAGGGTTGAACTTTTTGTTATTTAAACCACTCTTTTAAGACTGCATTCTACTTTGATCTGTGGTCAAAAGAATTATTTAGTGTAACTCATGAATCTGATCTTACTTGGAAGTAAGATGTTAGCTGAAGTTAGCGAAGGTGTTTTATTACAAAATGGCAGTGTAATCCCTCTCCACCTCAACACAGTGGCTGCTGCATTAGTGGATTGGAACAAATGATAAGAATAGTGCGTTAAGTAGTTTGTAATTACTTGCCAGTTAATTGCCTTTTATTTTTTTTTTTTTAGGGCCAAAGCTCTCTTAAAAATTGTCTATAAAAAAATGTTTCATTGGGGCATGGTTGCTGTGCATCTCCTAGCTAAAACCAAATGATTTGCTGGTATCAGAAATGAGATTAGACTGTTGATTTTTTGACCTCGCTGTCCTTCCCACGTGCGGCTCTTCCAGCCCCCGGCGCTGGTGTGCGTGCGGGGAGGGCTGCGAAGGGGACCGGGGGAGACACCGCTCCGAACGGCAGTGGCAGAAGCGGAGGGGAGCGGGCAGGGCAGCGTGGCCTGCGTGGGACCCAGTGTGCTGTGATCTTGATGGTGTGGTTCTTGCGTTCTCTGTTGCCACTTAAAAGAAGGGGTAATTTGTTTGCTGTAGTGTGGTGAGAACTATGGCGAGTATGGCTGCTGGCGTTGTGTCTTGGTCAGCTTTTGATCAACTGATGAGATAGAAGGTCAAGCAGATGTGTTTTACTTTGTGTTTTGCCTGGGCAAAGTCTTTGCAAGCAACAGTGGGTTTTCTTTGGTTTCCCATAATTTATTTTATTTGGCAGAAGATGATGTAGTTTGATTCCCCGCCACCCTGTAGCTGCTATGAAAGTCACAAATATTAAGCTGAGGCACTTTTTTATTTCTTTCGAAGAAGTTAACCAGTGTGTACGTGATCAGCTAACTTAATTTTATCGTGTAGAAAACCATCAGCTGCAAAGGGCAGGCAAGCAGGAGTTTACATGGTGGGGTGTGACTTGCTGCGTGGCCGGGGGACGATGGGTGAGCACGTTGCTCTGAGCTGGAGCAGCACTTGCTGCTTCGCACCGTACAGTTGCTATCAGTCTGAAATCCTACCTTCTGGGAAGCCTCACTGCAGTGACATTTACATTAATTCATTACTTTTTGGCCTTTTCTGTTGTAGCTATTGAAGCAACTAGTTTGAACTTCTGCTTTTAAGTGGAAGAGTGTGAAAATTAATGTGTGGGAAGTCAATGAAGCTGTAAGCAGTATCCCACCGGGATGGGAGCTGCAGCAGGCTGGTTGTGGACGTGCTGCGCTTTCAAAAGTAACGGAGCCCTGCCCAGCAAACACTTGCATTTATGTTTTAGGAAACTTATGTCCTTTGAAAGTGTAATGAACTGAAATGCAAAACCTAGGAGAGTGTTCAGTAATTGATGGAGCAGGTTTGTTGAAAGGTTGGGTTTGGTTTTTTGGGGTGGTTTTGGGGTTTTTTGTTTGTTTTTTTGTTTTGTTTTGTTGTTTGTTTTTTTGGGGGGGTTGCTTTTTTGTTTTTTTGTTGTTGTTTTTTTTTTTTTTGCCAGGTATCGAAACCAAATTCTGCAAGGTCTTTGGGTGAGGTAATAGAAGGTGGTGGTTTTGTAACGCTGTAGGGAACTGCCGTGCAGCTAGTAGAGCATCTGCATGAGAGCGTCTTTTAAAAGGCTTGGGGAGGAGCAGGCTTAGAGATGCAGAGAGCAGCAAGTGCTGCTGGGGTCTGGGTGACACCTTCCAGCTGGTTTTAGCTTGCCCAACACTTGAGGCAAATGCCTACTGCTGTGCAGTAGCAATGAGGTAAAAGTAGACCTGGTGGGAATGAAGGCACAGATGACTAAGCCTGGTGTAGAAGCTGAGGAACACGAGGAGGAGAGAGGCTTTGGGGTTAGGATTGAGGACGCTATGAGTGGAACCTGAACATCGTTTCTGGAGAGAAGTGGGAGTGCAGGGCCAGTGTGGTGCCACTGTCACCGGTGATGGAGACCCAGCCTGGCTCCTGCTCGTCGGACCTGGGGCTTGTGAAGGCATTCTTCAGCCCTGAATGCGTGTGGTTTTGAGGAGGGGGGAAAGAGGGCATAAATAATGTCAGAAGATGAAAACTACCTTTGGAACAAATAGGCAATGTTTCATTATTTTCCTGAGTGAGAGGAAAAGCTTGTTTAATAGGTCCTACAGACCTTTGGCATTAAGGTCTTTATAGCTCTGGACAATCTCCCGTTCTTTGCACTTCCTAATAAGTTTTGAATTCAAGGTGTAGAAGAAAAGACAGATATAATGTTGTTGGCTGTGGCACTGGCAGTCTGCTCCCCTCATAGTGCATTTGTTGCTCGCGTAGATATTTATGCGGCTGGTTTATGTTGATAGTAGCTCCTTTTGAAAAGCCAGTACTAGCATTGCCCTCTTGCAAGACTTCTTTGATAGGCTTTCCGTACGTGTGTGGTAGTGGCTGGTGTTACAGTGAACAGACAAAGCCACAACACACTTTTTTTTTTAATGTTTTCCTTTTGTTTTGTGTTTTTAAGAGCCTGTGTAGTTAAGGTATCTTATTGATAGCCACATTGGCACCTCTGTTTTTGTTCTCTTTTTGCTTAATAGGGTGGCCACCACACATGTTGACTCACTGTCCAAAAGCACTGCATAGAGCACAAAATTTGTTCCAGTTAAAGCTTGTTTAAAAACCTACTTGGGGGTCAAATTACTTGAGTACACGGAAATAAAATGTGTTTATTGAAATTTCCTAACTAATTCTGTGTGTGAAAGGTAGTTGCATCAGTTTGCCAAATGGCAAAATGCTTCTTAAGAAACGTGTTTTGTTTAATGCTTATGGGGTTTGATCTTTTTTCTTTTTTTTTTCTCCAGGAGGAGAAAAAGCAGGTATTCTGGTCTTTGCTTTGTTATTTGTTCATCATTCACTGCTGATTTGTAAGGCAGAGGAATGGCGGTTCTTGGTGTTGCGCTCTCGTTGAACTCTCTGATCTTTCCTTTGCTTGTGTTAAAAAGGGGCTTTACAGCGAGGCAGACGCAAACTCATTTTACAGAAAAGAAACTTCTTCCATTGTTGCATTCTTAGAATGTGTTCTACCTTTCTGAGCGCTCTCAGACTGGAATTGGTGCTTGCTTTTTACAGTCAAAATAGACATTAACAAAAATTCCCAGTGTCAGCTTTGTGGTTACTTCCCTGGTCATAGTCTATAGAGCTTTATCAAGTGAGCATGCCTGTTTGTTTTTCCAGAGAAACACATCAAGCTCGCAAAGCAGTCTGTCATTTCTGAAATATTTCTGAAATACTTATGTAATCAGTACGTAGGCTTCTGAACAGGTGAGAACTATGTGGTTTTTAAGATTGAAGGGTAGGTTGCCTAATATATCAGTTGGGGAAGTGTGAAATTTCCCCAAGACAAGTAGGCTGTGCATATGCAGAGTTGTGCCAGACACTTCTAGATTGGTGTCATCGTTGCACTGAGAAATTTTCCTTTAATAGGAAATTAAAAATTGCAAAAAGCTACATTGAGAGCTTTGATAGATCTGACAAATGCAATCCTGAGAGAGGATGAAAACAAAAATGAGACTACCGAAAACTCCTTTCAGAGGCAGATTATCATGTAGACTGGGTAACCGATTGAAATGATGATAAAGGGAAATACCTTAAATACACAGAAACAAGATTTCAGGAGAAATGGTTACTACTACATTTACTGGTAGAAAATTCCTAATCTACATGCAGTTGTGATTTGCGTCCATTCTTGTTATAAGTAAAATTAGGTTTGTGGTGAAAATGTGCTGTTAACATCTGCAGCCACACTTAAGGCTTTTGAAGGCATAGCCCAGGCATTGCGTCCATGACTAGAAGTCTACCAGAAGAAAATCATTCTGTCTCTAAGTTGTGATGTACGTTTCTTTCTCCAGTGTAAGAGCTTTTTGGTAAACGCAGTAGGCATTAAGCATTTTAAAACAGGAGAATAACAAAATATTTGGATACCATTACATCGCAGTACTTGTGGATGATTATTACAGCTTTTTATAACTTTTTCCTTGTGAAACATAGAAATACTGGTTCTAAGCAGAGACTGAATACTAGTTATGATAGATCATGTTAGAGCAGCTTTTGGGGGGATTGGGATGCTGAAGCCTGTGCCATGCAGTGGCCACAGCTGTTAGAAATGGGTGTCTGAGATGCATGGTCAGCCATGGTGAGTGTGGGCAGGGAAGGGTATCGCTGAGAGCTGGGTGTATGAGCGGAGTTGGCCGGAGCATGGAGAACCATTGGTTTGTTATTTGTTCCATTCACACTACTTAGAATGAAAAGGAGGCACGGCTATGGAGAAATGGAGTGAGTGCCTGTCCTCAACGCCCTCGTTGAGGCAGCTTCGCTCGGGGCCCGTCTCTTGCTGCCAGGAGGGGATGGGGACCAGCCTCTGCCTCCGTCGCACCTTTTCAGACCAGAGGTGACGAGTCTAATTGTGCTGTTGCCTCTCTCCCCTCCTGGCGATAGAGATGCATCGCAGTCACATACACCTTTCCCACCATCGCGCTCCCAAATACACGTTTCCTATGTATCCTTTCTGCTTATCCCCGGTTTCTTTCTGCAGTGTCCATAGAGCGGAGGGTGCTGCTCTTGCCCCTGGCTTTGCTTTTCACACAAATCCTTCTTTTTAGCCCAGTTTCACTCACATAAGCAGAGCAGGGCAGGAGCGAGCAGCCTTGGCACCGTGGGGTTCTCTCTCCTTACACAGTCTCATTTTCTTTTGGCTTTTGGATGGGGGAACAGAGACTTCATAAATATCCAAGAAAGCCCAATTTCTTTCTAGAATTGTTTTCCCAAGCGAGTAGTTTTTGGAGAGCCCATGGGACTCAGCTTTGGGAGATGCCAGCCAGGCGCTCGCAGGGCTCCGGCGGCAGAAGGGCTGGTTTGGAAGGGGAAGGAGGAGTTTGGTGTGCTAAACCGGTCAGTTGTCAGAGCGGTGCAGACCTGCTGGCTAGGTGGTTATCGAGGTATGCATCTTGTAGGGAAAGACCGTAAAAGAAAACAACCTTGAAACCTGCCTGCAATGAGGCTGGAGTTTTTGTAATTACTTGGGGTCGACCATAATTGTGGGTTGGTGCTGACAGGGGGGATTCCACCAGCCAGCCCCCCTCCCCGCCCCCCACTGTGGCTTCCCACCTCCCTTTTGTAATGGTCCACCACCTTGTAGCTGTGGGGGGAGGCCTGAACAGGGAACTGGTTCAATGCAACAAAAGTTAGGAGGGGAAAGGTGGGATATTGGTTTTTAGCAGGCTTGCTTTCCTGTTGTGGCTTCCTGTGCAGCCGTGTCACCGTGGTCTGTGGCACGGGCTGACAGAGGCAGAATGAAGAGGGACGGCTGCTGGGGAGTCTAAAAGAGGCTGGAAATACTTGCATTAAAGGAAGACATTCACTTCAAGTTGATCATTGTTACAGTGGTTAGCAGATTGACCCTCCTAGTTTTAGGGTTTGTTTTTTTTTCATACTGCATGAAAGAAACTTTTTAATGTTTGTTGTCTGAGGATTGCTTTTAATGATTCCTGCGCTTAAGAGTGTAAGACTTTCTTGTCTCCTCTCCTCCCACTGCCTCCCTCCCACCCCCAATAAATTCGTTGAAATGGGTCAAAGTAGAAACCCTGGAGAGAGTTCTTTAGTTATCTGTGGCTTAAGCGGTGTGAACTGTGTCTGCCCTAAATCGATGGGACTTTGGGGCAAGGGGAAAGATAATGGGCTTGCTTGTTCTCTCTCAAACTGTGCTCCAAGTAGCAACTCATTTTTTGCAGGGGTGATTGAACAGTGGCTATTTTTGGCCAGAAAGTTTATTAGCCAGTGTTGAATCAGTGGAACTAAAGCTTCTAGGCTTTGAATCCTTTCTGTAGTCAGGTCACCACTGCAACACCTTTGAGCCCTGGTTTCTGTTTGCTTTTCATTGGAACCTTTTTGATTTCAAAGGTGTGGAGAATGATACTGAGACATGGTCTCTTATTTTTGTTACACTCTGAAGGACACTCCAGTATGCTTCTGTCTGTACAGCATTACATCTCCTTTTACTTAATATCTACTTAGAGGGTGGTTGCAAGGCTTGGGAAGCGTGTATACCTTTGAGTGTTTTACAGTACTCAGGTTTGAAATCTCAGAGTTAATACTACTTATCCCTTAATACATCCTTGCTTGCAGAAATAATGCATTGGCCATGTTGAATTTCTATGAAAATCGGGGTATCTCATGAGATCAAGTCACAAAAGCATGAAAAATCTTCCATTAATGTTTGTGGGTTGTAATCCTGTATCTATTTGTACATTTAAATAAATGAAACTTGTAGTGTATGTGGTTGAGATCAAGTAAGAAAGTAAAAAACAGTGATTTTCTGAATGGTTTTGATTTCGGGCTTGTTAACTACGACATAGCTTGAAGACTTAGTATCTTGTATACAGAGCTAGATATCTACTGTTTGTCCTCTGGAATTGCATGTTACTGTATCTGTTGTTCATAAATGCTAGGCAAGCTTTTGGGCTTCAGCCCACAGCGTCAAACAGTTCAGTGTAGTTGCATGATGGCATTTCTCCCTGGCGATGTCTGTACCTGAGATGCCACATAATTTCTCAACACAAAACATTCCCTTATCACACCTGTCCCAGAAGGAATTCTGAAAGTAATGGGAAGGTGCCTGTAGTAAGTGCATTGGGGCACTGGTATCAATCAAGCAGTGAAGGTGAGGAGGTTATTCTTTACTTGCCACCTGAGTCTTCTCTTCGTAAGAGCACAAAATATGAAATATGATTTATTTTTTAATCAGTTGTCTTTTTCTTTCTTGCCTCTAAACTTGGAAGTATAGGTCTTTAAAAGTCTACTTTTCCATTTGTAGCATTGCTTGCTAGCACTCTATACTATAAAACAAAGCGTTTGATTCTTTGGTCTACTGAAATTCCCTCTTACTTCATGATTTGTGTTTGCTTTGCTTTGCTTTTAAATGTGTGCTTCCTTTTTAAATATAGTTTTCCAAGTTGCTGGCCGTACCAGATTGTTTATATTTTTTAAAAGCCTTCTGCTTAGCCGTTATATTGCTCTTTATAGTACTGCTTAACCACATTGGTTTCTGTTGCTCTTTTTTCTTGCATAAACTTAGCTGGGATGAATTTCAAATGTGGTTTATCCAACTGTTAAGTATTTCCCACTTTTCTGCAATAGATTTCACATATGTTACAGAATTCCAAACCAAGATCTGGTGGACATATTGCCCTGTTTTTTTTCCTCAAAGTCAGAAATAGAGGGGTTTTTTTAAGCATTACAGTGACAATATTTAGGTCACTGGCTCCAGCATGCTTCCTAGCTTCAAATCCATTTGTCATATTTAGCTTATTTCCAAGGATTAAGATAGCTATGGTCCACATATTTATCAGGGAGAAAAAAAGTCTCTTAATTTTGTGGCAGTAGACCTAAAAGGGGGGAAAAGTATTGATCCTTTTGAGATGGAAACTGCAGAAGGCTATTTTTATTTCTCCAGAGGTCAAACTATAGCGTCACATAAAACACACATCCATCCATCCAGTCATTCATTAGAGGATCTACCCATACAAAAGAGTAACTAAGAATTTGGAATTAGGCTTTTTCACAGGATATCTAGAAAAAAATTCAGGAGCTAAATTACCTTTTACTTTTTATCTGCTAGTCCTGTACGTCTTTTTTTTTTTTTTTTTTTAAAGTTGCAGAACAGGGCTTTTAGCAGGTGTCCCATAGGTACCTGCTGTCTGTTGCTATTTGTAACACCCCTGCAAAAATAGGAAGAGGCAAATCTTTTGTTTCCCCATTTTATTTCCCTGTACTGGGCACCCAGTTCTACTGGGACGTATATATGACCCCAATGCATGGTGAAGTTCTTGTGCTAACCATCTAGCAGTAACCAAATCTGCTTTACTTTTACCCTGGTTTTCGTGTGCGTTGGTATCGAGATGCTGTGACCAACTACTGGGGATGAGGAATTAGACCCAGCAGGAGGTCCCAGGCTTGTTTTTTTTTTTTGTCTGGTCTGTCACAGGTTGTTGAGTTACGAACAAATGCCAGTGGCATGGTAGGTTTTCTGGTGGAGAATATTGGGTTTTTTCCATGCAGGTCAGAGGCACGTTGGCAGAGTGACGTGATTAAGATAGCTGCACATGAGACCTGCTTTATGTCTTGCTCTAGCACTTTGTTCTCACTTTTCATGAACTTCTTTCTCATAGCCAGGTTTTTCTCCTTTCAAATGAATAAGGGAGGAAGACAGTGCCATATTCCTCTTAGGAAGTTTTGGTTATAACTCCAGGTGACTTGGGGAATCATGTACATAGCTGAGTGGAGGGTTTAGCTGTTATTTTTTTCATGGAAAATACATGGAAGTACTGCAGAAAAGGGATAAACTGACAGGGAAGATAGAGTGGTGTTGGTTTATGCACTGATAAGTGACCCATTCAATCTATTACGGTGACATTTGGAAGCACAACACTGAGTAAAGAAACTGGGATGGGGACAAGGCACTTGGACGAAGCTGGGCAATGGTCTGTAGGCTGAGCCTAGGAGAAGCTGTTGGAAGATAATCTGGCATTCAACAGATGATTAAAAAAATGTTTTGGGGAGGAAACAGGGATATCTGCTAATAATTTTAGAGGAATAGATTCCAATAGTAGGAAAAGATAGTTTTCAAATAAGGGAAGACTTAAATGGAAAAAGAGCATTGCGGTGGCAGTATAGAATTATATATAGTATGTCATTTGAAATAAAGAGTGAGTGAAGCATAACCAGTCTAGGCTGAAGTATAAGGTTAACCAATATTTGAGTTAATCATAATTTTTTTCTTGGAGTAACTCAAAAAGGGAAAATCCAGTATCTTTAAAAAGCAGGCAGGTGAAAATAAAACTGGCTTGAACATGTCCAAGATCTGTAATCTTCACTGGATTTGGGAAGATATTAGGAGGTGTGTATTGCATGCCACTGCTGCTATCCTGTGTAATGTTGTGGTAAAGCCATGAATGCTTTCGAGAAAAACAGTGATATTTTGGCTGCGAGATGGAATCAAAAGGTTGTAGAACTTCATTTGATGTTATTTAGGAGGTCCAATTTCTGGAAGCATGGTGCTTTGTTCTGTACTGCTCTGTAGTCCAGCCACCTCAATATTCCAAATTGTGTAATGTGCATATGAGCTTTTGTTTTTATTGCTGTGAGAAACTGAGCTCTAATGATAGTTCCTTTCTTTTGTTTTGTTTTTCTTGACAGAGAGAGCTCGATGCCACAGCAACAATATTGGCTAACCGGCAAGATGAAAGTGAGCAGTCTAGGAAAAAACTTATTGAGCAAAGTCGCGAGTTCAAGAAAAACACTCCAGAGGTAAGGAGAAAAGCTATTCCAGTCTGTTGAGTTTCTTGCAGTAGTATATGGTATTAGACCTACTTAAGTGTTTTTTGGTTTTTGTTTTCTGGTTTGTTTGGGGTTTTTTTCCTCTTAATGGTTTGTTTCCATGATTTTCTCATAATGTATTGCTAAGTCCACCATCTTAACTAAGACTTCCTATCTTTGATGGCTTTCTCTTCAGGCAGTTTTTGTGTTCTGTAAATAATGAAATACGAATCGACGTTTTTAGAGGAAGTATGAACATTAGCCTTCAAACAGGCTTGCTCTAGATTTTGTAATAATGTAAAACCTGGACAATTGCAAAAAAAAAAAATTTATTATTCACTAATCCAAACTCTCTTAGCACTTGGATGTAGGAAGTGACATTTCACTGCCTAAATAAATCTATATCAAGGGCATAACTTCAAAGAGGCTCATTTTCCCATCAGAAATCTGATTAAGTTTTGCTGTTGATTTCACTGGAAATGCAACGAGGTCGGTGCTGAGCTCTTCAGAGAACCCCTCTTGGAGGATGTGCATCACACCCAGCAGGTGGTGTGTAAAAGGTGTCAGGACCGATGCTAGGCGAACCTCAGGAAGGTGAACATGGTGTGCAGGAAGCTGGGAGTATTTAAACTCTGCCATGCTCACGTTAGCACATGCAGTGTGTGTGTCTGTGTACATGTATGTATAAATGTATAGAAAAATACATATAAACTAATTTTACTAACTGTAATGTATGCATAGCAATGTGTAGGGCTTTTGTTTGTTTTGTTTGTTTGCTTTGTGGTGGGTGGTTCCCCCCCATGATTGCCAGCAATCTGTTCATCCAGGAGTGTTCTAGGGTTTCAAAGCCCATTCCAGACAACTGATACACAAGTATCGGTTCCTTCCAAGTCTCTTCCTGGGAGAGAAGCAGCAGGCAGCTTTTCTAACCTTTATTGCTGCTTCTCAAGTAGCAGATGCTGCTTTGCTTCCCGTTGGTACAGAGGGAGAGATGCTGGAGGAGCCTGGAACGGCAGAGGAGGAACGACTTACGGGGAAGGGGGAGCGTTTAACTGGGGCCCTGAGGAGGCTTTGTGGGGCAGAAACCAGTCCTCTTGCTTTGAAAAAGAGAAGAATTTGGGGACTGCAGCTTTGAAGGAACAGAACTTTAAAAAGGATCAAAAGAATATGGAGAGTGAATGTAGTAGCTCTGAGAGGGTGAGGAATGAGCTGATTCCCTTTGCAGGAGAGAGCCAGCTATTGGAAGAAGAGGAGGAAGGAGAGAAGTGAAAGATTATGGAGGGTATAGGAAATTGTACAAAATCCAGAAAATAAATAGACTTCTGGGGCCACATTTTCAAATTGTTTGCTAGAAGCTTGAGTTCACTCTGCAAGACTTACTTGACCTGCCTGCTTCCTTCCTTTTTTTCCTGTAAGGAAAATGACAGATTCTTCAGAACGTGGCTATAGCTGCCAGCTCCTAGCTGACAGCATGTTTGCAGATGTGTTTCAGGATGATTTCTTTTGGCCAATTTTATTTTTATGGAGCAGAAGGTTTCTGAGGAGAAGAAAAAAAAAACCCTGAACACTGCACTTTTAAGTGTGTTGTGAGAGGGCCTTGGTAACACAGTGGGAGTTGATGTGCAGAGGAAAATTATATATTCTGTAGAGTTACTTGAAGAGATATAGTGGGAAAACGATATGCAATTGGTTCTTTCCAGTAAGCAAGATAGGGAAGTGAATGGCCCCCGCTGTTAAATCATTTGATGGTGAGGTTTTAAATATACTTTCATAATAAAATATAATTCTGTAGCTTTCCATATAATATTTCGGAAGAGAAAAGAGAAGTTTCATTCAGGGACTAGGTTCAAAACAATGACTCTGAACATCCCCAGTGTTTTTTTGGGAAATTTGGATCTGTGCTAGATTCTGCATCCTGATCTTGTGTCCTGGGACTCCCATGAAACCATGCCCCTTTATAAGCTTGCATGGATTTTTTTATATTCTTTCTTTGTCTGTCTTCTCTGATGTGGTGTTCTTTCTGCAGCTTTGTTTCTGAACAGCAACACAATCTTAACTCCTCTCCTACTTTCTCTGGCAGAATTAAAAAATGAAAATGGGATCACAGAATTAGAAGAAAGTATCCAAACTGTAGTAACAGCCAGCTGTAACAGACTTGATAGGCAGTTGTTGCTCCCAGAGGCATGGAGGATGTAGCTCAGATGTACAAGGCCTGGTAGGGCCACCCTCTCCTCTCCTGTCCAAGGTGCTTGATGTAGTAGATGTGGGATAGAAGAGGCAAAGAATAATAGAGGCAAAAAAATAGAAGAGGCAAAAACTGAGTGAGGCAGTGTCCAACTGTCCTTGCTGGAAAAATTCACTGGTATTCCTCTTTACACAGTGCACAGTTCAAGCTTGTGCACGGCTGTCTTCACTCCCCAAAAAGAAGGAAAGTCTGTGGAAACTTCCCAAACTGTCTAAGCTTTGAGAAGACAGTTGAAAATTAGAAGGCTGGATTACTAACTACTCGACCTGATTTTTTCCAAAACTTTGTCTGAAAACCTAGCCAGTATGGTGAAAACATCCTTGAGGTGGACAGGAAAGGCACAGTAAGCCACTGCGATTCCAAACTGATACAGTTATGTTACTAAAACATCAAACACGCTCTTTGTAATAACAAAAAAGAGTTCTGTAGCTGAAGCCCAGCTTGCATGCAGAACCGTTCTTCAGATAAATAAATAACCCAGTGTACAGCTTAATTTAAATTTCCATGATGAAGCAACATCTTTCTTGGTATAAAAAAAGCCCCAAAACCACAAAGATGGAATTGTTAAATGTAACAATTTGTTTCAGAATTCTACTTTCCATCTTCTTTTTCATTATGCATGCATCCCTGTCAGTGCACTAGTGTTTTAGCCTCTTCCAGCATCTCTTTTCCTCTGCTGTAGCCAATCTCACCATAAATCAGGAGACAAGTGTCGATTGCCTTGACTTTCCTATCCATTGCTGTCTGGCATGTCCTCTAGACTTTCCATAATGTCTGCTTGCAAGCAGTCTCCTGTGTAGCGGAAGAGGATTAAAAAAAATTACTAATGAAGTTGAGGATATTTTTACTTCTGTTTCTTTTTACTTTAAAAAATGTGACAGATCTATGTGGGTCATTTCTACCTTCCTTGCAAATTATCAAATTGCTGCAAAAGAAATACAATATTTTCATGTTTATAGGAATGACTCTAGGGCTTTTGGTATTTAAAAATGTTAAAATACTATTTCCGACTTGGTATACTGGGAGATGACTCTGGGAAGAAGTATCTCATGTTTGGGAACCTTATGAGAACAGAAGATTTGGTGGTGGTTCTTACAGAAACTTTTGGGAAGGGTTCTTAATGCCTGTTATTCCAAAAATACTTTTTACTTCCTCGCACCTTTTAAGAGGTCATATCAGACCTGCTGCTCACAGATGTTTTGGGGTATTTTCAGTCTCAATTTGTTTCATCCTGAACATCTACTGCAGAAGGCTGAAACTGGTTAGGTGATTACTTGAAACATCAGTTTTACGTGACTGTTACTTGGAAGTCATCTCAAAATACATCATGGGAATTGCCGCCCTGCATCAGATGATCATTTTCTTACACGGATAATTCCTGAACCATTCTGACTAACTGTGATACTTTTGGGGTATTTTAACCTCTGTGAAATTCTTGGTCTAACTCATCATGTCCTTATATGCCAATTCTGGGGTGAATAAGCAAATGTTTGAATGACCGTCTTTGAGACTTTTTTTTTGTCTTTAAATAATTTCAGTTGCACAGGTTAATAGTTTTTGGCCCAAAGTGAAGATACTTCCTAATGTTGATAACTTTGCCTTCTTTTCTATCCAGATTCCTAGTTGAGTAACTACTTACCTGTTTCTGTTTCAAAAGTTGAAAAGCTTATCTAATTCTTCCGGTGGTGTGCATACCTTTAAGCTAGTCAACAACAATGGTGAAAAATATCAGAAAGCAAATAACTGAGTAAGCCTAGACTTTGTAAATAAGTAGTATGTGATTTTTACATACTCATGGAGAGGGAAGACAATAATACTTGGCCTGTTTAGCCTATAACTCTCCATTGCTTTCCTTTATGATTTAGCCATGTAAACTAGCTAATTCTGAGCTATGTCGATTATTACCAGGCTCACCTGAAACATGGGTCATTAAACTGAGCACAAGACACAAGACCAGCCTGAGAGGCCTGGGCCAGCTGTTCTTGGGAAATGAAATACTTGTTCTCTAATGTGAGTGCATGAGCTCTGAAAAATCAGGCAGATGTGACGCGCACGCCTGCATAAAGCATATATTTGGATACGGGAGCTTACCCTGGGAGCTTGCTACTTTGGTCACTGTTCCCCCCCCCCCCCCCCGATGATAGTTGAACTGACGATTGCCCGCTGTTGTTGCCCTTCACTGTTTCTGGGTTGCAGATTAAAGATTGGATTGGCAGAGTTATGGAAGGACATGGGAGAACCTTTAAACACAGACAGCACAAGTATGTTCTCAAATAAACAGCTTTAAAATGCCCTGGAAAATGGAATATTGAAGGGTGCCAAAAAAACAAAATAAACGAGCATATGAAAAGCATATCTTAATACTGACTGAATGGATGTGGCTGCCTGGTGGCCCCAAGCACCTTATAAATAAATACAAGTTCTGCATGTGACAGCGATGTTGCCGCTGAGGACGGTCCGGTGCTGCACTGTGGTGTGTATTCCCATGAGCTCGTGTGCGTGTGTTAAGAGACGTTGGTACAGGCACTTTCAGTGTATTTGCACTGTACATATCATTGTACATGACCAGTTCTGTGCTGCCTTGGTTGATCTCTAATAAGTGACATTTACCTGCCTATATAAAACCTGGCTTTCATTGTTGCCCTTGTTACCTGAGCTATTGCAATCGTCCCCGTCCTGCTCAGTTCTGTTTCTGCAGTGCTGCTGCTGCAAAAGAGAAAGAAAGATGAGTCGGTAGAATTTTTTGTTACAATAGTAATAGTTCTCTTCATGACATTACATATTAGGGTGATGCGCATTTTTAAGAGCCATGGGGTTTTTGTGGTTTTTTGTTTGTTTATTTGTTTTTAGGGGAAAAAGAACCCCAAAACACATTATAATTGCCAGTCGTAACTAACTAAAGGAAATGAACACAATTATTATACGAGGGCTCAATTTTTTTAAATTTAAAATTCTTAAATTCTTAGTCTCCAGTGTTTCTGGATCATTCTATTGAATTATCTGGTCTCTACAGCAAAAGATAATCAAATCAAGCTTAAAAAAACCAAAAATTAGTTCTGCTGGTTGAATCAGTTCTGGAATTGTGAGGAGTATTTTTCTAATTATTGGTAGTGAACTGTGGTTGATACCTAGCAACTTTGCGCAGTTAACTTTGGTCTAGCCTGTATAACAAACTGAAAATAATAACGTGCTTAGAAAAACTACTGAAAACATACAGTCTGTCTGAAAATAGTTGATGCTCTCAGCGTGTGTGTACATAGGGGTGAATATTGATTTGCTGCCATCTAGAGCTGGGTTGTTCTACTCCCTTTTTCTTTTTTTTTTCTTTAATTCTTTTTTTTTTTTAAATTCACTTTCCCAGTATGCCTGACAGTGTGTGGATGTTCCTTCCTCCCCTTCGCCAGGAACATATGGGGGAATCCTGTTAATTTTGGGTCCTGACCATGGAATACATGACATTTATGTAAAATTTAGCTAGCATAATACAACTAAATGCAGATAATAGTTTGTAAATAGTAAATGTCTTGGTGCATGGTAGGGAATAAAAAAATACCACCTTTCTATGTATTTCCTGACTTATTACTTAAATATTATTTCAGGAAAAATATGAGGAAGAGAAACGTTGCTTAAGTTCTCCCTTTCTTCTCTCTTCCCATGACTTTGGAAAGGACATTTTAAGAGATTTTTGTTAAGAAGAAATGAACTTGCGGTCAAGCGGTTTGTTCAAAAAGAATCTTTTCTATTAATATGTATGACTCAAATGCAATTATCAATGTTTGCTTAATAATATTATAAAATTGTTTTGTCTGTTTAAGAATCTTCATATATTTAAAACCTTAACAGAATGCTAAATACATAGGATACTGTCCTCATTGAGTTAAAACATCACCATTTCCTTCCATAAACAAAATTATAAGAACAGGGAAGTATGACTTACCTTGCAGGTTTGGAACAAAGATGAATACCTCTCTTTAGAATAATGATATTTAGGTGCTATGTCCTCCCTTTCAATGTTTTATTGAATATTACCATTTTCTGAAGAGGTTCTGTTCGCAAGGTAAATGATGTTTATGGTAATTTGTACTAGACAGGTTTGTTCTTTCAAAAGCTAAATGTAGTAGTATATTATTATTATTATGCGACTTTTTGCAGAAAAATAATATAATATTGCTCCATGTCTTAAAACGTAATCTAAAAACTAGTCTCATGGAGTCAGTTAGGTTAAATCAGATCAAACCTTATCCTGGAGGTCCTTTATTCATGACGTCTCAATACTTTTGTTGTCATTATTTAATACATATTTGCCGTTAGCATATTCTAATTGTTAATAGGAAAAACATAAGTGTTTCTGACATGCTTTTCTATATTATGATCTCTCGCTGCCTTTTCACTTTATTGGAAGTGAAAGAACAATAAAAGAATTATAATTCACAGTTGTATTTTTCTAGGATTCCCATAAAACTGATCTCCATTTCTCTGCACGTGGACCATTCTCACCACTATAATTACTAGACATTATTAATTTTTTTAAAATTGTCTTTATCACCCACAAAAAGCTAAGCCAGAATTTCTGGCAGATGGCATCTCCCCTGCTGTTTGCTGTGCACACATTACTTGATGCTTGCCGTGATTCTTGCTAGAGCTTGGTGCATTGAGGAACAGCAAATCCAAGCCAGGAACAAACTTTTTTAACACGTAAGCCTTTATCTGGTGTACCTGCCTAATTCTCCTGTGTTTCAATATAGTTGTGAACATTCCCCCCACCTCCCCTAAACACTGGGTCGGTTTGTTGATTGAACTGGCATCCTTGGTTCAGTAAAACTTTGGTTCTGGTTTGTTTTCCAAAAGCAAGCAATTTTGCTTTTGTCAGCGGGGAAAAGATGGCAGCAAAGGCTGTAGGTGGTGGGCAGTGGGCTGCTGGGTTGCAGAACCTGTAGAATTTATTATGAGATAACAGGACTAGAGAACGTATTTTTAGAAATTGAGGTCATATTTTGGGGATTATTGGTATGTAGGATTTCACAGATAACTCTGTAGCTGTACAACAGCATTTGTAAAGGGCCGAAATCTAGGAAAATATTTCCCCTGACCCGCAGAAGTAATAATTGTGCATTATACGTTACTAGGCAGAGAAGTTTAATTTGAAGCATTTTTCTGAAACCACATGATCTAGGACACTGAGTTTTCTCCAACACATTTACCTCAACAGTCCTTTTATAAAAGCTGAAAATATATGGGCGATTACTTTAGTCAAGAGGGAGACATATCTGATTCAACTGAACATGTTAAGAGTAGTTGAAGAAATTAATTATTCTGAAGTTGCTTGCTCTTAGTAATTTAGATTTACTCTATTTAAGCATTTTTCTGGTTAAACATGCTTGATAGTTGAAGAATGCATTTTTCTTCCAGCAACATCAGTTGCAGGTATTAGATTTCAGTCATGTCAAGGGTGCTGTATTTTCCATTGCAGAAAAGGAGAATGGAGGATGTTTTTGGTACTACTGAGGTTTACAAAGGGACATGCTTGTAAGCAAATATTTACAGATTAATTTGTCTTGTTGAACAGTCGATGCTACCATGAATTTCTCTGTCACTAAGAATGAAACAATGCAAAGCAAATAGTTTGTTTTTCTCAAGTTGTACTTGCCTTTGCTTGAACTCTTCAGGGTTGACCCATTTGGAAGGTGTACAGAGCAAGCGGCCGGGGTAGGGGGAAGGTGGGGGAGTGGAGGTCTAAAAGAGAAGAACTTTTTTCAAGGTCAGAACTTGAAGGAAAGAACTTGATCTTACAGGGCATTTGTCATCCTTCCTCCTGAAGAACAGTTGTAGTTTAAATAAGTGTGCATTACGTCTAATAGTCAATGATGCATTTGGTAAATCATGTTGTTTTTTAAGGGAAAATATTTCCATTTGTTTAGCTGAAATAGCTGAGATTTTTTTTCACTGTGGTACCAACAAATAACAGCCATTCTTACGTTCTGTGTTATGTTACTTATAAAGGTAAGTGTAAAACTGGGAATTTATATGTAGAATACACAAAGGTAAGACTGAGTACTCTCAAAGCAAGTCTGAAGTTCAGTTCCTGAATTTGCTTTGAGCCATTTGAACAATAGTTTGACTTATTTTCAAGATTCAACTTATAAAAATAATAGCCAGGCAAGATACCTGCTCTTCCTTCCTATGTGTATTTACCAAAAGAAGAAATAATTAAACATCTTCAATTAGTACTTTTCCTTTTTACTTTGTGAACAGATATGCTGTAAACCTACTTCAGTTCATCTGCTGGACCACCTCAAAGCCATTCAGGTGTAATTAAATGAACGTGTTGTTCTCATTAAAATTATTATGTTGTCATGAATAACTCTTCTAATAATAGTTGCCAATTATGAGAGATTCTTGTCATTGCTCTGACAGTGGATAAGGGAAAAGTTGGATCTGCTTGAAACAAGAGCACAAACGATTGATATGTTGAGTGAAAATGCTCACAAACAAAATGACTAGGTTACAGATTATAGTTGTAAGCTTTTCTATTAGAAAAAAACCCCAACCAAATACCCCAACTTTCTGCAGGACTGCTCTTTTATGGTCAATTTTGGATGAAGTCTTGAGGTAAATTTTTAGGGGGAGAAATGTTTGTAAAATGCTCTTACAACCTATTTTCTTCCAGAAATTTTTAGTATGTTTTGCTTGCTTGTAACAAACAAACAAAAAAGCTTCCTGGTAACCATTTTTAAGTAAATTAAATGACATATGAGAAATAGAGCAGTTGAGAGTCATTTTTATTTTAGAATTCTTTTTGCATTAACACATCTGCAGTGTTGATGAATATATGGAAAAATGAAATTGTGCTTCTATCCTGCCGTGTCTCCAATGTGACAATAAATCAACTTTTTTTCCTTTTAAAATGTCTGGCCTTGTAATTTATGTTTGCATAACCCATTACTAAATTCATAGTAGGTGTTTTAGTTGGCAGGCACAATTCCAGGGATTCAGTGGACCTATTTTAATACTGAGCTTTTGTTACTGTTCGTAATTATGTGTAGAAATATATGTATTTTCTTAATTATAAAAACTAGCTTGCTTTAGCTTTGGATCTCCTCTTGCTTCCTCAACACAAATTGTGCTTTAAACCTTTGAAAGAATTAGTGCTTTTTAGACTTGAAAAAAGAAATGGGTTTACCAGAGGGGTGTGTTTTCCATTTTGGGGGGAAAAAAAAAAAACCAACCCAAAAAAACCACAAAACAAACCAACCCACCCCACCCCCAAAAAAAACCCCACCAAAATCCAACAAAGTACAAAAAGTAATGTTGTGATGCATCCCTGGTGCTATTTATAATTTTTGAGGATTCTTTTATTTTATAGTCAAGTTGTAAATATTTAGGCCAGCATCAAGACAGTATGCAAATGCAAGAAGTTTTATTAATAACCATTATCTGGACCCTGGTAATAAATATGTATGACTCACATAGGAGTAAACCCACCCAATAAATATAAAAGCCATACAAAACCATTAACAATTTTTAATGGACTTGCAGATGGAATAATTTAATACAACTGTAGTTACTCAGGTTCCAACTCCTGTAACTATTTCTCATCTGCTTGAAAGCTTTCATCTGAAATACATTGCTACCATTCACGATTCCACCTTGCCTCTGTTTAAACCCATATAATTGTGGTTTCACAATTCTTAAAGCACTAATGCTTATTTATGGCTATATTTTTTCCTTTTTTTAACTGACTTCTTAAAAAAGTTTTTGTTGGAAGCTGCAGCGCTAGACCAATGTTCGGCAGTAAAGATGGGGCTGCCTGCTCCGCTGAGTTGGAATTTAGCTTTATGCATGTGTTTTAGATGCTTACGGTGACACAGGAGTTACACACATGCCAGTGTCTACAGCAAATGATATAGACCTGTATACTTGGAGAATCAGCTAGTTGAGTATTACTCTTAAAGATTAAAGCTGTTACGGACCAGCATGAGCATGTGCCCTTCTGCCTAAAAATGGTTTTCTGTTTTGTCTTGTGATTCTCTGAAATACAGGAAGCAATAAAAAATATCACCTGCTGCAGTTCATCGATAGAAGCGATCCAGTTTGTTGAACTGGCTAATGTAGATACAGCATCATCACATCTTGTAAAAACTTCTGCCGTGGTTTTCTAAATGTTTTGTTTCCTACTCGGTAAATAACTGTGCTTTAAAGTATAATGAAGTGTATGTCAGGTTTGTCAGTTTGTCTGAGCGTGGGCGGACATTGGGGCCTTTTAATGGGCAGGATATCACAAAAGAAATTCTTGTGTATAGCCTGAACGCTCTGATAAACGAGCTGTTCTGTGAGAAGAGGGACTCTAAACATTCTGGAGTTTTAAATGCTCATTTTAAACCGAAGCTTTCATTCAGTGCAAGATAGTGCTGGGAGTGTTTTTTAAAAATGCCCAAATGTGTTAAGTCCTGTTTGTCGGAAGTGATTTGAGCACTGAAGAGCTGAACTCTTACGCACTTCCAGTGCACTTTAGGGCATGTCTAGACCTGCAGTGTAGCTTTGCTAAGTCTGCTGGTATGACCATGGGTTTCAAATGTGGCCTAATGTGTTCCCTTGCTGCCACCCTCGGCTGTCAGAAGTGTGCGGCTTCCTTTCAAGCTAGCTGGCTGAGCACAGCTTCGGGGTCCATGCAGCATCACACGTTCGAAATGCCAGATCTCTGAAGGCTTAATCGGACAAATTAACCTGTTGCTGATTATCCCCTTTGCCTCTAACTCCTGCTGATAAGCAGCTGAAGAACTGGAGCGGGCAAATAAGAAACACTAGGTTTGCAGTGCCAACAAGAAGCTAGAGGTGGGCTTGGGGCTGCAATCACCTGCACCTTGGTGGGATCCAGGGTACCCTAATAACTGCAGTGACCATCAGAATACCCATCGCTTGACTATCTTGCAATGCTATCCCTTGCTCCCTGTGCAAGAGCTTCCTTCGGCTAGGTGGTGCTCAGCTAGAGGAACTTGGATCAGGTGTGCACATCCCTCTGGCACTTTGCAGCAATTCACTCTTGCTTTCTAGCAAAAAGCAACTGAGGGGCTGGTTCTTGTGAGTGTACGAAGGTCTCGATGACAGGCAGTGTGTGGGGGCAGTTCTTGTGCTGGTTCTATGAGAAGGGAAGGAAGAAAAATGCTCAGATTCTTGAAATGCATTTCTCTTCCATATTAGAGATACAGACAAAACACATTTCTAGCTTAAAAGGAAGAACTGACAACAGTAAAAGTTAATTCCGTTTTGGCGTGATTTCTCTCCTTGCTGTTCTGCTCCTCTCGTCATGCTGTGCCCTCTGTAGGGATGTTCCGTGGTACAGAGCAGCTGGTGTCCCGCGTGAGCAGGGTCCATCACCAGCCTGACTGCAGACTTGACAGGAGGGGATGCTGATGAGATCAGTAATATCAATCATCCGAATGCTGAAACTCGGCTTAAAGTTGAGTTGAATGTGGACAGCAGCACAGTGCAGCTGTGCAGTGCTCCCTGAGTGTGGTACACCTTTAAGCCATGCCATCTTACTGCAAACAACACGTATTATTGCCCACAGTGCACTTGGTTCATCCATGCAGTTAAAATAAGGGCAGCAATAAAGAAATGAAGTACTGCTTTGTTAGGAAAGGGAAGACATTTTTAGTCAAAAAAAAAAAAAAAAATCAGGTAACTGCTTGAAGTAGTTCTTCAATTAATGCTTGGTAAAGCAATAAGCCAGTTTAAAATACACTTTCAGTTACGGGAAGAGGCATATATTAAGCTCACCTGTTGAGAGGATTATCTCTGCTAAACACACTCATTTTACATGAGACCAAAATAGATCCTTAAAAAATTAATACTGAAATAGGTTTACAGCCGATAGAGAGATTTCCTTCAGACCTGTTTTGTGGTATGCTCATCTGCTTTTTCAGGAATTTTAAGCATTGAAGGAATGAAGTCAAAGCTGCTGCTTGTCTTTGAAATGGATGCCTCTTTGATAAGCCTCTGATCTCTGTACCCAGAGTTGTAGCAGCAGATTCAAACACTGATTGTAAAATTGGGAGACTAAAATGTAGCCACGACAGCTTCAAACACTCTGTCTCTGTGTCAGATTCAATGCACAGGACATTGCCAGGAGTTAAAGCGATGCAAAATTAAAGTAGCCTACTAAATTTACCTGCCATGGAGAATCCACAAAAGAGCTGCCACTTCTAATCCTCAAATTCGTTTCAAATTATTATTTTTTCAAATTGGACTCCCTGATCTCTTCAGCTCAAGCTGTTGTACAGATTTGAAAAGCTGTCTCTTCTTGTCAGATCACTGGTTTAATAATAATAATATCTTACATTTATATAGTCCTTTTCATCCTGCAGCTTCCTAAAGTGCTTTACAAGCTTTATATATACAAAATCGTGCAACCACCTCTTGGGTGGCTGGTGCTAGTCAGCTGGAGTAGTGGCTGGCAGCTTGTTACCCTCGCCTTCCTTATTCACATAAAAGCACTGGGGAAAAAGTAAAAGACACGGAGATGATCCCAGTTCATCCCAAGGGGATGGCACCTTCATCTCCTACGACTGGGAGCTAGAACCAGTGCAGAGATGTTCTGTCCACCCCAAAACTGGGGACATGGTAAAGAAAAACCATCGCTACGGTCTTGTGACCCCAGTACTAGTTCTGTTTTGTGACTATTTTCTTTCTTTGGTGTACTCTTTGTCTGAAAAATACCTCAATCTCTGGAGCTTCGGGGAGCAAGAGCAGTAACTTTGCATGACTCCTTTCAAAAATGTACATGTGAAAAATGCAGGTACCTTGAATATAAAACAGTTATTTAAAAAAAAAAAAAAATCCAGACCTCTCCCTGAGTATTCTTACTCATCTGTTTTTGGTGAAGACTGGATGGACAGCTAGCTCTAACCTGTCAGTAAATGCGTTGCAATGGTTTCTTTAAACCTCCAGAAGTTGGGGATGATCGTGCAGAATAGATTCTTGTCAAATTAGTTCTAACTCTTGAGGGAATAATTTCTGGGAGAAAAGAGCTGTTGAAGTGGGATGTGCACTGCTCATTAGTTGAAGAGGCACAAATGAGTTGAGCCACTCTGCACTGGTGTCTGAAGGAAGAAGGGGCAAGAACACATTGACAGAGGTTCAGACACCATTAATATCATGAGACCAATTTTCTGTAATGATTGATCTAGCTTGGTTTTTTTCTTCTGTTAGTACTTCATGTTACATTTTTGTTTGGCTTCAAGTTTGCCCTTTTCAAGATTGCTGATGTTGAAAGGCAACTATATTAAAAAAAAAAAATCAGGCTCCTTTGTTCCTAAACTTAAGAGCCACTGACACACTTGGAGAACATCCAGCTCTGATGTATTCTTCCGCAATTTGGATCATGTCCGATCTCATAAATTTTTTTAAATTATCCTGAGTTTTGTGTACTAGATACCATTACAGACCATTTACTGTGTCCAGATTCACATCAAATAATCTTGCCTTCTTCCTTCCCTACCATTTGGGGGTGTAGGGGATGCAAAGAGGAAGGCTCCCCTTCTGTATGAGGGGAAGGGGTTTTACTTCAATGGTTCTTGAGAGCCAGGAAGATGGAAAGACGGAGACCCAGACGTGGTCTCAGAGGCCTTAAAAATGTGGAAAAAAAGAAAGCATACGTCCATAGACACTAATGCTAATGGACACTTATCCTGTCTCTGGCTGTAAATTATTGAGAACCTGCTTCTGTCTGGTAATGCAACTTAATTAGAATCGGTTTTACTGGTTTGACCCCCTAGGGAACCTTCTAATTTCATGTTTTTACGTTTTGTCTAGTCCCTGTACTGGGAATCTTCATATCCAGTCTCCTGGTGGCATTTTGAAGATACGTGCTGTTATATTTACCTAAAAAACTGGTATCAGGAGGCTACAATTCAGTGCCGTAGCTTTTCCCTGCAGCCCTTTAGTTGATGGTCAGCCGAGAGGGTACAGCTTGGACAGCAGTTTGCAGTCCTGCACTCTGTTCAGGACCTGGAGTGACTGAAAACATCCCTATGCCATGACTTCCTGAGCAAAATCTCCCAAGGCAGACTGCTGCTGAGGGCTGTCCTCTGCAGAGGGCCCTTCCTGTGACTCCTGCATCTTGCAGCCTTGTCAAGTTACAGCTTTTGTTTTTATATCTCTCCAAACGAGATGCCTGTGACATTGCACATTGCCTCCTCGCAGCCTCAGTACTTGGTTGTTTGGTTTTTTGTTTTTTTTTTTTTTTTTTTTTTTCTCAGTTGCCCCATGGGCCACAACAGCTTTGTAGGCAGGAAGAAGCTTGGAAATCAGCTCTACCAGTTGCTTTACATACATGCATGTAAGTTGAAGGTCAGTTATTGGGACTGCCCAAATGTACAACCATGGCACAGCATTTTGTAGCTCCTGGTGGAGGTTTTTTACGAGGCTGTGCTGTTATTCCATTAAGGACGGTCACTAGGTCAGCTCAAAGAGAACTCACACCTTGATATAGTACAGATGACAAGCGGTGCTTCCACGTCAGGTAGAGCCTAAAGGGTTGGCGCTGCTGCAGGTCAGCGTCCTTTCTGCTATTCAACTAAAAGATACAAAGTCTCTGTGTAGTTTCCTAATGGATTATTCCACTGTTGTGTTTAAATTCAGTGCCGGAAGGAGCCAGTGTGCAACAGCATGTTAATGGTGATACCTGAGAAGATCGGTGCTATGGTGTACTCTTTACCCATGCTGACCACGGGGTGAACAGGGCTCATACATCTTTCGGTTCAATAACTACCATATCTTTATTCTCTTAGCCTAGTCTGCAGGTTTCTTAAAGGGATTACCCTCCAAAGCCTAGGTCTTAAAGCTAGTTTTAATGAGTTTGATGAGCCTGTGTAGCAGACTTTCATAGAAGCCTGTCTGTCTAAATAGCATTTTTAATATCAATTCCCTCTGCTCGGGAGATTAGCAAGCTTAATGCTTTGAGGGCTTCTTCCCCACTGGATGGTGGCACGTAAAGACAAGCTCTACTGAACAGTAATAGTCTTTGCCAAAAACCGAGTATCTTTAGACTTAAAGTTGCAGCTCACTAGTATTAGAGCTGTCTTTGTTCTTTGTCAGCATCGAAGTGTGAAGTGTTGAGTGTGTAAGCGAAGTGCTGTTGGATGCCCAGCTGCCTCTCTGTAGGTTTGAACCCTCAAGTTCCTTACCACTGTCTTTTGTGGAGGTTACTACTTGCTGATCTCCATAAGTTATAATTTGGTCAAAAAACCCCCAGCCTTCAAGATTACATGTTAAAGAAAGTAATCTGTGAATTCATATTGTTTACTTAAATTTCTGTTGAAATTCTTTAACTGTGAGCTAGCAAAAAGGCACTCAGATGCTCCGCGTATGTGTATCTATTCTCATATATATTTATATATATGTACACACATATAAAAATAGTTCTACTTATAGATGAAACTGGTAATGGTGTCTTAGAGCAAGTGTGCTGCAATATCCCTCCAGTGGATGTGCTTTTCCAGTAAATTCTGTGTCTGAACAATAGTGTTAGCACATTTTTAGATGTGTGAATACATGTGAAATAAGTCTTAGAAAATAGCATCTGATAAGGAATTTTTTACATGAGCAATAACTGGGTAAAATGGGTAAGTGTGGATGGTATGTTTTATAGGGTATTTGACTCTTAAAACGTTGCTGGTCCAAAATTAAATATTGCTGTTCTGTTTTCCAAATCAGTGTAATTTTGGAGCAAGAAAAAAGATTTCTGCATTCCTTTTTTTTTTTGTGTAATAAAAGACAAAAGAGACACAACATGTTTTTGTGTGTGAGATTTTGAAATCTTAGAAGAATTTTGGGGAAATAGATTAGCTGGCAAAGTGTACGTTGTTGAACTGCTGTTCAGAAACAAAAGTAGCTTTTGGTGGGTATGGGTGTTTTGTTATCTTTTGTTTATCTGATCATACATTCATTTTTGTGACCTTAAAAAATGGAGTGTCTTGTCACAGACCTGGGATGAAAAACTTCGATAACTTTTCCAAAAGTCCCTATTATTATGATGATGAAGATGGTCATATATTAAGTTCTTAGACACATTCAGTTTCATATTTTTTTTAAATACTTGCATGCTTTGGAACACAGTTAAGGGAGGAAGTTGGTGTTTTGGGGGGTTCAGGGGCATCGCTATCTGTTTTCCACACTTACTCCTTTAAATTACACAATCTCTTCAGAACATAGCCTTTTTAAATGCACCACTACTTTATGCCTGTAGATGTGACCCTGTACAACATGGAGGGAAGAGGAACGTGGAAAAATATAAGTATTAAAATTTTAACACTTACAAGTTGACTGTTCTCAGTAATAGTTCTTCTATTGCTTGTATTATTTTCAGTTCTATAAAATAAGGGGAAAAAGTGGAGGTTTTTCTTCCCTGCCACTACAAGTAAATACTAAATGCTTAGATATGGCATCATCTGCAGCACTTAAGAATAAACAGATACTTATGTGCTAATAGCATCTCTAGGTTTCTTTCTTCCTTTAGCATGATGATTTGAAGGAAGAGAAAATGGCTCACAAGTCCTGACTTGTTGCTGCCAAATAGGAAAGTCTGTAATTGAAACTTTGGCACTAGTTGCATGCCCCTTTCATAAGTATTTGCTTTTTACCTTGCAGGATTAAAAAACTGGAAATGAAATGGAATCAGGTGTAAATGATGTTATATAAAATCTTATTGCCAAATCTGTGCTGTTAAGAAAAAGTATTTTTATTGAAGCTAATAATTTGATTATACCAATGTACTGACTTTTTCTTGCTCTCAGAGTAGGAAAATCAGCAATTAGTATTCCAATAACCCAGTCTTATGGAAAGATTTATCTGTTGTCAGATACATTATAATTTATATATTATATAAAACCTACTGTGTTCCATGCTTTGATATTCTTCAATCTGATATTTTAAAATTTGTGCTAGGAATCAGAATTTAATGTTGGAATTAAAGTCCAGAACATACAACAGCTACATTTGTTGACTATAGAAGATAATAAAGGGATAACTATAAATATGTTGTGCTTGAAACATCTTAGGTTTAATTCAATTATTTAAGACCCTTGGACACAATAGTATTGAAGTGTCTATTAGTAAAATCTGCATGTTTTCTCTTGTGTTGACAGCTTCTAAAAGTTAAAAGATTGGCTTCTAAATGTCAGTGAAATGTAGTTTCCGAATGGCAAGTAGATATATTTACTGGTGCTCTCCCTTCCCTCCCACCTTCTTATTTAGGAACAGATTTGTAGTATGGATTTTATACAGTGCCATACAATCAGAAGTGGTACCAACAGCAGAATGGTATTTGTTTAATAAAAGATCGAGTAAAAAGAACCTTGGTGTTTGGTCTTCAGTACATTTACCTTCTAAGCTTAACATTCTGGAGCCAAAATAAGAGAAGGGTATTTACATCTGTGAGAAAGAGCTAGTTCTGAGAACTGTAGTGACTTTTATTAGTTAAAAAGGAAATAGTAACCTTAATATCAGTGGGTGGATTAAAAAAGATGCTTAGTGGATAAAATCATGACATTTATCTTTTTAAAAACAGGGTCTTGCAGGTTGGGATCTTTGGTTGGAGGCTTTCCAAAGCTGGATGACTAAGTAAGAAAAGACAACTCCCAAAGCTGCTGGGTGGAGTTCCTAGACTGGTACCAGCAAATTCCCAGAAAGGAAAACAATTGCTCCTTAATTGGAATTCTTTAATCCAAAGATTATTCACTTATCAATACTCTAAAAATATCTTAAATAGTTTCCCAGAATTGTTAAGTATAGTAGTTGTTTTAATCAAGATAGATATGTTCTGCTTGTACAATGATGGTAGATGTGCCATAGGATGCTTTTTAGTATTTAAGAGCAGAAAGGGACATGAGACGTGAAAGAAATGGAAAATTAAAAGAGGTGCAGTATAGCACTGACTCTTGACCTATAAGGAAAGACTGGGAAAAGTCCAAGTGGGATCTAAAACCTTCACTTTAATTTTCGGGTAAAATAGAATTTTTCTAATGCTTCCCTTTTTATATTGCTGGACTGTGTAAAATTGCATTTGTGTGAAGTATTCAGATAACAAAACCATACATTTTTCAGTATAAGTAACTTGGCTTTTCTCCATAGCTCTGGTAGAGTGTTATGTGTTCTGCTGCAGTTGTGGGTAGATGCCAGATTTTGATATACAACGTGACACAGTAGGTCTGTGTGAAGGAGAAGTAGCAGGATGCGTTGCTTTAATATTTGTAAAATGCTTTGTAGATAAACACTTTTTGGATGGAACAGATTGGCGGAAATCTGTGTCCTTGCCATCAATAAATCTTCATGCTTTTAAAATTTCAGCTGCACCTTTCTATTGTATTTCTTACGCATGAGCTAATTAGGACGTAGTTCACAGTAAGTTGAAGAGGACATTAAAAACCAGAGATCATTCTCCGCACAAAATCAGTTGCTTTCTTCAGAAGAAAATGCCTGGGATGGATAATTTCTAGAATTTGGAATTTACCAAAAATATTAGGTGCTGAAATCCTTTTGACTGTGAAAAGCATCTTAATTACTTTGAGGAAACTTCCTAGTTGTATAAATGTGGTATTTTCTTGCACAAAATTTGCTTTTTTGTTGTTTGCCTTGTATTTACTGTTAAGTTTTTACATTAAAACTGGATGTTAGATTCTTAGCCGCTTACCTTGATTTGTTTCAAATCTATCCTTAGTGATGCTAGTAAAACGCTTTCTACCATATCCTTTGGCACTGTCTTTTGGAGGAAGAAATAACTGAATCTGTATCATGAATGTCTTGTTTGGACTGTCAGGACAGATTCTTCTCCTGGGACTACTTAACACTTTGTGAACACTATGTTTATTCTGGCCCTTAGGTTGGACCTGCCGATATAGGAAACCAAGCCAGAGGCTGCAGGAATTCCCAGAAAAAACTTCCCTGTCAGCTGTGAAAGAGAAATGTTTACTGGGAGCTGAAGCTCAGCAGTGTGATTATTGAGCAGGGGGGATGAGATGGCAGCGTAATCAATAGTGAACTTGCTGCACAGAAGAGTTCACATCCAGGACACTTCTGTGGCGGGGGAGATGGCTACAGGGATTGGCAGCAAAAAAGTTTTGCATTATTTTGAAAGTATTTTCTGTGTTTATTGTAGTATTAGAATTATTATAAGCTAAAATTTCACGTGTTTAGTTCTGGCATCTGGCACTTTGAAAAACAGGTAGTAGCTCTTAATCCAGCTTTTGTTGATATGCGTTTTGTTTTACTTTTTTGTTTGTTTGGGGTTTTTTGTTTGGTTGGTTTTTTTTTTTGTTTTTGTTGTTGTTGCTCAGGAGCAGGAAGTGTCAAACCTAACTTTCTAAGTACCTGTCTACAGGCAGCACTGGAATTGAAAATATATACTGTAAATGCCTGTAGGATAAAAGTTTCATTTTTATTTGCTGACCATCAAGATATCTCTTAGTGGTAATTAACCCTTAACCGGAAAAAGATTGGAGCTCGGTACATTATCGATCAAGTCATAGTGTTGAATGCTCTATAAAACAGCGAGACTTTAAAAGGCAGAGGTTTCACATACAAGGACGTGTAATTTTCCATAGCTCGCAGGACAAGATAATGCCTTCTCTCTTAGGAATCGTGAGCAAGATGGAGGAGTGCTCTGAGAACCGAATGGACACACAAATGATCTGTTTTTCAGGGAAGTGGAGTGCTTTCTCCTGGCCTGCACACACTGCATCGACATCTCTCTTCGTTTTGCCATCTCTTTCCTCAACCTCTGTTTTTTGGGATCGTGATTATGACTGATCGGACTAGTAGGTTCATGAGTTTCTTATGGGTTTATCTGTTCATTCTTAGAGATTTAACAGCTCAGGCTTTTTTTTTGTTGGCAAGATTGGTGGTGGTATTTTCTTTCCGTGGAGGTGGTTAAAGTTTTAGTATTGCTTTTGTCAGGTTGGTAGTCTGAGTAATTTTGGTGGCTTATATAAACTAACTTCTTGTATAAATATTCCAGCTTGTACTTTTTCTGGCTGGTTCTCTTAAATCCTTATAAAATAGCGAAGTAGAAATGCACAGTAGAGGAAAAACTGGAAAAACAAACCTCTGGGTAGAATCTCTGTGCTGGTTTAAGCAGATCCAACTGCGGTGCTGCTGAAGGAGACGGTTTCATCCTGCACTGCCTGCGTATTCTTATCCCCTTGCTTGTGGATAGTTTTTACATTGATCCAATTCTATTTCTCTTTGTGCTTAAAAGTTAGTTATTTATTTAAAGACTGGCAAACCGATCAGTAATCCTTATGTGGGATTATTTGCATGTGCTTGTGTAACACGTTTCTCGAGACTTGCATCTTGCAGGATAAAACTCCCAATAAAAATTTAACAAAAGTCAGTAGCGTTCCTGTGCTGTAATGATTTCTCCCCTTGCAGCAAGGGCATAGTCACTGTCTTATATTCAGTCTTTTTTTCTCTGAGGAGGGTGGTTCTTCGGGTTGCGTTGGAACAATCAGACAACCTCACAGCTTCTCCTTTCCCCTAATTTGACCCCAACGAAAAAAAGTTGCCTGAAGTTCTTGCTTTTCTCATTGACTGAAGCGAGCAGGTCCAAACAAGACCCTTAAATTTCACCAACTGCCTTATTCTGGGTTAGCTCCATCTTATCGTGTGTAAGCCTGTTATTGGCCTCAAAGCTGGAAGTGCATTATTCCCCAAGTAGAGGTATTTGGGAATGTTTCTCATAAAAGAATTGTCTTGAAGTGCCGGTTGATCAAACTAGACCTTTCATGGGCAGATGTTTTGATAAAGTTGTAACTGGGAATGGTTGCTCCCAGACGACTCATCCAACGGTGAAGAAAATGATCTGAGATGAGGTCTGGGTTGATGATCTGAATGCTTGTCTGGAACAAGGGGGATTCAGGTCAGGATCCCTTAGCTTAAGTGATACTGTGGAATTAAACAAGAGTTGTCCCAGCCCCACACAAATGATTTAACACTGACCTACTGAATTTGTGTCTACTGTGAAGGCTTTTCCACTTGCAGTGCAAAGAGAGATTATGCCTTTAAGGTGAACGGCTTGTTCTCCTGAATTACAATTTTTCAGAAAGACAGACTAATCCTGAAAACACAAGGACTTGTGATTAAGGCAGTCACTTTTGGTTTGTGATGGTGACAAAGCAGACGCTATTAGCTTCCACCTCTCCTTCCTTGTACTTTACCCAATTTTGGATGTCTGAAGACAGGGTTGGTTGTTTCCTTTATTCTGTTTTTCCTTTTTCATACTGAAAGGTTTTGCAGGAAGGGACAACTGCCACATATCTCTGCCTCATTGTGTGCAGTAATGCTTTGCAACAAATGTGGGATATGTAAAAGTGGTACCTAATGGTTTCCCATTGCTGTTGGTCCTTGGTAAAGACCACAAAGCAACGTACTTGAGGAAGTCCTAGACCCCACACTTTGGGTGAGACTCATGGAGCAGATACCCTGCACACAGAATCTTTGAATCAAAGAACAAGAACAAAGATGAAGAAATTCCAGAGCAATTAACTTGTTGTGCAATATTTAAATTATTTTTAATCATAGTTTTACCTCAAATTATAATTTAAGATATATCATGTAATCACTAGTAATACAAAATGAAAATGGAAAGGGCATGTTCTTTCTTCTGAACGTTCTCCATATAATAATCAGCTAATAACTCTCTCTGCTTTAATTCAAAAGTTCCACTTGCTCAGTTTTCAAGTTGGCAGGCTGCTTTTTAATTCTTCTGTTCTAATTTGTTGTAACATGTATGAAATACATGTGTTAATTTGAGTAAATACAGTAAAGTTAATCAAAGGAAATGATTACAGAAGGAACCCAAGAGGGTAGCTAGTTATCGCTCAGGAAGGAGTTACGTAGTTCTGCCAAATTAATTAAATACTACTAGTTAAAATCAAAGGTTAGTGATAAGAATCTTGTTGAATTTTGGATACAGGTGACTTGTTTTAATGGATGAAAAGATGACCCCTTTGGTTGAACAGATTCTTTTTTGTTTCCTTGTAAAAGCCTAACAAGTTATTTATTTTTGACAGTCCTATTGCACTTTTAACTCTGAATTTCCATATGGATTTCCCTTAATGGGACGAGCAGTAAAGTTCTTTTGCCTCTCACATAATGCTCCAAGGTTGCTTCACTGGAGGCTTATGTGCTCATCGTACCTCTGCGTCACTGCTCTGTGTCCCCACTCTGTTAAAAGAACTGTAATTAGCTTGCAAGGCACTAGTCAGAGGATTTGGCAAGGTGCCAAGAAATCAACCCCAATTACTATATTCACATTGTCCATAATGCCCGCTTCACAGTTCCTACTAATTTGAAATGGCAAGTCCCAACTTCCCATAGCAAAATTACCATTTTTGCACTCTCCTTCTCTTTTCTGCTTCTTATTCTGTTATTTTGACTCCGTTAAATTACTGTTGTAAAGAGAGTTACAAGTCATCTCAGAAAATTCTCAGTAGGTAATTGCAGTGATACAATATAAAGATAGTAGATGCAGAGTTCTACAGCTTGTTTTTAATACAGCTTAACATGGACCAAAGGCGGGGCGGGGAAGGTGTATTCCTTATGCTTAACCAAAGATGGTAACCAAAACTGTGTCTGCAGTTAAAAGAAGATTCTTGTATGGGGAGTTCAATCAGTACTGCAATTGAAAATACGTTCAGAAACCTGACTTTTTCTTCTTTTTCATGGCTTTGCATATACTGCCTTTCAGATTGTTGCATTTGCTGTCCTCTTGATACCTAGTTTCTTATTTAAATAGTTCATTTCTTTTTTTGGCTTCTCTCAAATGAGTTTTCTCCAACATTCCATAACGAGAATCAAATGTTACAGGGAGTTGGGACAAGAATACACTTGACAGAATCATGCATTTCAAAGTATTTTTTGGATTTCAATGCTTGTCGTGCAGGTGGCAGAGGCATAACCTTCTGTAACCTCTGGCATTTTTCTCGTCTGGAGGATGGAGTCTGTAGTTGTTAGATGTGCTCTGAAACACCTCAAGTGGGATGATCGCTCTAACAGAGGAGTTATTTCTATGATCTGTGGTTCTAAGATCCTGCCAGGCCGATCTGATCCAGTTTTTGTCCTTCAATATTCAACAAATGAGATTATCTCTTTGTAAACTTCTTTCACTCCCATAATGAGTTCCTGGTTTGTCACCTATTAATAATCTGATATGTTGCCCTGTATTTCTCTAAACATTAGCTTAAGGGCTGGAGCATTGGGTAGGAAGTATTTTAATTCAGTGGCTTCATGTTCCTTAGTAGATAGTGGTTTTGACAAGAAGATTGGTTATGTTGGTAGTTCATTGAAACACATTTACTGATGGTTTTTTATAGTTGTGGCTTACTTTGAATTCCTAGGTAACATCCTTAGGAGTAATAAGTTGGTTTAATTCCAACAGCAAAAATAAATTTTGTATTTTGATCACAAGTTCCATTAATGACCATTAATGAAACTGCTGTAACTACTGTAACTACGATGTTTTTCACACTGTCATTAGCCAGAGCTGATTACTTGAGTGGGCATGAAACGCAAAACTTGCACCCTGCAAAACTTTTCAAAATTAAATGTTTTCAGGCTTCTTGATTGGCACAGTAGCAATTTCTTGTAAAGAAATAGTGTTATATATACATGTGTGTGTGTATATACACACACACACAAAAAAATATATATATATAAAAACCAACAAAAAGTACACCGCCCCCCTCTTCACACCTCCTCCTGTTTGCAATTGGCCCATGGCCAAATGGCCAGTAGCGTGGCATTCTGCAGTTCAGGTTTTTGCCTTGCTTGACTTCAAGTAACTTCTTGGTGTAAAGCATCAGTTCCTTTCAAGCAAATTTAGAACAGTGCTGTTAAAAGATCTGTTTTTAAAAAAGATTGTAGTTGATTAGCTTCAATACAGCTAACTTGCTAGCCCAAACTGGCCACGACCACTGGTACATTTACTGGCATTTTCCTTGTTAGCAGAGTGGTTTTTGGAGTACATCATTAAAAGTATTGTAGAGATGACCAGGAAAGTTTATTCTGCAGTAAGTACTCTGAAGTTATATTTCCACATTCTTCTGTCCTTTTTAATGCCGTAGATAACTGCATTTTGTCCAACAGTCTTTCTCTTTTGCTACTAATGTAATTTACCAGTATCTTCATAATTTTCTCCTCACTGACCAGATTCATCTTTCTCACTGATAACTGGCATTTTAAGGCAAGGTATATGAAGACTATTATCAAACTTCCAGAATATATATTTATTTTTATGTGTATATTTTAGCCTTTTGAGCTTCATGAGTCTAGGAGGTCCTGAGATGACCTATTAAGAAGATGATTTTTCCCAACTGCAACTTTGCCCAGCCAGCTGCTGTTAGGGAAGCCATTTGCTTATTTGGTTTGAAAGCTTCGAACACCGGTGATTGAACTCCTGCAGTGGAGTATCGCTGCTCCCCCGCTGTGCGATGTCCTGAGAACAGCAAAGAATGTCACACACTTCGTAAAATAGAGTAGCGGTATTTCATACTGACTAGCTGCTGAAAGAGTCATGATTGAAAATGTGAAATAACTTCTAAAGTGGTGGTTCTTTCTACTGTTTTCTTTTTGACCTCATTTTAATGATGTTTGAGAATGGATGGCTTTTATTTGAAAGGAGAATTTTCAGTAGAAATACAGCATACTGTAGAAACAATAGAAAGTTTACATAAAATACAGAGATGTTTTTAAAATAGGAGAAGGTGGTATCTCAGATATTAATGAGTGCTGTAGATAAATAACATTGAGTGGGGGCAGGAATAATTTTTCCTGAATCATTTTTGCACACTGATGATTATATTCAGTACTTCACGCTATCTTCTCTCCAAATCCTTTTGAACTCCATCACAGTTGTATCCAGTTGGAAAAAAATTATTTATGTGCAAGTTAAAAGATCTGCCTGAGGTCATGGCAGTAGCTTGGTGGCAATTTAGATCAGGACCGTTTTCCCTCCTATTTTTAACTTGATGTTTGAAGCAATCAAAGCCACAGTTAGATCTGAGGGATGTTGCGTGGGGGCCGGATGATTGGAAGGTGTGAAGCAGTTCCTCCTCAAACTGTTAAAACAAAGCAGCAGCATTTATAGGTTAGATGCGGTTTGTTTCTCTGTCCCATGCCCTGGTTTAAGCAGCTGATGCACCAGCTGAGCACCAGTACTGAGGCTGAATAGCTCCAGAAAAATAATGCAAGGGTAAAAACTGTCAGTGAGTCAGCAGGAGATGGAGCCCAGGGGTGTTTACAGAATGCCGATAAGCCATGAGCAAGCAGAACTTAGAAATATGGGATTAATATCGACTCCGATGCATAGATCCACTGCTTCGTAGATGTGCTGTGTCTGTATGCAAGGACAGCTTGATTTAATCTTGTTATTTTGGAAGTAAAGAGCGTCATAGTCATGTCTCCGTGAGGACCGTGGCTCTGCGTGGCAGTTTCTGGAGTGCTAGTTGTTGCTGGTGGCTGGATGGTGGGTGGAAATGGTGAGAAGCTGCAGTTAGTGTTTCAGTTGCATTAGTAATACAGCTTTTGCTCATAAAGAGGTTTGGTGGTGGGAACTTTTAAGTTGTTTTTCTCTTCCCTGATTGTGGTTTATTCAGAAAGTGAGTTTATGTAGTTGTGATTTATTATGACTGTCATTAAAACCAGTCTCACTTTTCAGGGTCCTGAAAACCATTTACATTGCAAAAGATATTTTTGATAGCTTTCCCCCACTGTGAGCAGGAGGCATGTATTTTACTATCCACAACAAATCTTGCTTTACTTTTTTTAAAATGGAAAGTTTTTGGTTTTGGGGGGTTTTTTCAGACCCAAAGTGGATTTTTCATAGACAAAGCCGAATGGCCAGAACAACGCCACTAAGACTCACTTGATATTGGGACTAGCGTTGAGATTAGATACTGGTCTGACAGCTTTATCTCAGTGGAGTTTGAATGATTGCTGTAATCACTGATTGTAGACTTATTTTAGCGAGTAAGAGATGAACAGATTTTAATTGGTTTTGACCATGGTACATAAAATGAACCCTAAATAACTAAAATGGATTTTTATCCACTCAGCTGTGGCTCTGTTACTGCTTTGAACAGAGCTGGATGAAGGCTGCAGCCAACAGCGGTGGTCCCTTTTGGAGGGACTGCCCTTCTCCCTGCCTGGCCACACGCTGGTGCTCTATTGAGAAGGATTTCACATCCAGCTAACAAAAAAATCATATGGAAGAGATATTTGTTTATGGAGAAATTGTGATAGTGTTCAGCACAACAGGAATAAAGTGTTGCTCTTTCCTCTAAAACTGATTATAAAGAGGGTGGAGTTCGTTGCAGTTAATTTTATTGTGTTTTTTTAAGTCGTACGGTTTTTTTCCCTTCCCTGTTTGCTCTCACTTTAGTTTTGGGAGGATTCAGGTTTTGCTACTTAATTAGTAGGGAAAATATCCTCCGTTTTAGTCTTGCATCATGTATTAGATCCATGTTCTGACATGGTGGAGCTTGTGGACCCTTTTAAGTATAGCTTCGTTATTTATAAGGCATTAATCAGATTAATTTCGTAATAGTTTCCTGCTAATCCTGCCATTGTTCCTTAACTCAGAACTAACAAAAGCACAATTTTAATACCCTTTTAGTTGCTACAACATCCTTCTATTATTGGTTATATTTTTATTAGAGAGTACTTTCAAACAGTTTTCTAAAATCTTAAAATGATTGAGCAACATCTGAAAATTATAGCCCTTTTGCTACTGATAAAAGGACAATTTATCAAGCAAATCTCCTTTTTATTAAAACCATGTTTCTTTGTCAGTTAAAATTTGTAGGAGTTTTCCTGTTTCTGTATAATCCCAGTCCTTGTGCCAACCAGATTTTTTTTTTTCTAGCAGTGATAGCGAGGCTCACTCAAAACTGTGTTTCATTTGTGGAAAATGTCCTTTTGGTGATCCTGATTCCATTTACAGTTGAAGTATTTAAAACACTGACATGCAGCAATAAACACCAAAATCTTATTTACTTGAATATTATTTTTTTATTGTTCAAGAAACCTGTGTTTTGAACATCACTTCCTTAGCTTCAGATTGCAAGGGGCCTAATTTCTAAGATCTTTTAATGAGATTAATTATTTTTCTGATATCATTTTCAGTTCTGTTTTATAAAGTACTTTTCTGTTATCTGATATTGAAATATGCCATTCAGGAAGTTTTGTGACGTTACATAGCTTAGAACAGAAACTATCTGGTGATAGTGTTAAAAAAATACCCTGAAAGTTAAAAAAAGGAGAAAAGAAAGGTTAAGTCTGATTACCTGCATAGACAACCATGTTGACTTCATTCTTCTTAACTGCTGTTCATCTCATCTTCAATAACATTTTAAATACTCCAATTAAAATGTATATATAATTACAAAAAGGCTATTATAATCAAAATCTAAAGATCGTCAAAAAGACTTCTGAATTGATGGACACAAAAAGTACATTATTTTCAACAATGATGAAAACTTAGTCTTTCTGTAGCAAAACGGATGATGGGGAACTGTTTGCATGCAGCCGAAGAACAGACTTTTGCTCAGTAGCTTATCATGATAGGGTCATTGAGATGTCGGTTACATATTTTATATTTATAGAGCATTTTTGCTCATGGAAGATTCCTGAGTGTCTCCCAGGTACTACCACATGCGTATGAGAAGATATAGTACTTTTAATTTTGAAGTGGGAGTGGTTCAGAAGTAGTAGGTATGCTCTTCTGTTAAACACTATTTCCGTAAAAAGACTGACTGAGATAGAGGGGATTTTTAGGAGTTGCCTGGAGTTGTCATGTGAGGTTTTTCTCTGAACCGCATATACTGGAATAATTTTCTTTCCGGGCAGGGGCTTCCCTGAAGCAGTAACCGTGCTTCTGATTTAACTTATTCTTGTAACTGATTAACAAGAGAATGAAAGTTGAAAAAGTGCTCACAACTCCTTTCATTAATAGCTTATCTCCTTTTAGAAATTGTGTCTATATTCTACTTTGAAGCACCAAGTGAAACAGCATTTTACAATCCCATCACCTGTTGTTCCTAAATTAGGCTAGGTTTAACTACTTTGAAGGAGCTGCACAAAAATGTATGTGATTCAAAGGGAGCATTTTTTTCTGATTTTGGTGATAGACTGGTTATGTCAGCAGTAGTTACTGATCTATTAGAGTTTGTTTTATGTGGAAGACCTATAATAGAAGTGCTGATCTCTTGTAGTCACGCAAGTTTTCAATGCTTTCTGTGAATAGCAGTTAAATAGATGATGCAAGGTTTGGACGAGATCTGTTAAAGGGACACTGTATTACATGTAGTTTATTGTGGGGTTATTTTTTGAGTTCATGCTTTCTAGAGTTTTGCTTTGAATCTTCCAAGTGAATGAGTCTTCACTGTCTCTCCTTGGCAACTAATTCATTGCCTAAAAGAGTTTTTGCATGTTGCATTTTACGTGGTCCAAACCTGTTTGAGTTGCTATGTGCAGTTAAACATGTTCTTGTTAAAGCGTGGTTGTGTTATATGGGCAAGTAAAGCACTTCTCGACACACATGGAAAATGCGTATATTAATATTTTGTAAAATAGTTTTTTGTTCTTGAGGACCAAAGCTAGTATGTTAGCAAAACCTTCAAATTCATATTTTTTAACCTGCTGGTTAGTTTGTAGGTATGTATTCTTTCCTGCTTAATAGCAATGAGCTACGTATATATCTCATGCTCATTTTAAGATCACAAAGCAGTTGCTGATATTTTGGCATTTAAAAGCATCTTGGATATCTTTTTCTTAGAAGGAAAAAGCTGGCAAATTAGCTTTCTCCACAGCAGTGTTAGCAGTACCACTGGAGGTGCTACACAGGGTCCCAGAAATGCAGAAAACCCAATTAGCAAGAGGTCTTGAGAGAAAGGAGGGAAAGCAGGTAGTTCTGGGAGACCGTAATTAGGGCAGATTTTATAAATATTTCTGTGTTCCTAAAAATGCCATCATGTATTATCTTTTGTCAGTCATGACAATAACCAGCAGCAGGGGAGAGAGGAAGGGGAAGTGAAGAGAATTAATAAACAGACCAGTAATGTGGCCATTCCTCTTTTTAAGAAGAGATGCTACACCATGGGCAGCTTAACTAGAGCAGTTTTAAATATCACAGCCTCTGTTTCTTTTTCCTACAAGTGAGATGCTAGTAGGAAATTACAGCTTCATATATGAAGCCTCCAAAAGGCAAGGTGTCCTCAGATTTTCATGTTAAATCATGCTCAGAATTTTATAGTTTGGAGCAAGTTCTGTGCCAGAATCCTAAATGCTTCATTGTGAAAGCAGCTTTTCAAATTAAGAGAGAAACATGGTCCCAGATTCATTATGAGACTGTTGCAAGGAACTGCATTGTTTTTATGGCTTCGTATGCCTTGGCTCAAAATGTAGAAATCAAACAAGAGATTCTGCTTCTTATTATACAGGTGCATGAGTCAGCTTCTTGTTTAGTTTTTCAAAGCCTTTTCAATTGTGCAATAAAATCATGTTGAAATGCATTTTAGTACTAAACATGTTGTTTCTCTAAAAGCTTCCCTTCAGTTGTCTCTAGAATTATTCAATTTCCCATCCGCATGACGACAATTATCTACAGCAGGAGTTCATAGCTTGGCACCCAGATCTACCAAAGCACAACACAAGGTAAATTCTGACTATGCAGCTTAAGGTCAGATTGTGCTAATGAAAACAAAAGTGACCAAAGGAGACCTTTGTGCAAATATTGTTGTTCCTAATGCTGGTCCCAGGAGATATGAATGGTTACTGGAAAGGTCTAGGTTAGAAGCAAAGGAAAATGAGATTCTTGCTGTTCGGATGTCCACAAACTCTACGAGGAAATGCATTACCCATGCTGGAGCGGAAACCCATGTTTTATGTAGTGTATAAGATTTGATTTTTTTTTCTTTCTTCCTATTTTACAAAGAAATCCCCAAGCAACTATACAAACAAAAAAAGCCTTTAAAATAGACCTTGTGTTGTTTTTTTTTTTTAAAAAAACAACTTTCTTTTTACTCTGAATGGAATATTCTAGAGAGTGTGCTTGTCTATAAATTATGCTATTAGTCTTGATTTTCTTCTTGTATGACTGCAGCAATTGTTTCAACTTTAATTCAGGTTTATTAAATGTAGAAGGTACAAAGTATCAAAGAAGCGTGAAGCTTCCCACTCCTTAATGATCTTGCTTCCTGCCAAAAGCGCATATTCTTCCACTGCATCTTCCCTGTACGTGACTGCAGGTTCAAGTTCAAATTACCTGTTGCTTAGCTGAGAGCAAATAAGTTCAGGGAGTTTTTCCTGCTGGATTCAAAGCATTAATGCTTTCAAAACAAATAAATTCATTTTTCTTCCAATTAAAGAAAAGTCATTCCTGTTTGAGCAATGCATGAGAAACTGCAAGCCAGTCATCATGGTGATGAATTTTAGGATGTAGAGCCTTCCTCCAAGCAGTGTGATATGCTTTAAAAGGAGCATTTGGGAGAAAATAAATGAGCCTCATATTGCACTTGAGGAATTAACTTTCATTCTAGTTGTGGAAACTGGAAACACCAATATAGTGCATCAGTAGTAATCAGGTAGAGAAAACAGGACATGGCTCCGTACTTCTAGTTATTTAAGCATTACAGTTTCTGTGGAAAGAGAAAAGTTAGATTTATACTTCTGTTGGATTTTTCTGCAAAGCTTATTAGCAAAGCGCATTAAAAAAATTGTTTCTTCTCTACACGTTTTGAGCTGCTTGTTTTACTGTTAGTATAGGATGATCTGCTTAGGGATGTTAAGTGTATACAGAACACATGGCTTTGGTACGGAGCAGAGCAGGAACCGGCACTTTGAATTAGCCTCACGTGTTAAATGGAGGCTTACCTGGTGTTTTATTTTTTTAAGGAAAAGCTGGGCTGGACAGAAGCTCAGGAGGTTATCTGGTCCATTGGCTGCCCTGAGTCAAGCTCAGCTGCACCTGACAGATGTTTGTTTAACCTCCTCTTAATTCCCCCTGTTGATGGAGGCTCACAGACAGCTGTTTCCAGTGCTTTTAGGTCTTTTCCATTATTGAATAGCCCTGATGTGTAGCCTTAATGATGCTGTACTTTTAAGTTAATTTCTCCATGTTCTGTCCACAACCTGGAGAACAGATTACCATCTGCCTCTTGGTAGCAATGTTTTACGTTTTGAAATCCCATCTTCCCCATCATCTTCTTTTTCCTAAACCAGGAATTATCTTACTCATTTTAAGCAGCAATTATCTTGAAGCATCCCATGCTTTGTTTTCCAGTTCCTCCTTCATCGCAGAACTGCTGCTGTCACTTCCTCGCCTGGCTTGTGCTTATGCCTTAGCAGGGATGCTGGTTTCATTAGAGAAATGATTCCTGAACAGGCTGAACTGCCCTCATGTCTTGACTTCCCTGCATATGATGTTTCCTGGGCCTCTGATCATTTCCACTGCTTTGGATGTTCTCAAATTGAGCGATATCACTTTTGAAATGCAACACCCAAAGCCAGCAAGGCCTCAGCTGTAATATTTTGTCCAACACTCAGTAGAGCAGAAGAATTATTTCACATCTTATTGGCTGTACATATGGGTTTGCTCTTTTCGGTACAATATCTTCCTCCTTTGAAACAGAAGGACACTGTTGAGTCATGTTCAACTTGTGATCCAGTATTATCCCTAGGTTTGTTTTTTCCAGAACTGCTGAGTACCCAGCGTTCCTGCTCACGTGTAGTCTTTTACATTAAATATATTTCTGTTGAGTCTTGGGGTTTGGGTTTTTTTTTGTTGGGGTTTTTTTTTTCAGTTAATTTTTTCAGCTTGTAAAGTTCACTTTGAATTGCAGTCCTATCATCTGTCATTGTTGCTGTTCACACCACGTTTTTGTCCTTTGCGGATCAAATTAATTTATCCTCTGTCACGAGGTTATTGGGTACAGTTGAGTAGGGCCAGATCCAGGTCAGACACTGGAGGAGCCTCTCCCTAAACACCATGTGGCTTAATAAGCAGCTACTGATAACTTCTCTCTGGATGCTACTTTGTGGCTGGAGCTACTCAGCCCATCTGATGTCTAACCTAGATAGGTGGATCTAGACCAGGTTTCCTTAGCTAGCTTAAGACTGTGCTAAGCAAGACTTTGTTGAAGCCTTCCTCAGTTCAAATTGTGGCATTTCCTGCTTTTTCCTTAGTCCTTTAAGCTCCTCAGCATCTTAAAGAAGTAAATCAGGTCGCTTTAACAAGTTTTTTTGTGACAATTTTGAGCTAGCTGTCTGTTTTCTTCTAGTTGCTTACAAGCAGGTGGTTATTTGTTTTAAGAGTTTTTCTTGCTTGCGGATACGGTGTCCAGCCTTCCTGTCTTCTGCTCCTTTTTCTGCCACTTTAAAAATGTGCTGTATATTTGGCCTTTTTAGGTCCTTTTTAAGGTAACAGCTAATGTCTTGAATTACTTGTCAGTTTTTAACATATATAACAACAAAGTTTATGAAGCCAAGCCAGTTTGAAAATACCTAAACCCTTTAACTGACATCTTTGTAAGCTGTTCCAGATAAAGTTTTAAAACCTTCCCTCTTTTTTTCCTCATGTTAGCCATCTACTGGCAGGTCTTCTAGTAAAAGCCAATGTAAAAAGACGTCCCTCGTGCTCTTGTTGATGTCCTCTTTTCACCATGTGTAAGCCAGCGGTCCCTTTGGTTGTCATTCCACTGTTCCTTTATTTATAAGATGTATTTTTTGCTGTTTATTGGATTTCTTGCTAGCTTTCTCCTATTCTGTGTTGGAACATTTCTGTTTTTATTTCTAAATGTTTATGCTGTATGTTTATACTTGTCTTTGGCAGTCTCACCCAAATCTTTCATCCCTCAGGCTTTCTTCTTTCATTTGAGGTCAGTGAAGAGCTTGTGCTTTAGCCATTGGGCCCTTTTCACATTCCTTCTCTTCTTCAGGGAGATTTGGACCTGTCTCCTTAACTGCAGTTATTTAAGATTCTGCCAAGCTCTTCTGAACTTCTTTCCCCCTTAGGTTTCTGTCCTCTCATGCTTAATCCACCAATTATGTGAATTTGTTACTCCGGTGTCTTGAATTGTGCGTGTATCACAAAACCCTCTCCTGTACCTAATCTTCCACGTTTGGAGTTGAGAATAGATTCCCACTGTAAAAGCTCCTGTATTTGTTTTCTGCTTTTGGTCATGATCCGAGACTTTTGGCCAATTTGTCTCCTACAGGTATCTGAATCTTGGAGTAAATGTATTGAATCCTTGATGTTTGAAACAATCCTTTCCTTTTTTTGGCCCCTTTTCTCCCTGGCTCGATCTCATTCTGCGTTTTGCAGAAGGCATCCTCCTCTTTGAGCAGAATCCCAGGGTGCTCTCTGCTCAGCATTAAGCTCAAGTACACGCTAGGAAACCTGAAAGCAGCAGTAACGAGGTGTGACAGAAGTTGATTGCCCTGATTTTTACTCCTTAAAAATGTGCAGAGTCAAGTCAAGTGGTTCTGCTGACACTGTGATTGAATTTACCAAATTCACTGATACAAATACGTACTGACCGTATGTATTGGAGACCTAGTTGGGGTATATATGTATATGCATTTATTCAGAAGCTTGTTGATCATAATTGATGAAGACAAGGGGTGGGAGGGCAGAATTGATAACTTTCAGGGGGATGCTAGCAATAGATACTGTAAGGAAATTAAGTATCTTGTTAAACTTGGTTAACTAGACATGCTGACAACTCCTGAAATGTCATTTGCTGCTCAGTGCTTACAGTAGAGGTGCTGTTCATAAGAAATTTGATGAACAGTATCAAGTATCTCAAAGGTAGGAGTAGTTATGTGGAGGAAAATCCCAGCTCTCAAGCAGTGCATAGCTGCCATTTCTCCCTGTGATCGTACCACAGCAATTTCTTGCATTATAATACTGTTTTAACCCTATGGCTGATGCATATGCTTAACATTTGATTAATGAGCCTGAGCACAATTGTTACTTTCCCTTAATAGCCCGATTTCCGACTGTTTGGGAATGTAGTAGGGGAAGTAGCGAAACAGGTTATTTTCTGCCACTGGTGCTACGCAGTTGTTTTGGAAGGCAGATGGTGTTGGGGTTGATGGAAGAAGGAGGCTATGAGAGTGAGTCTGGCCATCAACTGCAGACCAGGGTATTGCTGAAAATCCATCCTCACCAAAACTCAGTCCTGCTATGGTCAGCTCGGGAGCAGTGAAAAACAAGAAGCGGGTATTTGGAAGGCAGCTTTCCGCATGTAAGGAAGGCTTAGCTTCTGCTTCCTGGTGCCCAGGCACAGTAAATTGGGACAGACTTCAGGCCACGGAGTTAGAAATAGAAGAGGGTAGATCAAACTGAAAGCAGGAGGAGGAGGTGGTAGTCATTTGCCAGGAGACAGAAAAAAGGATGAGATTAGATGGTAATGTAGAGTTGGTAGAAATGACCGAAGACAATAGAATATATGCTGAAGTTAGCATCTGAGGTGAATTTGGGCATTTAATAGGAGATGTGATAACTGTATGTAACCTTCATTGTTATGCTCCAATTTTGACTTTACATTCCTGGTTCCATCTTCATAAATAAACCTTACAAGAGGGATAAAGATGGTTTTATGTTAACCACAATGGCAACTGTATTTTAATCACGCTAGTTTTTTCTTAATGTTGGCATGATGCTTTTATTGTATGCAGAGTTGTTAGAAATTCTACGGAAATGTTGCATTAAGTAGATGAGCAGCCCTATAGAGTCCGTGAATTCACTGCTAACACTTGCATAATTGTCCATTACTACTTCTTAAGAACAGCTCTCCTGCTCTTAGAATTGCCAGCATGGGGTCCTTAAGAACACCATTTTGGGTGGAAGGAAACACAGTTGTAATCAAAACAATGAATACCATCACATTCATTTAAATGCAGAAGGAGAAACTAATGTGTGCTCCAAAGGGATGTAAAAAATTTACAAGTAATTCCTGGTTTTGAGGTTGGGTTTCTGATGTCCATGGGGAAAAAGTTAATTTCTTACCTTTCACTTTCAAGTGAATATTTTTGTATTCATTTCTCACTCTGCATTTAAATGAACGTGATAGTAATCATTGTTTTGATTACAGTTGTGCTTCCTTTCCCCTATAATGGTGTTCTTGAGTACCCCATGCTGGTAGTACTAAGAGCAGGGGAGCTATTCTTAAGGAGGAATAATGGACAATTATGTGAACATTAATAGTGAATCTATGGACTTCTTAGGACTTCTCAGCTCTTACAGGATATTTCTTTTCCTGTAAGATGTGGGGAAACTCCCGAATAGTCTTTCTAATCGTACAAAGTTAAATTTTGCAGTTCTCAATCAAGCCCTGGCTAACAGCAAGGGGAGATCTGCCTTGATTTGTCACACAAAAGAATTCCAAACAGATCTCTGCATTTGCTGTCCCAGTCGCTTGGACTTCAGTATTTTGTGTGTAATTCTTAAATACCAAACTGCAGAAATACTCTGTAACTGTCAACATAAATACAGACTTCTTTTGCCATTAGTAATGGGTGATGACATGCTGTACGAAGAACACATTCCCCGTCTCTGCCATTCTTCCTTTCTCCTGCTCTCCATCCACCCACTCCTTTAATGTTATTACTGTTGTTGGTTTGTTGTTTTGTTTTGTTTTTGTTTGTTTGTTTTGTTTTGTTGGGGTTTTTTTGTATGCTTGGTTTTGGTTTGGTTTTGGTTTGGTTGGTTTTTTTGTAGCAGGCATCATATCTGGGAGCAGGGGATTAAAAGAATAATTCCATTTGGCAACAGGCAAGCAGCATCAGTACTGGAATCCTTTCTGTCCTTTAGTAATATTAATGTTGGTAGAGTATTAGCAGGAGGTAGTTGGTTGACTGGAAACTTGCATATAAATAGAGGGGAGTTTATTTGGTCAGTATTGTTTCTTAGAACATTGAGCTATATAGGAGCAGCAACCTGCAAAAAATATTCTATACGTATGTTTTTAAGTGTTTTTAATCCTGATTTTTATTTTAAAACAAAAAAATACTAGAAATATAATGCATTTTATTTAGAATTATGGTGCTAGTTGGGGTGGCTGTCAGTACAAAGGCTAATGCTATTTATTAAGGTCCTGGTTTTATTTAATAGCCAGATGAATGGAACAGTTAATAAAAGAAATATTGCTTTATTCCCTGACATTTATGTCCTTGGTTTCCAATAAAGAATTGAAATTATGAATAGTTGATGGTTTAAATTGATGTTTTATGTTGAACGCTAGCTATAATTTCCCCTCTGAGGATTGTAATACTGAGAAACAGATGGTTTTTCACAGTAACAAATTGCTGTGTGTATACTGTATATAGAGCTGGCTTTCAGATCCTTTCACCTTCAGCGCCGCACAGTCACTGCGTCAGACCGAAGCAAAAGGCAGTAAGCGCGAAGGAGTGCCTCTGCAAAAGGGCTTCCTGACTCTTCACAAGACAAAGTAAATGCCATAGGAAACACGACTTATTTTTTCAGGTGCGATAGAGATACGAAGGCTGCTGCTGAAATGGCTCTATTGAAACTTGGTATGAACAGCTAAGTAGTATAAACACAAAAGTTCTTGGCTATTCACCGGGTCGAAAATGCATGCTGAGTCTCATGTGTTTCAGTGTGTTCTGGCAGGCTGGGCTTCCTTTTATGATGCTGTTGGAGATGGAAGTTTTGGAAAACTAAAAAGAGTAGTAGTGGTGGGGAAAGGAGCAAGTAAGTTTGAAGTTAAACAGGCAACTTGAGTCCAGGCCCAGCGGTTTCTTTGTGGTAGCTTCATACTGAATTTCTGAATGCATCCAGTTTGCAGTATCTTGAGGTTTTATTGACGTTTGGTCTAAAGTAAATGAGCACTAAAGGCTCTTGTTTATGCATTTTTAAACTGTTGTTCAATAATTGTTACTGTGGGGAAGTGGTGTGAGATGATTAGTGGAGAGTTTGGCAATCCACATTAAAAATACACTTTTTATAAGCTAATTATCTAGGGAAATGGTTAGTAATTATCACTTTTAAATGTCCTCTACTAAGATTTACATGTAATATTTGGATTAAGCGTCATTTTAAGCTCCATTAAAAAGCAGAAAGAAGAAGATAAGGGGGTGAAAGGGAACAAGGAAAGGGAGGGATCGTGACCAGCTCTGTGCTCCTCCACAACTTGTGGGTGTGATGCCGTTGCTGGACTCCAGAGTGCTCCTGTGGAGGTGCTGCTGCTATTGGCAAAACGGGTATTTTGCTTTTCACAAATACTTCTATGACAAATCATGTTATTGACATGCATTTGAAATACACAGGCTTCAACTTGAAAACAGCAGCTGTTGCATAAGAGACATTAATAGTTCAAAATTGAATTGCGTAGATCATAGGATTAAATTTTTAGTACTAATTTTCAAAAGAACTCTTATTCTAAGAAGTGATAAACTGCTTTCAAAATTCTTTTCTCCTTGTGAGCCTGAGAGATCACTACTTACTAAATCTCAGCGTCCTAAGACTTTTATATGTCCTACAAGACTTGGACCTGAACATGGCTATTGCATACCTTGGTTGTAAACCAATAGTAAACTGTAACTTTTAGAAAGTAAGGAGGTTGCTGGCATGAAATACCATGTTAAACATTGAGTTGGTTGACTAAATGTTGCTTACCCTAATTTTTCTGGTTGCTCTGCTAATGGCTTGTATTCAAAATAGAGAAGAAATGCATCAGAAATCCTGCCCTTTACTGTTCTCTCCTTTTGGCTTCATGTCAGGAAATGGCACGTTACTGCAATTTGTCTGGCTCTCCACTATTGCTAACAGAGATAAAGCACTAAGAACACCAAGAGTCCAGAGCTGGAACTAAGTATGGCCATTGACAAGGACAGCAAAGGTTGGAAAAGGTTAAGATGGTTGGGAAGGCCAATTCACATATATCAACTATGTTGTTTAATAAGTTACCTGGAACCAGTTTCTAGCAGTTTGCAATACGGAGCTTAAGCCGGAAAATTCAACAGAAATGCTATCTCTGGTAACTGTATTGTGGGTTATAATTTAAAACAGAGCTTGCTGGGACCAGCTTTATAAAGTCTGGGTAGCGAGAAAGTTACAGTCAGAATAATTTAGAAATGGTCTTTTTGTCAGTGGTTTCTAAGGATCACTTGACTAAAAAGTACAAGACATGATTGTCATTAATTTTCTAGTACAAAAGAATGGTTAGGTGACTTTTTTTCACCTAAGTAGCCATAGAGGTGGGATCAGCTGCAGGTGAACAAGAGCCCCGTAGGGTTTTGAAATTGGTGCTGAGGGACTTTAATAAACTTTATTTACTAGCTCTTGCCTGGAGGAACATTGCGCTAATGCAGCTAGGTTTAACTTCCAGATAAGGGGAAAATGGGAGAGAAGGTAGAGGGGAGGGTCAGGAGATCCGTACCTGCAGAAAAAGCAAAAGTGAGTTGCACTTGTGTGTGTATTGTCTTTAACTACAGTTTTGTTTCCTTGAAAGTCACATAAATTACATGGAAAATAAAACAGATATTTTCAGGCTAAAATAAGCCTGGTATTCTCCAACCATGCTTTCCCACTTATTTTAATCTTCCCCCCCACCCCCCCCGCCCCTTTTCTTTCTTCCTTCCTCCCTTTGGCCTGGAAATTTTGTCCAGGCAGAATTTGAGAAGGTTGGCTCTCTCCCCAGGATTTCTGACTGTCTGGTGCCCTGGTCTGAACAGAAAATCCCAGGCAAAGCCCAGCCGTGCATGTGCAGATCAACTCGATAGCGCATGCACCCTGAGCTTAAAATGTTTTGTCCCTGACGGAAGTCTTGTGTATGTGCTGCGAAGTAGTTTTAGCGTGAACAGGAGTCTCGGATGGGCTCTTGAACACGCGAGGCTCACTGCCTGCTCTCAAACTGTGTGTGCGGCACATGTGCAGCAGGTCCAGCTTCTCTCCTGGCAGCTGCCCCAAGCAGCACGTGTGAATAGAAAATTGCAAACAGAAATATAATGTTCCTAGTAACATTTATTTTCTTTTAATTCACACAGTTGTTTTGTAGGTCTCTGGATGAACAGTAACATTTTAAGTTAGTGCTTCCTTGTGACTTGAACAGTGATGGGTATATCAGCTCTTAAGAACTGGTTGAATGGAGAATATTGGTAGGAGATTTCTTAATCCTCTGTCTTCTGGTTCAAAACCACTCCATTTCTCTTAAAGATTAAATTTGGTCACTTTGATAAGTCATTTGTGGCATGTGTTGGACAGCAGTAACCAGTTATTTTTATTTCAGAAACATAAGAGTTTATGCCAAATAAATCAGCGCTCCTTTTTTTCCTAATAGTTACATCTGTTGATGATTTATTTACTTAGGAAAAAGCACAACTAGTAATAAGTGAGCATGTCTTTGATTTGCAGGTTATCCTTCTTCCCCGAGAAGTCTGAGGTGTGGGGGCCTCTGGCTCTTGCTGGAGAAACTGCTGTTGGCAGAGCTCTCATACAGGGGAGACTGAACAAAACATGTTAAGCCTCATGTTTGTACATAATAAATTGGAGGTATTAGGCAGCCATATGTTGTGAGAAAGAAGTACCCTGAATTTCCATCTCCTAATCCACTTGTCTTTTTAGTACATGTATGCACAAAACATTATTATAGCACGTTTTAATAAATGGAATAATAGTAGACTTAGTGTTGCATATAGCAGATTATCATCTTCAGTGATTGTGGGTGCACAGCTTGTGTTATCAGAAGATTAAAAGAATCTTAAGGAGACTCTGCTTCACAGTGAGACTTGATTTTCCTCTGCAAGAACGCTTCTTAAATTATTGAGCCATTGCACTTGCACTGCAAACAACGTTTGGCAGTAGGAAAGCCAAAAGGAGAAAAGTTTTGAACCAGCTTACCTGTCTTGTCAAATCGCTCACCTTGACTGAGTAGAAAGGGCTCTATTGCTTTTAACATATGGGTTGAATTATGGGCAGATTAAATGCTTCCTCCTTGACTTAGTGCAGTGGAGCTCTGCGTATGGAGCAAATTGCAGACTTGGTGACGGTATCAGCGCTGTACGCCTCGCTGGCTTTGCAGCGACTGCTAATGACACAACCTCAGCCTCTTGTAAGAAGTGCTGCTCAAAGCTACTCCCTGTTTATTCATCTATTTTAGAAACCTTGGCACAAGGGACCATGAAAACTATCACCTTACGTAAATCCTCATAAGCTATTCATGTTACTAGACAACTTTGCTCATGCTATTTGATTCACAATCCTCTGCTCCTTTAGTTCTTTCACATATTAACGAGTTTGATCACTGCTCCATATAAATGAGGCATAATCTGAAGCTGTCAGACCTAAACTGTGTCTTGAACATACACTAAGTGAATATATTCAAATTTCTCTTTAAAGCTAGGAATATTTATAATAAAACTTGTCAGAGCTTCAGTTAACAGTTTACATTGGAAGTATTTTCGGTTGTGAAATACAAAAACAAGTCCAAAAATGACTTTGTGAGCTGATATTATTATATTTGCCTTGCATATGGAAAACTCATGTTGTGATTTCAACAACAAATGAGAAAATTGTCAAACTTCTATGAAAATTAATTAAGCTCAAACTCCTATGAAAATTAATTAAGCTCAAATGAAAATGCGTTAAAACGCTTCACAAATTTATACTAATGTGACTTGTAACAATCACAATAAAAGAGCAACAGTCTCTGTTAGGAATGCTTTTAATTTTGGTTGTGCTGCCTCTTCTGTCAGAGACTGAAATTGGATATATATTGAAGTGCAAACAGTAGACTCTTCTTTTTTTTTAATCCTGTGATGTTCCTGGTGAAGTATGCTGCATAAAAATGTCTCCTGGCTCTTGTGAGCAGCAGACTCTCCTCTTTTCTCTTTGAATGCTGTTCAGTTAGTACCTCTCCCTCAGACTACATTAGTCTGTTCTCTTATATCCTTGCCTGATACAATGCTGCATCCTCGCTGGGGCAGAGGCCAGCGTGGAGGGAGCTCGAGTCTTGTCTGGATTTTTGTTTGTGTTTCTGTAGTGCAAGTGTATACAATTTGGGAATATGCTTTATACCTTTGAGTGAAAGAAGCACAGAAATAAACAATATATAAAGGTTGTTATAGGACTTAAAAAAACCTGAATTCCTAACTTCAAAGAGGCAAGAAAGGCTGGCTGTAATAAGGAGCCGTCAAAAGGAACAATAGTAGGAGCAAATTTTGTCTTTTTTTAGCTGCTGGGATAATATTTTGGAACTGAATGAAGGCTATAGCTTATGAATCCCATTTTCCTCCTTAGCTATATCAAATGCACAAGTTGAGTATATCTCACAACTGTGTGTTGCCCTGTTAAGAAAATTTAAACCAAAATGGCGCATTATGGAACTCATGTGAGGGGTGTCTGTAGCGTCCTTGGTTGAAAGGGAGAGGTCCGATGACACACAGCTTGGCCAGACTGCCTTGAGCATCCTTGAATTTTGGCCTGTAGTCTAATGGCAAAACTGATACAGTTTAGTCCCTGAATTCAAAACATTATCTTACCCAGTCGCAAACATTATCTTTGTCTAGTCCTGTGTCCAAGGCTAAGCAGACACTTTAAATGTAAGTCGAATCAAATGTGTGGAAGATTTCCTTAGCAGTCTTGATGCGAACAGGAAATTGATCCTCCAGCGCAAACGTCCAGAGTGCCAAAAGCTCATTCTTCAGAAAGATAATCAGGCACAAAACGTTGCAAGTTAATCAGTTCAGTTTCAGTTTAGTATTTACATTCAGTTCAGTTTTAAATAAGCATTTAATTAGCTCTTAAAGTGTACTTGAAAGCCTTCATGTTGGACCTCGCAGATAATGAATGATGCCTGTGATTTTTGTTTTGTTGTTGAAAAGTGAAACCAGATGCATATTCACCATCCAAGTTCAGATTCTCGCTGGCTGAAAGCCGTGGAAGATAGGCGTTTTTATCATTTTGGAAGTATGTTGTGCACTGCACTAAAACTGGCCATTGCATTATGGAAGGACGTTGATTCCTCACAATGTTTAAGTTGCTGGAAGAAAATTCAAACACATCAAGCAGCAAAATCGGATTCCTCTGTTTAAAAACGGGGGAAAAAAAGGGGTTGGTTTGTGGTTCATTTAGTAACTCCCAAAGTTGTCATTGCAATATACCTATATTCGTTTCCTTATTAATTATATGGCTGTGCTATTTAAGCCTCCTTTCTGTCCTTTGGGACCAAATTCTTGTCTTGGGTGAGAAACCAAGCTCCCTTTTGTGTTGGGAATCATCATGTGATTTGAGGCAAGGATTACGCCTCAGCCATTCCTGAGTCATTAAATGGTATTTGCCAGTGAACTGTCTTCAGACTCCATGGGTTCCCTGCAGGGCCCCTCGACTTGACCCAGTCTTGCTGCTGCTCCAGGCTGCTGCAACTTATTTTTTTTTCACTTGCTCAAGGTTTGTGCAGCGTTGAAAAACTACTAGAAGCCGTATCTTCCATGGTGGCTGTATAAGAAATTCCCATTTTTTTATTTACTTGTTAAAGCAGCCCTATCTGCTGTCTTACTGCTTTTTTCTCTTGGGACAATCTGTTAAGGATTCTCCCTGAGGGGATGCAGGGGGAAGATCCTGCTGTGTTTGTGAGGCATTTAATCCACAGCCTGTCTATACACTGAAATAAATAGAGCATTCACCTTTCTGTTTGTGGATTCCTTTCAAATACAATTACAGCGTCACCTGTGGCATCCCGATTCATCAAGATCTGTACTAAGCACTTCTGAATCTTATTGACCACTTCTTTTAGAGGATGATAAATCCCTGTTCTCCCAGAGCAAATAGATTTAACAGAGCAGATTTTTTTCTTTGATTTATGTTTGCCATGACCAGAAAGCAGGATTTCAGCATCCAGTAGACAGAGCTCCACAATTACAGAATCTGAGGCAGGCAGTGTCTGTTTTGCTGCTGTATGACAAATTGTGTAAGAAGACGGTGACAGTTTATGGTATGTTCATATAGAGCCAGAGCACTTGTTGCAATTGTTGCTTCAAGATTAAACTTTCTTGAAACCTAGCTTTGAATTTAGAGGATGCCTCCGTATAGACGTGAGCTCAGTAACTTACTGGTTAGGGAATGAAAAGAAGCAAGAAGAGCCCTGTGTATTAGACTTGAAAACAAAGATAAGTTTTTAATCTGTGTAGTCTTTAAAAAGTGAAAGTAGTGTGTATTGTACAGGGTTTGGAAGATCACTGTGGACATGTGAAAATTATTTTTATCCCTCATTCTGTAATATCATAAGGGCATAAAAAGCAATCCCAATTGCATTTTAACAAGCCACAATGTTAGTGCACAACAGCTGAAGAAATTAAAGAATGACATGCTAAATTGTGACTGTATGGTAAAATTAGATAAACAGAATAGAACAACCAAAATCAGATTTTGGCTGATGTAATGGGTATGTGGTGACAATCCCATGTTTGTATATTGTCACAATAAACGATTATCTGAGTTGCAAGTATTAGTGATGGTGAGTGCCACTATACTTCATAAGATTAAGCGGCTTGTGCAAGATGGTATCTCCAGCTGCTGCTTACTCTTGACATCGTATGCTATAGGTCTGTATGACTTGGAAGGAGTGCCATACACAGTGATATTTATGGGGTATCTGGGCCTATCGCTTATCTAACCATTTCATCATCGTAGTTAGAGCCATGGGATTTAGACCAGAAATAGTTGTGTTTACTTACTGTCGTCATTACATTAGAATGGGACTTGTCTAAATAATGAAATCCTAGAAGAGCAATATCTCACTTAAAAACCATATGTCAATAGGGCTTTAAAATTGCTTGAATATGAAGAGGATGTAACACAAAATAGATGGATTCTGCCAACCTAAGGATAGGAATTGACATTTTTCAGAACAGATGTCATTGATAATTTATAGATGGCTTTAAAAATTAAACTTTATATAGAAGTGGGCTTAAAAAATGAAGTGTTGCCAATGTTCTAAGTGCATTAGGTGCATTAAGTGAAGATGTACGCTTCACTCAACGGTATTTAAATACTTCAGAAGTCAGGAGCAACCATGTCATTTGAAAGTCTGCTCGTGTTCAATATTAAAGGCTCGTATGAGTCTGCTGGATTCCAGATAATGTGGTTGTGCTCCTAGGAATTGATTTGAAAATGGTAATTACTGATTTTATTTCTTACACTTCTGATGGAAGTGTGAAAGTGGAGTGCATGATTTGTGGAGAAAAAAACACTTTTACATCTGAAAACATTAACTTAGCTTTCTGTTTTAGTAAGCTGTAAAAACTTCATATTGATGTCCTCCTCGTTTTAAAAAAAGCTTCACTGTCCACTCAGAAAGCAGCAAGCATCTGCTCTCCATGCACTGGACAGTAACACAGAGCTAGGGAAATTACTGGGAATCTTCCTGGTGCTTTTGTGGAGTCAGGATTTCCTTTTTTTTTTTTTTTTTTTTGTTTGTTTGTTTGTTTGTTTGTTTAATTTTAAAAATACACTTTTTGTTAAACTGATCCATCTAGAATGAAGTAGGGGTTAATACACACTTCGCTAAGTAAGAAAAATAATAGTAAAAAAAAACCAACTCTGAGGCTCAGCCCAGGAAGATGGGAATTCTGAGATAATATTCAATGTGCCCAAAGGGACAATGCTGTCTCTTGTTGTCACTGTCTATATTTAGCTACCATGTTCATATGCAACTTAAAATACCTAGAATAGCAAGAAGAAATTTTTTTCCCCTTCATTTGAAGTGGTACAGTGTAGGGTTGTTAATTTTGGCTTATCACAGCTGACACTTGAGTAGGGGGGAAAAAAAATAGTGGTTTGAAGCTTTAACTCTCTCCACATGTGCCCCTTGCGAGGAGCCCTCTTGACTCCTGTGAAACTTTCTTGGCTGTCTTAAATTACATGCCCCCCATTTAGGAGAAGTTCACAGGTCACTTAGCTGATTTAAAATCCATTGTTGTTTGTGCAGCTGATAAGGGGCAAAAAAGCTACTAGTTAACAGACCTAGTTCAGAAAAAATTGTTAATTCTAGCTTCCTACTTGCATCAACTGAAATTCTCCTGATTAGTTAATGTAAACAGTATGATTTATATTTTAATACTCCAGTTTACATGAAAATGAGCAATAATTTTCACACCTTCAGGAGTGTTTCATGCTGTTACAATGTAAGTTTTTGTATTTTACGCAGGTATGGAAAAGATAATGAAGTATTTCTGTATGACAATCTGGCAAATATTTATGTTTTATGAACATATTACACACTTCAGTGTGCTGGATTTAATGGGTAACGCTCCAGAGTGTCAGTTAGAGCTGTCAAAAAAATTGAGCAGAAAAATGGAAGAGAGCAAAGTCCTCGAGGAAATTCTGGACAAGTTGTTTATGGGGGAATAACCCTGGCTGGTTTGGATCACACTAATGTCTTACTTATCCAAAAAGTGAACTTGTGGTCAAAAGGAGGGTGCTTAACACAGGAAGATTTGGGGGAATAGGGAGCAGAAAGGCTGTGGTGAGTTGCCAAGTTTGCCTGAGAAATCCCAGCTCTGGCTGGAGGCTGGCAGGGAGCACATCGGAAGCAAAGCCAGCAGCTGCAGGGAGTGAGTGGTGCCTGCTGCGCAGCACTGGGGAGTTCATCGGGCAGACAAGAAGGAAGAAACACCATAAAAATTAGGGGTCTAGGTCTGACATGTTTGGAAAAAAGCAGATTGTAAGCCAGAGAGTCAGTCCATGGAATCATCTCACTCGCCTCTGGTGCATCTAGAACTTGACCAACGAGGAGTTTTGTCATGCAGCCCTTGCCCTATGTTCTGCACTTTTAAAAAGCCACATGGAATATAACTGAATGATACCTTTTCTCTTCCAGTAGGTGCTAACAGTTGTTTATGCTTCCATTATCTGATAATGGCAATGAAACATTTCCCCATTCTTAGAGCAACTTCGACAGCAGCGTCAAAAATAATGCATGGGACACCCTTGTCTGCTTTGATGAATCTGTTGCATGAGCGAATTATCTCAGTCCTCAGATCCGATGGACCGTTCAAACGCTGCACAAGCCGTTCCAGCCACGGAGGTGGTAACTTAACCCCGGCATTGTCAAGTAGAAAAGCTTCCAAGGTGGCCGGTGCTCAGGGGCTTTCTGCGGAGGGCTGAGAGGTCTGGGTGGGTGGAGGAGCTAGCCCGTCTTTCAGAAAATCACAAAAGCCCAAGGCTAGTTTACACTCAAAAGTTGTGTGGAAGTAAATGTCGGTTAGTGGTGGGAGGGGTTGTGGGTTTTTGGTTGTTCCCAGTTTATTGTACACAAAAATATGGGTGCAGTTACAATACTGTAAAGATGTTTATTTCTCTTCCCAGATGGGACTCACTATTCTAACTTGCAGTTACATCCAGAGTGATGAAATTTCACTGTGCAAATAGCATTAGAATAAAATAGCACAGTTTTCTAATTTGAAAGTTAGCTGACTGTTTCTGGCCGTCTACTTACACGTGATGTGGTGAAGACGTTTTACACACATCTGTTACGAAGAACGTGTCGGAGCCGGGCACGCTCCAAGCTCTCTCTCCAGCAGACTGCTTAGGCGAGGTGAGGTAACGGCGCAGGGCGGCACAGGGGCTGGCGCACGATCCTCTGTCACTGCTGCGTGCTTGACAAAAAAATATAAGATGGTTATTCCGATTTATGTAAAAGCTGTAAGAGCCTGAAAGATGCCCAGTGACAGCGGCAACAGGAGCTCCCAAAGCGCGCCGGACGGTCGTCGCCGTGGGAAGGGCCGGGCCAGGAGCTCGCAGCCTCTGGCTGGGCCCGGGCCTGCGCGGTGGGAAGGAGAGCTGCGGCCGGGCTGGTGGCGTGCAACGCCAGAGCTCCTCTTCCCGGCGTCTCCTGAAAAATCGCCTTCCTCTCGTCTAAATCTCATGTGGAGTCCATTTAATTTTCCCATCTTTTCACGTGCAAGTGGTTTACAAAAGGCTTGATCACCCCCAGCCCCGTCTGTAGGTTGTTCAGTGTCTGTCCGCTTTTTCCGGTAGGAAGAGAGTCCTCTGCAGATGAGTAGGTAACCTACAAAAACAGAGCTTTGTTAGGTTATTGGAAGCCTTCTTTTAAAATGAGAGAAAATGTACTAAACCATGCATTTTTTTTAAGTCTTAATACAGTGAAAATTCAAAATCAATTTGAAAAATGAACTAGTACATCTTTTTATAAGCATAGATGATCAGGATCCAATAATTAGAAGTTGTAAAGTTGAATAAGTTGTTTAATCCATACGGATTCTGAGAGTCCATGATGTCACTTGCCCAATTTGCCTTTTGTTGGTTTTTTTTTTTTTTTTCTCCCCCTAAGAATGGTCTTCAGTATTTGTCCTGCCTTAGCTAAGAAAGAGATCAGTGGTTCAGAAATGTCAGAGTTTATAAGGCTGTAATCAGCTGGGAAAACTTGATATGCCTTGGGTCTTAAGAGTACTTATTCAAATATTGGATTTCCAAATACAGTGTTCCTTTAGAAATTGAAAATAACATGTTTTAACTGCACGGTGTTAATAAGCAGCAGGGTAAGATACAATCTCATCTGATTGCTAGCTTTTTCTTTACCTTTTGTTATCTCTGCATTTCCTAAGAGCATTTCACAGGACAAAGTGTGACTGTGCTCGCATTTTGAGCCTGCAGCTCTCAATTCTCTGTGAATCTGGCCCACAGTTTTTAGCAATCGGGCGGTGGCTGTGCTACAGTTTGTCATCTGCTGAGGTTTCAAAGCAGCTCCTGGTTGTTAGGGCAATTAACTGTTGTCTGCATCTTGCACAGGAAGAGGATGGCTGTGGATCTTTGCTTTAAATACTATTTAAAAGCAAGCCCTTGTAGTATTTCGGAAGGGGGCTATGCCTCAGCATTATTTCTTACTAATATTTTTTCAGGCAGTTGTAAGCCAGCCAGAGGAGAAGTAGGAGAATTTCAGAACTTCCAGCAAAATTAGTAAGACACTGAAAATGTGCAAGAAACATCACAGTTTAACAGCTTAGTAGGAGTGTTTTAGCTCTTCTGTGGAAGCCCTGTGAGCAGTCTTCACTCAGGTGTTGGCAGCAGGCCTCCAAACACCACTAAAACCCCAAAGTGTTTTAAGTTTGGGGTTTGTTGGAATTTTTTTCATCACTGTTGCATTCCTCTGACTCTGAACATGAAGGTCAGGGACTTAATGGATTACTAGGCATTGTAATATAAAACAATAATAGCATTTGAATCTCTGAGAGAGGAGGATGCCTTCTCCTTACTCAGGACCAGATCTTCCCTGGGAAACACCTTCTGGCTTTTAAATGCTGTACAGTTTTAGCAGTCAAATATGGGTTTATATATATATATATAGGAATTGAAGCAAGTACAGTAAATAACTACTGTGCATATAAGCTAAGCTGTCATTTGTGATATTTATTGCCTTATGCAACTCCTGGGAGAGCACAGAGCTGCAGATACCAGCTCTGTGCTGTTGTGGACACGTCCCCAAAACCGTCAGGGTGGTTTTGTTTGGTTTTTCACCGAGTACCATGCTGTTGCACTTTGACAGTGTTGTCTATTGGTTTGCTTTTTTGGAGGTTTGTGGTGAATTTTTTTTCTGAAAATATTTTTGTGCATGTGTATTTTCTTTATAACAGACTTCAGAGAAAATTGTTTAATAAAGATGTTTCTAAATAAATATCTCTTCATGTGGCTCCTCACTTGAGCTTTTCTAGATGGTACTGTCTCCTCTGTCTGTCATACTCTCCTATTATTCCCTTGTGCATAGAAAACTCAATATTTACTTTCAGTCTTTCAAGTTTGTTTACCCAGGTTTCACTCCTGGTTTGAGGAGCTGTAATCTTATCTATTTTGAGCCCTCAGTGGCACTTGATGTCCATTTTGAGGTGTGTTAGGAATATTTAGCTTAAAGAAGTCACCTGAACTTGGTGTACCCTTTGCTTTGAATGCAGAGAGAAATTTTTTGATCCAGCTAAAAAAAAAAACCTTCAATATTGTATCGCATACTGTTGTTTTTGATGTATTTGTTCAAGTACCTTGTAGAAATTATCATATATATAAAAGATGGTGATTGCAAGAAGTTAGAGTATTTTTCTGGATTGAAGGGTGTTGCAGGCATTGTTGGAATTCCTTTATAAGTCCCTGCGTACCTCAGTCAGCAAGTTTTGACCTCCCCTCTTTTTTTTTGAGTGCGGATTTAACTTCTTTTACCAGTTTGTGCTAGACTTCTCATGACACTTGGTGTTAATGGATATTTCAGGTAAGCAGTAATGGAAGACATCTGCTGTCCGGTGAGGTGCATGTCTTTGATAATAGTAGAATAGTGTAAATGAAAACATGGGCTTCACAGCATCTCATTCTGGTTTACTCATATATAGAAATATACGTATTTCTGAGAAGCAGAAGTTGTTAACCAAAGTTAATTTTTACTTAAGTGTATCTTAATTCAAGTATTTTTACCGTCTCGTGAGGAGGGGGAAAATGCTTTTGAGAAAAGTAGTTGACAGTTTATGTTTTTATTTAGCGGTATTGCAGATCAAGGAAGTTTGCCACAAAGATAGGAATAAGGTAAAAAGTTTGAAGCTTAGATTAAAAAAGATTGTAGAAAGCTGATGTGTAGTTGCCATATATAGTCATACAAGAAAATGTCTGCACAAATCCTCCAGACGTTTATGGACTTCTCTGATTCATCTGTCAGAGCCAAACAGCTCCAGCCAAGAGATAGGGAATTTGTTAAACTGCATTAAGTTCCTAAGTTGCTGTAGCCCAAAGGAGCAATTCTGCCTTTTTAAGGGGGAAGAGTAGGAGGGAGTAGGCAGGGAGGAGAGTGTATTATGAAGTCTCTACTTTTGGTAAGAGTTTCAAGAAGATGAGTAGCATTCTAGAGCTCTTTAAAAAAAAAAACACACCACACATACACACACAAAAAATTTGAATTAATTTCCGTTGCTATCATCAAAAGCTGGCTTTCTAAATTTAGCAGTTTCCTATAGACGCTCAGCTTACGTTAGCAACAGTAAAACTATTTTTCCTTAAGTGCAATTTGTCACCTCCCCCTTCTAAGTCAGTAGAAGATAAGCTTGTATTAATTTTGTGATTTATTATTGTACAAGTATGTCTCATTTTAATCTGCTGTGGAGTTCATTGTGATTCACTGCTAGGCTCGCATGCCTTTAACGAAGGGGAAAAAAAGTGCACAGGAACGACAGACTGTGCGCTTGCTCTGTCTCTGTCTTTCTGTCTCTCCTTTTTTAATCTTCAATCCTCTATGTTTCTTTTCCTGATCTTTTTATCTCTTTCTCTCCCTGCGCGCACTACACCACACACCCCACCCCCACCCCCCAATATGCTGGAACAGTTCAGCACATGAATTTGGGAATTAGTCCCAGCTGAGACTATATATTACAGTTGTGAGAAGATGCCACTGCTCAAAAGCGCTTTATGTGGGTTTTTTATTTCTCAAGTTCAACTAACAAACAGTAAACGTACTGAATAAGTCTGTAGTGAGATTTTGCTTTCTTTCATCTTTGTGATTCATTTATATCTACTGTGTGCTACCAAAGCACATGCATCATAGGCCTGAGCGTGTTTCGGTAGGAATTTTGCCAGGAAGCGTAAAGGCAGCAAAAGTTTGTTTTCTCTGAATTGCTTCACTTACTGAAGCAACATGAAAAGATCTGTGCTGCATTTTTTATTTAGGTCAGGAGGATGACGGTTATATTAATTTGAGGTGTTTTTACCAGATATGCTAAATTAGATGTAGTAAACCCTTTGGGTCTATATCCTGATGTATTCGAGGTTGTCAATTTTTTTTTCCTTCGAATTTCTCATCTTCGTAGGAGTCTGAAGTTAATCACTAGCTGCATTTAAAGGGTGATGCCTGCTAAAGGCATGGTAACCTGCGAGCCACAGCAGGCGACTAGCCAGTGACTCCCTGTGTCGAAGAGGTCGCAAAGAACATAAAAGATAGCAAAGATGACGGTCGCAGGAGTTTTAGCAAATGTAGGACGTGGATTTGCAGGACAGCAGGCTTTTCGTTCCGACCCGCGTGAAACAACTTGTTTTCTGTAGGAGCCAACTGGCTTTTGAATAAAACTGAATGGTCAGGATCAAGATTAAGGGAGGAAAGCTTTTAAAAAGATTATTAGAGGATTGCTTAGTATTGGATTTTCTTGCACTGGAATCATAGAAAAAGGCTGACTATAATGATATAAACCAGTAAATACACCTGTGTTCTGACATGTAGGTATGTCAGAGTATGATTAATGCACGGTCTGTTCACAGCTATATTTTTAACTTGTATTTAAAAGATAAGTAGGGAAAACAATTTTGCAATATCTGATGTCTCAGCAATGCACAGACTGCCGCCCCCCCAATTTATGTATAGTCTGTAAGGATCTGTGAGGATGAAGCCTGGTCCCTTATTATAATATTTCACACAGAATTATTCTTCTTGGAAACTTAACGTGACTTTAAAGCAAGATGCTTGTATTTTGGAAATCTTCCCACTTGACCAATAACAGGTTTTAAAACATGAATGTTTTTTAGTACTCTCACTTTCCCTAATTAAAACTGTACATTGAAATGAATGATTTCTGAATAGTCCTACCCATCTCTTCCTTGAGACTGAGCAGAAATCCAAATCTCATGAGCACAGTGCTGCCAGACAGCGCCCAGGTTTCTGATTTCATCATCCAAGAAGGCAAGACCGAGTGCTGAAGTAGGGTGCACACTGATTCAGACACAGCTCTGCTTGTGGTGGAGGGAATATGGAAAATTACAGGCGCAATTATGGTTTCACATTAAATATTCTTCTTTTTAAATCCACCATGTGAAGCATTAGTCTGTGTTTGAACTGGTGTTGTTAATTGGACCACAGTACTTAGATGCATTTTCTGCAGAGTCATGGCCCATGTCATTAGCTTCTCATTAGATGTGTTAATTTTTTAAGACTCATAATAATTACCTTTTTTCAGAAGTTCCCCATTTACACTGAAGAGAAACCTCTGTTCTGCAGGCTGTAATTCTGAATAATCAGGGAAGCATTGTGAACTCTCTCACTATAAACTTTCAAAGTGGAAAATGAGAGTGCTGTAGTGGATGGAGAAAGAGATCCTGCAGGATGTGATTTGGGAGGAGTGTTAAGGATCTTTTTCACTGGAAACCTCAATTGCAGGCACAGAGAGCTTGTGGAACGACGGGGAGGTTTTGGAGGGACAGAGTGGTTCTGGTTAAAACTTGACAAATGTAGGTGAGGCCGTTTAGTGGGATGCACAACTAAACAGTCAGTTTGCTTTCAGTTTTATTGGACAGGCGTGCTCATCTAATAAAATCTGCAGGTACTTAACAAAGCTTGGTACCAGGGAATTATCTTGTATATGCAGAGATACTGGCCTAAGCCCTAAGAACAGCAATTCCTGGGTTTCGCTGACACGTGGTTATCCTGCTGGCAAGAACAGCGCGCTTCAAAGATTCTGAAATATTTATTTGGCTAATCAAATGGTTTTTCATTACATAAATAAGTAGTTTAACTGACCTGGGATGATACAGGCATGTGGTTTTTCCCATGACAAGAGTCTGTCGTGGCATGTTTGGTGTTGCCTGCAGCCTTCAGCAGGGACTACAGGGTTTAACAAGAAAGCAGGACAAACTTAGCAGGAGGAAAAATCTCCATGGGGCCATTAGCCAGTGTGTAGCCTTTTAAAATAATATGCTTTTTAAGAACGGTGCTTGATTTTCTGCGTGTATTGGTGAGCAGTAAAATAAGTAATCCTCCCCCCACCGCCCCGGGAATTTTAGTGACCAGGCTTTCATTTCGTGACCAGGCTTTCATTTCATTAGAATTAGCTCCTTCCAAAGCTCTACCTGAATCGTTTTTGTTTGAATTAATTTTTTTGTTTCCTAGCAACTCTAGGTTTTAAGTTCTGAATTGTTTCTGTTCAATGTCTTTTCTAGCCAGTGTTAACTTCCTGTTTTATAAATGATGGCAAGGTTTTCACATGATTCTAAAAAGCATAGTTCACTAAATTAATTTGTAAAGTTTGTTAAAAAAATTCTTTTTCTATTACATCTAGTATATGTGTGTGTGTATATATATACACATACATACATATATATGGGTGCAACAGTTCTTTTGCACAGATGATTTTTTAAACAGTCGTGAAGGTAACCAGTCTGTTTATACGTTGCTGCATAGGCACAGAGTAAACTTGTTAGCTTTTTGTTTATTTTAACTTGGAAGAAGCTGTAAGAGGATTCCATTAAGACTCGCTCAAGTGAGTAGTTCCATTGAAAGTAAAGCGCCAGACCCAAGGCAACGTGGCAAGTGGGCACCTTACAGATGCTCCATTTTTCTCGTGCCTGGGAAGAGCACGGTTTGCCTCTCACCATTGAAAGGGACCACAGGACCAGCCCCAGAAAGCTTGCTCACTCTAGACCTCTTTCCCCGTGGCTTATTAGGAGCCACCTGGTCTACAGAGTCTGGTAGAAACAATGGTATTTCCACAAAGAAAGTCTTGAAACTTCTCTGTATGTCTGCCGTTGAGGCTTGCTTCTTTCTGGGATTGTCATGTGGCTGCAATTTTGCAAAATAGTCTGAGGTGGATAAACAGCAATAATTCCGTCTCTCTTCAAGGAATCTCTTTCAGTGTTTATTCTGCAGGCTGGTTATGCCCTGCTTCATAACCTTTCTGAAGTGCAAGCTTCTCCCCCTGAATTACAATACATGTGTTTTTGCTTAATATTCTACTTTAAGCTAAAGTCTGCTCTCACTAAATCAGCCTTTAACAAATGGAATATATTTTCAGTTCTTGCTGGGTGGGTCCATACGCTGAAAAATAGGTCAAGAACAGTAATCTAAATCTACTGCTAATAAATAATTAAAGCTAATGGAATTTGCACAAGATCTGTGAGCTGAAATATTTCAGAAAGTACTGTGGTGTACATTTTGCTACTGTAAATCAAGATTTTTTATTTATCATTGTGCTCGGCTGAAGCATATCTATAAATGTAACTTAAAAAGATTTTTTTTTTTGCATAGAGAAAATACTGGCATGTTAGTGTATTAAAATAACTAAAAATATAATAGAAAATTGATAACATCATGATTTGTTCTTTAATGATCGGATTTCAAGTAAATACTTTAGCAGCCTTAAGCAATAAGAGGTTTTATATCTCATTAAATCATAGTGTAAATTGAGCAATAAATTGTTTGCTCCTATGATTTAATTTGCCTTATATTTTAGGAATTAAATAAGTCATCTCAGCTACTGTAGAATACCTGTTTGGACAACTATCTGGGATTTCAGTTTCATATCTTTTAGAGCAAAGCAAAGTGGAGCTTGCTGGAACTAATTAAACATAAAGACTTAAATTTTCCCCTTAGTACACCTCCAATCACATATGCCCAGGATCTCTGGTAGAAAACTTGCATATTCTGGATTTTTTTAAAATCGTGGGTGCAAAGGAATAGTATTTAAAACTTGTGTATTGGTAGGTGAGCATCTGACTGAGTGATTCCAACTTGTTCACCAGTTTCCCCATAGCAGGGTGAAGCATATCTGCTTGCTGGCTCTAATTAACCAGCACAACTCCTTACTACTAATTATAGTTAACTTGCTGATTTCTGTGTTTCGCAGTGGCAAGTTGTGTCCTTGAAGTACGTAATAATCAAACACACCTCGGAAGTTGATGCCAGCATTCTTCCCAAATCCTCCCTGCACGGCTGCTTTTTACCTCTCCCCCTTTCAGCTATATTTATATGAAAGAGAAGCTCAACAACATTATTGAGATAATAGCTGTGTGGACAAAGTGTGTGGAGCCCTGCCTGTGAGAGTACACAGATAAACATCCTCCCAGTCCCAAGAAACAAATATCCCTCATACTGGCACGCTGCCTATTGAAAGAGGGGCTTAAACCTGGCTGCCAGTTTTTGATATGAGAGTTCCCCTTGAGGCCACACTATTTCTTCTTTATATGTTGATTGAACTGACAAATATCTTCCTGCGCAATCAATATGAATTGGGTTGGGCTTTTTCTTTCTTTCTTTTTCTTTTTGTAAGTTCTTATAAGAAAGTATCTGGAGTCACAACCTTCGGCCCTGCCAATTTTGAGCGCAGGGCCACTTGTTAGTTCCTTATTACGTGTGGGCTAACAAGGAAGGAAATGCGAAAGGGTAAGATGGCAGGAAAGCCGTAGCATCTCGCTGGTGATAAGGCAGCTCAAAAATAGGTTGTGACAGCTGAACTAATGATGTCACCGATGCTGATACAAGTGGGCTGCTTCTCATTATGATTTCTCTGCCAGACATAGTGACATTCACCAGCCAGTGCGTGGCTCGAGTAGACGATATATAGAACAAATCATAGGAAATGTGGCGCAGGAGGCATACCACAGAACATTTGCCCAGTTTTTTGTTTTGTTCTATTTTACAAGAGCACAATACTTCTGTAGATGATAAAGGTGTATAGGTCAAGCTTAGCCTTGCTGGACCACTTTATCAAACCAGGGTCACAGGGCTCTTGTTGTGACATTTAGAGGTAAGCATTTTGGAGGTAAATGAGATGGAGCAGTCTGTGAGGAGATGAGAAGATGCTGTGTAGCTTCAGACCTGAAGTAAATTACAAATACAGTGTTGGTAGGCTGACCGTTGATATGTCCTTTGTACTGTACACAGTGTATTAAGATAGCGATAGATAAGTAATGTGGTTTAGTTGTCAGAAAGATGCATTTGTTGCCCAGGTTTCTGCTATAGATTTATTCTTGGTTTATTTTCCATACAGTTATTTTTAATAAGAATAGAAAGGGAGTTAAAAATTATTTGGATTCAGATTTCATTGTGTAGATACTTGATCAAAATATAAACTTGTTGTTTATACTTTTGTAAAGGGAGAATGTTATATTAGCTTTCAGCTATCAGATTTGATTCAGATAATGATACAGCATCCTAATTCATAGTCTCTACTTCAGCTATTGAGTTTGTCTGTGTTAGAACCTTTTTCAGAAAACTGATCTACCCTGATAAATCATCCAGAGAGAGAGAGAGAGAGAGAACGTGCACATTTAGATGGCATGGAAAAATAGGCTAATAATGTGATTGTATAGGAGTACTCAAATATTTCAATGCATTTGTCTTGATAAATTATCATTTGTTTTAGTGTTCAATCGCATGTACCCTTTTTAGCTCTTCTGCTTGATCGCAGTGATTTGCTAGCTGTGTGCAAGTGCTGGAGTTGGTTGCTTTTCCTGTTTTGATCACAGCCCAGGCAGTAAAGGCCACCACACTTTAAACAGATAATAAATCATATGATGTCCTTGCTAACCGACATTACAGATTCCCCCGGGTCTGAACTGAACATCCTTCTTTCTGTTCAGTTTAGTGCAAAGAAGGTAAAATTCTATTTGATGTTAGTGTAATATTTTGAGAAAAAGTCTGATGAGGAATTTTTCCAAACTGCCAAAAATAAATCTCGCCAACAGAGTTTTAGCTGGTGACTCGAGGCATATGTATTCCTGACTTCTGTCTGTTTATTTTTACTTCCCTTTTGTTGTGAGCTGCCTAAAGTTTTGATGCTGTTTAGCCAAGGAAGGAATTATAAAAGTAGCCTATAAATTCTTTCCAAGGAGGGGAGAAAGAGAGGGCAGAAACTGAAAAATGGTGCGAAGAAGGTGTTTATGCCTTTTTTTATGGTGTGTGCCACTTAGCCACTGACCTGCATGGCATGTTTGGTTGCATTTGAAGTACTGGAGCAAATTGCTCGCAGTTACTTTTCTTAGACTGTTTGCTCTGTGAAGATAATGGAAGTGGGATGCTCCATCTCTATTGTTCAGCTGCAACAGATTTCAAGTTATTGCGAAGATTTCAAGTTGTCAAAGCATTTTATCCTATTAAACTGTGTGCTGTAATGATCAGCGTGTCCTAGGATTGCCCCAGATTGATTCCTGTGGTATAGCCAATTGCTTGCCAGTGGGACTGAATCACTTCAAGCTGCATTCTCTATCATGAAATGTTTTAAGAACAGTTTTCCCAACAACAAAAGCTGCTGTCTAAATGAAGCACAACATGTTTTCCCATTATGGCACGAATTGTGCTTGGTAACATTTTGATTGCTGCGATGAGCGTTTAGCATCCTGAATTTGCTAAATAAAGGATGTATGGGAATCAAATTTTGTACCTGAAAGCGTTTCTCCCTTTTTGACAGCTTGACCAACTCTTTTTGTGCCTTCAGGATGCTCCCTTTATTCCTCCCCTGCCCCCACTTCTCTCCCTCTTCTCTCTGCTATAGACAACCAACAACAACATCTCTCATTATTAAAGATGAATATGAAGGCAAAGTCCTCACGTAGTTGACACCACAAAATAGAAAGTGCTTCAAAACCTGCCTTTCAAAAGCTAGTACATGTCAGATGATGCAGCTCAACAGCAGGCTCTCGGCTAGAGCTCGCCACACACACAAGGAGCAGGGTTTACGTTCTCCTGCCTCCCGAGCTGACCGTGCTTTATTTCCCTGAATGCCATTGCGGTGCTTTGTCATCTGCTAGTGTACCTAGGGTGACTTCTGATGCTTACGCCATGTGCTAATGCAGTGGGAGTAACGCCCTGCTCTTGAGAGCCAGGCAAGCAAGAGACTTGGGGCCGCTCTGGAATTAGATCTCCTGTATTTCTGCTTTCAGTTTTGACATAAGTTTGCTAGCTGGCGCCAAACTAGTCAGTAAATTCAGAGGCAATACCAGGGACATAAGCCCTAAAACCGATGATTTCCTACCAGCTGAAATTTTTATTTCAAGAAATGTTGCTTTGCTTGGATGGTATAATTTTTCCTGATTTTATAAAGTTTAAAGGGTGCCAGTATCCTGACTGTAAATCCAATGGCTCTGCTTGTAATTTCACTGTGCAGTAAAACCTGCCATGCCAGATTTTGGCCCTGAACGTGGGCATTTATTTTGCCATGGATGGTTATTGTTACTTTCTTCAATGTCATCATCATCAGGTTACAAAGTAAACATGTTATAAAACGTGCAACAGCCCTTTGGTCTCCCAGAGCAGTCAGGAAGTGGGGAAAAGCTGCTGAACCTGCCAGTTTGGTTTGGTAGAGGCATAATTTGTAGATGTTTGTGATATACAAGGACTGTATCTAACCTTTTTCTGTCCTAAAACAGACGGCAGAAAATATCAGGAAACATTTATGTGACTTGACTTGCTCTAAGAACAGAAATATTGTGTGGTGTGGTGCCGAAGAGGGGGCTTAGAAAGCTGCAACATTATCCTTAGATTGATAGGGATTAGCTGTATGTTAGTGCAATAACCATGTGAGAAGTGAAAGTTGGCTGATCATTTGTCTTTGATAGCTTCATTTGCATTTGGCCCCCTAAGCCATTTCTCAAGGAGTGGGAGAACTCCTGATACTCCAACTCTCTGCATGACTTGTCATTTAAATGACAAAAATCACTTCCCTCAAAAGCCTACTTTTCCTTCAGGAAAATCAGATTAAATCCAGGGCTGAGGGTGTTTTGGTGAGTGGTTTAATGTCCAATATGTTGCATGACTCTAGATGTAAAAGTAAATGCATTGGAAAAGAGAATTTCCTGACTTTTTAAGGTCACCTTCTTTTCCGAAAGGCCCAAGGCTTCAACGGTCCCTTTTTCTATAGAGAAAATACTTCAGACACGTCTTTACGACCTCTTGCATGAGGTTCAGGGTAGCTAAGGGGGACTGTTGCCTGTGTGAAGCTAGGAAGATGTCATGGTTATTTAAGCAGTTTGTGACTGTCCCAGTTGTGAGCAGTATTCTCAGAGCATCACAGGACTCTTGGTTGGACGAGCTGTCCAGAGGCTGACTAGATCTCACCTGGCCCTAAAAATGGGTCTTTAGCACCCACACTAGGTCTGGTCAGCTGTGACTTGGATATCTCCAAGGATGGCAAATCCACCTTTACCCACATCAGTGCTGCAGTGCTAAATGAAGCAGCATCATGTTATTGTTTTATACCTCTTATGGATTTATTTCTAGCTGTAAGTGTACTATGAAGTCGCTGCTTGTGCCTTATCAGTGGAATACCACAGCAAAAATAGGAGTCCAGCTTCATGGCTGTGCATGAATAATACAGTGTCCTCTGCAAAGTTACGGGATTTTATTCTTCAGGCATGCACATAATGAGAATTCTGAGAATTAGGACCTCAGGGAACGGCAGGAAGATGTGCCAGGGGAGGTTTAGGTTGGATGTTAGGAAAAGGTTCTTCATGCAGAGGGTGGTGGAGCACTGGGACAGGCTCCCCAGGGAGGCAGTCACGGCGCCAAGCCTGGCGATAGTCAAGAAGCACTTGGACATCGCCCTCAGAGACATGGTGTGAATTTGGGGTTGTCCTGTGCAGGGACAGGAGCTGGACTCGATGATCCTTGTGGGTCCCTTCCAACTCTGGACATTCTGTGATTCTATGATTCTAATCTGTAAGTGAGTTAGACCAAAACCAGCTTAAAAGTGGAGCCACTGAGAATCTTATGCAAGATAGATATACCTTTGTTTTCCTAAATTATCTTGGTTGCTAAGTAAAAATATGCTATAAACTTTAGAGTGATTCTGTGGGCAGTAATTTAATGAATTTTGTAGCACTAAGTTTGTTGTAATTTGGAAGAAGAAATTTTGAGTTATACAGAAACCAGCAAATAATAGTCGTCTTCAATGTGGCTGAAGTCAGAGCGCTCTTGAGAAAATAATAAATAAAATAGACCTTTTACAAAATGGCGACACTCTTAGTTGAAATGACGGTCCGAAGTCATCTTCCTTTAAGCCTAGCTTCCATTTGTGGAAATTTCTCTGGCATAAGTTCAGAGGTGTAGCTGCTGTTTAGGTAGATAGAGGCATTTACTTCTAATCGCATTAGTGTTTCAGCTGAATTATGAGACTGAAGGCGTTCAGCGCTTACCCAACATCAGTACAGTTTTGGTAATTAACACTGTTTGCAACAGATACAGGTATATGTCAAACTGGAAATGCAGACGTGTTCAAAATGAATTCTAGGTATACTTTTATTTTAATCAAAGCTCCCATAAAATGTGATCAGAATTTAAGTAGTATTTCAGAACTGAAAACAGTGTTTGGAAAGGACCAGTCGTTGTCAAGTTTTTCCTATTTTTCTGATCAAATATCTCACTTCTGTCTTCTAGGACCTGCGCAAACAGGTAGCTCCATTACTGAAGAGTTTCCAGGGAGAGGTAAGAGCTTATGCTTCTCATGGTGCTTTCAATATTGCTTCACATGAATCTGGTGTGCTGGCAGTCTTTCAGCGTGACCGGGTGGGTACAGAGCCCTTGAGCAGAGAGCATTGCAGGGGTTCAGCCCTTCTGCGTTTTGCTGTGTGCGGGATATGTGTGTGGTACGCTGGATTTGTGCTGGACAAGCTAAACTGGTCAAATCACTTTGCGTTCAGCATACCTGAGCATAAGCTTACCATTGCAGTGACTCAGGTGGCACATGCTAACTCGCTATGCCTCGGTGACTTGATGGTTTGAACACTTAATGAATGCAATGTAATGTACATACACAAAAATATGAAGATACTACAAACAGTTTTCACTGTAAACATTTTCAGCTGTAAAACAATGCATTCTAGAGGGCTTGATGGAAAACCCTAAGTTGGCAGGTGTTTGTTGGAAAACCAACAGACAGCGTTAACAGCTCTGGTGCTGGCTCTTACTTTGATTTCTCTTCACACCACTCCACTAAGAAACACATGATTAGAGTGATCACAAGTTTAAAAGCCAACTGTTGTTATTTTGAAGAATTTCTATAGCAAAAGGCAGCTGGGCCAATTACAGAATTTTACATTTTAGCTGTGGACAGCACTGAAGCGCTCACTTCACGTGAGTGCTTAGGCCAGATGGGAGCTGTTGTACTGCCTCTAGGAAAATGCCATGTATGAAGTTTGCAAATTATATTTCTCCTTATGAAGATCAGTGTCTGCGTGGGGTGGTAGATATAGGTTTTAGCTCACACTCTGTTACATGTTGTAAAGCTCCGCTCTTAAAGATAGCTGTGTTAAAGCAGCAACACTTTTTACTTTCTCAGTCTATAAGTTGTTGGCTGATTTTATACTGTTGCAGTTCTCATCGGAGCACAGAAAAATTCAGGAAGGTGTTTTCAGAAGTCTGTGTAGGGAATTAGGTGCACAACTCCCGTTATCTGTATCGAGGGTTGCATTTCTGATTACTTGTACATCCTGCTAAATGCATATCCCAAATAGGCAATAATTCCTCACGTTAAAAGCAATATGATGTTTTTTATTTTACAACTCAATTTCCCAAGTATTGCTAGAAATAAACAAATAAACAGGACAACTTTGTCCTTGCTATATCTAATAGTAGTTTGTGAGAACAAAGAATGACTTGTGTGAGTCTGCCAATGGAAATTTACACTTCAAAATTGCTCTGAGTGGATTACAGTGCTCTTAAAACCTTTTCACTTTATTTTCAAGCTTGCAATGCACTGACTGAAAAGTGTATGTGTGCTTTCAGCACTGTTCTTTAATGAAGGAAATGTCTGAGGATCAAGTAAGAATCATAAATCCAAATTTGGCTGCAGAGAAGGAAGATTCTCCCATCAGATCTTGCCTGTTGGAGCCAGCTCACTGTTACCTTGGTATGGCTCACACACACTCCTCTTCTGGAGTTTTGCTTCACTAATGTAAAAGTGAAGTTTATGTTGGTATAAATTTGCCTTGCAAATTGCAAGAGTAAAATTTGTTGGTAGAAATCCCCTCTTAAGTAAACGTAGCACAATTACGTTACAAGATTGTGCTGCTGAATTTCTTAGCTGGTGATTCCAGTCTCCCTAATCTAGACAGGGTTTTAGAAACCTAAAAAAACCTGAATTTATCATGAGTGACTACATAAGTGCAGAACATTGAACTGTGAATTGTGGTATTGGATTATACCTGTAATTACTGTATCTTGTTTTGGAGACAAACCAAAATACCAAGAATATTAGCCTGTTCTGTTGAGTTATATTTTATTGTTCAGTATATAGATTTGATCTCCGTTTATTGTTAAGTCTGACTTTATGAAAGATCATGAGATGAATGCTCCAGGTTGCTCAAGAACAAACTGTGCTAAGCGTATAGGCTTTTCTGCATTTCAAATCCACTGCAGATGCCTTGTCTTACTCTCCCCCAAGATGGCTTAGCAAGCAATATAGCTGGGGCAGGACACCCACCCCCCAAGCTCCATAGGATTGCTTTGCACCAGCGTGAGTGTTACTGGGTGATACCTAATGTCCTGGGAGGCGGTGGCAGAGGGACCTTTTAGTCACACAGTAGAGGCACTTTGGGACATGAGCAGGGAGGAGGAAGGAGGAATAGGGAGTGGTCCGCTCATAAGAGGTTCCCTGCTTCTACTACAGGGACTTTTTTTCAGCCCCAGACTAGGGTATTTTTTTAAAAAACAACAACGGGAGTAAGTAAATAAAACAGAGGTAAGCAGAGAAGTAGTGAAAATAGATGTTTTCTAAAGTCTCTTCTGCTGGAGAGAGATGGAGTCCTCGAGCAGCAGGTAGGGAATGCTGCAGGAGTGCTCCGGTTCACACCTCTGTGGGCACTGTGGATGGTATTGCTGAACTTCGGTGCACCACCTTCTTCTCGCTGGTTTCTCATACGGAAGCTAGGAGAAAAGATTCTTGCATGATGCAGCGTCTCTGTTTACGGTCTCCACCACATTTTTGCCTCTGACTTCTATCTCCACCCCTACTGCTATTGCCCCATCCTTTTCTTGATCCCTAATGACAGAACTAAGTAGGTGCTTTTTGCATGTCCAAGTAATATTAAATTACAATTCTACCTCACAAGGGAAGCGGGCTTTTGCAAATCCCATGTGGGATGACTGTGCTCCACAGGGCTCTGGGCACTAGGGAGGGCCAGAAGATCAGAAGGGACAGACAGCTCCCTAACCAAAGGTATTTAAGTAGCTTTACATGGATATTGCTGTGTTCCTGCCTACCTCAGAACTGGCTCCCTGCCTCCTGCCTTGCCTCAGCACTTTTGGTAGTGTGATCCCGCAGTGAGCACAAAGTTCTCTTTTTCCCCCCTTTTTTCTGCCAGGTTGGTTCACTGAAGCAGCTCACTGCAGGCGCCTGCTGGGCAGGGGAGAGGCCAGGAGAGCAAAGCCAAGGGCAGGAGGAGTGCAAATGTGCCAGCTTAGGTTGACTTAAACTGTCCTTGAACTGTACCCTCGGTGAGCCTGACGTGACTTGGAGAGAGGTTAACTTAAGCTCACGTATTTAAATATCCTCCCAAGCATGCTTTATGGGACATCTGCTTGTAAACCTGTGGCTAGTTGACGTTTTTTAAATAAATCCACAGGTCACTTCAGCCAATTTTTCTTTTCCATTTGAGCACGGATATTGATACTCCCCTCCCCCCCATATTTTCCCTTTGTATAATATGAATTTATAAATACCCCCCCAACCAGAACATTTTGTATTCTGTAGATATTTATCTCGTTCATTCAGATGAGAACTGTTCCAGTTATCGAACATGCAGTTTGCATTAGTAGTGGGAAATAATTTTTTTTGCATAGAACTCGGTGCTTTAAGTAACTAGATTTTTTTTTTATGACAGTTAAAGTAAAAGCATTATGAAATGGAATTTAGCATCCTACAGATTTTAAAATGCATTCCTAGTTCAATGTGAGACCCTCTTAATTCGTCACTGGAGTATAATTTTTTCCTTATTTAGGATTTTAAAGGAAATTTGAATGCAGGTTTTGGTTGTTTTGTTTTGGTTTGGTTTTTGGTTGGGTTTGTTTTGTTTTTTGTTTTTTTTTTTTTTTTTTTTTTTTTTTAAATAACAGAATATTGTGTCTGATTTAAAGCTGGTGGTATTGTTTTTTTTATTTTTGTGGGTAACTCTTCTAGCTTTCCAGGAATATTTAAGGTCTGGATGGTGTAAATAGGCTATCCTGAGCAAGACAGTTAGAAGTCATTAATTTAAGAGGTGTAAAACTCCTGTTGTTCCTATCTTAAATCTCTCTCTTCCCCCTCCCATTAACCTGAGGATGCAACTTATTAATGGTTGCCTCACCATATGCTGGGCTAAGCACAGGACAGAATCAGAAAATGCTAAAGAGCTTTATCATTCAATCATAAAATGATTATATATCATTTGCAAGTTGGCAAAGCACTTCTTCAAGCAGCCATCTAAATAAGCTGTGTTCCAAGTAGGTCATTGTGTGTTACCATGTTTACATCAGTGGATGTATATTTGTACATGAAATCTTTAAAAAAAAATTATGTTCTTGAGCTATGTTCATTTACAGAACTGAAGTTGTGGTATGGAAATCTAATGTTGGAATCCGTATTTGTGAAGTCATCAAATAGATATTTTAAGGCTGGGAAAGGATTTCCTGAGGTCATTAGCATTCTTTTCATGTGGCATAAGAGTACTGTCCAACAGTAATGCAGTAATCCCTCATTTGGAAAACCCTTTAAGGCACATACTCCAAAACAACGCACTGGACTTTATTTCTGTGAAAACCATTTCTCATCTTCTTCTCACAAAGCAAGTACTTTTAAGGATATTGTCATTCTGATGAGACTACTCTGGCTCCCCACTTAGCTGAATTGCTCTTTAAACTATTAATTTGGTCAGTAGAGTAATTTAATAATTTTCACTATACAGACAACAGAAGCTGAAAATCAGTTTGGTGTGCTGGAACTGCTGATCATGCCTTTGAAGAACTACTCTAACTTCACACCTACTTTCCTTCTGCATTTTGAAGGAGTATTCCTGAGCTGATATTCGTATTATTTTTTTTTTACCCCCTTTAATTTCCTTATGTTAAATTTACAAACCTAATTAATACAATTTCTTTCCTGTAGGTTCACTCCATGATGGCTCAATTAGAGTAGCAGTAGAACTGTGGTTCAATATTCAGGCCAGCTTCATAATTGAAAACACATTTTCGTCTCAAAAGCTGCAGCTGGTTTGGTTCTGCTCATGCAGAAAAGGATATAACCTTGCATAACATAGGAAATGAACGGTTGAGAGAGAAGCCAAATTCAATTTCAGTCAGATATTTTGAGGATAAGTCCATGATCTATGGAAGCAAGGGAATGAAAAGTGTGTGTATGTGGAAAGCAGCATATTCAGCACTCTATTAATCACGGCTAGCCTGGGTGCTGTTGTGTGCTGTTGCGTTAGCACTGATTCTAGTACAGAGGCTGGAGAGCAGCCAAGCACTCCAGAAGTTAACCTCTTAAAGACCCTGAGCTGCTTTCTGTTGAATAAATGTAATTTTGTGGTCAGAAATAAATGCTTGTGATGTAGCAGGAGCTTTGAAAACAACAGCGTGGCAAAGCTATTACAAATTGCTCTGTGTTGGGGAAGTCAACAGCATACATCAAAATTCAGAGCTCGCGTCGTGCTGATTTAGGCCCAGAGCTTTCCTGCTTTTCAGTGAAGGTCCCGTTAAACCACTCCATGTAACAAAATGGAGAAAATGTAATATTTTTGGAAGGTAATTGTTTTCTTTTAACGTCCACTCCACAGGGTGTGGGTGGTGGGTAATTTCCTTTGTATAACAGGAGCACGGGGACGGTTTTGTGCTTCGTCTCAATTCTGTTCCCTGATGCTAGCGGGGAAGGGCGCACAGTGTGCTTTCGGGGTAACAGCAGCACAGCAGCGTTTCATTTCTTTGTTTACACAAGTGTGTAAATGATTATTTATTTATTTTTGGGTGGCTTGATTGCAGTTTAAACAACATCTTTCCTGAGGAAGGTGATTTAAATATACTTCAGCATCTCGAAGGCAGATGCACCTTCCCTGATGAGCATGTAGGATGTCTGCTGCCGACACTGGGCTGTGGAGTGCTGGGTCGAAAACATCCCCAAGACAAGAGATACTTAACTCCAGACTGATGGACAGAACTGCAGAAACTCTGAAATACAGTCAGAGCCTCTCCTATATGTACCTCTTTCTCCTTCCCATGTTGATACCTTCCTGGGTCAAACCTCAGCTATCGGGATAACGGGCAAGGCCCCAAACCTAACATATACAAGCAATAGGCACCGTGCCCCTTTCTGAAGCTCTTGCAGGTTCGCCTCCATCCCATCCAGTGTGCAGGCAAGTCGTACTGAGACAGCAGTTACTACTAGGGTAACTTTGGGGAGGATCAGCCCAAATCCTCTTATTTTTATGTAATTGACAAAGTGCTGAAATTTCTGTTGGCAGCTGGTGGGCTGTCTATATTAAGGCCCGCTATGCCGCTGCCACGCATTTGCTAAATGCTAACAGTGGTGGGAAACTATTTATGCAAAATTCAGACAGGCAGCACTGTTTCAGTTCGCAGTGTCAGGAGTATCTTCTCATCTTTTTAAAAAAAGAGAGCTTGAAGTGTGCTGGAAGGAATGGGGATGGGAGGGCTGTGCTGGGTGCGGTGTTCTGCCGAGCGTCATTATAATCCAGTCCCTGTTTCTCCAAATACAGAATTATTCCTGTATTTATTACAAAATTACTATGAGGCTCTATACAAGCCAGTATGATAAGTCTGGTCTTGCTTTGCTGTAATAGAGAAGCAAGAGGGTAAGCTCAGTATAAAATATTAGCAAAAGGTTACGTTTTGGTATTTATCTGCAGGTGGATTTTGCACAAAGGCAGTTAATGAGCTCACTCTTGCAAGGATTCCTCAGCCCTAATTTTTTAAATACTTAAACAAAAGTTTGGATCATCCATAAGGGAGAAAAGCAATTGTGGCTTCTAGGTCACTGTTCGTGGAGGCAGGAGGAGAGGCTGAGGGACAGGTGAAAGCACCCACTCACTTTACTGTGTAGCTCCTTCTCCTGCTGGGAAGCTGCGGGTGATGTCGAATAGCACAGGCTGCTGCACCCTGGCAGGAGCACCGCTTTCTCTCCTTCCTCCCCTGCCCCACTTTGCCACACCAAGTGTGGCTGGGCTGGCCCTGGCAGGAGAGGTTCTCCATCCCGGCCTGTGCTCTTCCGGAACCCTGAGGATCAAAAGTGGCAAGCTCTGACATCTCCCTGGTTAGTCGCGTAGCAAATAATTTGCTGATCTATTCCCTAGAAAGATGTTCTTTCAATTTTTGGGGAAGTACACATCCCCTGTTGTCTTTTTCTTACTTCCTGCCACGTGTTTTATCTTTTTTGCATTACAAAAATTTGCAACTGGCCCATGCAGACCAAGGAGAGAGGCCAGGATACGGAGTATAGAATTACAAGGGTAAATAATTATTCATGTTCATGAGGTGCCCCAGCCAAATTGGGGCACCCCAAATGTGGTTTCACACAGGGTTCTTGCACCCTTCAAATGTTCGGGTACAACACGATTTGACTAATCACTAGCACCCACACTACTGCTTACTAATCAGAGTAAAACTTTGCAGATCAACTATATTTCTGCAGCATTCTCACCAGTTGTCAATTGATCCAGATGTCCCTGGAGTCAGTCGTGCTAGGGTTGCTTATCTATGACACCAGAAAACACTGGGAGGCCTTAAATAATGTTAGAGTGGCTGGGATGCTGGCATTATCTTGGTTGTCCAGGGGGTATCCTCTATCTTTTGTGGACAGCTCTAAGCTTCCAACAAGCAAAGTCCTTATTTCCACAGCTAGGATGCCCTTTTGCTTGTTTTACTTAAGCATGAACAATACTAAAGTCTCCAGTAAAATTCTACTACCTCATTACATTACAGTATATAATGTGAACTAATATATATATTAACAAAGTTAATACACTTTCATACTATAAAGACAGATTGATAGAATAGTTACAGAAGGGAATTTTCATAACATTGGGCCCTTTGACCCTCCTTTTGCCATCCATTTTTTGTCGCTCTGGTTTCATGCCATACCCAATCCGTGCCAGTGCAGGGCTGACGCTGGCAAGTGTCCTTGCCCCAGCCCTGGGTGCCCACCTCCTCCCTCATGCTGAGTCTAGCAAATGCACATGATGAGTCAGTTCAGTTTGCCGGCATGATGGAAAATAAATTCTTTCTCTCCACATTGCTTAGTTTTTCATCAAGTCAGCGAGCTGAATCATGCTACAACAGTGCAATCGCCAGATCTGATGCAAGAGGAGCGGAGCCTGTGGCCTGAGGCAGGAGGAGAGAGCAGGGCTGCTCCGTTTGGTGCCTGCCCGATGGATGGATTGGGAGTCGAGTGAGCAGGAACTGAGAAACGCTGCTCAGAAATGCAGAGAGGTGTGCAGAGGGAGACACAGAGGTTATCAAAGGATCCAGGAGAGGTTCAGCAGTGATAGCAGACCGACAGCCGCAGCGATCTGAAGGCAGGGTGGCAAACAGTAAAAGCTATTTGAACAAAGCTGTCATTCTGCTGTCAATATCTTGAGGCACATGTTGGGCTGGCTGTTTTGCTGGGAAGGAAGATCAAGGATTGGAAGAGCAACAAGAAGCTGTCCTGTGAGAACGAGGGAGCTGAGCTTTCCTCAGGGGATGGCAGTGTTGTTTGTCTGGGAAAATCAGGATTTATCTGGGCATGAAAGGAAGAGAAGGTTTCAAGGGTTCAAGGTTGCAGCTGTTTCACAGTGGAGGGAAGCAGAACTGAAAAGTTGAAGGATTTGAGTCCTTCGTAAAGCTCTCTTCTTAACTTGAGGTTAAACCAACAAGTTGGTGAGGCAGGCATGCTCTTCCCAGGCTCTTTCCTGGTAGCATACCTATGCACTGCACCCAAGCAGCTTTGTTAAACAGGCTGGTATTGTATCCGCTGTGAAGTCCTTATTTTTGTTAAAGAATTTATAGCACAGCAAAAATATACACCATATGCTTTAAGCAGCTGCACAGGAATAATTTCTTTTTAATTCTGTTTCAAAAATCTTTTAATTGCAGCAAAGATAAAAAATAGTATTTTTTCTTTTGTCAGCTGCAGAATAAATTAACTGGGATGATAAACTGTCTTTTTATTTGTAAAATTATAATGTAATATTTTTATTAATTAATTTATTAATATAGTTATCTGTTGGAATTAAGAAAGGGAAATCAAGCCAACTGCACGCATACCCTGCGTGCTTCCTAATCCACAGGCACTGAGCGTGTTGTAGAGCTGCTGCGGCGCACCACCTTAGCAACTGATGTACTGTTTTATATGAAAGAGGAGCTAAACTCTATTGTAATGGCTTCAAAGAAAGACCGATGCCCTTGCGTAGCATTAATAATGCGTGCTATAACCGCCGTTTGATTCCAAGGCAGTTATTTGAGAATACAGCATGGCTTAAAATAATGGTGCGTTAATAAGTTGTTATCATGCTTTTCCCTTTGTTTAATATGTTCCTTACAATTCTTAATGGCATTTTGGTAGCTCAAAGTAATTGAAGACAAATGGAAAAACTTTGTGATGCAAAACAGTATGACAAAAGATGTGTAAGGGAGCTGTGCGCATGAAGGGGGATGGGTGTCTCGTTAAGGCATCTATTTATTAAAAATCAGAACAGAAGAATAACTTCTGGTTTAAGTCATTTATTTTTACTTGTTAAGTTAGTTCCAGATCGGGTGCAGGACAGTAAAATGCATATCTTTCATATTAAGGTGGCTAATGAGAGTGAGAATTGGAACTGAAGAACAATGAGGATAAGTAGAAGAGTTAGGACTACAAAATTCATATTTAGCACAGTTCTGTTTGAGACACTTGATATGCAGTTAATTGTACTGCACGTAAATCACCAATACTTTGGTAATGCCATACAGACACAGAAAGCTATGCGATCCCTTCACTAAGGAGTTCTCTTTGGGACGCCGAGTTGTCTAAAAACAAAAGCAAAGCACAGCAGTGCTGAATGATCCACGTCAGCCTGTCAGGAGCAACACAACGTGGCCATGTGCTGGTCTCATGGTCTGCAAATGTGTTAATGTGCCGATATCTGTAAGTTCAGAGAATTTAAGTGTTGGTGCAGAATGTGCCAGCATCTGGCAGTCCCAGCTTTCTTGCAGAGAGTCTTATCTTCCTGTTTCATCTTTAAATTCACAAGTACAATTGTGCAGCCTTCTATCTGACTGCAGTGGATGAGACAATACCACATACAGCACAGCATGGAAGAGCATCCCACTTCTGCAAACCTGAATACAGAACCAGGTGATATGTGGGGCAGCAGACATCAGACTTTAATTAATGATGGAATTTCTTAGTGCGTAAAGAGTGACAGATTCCAAAATAAAGCCACAGACTTGACTTCTGTGTTTTTGAACTTGACTGGACCTAGCTGAAGAGGAAAGAGGCAGTGTTCAGATAAAACTACATTCAGCATCTTCCCTGACGTAGGTGGCCAGCTTTATGGTGCTTAGCTAAATGTGGAGATAAAACCTCTGATTTCATTGACGATATTTTGATTTTAGCCAGGTGTAGTAGATATTAGACTATGACCAAGCATTCCTAAAATAGGCTGTCCGTGCTACTGGAGTAGCATGCCAGCAGTATCGGGCACCCAGCTGTCATTCTGGCACGGGAGTATAGGAGCAGACCAAGGAGGTCTTCCCAGGGAAGCTGGAGAGAGATGATTATGGAGGGGAAGGGTGTCATTCAGCCTCCAGGATGAACTTGGTACCCTGAGCAACAACTCATGAAAGGACCTGACCTGGAAAAATAAGGTGGATAAAGGGAGGACTGCTCTCAAACTGGTGTCTCCGGTGTCTCGCTGTGGCTCCCTCCATATAGTTCCAGTGATATTTTAAAGGTGAAGAGTGTGTTAAGGAGGGAGGATTCCTAGTGTCTCATTTCTGTTATCTCAGTATAGTGCCAGTGGTATTATCAAGACAAATAGTATGCCAAAACTTAAAAGTGAACATATGTTTATGGGGGTGGTGGGGAATAGAGAGGTCACTGTTGTTTCTTTCTAGTCAGAGAAGACATAATGGGGCCTGGTTTAGATAAATTAAGATTTGGAGCTAAGCTCATGTCAAGACTATGCTAGTGTAATTATAAGTTGACTTCTTTCATGGTCCCTGAAGTTTTTAGAGTCAAATAAAAATGTTCAGCAAGAGTTTTATAATGTAGTTCAACTGTTCTAATGTGAGCTGATCACAGCTCATCCTTGTTGGCTCCCGAACCAATTTCACTTTGATTTGAAAAATTCTCAGTGAACTTCCAAATACTAACTTCCACATCATTTCAGTGCTCTGCTTCCTCTGTTTCTGGACTTCATTTATATTTTGTTGCTATTTTTGATGCCTTTTTCATCCCATATTTCCTTATTTCCTTACAGAGCTGGAAGCTGGCATACTTATTTTTTTATTCCAGTTAAAGTTGTCGTGGTGCTTTTTCTAAATTTTATTTTAATATGCAAAATAGCTGCGGTGCTCACTTTTAATAGAACTTTAAACCGGACTGACTGATATTTTTTTTTTTTTTTTAACAACTAAAACAAAAAATCTTTCTGCCTGGTGGGATGGTTTGGAATTCTGGTCCTGAATTTGGTGGAGGGGGAAAGGTGTGAAAGTTCCTGTGATTTACAAACTGCTTCTGTCAGAAAGTCTCTGATCACCTTGGAAGATGTTGTTTCAATTCTGGTTTATATTTCAATCACTATGTAACTGGTAAGGAGTGAATAAACTGTACCTTTTGTAATACTTAGGGAGAATATAAGTACAAATGCCCTTTATTAAAATGTAAAAAAACTGTAATAGAAAAACAAATCCGTCCTGTTATTTCACAGAAATGGAAGCATTTTAAATGCTTTGGTTTTCGTAAAAGGGGCAAATGAATTTTTCAAAGTACAGTACAGAATCAGTTCTGTAATGCTAATTGTATTTAATAATAGTAATTTAAATTTGGCTGTACACTGCTGAGCAGCAGCGAGAGAAAATTGTATGTGGGAACGTTAAAGTCCAGAAGTCGAACATATGGTGCGCTTTGGCCTTCAAAGTCTGTCTTTATGTACCCATGAAATATCTCAACTGCAAAAGTCTTTCTGATGGCTGCCCCCTCCTTTCTCGCCCGTTCACGAACGGTGTCTGATACTCCCAAGCATTGATTTACACTACCCGGTGCCTCTCTGCCTTTGGCAGTTCGTTCCATATTCTAATTTCAAATACTCTTTGTGTGAAAATGTTCTAACCGAATTACTTATGTTCTCATTCCCTAATGAGCATCAGTCCATCTGTGATTGCTTGAATTCAAATTAATAAATGGGTTATTCACAGCCATCAATCCCTTGCTCTCCAGCATGTCATATGCCCTGTGAGATTCCAGTGCCTTTCCGTAGCCTTTCTTGGTAAACTCTAAAAGACAAGTCTGGCCAGCATTTCTTGCGAATTTATATCTGCTCTCCACGTTCTCCATCATTTTGGCCTCTGCTGCTTGTTTATCATCTTTCCATTGCCTCCTTTTTTTTTTTTTTTTTTGTAATTGATAAGAGTAAGTTGCAAATAGGTCAGGTTTCAGTTACGCTACACCTCCACCAAGCTCCATAAACTAATCCACATTTTGGGGGGATGTAAGCAAAATGGGAATTTGGTTTGTTTCTCTAAATACAGTCTTGTCTTGTGTTACAATAACTTGCTTCTTTACAGCAACTTGCCATATCTCAAGATTTCACTGCTGCTGCCAAATGCTGTCCAGATGCTTTCAGTGTCCTTATTTTCCTCCTTGACCCCTCCCCTCGAGTCTTTTCTTGGTCTATACGTTGTGCATTGTGCTTCCGTGTAATTTCTGCGATTGTCCTTGTCCTTTGGTTTTCTGGCCTTAATCCTCTCCATAATGATCTCCACAAGTCACTTACCAGCCATAAGACTAATCTATACCCGTCACGTGGCATTCCTGCGCTCTGCTCCTGTGCACTTTGCGTCCGACTCCCTCCATTATTTTAATCATCTACGTTGTAGGATCATCCCCCCCCGCCCCCCAATCCTTCCCTTCGCAAAGTCATTTTCATACAAAGTAAACAGAAGTGGCACCAAATCTGACCCCGCAGCACCCTCCTGCTTATCTCTCCTCCTCCCTGCGCCGCTTCCTTTCCCTGGCACCCTCTGCTTCCTGTGCCGGAGCGCTCTGCAAACCACTGCAGCCGGGCGGGTTTGTAGCATGCTTTCTAATTCTGCAAATCTCCCTCCCGTGTAATAAAATATGAGATACTTTCCTGAAATACAGATACAGTAAACTCTGTCCATTGTTTCTGCCTTATCTACCAAATCAATAATGTAGTGAAAGAATTCAAGGACGTTTTTCAGACAGGACCTTCCTTTTTTAGTACATGTTGATGTACACACCTTTCAATGGTTTCATAATATTAACTGCTTTTCAAATACACAGAAGAATTGATATCAGGCCTTTGTGTCTGTAGTTCTTCAGATCCTTCCTTGCTTTTTATTAAAATATGGGAACGATAATCTCCATACTTCTAGTTTCCTGATTTCGGTAAGCTGCTGCAGAACCGTGTCAGGCTTTCCTGTTTCCCTTTCTGTATCTTTCTGCTTTGGAGTACATTAATTCAATCGGCCTGGTCTTGGGTTGGTCTGGCTGTATTTTGACAATATTTAGTAATTGTAAATTCTTTGTTTTCTCGTACATTAGGAAAATATGTGTTTAGCAAAAAAAGTTGTTCTGGAATAAGTATTTTATTCTCAGAGCCATAATGCTGCCATCTCCTTCTAAAATGAAGTTTTAGATGAAAATACGGATTTAGAGGAAAAAACAGATTGTGTGAGGTGGTGTTTTCCCTCACCTGGGCAGACAGCTTTGCACGTATTACAAAATACAAAGAGAAGCCAGTCAGAGGAGCATGGCTTGAGCTCACACGAGTGCAAGACAGTACAGAGTCTTTGGGTCTGTGCCTGAGCTTTATTAGAAAACTTATTTGCATGTAGAAGATTCACAGTTGTTTAGTGTTAAGTATCACAGGGGACCCAACAAGTACATCTTTTCATCCTCTCATAGGCTTAGTGGAAATCATAGAAAAATATATTTGCCACACTAAAGGCGGAGTGTGGCACCAGAAGTGCACATGGTTCCCATTTGTTGTGTTAGATCTTAATAAGTGGTAAAGGAAAACAGTTGTTGAGGAGAGAACTAGTCTGGCAAATACCGTGCTTTTTATAAAGATTTGAAGTAAAGAATCACAATAGACAGTAGTGTTCATAAAAATATTGATGCTTGCTATTGTGCTGAAACAGGACTTTAAATTATATTCAGTACAACGTACGAGAAATATTCTTACAAGGCTGCTTCTGTAGGAGCTGTACACAGGAGACTCAGGTTCCCTTTTTAGGTATTAACTAGTTTTATGTGAAATATATTTTTATTTTTATAGCTCTGAGCGTAAGAGTTGTATTGAAATAAGTCTAAAAGCCGCCTTTTCTCATCACCCCTTTTAGATTGACGCATTGGGTAAAAGAAGCAAAGAAGCAGAGGCAGCCTTCTTGAATGTTTATAAGAGATTAATTGATGTTCCAGGTAAGCAAATTATTTCCTTATTCTGAAAAACTGATGGCTGATGTTCGTGTGAATGCTACTGGGCATTTTTGTCTACCTTTGATAAAGTAAATATGAGCAATGGCTTTCTCTGAAACTGATACGCTCCAGTATTATTTCTAATGGAAAGAAATATAACTAAGGCGCATTTCATCACTTCTCTTAAAAGCGTTCATTGCATTTACATTTCAATGTTTGTATGAATCATTTCATATTATTACAATATTGTGTGATTCTCAGTAATTTGTTTATTAGAGGGTTCAGACATTTTTAACAAAAAAGATACATCTTGAAGCTTCATCAAGAAGCAGCAATATTTGTACTTCTAAAGGACAGAGAAAATTTTTCATAGCTTCCAACAAAAAAAACCAAACGAAACCAAACCCTTACTGAAAAGTAACTCACTACCAAATTTCACTTGTGTTCAGTGTAAGTGTGATCATAAATTTTATTCAAAGGCCTTTATTGTATGTGTTTTCAGCTTTATGTTTGGCATCACAAGTTTACAGTTCATTTATTTTTACATTTTGGGAGTTGATTTTTTTGCTTTCCCCAATGCTAGATAAGTACTGTGTGAATAGAGTTTTCTTTTTGCAACTGTACCCAAAGGTGAGAGGGAACTAGGAGTCCGGGTCTCCACTTTCAAACCTTGGCCTGACTGAGGTGTTGGCATATGACAGTGTATGTGTATGATTTTATACTTTTATAAAACTTTGACATTATATATAATATTCAAAATACTTACCTCGAGAGGTTTTGAGGTATAATTAATACTTCCAAGGGCTTTTAAGGCCTCACTGCAAAGTGCACACTATTCTTTACTTGCTTTACCTTTTAAGGAGTGCATTTCTTGCACGCTTCAAATAAAAATTAATTTTGTAATGTTTTGTTTACAGCTTAACTGGTTAAAAGGTCAGTGTTTTTCAGATGCTCAGTCAGAGCTAACATATATTTTTTTATGCTTTCACATTTATAGTCGAGTAGCGCCCAGTGGCCAGTTCCTACTTTGTTAAGTACAGCGTACGTAGAGAGATGCAGGGACTTTCTAGGCTCATCCTAGACCACAGTTGCCTCAGAAATGTTGGGTTTTAGGTTAATCAGCTATGGTCTGTGAGTTTTTGTTTACTTGTGTCCTGCTCATAGTCTTAGTAACGTTCCATAGGTGAACAGCTTCCTTTGCACGTCTGCTCGTGCCGTGGGAAGAGGCGGATGACTCGGAGAGGCTCCTGACCATTGCTTACAGGGGTGTGGGCGGTTTGCACTGGCACGAGCAGCGTGGGCATGGGACAGGCTCTCACAGCTGTTTTGTAAAGGAAACCCCTGCAGCCTGCAAGTCCACCATTCAATGCTAAGGAGAGAAGCTGTAGCCCCTCCATCTCCATACTAACGCTGCCCAGGGTGCTTGTTCCCTGCCATAATTTGGGAGGCAAGTAGGTTTGATTTCTAATGGTCTGGTTTTTTTCACAACTGAGTAGTCGTGTCAAACGAGCTGTGTGGGATCCTTTGCACGCTCTTATGCAGAGGCTTTTTTCTGAAGCCTGGCATTATCACAGGTGCTGGGATTTGAACAGCAGAGTCAGATCAAAGCTTTATGCAGAAGGTTGGACATATATCCGACCCATGCTGTAGGACGTAAATGGTGAGGGACTTTGTCAGTACTCCTTTGGAGGAGAAAGAATCTTCTCCTTTCCTTCATTTGCAAGAGCAAATTTTACACCCTTTGTTCCACACTCCACAATTTCTCTCTTGTCCAGCCTTCCCCTGCGCATGCCTTATGTTATGTGTCAGAGAAATATTTCTTTGATATTCTTCCTACATGTAAAAATTTCAGCCTGGCTAAGTCATGAGTGCAATGCAGTCTGTGGGATTAGAAAGATCTACAGGTTTTAGCCCCCATGCTGTATCTGCAGGCCTGAGAGGCACACGAGGAGTGTACTGAGGTTGCTAAAAGCAAATTCCAAGTTCTCGAGCAGAAGTCCGGCCAGTCTCCTGTAGCTGGATGCAGGCATAACAAATACTCACCGTTTACAACACATACTGCAGCGAAAAGGAAAACAGCCATTAGGTAGGTATGGCGCTGGTATTCGTCACCTCCTGGTAGGGCTGAGTTAGGCATATGCAGTTAGGGGCTTGCTTCATTGTGCTGGGGTTTTTTATTTCCTTCTCATCTTGTGTAGACTTTACGTTGGCTACGTATCCATGGAGGGCTTTCCTTTATGAAAGACCATCAGTATTCATTTATCACATGTGTTGTTTTGCCTCTGTGTGGCTTTACAAATCTTTTGACCTGTCCATTTGGTATTTCAAATATTTAGGTATACTTTTAGCTCCAAAATCCTGCTATGTTTTCTTTTCGGTGTGAGAAGGGAGCTATGATGTTTTGAGAAAGGTATGACTGGAATGCTGCAGAGTGGTTATTTAGCATTAAGCATCACTGTTACATGACAAGGGTGCAATTTTATCAGACTTTCAATATCCTTTATAGGACCATATAATAATTGCAGCTGAAGTCTAATTCCCAGCAGCCAATTTTATGGTTCTTGAGGAAAGCATGTATTCCTCTCCTCAGTAATAATGTGCACATTTTATATAATTAAAAAGGGCTTCTATTTTAATTTTACTATAAAATTATCTGTATTGAAACTCCAGCTACGGTGCTTTATGGATTCAGCTAAGTTTAATGATTTTCTTTCCTGACTTACTAGAGTTTTCACTCCGGCTCACCAGTAAGGAATTTGTGGGAAGGGTGGTATTTTACTTGTGAATTTTCCTATATGCATCAGGGGTTTTCTCTTTAAAAGATAAAACAGACCTTTTCATATCTCTCTCCAGCTTTATGATAGTGTTAAAATAGCATTATCAGTGGTTTGTGCTGCAAAATTTATCCTTCCTGAAGTAAAGTACATGTCAAGGAAAACATTTTGTTTTATGTACATTTATACAGCTATAATTCTCACTCAGATCATTCTGTCTTGCTTGAGACTGAACATTTTTAATTAATGGAATTAATTTTCTCATTTAATTGCCTTATTTTCAGTATGCAGTAGAGAGCTAGAGAAAAGTGAATGCTGCCACATGAATTGCACTAATCAACAAGGTTGTCACAACTTACCTTTAAAAATAATGTGAATATATTTATTTTGAAGTAAGGGGAGGTCGGGGTTGTATTTTGAGGAAGCTTTCTTCCATCTGTGCAAGATTTCTTTCTCTCTAGCTTTATAAAATAAGCATATTATGTTAACACCCTTGGCTTTTAGGGTCTTAATCTTGCAAACACTTCAAGTGAAATTGGAGCCCTGTTGTGTAAGTGCTTGGAGGAGCGGGGTTGCCTTGCAGTAACAGTATATTCATAACACTGTTTTTCTAAAGCTTTAAAAGAAAAACATTAACCATTAAAAATACTAAAAATTAAATATTTTTCTTTTAAAAAGGAGTGGTGTTCACGACTTAATTTTTTTTTTCCCCCTAACAAAATTCACTGTAATTTTCAAGTAAAAGTTAAAATGTGGAGACCCAGAGTGAATGCCAGGAGACAGTATCTGCATAAACTGGTTAAATAGATTTTCACTTTATGCTGTGTCTTTATTACTGTGCACTTACTTCACAGTGCCACAGTTGGATTTGCTCAGTTTTCAGCATTGCTCCTGTTAAGCACAGCTCCTGTATAGGCAAAGAAGAAAGAATTCTGCCTTTAAACAGAAAATCTGCTGTCTTGATGTGGCAATGACTAAACCGAGTTTGGGTTCAGTGGCTGTTTTCCTATAAAAGCTGATTGCATATCTTTTGCAATACTGCTCAGAGCTCGCCACCAAAGGGGAGTACCTGAAAGCTCATCTCCTTCCCGCTTCTCCCTTTACTCCAAGGTAAAATTTGCGTTCCCGGGGCTGTACGTGCAGCAGTGCCAGCCCCAGCCGTGGTCAGGCACCCAGCGCACCCCGCGCTCGCCGCTGCTCCTCCGCACGCACCGCGGCTGCCTCCCCTCCCGTGCTCCACTTCACTGAAACGTACTCCTAACCCTCCCTCGCTCCTCTGTGCTGCCTTTCCGCTTGAGGCACAGGATTGCATCTTGGTTATACCCTGTACGAATATAATAGGAAAAAGTGTTGCGCTTTTTTAGCATATACATGTTTGAGTAGGGTAGGTTAATGCAAAACATTTGCTCTCAGTTTGGTGGGGACTGTGCAGCCTTGTAGGATTGAGCCATAAATGGTATTCGTTTCTGCTTAATGGGAATTTTCTCATCAAGAAACTAAATGACTCTTGCAGTGTAAAAGGGGATGTACGTGTGTTTTTCCTGGAGGGTTTTCACAGGTCTCTGTTGTGATCAGATTTGCCATAAGTTTGGTGCTATATAATGTGCACGATGTGTTTTTTAGCTCAGAGGACCCACTAGCTAGGGAACGTATGAAATAACAGAGAGGGTAAAAAGAAATTTTTTTTTTTTAATGTGCCCTGTCAAAACAATTAAAAGCAATAACAGTGAAAGATGGCTGAAGTGGAAATTTTATCTTTCCCTTACTCCTTGCCATCATAAATTGCATGCCCTGCCATGGGGGCTGTATCTTACTAAGGGGTCTGAAGGAGCAGCAGGCTAGTTCCAAGGGAGTTTTCCACACACCCATGATTACATGTAGTATTTTTGTTTACATATGATCACAGTTCAGCCTAGCAAATTAAAACTGTCCTGCATAGGGCTTTCTTTTTCCAAAGAATGATTTAGCTGAGGAAACACAAACTTCTTTTAAAGTAAATAATCAGTAAAGCACAAAATAAGTGTTAGGGAATTACTTCCAAAGGCAGAAATGAAAATTTGTTTCTCACCTATAAAGAGAGTTTCATTCCTTCACCATGGAGCCCATGCTAGCAGCAGTGTTGGATGCAGTGCTTACTGCTATCACTCTGTTGGCTTGTGGTTATTTACAACTTAGCAACACTCCCCAGACTTGTATTCCTGTTTGGGCTAAGAGAAGACTTCCATTTCAAGTGTATTTGATCAGTGTTCTGAGGTTAAAGGTGATACAAGAGAAGAACAGGTTTGATTTTTTTTTTTTTTCCTCAGAAAAATTATCTGCTGCTTATGTTGGAGGTGATAAATGCGTATGAAGTTGTATTTATATACGTTATGTGATGTGTTTGGGTTTTTTTGTAAAGCGTAATGTTAAGCAGAAAGCATAAAGGTTAATGCCAGCTCTGATAGCAGAAAGTCTGTATAGACTTTTACATACCCAGATGACCCAGAAGTCGCATGACATGCTTAAATTGCAGCATAAACACACCCAGCGTTTTGTGCCGGTAGAGAAGAGCTGGTTGAATGTAAATTTAAGGGAGACGTAAAGAGGGGAGAAGGAAAAGAGGTTCACACTCCAAGGGACCGTTAAGCGTATCCTGAACTAGAATACTAAAAACATAGTTTGAAAAAGTTAATACTCGGAGCACTCTTCATTGGGCTAACCGCTAATTGTTTGGCAAAACTCTGCCTAAAGAGCAAGATCGGGTTATTGCGTACCCTGAGTTTGTGGAATATCGAGACTGATCAGCACAGACAATTATTGAGAAACGTTTGGGACCATTACAAACAGCGTGAAAAATTTAAAGCGGTTCCTGGCTTGTTAATAATACATGTCAAAATGGTCACCCCTTTCCAAATAAAATATATTTTAATAAAATTGAAGATAGACACATAAAATGAAAAGGCTTATATTTTTGCTGCCCCTAACTTTACAAGGGAAATGAATATTCACAACGTGTGCCTTTTCTCAGCCTTAGAGGGAAAAGAGAACAATATTATAGCGAGTAGTGTTAGGAGGAAAGGAAGCAAAATGTTGCTTATGGACAACAGAAGGAGCGCAGACACCCCCTCAAACAGAGCAGTAGGGTATCTTTCTAAAGACACTTGAAAATCTGATAAATTAAGCAGAAAAATGAGCATAGTTAATACTTGGAAGAGTGAAAAGCGATAAACCTCTGTGGCTGCAGGCACTGATTTAGCTTGTGACTGTATCCCATCGGAAGACAAAATCCCTGATGGCTCACGAGCATATTTAGACCAGGTAAAAAACCAGATTTGCACAAACATATGAAAAATGGCTCAGTTCTGAAAGCTGGTTCTGGAAGAGATGTCTGTACAGTAAAAAATCAGGGACTGGAGACATTGGTGATTTTCCCCAAACTGTTCTGCAAACCTTTGCACAAGGAAATGCCTGAGGTGGGGGTGAGAGGGACAGCTTAAAGTCCAGGCTGCAGTCAGGAGATTTTGAGCAGCGGTTTGGTAGAGTCAGCAGCTGCTACTGTTGTATTTTCCAGAACGGTCTGAATCGCCTGGGATACTGCTCCAGCCTCTGGGTAGTCCAGCACTGAGGAATGTAAAAGTAGCTCATAATCACTTCAGCCTCCTTCCCTCTTGGGTTTGAATTCAGAGACACAGCATAAAATACAATTTTGGATCTGTACTGGATGAATGCACGCTGGTAGGGCATACTGTTAGCATTACATAGTTACTTTCAGATGAAGTGCAAAGTCCTGGCCAATTCTCGTCTTTAGTATTCATTCACTTTATCCTTGTGTTTTGAAACTGATGTCAAAATAACTAAAAATAGCTCTGTTACCTGAATATGTGGCTTGAAATTGGGCTTGTCTGATCACATACATTTTCTTTTTTCTTGTTGAATTAATAATTTGATAAATTCCTTTGTAAAAGCTGGAATAAATATTCGAAGGAAGAAATATCCCTAAAGCACACACTTTAAAAAATTTATTGTGTGGTTGTCAAGCCCTATTTTACTTGGTAGGCTGGAGGCATGGAAGGAAGAGGGGAGGTGCAGATAGGGGGAAGCATGCGATGAACAGAAGCAGGAAGAATGTGCGGTATAAGAGAGAAGATATCCCTGCGGGCACTGGTTGTGTTCACCTGGAGGTTGTAACTGCAGCACCCTTTGAAAGCTGTTGCTTCAGGGCGCGGAGTTAGAGAAGCCCTAACCCCGGTGACTGCAGCAGTGCTGCATATTCGGAGCAAAAGAGGCAGGTGGTTGTGATGGGGAGTATTGGACTTTCCCTTTCTCGGTTTTAGGAATGTGAACTGGAATTAGAATAAACCCCAGATTTCAGAGGGTTTAGTGCTAAGTCTATTCAGAAGCTTTTAGGAGAAAGAAGGGATGATTGTGGCAGAAATGCTTTCAAACATAGTGGAAGGTTCTTGTTTCTTTTATAATCTCAAAGTAGGAGAAATGGAACTTAGAGTACGAGTGATTTTCTGTAACTGTCCTGTGCTTTGCACTGAGCTCAGCGTGCGAGCAGTAAATTCCAATGTCTTCAGCCATTATTAGAATATTAACGATCAAACTGGAGTATTTTCAGTTGCAGTGGCTTCTCTTGTAACTCATTAGGTCCTTCTTCAGCTGACATAGTGCCGTAAGATATCGTATCACCTATTATGCATACCCCACTTTTAATATTAAAAACTTCTCTGAGGATTTATTTGATAACTCCTTTGAAAATACAGGGAACTGCAATGCAGTTCATTAAGGAGTCAAATCATTTACTCCGCCTTCCATGACTTTTTTGGATACTCGGGTAGAGGTGCAGCTCATACTCTGGGGCAAGGCCAGAGCATCTTTCCGGCGGTAGCCACTCTAGAATTGGTAGATAAATAAAGGATGTTTTTAAATAATAGCCCACAAGGTCTAAGAACCACATTCTGGCAAAGGGATCTATATGATTGTGGTCAAATTGGCTATATACCATCTCACATCATTTCGCTTAACCCTGCAAGCATTGGAGAGCGCCGCCACGGAGAACTTCTGTTGTGATTAATGGGGAGGAAAGGTGCCAGTTTGCTGCGATGCCCCCCTGGCCCCATAGAGAGGGGTCGCATCAGGATTGCTTTGCTGCTTTACGGCTTGCATAGGTCAGCAGAATTTGGGGTTCTGCTTTTTTGCTGGTAAGGAAAACAAGGGTCCCTCACCCTCCTCTGAGCACTTGGAATTCCCTGGTACAGCCCTTACAAAATGCCCTGACAGCAGGAGGGTGAGGAGAACACTGTAAAAAGTGGGGAAAAATAAAAGGAAGAGAGAGATACGAGTCCTGTGGGATGGGGGAGTAAGAAAATATGTATAATTCTTGATTGAAGGGAGAACCTTTTCATGTTTTTTATGAAGTGAGGAGTTGGAGAGATGATGAGCTTTGTTTCAAATGGAATTACGGCTATAACTCTTCTGTCTCTGGGCTACCAGAGTCATAGGGGAAAAGGAGGAAAGCTATCATTTATTCCATGAAATCTTTGTCTCAGTCTCTCTAGGCTATTTCAATTTACCCCTGAAATTTCTGGGGAATAATTAATGAATTAATTAAGTGTGCTGTGAGGTGTTTGAATATTCAAAAGCTACAATGTAATTATTATTTTTTCTAAAACACATTTTCAGGTTATTTTCGGATACGCTGCCTCCCAAGAAAGCACTTACTGCATCAAAAGCTAATAGAGCTTCTTCCTGCTCTTCCTGCCTGTAAACCAGAGCCCGCTCTCCAAGAGAACCGTTCCTTGCGAAGAGCAGTGGTAGGGCTGAGCAGCGATGCGTTTAGGAAGTCAAAAACTTCTTTTACTCGGTGAAGAAAGTATTGTGACAGCCGAGCTGAACTTCTGGCTTTTTAGAAAAGCCAAATCACGTTAATAAAGTCGTGTTAAGGAGGATTATTTTTTTTTTCCCCTCCCCTTCCTTATCATTTCGTGTGGGCGTTTCTTGTGAGCGATAGCTAAGAGGGCTTTGCTTACAGTGTGGTTTGGGCAACAGAAATACAGTCTCGTTGACAGAAACGCATTGCCTTCGATGAATTATTTTTAGATCCGAACCTTAGGAAACACATTTCCAGCGGTATAAAATATTAATTGCCCCCGTAGTTCTGGCACTGTTTCATAACCGGCTTTCTTACCGTTCCGGTGGTGCAGGCCTGTAACGAAAAGGGAGGAGGGGGGTTTGGGAGAAGGCTCTCCAGGAGCTCCATTTTGAGACACCGGCCGCAGTTTGCAGACGAGCGGAGGAGCGAGCCGCCCCGCTGCCCGGGGCCGCCTCCCGATCCGCCCCGCGCGATCCAGGCCGGGCCTTGCCGCTCTCCGTCCCCGGCCGGTGCCCGCCGGCGGGCCCGGGCAGCCCCGCCGCTCCCGCGCCCGCGCCCGGGAGGGCCCCGCGCCGCCGCGCGCCGCCCCGCGCCCGGCGGGGTCCGCCCGCCCCCCGGGGCCGGCCCCGCCGAGCGGCGCTCCGCGGTGGTGGCCTTGAAAAAACCGCACATACACGCGGGTATGGGGGGCGAGGGTGATGGGCCAGGGCGCTCGGCAAGCCGTACGTTTAAGCAACGACATAGTTTTTCCGCTTCATTTGGCAAAGTTTCCTCCCGCAGCCCACCCCTCCATCAGTTTCCCTGTGTTAGCCAGCAGGTTCAGTCGGCAGTGGGAAGGAAGCGGATCCGTTCGGCAGGCAGCTTCCCGCCTCGCACGGCAAAAACAGCTACGGCCGAGGGGTTTTAAGCATCGACTTTCCAGACCGAGCTTATTTTCCTTGAGCTGAGGTGGGCTTTTTCCCCGCCCCCCCCCCCCCCCCCTTCTTAAATAACGAGGGTGGTCCCAGCATACTCTATATCGAGACAGCTTTTCATCAGTTGCTCATCAGCATGCTAATTGCTGTATGACTAATTATGCCCTGAATTCCAGTTGATTTTCTTAATGAGACAGCTGGGTTAATTATGTAATCGTATGATTACATTAGCCTAGAGTGCCCTGGCGAAAAGTAACGCAGGCAGGAGCGTGATGTCATTGCACGAGCAGTGCTCACAAGGGGGTGCATTCATTTCTGCCTAATGACAGGGGAGGGCAAGGTACCCACAGTGCTCTTTGTGTAAACACTTATATTGAATTATTAAGATCTGTGTCTTTTTCCAGCTCGCAGAATGAGGGAGGAACAGGGCTTCTTAAACGAAACTCACTTTGGAAATTCAGCTGGTCATCGATAGTCCTGTTCTGTCTCCTGGGTTGAGGCTGGGTCGGGTCGGAGCAGCGTGGGGTCGTGGGCGGCGAGGTGCTGCCTCTAGCTAACCATGTAACGCGCTCTTTTGGCGAGATCCGTCTTTGCGGTCCTTTTAAAATTATTCGTAAAATACAGAGCTTGCATTGCGTACGCAGCAGCAAAAAAAAGTTGGTTCTCTTCCGCTGCTATTCAAAAAAAGATCTATCATCAGGGCATGCATGTGGTGCGAGAATAGTTTGAGAGGTGTTATTGCGGCTGCGTTGCACTAGCTTGTTTGATGCGAACTATTAACTGCTATAAAACAATGTTACTTTTGTAACATGAATTTTTTTCACGTCCGTGTTCATTGAGACGTGTCCACCCACCTCCTTTAGGAGGACAGAAGCTCGTCTGCAAGGGCACCGGCGTGGTATGCCCCAGCGGTGAGCACAGGGACGTGCTCGGGGAGCTGCCCATGAAACGGCACCAGGAGGACAATGTGTGGGGAAGTAAAGGCAGGAACAGGCTTTGCAGAGACTGGTTTTAAAAGACAGCAGTTACTATTTCCCCTGTGGTAGTGTGGAGGAAGCCTTGTCGGGGGTTGGATCCAGACATGCTGGGCTGCGTACAAACCCGCGCTGCAAAGGGCTTCTTTGTGGGTATAGCATGCAACAAGTGGACTGGGAAAGTAGAACAGAATAGGAAGCGATAGGAAAAAAAAATACTAAATTTAGTATAAAAATTAGACATCTCAATTTACTCTTGGGCAATAATGATCTCGCCAAACACTTTTTAAAGTTCTGGATGAGCAGATTCCTTTGACCAATTTTCTCATTTCTTATTTACCTTGTGCCTCGCAGGGATTCTAAACTTTTGCAAGCTAGAGAAGATTCAAACCAAGAGAATAGTTTGTGATGAGTTTTCCACATTTCAGTGTTAAGTGAGGTGATTTTTCTCTTTTACAGATTACAGAAAAGGCATTTCCTTCTTTGCCTCTCTCCATAAGCTAGTACCACTTGATCTCTTTTGAAATGTGTATGCCTGTTGTTTGTGTAATGAATCGAAAGTTTTGGTCCGTTGCTTGTTTAAAAATTCAGTGACCTCCTGTTAAATGACATGAAACACACTTTGTAAGTCTGGTTAATATAAAAAGGTATGCTTTTTCATGCATGCGTATGTTGGGAAAAGAAGAGTATTTTTATTTATTTTTAAATCCACTCCACTCAGGTAAGAGAAAAGTCGTTCTGACTGTAAGGTTTATACTTGTTTCAGATTAATTGGTGTTTATAAATACTTCAGAAATCATGGGGGTTTAGGTTTTTTTGAGATTAAAGAGCATGTTGGGGCTTGCCATGAGAAATGAAGTATTTGTCTCTCTGCCCAAAATGTCTTGGTCATTTTATTGTCATGCAGTGATTAGTTTTCTTTAATGCAGTTTATAAAAATTAAGTCGAAGAGCTGCTCCAGCCATGGGTTTTTTTACATGTCCTTAAGCAGTATTTAGTGGCTGCAGGCCATTAGTCCTTCAAATAGGCTCTAGTAAAGTTTGAAGTTTAATGCACAGAGACTGTTTTTACATTTTGTTTGTTTTGCCACTGTTTTGCTACTTGAACATTAACCTTTAATAGAGCCAAATTAAATATACATGTCCTGATGAATAATGATGAGATTGCAAGCATTTTCATTTTGTACATAAAGCTTCTCAGGGATTGCAAATTTAACTAAAGGTTTAGTCATTATTCACTTTATAATGCCTGTGTTATTTTTCTCTTTTAATTCTTTGCTGATTTAAATATAAAAAGCGTTGTGTATTTGGAGCAAAATACCTCTTGTGAGTGTCCTGGCTTTTTACAATGGGCATGTTAAACTGAGGGGAAGAAAGTTCAGTTTCTTTCATTGTGGCATTTTAACACTATTTTATAGAAATATCATAGCTGAAGCTTAAGATCCCTGCCTGATACATTTTGCGGTTCCTGTAGCAATTTAAGACACGGGTAGATTGAGACGATCCAGCCTTTCTTTATGTTCAGCAGATGAATGTCCTGGGCTAGCCCTTTGGGAGAAATGCTGAGCTGCAGAAGTGTGACAAAATGGTCATTCCAGATAACGGTCGGCAGACCTAGATGGGAGAAGGGTGATGTTGTGACAGCCCGTACCTTAATTGGACCATACATAAATATTGCAGGGCCTTTAACTCGTGCTACTGCTGTGACTTAAACTTTATATTTAATTCCTTACCTGTACCCCCGTCTCTGCCACAATAACATTTTAAGTTTGATTTATTATAAATATTTTAATACAGATAATAATAACGAAAAGTATTTGGCCTAAAAAGCATAAATGAAAAAGCTATGTAGTCATAAACTATGTATGTACAGAGAACAGATGACAAGCAACCTAGATTTTGTATTATGAACAGGGTAATGCCATAAGCTGTTGAAGAACCGAGTAACAAAATGCAGCAGGCTGCTACTTATAATGTCTCTGAGCTCAACATAACCCAGTACTACTCTTCTATAAACTATGAAACAACGCTGGCATATTGAAAAAACACACAAGCTCATGCTTAATGTGTTAACAGAGGTACAATAGACTTATTATGTGTTTCCAGAGACTGAGGGTGGTCTGAAAAATTAATGACTGTAGTGGTTGAAAATTAAGTGAACTCCCTAATATATACTGTTGTTGATCCACTGAGTTTGGTGTTTAGCATTCCTCAACAGGAGACTAAATCTTTGCAGCCATTTCACAAGAGATGCTGGCGCCCATAACAGAAATGTATTCAATAATCTTTTATAAGTCCATCGGACTCCAGCGTTTTCCTGTTCTGACTGGGAAGAAGACCCAGAGTAAATCGTGCGTGCACACGTCAGGTGTGTGCTAAGGACTCTCTTTAGCAGAAGGGGATGAACACCAGAGAACTAATACTGAGAGGACATTCGAAATGATTTCTAACTTTTATTTGATTAGTAGTACAAGAAGAAGAGGAAACAAGAGTCATGAAACCCAAGGTTCATGGAATTAATTACATCCACACAATATTTCTGTTTATTAGTGATCTGCCATTTAGAAAAAATGTAGCGTGGATTTCCATGATCAAATAACCTTTTTGAGCTCAGCTGCGCGGAGGGGGCACAGTTTGCTTCAGAAATTCACTCCCACAGAAGCAGAGGTGTGTGAGGGGACACTAGCTGTCAGTAAGCCATGCAGTTTGATTGCTTTTTACCCAAAAATTCTCATTTTGCAAACAAAAATTTGAAACTTAAGAGACTCACATGCCTTCATATCATGACTGTCTGCTCCCAGGAGCAGGGCCAGGATGAAGGCAGCACACCCCAATTTAAAGGGTAACATAGATACAATGAACTAGGTCTGTTTTTTGAAGTTTGCAGGGTATGAGGTGAGGAACATACAGCAACAGTAACTCAAAGTAGGGCCCTACTGGCACTTAGAGTGGATATTAATGGACAAAAGAGGACACTTGTGCTCTGAACTGTGTGAGTCACAGAAGTGTTCCTGTTGTCTTACCTTTTATTTTACTGTTTCTTTTTCAGATCCGGTTCCAGCCTTGGATTTAGGACAGCAGCTTCAGCTGAAGGTTCAACGTATGCACGATATTGAAACAGAGAACCAGAAACTTAGGGAAACTCTAGAGGAATACAATAAAGAATTCGCCGAGGTGAAAAATCAGGGTAGGTTGCAAATGTATTCGTTTTATCAGCTTTTAATGCATACTGAAATTTGAAGACTGGGATTAAATTCAGTTTTATTTCTTACAGGTAGGGTTGGCAGCAGCGTTGAAATTCAGTAAAGAAAGTATAATAGCCTATTATAGCCGCCTCTGTATTTATGTGGATAGGTATGACTTTGGGTAGACTCTTTAGATTTATTTAAAAGTTTTGTCTTCTGTAGCACCAAGTCAGAGAATGGCGCTGTGATTCTGCATATTCGGTTGTAGCCTTCAGCACTACCTGAAATTTGCACCCCTGACTGAAGTTACTCGTAGACGTTTTATGAGGGATGGTGCTACTGCCGACATGAAGCTGAATGTATGTGTGGGTGCGTGTAGCACATACTGTTTACACAGACACGCACAGAAATCTAGTATTTTATACACACGTACAAATCTGCATAAAACGGACCTTTATCTGTACTCTGGATTTCCTTGTCTAAATCTGAAATGTGTTACTGGAGTACTTTCAGCATACATACTTTATATTTACGCTAGAGACTATTCATAGAGCAATGTAAATACAAGCTAATAGTGTTTAATTATTTAAGTAAGTTTTAATGAGACCAGAGTACAAGAAAATACATGAAAACCTCAATGAGATTTAAAGCCTGTTGTATTTAAGACTGTTCAAGTTTTCTTGTGATTCAGAAGAAAGTTTCCTGCACCAGGAAATCAAACGTGCTCAGTTGTACACCTGCTTTCCTGTTGGTTAGTTCTGGGTGGTGGAAAGGTAAATTATCTAGGCGTTTGGGAAAATGTTTGGGTTTGTTTTTTTGTATTGTGGAACTGTTGTACTCAAGTGGGTAACATTTGAAAGCTACATTATCAACTAAGTTGGTTCTGTTACATCTCATTTTCAGCAGAAGGAGCATATATGCGGTTATATATTTTACTTTAACATAGAGGGTGTGACCTATGGAGAGGACAGGTATCAGCATGCAAGGATTCAGGCTGGACTGTAAAAGATGTCATGTGGGAGCCATAACACTCTAAGCCCGACAGTATTTTTGCTGGAAATGTACAATAATTGCTGTTCACTGTGCAGAGTTTCCCTGAGGCTGTGTATCCTGTATATCCAACATGACATAGGGGTTCATCCCAGAAAGTGGAACAGATCTCGACTTCCAGGGTTTTTTGCTGCATCCGCTCATAAACTGGCATTTTTTATTTTCCCCGGCGTGCACTAATTTCCTTTCTGTTTTGCCACTGTAGTCTTTGCATTGTTTTTCACTCCAGTGCAATAGTTTTACACTGTATTTCAAACAGGGATTAGTAAGATATCCAGGGAGAAGCCTGTTGTTAGCTAAGGGTGCTTTGATCAGTTAATCTCTTTGTTTGGAGGGTTGTGTGAGAGCTATACAGGTCCTGTAAGAACTTCTTCCAAAACTGGTACAAATGGCAGTGGCTAACAAGCTTTAGCTGACCTGAACAGTAAAGAAGGCACTTACTTCTTCAGGCACTATAAAGGATTAAACTGTGCTTGTCCAAGACATCTACGTTAGGTGCCTAAAGGTAAAAACAGATTTTGGCACAAAAGTCATAATTTTTTCCCCCATTTGTGCACTTGTTGCATTCATTTTTGTAGTTTTGTTTCCTATTAAAGTGAAACATTAAAACCCTGTCAAGATGCAACTATATGCATTTCCATGAGACTGTTTAACTCTGTGCTTCTCCATATACCTGAATACTTCTGCAGATTTACGTCTGCAAATACCTGGAGCAAAGGTGTCTCCAGTACAAAGACTACATCCTTTTGTCTGTGTGAAGGAGCATCCTCTGCTTATTCAGGAAAAGATCAGAATTTGTATTACTTCCCGGATCTTAGAGAAGAACTTCCCTTTACTTTTTTTAAAAAAAAGTGACATGTCCTTTTCACAGCCTATTACTCAGTGACGAGCCTCATCTGGTTTTTGCATGGCTAGCAAAATCCTGCTCCTTCATTCAGCAGTAGCTGGTTTGCTGGCAATCATTTTTACCACTCTTCCCTCCCTTTTTTGTGGTCACGGTGGCCCAAGCTGCCTTTGGTGTAATTCCCAGACAGCGGACCTTGTCACCAGCTATCTGCTGTCTGACTTTACAGTTCTTTAGTCAAGTCTGAAAGTCTAGAATTTGAAAGGATTATGCATGGTTCTGTGTGATATTATTGAGATTTTCTTCCCCAAGTCCATAGGCTTTACTTTTCATAGCAGAGTTCATCTTTCTGTGATGTTTCTGCAGAATGAGAAACTTCTTATGCCCAAAGGTATTTTTTCCTAAAGCATTGTTAACGGCATCTGCTAATAAGCTGATGTCTTTAAACCACCGCATCTGTGTAAGTACATTGAAATGTATTGCTAGCTGCGAGTCTTCTGGCAGTCTAACACTTTTTCCAAATTCCATTATTGTTACAAAGCATACTCTGGTGAACGTCCTGCTTTTCCTCTTAGGAGCCCTATAAGGATTCAGTCCTTTCCTGTGGGTAGGATCAAAGGGCTTTCACACAGGAACGGATCAGGGCACATAACAAGATGCTGTCCCTCAGAGCCTGCGCCGTAACTCTGCAGGTTTATGCACCTTCTCTCATCCATTCCTGGGCACAGTAAATGCACGATAGCTTCTTTATCTGAGAGAAGGGTTTCTGCAAATTCCCTGGAAGGCTACAAGTGCACTCAGAAAGTTATAGTTAATGCTTGTGGTAAAAAGGCCAGTGTCGATGACAAGGCAGTTAGAGCAACTAGAATATGAAGGGCTCCAGAGTGTCTGATTAATGTCATCTACTGTTAATACAGCAGTTAAATCTTAACTGCCATGTTTTTCATCAGTTGTGAAGCAGAACGTAGCTGTATCCCAGATACATGTTCGGTTAGTGTTAGATTGCACCTGTGCATGAACCATAGTAAAACTGCCTCTTTTTACATGAGCACAGTTATGTGAATTAACTGGCCTATGTGTAAATGCATACTTAAACCTACACTGGGACTTTATTAATCTCCGCTCAGCAGTGAGCTAATTTGAGACTAGTCAATAAGGTGATATTACATTTTACAATTGATTTTCTTTTTTCTTCTTCCTTTACTTTTTTTTTTTAAAAAAGTCATGTTTAGAGGAACCTTCTTCACTCTGCTTTCCAGCAAACTCCATTGATCCTTCTCAACCTAAACACTTAAAGTTCAATTTAACATTTAGGAAGTAAAAGGTCTCCAAAGGGACTCATATCCATTGATTTTGTGTCAGAGTTGAAGAGCTAAAGTTTAAAACACACTGAGCCTACAGGGTAAAGAAAGCCTTGTGTTGTGGAACCACGTGGAGCTGTGTAAACTCATTCATCCCCTATTGTTTTTCTGTAGAGGTTACAATAAAAGCACTTAAAGAGAAAATCCGAGAATATGAACAGACCCTGAAGAACCAAGCGGAGAATATAGCTCTTGAAAAAGAACAGAAGTTACAAAATGATTTCGCGGAGAAGGAGAGGTGAGTGTGTGCATGTGTGCGTCTGTAGGTGTTGTAGAGGAGGAGAGATGTATTTTTCTGTTTAATCTTCCCAGCCAGGACTCTCTCTTCAGTGTACTGAGACTGCTCATATATTGAATGATTCTGATGATTTATGTGTTTGACATGGAATTATTTGATACTCAGCACAGAAAAACAGTTGTGAAAGTGTGGAAGTAAAACAAGGACAGATTGTTTCTTCGTGGTAGTGTTGTGGGGGGGGGTGTCGTGTTCAGAAGGGTGCAAACCTGCTTTTATTCTTCACTAGCTGTATTGTCCTTTGTGACACTAATCTTTCTCCATTAGCTGACACTGTAATTCAGTCTGCTGTGTCCGCTTTGTGTGTCACAGTACCATTGTACAATCTGTACAACCCTGAGCTGTTCAAGATAAAACACTGTACCCGAGAGCCTGGGTAAAGGGTGCATCACCCCTGCTCCTGTGGTAATGTCTAAGAGAGGGGATGTGTTCCTGAATTATCCTGAAAAGGCTTGCATATTCCTACGTGACAAAATTAAGAAGTATTTTAATTATTTATTACTGATTTTTGCAAGAATCTTGGATGCATTTCTAATCTTTTGCAAATGAGCAGGGAATGTTTGAATCTTGTAGGTTAGTGGGCAAACGAATCAGGCAGGACAAGACCAAGGGTCTTAAGAGGGAGTTCTTTCAGGCTGTGTTCCCTACCTTGAGAATTTATTTCTCCCATGGAGTAATAACACTGAAACTATAATATGTTCAGCTTGGTGTGGAAGCCCTTCAGTTTACGTGAGCTTTTTAGTTGGTTGGTTGTCTGTTTAAATTCAGGTCTGAGTGGGAAGAATCTACCGGTGAAAGCAAAGCTTTTTTTAATTCATCAGTATCTGTGGTTACTTTTTGATAGGTAGCATGTAAGCAGTGGCTTTAACAAGTGCAATTTAGATATGCTTAAAAAATAAAATAAAATGGCAGGTCATGGAATGCAAATAAAAGTGTGTGTAAGAGAGGTTTTGAGTTCTCAAAATATGTAATTTGGTAGGAAGGGACCTGACATGTTTCTTGCTATAAATAGTTATTAATCTGGTCAGCAGTGTTGGAGAATAAATTTATGCACCCTATGGAGTGGAAGTAGGATGGTGGTAGTTTCATAAGCCATTTCGCAATTCTGAAATCTGCAGAATATCTTAAAAGCAATGTCATAAAAAGCAGCAACTCCCTTTCAAAGATGAGTTTTATAACTCCTATAGTCTAGCCTTTAGCAAAGAGTGTAGTGACCGTATGGCCAGATGATGTTAAAACATTTATAACTGACACAAACAAGAAAATGTTGCCTGTGGATATAAGAAATATGAGCATGTTAAAGGTTTGCTCATGTTATATAGAAAATATCAATGTGAGATTTGTTTTGAAATACATGGGTTTTTTTAAAGAGTAGCTAATAATATTACTGCATTTGGCATCCATTACAGCTATGATGAAACAGCTGCCGCATCTATTCACTATATCAGTTATGGCAACAAATTTCTTCATTATGACAGTAAAATGGAAATGTATCACTCTTTTTGTACTAACTTTGTACAACAGAGGGTGCTTGGTGACAATTTTCTTAATGTGTGTGACATTTCCAAAACAAATTATGCTCAAGAAAACCTTCTACTAAAGTTGTCATTTATATAGCAGTCAACTCTTGTATAATGTTCACAGCTTATGTTATGAGGTGGCTACACTGTTAAAATTTTAATAAGTGGGACTGCAAAGTATGAACAGTATTGCAATGTGACATGATTTGTGGGTCCCATTGAAGCACCTTGTAGTCTGTGTGGTGTTGTCAGTTGTCTGATTACAGTCGAGATATTTAATCACTCTATATTCCAAATTTGCAAAATACAAATAAGTTGTTTAACATGATTATGAGCTCTGTTCTCACCTCTTCTCTTCCCTTTATAGAAAATTGCAGGAGACACAGATGTCGACAGCCTCGAAGCTGGAAGAAGCCGAACACAAAGTTCAAGCTTTGCAAACAGGTTTGGCATCGCTATTCTGATCTATACCAATGATCAGGCTGGAGGTGAGAGGATAGAGATCATTAAATGTATCAGGACTGTGTGTGAACCAGCTCTTGCAAGTGCAGAGAGATCCGACAGAGCTTGAACGTGCTTTGTGAATCGGAGCTTCTTTTGGGCTTCACACCTTAAGTGAACGCCCGTGTTGCAGCCAGTCTGTTGGTAAATACAGTGGACAAGGCCAAGCGTGAAGCGCGTACAGCATTAGAGCATCGCTGCGATTAAGCAGGCCATGGAACTTTTCATCCGTGTTGTGTTTTGCTCTGGTTTCACGCATTTCTGAACTACGATAAATACATGTAGTGATCTGGGTTCAGTATGAACCCAGTCTCTACCAGTGTGTCTTGCCTGTTGCTATGACTTGCTTGCCATTAATTTTCATCTCTGCATACTTACAGATTCCAGGTCTGGACACATTTGGTTTTGTTTACTCTGAGAACACAAGAAACTTTATTCCCTGAATTACTGCAATAAATATTTCAAATGAATAAGCACTTTAGCCAGCTTAATATGAAATCAATAATGTCTAGCTTTGCTAAGCAAAAACTGGGTATTCTTGCAATGTAAAAGAAATACCATAAGAAATTGTGAAAAAACAAAAGCTATGTTTTTTCTAAGTCATAATGGTTTGCCTAGGTAGAAAGATAAAGCAAAGAATTTATCATCAGGAGGTGTAGTTTTATTTATGGCTGAATAAAAGAAAAAGGATAGTCTTTTTGCTTTTCGCTGCTGTTACAGTGCTGTAATGCTTCATGTTTATGCCTTTTAGCCTTGGAAAAAACCAGAACAGAACTATTTGATCTGAAAACAAAATACGATGAAGAAACTACTGCAAAGTAAGATTTCACTGTTTTCTTTCTATGTCTTCCTTCAGGGTATCACTGCTTTTTTGTTTTGCATCTGTCTGTTGGAGACAGACGAGATGGAAGAGGTTCGGGAGTCCAAATTTGTTGAAAAACACGGTCATAATTTGGCCTCCTATAGAGAGATTATTAGTTTTCATATTTTCTTCCACCCACCAAGATGCTTTTCCTGGCACACATGCTGCTTCATTCCTGGTTTCATTCTCAGGTGCTGCATCTACTATGTATCTCTTATACTATGTATCTCTTATTTCTGAAATTGCCCTATTTCTAAATAAAATATAAGATACTTACTGTGATCTTCCAATCTTGGTGAAAACAAAATTTAGTTTAGTAAAGGATTTCTGTTTCACTGTTAGGCACCCTGGTTCTTTCTGCTTTTGGGGTAGCAGTTGTCACTCTGTCAAATTCACCCCAAATTAGAGGAGTAGCATTTTGGGCAGATTTTTCTTGGTTTCAAATAGAAGATGAAGGTAGTCTCAAAATACATATCCTTGTCTTCTTAATGGCTACTGTTTTCAATTATCCCCTGGTTTTATTAACCATCAGTGCAGGAAACAACAAAAGAGAGACAGACTTCTGCTGTTTTTCTTTGAACCCTTCATATTTAAGGGGAGTTAGTAATGAGAAGGAATTCTCACAATCAGCAGTATTAAGCCCAAAGAGTCATTTCTGTGTCTGGAAATGGGATGGGAAAGAAGCAGCCATTTCAGATGGGTGTCCCTGGCCTGCTGTAAGGGCAAAGGGTTGGAAGATGCACACTAATGATGTTTCTGATGGAGCCTTAAATTACTGCAGATTGCCTTTATTTTTTTTTTCTGCACGTAACTGATGCTGGCAGCTCTGTTGCTGTTATTTTGTCTTGCAGTTGCTTTTGCGAGAACAGTCAGAGATCAGGGCTCAGTGGTTGTACACACTGAACCTAATAACCCTTCACCCTTTTTAAGGTTTTTATTTGTAGAGTGTTTGCTTCATTTTTTAATACTATTTCCCTAAGTACTGTAATTTATCTTATACTGAGCAAAAGATGTACTCTAAAATGCTTGTTTGTGTTTCTAATGTGTTTGTTTCAGAGAGATTCACGTGGAAATATTTTCATATGATCTTGAATACGATTCATACCTAATACATAGAGAATTACATAAAATTAGTAGCATCTGCAGTAACAAGAAGTTTATTGTGTTCTGTAGCAGAATGATTATGAAGGCTGGGCCTAGAATATAGTGATCGTGGAGCTGAATCCTGAAGCAGACATTAAGCATGTAATTTATCTCCCAAACTACTGTAAAACAAACTTGTAGGACCTAATAACAGCAGAAATATTTTATCATTGTTTTGGATATTTATGGCATGAATAGTTCTTGCATAACAACAGTCATCTGTGGCGTTTGTAGCCCAAATTTTGCAATATGGAAATCTAGAAAAACATGAAAAGTGAACCAAATGTAGACAGTGAAATTGAGTCATCTATTTTAATTGTAAAAGCTGGGAGAAATGTTGAAAAAAACACCAATAAAAACGGTGAAAGGCAGTTTGATTCTTTTCTAAAAAGAAACACTCTTTTGATCTAAGTCTGAAAAGCTACTTGTATTGCCAATTTTAATTTTATGTTTTAAAAACATGTGATTTTTATCTTAGGCCAGAATTGTTAGTTTTACAGACGCTTATTTGATGCAGATGAATTGGAGTGCCTTCAGGAAAAAAAAAGATAATTGTCAATTTTTTAAAGCTAACAGTGCTTTTAAGATTTTTAGTTTTGGAATAAAGCTGTCTTTCAACTGTTTGAAACTTTGAAAATCTTTGAAACAAAAAAAAAGAAGCAAAAGAAATACACAGTAAGAAGTGTTCAGTATCAGCATTAAGGAATCTGGATTTTGTCCTAGCAACTGGTTGTTGTGATCTTGAAGTTGGAAATCATTATGTCAGCTTGTTTGTTTGTCTTTTCAAAATGTCCCTGTTCAAAGCACTATGTGTGAACTGAGGTACAGAGGTACCATCCAAACTTGATGCTAGCAAGGCATCTTCAAATGAGACCAGCTGCTGAAATTAAAATCTTCGGTCAAATTAGCTGCTGTCATCCTGGTCTATAAAAATCCCCTGTTCCCTCTGCCAGCGAGCCCGTACCGCGCGTACAGCGGGAGCGGAGGTGCAGCCCATGCCCCGGCCCCTGCATCCCGCAGATACCCTGCGAGCAGGGCGCTGAAGGTGTTAATGGCAAAAAGAAGTTTATTATGTGCAGTCATTGCAGTCTGTCAGCTGGAATATCAGAAGCTGAATTTGACAAGATGGCAGCAGCAAAGTTTTCCATGTGTAGGCTTGAAGTAAAATGTAATTAGCCTTTATGTGCAGAACAAGGATCCATTGATGAATACAGCTGGTCTTTGTTTTCTTCTGTCATTGAGTGTGGGAGGTAAAAGTGTTCTTCTTCATGTTTATTAATACAAGATTCCTTAGACAAATGGCAAGCACAGTTTAATATTTGTTGGAACACAGAAGGGCTTGCCAAAACAGTTGTTGTGTAAGAGGATTTCAAGGTTTTCAGATTATAATCATCTCTGGGTTAAATAAATGAATGATTACTCTGCCTTTTTCAATTAAAGAGGCACATCCTCTCTCGAGGCCTGATACTGATTTTGTTTGCTGTCCCACACGTTTCTATCAGCAAACCTGGATTTAACCAACACTAATGAGCTTGATCTGGAGATTCTATCGGAGCTGGAGCTGAAAAGCAAACTCAGACTTGAGTTTCAGGAAAATTAAAGAATGTTGGGGTTTTTTTTTCCTAGTGCAACAGACTTTTTTTTTTTTTTCCTTCCTCCTCTGCAGAAAAAGAAACACTCTTGTATGCATTTCCTTCATTTTCTGGGGACGAACTGTTCTCCTTGCTAACGCTGCTCGTTCACTTCTGGTTCACTCCAGAGTCTGAGCAAGTGTTTGGGATTCCCAGCTGAGCTGTTAACGCTCCCAGCCAGAATGGTCGAATTCCAGTTTTAGATCAACTCCAGAACCACCTCTTTGCTCTGACCCCTCCTCTCCCCCAACGTAAATGAATTCTAATTGGAAAAGGATCTTCGGTTGTAGCACATACAGTAGGCTTGTTACATTACTGTTAACATGTGGGTTGGGGCTCCCTGCCTTTGATGAAAGAAAATATCAAATTTCACTGAAATGCTACATTTTCACCAGTAAATGTTAAGTAGTCTTGTGAGGATTTTAGGTACTGCCCCCCCTTCTGCAATAAAAAGCCTTTATAAACAACACAAAGCAAAAGATGTTTACGTTAAGGTTGTCAGTCAAAGCAGCTCTGCTGCCAGTTTTGTTACCTGTATGGTTTTCTGAAAGATGGAGACTTTTTGTTCTTCTAAAAGTAGCGTATGCGTAGAAAATGCAGCGGAGGAGGAGGTTTTCATATTTAGTAAAGGAGTCATCCTAAAACAACTACTTTCAATAACTTGTAGAAAAAATATTTTGCCTTCCAGTATACCAAGCAGGGAATTGTTGCCCTTTTATAGATTAGACTGATTATTATCTTTTTTGGCAACACAGCTAAGGACAACACAGAGGGCATATTGGTGTAGCGTCATTAAGACTGTACACTGGTGCAATATTGCAAATTACTCCACCGTATAGATCCAGCTGATTTATTTTAATGCTGGACTGCATTTTAATGAAAACTAAATCTGGAAATGAACAGAGCACGGTTGATGAAAGTGCGGTCTGCGAGCTGGCAGTCCCTGCTTTACGATAAAGGAGAGTTTTTCATTGTTTTCGGGCCTGAATCTGTAAAGTTGACTGACAGGATTTCAGTATCGATATTTAGTACTTCTTTTCTTGCAGTGGTGACAGACCCTGGTCTGTGAGGCTGGGGATACCGGGGTGGGCACGGTGCACGTATCTCTTACAAAGGCCGTCTCTGCCCTAAAGAGCTTACAGCATGATATCATGGCAACGTAAAAGAAGTTAATGAAACTAATAGGTAGAAGCTCAGGAGTGGGAGGACAAAGTAATGCCTATTTTCATCCCTATATCCTGCTTGAAAATAAATCCTCAAGTAATCTGCACACCGTCAGAGGTGGGTGACAGATGGGGAGTGCTGGGGCAGAGGCAGGCAGTGGTGTCAGGCAGGCAGGAGGGCTGCCGGCGAGGGATGGTGGGGAGCTAAACAGCTCCTCGTGTTACCTGCACGCAAGCGCAAGGCGCTGGAGTCTCCGGTTGTGGGAGAGGAAGAAGTTTCATGGATTATATGCCAAAAAATACAGTGACAAAAGGGGATGCCTGTGTTTTTTGGCTGTTTGGGTGAAGGGTGCTCCTCTTCCTTTACTCATTATCGAGCAGACCTGTTCTTCAGGCATCAGTCTAGAATCAAATTGTAAAGGTGTGGCTTTCTGCGTGGAAGGAGAGTAGGATTGCGCTTGAGGACAGAGGACAAGTAGTTTTAGAGAATTTATGAAGAATTATTTCTGCCTAAAGTTATGTGGTGGAATTGGAGTTCAAGTATTCATGGGAAATCTTCTGTTACGTTGGGACAAATCTTGGTTAACTTGGACTTCAGGGGAATAGTTCCCAATATATAGTGAGAATTGAATTTGGCCTATGAATTATTTACTTTAATTTTTTTTTAACAAATCTTTCTTGTTTAAGTGCTGACTGGTACCAATATATCACTTCTCAAATGTTTGTAGTCTTCCATTTTGACGGTGCTCAGGGTCAAACTGAATAAAAAATAAAGTCGTGCTCCCTCCAGCATCACATAATTACTGTGATAGATGGTCTCAAAAGCTGCTTCCCCCCATTGAGCATGAAATACTGTAGTTAGGGTTGTTGTGTTGTACATGACATGAAATAGCTTCTATTTGCTGTGCCTTTAAGGTCTTAAAGTTTCCTATTTCCTGTTCTTTTGATGAGTCATTAACTTCTAATGCTCGTCTCTGGAATTATTGCTGTATTTAAAGTGATTTCCCTAAAAACAGGAGGTGGAGAACTTCAGAGGCCATGTCTCTTGCAGCTTTTTCTCTTTTTAAATTTCCTAGTCATACTGCCATCAGTGAAACCCCAGGAGTAGTGGTAATGGGGGGATGAGAAACCAGGGAAGACGTTACAGAGAAATAGTTTTGTTTTGTTTTTTTTAATGAGAAAAAAAAAGGGAAGAAAAATTGAATGTCTTAAATCTTACAGAAAGCTGTCTGCATTTTACGATTTGAGATATTTGTTAAAAGTTTTAACTGTGCCTTATGCAAAACTCAACAGGCTGAAAGTCACTATGTAACATTAATATTTTTCTTAAAAACCTAGAAATGAAGATGAATGAAAATACTTTGGAGATCTGCTTCTTATTTTGATCTAAAGCTCTTGTGTGAAATAGAGCTTTCAAGCCCATGTGCAAACCAGCCTTTTTTGTCAAATTTCTGGTTCAGCCTACAGTCAAACCAGAAAAGGTTGCAAGGTAGTATGCTGTGGGGAGTGTATTACAGTGCTACCGTAAAACACTTGCCTTGGTGAAATGCTGAGTGCTTGTTTTGAAATGTTGCCTTTACTTTTGGGGAGGGAAACTGAGGCATGAGGAGTGAATGCTCAAAGCCAACAAGTCTGGTCTTGACTGGAGTCTAGAAATATGCAGACATGACAATCATAAACCACAAACTGGCAGAAAGATTATTTTTTTTTTTAATATTTCAAAGGGTTCATTTCTGAGAATCCCACATAAACGGAGCATGTAGAGTTTGTAGAAGTTAGTGCTGTAGCTGGGCTGTATTGTCTCTTTTGTTAGACTTGTAATGCTTGCAATTAGTTCATGTAACTTTTTGACAGCACAGAAGTGCCCTAGGTCCTTTCAGGGGTTTTTTTGTTTGTTTTTTAACCTCGAGTGAGTCTGTTTGGTTCCTTTTTCTAGTATAGCCTAGAAGCTGGTGTTATTTAACAGGCCAAAGTAGAAAAAAATAGCCATAGGGTATTCCAGCATATTCCAGTCATCACCCTGTTATCTATAACCTTGGGTTGACATGAGATCCTTAGATGGAAGTCTTTAAAGAAATGCAAAGTACTGCATCAAAGGGTCTTACGCTGCTGTGCCAGCCATGCTGTTGGTCATCCTGACCGTGGCTGGAACTGCAGCTCCTTCCTGGGCATGAAACCGCATGGAAGAGGCTGCAGCGTCCTTGGTGCAGGGGCAGAAGCATCCTTGTCCTGTCTGTTCTCACTTGCTCTTGTTGCAGCCAGACCTCTTCAGGCTATTGCAAGCTGCCTTAGTCCGCTGAGCAGAGGGACCACACGCACGTTTCTGCAGTCCCAGCCTGCCAGCCAGAACTGGCTTTCCCTGAGAGTCCGACAAAAGGGCAGTCCAGTTTTTTGAGCCATCTTGCCATGGTAGCTCATTTTATCTGTAACAGCTGAACTCTGTAACGTGCCTGGGAGAGCTCTGTGAGGAAGAAGAGGAGCGAGTTACAGGGAAGGAACACCCTTCTCACAAAGGCACATCTGCCCCCGAGCATGGGAAAGGTCCTTGGGCCTCTGTGTCCAAGTCAGCTGAGCTTGGTTTTCATGCAGCCCTTTCATGTATGTCTACAGATTATAATAGTCTCATTTTTTTGAATGCAAGTAGCAAAGCAACAGAGTTTTTTTGGTACAGTACCACTTCCTTGTGAGGTCTTGTCTGTGAAAGCAGGGAGGGCACGTGGTTCTGCCATGGCTCCTTCAGCACAGCTACAGCTGGGCTGGGATCATGGGGAAGGCAATCAGGGTAAATCCTTGAATCATCAGAAACAAATGGTTCATCTGTTTTCAATCGGGACCTGCCCTGTACAGTATGCAGGGTTACTTATTTCCAATCACAAAGCAAAGCTCTCCATCAGCCTCTAAGTTAAACTGGCAGTTACTGCAGTAGTTGTCTCTACCTAGCCACGCATTTAATGTGTAGGTTTTCTTTGAAACTCTCCTTGTGCTCCGTAGATGGATTCCAGCTGTTTTTCCCACTCCCACGCGACAACAGTGCAGGCGAAAAAATGAGTCACGTAGTGTTTGTTGTGCTCCCTCATTTAATGGAAAGAGACGGCTGTCCTGAACAAGAGAATGGAAGTTGAGGAAACTTTGTAAGGTCCCAAGCACCAGAAGTCTGTATCCTGAAAAATGGTCTTTTTCTTCTGCCTTTATCTTCTTTCCCTTTGGAAAGCCATGCATTTGCCATGAGAGCTGGTGGGCCTGCTCTGCCATGTACCCCGTTGTTTAATACAGACGGCTTTCACGTTCATTCAGTGCTTTCATTTTATTGTTTGTCTTTTCCAAGAACAGGAAGGTGTGTACTGTCACTGCCAGTGGCCATATCTGGCGCAACCTTCATGAAAGTATCCCTATGCTGTTTCCTCATTACGCCGGTTCGTCAGCATCTCATTGAACGTATACTTAAATCTGTCTGATCCCATCCCTGCCTTAAAACGTTACTACGACACCACAGCTATAAGCCACCTTACTACAAAAACAGGGACATTATCCTTTCCACAGTTGCTTTAAAAATAAAAAGGATTTCTGTTTTGTATTATCTATATTAGTACTGTTGATGTCGGGAGCTTTGGAGTGTTCACACTACTCAGGGTAGAGGCTGCAGAATGAAATCCTATGGCTGCATTGCTGTACAGGTCCTCCCTGCTGCCTTTGTGAGGGTTTAAAAACTTTTGGCAATTATTTCTCCCGCCCACTCCCAAGTAAATCTTTGACTTCCATTTTAACCCTTACCCTCAATGCCGACGGCCGAAGCAGAGCTGGGAGGGAAGTGACTGTGTTGGCATCAGGTGCAGGAGTCACCCTCAGCACTTGCACCGCTGTATCTGCCCTGTGCCATGGTCGCAGGAGAAAAGGGGATTTTGGTCTGCAGACTTGTAGCAGCTTTGGCAGTGATACGACATGGGATGTTTATAGGGACCATCTCAGGAAGTGGCCCAGAAAGAGTAGCATTTCCAGTAAATCAAAGACTCCTCTGAGAAGCAGTCGCAGCTTGGAGCGGGTCAGCATGCGGGTTGGCCATGCTGTGTGCGGATGTCAGAGGAGCTTGTCCTGTCTGGTTCAGCCCCTTCTAATAATCCTGGAGACATCGCTTAATGGGACCTAAGAAATATTGTCTCATTTACATATCATCTGATGTCAATTAAAAGACAATAACGCCATGTGGGATTGCAGTTTTGTATGCCACAGAAAATACCTGGCATGATGAAGCTGAATCTCATTATCTTGATGAAATTTTTTAAAAATATGTGTCAATGAATGCATTTTTTAAAGTAGTATCTTTGAATAAGAAACTAAGAATCCCAAACATAAGAAGCTAGGAACTAGGACTGAGCACTAATTCAGGGATTTGGAAGAGCAGGATGTTGGCCAGCTCGTGCAACAGAAGGGATAAGGCAGTACAGTGCAGACACTAAACCCAAGAAAAACAATAGACAACATGCAGGCCTGTTAATAACTTCATTAGCATTCATGTAAAGCATTAAATAAACAAATGCATTTACAATCCTGTAAGCCTGATATTATTAACCCTTAACGTTTATCTAGCATGTTTCTGCAGGGGCAGATCATAGCAAAGGCTGGGATTTTGTGCCTGTGACAGCCTTTCCTCCCATTTTTTTAACATGTTGAGAAACTGAGTCACAGGGAGGATGGTCAGGGACACGGAGGGACACTGTTACAGCAAGAATCAAAACTAAGAAATCAAATCACTGGAGAGAAGACAGGACTACTACTTCCCTTATTTTGCTTAGATACAGATCCTTGATGCCCAGAATAAACCCTAGCTGATTGAATCGTGCTTGCAAGTTTTAAATGCCTGTATATAACAAATTTTGAACAAAAAATAAATTTGACTAAAGCTCTGCCTTAGGTATACTAATCTTTTGTAGCAGTTATTCAGCGGCTTGTAATAGATGATCTTTGGTTACTTGTGATCACCAACTATATGAGGGAATGTCTTCATTCCTTCCCTCAAACTAATGAACTTTCAATTGAATAGTGTATTTTTTTCCTCCCCCCAATACAGTATTTTATTTATTTGTGAGGGGTTTCAGGCTAGTCTGGACTTAATTTGTTTTGTGCTGGCTACTAGGCATAAATCTCTTCAGTTCCCTGTGGACTGCACCTGCTAGATGGTAAACCTGCCCTCCTACACCTCCTTCTGGATGAACTCGTGGTTGAACCACTTGTAACCTGGATTTCTGGGCTGAAGTCAGTCTGATTTCCAGCTCCACTAACAAGCTTATATATTCATATGTATATATATATATATGAAAAGAAAATATAGAGGGAGTACCGCAGCAACTTTTGTCCAATGGCTTACATTTTCTTCCTTTTCCTTCCTTTGATTCAAAATTCAGCACTGGGAAAAGTGAATCTTTCTATTACAGTTGGTGCTCGGCAGAGTTGCAGGGGAGGGTTGTGAAACAGGTAACTTTTTTTGCACAGTTTCCTCGAGAAATTGTATTTAGTCATGTTTAATTTCCTGTGTATTTCCCCATTTACGGTATGTGGATTATTAACCTGCCTGAATTCAGTGGTTACATCAGACAGGTAACCTGAAGGGCAAATATGGCTTTCATAAAAATATAACACCCATTTCCATCATTGTGAACGGTGTCATCTACCAGTTGGGTTGCCATAAATTGCTGTGAAATGCACACAGCCTTAACCAGTAGTGAGGAGTGCGCACCGTAACCATGGAGTAACTAACCGTGATGATAAATCTAAATTCACTCTTTGCTGGAGACACTTTGGGGAAAGTGGGAACAATTTCTACAGCCTGTTATCCCACGTGGTCACAGTAATGTAAAGGGTAAGTAGAGTTGTTCTTTGGAGAAATTCCTATACCCTGCTCTGTGTTCACCCCCTATGTTTGGGAATCTCTGCCTCATGTAAAACAAATAAAAAGCACTGCCAAGCAGCTGGTTTTGCAGCCAGAGTGCCCAGCATCCTTGTTCAGGGCCATCATTAAAAGATTTCATGAAACAGCCTTAAAAATGAAAAGTTTCCTTTCTGAGAGAGAGAGATAATTGAACTCATTGATTTGTTTCACGGTTTGTTTGCCCTTTCATTCCCTTCCTGAGGTGCTGTTTGTTGAGGAATGTCTCCAATTGCCAGAAAGACAGTGGGGTGTCTAATATTTCCCCGCCAGCTCTCCTTTCAGCCAGAGCAGAGTACTGTGGCAAGCCTACGATATGAATTTTTAATGCAGAACTTTATAACATAGCCCTTGCAGCACGGCTGCCCTACTCTCTTGAGCTTTCAGATTTAATGCTCTGATGAACAGAGCACAGTCTTGGGGCATTCGACAGCAGTCAGAATTAACCCCTACATTACCAAGTGTGTAGCAGTTAATTTCCCTGTAGATTAATAGACATGGGGGGAAAGATTCCAGATGCTGCTGCATTGGAAAAGTATCAGAATAACTTGGAATTTGATTCCCAAAATTATCTGTGGTAGGTATTCCCTCTTTTGCTAACAATGGGAATTTTTAAGGCTATTTACTTGTCCTGGGCTCAACAATGATGCAGTCATGTATTGGATAAAATGACGTTGCCTTGTCCACTCTCTGATCTCTGATAATGACCCATGCTGGTATGCTAGATGTCCAAAAGGCGGAAAAAATAAATTAGTTCTGTATTGCATCATTGTAGATTAATTTGCCGTAGGAATGTTCTTCCAGATCATATCATTTAGTAGTTTATGCCGTGAATCGTGATAGTTTATCTGAGGGGATTTTGCTCTGTTTGGAGTATGATCCTAACTAGGTGTGGATGTTCTTATTAGTCCATCATCTTATTTACCTAGCGAGAAGTGTAGAGCCCAGCAGTGGAGATAAGTAGTCCAAATTATATACTCTTCAGGGCGTTAGCACGTTTGTCAGTGTTGAATTTCATCTGTCGTAAAGCCACCTATTCACCTGGCTTGTTTTAATGTCTGGACTTTTTACTCTTCTGCAGTCTTCATAACAATAATTCTGCTTTACTGCAGTTAGTGCCACTGTACCATTCATTGGCTTTTCTAAATCATCCCTTTACTTATTAAACAACACCAGTCCTAGTGTATTATTTAGAGGAATATTGCTCTCAAAATCCTTTAAAGTCTGTTTGTGTAGCCTTTGGGGTTTTTGTAGCTGGTTCTTTTTGGTAATAGAGCGTGTCACAGCCAGGACTGGCCTTGTCGGGGATCTTGGCAGGATTTTGTCAAGAGAAAAATGCAGCATTTGTAGCTTTAACTTTGATAACGGAGAAGGAGTCTGATGTATTTAAATTATTATAGGGCTGGTGTAAGCCAGAAAGAGTTAGAGGGGACACAGAACATGCAGAGGTGTTAATGGCATTCAGGGAAAGACTTAGTGAGGAGTTTGTGCTCTGGTGGTGTTAAACCATTTGCCTTGCGAATGAGACATGCAAGTTGTTCTTAACTGATACCACAGAAGTACATTTACACATTTTAATCAAAAATCAGCATCTCTGCTTCGGTGAGACATTTACACATTTGTTTCAGATGAGGTCTTTTAAGCAGCTTGTCTTATTGATTATAGACCCAAGATCGTCTTTACTTCTTCCACTGTTATTACTGACTCATGAGATTAAGGTTTTCAAGGCTTCTTACTAAATGCAGAGAGATCCCGTCGTTTCATTCAGTAGTTCTAGGCATCTATTAACTTTACTTCCATAAAAAAGCACTGTATTTTGATAGAAGATTTAGTTTAAGACTTTGTCTTTTGGAAAGGACACTCCTGTTTTCATGTACTCTACTAGTAATTAGCTCTACATCTTATTTTTGTTGTGTCAAGCATGCTACCTAAAAGAAGGCTGATGACTCAGTTTTGCCATATGTAAAAAGGGCACATGGGGTAAGGCAAGACTTTATTAATGTGGATAGTCTTTCAGTCCTTGGATAGAAAAGTGGAAGTGCTGTTCTGATGCTTGCATTGTAGCCTGTAAAAATAAATGTACATAAATAGAAGCACATAAAATGCATTTGCTGACCATTCATTTGAACAGTGCCATCCATTAGGTCATTCTGTGATGAATGGAAATATTCTTCTTTCCTGGAGACCGCACCGAAGGAAAAGAGATGCATATGGCATCTGTCACTGTATAATGCTGTATTACCACTGACTGCCCCATAGCATGGGCATTATATAACTCCCTGGTATGGGCAACTTCGATCATTATAGCATTTTTTATTGTTTTACCTGTGTGGTGCTTTAACGTGGGAGTCTTCTGCTTTTACTGAGCCAAAGTGGAAATATTTATTTAATGAGTTGTAGCAGATTTTTATATGCATAGTGGTAGAGTTGAGGAGCATGACTCATAGGAAGTAAAAAGATCAACAGATTCAGTGAGTTTAACTGTTTCAAGTTCCTTGCCACTGTCCTTTCCATTTTGGGGGAAGGGAGTGAAGACTGCAGAGGAGCAAGAGGCAGAGTCTTCCAGCCTGAATTCCAGAGATGCCTCTGCCAGATGCTCCCTGTCTTGACCCAAATCCTAGTGATAAGCAAACAGGGGGTGTTCTAGAGTGTCTCACTTTAGGCGCTTTTGGTGATGCTCCCTTTCTGTGGCTTTGAAGTTTGCCTGCATGGCTGGAATGATCTTTTCCTGTTACTGACCCAAGATAAAAAAACAAAAAAACAAACAAACAAACACCACCACCCCCCCCCAGAAAAAAAAAAAAAAAAGAAAAAAAAATCAATGTTTTAAGTTATGCTTTTTAATTACTGATTTTTATGTTGAGATCTGCAGGATCTGAATCAGGAGGCTGTATTTGGACTTGCTTAAACTTGGGGCTCAAAGCCAGAATTAATAGAAGTTCTACTTTTAAAAATGCAAGTAAATGACTGGAGTGGCTTATATTTTAAGGGCAGAAGTTGAAATAATTGAATTGCAGCAGAGTACATGATACTGGTGTCTTTGAAGGTTGCGATAAGAAAGTATTCCTCAGTAATATACAGTAGCACTTTTAATAACTTCACAGTCCTGGGTTGGTTTAGATTTGTGGAGCCAATAGGGAAATGTGCATTAGCACTGCAGCTTGCCATCTGAGTGTGACAACAACCAACTCCTGCTATTTGAATACTAACAACTGACAAGTCATTCGGTATAGCCATTTGCCAGTTTAATGGCTTAAGCAGCTTAGTTTTAATTAAATAGCAGCTTCTGTGTATGATACCAGAGAAAATAATGTTCTACTTAAAGCTGAGTTTAGCGTTGTCCCTAACTTGCTGAAGATACCAACAGCTTCTCTGTTTCAGCATTCAGCTGGTGCATTGTCTGCCATTTCATATGCAAAATTTGTTTGTGACAAAGCCCCTTTTGGGGTGTGGATGAGCCTTAATCTATTAGTTAAGTGCAAACTCAGCATTGCCTCGGTGTCAACAGTTGTTCCTTGGGCAGGAAGAGCTTCATCCATGGATTTCAGTTCCAGATGTGTTTAATCCCAGAAATGCATAGGCTGGGAGATCCTTCACCCCTTTACCAAAGTGCTCTGTGAGTAGAGGACTGGGAGCTTATTGAAAAGGGGTAGAATTCATGCCTCCTGTCAGAAGGTGCACCTAACATGAAGATGAAGCGACTGATAATCTGTGGTAGGAGGAGTGGGGGTTTTTGTGGTCTATCTGAAATGCATTTCATAGAGAGTAAGTGACTGTCAGGAAAAACAGTCATGTCCTTTGCGTATCACGCCCTAGTACCTGGAAGCTAGAAACCAATTTTTGTTGGATAGTTATGCTGGAGGTGATAACCTTGTCATCTTCAGGAGTCATTTTACTAGTTCCAGAATGAGAGTTTGGTGCGGACAACAGAGGCAGGTGGCATTGCTACTTGCAGACACAGTTCCTTTTCTTAATCATGCTGCTTTTCAACTGGTATCTTTTTAAAAAGTCTTTTTTTATTTTACAAGGAATATGTGGCGTGGGATCACTGTGTTCTTTGGCTGATGTTCCTTTCTTTCTCAAAGAGAACGGTGTAACGTGAACTTCTGCACAGCAGATGAAGATTTAACACTTACACTACTTAAGATTAGACCTGTAACATCATGTGTAGACAACTGATTATAAACGGCCTGGATCTTAGAGTTGTTCCTTTTGATTTCTGTTATCTGAAAATGTCAGCCACAGCACTCGTTTCCCTGTTACCTGATCTCTCTGTGTGCCAAGAGCCGTGAGCTCCAAATAAGTCAAAATACTTCACAGGAATTTTTGTGTCTTCTTTATTTTTCCTTTTAATTTCCCATCCCCTCCTCTTCAGTCCTCAAATACTATGAAAGCCTTTGAATCAGTCTGGCAGTTTATGCAAAATCTGTAATTCTGATGTTAGACCCATGTTAACAAAAATAAGGAGGCAACCAGAGGTTTTTTGAGGTTAAGAAGGTAATAAAAATCCAGAATGCACAAGGTTTAATTCAAGTTGTGCTTATTGGGGCAAGTATTTCACATCTTGAACTAGAACCTCTTGAGACTGATACAGCCTAGCATTGTCTGATTTATTTAATCACCTTTACATGAAATCAGATACATTCATCAACAGAGAACATCGTGAGCAAATTGAATGAAAGCATTACTCAACAGAATTTCTGGTTTTGATAATAGAAAATATGCTGTAGGTTTTAGCTAGCAGAGCTGCTGGTTTTAGCTCAGTAGCAGATCTTCCACGAAGGAAATGAGGGCCAGAAGGCTACTGCGATTTGTGACTTCTCTGTTCATTCCATGTTTGATAAATAGGTGTCCAGAGCCTCTGCCACCGAGCCTTAAGGACATTGCTCATTACCCCATAGCAGTGGGAAGTGCCTAACCGGAGGCAAGAAGGAGTGACCTGCGATGCTGTTTGTTTAGGAAGATAAGTGATGGTCTCCATGTGGGCATGTTTGGAGAAGGAAATGTTTCTGTGTTCTCGCTCACTCCAGACTCGGGCTGGATGCCGGCCGAGCTGTCCTGCCGGCGGGGCCCACCCTGTCGCACTCCGGTCTTTGCCGTAACGTGCACAGATTGAGGCAGAAATGTCCGTTTTTAACAAGTGGCTTAAAACCTGTAACTCGTAGCTACTCAGTTATGTGTACATAAGCTTCTTTTAGTTGAATAGAATAAACAGCAAATCAGTATTTGTTTACAAGACATGCTTTTGGGTGAGTGGATTGATTTCCATGCTCCTATTTCATTAATTATTTGGGAGAAATGCTGATTGTTTATTAAGAGTAGAACTGTAGTCACAGCAAAGGGGTGGGGATTAAAGTTGTATTTGTGAATATGGCTGGTAGAAAGTAGGTACACGAAGTGGCAAATAGTAAATAATTAGACTTCTGTTAAAATAGTAAATAATTAGACTTTTGTTAGTTATTCCAATTTGTAGTCACTTAAATTTATCAGCAGTCTTTCCTTGGCTTTACATATGGCTGACTGTCTTAAAATATGTTATGGCTTTTTGTGCAGACAGAAGAAATTCAGGCATTGCTTCTCATTCTTCTAAGAATTGTAAAGATACAACATTGTTGCTCTATTCATGCAGGTATCTGGAGCTCCCAAATTGTGCATTATTGGTGTTTCGTTATCTTGGCAAATCAAGGAGACGTTCTTGTTGCCAGTCACAAAAGAAAGATAATACAGAGACTTTCTTAATGTCATGTGCTTCAGAGCTTATGTTATAAAACAGTTTATCCTTTTTTTTCCAGAGCTATCTACTTTTAAGGGCTTTGTTTTGTGCACTGTTGTGAATACATTTGCTGCATGCATTAGTCATTTACAGTACTTAGATCCTGTAACTATTAAATTGTTAACATTTGGAGCCAGCTATAATTATCTTTTATTATCATTATTTTTAATGGGCATAGTGCTTTCTTTCCTCTCTAGCTTTCCTAAACATTTGAGAGATCTTTAAGGTATCTGTTACACGGAGGCAGCAGTGTTTGAGTTCTGTATATACTGTTTGTTTTCTTGTCTTTCTAAAATACTGTGATCGCTAAGAATTTTTTTTTCTGCTTGAAGTTTTTGTTTCTCCTGAATGTCTAAAATGGACATCCCAGGGAAAAATATACCTTAAAGGCACAGCCCTGCAGAATCACCATCTTCCATGACTTCTTTGCGTTCAGTGTCCCGGGGAGCTGCTGAGGCTGGACACCCATGCTGAGTGAATCGGCTTTATAAACCTGATGCAAATAACAGTTAATATAGTTGCTTGTTATTTTTGATGCCTAAAACAATATAAGAAATGGTAGTTACTAATGTTAATCACTGGCTATTCTAAACATTCTTTTTATCAATGTTCCAGTTAGGAACAGTGGGTTTTCTTTCACTTTTTTTCAAGTGTGGAAGGCCTATAAACCAGCCCTTAGTTCAGCTGTTGGTTTTTCTGATGCCTTATTTGAATTTTTCCATATCTGAAACCATAAAAGCTAGAGGTACTTGACTTCAGCATTAATGGCACTTTTTTTTCTAGTGTTTATTGTTTGGTGGGAAGCTGGAGGGAAGGAAAGACGATTGCGTTGATGATGGTGTCGTTCACATCTGGGGGACTATCCGTGGACAGACATTTCTTTGAGCTTCTAATTAAGATACTGTGGATCTTGGAAATGGTGGAAGGCTCTTAGCTACGCACAGTGTGCCCGGTCAGGCTGCAGTAGTATTAAGTGAGCTCTGTGTTGATGGTCTAGATCAGTGATTTTCTGTGTGTTCTGCAAATTCCTGCAATTCCGCTGGTTATTGCTAAGAGATCACAGAAATAACTGTGAAAGGCAACCAGTCATAAACTGTAAATGTGCTACACTAATATTTCATCCTTTAATGGAAAACTCCAGGTAGTCTGAAAGTTAGAAAGGTTAGAAATCACTGTCGTAGATCCCCTGGTGTATAAGTTTTAGCTGGGACTTGATCCTTTTAATAACCCCATTGGATAACTATCCATAGGGCAGCAATGACTTTTTTATCTTTTCCCTATTCATTGCCTTCATACTGTCATACTTGTTGTTCCAGTTTTAAATATACAATATCTTGATGTTAAGTATGTTGGACCAGCTTAACTCATCAGAAAACCATTTCAGTACAGGGCTTGTAACTGATAATGGGTGTACTTTTGCCCTCTTCACTGAAAGACAGTGGCCACTAAATATAGCAGAGCGAGCTATTTTTGATTATGTAACAACTCTATCTGTCTGTACTCTGATTAAATAATCTATTTTCTTGGCAAAGGAGTACGAGTTAATTTTCTGTTATTGATCAAAAACATATTTTAGCCGTGATACAGATGACTTATTTGTCTTGCTGCCTGTTGGATTGATTTTTGTCACCGCCTCGTCGTCAGTGATGTTGTGGCGCCGTGTTTGCACGGAGCGGAGCCAGGCAGTTAGCTGGCAGCGGTGAGACGTGCCGGGCACATGCCGGTTCTCACCCGGGTCAGTATTTAACAGTCTGTCTGTGTAATGTATGGTAGATAAGCCTTGCTCTTTCTCTTAACACTTATTGTTACTGTTTTTCAGTGAGTATATTCTCTGGTATCTGTATTAACTAAACTTTTTTATTTAACATTTCTCCCCCCCCAACACTTTTTTTTCCTAGTTATTCCCTGTTCCCTTGTATCTTCTACCTACATAGCATTGGTATTGTAGTAAGGTTAGCCATACCAAATACCCTAAAACAAGCTACATGGCCAGGGCCCGTGGAAGACTTCATTATTGACCATTTCTGGGAACAAATTTAAGAAAAAAAACAATGCCTGGATTAAATTTGTGAGCTTTACAATGTATTCACGCATCCTGCTCATACAGACCCTCCCCTCCCGCACCTCTTTTGTGTGTGTGACAGCAGGGTGGTCTTACTTCTGATATAACATCAAATAAACTTTTGTTGCACGCTTCAGCCCGTGGCTTGGGAAGATGATGCAGCTACAACAACCTGCAAGTGAAGGCAAGGCGGTGGGGGAAGAAGGCAGAGCTGTGTGCAGCTCGAGGGGCCAGCAAGTCTGGCCCCATCCTCTTCTGTTTGTATAACACTTCAGAAGCAAAGTAAGGTTCCCTGAATTACTGATTTACTATTTAACGCCATAAAAGGAGCTAAGCCTAGAGAAAATAGCAGAAGACTAGATAGGCTTTATTTGGAAAGTTGAAAACTTTTACACATACAGTGCAGGAACTAATGGCACAAACTGTCCACGTAGGGTAGAAGAAGGGGAAATTCCCCTGCTCTGTGGCTGTGCTCACGTACAAGTTTGTGCACCAGATAAGTACCCAACTGAACCCAATAAACTGAGGACAGAGAAGCTGCATCTTTGCAAATGGTGTGTCTCCCTGAGGTGTCTCATCAAGCACAGTGCCTGGTGTGTAGGTCTACACGAGCCCAGGTGTCCAGCTCAGCAGCTTATGGATCAGGCCAGCTCACCAGGTCTCGCAGGTGAGACCACAGAGCCGGGCAGAGGATGTCACACCTGGAGAAATGTGGGTGCTGCAGCAGGAGGGAGAGGGGAGTGAGGTGGAGCTGTGATACCTTGATTTGGTTATAGGCTTACCTTCACACCTCCTGAGGTCAGGGAACAACCAGGGAAGGGTGTTTGGCCATTGAAGGTCTAACCAGTGTGAACTTGCTCATTAAGCAGATGCTGGTCTTGTGGCTGTTAATTGGTTAATAGAGTTAGAAATGCATTAAAAAATAGAGGCAAATCCAAAAGGTAGATCGGCATTGTCTTGCCTCCTTTCTGTGCTGCAGTTGTGTTTCATGTTTAGAAAGGATGGTTTTCATTCACTGAAGAGGCTTCTGACATCAGCGTATATATTGGATATAGTAGAAATGTTGAGGAATTGTCATTAACAACAGAAAACTTACTATTTCCAGTTCAAACTGCCCTTCTGTAGAAATACTAAATCTGTTATATTAACTGTTGAAACAGAATAATCAAATAGTTCCATACCACAGACTGCAGTATTAGTCAAGCCTGAAGCTGTTTTACTTTAGCAGTATTTTAAAGGCTAAACAACTGTTGAAAGGGAAATAGAGAATTTGAAAAGTGTTTCTGCAAATAAAATTGTAAAAGGTTAAATGAGAAATACTGCACTGATGTCCTCCAAGGGGTAGCAGTAGTACCTAGTGTTGTTGGGTTTTGCCACAAAGGATTATTTAAAGTAATTTCGCTGTCTAATGTATGTCTAGCTTAGATTCTGTGTAGACAGGCAATGTGTCAATCATATTAGTGAGCATCTCTCATCATCCAATACAACTGGAGACTGAAGTTAGAAAAGAATTGAGCAGCCTTATGTAGTCAGCAAAGATGTAAAAATAAAATATGCCGGATACTCTGCTGGTACAAGCGACTCGAGTGAAACTGCACTGATTCACACCAGCACAGCATCTAATTGCTGCCAACCTGCTATCCAGCTCCTCAACCAGGGAAAACTCCTGAGGGCAACTGGAGGCTGAGTCTGCTTCTCAGGATGCCCCACTGGCGTGAGAGCAAATCTAGAGGAGGGAAGGGAAAGCAAGGAGGGCAACTCTTTCATCTGAAGACCAGGAGGTTGTTCTGTCTCGGGCATCGGTCTCCATTAAGTAATAATGAACTGGTGCTTGTTGTGCAATTTGGACAATACCTGCCTTTTCTCCTCCCTCCTCGTTTTCTCTATTCTCTGGTCTCCCGTTCCCTCCTTTGTTTCTTTCTGCCTGGGTTTTTGCAGCTTTGTCACTCAGGTCAGCAAGATTCATGCTATTGATAGCTATAAACTGAAACTGCAAAATGGTGACATGACTGCAATTTGACAGAAGTAGTGTTTCCATTCAGGGCAAAGCTGGAACAAATTGGGAAGAGAGAAAACCATATTGGTAATTGGATACATTATTATAAAGATAGCAATCATCCTGGTTGTTAATCTTCAGCGTAGCTCATGGGAAAGGTAAAACCTGCTCAAAATGTACAGTAAACGCATCTCCCATCATGCTTTATGCTATTTTCAGTCCATTTATTGGATAAAAGGACGTCAGTTGCCTTTATCAGAGACCATGTAATGCTGTTTTCTTCAATAGCCAGAAGGAAGTACTTGCTTGAGTAGCTTGCAGAGAATAGGCACATCACCTATATTCACTTCTAAAGCCAAAAGCATCTAAAATGTTCCCCAAATATATCTCCCACTTGAATGCTGTGTTACTGCAGAGTCAACATTTAGCTTTTCTTTTGCACAATGTGCATGCCCTTTACATAGATGAAGGCAAAAGGTTAAAGTAAGTTGCATTTTTAGCCAGATTCTATCACTAAATAATGCCTTTTTGTTGTCCGTCATAAATCATTGACCAGGTGCTCAGGTGCATTTGACAATGTAGGGAAGCAGGATATTATCATATTTGGGTGCCTGTTAGTAAATGTACTTGGAGGGATACGTAAGCAGCTTGGAAAGAAATAGTAAATTGGAGATCATTGGCCTAGTTGACATATTTATCTTGCTTCATGCCAGTAAATCTTCCAAAAGGCCATGTAGGATGTTGTCTTATACTCCGTAGTACCAGTTACCAAAGTCAGCCGTGGTAGAGGGGACAGATAATTTACAGGACTTGAGCTTTTCAGCTAAGATTGAAATAGGTATGGATTTCTCTTCTTTAGTCTGTTATATTTACATGTTATACATGTTCAGGGCACTGGAAAATTACCGTTCTCCACAAGGTAGGAGCTGATGGTATGTCATTGCTGTGGTGGTAAACAGTAATTTTCTCTTGATATATGCCTGTGGAGTGACACCTGTACATAAAATTACTTACTGTAGTGTTTTATTTTCAAACTGACTTAAATCTGTTTCACTGAATATAGACTGAGGTAAGTTAAAGAAAAGCATTTTATAGGTTCTTACAGTGATCAGCAAAGGTACAGAATAAGTAAGGGGAGAAATCAGTAGATACCTAGATTGTCCAAATTACTGAGCTCCTCAGCTCTTTCTGCAGTTAAGGAGAAGAAGAGATGCTGAGTGTCTCTGGAAAGAAACTCCTAAAGATGAATCCGGAACATGTATGTTGCTATAGTAAAAATTGTGAACAGTGTCCAATTTTTGAGGTTATTTTTGTTTTAAAGAAAACAAACATACAGAAATATGTGATTTTAGCATTGATTTAGAATGAGGGAAGAATGTTCATTTTGGGGTTGTAACTACTAAAAACCTAAAGTAATTTTTCAGGTGTGACATGATGATTCTAAAAAAAAATAAATAACCAAAAACCCAGCTAAAAACCCCATGACCGTGCCAAGATATATATACTGATTTTACACATTGTAACTCCAGTGACATTGTTAAGTTAACATATTCGTGTGTATTTTTAGAGGATCTTTGATCAAAGCACAGACAATTCTTCCTGCTGATCCTTCATAGTTTAAAATATTGCCATTCCAACAAAAAAGAATGACACCTGAGATGCCTGGAATTAAGATTTCTAATTTTGGATAAATTATCTATTTTAACTGCATCAGTAAAAATAAGTAAATTGTTGTAGGTGCTGTATTTCCAAAATGCCAAACCATCTATTGTTATTATTATTTATTTGGAGAAACAATTATAAAACAGCTTATGCGAGTTGTAAAGCAGCAAAGTTAATCAGTTAAGACTTGGTCTCTAAGGAAGTTCTTATTTTATACTTTGCTATACATTTTTTCCAAGTAAAATAAAAAATGGCAAGTTTGCTCTTGTGCAGCGGGAGCAGAGCAGCCTGTTTGTGTGTCCGTGTGCGTGTAGCCAGCAGCAGCGCTGCATGGCCACAGCCTTTAGCCTGGCTTCCTAAGGAAATGAAACTTCCATGAGCTTGTGGTCTGTTTTACTGCCAGCCTGCTTGGTGATCAGTTTGCAGTTCATCAGTTCCCCTCCTAAATTAGCTTGGAAGCTGATGATTGACTTCGACACTAATTAGAAATCCCCAGCACAGGGAGCTCTGGTGAATCTCGTAGGAATTGGGAATGGATAGGAAAGAGAGACAAATAATCCGTTTGAGTGGAGGGCTGCAGGCTGAGAGAGCAGCCGTTGCCTCTCTGCTTGCTGGGTGATCGGCCATGTATGTGTTGCTGGAAAGCATCCATGATCTGTATTTCCATTGGCGGGCTGGGAGGTGAAGAGATGACATTTAGGGGAGTGACCTAGAAATATTGCAGGAGGAAGTAGCAATGGGGGCCAGCTACAAAGCACAGATGGGACAGCTGATATTATTACAATAGATACTGTCTAAACAACTTTATAGGAACAATCGATAGGAAACAGTGCTTTATTTGTATTTGGGCTTACAGGAGAACGTGTTATTTTATCCACTGACTCACCTCCATGTAGACCATCGCAGGAAGCAGCGTGCAGGCTTTCAGGGTATCAAGTAAAACTCTGGTCCTACCAAATCAGCTTTTGTCATAATACTGACTTATTGCTTTCTAGTGAGGTTTTTGCTCACTGTGGGAATTCTGTAAACTCTAAGTCACGAAAATGGGTAGGAATACGCCTGACTCCGCCACTTCAGAGGCTGTTGCTTGTTTTCCTCCATCAGGCCAGTGCAAAGCACCTTTTTGGAGCAAGCTGGTATTGACCAAATATATTAAATTTTGCACAAACAATAGCTGCTCTGCTTAACTGTGTAACAAATTAACTGAGATCTAAAGCTCTGTGAGTAGACTGCAGAAACGGTCAACTCCTGGCGACAGGAACAGACACCCAGACAGCAAGGCCCGGACCCGGAGCTTTAAAGTTCCCACCTACTCTGCAGGGACATGTTCTGAAAGTCAGTGAAGTTCATGGCAGGTGAGAGGTGTTAGGGTTTACATGTTTGGGAGTGAATTGAACTAAGCTACCATTAATAAAACAATCACTTCCCAAAGTGGCTTGCAAAGGATGCTTTAGATTAGGGTTTCTCACAGTGCAGACCACAAACCCACTAGTGGGTCCTCTACATTGTCTGGTATGAGATGCACATTCCTCCTGCTTATGTCAGGATCAAAAAGAAATGAGGGGATGGAAAACCGAGGAAACAGTGAGAAACTTGCTTTGTGTATGAGGAGAGCAGCTTTCTGTTAGAAAGACCTCCAAAGCTTATGTTTGGATCCTTGGGAAACAATGATTTCATCATCAAATCTAACTACAGAGTGTACCCAAAAGAACCAAAATTAATACAATTACAGGGAACATAAGGTTTAATAACGATGCTGCCTTAATGTGATTAATAAGACTGCTGATATCCCACGTCTTCTTATCAGCCGACTATAACACTGTTTTGTATATTTGTTATCTCCATTATGCGTTGTAGTATGGGTAGATAAATGGAAATACCATGGAGGCGACAGGAAACAAAACAAAAATAATCAAACATGTTTATCACTAGAGCATTAAAATGGCTGCTGTGGCAGACACCAGATGAATTATGCAATACATAACTTAATTCTCTGGGCCACAGATGTTTCATTTTTCCTGCAAGAAGATGATTGAACCTTGAATGACAGTTTCAGGCAGTCTTTGATTGCTCTGTGGGTCACATGCTTGATATGACCTGCATTTGAGTTGCTTTCTACATGCTGTTGCTTTATAAAACATGTAAAATTGACATCATGTTGCCTGCTCAAGGCCAAGTCAGGAGTAATTCCATGCTTTTGATATGCTTTGTGTGCAAGTGAGGGAGAGGGAAGGGTGTCTGTGTTTAAATTCTGGTACGTTATTGAATCAGCTGAAGTCAGGAGAGGGGAATTGCAGCAAGCTCTTTCAATTTGTAACAGGAGGCACTAGGAAATAGAGAGTTTGCCGCATCTGTGTCATCTTGCATTGTTAGAAAATCCTCAGAGCCATAGTATTGGATCAGGCAGTGACTCCTGCTACCCAGGGCATAGCACGGTGCAGATTGGCAGTGCCCAGGAAGGCAGCTGGAAATGTTTGTTCATCTAAATCTGAGCATGAATATTTGGCACAACCTGAACCTGGAGATTGTGTTCCTCACCCTGAGGACTTGACCATGCAAATCTGGTGGGTTTGTACTGGTGCAGTATCTCCATCTCAGGACATTAATGCAGGTGGGATTCAGGCATAAATACATCACAAAATAAACATCAGAAAGTTCTTTCTCCTTTTCTCCATAGTCTCTAAAGGCAGGTCAAAATGATTACACCAGAACTGAATTGCAGGGACTCCTCTCTTTGCCTGCCAGTACTAGAGCCTGCAGGAGCATGAACCCACAGCTCACGAGGTTGCAGACTTCTCACCAGCTCCCTTGGAAGTTAGTGGAAACTGATTTTTTAGGTCCGTCTAAACAAGGTTATTTGTTTCTGCAAATTTCAGGTGCAAAAATTATCTTGTGTCTCAACAGCCTTCTTTGAACTCCTCTGTGGCCCAGAGGATTGTCACCAGTGGTCTGAGGTGGGAGGAAACCCGGAATGATCCAAATCTGGACACTCCTAATTACTGATTTTAACTATGCACAGGGCTTTGCAGGGTAAAGCAAAAATACATTGTGAAAAAGGACATGTTTGATGATGAGACCAGGAGAAAAAGGATTTATTGCATTTCTTTTCCTTTCTGTAATGGGCAGCATGATGGCTGGGCACAGAGTTCACAAGAGACCTGTTCTTGTGGAGAGAAAAACACAATGAAAGTTGAGCAAGAGGTGTTTAAATCGAGGACATAAGATTCATGTTGGCTGTGGTGCGATGTATGTGAATATGTGCCGTGTAAGAAAATGGTATGATCATGAAATAAAAAAGATGTACCATCTATTTATATATTGGGCTACTTTTTAATACCCACCAATTTGCCTTTTCTTTATTCCCGCTACTTACGTTCAGCATGGTTCTTTGGTTTGCAAAGTGTGCCACGGTCATGTGCGTGTAACACCTATGGGAATTGCAGCTCTGGGGTTCTATGAGTTGATACTATCTATTATATATAATTCTTACTTTTGCTCTTTATATTTTATTGAGCATATCAATTAGTGTCACTCATACCAATTTCTCTCTGTAGAAATGATTAAGAAAACACTGCTGATCTTTAGAAACTCTGCTCCCTAGTGTGTCACTGGAATAAAGCTGATTTCTATTGTGTTTAAAACTTTATACCTGCAAACATGATTTTCTTATCCTTGAAATCCTGACTTAAGCCATGAAAGAGAAAACAAAGTGCTGTGCAGGTTTTCTTGGAAAGCAGTTTTTGTATGGGCTGAAAGAGGTTTTATTCAATAGGGTCTTTTCCTTCTAATGATCAAGATGATTGTTTTCTTGTATTGTCCAGGTATTGCTCAATATCTTGGGCTTTATAAGCAGTTTCTTTAATCTTTATCAATATTTGATGATCACTTGATATCTTTCAAGTGCCTAGGACATCGTTTATTTGAAGATCATACCTGCAGCTGGTGCAACTGCTTCATCCTGGTACTTACAATACTAACCTGGTATGGTTAATGAGAAATCTTCGTGTGAGATTCAGTTTATTTTTTCAGCTTGAGTCTGTATGTGGTGCACTGCATGGATACAAGGCTAGCAATGAGAGGAAACAAGAATTAATTCTAATAAACCCCAAAAAACCTGAAAAAGTTAGCATTGAGTCTCTCCCCTTTTTGGTAGGGGAGGAACTTGATTTAGTGTAGGGTAACTGCAAAGAGGGGTCTGGACAGTGTACAGCGGACATTTAACCATTCCCCAGATTAATCCAGATGACGTATTGTGCAATCGCTGGAGCACCTGAAAACAGCGTTTCTTTGATCTCTCAATTTAAAGCCTTCAGTGTTTCACTGCTTAGCAGAGAGAGGATTTTTTCTTCACTTGAGTTCCTAGGAAAGGAAACACCCAATTCATTACTAAAGTTCGTGGATTTATGAATCCCTGAACAGAGAAATTCTTTTACAAGAGGCCTGGATTTATATGACATTGGAAAAAGGATTATCTGATCTGAAGATCCTTAGAGAGTTGCTGTGAAAGAAAATATTAACCTATAGCTCTCGCAATTTGAAAAGTAGATTTGAGAACTTAGTAGTAAAAACTGTGTGAGTTCTTGCCCTCTGACGTGCTGTACTGGTTACGCCGAAATAACTTTTTTTTCTTCTTTCTTTGTACAACCCTTGTGTGTATTACTTTTGGAGGTTGTATTAACAATAAAGAGGGCTTTATCTAATATGGTTGTTTGTTGGATTAGAATCATTATGAATTCTAAAAATGCCTAAACTATGTGTACAGTGATACTTATAAGGTGCAAGAAAAATAGAATTAGTGGTTTTCTCTATTACCTTCTATCAGAAACTTTCTAAGAGCTTCAGAGAAAGTGTTTGGTTCTTTCTTTCTTTTCTAGAAATTAAGCAAGCCAGCACCACGAGTACCTTGGCATGGTCACTGAGGTGCAGGGATTAGATGAGGGCATCTACCAGCAGAGCTTAGAAAGAGTCTTGAATTTGGGTAGGAAATTTGTCATCCTTCTCTTTTGCTTAAAGAAAAAATAAAATTGAATAGTCAAATGCTGGAATGCTCCTGTGCCCTGAGTGAATGCTGTGATCATTGGGCTGCAGGCAATTTTGATGTTGTTTAGTGATCTGAAATTCCTTCCTAGACCCAGGAACCTTCCCTGATAAAAAATATTTTATTGAAACTTGAAAAAATTTAGTGCATGGCTTTGCTGCCTTCCCCCCCCCCCCCCCTTTTTTTTAATGCTCTGGTACTTTTCTTCCCCTCCCAAATGTCCCAAATAACTCTTCACATTTTGTCTTGTGCTAGCAAAGTACTAGGTTATACTGCCTCTAATTTTAAAAGGCTAAGATGTTTACTTAATTTGGCCAAAATCTGATCTGTGACGATCGTAGATACTTGTCACAAGTAGGGTTTTTCTTTTTTTCTTAATTAAACATAAATGTACATTAGTTGATAATGTATGCTTTTAGTTTGAAATTGCCTGCATAAATGTTTTAGTAATTAGAACATTTTAACAAGCCCCAGTGGCTCCATATACCGATTGCTCTGACCAATAAACTTATACATGTTTTTAAAGAAAATAAATGTGTGGGAAAAAATGTTGTTTGTTTTTTGCCAAACCAAAACATCAATCTGCCCTGCTAGTGAAGTTTCTTGGCCATGCCACTGACTGCAATTTCAAAAGTGTCATCTGTATTTTTCATTTCTTCCATATATAAAGAATCCAACAGCCGTTTCCTTCAAGGTTCAGTAAGTTTGAATGTTTGGGGGGCTGTAGCCACAAGATTTGGCAAACCATTCACTTGTCATGTTAATAAAAAAGGAATTGTTTCTGCCTCTTTAAACTAGTATCTAAATGAAGGAGTTGGATCAACTGGATTTTAATCATAAAGTCCAGATTCTTCTTGCTTGCAAGTGAAGAGCTTCAAGGTGTTGAGGGTTTTCATCTGATTTAATTTTATTTAGAAAAAGAACTGAGCTTCTTCCATGTTACCAATTCTTGAATTTTCTTGCTTGTTATGCAGTTCAAACCTAATCGGTTATCCTGATCTTAAGAAAATTGAGCCTTTCTGCAGTTTTTATTTCCCATAAGCAATTGAATTGAAAAGTGGGGTGTTTGGGTTTTTTTAAACTCCTTAAGTTGTTTTTTTAATAGATGGCATGTTAGCTTTGAGGGCTCTTTTATGATTGGTAAAAGGTTATACCTTGTAAAATCTATAGCTTTTAATGCGTTTTGTTTTTCACTTCAAACATTGGTAGCAGGAGAAGAAATAATAGAATATTTCATGGTCATGGTGTTTCAACAGTTCAGATTCTTTTTACTTGGTGATGCTTATTCTCTAGTTCCAAATGCTTCAACTTAAAATTTTGATTTCATAAATTCCTTAGCGTGAAAGTGTTGCAACTTAGAACAAGCTGTCTGTAATAGAGACTGTCTTGCTTACATGATTACTTTTCCTCTAACACAGAGGTTATAAGGAATTAGATCAGATAAATAATTATACTATCTGTGGAATGAGAAGACACAGGGTGGATAATATTAGTTCCTGAAAACAGCTTTTACCCACTCTTTTTCTCATAATCTGTTTTAATGTTAAGAAAGTATCACCCTTGACAAACCTTGAATAACGTTGGGTTGCAAATAGAACTCTGCTGTAAAACACCGTAAATATCAGTGTATTTTAGCAGAAGGTCGTCTTGTTACTAGTTGTCCTCATTCTCTGTATGTATCTGAAGAAAGAGAGAACTTTGGTGTTTTTCTCCTTGCCTTCAGCTCTTAGGGTAATGGGGGAATCCAGGCACTCACAAGAGGCCAAGTTGCATGTTGCTTCAGGGACGAAGAAAGTTAAAAGTAAAATCATCAGATCTGTGTCTCTTATAAGTGGGTTTAGTTCACACAGAATTACTTCGGTCAGAAATTTATGGTCAGTATAACCACAGATTTGCTAAACTTGGCCATTGTTCCCTTCAAGGTTCCCACCAGATTTTCAATGCAAACCTGCAGGACAAGGTGCTGGCAGGCTTGAGCTGGATGGTATTTTGCCTGTCAAGTAGTTCCGTTGAAATAAAGAGAAATAAATAGGAAGAGCTGAAAATGAGCAAATGTGGCGGGTGGTGAATACATCAAAAATTACCTGTGTGGGACTAATTCAGTGAGCCAAAGTGGAGTTTCCTCGTACCTTGCAGGTTTGAATTCGACACGGTGCTTTGTAAACAATAAATCAATGCAAGTTGTTTCTGTGAGTGCATAAAAGGTGTGAGAACTGTAATTTATTTTATAATAAATACTTCTGCTGAGCAAACAGTGAATGTAGCTATTAGAGACTTTCTCAAATAAGTGATTTTAGACTGCTGAGTGCCAGCTACTGATGTGGTAGCTGAGCTTTTAAAATGAAAAGACCAAATTCCTTTTGAAAATTCTTCTGAATGCTGTTGACACTTGTGCTAGGAAAGAATATAGAGTAATTTAATTCATTACTTCACTTAAATACAGCATTTATGGTTGCAGCATTAACCTCCATTGGTGTGCAGACTGATAGGCTGGAGATGGTTTGCTTGAATTTTTTTGGAGATGTTGCATCCTTTTATTAGGTGTGCAGAGACAGACTGTGTGCAGAAAAGCTAGGTAGAAAAAATGTAGGAGGGAAAGGGGAGTTCAGGATCAGTCAGCTGGTGTGTCTGGATACAAGGACAAAGGGACAATTTTGCCCTTGGCTACAGTTTGACACTTCTGCTGGATTCAGTCAGAATTATCTGTGCACGCTGAAGGGCAGAAATGTCATTTTTATGGCGTTCTATATCCTTGGTCGCTTTTTTTGGTAATTGGCTGCGTATACCAGTGCTGTAATAGAGCTCTTAAATCCTGACCCCAGCCGAAATGGCATACAAATACCGGTATTAATACCTCTGTCCATTTTAAATACAGGATTGTCCTGGGTCCTTCCACCTCATTTTTCAGGCACTGTCCTGTGTTTCAGCCTGTTTTACTGGTAGCCACACACCTTTCCACTGGCCTGGGGTGCTCCTCTGCTTTACTGCTCTTAGTCCCATCTCCCCTTGGTCCTTTGGCCTTGGACATCCCTCTGTTTCTTCTTTCGCTCTGCTGTCTTCATCTGTTTCCCTACCCTTGGCTCCCTTCACTTGCTTCTGTGACCTTTAAAGGTGGTTGAGGGTCCTTTGATGGGTCCCCCACACTTCTGTCCTGTCCTGCTTATCCCTTCTGCATCAGTCTCGGCTTTTTTCCTAAAAAAAACAAAACAAACAAAAAAAAACAACCCACAAAAAAACCAGTTCCCTTGGCTGAACTGAAAAACATCCCTTCTGCTCCCAAAGCAGGGCGCTCTTCCTCTCCCAGTCTGAGGGGTTTGTGCTTCTGAGTCCTTTGCTCTTCCCAGGTTCTGCAGTTTTTCAGACCTTTGGCTGATACCTGGCACCCCCTGTTTGGGAGGAAAGGCAGTGATTTTATTGTTCTCCAAACCCTACAGAGAAGCGCGGGGAAACTGAATTCACTTAAGATGTAGCCAGCGTGTTGGGATGGGACATTCCCAGCTCTGATCTGGGAGGCATGTGACATAATCCAGACATCATTTACTGGCTCCATATAACCTGAGGCATTCACACATAAATTCAGCCTGAATGCATAAGCTTATATAAAGAGGATCCTTAAACTATCCTGGCTAAAAATATTTGTAAAATGCTGGGAAACTTCTTTTTTTTTTTTTTTTTTTTGGTGTGTGTGCGTTAGGATGATCTTTTCCCTCTTATCTCTGTTACAGATACATAGTGGGGTCACTTGCATGTTCTTAGGGACATCTTTTCCATGTGAAATACTGTAATTTCTGTAAGTGGGTTAACAAGTATTTTGGGGCTGGAGTCTAAACCAAAAGATGTTTCACAACTACAGAGGCTAAAGAGATCAAAAGTGTTATTGTAGGCTTATGTTAACGTGCCCAGGTTAGTCTTCTGGCTACTCCCTGCACACTTTTGAGTCCTTATTTGTCCAAGGAGTGATTGTTCAATTCAGTAACTAATGTCTATTATTTATTATTAATTCAAAACATTGTGTGCATGATTTCTTTCCAATGTAAGAGCGCATTAGCTTCTCCGGCATAAGAAAACACATGTTAATCTGTTTTCCATTATTGTCCAAAAGATTTTTTCAAAAGGCAATTCATGTTGCCCCGACAACATTAAAGGCTGTAATTAAAAATGATTTTCCATTAATTTATATACATACACATTTACTTATTAAGATCTTTCACTGCATTTCCCTAAGTGTGCACGCAGAAACCTAAAATGCTGTTGAAGAGTAACTCAATATTCAGTGTAATGATCCAGTGTCGAGTGTGCCAGTACCCTGATGTATTTCAGTTAACCATCTTTCCCAGCAAACACCTGCATAGAAAAATGGATCTTCTGTGGGATCAGCAGAAAAACAAACCCTGACTTTTCTGTATCAGCAGAGGAAGGGAATTCCAGTATTTCACAGCTTTTACTGATAATGATCTGCTACAGATTAAAAACAAAAAACAGACATTATGGTGTTGGCAGATTGCAAAAGGACTTGCTGGTTAAAGCTGCTGTTCATAGGAGATGAGGATAGTGTTTATTGCTTCCATATGGTCCAGAGATGTAAGACAGGCAAAATGTCTGGAGAGAAGTAATATGTCTTATTATATTGATACAGAACATACCTTTAGGTCTGTAAGCCCTTCTTCTGGTACCTTTCACAGGTGAGAGCATGAGTGTGAAATATTTGCCCATGATTCGGCATGATGATAAAAAAAGATTGCTTGAGGATTGGATCCATTTGTGTGATCGAAGTCTTAGAAGTGCTGGGGTTTTTAAAGGGTCAGGGCTGGTAGCTGCCACCTAACACACGTATGTGAAGGATCTATTTTTCCTTGACTATTTGTATAATTTTCAACCCTTTGATGTCCATATTCAGCTTTGTAAAGTGCATTAAGAGCCTGAGCCTACGTTTAGAGTTTCATAAATTTGTGTCAAAAAAAATTTCCAAATAATGTAAAATTAAATTTCTTGATCTCTTTGACCTCATGATATTTTTTTTTAGCCAAATTTAGAACCAAACTTCTAGGCATGCTGAAACAGAAGAGTAACAGGCTACTTTTGTGTACCTGTGTGCAAGTAGTTAACTGAAGAACTATAGTCTTTGACTTCTCCATAGTTATCACTTGTGAAGCACCTTTACACACCTTTACATGTAGGAAAGATGACACTGCCCTTCTGCAGAAGGTTGGGGAGTAAGATCTTCAAAGATCTAATGAATATGCTCAGATATTGATATGCTTATTTCACTGCAAAAAGGGAACAGGCAAAGGAATTGGAGACTTGCAAACCAGTCCACAGGGCTGAAACCCAAGAGGATTTCACCAGTCAAAAGATTAGCTGATCAGTCTGTGTCCTTTTAAGAAAATACTGAAAATTGATATTGTTTGTATGAATGTTGCAATTGTACTGTGCATGAACTCATATAGCAGGCATTCTTCATATGATAACAGCACTTCTGCTCTCTTGTTCTCCCAGGGCTGATGAAATCGAGATGATCATGACAGACCTTGAAAGAGCAAATCAGGTATGATTTTAAATGAGTCCCTCATAAAATCCTAAGTGTGACTTTGATTTTTTTTTCCCCTTCCCTTTTGGATTTCATGACAGTTCTTTTATATGCACTTAGCAGTTGTAACTGCGTAGAGTAAGAAAATATGCAAATTTAGAGAAAAATACAGCTCTTTAGGGATGCTCTGTAAGGATTGTATGCACAGTAGAACAGTGCTTGCCATATATTTACCTTCTAATAATTTAAATTTAAGTTTCCCACTATAGTTACTCTTGGGTTTATGTTTCTAAATCCATCATGTTGGCCCGTATTTGAACATGCAGGTGACTGGTTTACCCAAATTAAAGGGTCTCTGCCCTGCAGCAGTGGCAGGGCTGCTAGCAGCCTGACCTAGGGAGGCCCAGCCTTCTGCTGCAGCTCCAGCTTTTGTGGACTTGTCTGGACTTTTCTTTTTTCTTCCTTTTCTGATATGTTTTATTGGCGTATTAATTTTTAGTGAGGGTTGGATCAGACTGTGCCATGCAGGAGAACAAAGAAATTGTAATTTGTTCCTGCAGATGCTAATTTGGTAGACTGTGAAATGTCTCTCCCACGTTCCCTCACAGTGCACATGCTCCTGAGAAAGTGGCACAATCATATGGAACTTTTTAAAATAAAAAGTTTAAAAAAACCAAACCTAACACCCAAGCAAAGTGCCCTCCTGGTCCAGTCTGTACTTTGAGTGACCACTTGAGGTGTTGAAAGAGATGTGTATAGACATGCAGGATACACAGGTGATATATGCAACAGGTGATGGTTTCACAGAGGGAAACCTCAACCAGGCATTTGTTTATCAGTGAACTTCATTAATCAATACTGTCAGGTAAGATCAGCAATTACAGATCTTAAGTCTCTGAGATTATGGTTTTATAATCCAGCTGAAGCTTACCTAAGAGCCAGCTCGCTTCCGGGAAGAGTAGCTGCACCTCCTTCCCCACCACGCGGTCCTGCTTCACGCCTCGTGCTGTCAGTAGTGCTTGTCAAGCCGCACCATGACAGACCAGGTCACTGATCCTGTTAAAAACTAACCCCCTCTCCAGCTGCTGTTTTGTTTTGTCTTTTTCCTTTTGCGAGATCAGCTTTCAGCCCCCACACTCCCCTGGTGCAGCTGACAAGTACAGCAAGTATATTGTCCCTTGCATTAGTTCATAGAATCACAGAATGTCCAGAGTTGGAAGGGACCTACAAGGATCATCGAGTCCGGCTCCTGTCCCTGCACAGGACAACCCCAAATTCACACCATGTGTCTGAGGGCGATGTCCAAGTGCTTCTTGATTATCGCCAGGCTTGGCGCCGTGACTGCCTCCCTGGGGAGCCTGTCCCAGTGCTCCACCACCCTCTGCATGAAGAACCTTTTCCTAACATCCAACCTAAACCTCCCCTGGCACATCTTCCTGCCGTTCCCTCGGGTCCTGTCACTGGTCACCAGAGAGAAGAGATCAGCGCCTGCCCCTCCTCCTCCCATTGTGAGGAAGCTGCAGACCGCCATGAGCTCTGCCCTCAGCCTCCTCTTCTCCGGGCCGAACAAACCAAGTGTCTTTAGCTGCTCCTCATACAGTTTTCACTCTAAACCCTTCACGCACTTTGTGGCCCTCCTCTGGACACTCTCTAGCAGCAGCTTTATATCCTTGACGTCCTGTGGCGCCCAAAACTGCCCACAGCGCTCGAGGTGAGGCCGCACCAGCGCAGAGCAGAGCGGGACAATCCCCTCCCTCAAACGGCTGCAATGCAGTGCTTGATGCATGCCGGGACACAGTCGGCCCTCTCGGCTGCCAGGGCACGCTGTTGGCTCATGTTCCACTTGCCATTGACCAAACCCCCAGGTCCCTCTCTGCAGAGCTGCTCTCCAGCCTCTCGCTCCCCAGGCTGTCTGTATATCCAGGGTTGCCGTGCCCCAGGTGCAAAATCCGGCACTTGCCCTTGTTAAACTTCACACAGTTGGTTGGGGTTTGCACAGTGGGTTTTTAGTTCTGTCAAAGAACTTTTGTATACGGCATTAAGTACTTGTGAAAGTACTAGTAATTATTTGAAAAATCTGTAGACTTTTTAGAAATGGTGTAGGTGTTAAAGACGTTTTGGTAGAATTATTTTGTGGTTTTTGCAAAGGCAGTACATTTTGCAAAGTTGTAGCAATGATTTACCAGGTAGGTTTTTTCTTTTCTTAGAGTAGAAAGGTGGCTGTAGTTAAAGAACGGGTATTTCTGATTTCCTCATTGCCGTACTAAAATTGAATATATCTATTTATAGAGAAATGCTGAAGGTATTTTCCTATCTAACTGGAACAAACCTGCAATGTGGTTTTTGGTTGTTTTTTGGGGTTTTTTTACTTACTGGATTTTTTTAAATTAGTTAAAATTTATAACTGCTTATGTGAATAACCCTTAGTTTGGTTGTAATTCAGCAGACTCTGAATCTGTATGTAAATATCAGTGTGCAATTCATCTGAGCTGTTGTAAAGCCAGAAGAGGTGATTCTAGCTCCCCTCTCCCCGTTTCCCCCTCCTCTGCTTCCCCCTCCTGGCTGCTGCGGTCCTGTCCCCTCCCTAACAGCAGCTGGGGAACCCTTCGTTGAGTCCATGGAGCTCAGTAACTGCTGAAAAGCCTGAATTTGGGGTGAAGGGACCAAGATTGTCTTCTGTGGGTTTAGCAAATTGAGGCGGCTCAAAAAAACATCGGAGAAGCAGCTGTGCCGAGACGGGGGACACGAGGGGAGCGTGTGGCCTCGGAGGAGACAGGGAAGGAAAAGTTCACTTGGTGCAGGAGCAGCGAGCTGCTGGAGTAGCTCAGCTGATCTGCTGAAACATGCCCATAGTCCTTGTCTTGTGTGATGCTTTACCTTTATAAAACACTTCTATAAATTATAGCTAAGTAATCTTCGTAGCAGCAATTCCTGTGTTTTACCTCTTTATAGCCGAGAAAAAAATTGGAAGACATTAAATCCATTGCACAGGCCAGAAAGTGAGTTTGCATCAGGCTGAAGTGTTACAATTGCAGAAACAAGTACTTAACATAATTATGTATTTAATAGTTAAATTAACATTTCCTTTTACCATTTAGTAAGTACTTATTCCCTGTTATTAAGGCTACCTTTAAAGAGTAATGCTCAGCATGGCTCCTGCTTTGAGGATCGACTGCCTTGCTGATTTTGATGTGATGTTTTGCTGCTCTGGAATTAACACTGACCCAAATGACTGGGATTCGGAGCAGAAATTTACAGTACAGCAAAATGTTTCCACTGAAAAATTGAAAAATATTTGCTGTAAGTTTTAAAATATCTGATATTTCTTGAAAATCCCTTTCTCAATTACTGCCCTTTTTAAATCCAGACCTGGCATTTCAGAACCTCCCTTGCTTCATGTGAGGACACCTCTCTGACTCTTAAGAGGTGGGGAGTGCCATTTCCCTCTCCAGTTCTGCAGTAACAAGAGGGTCGGCGTACTCATTGACGTTGGTCCAGGTGTCCGTACTCTGGGTGATGAAAGCCATGGGGACCGAGTTGATGTTGTAACTCCCACCCTCATGCCCTGTTGGGTGAAGCATGGGCTATTCTTCTTAGTCGTTGGACTCCATCACCTCTCTTCCCACCATTTTTTCCTCAGTTGGATCCTCAGATAGTTTCATGCAGGAGCTTTCCGGGCTTGTTAGTGTGCTATCATCCCCAGAAGAAATTACTAGCTCATAGAAATAATTACCTTTAAATACCAGTGAGCTTTGCAATTTTCTGCTTAGAAAGAAAAAGGGCTAGTGACCACAAAGCTCAGTTTCTCTCCATTGTGTTGTTAATTCAAGGTATAAACTGAATTTTGCTCCAAACCTTAACCCTAACCAATGAGAGAAATGAATCCCTCACTTGGGCGGAGCAAGCTGGGGTGGAGGGGTTTGGAGGCGGGTGCTGGAGGTAGCGATGTGGGGGCAGCAGGGCTGCTGGGATGACAGCCCTTTCTCAGCTGCTAATCCAGGCACTCAGTGTGGTTAATCCAAGAGTTTGAGTGGGGGTTTGCAGCAGGGCTAGCCTCATTCAGACTGACAAAGCTCAGAGTAATTTAAGTACACCAGCTTAGGCCGCCTGTTAGGGTCAGGCGGGTCCTGGCTGGGAGCTGGGTGTCAGTGGTGGCCTGGGGAATAACCCTTCCACTTTAAAGACTTGAGAGGTATGAACCAGTAGAAAAAGGACAAGAACAGTACATTAAAATGGCTGGTCTACCTACGCCTGCCTCAAGAGAAGCCATTAGCTCCGTGATGTGTAGCTTTAGCAGGGGTGCAAAGTCTGAAGCCAAGAGCCCCCACTTGCTTTAGCAGTAAGATTGGACTGCACCATCTGCATGACGGCAGAATTGCTGTGGGCAGCGGCAGCGGGGGTCTGTTGTCCCTCTCTCTTTTCCTCCTCACCCCCGAGGCTGTATGACTTACATGGCTTGAGTATATAAAGGGCTGAAGTCAAAATATAACTAAATGTTATAACTAAATAACTATTCTCGCTTTACTGACCTGCCAGCTCGATAACGAAAATAACCCGAGAGTTCACCCTCACATTTCCATGAAGATTTAATAATCCTGTAGTTTGGGGAAGGGACTTGTTTTATTAAGATTTCATTTTGCACAATAAATCACTGCATATTTTCTGATATGCTATGAAGTATAATAATAAATAATTAAAACTAAACTACCCTTACTTGTCAAAATAAATGATTTATCAAAGTTTTCGATATAGCATCTTTGAATTTTTTATTATTTGATTCCCGGAATATTATAATTTCTAATCAGTGAAGTTAATGAAGCTCCAGTGTACTTTTCTGCATTTGCAACAGTTACAGTTGTGTGAATGTATATTTTACACAAATATTTATGCTTAGCACTTTTCTGTAGCATTTCAAGTTTACACCTTTCTCATAAGTGCTTATGGCAGTAGGTCACGAATCTTTGCGATCACAAATTTATTCAAATGAATTATCCTTCTGTTTCTATACTACATCTAGCAACCTGGAATCACCCAGATGTGCATGAGAAAAACTGAGGTTTCTGTTGAAAAGAATAATTGCTATGTTGTGAAAAAAGAATTATTTTGGAGTGTTAAATTTAAAAAAAAAAAAGAGAGAGAGGCTCATTTTAAGGTTTTAATATTGAGTCTAAGTTTGTGGTTTCATGTCATTGAGGTATTCAGGTCTGTTTACTGGCTTTATGCATTCAGTTCACGTTGGTTTTAAAAAGGAAAAGTCTAATGGGCTTAGTAATTTAGGGTTTCCTGGAAAAAAAGTTCATTTTCGTTTTTAAAAGAGAAAGAGAAGAACTTCCGTTACAGTTGGTTGATCCTGGGTTATTGTATTTTAATCTTGAGGAGGAGGAAGCAGGCTCAGAGATAGGTATCCTTAGATTTTGGGAGTAGTAACAGGAAGGAGAACATGGGATTTTTTTTTTTTTTTTTTGGTAGAATATATTGTGAAAGATATAGAAAAAGAATTAATTTTTTTTTCCCCCTGTGTCTACGCCATGTTATCCTTTGGAAAAGCAAAATGTTTCCATTGGCTTTCTTTACATTTTCACAGCGCTGATAGTGCTCCCAGATTTCTACTTCTTATTTTTTCTGGGGAAAGAAAGTCAAATATAGAAACTTGTTATCAATAAAACAAGAACTGTTCCTTCTAAAATATATAACCATTTATTAAAGAATCTAGACTCGATCAGTACCATTTATTCCACAGAAATGTAGTCTTAGATTTTAAGATCTGTAGAGGAAGATTTAGTGAGTTTAAGCATTTTTCGGAACCAAACTACCTCTGAAATACATAGAACAGTGTCTGCTACAGAAGCAGAAGGAAAACCTCATCAGGGCATTTTAGCAGAAATGCTGTTCTCAGGATTATTTTTTTATTTCATCGAGTATGGTACCTTTATCTCTAACAAATCACATTGGAAAATGGTTTGAAAAGATATTCCCACTAAGTGAGATTGCTATAAAATATGTATGTTTTTGAGCAGCGGATGGAATAAATTCTCCTCTTTCACTTAGCAACACAAATGCAACACAATATAGGTAGTGCAAGTGCTGCACTGACCCACCCGTGGTAACAAAACCAGTGACAAGGCAGTCCTTGTTTTTATGTTTCCACAGAGAAGCGTATTCATCTTGACATGACTCCTTCGTCTGCACCAAGGGTAGCACAGATACTGCCCGCAAATGCTGCCAGAGTATTTGCTTTTTATTCCTGACTCCCTTTGCAATGAACAAGATCGTCTGCTATTGTGATGTGCCATAGCCCCGCTGCATTCAGCGAAGTTACGCGGTTTGATAGCAGATGTAGTCATTCAGTTAATCCTGTGATTTCACTATCTGTGAAATGGGAATAATAACATTTACTTTATAAAAAGTGCATTGAGATCCTTGCATGGAGAAGTGCTGTATAAAGGCAAAATATGGTTAATATTATTTTCATACAAACACAGGAGTTTCCTGTAAATTATTGGCTTTCGCTTGGGAATACATTTATCTGGCAGCCTTTCAGTGTGCAAAGGAAAGTGCAGTAGCCCGAAGACAAGAATGAAGACAACCCAACCTCTTCTGTTTGTTGGAGGTTTTTTCTTTTTTTTTTCATGTAATTCTCCATTGCTGGAAAAAATAGGTGCCAGAGCCCTGAAGAGTCTTTCATGTCACAGATTTTCTGATAACTTTGCTGTTGTTCTCTGAAAGCTAGGGTCATTTAAAGGTTTTAAAATAAATTCTTATATCTCAAAAGTTAAAAAATTAAAGCACATTGAAGCAGTGTGCTTTAATTGATCTTGTACTCCAAGAAACACAGCTTTCGTGGCAGCTTGCAAGTAAGAATGTCAGCTTCAAGCGCTTAAAACCAAGCATGGTGATTACTGCCATAACCAGGCTCATTAACTTCAGCAGAATTAGTTGTGATAATATACTCTTCTAGCCCATAGGTAGATTTTGCCATGTATAGCACTGAATTTAGCATGTAATAAGGAAATATAGTTTGGATGGTGGAACTTTAAGAGAAAGGTTATACTTTTCTGCTTGTAAGTATCTCATTTTGCTGTTCACACCACTGGTCTTCGATCAAATTAACATTTTACTGTAAGTAGAAGAGCACTCAGTTCATGCTATTCATTATCCTGTCAGAAAACAATGAGAATAATTTAAACTGGATATATTTTGTAAGGCTTTTTTTAATTTTTTTTATTTTTTTTTTTAATTGGAAAGCGCATGGCAGCATTACAAGCATGACCTACTGGCTCCACTGTGAACAGTACAATATTTACATGCTATATTAAGGCGAATGAAAGTATCCTGAAATATTTTGTTACCAGAGAGGTAGCTCGATGCTGGAAAAACAGCGGTATGGAAATTAGGAGGAGTTGTATGACTGAGCTATCCAGAAAAATAGCATTTTTAGAGAATGCTGGATTTGTGTGATCTCTCTCAAGACCAGTAGCATGACTGTCACTGGTCATCGTGCTTTTTCTAGGCTGTGCATCGTAGATTTGGAAGTAAGAAACAAAGAGTTTTAGCACTGACTGATGAAAAGTAACTGTACTATGAGATACATATTTCTTAGCCGAAGTGGGATAGTTTCACACAAAGAGAAGGTTGCGTGAACTTTCCAGTGGCTCCAAGTTGTGCAAGATTGCTAGGTTTTAGCCATTTTCCTTACTGGGCGTCTGTCTCTGGCTGCACTCTCTTTTCTTGTTTCAGGAGAAATTGTTCAACCATTTCTAAGAACAAGATTAGGAAAAAAAATCCAGTTTTCCCCACATGTTACGAGTTGGTCTTGCTGTTTTGGTGAGGAGCCTGCTGTGCCCGTATTTAACAGAAGGGGCTTGGCACTCGATGAGGGAGGGTTTGCCTTTTTCTCAGGGTTGTATCTTCTGTTGCTTCAAGTAGCAAAAGAAAAAAAAAACGCCCCAAGTTTGGCTAGCCTATAAGCGTCTGAAAAAAAAGCCAAGTTCACACAAACTCAAGAGAATCTGGTTTGAATTTGTCAGCTTTGATGTCCGTGCCTGTCCCAAGCATGCTGCAGTCTATCACTGCGCCAGCTGGGTGAACATTAACTAGCCAGGTTTTTCTTCTCTTGGTTGTAACGTAAGGTTCAGTGCCGCTTTGAGGGGGAGCACTGAGAGGGGAGACGCTCCTCCAGGCTGCCACTGCCGCAGCGGGGAGACGGGCAACATCCTGAGAGCACGGAGAGTGGGAAGTGGAGAGGGGGTTCGTGCTGGGGAGGGAGGGAGGAGAAGGACTGGGACGGGGCTGCTATGAGGACATTTGGAGAAGAAGCAACGAGGAAAAGAGGAAGGAGGAAATCGTGGGGGTAAGACAAATTCTGGAAGTTTGTGTGTATTCGTTAGGTCGTGCGAGGTGCGAGCTTGCTTTTCCCTCCCTGAAGCTAAAGGCACAGTGAAGCTCAGAGAAGACAGAAACAGTGCTTCCAGTGGCCAAAATGAATTGGGAAGGGGACAAAGTGACAAGCAGAGATGTGTAGGAGTCCGAGTGGCAGCACCAGAGGTTTTTGCAGGGGAGCAGCACCACAGCCGCTGTATGGGGCGTCAGGTGCAGGCGAGCGGATGAGAAACGGCCAAACACAGCCCGAGCCGCGTGGTGAGGTTGTGGTTGACCCTGCCGTGCAGAGCACCTGAATGGAAATAGGCTGGGGGCTTGGGGAACCCATATAGCTCGGGATGGGGGGTTGTGCCAGTGCATTCATTAATGCTTCTGAAGCACTTAGATCCTTTGATGGTGGAAACCAGAGCACAGCCTGTGAGGAAGCGATTAATCCTATCTGCAGAGGAGGGTGGGATTAGTTTGCAGTAAATAAGCCACAGAGGTCACACACGGAACAAGGAGGACAAAGCAAAATATTCACTCACTGAGCAATATTCATCCCGAGAGCTGAATGAAGTAGGGGGTCTCGCTGGAAAAAAGCAATAGCGTGTTACTGTGCAATTCCAGCCTGCCTCCCAAAGCCCTGCGCACAGGGGGTGGCCGAATGTACCTGCGGCCTTGGGGTTGGCTTTTCCAAACTTTTAAGTGTAAGTAATTTTGAAACTACTGTTCTTTTAACAGGTTTTTGTGTGTAATTTATAATTTATATTGCAATAGCACCCAAAAGTGCTTTCCAGACACTGAACACATCTATAATTCTGGCTCTAAAAAGCTTCCATTCTGGAAAAAAAAAGAGAAGAATTGACCAGTATTTCCCAAACAGAATTGCCCAAAGTTTCTGTTGATGTATTTTTAAGAATGCATAGCATGAAATCTTGTCTAATATTATTCACAGGATTACAACAGGTGTTCTGAATTGGCTGGGGAAGCTATGCAGAAAGGGCAGCTGACAGCTTACTGTATATGCAGATGTAACATCTATTAGAAATATCCTCTGTGGTTTGCTTGCATGCAAGCTGAATAGATTCTCAAAACAATGCTGCTGTGAATGGAAGCCATCAGCAGAATTGCTTAAGGCTGCAAAAGCCATTACTTATACAGCAGTAGATGCAAGAGCGAGTGCCACAGTGTAGTAACTTGTCCTGCTTTGCTGGAGTTGTTTAGCAGTTATTAGATCAATATATGTACATCCACATCTAATAAAGTGCAAGAAAATAATTTATCTCAATCTGTGTTGTTGGCTCAGGTTTTTTATCCTAATATTATCTGGCTGCATAAAAAATATAAACTTTCTCTTTTTGTGCCTTTTTAATGCTGCTACAATTTTCATGCACAGAGTAGGTTGTGTCCCATGCTCTGATTATTAGAGCCATGTTACTGTACGTTTTACAATTACATTTTAATTACAGCCGTAGAACCTATGCAAAATCATTTAATATAATGTTGTGAGCAAATAACACAGATGATGCATTTAGTATTTGATTGCTCTTAGTTTACTGATTGATTAAACATGCAGACAGAGTCTCTGCTCTGACTAGTAAGTCAAAGACCATGCACACACAGAGGGGTATAGGTTTTATATTCACTCTTTTAGATGACTTGGGTTTTCAAAAGGATTAGCTGAAAAAGCAGGGAGTCTGGCACACAGAAATATGGCCGTTTTGGTGCCTTAAAAATGAGTTTATTATGCAGTAAAGGAAGGGACCCGTCAGTGTAAAAGTTGGTCAAGAAAAGTTTTGACCATGATTGGTGGCAGTTCATGGGTTTGGAAGAGTTGGCGATATGGCTTGGAGGTGGAGATAGAAAATTATTTTAGCTATTTTCTGCTGGAAGTGCAGGATGATTTGCATGGAGTGGCCCAGGTGAAAAGCAGTCATTACTCAAGGAGGTAAGCAATGTGGTTTTATAAAAATAAAACAATTTTTTACAAAGAGGAGAAAGTCTGACCAAGGGGAGTATATACTGTAAAAACAACCAGGTTTGTTCCACTTTCTTAACAGAAGCTTATACACAGTTATGGAAAGGACTTTGCTGCTATTTATTGCCTGAAGTTACTGATCCATCTGTCTCTACCCAAACTCTTGTACAGACAATCTTTCCTCATAATTCTGCCTTTCTCCTTTCTATTATTATTCAATATTTGTATGAGAATTTTGTCTGGTAGCCAAGTCACGGGCTTATCAGATATTGCATAAATCCTCAGCAGTTGGTAACTGATCTGTGCAAAATTGTCAGTTTAGGGTTAAATATTGTTGAATAAATAGACCTGCTGAAAGAACAGAATCTAACAATTCATGTTTTGGGAAATAATTACTGAAGAAAGACAGCCCACAACATTGTATGTGTGTTAGAGAGAATGGTCAGAATATTTTTAATTCAGCATTTACCCATGAGAATTATTCCCATGAGGAACCTTGCAATAAAATCTGCTTGGTCTATGAGAATAGAAAGAAATTGAATAAAAAGACTCCATTTCCACTTGTATTTATTCAGTCTGGGAAATTCAGTGGGCCGCAGCATTAGTATCAGCAGGGGATTCCTTGCTCCTAGCGTTAAATTACTGTCATAATCGCTCAATTATTTCTTCCTTGTACTGTTTAAAATAAAAATCCATCACATTCTATGTTTTTTTCTAACATTTATTAGGTTGAGTGTTTAGGAAAATCAATTATATTCAGTCAGGCATGAATTGATGAATGTTCTTGTAATAATTGTCAGTTGTTAAACTGAATGTACTTTCTCTTTTCACCCCTTTTCATTTCCTTCAGAGGGCAGAGGTGGCTCAGAGAGAGGCAGAGACCTTAAGGGAGCAGCTCTCGTCAGCCAACAAATCTCTCCAACTTGCTACGCAGATCCAGAAGGCACCTGATGTGGTGAGAGAAAATATTTACTGACTCTTACAGGTTTCTGACATTCTTGCAGTACAGCTCTTTCAATTTATGCTCGCAGCTATAAAAATATCTGTTTGGAGTAATATTTTAACTGCAATGGAATTGTATTCCTTTGGGATTGCGGTTTGGTTAGGCTTCTAAGGAGGTTGGTGGCTGCAGAAGACCACGGGAAGGACAGAGGTCGCTCTGCTCCGTGGTGACTGGTACAGTGCTCCGTAGCTCTCCACGGCTGCCGGTCCAGGCAGATAGCAGCAACTCTCAGAAATTATTTCACATTGGTAAGAGTCTCAGCAGAGAAGAAAAGAAAGGCAGCAGAGTGGTATAATAGAGAGTGCCTTGGTGGGCCATCAGCACATGCCTGCCTGGGGGCACAGCAGAGGTGCGGAGCTTCAGACCAAGGGGACCGACTTTGCGCAGAGCTGGTTGCGTTAGCGGGGACCTGCTGCCTGCCCATTTCTGGGTCTTGTTATTCTTAGTGCATGGGCTGTCAGAGGAACTAGAAATAAATTCTGTATCATTCCAGTTTTCATTGAATATATCTAAACTGAGAATTACACCTATAAATTCAGTAAAAGAAGCTTAGAAAATTGAGAAGATACCCTGTACTCCTAAAGGTTTGGCTGCTTGTTGCCTTCTCTGTGCGTTTCTAAGTAAAACAACCACTGCTGTTTGGGGAGGTTGGTAGTGCTGACTCTGCTGATCGGACCTTGCGGGCACAGAGTGCTATTACAGGACTCCAGCTGGTCCTGGGTTAACAGGTATCACAGATGAGCAGGCAGATTATTTTGATTTTTGTTTGCCAAAGGAGAAATAGGAGTATTTAAATGTAAATATGCAATTAAGTGAAATTTAGTCTACTTCTAAGCAGCAGATTTAACAAACAAAAGAAATCATGCTCCTTATATTGCTTTTTTCTTGCAAGCCACATCCATGCTTGACACTGATATCGGAGAAACACATGGTTGCCTTTAAAATACATTTGCAGAGAACGAGTAACAAACCATAAGTCCTCCAGATCTGTTTGGTCGTCTATTAATATGACCCAGTATTTTCTCAGAGAAGTCAAAAGATAGACAAGCAGGCTGCAAAACAAAAAAATAAAAAAATAGAAAGCCTGAATATCACTTGTAACTCTGAATTACCTGTCTCTTCCTAGCTCATGTCCTAGTCTTATCATTATTTTAACATTAGGTCTTTCTTGTATTTAATAGTACTTCTGCACTTCATTTATATTTAATATGACAACTACTGCAGGATGAAAATGATCATTATCTATCTTATTTCAGACTCTACGTTCTAGTCTCAATAGGCACAAGCAGCAGATGATTATACAACTTGTGATGTTTCATGCAAGCAAATTAGAGGTTTTTTTCAAGTTAAAAGTATAATTCAGTGTAATAGGAGAGCGTTGTTAACTGCTGTTCGTGCATGTAGCTTTCTGTGAGATACAATGGTATGTAGTCAGTGAGAATCAAGCTAAGTGTTCAGAAGATATGGAGAAAGTATTTTGTTGTGCCTGTGTTTTCCAGAAAAGAGGGTATGGAGAATATTTCAATCTGCTGCAATATCATCTTGAATTGTAAGGAAAGTGCTTGGGTGACAGCAGCAGTAGGTTGAATTTTCAGCTGTTTTGCCGTAGGATCTTTGGTATAGTGCTTATGATCATTGTCCCTCTCTTGGTAAATGGATTCTTTCCTACTTCACTGGTGTTTTCTGAGGAACAGCCATTAACCTTTGTAAGACATGGTTTAGGCTTTTTAATGGAACGTGCATTCATCATTGGGCTGCCTTGCGCTCCCCAGATCTGCACAAGGATTTCCTTACGTTCTTCATGGAAGAGAGGTTCAGAGCCCTCCAGTGCATTATAGCTATTGATCTCTTAACACAAAAGGAGACAAAAGAGATGGTACAATTAGTCTGTATTATCTTTTCTGAATAGATCTACCTTCTTCTTAACTTCTCTGTCCTCTCTTATTTCTTGTCCTACTGGAAAGTCGGTCCAGTGAGGAAGTTTCAGACTTGAGGACAGATTTTGCAGCCGTGGGAAACTGGAAGAAGAAAGATCCTGATTTAGGAAAGGGAATTTCTGAAAGTGGAGACCGAAGGGAGAATGGCCTCGTCTGACAGCTGTCACATCTATCTTCATCCCCATGGAGGAGAGGCTTTAGTTGCCAGCAATAATGTTAACAGCAAACAATTTTCATGCAAAGAGCAAGTTCATTGGAAGTAGCAGTTTGGGGCGTTTTTTGACAATTTTGCCTGAAACGTGCAGTATGCATGCGAAGAGCCAAAGGCACATGACTGCTGTTCCTGATTAAGAAATTCTGCTCCATTACTTCAGAATATTTTATCTGATTAGTATTTTGCAAGCACAGATTTTCATAGTTGTCAAAGCATTTGGACTATTAATAATAAATAAATCTAAATAGAATCGTTTGACTTTCACAGCTGCATCTTTCCAGTGCACTTATGAAATAGGGAAATTTATTCTCTCCATTATCCCTATTTTACCGAAAAGTTGTCCTGGGGAGTAGAAGGGTTCATCTTCCAGATTCACGCGGTCAATCATGGGTGTCCCAGATTTAGAAATTGTTTCTGTCTCTCATGCAACGCGATGCCGTGCTTGGTCCTTACCTAACTGCCCTGAATTCAAGCTCGTTGCCTTTTTTTGTATTTATGTGGTCTAATACCTTTTTTCGCATTAGGAACAGGCCATCGAGGTGCTAACACGGTCCAGCTTGGAAGTAGAACTGGCTGCGAAGGAGCGGGAAATCGCCCAGCTCGTAGAAGATGTCCAGAGACTCCAGGGCAGCCTCACCAAGCTGCGGGAGAACTCCAGCAGCCAAATCTCACAGCTGGAGCAGCAGCTGACCGCCAAGAACAGCACACTTAAAGTAAGGCTCAGTTCTGGGCTCAGCAGCTTTCAAAGGATATCACTGACGTACCAATATTGGGTTTTACTGATGGAAGTTTTCTGTGGTTCTGAGAGGCAGCATAAAAGCCATTGACTTCTTCAGAATGCTGTTGAATTCTAGTTTCTGTGACATTTTATTCAAAGTGATCACAGTTCTGTTCAAATTTAATTTACCTAGTTCTCGTTGTTTTGAAATTTGTTTTTGTAAAACATGGCTACCTTTAGAATTAAAACCACTAACAAAACCCAACCTATACTTACCATGGATATGTAGTGAAAGAGCTGAACTGAAAAGGCACAGAAAATCCTTTTTAGGTTTTAAAACTTTTAATTCCCATTCCAGTGATTGCTCTTGCAGATTTGCCAGGAATGTTTATTGTGCTATGGTCTGTCTATGAATTTACCTGCTACCCCCTCCAGTTCTCTCCACTTGAAAAGGGAAGTGTATCATTTAGAGCATGAAAACAAGTAAAATCAAGGCACAGAGAGAAGGCTTTTTAGCCTTAATAACCATTTAATTTTTTTTAACTGTATATTTGCTGCACAGTAATTCCCATTTATAATTAGCAGTCCAGTCCTACAGTCATTTGCATACCAGTAGCGCTGCACTAAAACCAGAAGAAACATGTAACAATTTTGTGAGTGACCCTTTTACCTTTTGCTTCAGCAGCTTTACTTTCTTTGTGCGCTAGCCCACACAGTTTTGATCTATCAGTAAGCATGAGAAATGTTTCCTGACATGTGTTATGAATCAGTTTCCTGTAACTCCTGTCTCTTTCATTGTTCTACCATCTATGAGCTTCAAAGTGTAAACAAGATAAATTTATCTATTCCATTAAAGACTTCGTAGTTTTGCAGGTTTTATAGTCTGAGAGTTTTTTGAAAGCAGGAGGCTGATAGTACCCACTTAGCTCTGACTGTGGTGTGGGTAGCTTTCCTCTATCAGAATGATTTAATGCTCAATTGAAACTCTTAAAAATTGTTGTAATTCTGACATTTTGTAGAGGTTACCAGTTTTGTTCTGGTGTAGTGTAATTTATGTGGAGAAATGTCTGTTAGGGATGAAAGCCAAAGTGTTGCATTCAGTATGCTTTCTGCATGTTTTAAGACAGCCTTGCAGAATTATTATGAAAATTCAGTAGAGCAAAGGAAACCTATTTGGTTCCTATATTGACAGTATCAGTCTCTGCCCATCTGTCACCGTGTGGGCACTGCTCTTAATGAGGGAGGAGGGAGCTGGCCTGGTTTTGAGGGACACATTTTGCTGGCTACGCCCATGTTATGGGTTTTTTTATTTTTTCATAAAGTCTGATAGAAAATATCTTGAGTTCCTTGCACTTGACAGATTTTCTTGGAATAAAGCATGTTCCTGGTGAGGTCAGTATTAGTTTAGCCATTAACTTCAAAGGGAATAGGATCACAGAAATGACAGAGCAAGTCTTTGATTTTCATTTCAGTAATCTCCTTCCATTTTCTCATAGGCTTGCCCGGCTAATGCTCTGTATTTAGGTTCCTGTTGATAATGTCTGATGCAGTGACTCTACTGATAAAGTTTTAGTCATTTCAACCCTCTTTAACCTTATTTGTTGCACTCTAAAAATATTTAAAAATACATACTTTTACCCCAAAGTGCTGGGAAAACCTCTGTCTCTGATCTGTTGTACAAAGAGCCAAATCTCAGCGGTGATGTGTTGATCTCATGTTTGATTATAGAGGAATTGCTTCTAAAATAACTGAGATTGTAATGGTTGCCTCCACAAAAAATGAATCACAGTTTCACAAATTAAAGCAATGTTCTCAGACCATATCTTGGGGGAATTCTTTAATACTCTATGACTTAATGAAACAATACAGAAATACTTCCAAAATTATTGCTTCTTTATCTTCATCTGATCTAATAATCAAAACATGTCCTCTAGTAACAAGACTTTTCTAACTATAATTGTATTAACCCTTTGTTGCTGGGATTTAGAGCTTCCCTGCTACCCAGTTAAAATAACAGTGCTAGTTAGCAATGAGATACATCAGATAACCTGGATTAATCAGGTATGGGCTTTTTAGTTTATCACTCTAAACTAAACTATGACATTAGTCTAATGGTTTTTTTTAAATGGTTTAAGCCCCTTAATACAGCCCATGCTATTTACCTAAGACATTTTAGTTAATAATACATTAATGATTTTTTTTTTTTTTTCAATAACTTAAGAGGGGACCCAATCTATGCATGCTCTAAAATGGGTTCGTTCAGACAACAAATGCAAGACAATTCCTAAACGTGGAATATTTGCAAATTTAGTGTGCAGTAGTGCCACCAGTCCATTCCTTCTGTCCTCTGGCTCCCTGCATTTTTGTGTGTTGGAGGACATTAGAATATATTTTGTCTGAATTAACCAGGTTGATATTTAGTGCAAGATATTAGTTCCTCCAGATTGTCTCACAGCTTGAACCTTTGTTATACCATGTTCTGTGCATTTTACAGGGTTCTGTGAGACAATTACCATACTAATACATTTTAAAACAGTCATTGACTGGGAAGATGCCAAGTGCCTAAATGGTCTGCTTATATACAGGCATTGCATTCTCAGTTGTTAGTTTATATTGTTTAGTAAAGTATGCATTTAGGTGCAGATTTTCCATGGCAACAATCTCTATATTAGGTACTTGGGAATGATGGATGTGTGTGGTTTTTATACAATTCAAGGTAAAATATTGCTGGTTGCCATACTGCTATAACAGCACACAAGCACCCAAGAGTCCACAGCAGCTTCATGCTGTCAAGATCTTTTTTTTTTTTTTCTTTTTTTCCTAACTGTGTTTTGTACCTAAAATTTCCAGAAATAATTTCAGGGTATAGCATATCCCTATACAGAATTACATTTAATATAGATTGCATTAAAATGGGAATCATTAGCTTTTCTGTATTTTACATCTGTTTCTACAAAAGGCTTTTTTTCTTAGCATATCCTTGCATAAGTAACTAATATATTAATGCAGGGTATTTTTTGTTTTAAATTTATTCCAGTACTTTTTATACTGAGGACTAGAGTAAATAGCCAGTTATCCCTACTCTAAAAGCTAATCTGCTGTAGGCCCAAAAATGTTGCGAGTCACAGAGGAAGAAGTGAATTGCAGTGTGTCCTTACTTTAGTCTGTAGAGCAGCAAAAAGCAGTGAGAAGTGGCCGGCAGAGTGATATGGCCAAGGAGAGCTGAAAGATGTCGCGTGGTGTTCGGCAGAGTCCTCCAATTGCCTGCATCAAGTTTTAAAGCTGTCAGTCATGATGCTGAGTCTCCTCCCCAGTACCGAGGGCTCTCTGGCTCGCTGGTTTCATGTAAAGATCCCTCTCCAGTCTTACTGAGCCTAATCTGGTGCATTAAAAAGTTTAGCTGGATTCCTTGTTAAAGTAACTGTGTTTTGCTCAGCATTGAGCTGTAGCTTGAAAAGCTGCTTCAGTTCGTGGCATGTTGTAGCTGGCCCTCCTGAAAACTTGGAGAACTGAAGTGACATCTTGGGCCCTGGGATTACGTAGTACATTTCTATAATGAGACTTCAACACATGTTGGAGGTTATCAAAACCTCAAACATCTTTAATATTTGTAGGTTTTTCCTAGTCACATCAACCAGGATTTTCCTAGTTACATCATTAGCAGGGCCAAAACACCTGTAGCACTGTGTCTGCTATAGAAAGCAAAGTCGGTACTCCCTGTAATTCCAGTTAGTAACTGGACTTTGGTAAGGCAGGACATGTCAGAAGAAATGACTAAAACTTGCCCTGTGTTTATTCAAGTGAAAAAAAAATTAGCTGAAATAGACTTTTTTTCCTTTTTAACACAATCTGAATGACTGCACAAGTTACTGATGGCTGAGGTTATTAAGACGCAAGACCTTTTAAGAGGCTACTCGTTTCATCAGTGTCCCAGAGAGTGCAAATTCCACACTTAACAACAGTTTCTGCTTTCCTGCAACAGCTGGTGGTGGTGGTGATCCTTTAAAAGTTGCTTGTTGAGCAGCTGCCAGAGCAGGGCCTCATGTATTACTGCTGGGAGATGCCTCTTGTCAGCAGTGACGAAGGATTGTGGATTATGGTATCAAAAAGCAGAAAGAGGAATTTAAGAGGGCTGTATATTGATAACATGGATGTCCACTTTGTCACTGCTTTTTAATAGACGTACTAATGGCAAGGCAGAAATTTCAGCAATGTGTAAGCTGAAAGGGGCATGACAGGAAATCCTTTAAAAGAGGGCAAAATAGCTGGAAGTCCAACTTGTTGCTGTTGTCATCTGAAGAAGCCTCATTTAAGTTATTAAGATGGTTCAGATGATGGACTCACAAATCTGTGGGTGCTGTATTACATGGTGTTCAGGTTTGCTGCTTGAACCCACTGGATAGCTTTGAGATGGGTGGTACCTACACACTGGTTTACGTGGGAAGACAGCATGGTTACGAGGTTCCCACTTTTAATTGTTCGTCTGTCCCAGCCCTGCTGTTCACGCACCCATAACTGTGCTGGTGCAGAACTTTATGGGGCTGCATTTTAAACAGGTTTGCTAAAATTATCCAAGTTCTCAGTAGCCCTTCCCTGCCTTCCTCCTGCATTCAGCAAGCAGCCCAGGAGTGGGTGTAGGATCCTCTTGAGTTCAGTTCTCCACTGAAGGTAGCCTCTCCCAGGCATAAAGCCCCATTTTTCTTTTTCATGTCATATATTCCTTTCCTTTTCAAAGTAGATGCTCTGTCTTTGAGGGTGGTATGTCCTTGTGTTATTTCTGTTTCCTGTGACCTCTGGGATTCTGTGCCAATTTTAACCCCAAAAATTAAGTGAAGCAGAGCTAGCCTGAACTTACCCATGGAAGTTGCAGGCCAGTAAGTTCTGTTCTTTCTTCGCTTAGATCAGGTGTGCCTGTACTAAGCAAAGAAATGATTAGTGGGAAATTAATGTGGCTTCTGCAAGCAACGTAACGGCATCAATTATGTATCACTATGTTTTAGGCCTCCTGAAGCATTTATCCTGTAGTGATGAGCACTGTTGTTGGGAGCAGGGGCTCTTGGGTAAGGTCCAAATGTGTGGCATTGCATTATGGATTGTGTTAGGAGGTTTGTTTCAACGTTTGTGGCATCTTCACACCGAAGAGAAGCCATTGAGACTGCCTCAGGTCAGACAGACCTGAGCAAAAAGACCTGCTGAGTTGGTCTCAATGCTTCATCTCCGGTGTGTAATCATATTAGTTATTGCAATAAGTAATGCTTGTAAAACGACTTGGTACAGCTGTTTTGTTTGGGCATGAGGCATTGTAGAAGTCTTACAAGCCTAAGGCGTTCCAGTCAACAACAGCTTCTTCGGTCTTCTTTTCGCACAGATAAGGTTATCAAGAACTGTCGTATTAAGAATACAGTATGTGCCAAAGCATCCTGCTTGTTTACTCAATTTATTAGTTTCGTAAAAATTTCAGCTGCCCCATTTTTAATACATTCTTCCCCAATCTCTTTACTGAATACATGACAGTGACATTGCAAACAGCCGAATTGGGACCTACTGAATTCTGTAATGCTTGGCACTCTGTAAACAAAGGAAGAGCGAGGTATAATTGTGTTTACGTTGAATTGGTTATAGTTTGTTTTCTAATATATGTAAATTAGGTATGAGTCATTAACCCTCACTTGTGCGCTGCTGTATATATGGAATAATTTAAAGATGATTTTGAAAGCTGGCAGAAAAAAGTCTAAATAATTAAATCCATGTTCTTTCTTTTAAAGCAACTGGAAGAAAAACTGAAAGGACAGGCTGATTATGAAGAGGTTAAGAAAGAATTAAAGTAAGTGTTAAATGCTTACATAATTTTTTCACAAACTCTAGTTTAACAATGCTTGTTAAATGAAGCCACAAATCTGTGTTCTTGGAACAATAAAGAATTCAGTCAAAACCACAAAGACGGGAAAACTGGGAATATTGGCAGAAATTGCATCCAGAACCAGTGCAACTGCTGTATCTGAGCGTACTCCTTTTTGTTCCAGCAATGGCAAATAATACAAGTGTCCATGAAGAAAAGGCGCTAAAACTATCATCCACCGAGGGTAAATTTTGAAAAGCCTGTGGTATTTTAGGTCGACCACTCTTTAAAAATCCCCAGCCGACAGCTGAAAGTAATGTGGACCAAGAATTTAATGTAGGGCCTTTGGCCCTAATACCTTTTCTATGATTTTGCCAGCTAGTGTTCAGCACTTACCATTTTAATGCTGAACTTGTTTCACTGTATATTTTTGCTAATATATTGTAGTTTTAAACTAAAGCCACAAAGAGCCTCTTCCTATTTCAAGGGGTTTTTTTAAGAGACTTAAAAGAGCCTCATTTTAAACTATAACAAGATAAGCTGTCAGGTTCAGAAGAGAAGTTTTTTGACTGGAAATATGTTTAGTGTCAAGGTTTAAATAACTGCAAGAAACTCCTTCTCTTCTTTCATCATTGTGGCATTTTTGTGTGTATTTTAAGAAGACAGAAAAAATGTTACCTTGTTTAATGAGGTATTTCAGATGAGGCTGGTAGTCATGTGCTTTTGTTTACACATCCCTGGAGAATATGGAAAGCAGGTTTGGTTTTGCAAGCCCAGTGACTGCCCAGCCCCTAGTGCTGTTTTATTCAAGCCACACTGGCTGTGGTTCTGGTTCACTGCCAGCTGCAGCACACCCTAATATAGGTGTATAGTTTCAGTCAAGTGAAATGAGTTGTCCATTTCTTTGATCATTATACCTGAATATTAACTGATCTCAGAAAAGCTTCATCATTTTAGTGATACAGGTAAATATGTCCATGTTCTCTCCTGAGTTAAGGAAACACAGCTTCAGATTTCAGCTGGTTTATGTCCTCCTATGTAAAGTAGTGAATGGGAGTTAGGCCACAACTTTCCAATTTGCTACATGAGTTACTAAATGTGAATGTTCTGAAGCAGCAAATGAGTTTTAAATCCTACCTGGTTTAATGCCTTTACTTTAGATATGAAACTCATTTAGATCCCTGTATTCCTGGTGGTAATGCCTTTTTTTTTTTTTTTCCTTCTTTTTTACGACACTGACTTACATGCGGGCAGGGATAGGAAGGCAGATAAGAGGTCCAGGAGAAGCCATGACACAGGAGTGTTCATATGGTGCTTCTGCCTGTTCCTGTTATGTCGAGATGAGCCTGCAGTGAAATACATGGGAGAATATTCTGGAAGTGGCCCTTGTTGGGTGCCAGTAAATTAATTCTCTTCTCCTGGCTGTTACAGCTTTTATATCCCCTAATTTGTGGGTAACATTTTTTATCTGGGCAGGCTGACTTTGGAGGGACAGCCAGCTAGCTTGTAGGTGGCCTGGGGTCCATACACCGTCCTGCTGGATGGTGTGGGGGGTTAAGGCCCTCCATGAGAGCACTGGAGGTGTTTGCAATGCTGCATCATCACAGCAGCTCATTCACACCACCCTCTCTGCTCCCATCTGGTCCAAAAGATGTGCAGAAATCTCTGTGTACATCACCTGAGAGAGACAGTCTGATCTGAAGGGAAACTATGAAAAGTCTATTGCTGTAAATCTGGTATCCCTTAGACTGAATCCAGCTATGCCTGCCTTTGCGTCCTGAAACACTGACAAAAATGAGCTGCTCATAACACACATACACACCAAGAAAAATGATATCTTGTCAGTTAGGAAGAAAGAGAATAAACTTCTCAGTTGTTTTGGCACTGATGTATTTTTCTTAATCCTACCAAGGATGTTAGAGGCATTCGAGGCTGGGGGATCTCAATATCAGCCGGCTTCTAACCTTGGGGGAGCTTAACTGTGTCCACATCGAGATCTGGAATGGGACGATTCCTTGCTTTTTGCATTGGCTTTTGTGCCAAATGGCTTTTAAACCTATTTTTGAGATCTGAGAGCTCTATGTGTCCTTTCAGTTCCTTCTTGAGTAATTCGACAGTGCTAACCTTCCGCCTTTGCAGTCGGGATCATAGAAACAGAAAGCCGAGCCCTCCCAATGCACACTTTGCTTTAGAGTAAGATCTTTCAAGTCGTCTTAGATGTGCAGGTTCAAGTCACAAGATCATTCCTTTAAAAAGCAGATAGGTGATCTTGAGCAGCAGATTGAGTCGAGATCTCATGGGCAAAGATATTCCTGGAATCCAAAGAGGAAACATTTGGCTTCCTCATAGACCTGAGGAAAATGTCTCTTTTGTGGTGCATTTGGAGAGTCATTTTTGACATGTTTAACGTCTGCATTTTTTGAAAAAATGAACCTGCTGTAGTGAATATCCCCTCCAAGGGCAATCTGAGATCCCATCAACTTGGTTTTTAGTATATTTTGGGTTCTAAGTGTACAGGAAATTACCTGTGAAATTGCCAGAAGGCTATTTCAGGTAGCAAAGAATCCACTTTAAGTAGGCAGAGGTCACTAAGTTTCCAGCCAAGGTTTGAATATGCATGCCTGCTCTAAGCTCGCTGAAAAATGCAGCTGCTGCAAGGTTCAGGATCCTTTCTGATGATCCCAGCTGGCAGCAGGTGCTTGGAACCAAAAGGCATTGGTCGAGCAGCCTGTGCAAGTGGAAGGCACAACAGGATCAGGGCTTTAAAGCCAGACTTTTGGTGCTGAGAACCCAATATACACACTAAATACGTTCAGGCTTACTTTGCACCTTCCAACTGGTTTCAGTCTGGTTCTGTAGGCAGCACGGTAGTGGTCAGAGCACGTCACACCCACTCCGTTGAGAGCGTACAGCTTCTTTTGGTTTAGTCTCACCCGGAAGGAACCTGGTTGGTATTCTGCAGGACTGCTCTGCATGGCAAACCAAAGTGTGGTAAGTGGGGATTACTGGGAGATCTGCGTCGCAAGTGTACTGCTGATCTGAACTGAAGTGGGAGAAATGCCTGTGGTTTGCCTTGGGAAGTTTGCCACATGATAATTTGCTGTTACAGATTGTTTTCCTTAAAAATTCAGATGGGTCTTCTTATTTGACCATCATGAGGACATGCATTACTACTTGCTGACCTTTCAGAGGCCATACCATGCAGGATCCATGAGAGGATGAAAACAGTTACCTACCAGTGACTGGGGTTTTCCCTAGATAAGTCTCTGTATATTTATCTCCTCCAGCACCTTGGAGTCCTGGTAGACAGAGCTGTGCCTCTGAAGAGGTGTCCCAAGAAACACTTGCTTTCAGCAGTGATTAGCAACCTGAGAAAACAGGCCTGTGATGTCAATATAATGTCAGGATCTTTAAGAACTCGAGCCGTTAATGCACAACCTCTCTCCTTGACTGGCGTGACTCCATTAATAGCAGAAAAGAGGCACTTTTGCATGCGGGTCGTAACAGCATTACTTTATGTGCTTGTGTATTGGATGGTGGCTGTAACCTACAGCGATTTCTGCTGACAAGGTGTCATCCAGTGACGCCGTATGATGAAACTGATGGCCAGAATTTTGTGATTTTATTAATTGTTATATTTGTAGGAGTGCCTGTCAGAATTAACACTGTAGGCAATGAGTACGCACAGATGCAAAATACCTGAGGTTCCTGTCTCAGAATGACTTTTTTTTTTCCTTGGATTTGCTATGACTTTGTGTGATCTTGAATGAGTCACTGAGGCCACTGATTTCCAGAGTGCCACTTAATGGACATGTAATTCTGGATTACTGCATGGACAGATTTATAGAGGAGCTGGACGCCACATGGTCTGCAGCAGTTAATCAGCGCTGGGTTCCTGGCTGACTCCTAGTGGCATCCCGAACTAGTCCCTACATGTTAATACTGGCCTTCTGCTTTTTTTGACTCAGTTTCCACATTTAATACATGCTTAAACATATTATCCCTGCCTCACTAAGCTCCTGGTGCGTTATACATGAAAAATGCTGTATAAACACTATCTATATCTGTTTACTTATTTTTCTTCAACAAATGAATGTCGTCTTTGTACAATGAGAAGCTGAAATCATTTTTTGCTTCAGTTTGAGGAACTTAATGTCCTGCATGCAGCAGGCCTATTTAAAAAAAATTATAAGACAAAGCACAGTAATAAGTTTGTATTCCTGTGAGATTCTCATTTGCCAGATGATACAACTCTAACTGAAAGACTTTGAAGGGAGGCATCCTTTGACTGCTCGGTATTTATATAAAATATTGACAATGAGACTATCAGATTCTTCTCTTAATGTACTTATAAATATTTGGATCTTTCATATTTCTTAAGAAATATTGTGCCATTGTGTCTTTCCTTTGCCATAGAACTAGGAGGTTATTAAAATGAAAAACTGCCCTTTAGCCTGTAGCGTCTTGGTCGGGAAGATTATTTGTGCATATTTTCCTTGATATGTGAGCTGGTGTATATTATATAAAATACTGTAACTGTGGTAGTGATTCCTCTGTTTTGTTGCTTTGCTACAACTTTTTCATTCCCTTCAAGCTTCACAGATAAATTTATATCGCTTCTGACAGCTTAAAATGTTATATCCTTATTAACCTTTAAATTTACGCTTTAAACTGGCCTGGTGGGATTGCATATGGAATGATTTAGATGACGCTCGAGAAAATTTTCTTACCCAGTAACTAGTTTGAATAGTTATTCTATATTCATTATGAGGCTGTGTTACTGCAAGGAAAGTTGTTACCACTTCTAGTGTTGCTGGAGAGTAGGAAATGATAAAGTAAATGCTTATTAGTGCAGTTGTTATGAAAAGAAATAGAAAATAATTTTTTTTCTGCCTTCCACAGTATATTGAAATCCATGGAGTTTGCACCATCTGAAAGCTCTGGTGCTCAGGTACTGAACCTACTTCTGTTTTTTTAATTACTTCAGCAGTTCAGTTAATTAACACAAATTTTGTCTTGCAATTCGTTGGGTTAGCATGGAGAATTTCCTGTTGATGTTGAGACATATGGGTTGATCATTGTTTTCCTGATGTTTTCTTATGTAAAAAGCTGAACTGAACATTTTTTGCCTATTTCTTTTAAGTGGTCAAGGACAAAGAATGACGTTTCAGCTGTGCTGCAGTGGATAACCATAATGTTGTGAAGTTGAGTCTTTTAAAGATACTAGAATCAGTGTACAGCTACGCTGAGATTTGCATGTTTCTTGTACTGACAGTACAGTATGCTGAGCCAGGATTTTAGCATTTTTAAGTCTTTGTTAGCCTTGAAAATAATGTTCTCAAAAGAAAACAAACCTTTGAGTATTGAGAAAGCAGGCGAAAGCTCTGCTATTCCAGCAAATTAATCTTACTGAAGTTTAAAGGTTATGAATTAAATTCCTGCTTTTGAAATCTGAACTGAATATCAATATACTGGGATTAATTTTCAGTATGTTTTTTAATGATCAAGGGTTAGATATTTAGTGGGAGGTAAGTGGCAGGTTTCTGTGACTGATTTTGTTTTTGAACAAACTGTTTATGCTGAAACACAGCATTTCAAGGAAGTGCTTAACTTGGGTCAGTTGACCTAGAAGAAATAATATAATCTTAACTCCTATTTTAATCAGATTAAAAGAAGTCTACAGCTTTTAAATTGAAAGCTTGCCAGTACCATTTTAAAATAAGTAGGATTAAGAAAATGTTCCGTTACACATTTCAAAATAACGCAGAATTGATGAATGATTTACAATGAAAATTAAACAGTGAATCTGTTCTATGGCTCACGTAGGAGCACTGAGTGATTCCTGCAAATATATGCATGGTGAATTCCCTAGCTGCGTTCATAGCAGAGATGAGCACTTGTTTTCTTCTTCTGAAATCCTTTTTAGTGCCTGAGTGAGACTCTTAATGCTTTTAGAAACAAACCTCCCACTTTGATTTTCTTTAGGATGCATCTAAACCGCTGGAGGTGCTGCTGCTGGAGAAGAACCGCTCCTTGCAGTCTGAGAACGCCACGCTGCGTATCACAAATAGTGACCTGAGTGGTAGGTTGACACGATTTTCAGCTATTCTGGTTTGTTTGCTGTCTTGTAGAGGGAGGGAGGGCTGAGTGAGAGATGAATGTCTGAGCTAATGCATGGCAGACAGATTAAGAGGCAACAGGAACACTGAATAATGTTTGATTTCTGCAGTTTTATAGGCTGGATAATAAAATAAAACTTGGAGACCTCAGAGAGTCTTTAAAGGTTAGGAAAGAGAGGCATTACAAGATGTACCAAGTGGTAGCGTTTGAGGCTGTCTTCTGTTTTGGGAACAAATTCATCCGTGGCACCATAAGTCTCTTCCCCCACACACAATGTTATGCAAAATGTTTGCATGTAGAACACAATAATCTTCCTGTCTGATACGCTTAGATATACTACCAGCAGGTCAGCTTGGAAAAACAAAATACTTTCTTTTTAGCAAAGTGTGTTTGCCGTTTAGCTTTCCTAATGTGGGCTTTTTACATCTTGTGTGCACATTTTTTAAATGGCAAGTCATGGAATTTCCAGATACTTGAATGCTTATGGTTTTTGCAGCTGGAAGAAAGTTAAAAGTTGCCACTGGCCCTGGGATTACTGAATTCTGAAGCGTTTTATGGCTTTAACTGAGTGATCTTGGCGCATCCACCTAATGGTGATTCCTTTATTCGAATTGGTTTGTTCCAAAATGTAAATGTTTGCTGCATTTGGGTTCAGTCAGGTCCAATGAGTAATGTCTTGAATGAGAGACAACAAAGAGACTTGCTGTCTGTAACTGCATTTATTTTAAATGTATAACTGCACTTCATGTAATTGTTCTAGTTCTAATGTTTGTAAGGGGGATTCTCCAGGCTGCAACATACAAGAAAGGTGCAAACATGAAATGCATGTTGTTTGTTTTGGGGGCCTTGTTTGGCTTACTAAAATTTCAATTATGGAAAAAAAAAAAAAAAAAAAAAAGAAAACAAACAAAAAACAAAATGAAAACAAAAATCCCACCACCACTTCATTGGCCCTTGTAAATCTGCACTTTTTCCCTTTGCGGGGCAAACTTTGCATTTTTTTATCGTGGTTTTTCCCTCTTTGATCCCCCATAATGCATTATGTTTGACCTTCCTTGTAGGGTCAGCCAGGAGAAAAGGGAAAGACCAGCCTGAGAGTCAGCGTCCTGCAACCTTGCCGGCCTCCCCTCCTTCTCAGTTGCTCCGCAACACGGGGGAGCAGGCTTCCAATACTAATGGTACACACCAGTTCTCACCAACGGGTTTAAGTCAAGACTTTTTCAGCTCATCCCTGGCGAGCCCCAGCTTACCCCTGGCCTCCACAGGAAAATTTGCACTAAACTCTCTCCTCCAGCGACAGCTAATGCAGTCCTTCTACTCCAAGGCAATGCAGGAAGCAGGAAGCACAAGCATGATTTTTTCAACAGGTCCTTACAGCACAAACTCCATATCTTCCCAAAGTCCATTACAACAAAGTCCGGACGTAAATGGCATGGCCCCGTCTCCCAGCCAGTCAGAAAGTGCTGGGAGCATCTCTGAAGGCGAGGAGATAGACACAGCCGAAATTGCACGTCAGGTGAAAGAGCAATTGATCAAGCACAATATTGGACAGCGGATATTTGGACATTATGTGTTGGGACTGTCACAAGGGTCTGTAAGTGAGATACTAGCCCGGCCAAAGCCATGGAATAAACTGACTGTGAGAGGCAAGGAGCCATTTCATAAGATGAAGCAGTTCCTCTCGGATGAGCAGAACATCTTGGCGCTTCGCAGCATCCAGGGTAGACAAAGAGGTAAGTGCTCGCCGGACCAGGGTCTCGCCCTATTTTCCTGTTAGTTACAAACATTAAAAATTGGAAGCTTCCCTGTACGGGGCCATTTGTGCGTTGCTGCTGTTTTCACCCGAATCAGACGTCAGGTACAGAAAGTACAGCTTTCTAACTCTGCTTTTCAGCACTCAAGCAGGTTAGTATCTTTGCTTATGCTTTTTTTAGCCCCTGACTTGCGTTTGTCAGCAGGGGCGAGCAGCAGGGACACTTACATCCCTCACTTCCCAATAGCTCCGTGTCAGAGCTAAATACACAGTGAAAAGGGTCAGTAGCTACTAAGGGTATCAGCCCTCAGAAATACTTGAAAATTTTTATTTAGGGTTCTTTATTGAGACCAGACTTTTGTTGTGTCTTGTGTGATTTTTTTTTTCCAAAGTGTTTTGACAAAATATCATAGGTGATGCATGAGAGGAGTAATTAATAAACAATCCTAATTTAAAGCAGCTTTGCATATTTAAGGCAGTGATTTTAAGAAATAACATGCATTTCATTGTGATTCATCTTAAGCAAAGACCGAGATTTACATTTAGAGAAACTGAAAAGTAAGTTGTTTACAGTTAAGAAATATTGGAAGGGACAGGCAGGATTTTCCTAGATTTTGTTTAATTGAAAGTGCACACTGTTAGATTTATAATCTGTTCTTCCTTTTGATGATTGTACTTGAGGGGATTATCTGCCCATCTTTAACCTCTTCATTTTTGGTATCTCTAGACATTTATTTATATCTGTCTAATCTCCTTTCCGAACGTAGCTGTAATCTTTATTAACAAATCAGCCAGCCTTGCTTCTTCCAAAGTAGCCAGCTCCTCCAGCGCTCAGACAAAGGCTCGAGGGGGCGAGGACAGCTTGAACCCTCGCATTCAGAGACAGGCTGCTAGCTTCTCATGTCACACAGCCCATGATGTCAGAGCAACCATCCCCTGATTGTTTTGTTCTTACCAAACTTGTTTTTCAACAGAGAATCCAGGCCAGAACCTGAACAGACTATTTCAGGAAGTACCGAAACGAAGAAATGGGTCTGAAGGTACGTCACAGGCAGGTGTTTTTCTTTGCAGTCAATACGTAGGAAGTGGAGTGTGCTTTAGCTGTGTGTTTCCTTAAAACTGTGCAGTTTGATTCTGGCCTGGAATCTGATAGAAAAACAGACAGTAAGTATAAAACAAACCATGGGTTAGACGAGCACTTTGCTTTTTCTAATTCTGCTGCTGCTGTACTAACGTAACCCTGTTCGGATACTTCTTCCACTCCCAACATCACTGCGTATGCAGATCAAAAGAGAGAAGTGATAGAAGTGGCTTTACGAAATCATCAGATCTATTGAAATGCTCTCTTTGCTATTTTTGTGATTTTGGAGGGAGGAAGTTGCACAATTACGTAGAATCCAACATCAGTCGCATACAGCTTCTGCTCTAGATTTACTTCTTTCTTCTCATGGGGCTTATGTTGACAAATACACTTTAATACGCTGTTAAATTAGTGTGTTCCTTCAATATGGTGTATGAAAAAGACAACAAGATAAGTGAACATCAGACCGATAAATTATCACTGAACAGGAAGTGCGAACGTTTTTCTTCATTGTAGATTAGTTGCAGAATTTTTCTTTTAGCAAGACAAGAGGAAGAATTAAAAACAAAAACAAGAGGTATCCAAAAAGTCTGTAGTTTTTTTGACTCCAGTCAGAAATTATCTAGTTCACTTGCAAATGATAATCCCATAATGAAAAAATGCAGTTAAGTGCAATGGCAGTCAGAGTCAGTTTTCCCTCCTTTTCTTCCCCTTAGTGGTTAAAAAAATGAAAACAAAACTAAACAACCAATAGCTCTTAGCTGGAGAGTACTTCAAATGGTATCTGCGCTTAAATGACTCTTTCTCTTAATGTATTAACTTCTAGAAAGTTAAAAATTATTTTTACCTGGTTACTTTTTAATTCTGTTTTGGGCTGAATGTATTCTCATCCTACTTTGCCTAGCAGCTGATGCAGTGTTTAAGGTGATTCCTGATCTTATGTTTTTAGCTTTCTTCCTTTGCCCTCTGGTTCTTCTCCCTTCTTTTTCCTCTCCCCCTCCAAAACAAAGAAAAGGAAAGAAATAGACCTGTATGTGTTATCCTGGAAAAGGAATATATGTCCCCTAGTTCTGCCTCTGATGATGTCGGTGTTCTCATCGTTCCAGCGCAGCTAGCAGGCAGGCTTTTGCACAACAAGGATATTTTTCTTTTATTATGTTAAATATGTACTTGGTTTTGTAAATGTTGATAAAGGTCCTATGTAAACTTTCATCAGGTGATGCTGGTGGTATATCAGTATATGCTGTCTGTCTTTGTGTTAAAAAACCAAACAAACAAATAAAAGCTTTCCTGGTGTCATTAGTTTTGTTTTCCTCTTCAGGTAATATAACCACAAGAATCCGAACCACAGAGACTGGCTCTGATGAAGCCATCAAATCCATTCTCGAACAAGCCAAAAGGGAGCTGCAAGTACAGAAAACAGGTACGGTCTCATTTTGTCTCTTGCTCCTTTTATTTCAGAATTTAATTAAAACAATTACCATGAGCTTTCTGGTCAGTTAATTATATTCTTAAAACCTTGAATGTATGTTTGAAGAGCTGCTCTTTTTTATTTATTTATTTATTTATTTATTTATTTATTATTTAGTGTTTTATTTAGTTGTTTCTATCTGTAAGGCAGCCCAAGTTAAGGTTACACGTGTCACGGCTTGGTGGGGTCTCTGCTCAGTGCTCTGCCTGCTCTGCTCTGCCCTGCCCTGCTCCCGGGGGAGCAACACTGTGAGATTTCTGAACACCTTTTTTCCCCAAGTACGGAGCTCTGCCTTCTTCACACCACTCCAGACCTGCAGGCAGTCACTCTGCAGGACGAACCTACAAAATCCTTTCTTCTAGCAGTTTGTTCCCTGGAAAGGGAAAGGCTCCTGCTTTCTCTTGTCTTCTAACTCAGGCCCCAGGGACACAACTGAATGGGAGAGGGAACTGAATGGATTTGGTGGGGTGAAGGTCATGATCTAGCCAGCAATTCCCAGTCACATAGTACCATCGTACTGTGGACATCATGTACAGAAATTATAGTATAGGCAAACTCAGTTCTAATTTTTATATGACTCTATTTTTAGTTACAGAATGTATTCAGTGAATGAACTGGCAAATCCAAAAAGCATTTCCTTTCCCAAAAGCATCGTTATTTTAACATCTTAGCCTGAGATAAGTTTAATTCTCATTGTATGCTGTCATGTAGTGAACATTTCTGTCTACTCCATAGCCCTCCCAACTTGCCAGCACTGTTAAAGGGTTAACGCTGAAGTAGAGAGTACTGTGCATTACTTCTGTTTCATTTTTTAAAGCAAATACTGATTTAGTTTGGGATAGTTGTCTTTCAAATGAAAACTAAGCTAATCTCATGGCAAAATATAAAAGACTAGTTAGTATATGATTTGAATAATATGACATTATACAAGTAATGATTACATAGAGAAAAAATGTGGGCTGTGTGCAGGAAACTGCAAGCACGTTGTTCAGTAGCATGTTTCAGCTGAGAATCTCAGACTTCCTTTCAAATATTAATTCAGCCTCAAAACTCCCTATGAAATCAGTAGATAAAACAGAAAATACAGTCCCACTGTCTTTTTTCCCATTTCTTAGCTTTTCATGTGTTTTATAGTGTGTGACAGGAAGGAATGTAGGGAGGCAAATTCGGAAATGTATTCAGATGAGGCATAATATTACTGGAATAATACACAGCGTGTTTCAAATCTTATTTCACTTTGAGGCCACTTCTTGCAGTGTACGAGTTCCCTGTTACTATGTAGTGCTTCACTTTCCCATTCTTTGTAGAACAGCTTTCAGAAGAATTGGTTTTCAAGCACTGGGGACCTCAGTGGAGGCTAACTTAAATGGAAACAGATGCCATTGCAAAAACCTCCTGGCTCTGCAGAGATAATTCCTCACGCATGGTCCAATCTCTGCTCATCCCTGACCGCTGCAGCACAGCCACACGAGTCCTGGTTCACCACTGAAATACTGCATTTAGGTGTTATCTCTTGTGAAGGCACCCGTGGCTCCATTCTAGGGGTTCAGATAAGGCAGAGAGTGATGGCTGGGCATCAGCCTGATTTTTGTGGAGCTGTTTATTTCAGTGGTTGGGACCATGGAACAAGAAAACAGGAAGCAGGAGCTATTTAACTTGTTGTAATTTGTGTGTTATATTTTTGGAGTTAAAAGGACTCACCTTATTTATATTGTGAGAGGGTATTAATAGTCTGTCCAGGTGAATGCAGCTGTGTTCAGTTTTGAGTGTGTGTTATGATTCATTTGTGGAGATAGAGAGATGTGAAAGGTTAAATAACTTTGTAAACAGAACTATAAAATGTTACTGAGCACTTGGGGTGAGCGAGGAAGAGGAGAAGGCTTGATTTTCAAAGGCATTTATTTGCAAATTTTTACAATGGTGGAAAACGTGCAAGTAGTACTAGACTTCTGCAGTTGAGTCTATGTGTGCAAATGTTCAGCACTTTGGCAACTATGAAAGTTTTCCAGTGAAGAACTTTGGAAATCTTACCTTATTTTGAAAAGTGCAAATCTTTGCTTAGGGAAAACTCCTCCCTCCCATCCAGAAATGTATTGCAGCCCTTTTTCTGACAGGGAAATATTTACAGTAGCACATGTTGAATATAAAGCATATTCCTCTGTTGCATTTAGTCTTTTGGTTGTTTTTCATAGCTGAGCCGGCTCAGCCGCCTTCTGCATCTAGCAGTGGCAATTCTGATGATGCTATTCGATCCATTCTGCAACAAGCCCGACGTGAAATGGAGGCACAGCAGGCTGCCCTTGAACCTGCCTTAAAAACACCACCTTTATCTCAAGCTGACATTTCTATCCTGTCCCCCAAACTAGTATCTACACCTGCAATGTCTTCGGTTTCCAGCTATTCTCCTTTGGCCATATCCCTGAAGAAACATTCATCTGTCACTGATTCCAGTATCTCTGCATTGCAGAACCTCTCTGGGCTCAAAAAGGAGCCTCAGGAGGCACCTGTCTTAGAGCTTCATGGAATAAGTGATTCTGCCCAGGGTATGTTGAGGCATGTTAAAAATGAGTTGGGACGTGGTGGTGTTTGGAAGGACCATTGGTGGAATACTGTGCAGCATGAGAGAAGAAATACAGCTCTTCCCGAAGATATAAAAGTTGAGGAAGCCAGTGGTGGAAAAGAAAAGGTCAGCAATCAGACTAGGCCAGATCGTAGCCAGCTCCAAGGACCATCTTCTTCAGAGTATTGGAAAGAGTGGCCAAACGCTGAATCTCCGTACTCCCAGAGTTCTGAATTGAGCATGACTGGGGCGAGTCGCAGTGAGACACCACAGAATAGCCCCCTCCCTTCATCCCCTATCGTGTCTTTGTCAAAGCCATCCAAACCTTCAGTTCCTCCACTGACACCTGAGCAGTATGAGATTTATATGTACCAGGAAGTGGATACGATAGAGCTAACACGGCAGGTCAAAGAAAAGCTAGCAAAGAATGGCATCTGCCAAAGGATCTTTGGGGAAAAGGTAAAGAACTGGTTATCTCTTGTTACACCAGTATTGTGAATGTGCGTTGTGCTCCTTACGTTGATACAGAGCTCAGTTTAATGGAGGGGGATATGCCACATACGTCTTGTAGAAAAATGTTTTTGCTTCGTATGTTAAGTATTTAAAAAATGAGCTCACAAAGGAAAGTATTAGTTTTCCTGTATTTTGTGAACTGCATAGGTTTTTATACAAAGATTGGTTTCAGCCACTTGCAATTAGAAATGAGGCCCCTGAGCTTAGAAACACTGAAAGCTGAAGCAAACGTTATTGAGACTCAATATTTCATGCTTAATGTAATGAATTCATGGAATATTTGAGTAATATCATTGTCAGGACTGGAGAGTCTCTGAATTTGTTGTAAGTGAAGATTACGGACACAAGAGCATTTTTCCTTTTTTTTTTTTAATACTTGGAAATGCGCACAAGGGTATTTAAACAAACACATGGAAAATCCCCTACCTCTCCTTAGTCTTGAGTCAAGAATTCACAGTCATTTCTTATACCTGGTGCTTGGTATCTTAGCGTGCTTTCAGACATTTTTAAGCAATGTTTGATTACAGATATGCAATGCACGATAAGGCTTTCTGAAGTCCTTACGTTGTGGGCCCTAAGCGTTGAACACGTGGGATTTCAGGAGGGTCCCCAACCACCAGAACACTTCCCAGGCTATAAGAAGTGGTGGACATCTGGTGTTTCTTCCTCCTATAAAGAATTGAATCAATACAATAGTATAATAGGAGCTGGCATCGCACTATTACCTCTTCACTAAGATGTAAAATGAAAAGCCTGACCTCTTGGGGTCATTAAAGATGCCGTGGTAGCTGTCATTAAGTATGATTTTTAACCCCTGTACCTGTGCTGAATTCCAGGCAAGTAATTTCATTCTGCCTGTCTGAAATTCCTCCTTTGCTGCAGTCGGCTGTATTCTTAAATATTTACTTATGTGGAGCAGCCGCTGCTACAGGTGAAAACACACATCGTTATAATTCATACCAAAAAAAATCAAGCAAATATAGGCCTAGTCTCAAAAGTCCCAATTATTTTTGTTTGAGAACAAAATACATGCCAATCATTTCCTGTTTTATCTGCCTGTGTGTGCCTGGACTCTGTGTTTTTCCTGTTAGAACTGATGAAACTATTTGACACAAAATATGAAAAGCATGCAAATCTCATGCCATCCTTTTGCCATTTGTGCTGCTCCGTTCCTGCAGGAAAAACCCATGTTCCAGAAGGATACCACGGCAGGAGAAAAGCATTTCCATCAATTACCAACCAATGTCATTTTGCAGTTTTACTAATTGTCCATATAAAAACAATTTGAGCGCTATAGCAGTAAAGGAGACCAAAGTGACTTAAATTACCCCCCTTTCCACATCAAATGTGTTAACGTGCCGTTCTTGGTTGCTTCACTTCAGGTATTGGGGCTGTCCCAAGGAAGTGTCAGTGACATGCTCTCCAGGCCAAAGCCATGGAGTAAATTGACCCAAAAAGGCCGAGAACCATTTATTCGTATGCAGCTCTGGTTGAATGGTGAGCTGGGACAGTGTGTCCTGCCTGCACAAGGGCAGCAACAAGGACAAGGTAATTAAAATTCCACTATGTTGTTTGAGTTGAGGAGGAGGAAATCTTTTTTTTTTTTTTTTTTTTTTTTTTTTTTAAATTTGCAGTAAGCGAGACTTGCGCCCGGTGCTAGTCCAGGCATTACTGGAAGTGGCAGCGTCCACCCTCGCAGCCCAGCTGGTCCCTAGGGGGGACGTGCTGGGAATGTTTACGAATGAAGCACTCGTTTATGGGTAATTGATAAGCAGCAATTATCAAGTTCCTAATTAGGATGATATTATCTAGGCATGAATATGATAGGTAATGCAAAAAATTGTGGCCAAAGAGCTGGAAAATCTTGTGCGCTGTTTTCTAGGGTTGCATAGGGGATTTTTATTGTTCCTAGGAGAATATCGATTGCTTTCTCAGGAGCTGAGCTAGAAGAGCTAAGCTTTAAAGGGGGAATGCTGTGTTGCAATTACGCTTTTATTGTGGCTTTCTCTTATCCTAATACCTATTGATACAGAAAGGCCAGACTAGAGGTTGGCCTTGGCTGTACCCTTATAATGCCACTGACTTAAATGAGCAGCGTGCCCTTGCCGAGATAAGCGGTTTGCTATTTGTTGAGCCTGCTTACTGTTTAGTTTGTGGTTTGGCATCTCCTTTTATTGTTCCCTGATTTTCCTCTCCTCTCTTATCTAGTCCTTCACTCTGTGACATCATTACAGGATTCCCTACAGCAGGGATGTGCAAGCTCAGGTAATCAGCTGGTTTCAATGATTTGCTCTGAAATAATTCTCTGTGCTTTTGTTACGTTTCTTTTGCTTTGATGCCGAGAGGTTTCTCGCATTTTGTTGTATCATACAGGAGACCCTTCAATTTTTTTATTAACACAGTTAATTCCTCGTTCTCTGCTTGTTGCTATGGCAGATGTAGGGAGTACACATATTTAGCTGCATATATTAAGTAAAGAGGCTCTGTCTGATCTTAGAGATCATTGGCTCTGTAGGGGTTTTTTTGCCATAGTTCAGCTTATCAACTTGACATGTGACAATGGCTGTAAAACAAGCCTTTCGTTTGTAATGTGATCTACATACTCCAGCTGCCTTACTCGCTGGCATATTTTTTTTCCCGCTTTCATTTGCACAAAATCTGCTTTGTTAATTTGAAGGTGGGGAAAAGACCATGTTATGTCTTTCTTTTTCAAGCTTTGTTAAATATTGCAAGCCGACCTTTTTTCTCCCTTCCCTTTCCGTTTGCAAAAAAGCAGATGCAGCAAAGATGAGTGTCAAAGAGAAGCGAATTGCTAAAGGTTTTATAAGATGGCCACAGTATAGGAAGGAGGCTGGAAGAGAACAGCTGTGTTCCTGCTGTTAGATACCAAACTCTACCCACACAGACTTTTTTCCAACGATACGCTTAACTGATGTGAACCACTCGGGCTGTTTTCCTGCTCTTTACTTGCAGCCAGGGCCCTGTCTTGGAGAACTATTGCATTTCAGGATACAGAGAAGGATGGGTTGTGCTCTTCTTCCACCTTTCTGCCATTCTGAAACACTCTTGTTTTTTTTTTTCTGGAACTTGCTGGGCTTATTCTGAACATCCCAACCAAACTGCTTTTTCTCTCTACTGGGAAACTATTTTGCATTCTAAAAGATTTTACTAGAAGAAAATCCGTGATGATATTCAGTCCACGTTTTTCTTAAGAACAGTTGAAAATGAATAGATAAAAGCCAAAAAAAATGCCCCTGGTAAAAACAAGCCATGTAAACAAAACCAAAATGGGAAAAAATTATTTGCAATCATAGGGCTATTGTTACTTATAGCCAAGCACTTAGCAAACATGGAAATTTCCTGCAACGTTTTATATGCTGCTGCTCCTTAAAAGCGTGCCGTTGACTACTTTTTTGTAGCATCAATACTATGCAAGAGTAACTGTTACAGTTATAAATGCCTAAGACAGCATGGAAAATATGAGTAATTAATTGTAGCCATTTAAAGAGGAATTTGAAATCAGAGGAGCTGGGAAAAGGCTGCATTGTTGTTGCCAATCATCATATTTATGACTAACTGTAATTATAAAAGATTGAAAGACAATCCCATAGTATAAAAATCCGACCACCTTATGGATTCCCGTGAGGATCGCTGGTAGCTGAAAGTGATTTCCTTCAGGAAGTTCAGTTTTGCTGCCGTGATATTTTGCTCCCCTCCCACACTCCCAATCTCGTTTGTCAGTTCCTGCCCTTGAGCTAACATTTTGTGAGGCGACACGTTCCTATCAGCTAATAAAATCATATTATTGATGATAGCCCTCCTTCTTTCCTTAAAGCAGACTTACAAATGAGAAAATGGGCTCATGCCCTTTTCTTCCTCCTTTTTGATGATTAAAAATAAAACTGTTGTACGAGACGTTCCCTTCTTGGCGCCTTTCTCTGTGTAAAGGAATAAGGAAGGTTGTGACACCATGCAGAACAAAAGAGCAAAACCAAGTTATTTGAATGAGGAAGGGCAGTTTGGTAATTTTCTTTTATTAGCAGCTGTTCTGTAATTAAAAGCGCAGCAAACAGTTTGGAAAAGGTAATAATAATTATGCATTTGTGAAAGATCCTTCACTCCAGGGCAGGAAAAAAAAAAAGACAGCTCCAATTTTCTGGTCTTCTGAGACATTTCCCAGGAAAATCAAGGCAGAAAAGGTTGCATACTTGTAATTTTAAAACAGAAATTAATCAGAACAATTTTGAAACGAGAAAAGGTCTGGAGCCTTTTCCATGTAATATAATTGGCTTGGAACTTGTTGAATGCATGAAGGGAAAGAAGTGAAATTAAACTAATATATTCAGTGGCTCCTGAGTGCTTTGCCAAGAAGGTCTTCAGTGTACAGAGTGTCAACATGCATAGTAACGTCTCAAACTTTTATTAGCTGTGAGTATTTTCATTACCTTTTGGCACTATTCTATCAAACTAGCAAGATTTTCTGGATTTCTGACCCAGTTAGTTACACTTCTAGATCATAAGGTTTTGATTAACACCTCATTCATGAAAATCTGTTCTTTTGTCCGGTAGTTTTCCATTGTCACACGTGGACAGATGGACCCATCAGTCTTTTAAATGTGGGAAGGGATGGATAAGCTTTATATATATATATAGTGATAGCAAGGACAAGCCCGGCTTGTTTTTCTTCTTCGAAAGCTATATTTATGAATTTTGAAAAAACACACTCTATACCAAAATTACAAGCAGATATATGTATCTGTATTTTCTGCCTGTGACCTTTCATCAAGGCTTTGGTGATTTTGTGCAAGTTTCAGTGAATGTGTTTTACACAAAATGGTGTCTGTGCCATAGGTGGTCAAAAATAGTATCACTGTGCCTTTTCTAACATTTTTTTCTGTGTATTTCTTTCCACCTAAATGCTCTAATGCCCTTGGGTAAATCTGCCTTTTTTAATGATTTATGTGTCAAAAGCACAGACCAAATCACATGGAAAAAAAAGTTGAATTAGTGTCACCCAACTGCATCAGCATTTTTTCATGATGAATTTGGCCCTTATTTAGCTGCATTACTGATGATCAGAGCTGGGTTGGGTTGGGACAGTAGCCACGTGCCAGAAGAAGGTTTATGTGCTTGGATATTTTTCTAAATGCTCGGACTGTATATAGCTCTTATTAGTTTGTTTTATTTTGGGGTCTTATGTCTTTACAGAGCATCTTTATGACATTAAGACAAAGTTTCTTTTTTGGTGCTGTTGATTTCATTTCTACTCCCAGGAAAGCTGAATTTTTATTCACTTTTATATTTATCCTCTGTGAAGGACATATACTCTCTATATACTACATTAAAGACTTGCAAATACTCAGTGGGAAAAAGACGTGCCTTTTTGGTATGTGTTTCTGTAAGGGTCGTCTTATGACCTAATGTGGAAATGTTCATTTGCCGATACAGCTGCGGGTGATCTCAGGGGATTTTGAATTTCCCTTTTGTTTGTCTTCCTTTCTGGGTATCATCCATCATTCCTAACCTCATGCTGCTTAGCAATAGTAACACTCATGGGAGTTGAAGAAAGGATTATAGCAGCATAAAATGGGGAGCTAATTAGAGCTTGTTTCAAAATCAGAATCTAGCTTGAGATAATTGCATATTATCTGGTGATTTAAAAACCCAAGATCTACTCTATTTAGATCAACTAAAATATGCATAAAAGCTTTATTTTCACAATAAAACATTTGTAGCAACAGGGAGATTACTTCTTATCATCCCTTGGGAAAGAAAATCTGAAAAAAAATCAGAATGCAATCTATGGTTTACTGTAGTTATGATATTAACAGACATATTGTGGAATGAAGACAAACCCAGGTATCCATTATATTTTTATTTATGTAATACTGAAATATTATGTAATGTTTTTCAGTACAGAAGCTGCTCAGCGGGCAGGTAGTCAACTGTGTGCTGGGTAGATCTTCCCATTTACCAACTAACAGAAGAATGCTGTCACATTGACTACTCTGAGAGAAACTAAGTGGGGAGAGAGTGTATTTCAGGCTTGCCATCCATATTCAGGATTACCATCCTGATGCGCTTATGGGAAGAGCTCACTAGCCACATGGTGGCAATGGAGAAGCTCTTACCCCCTAGTTTCTCCATGGTTCATGTTTATTTCTTTCATTGTGCTGTTTTGTTTTGCACGGGCAGAACTGTTTGAGGTGGTGCTCCAGAGCACGATTGGGATTGGCACGTGGAGAACTGGATCCTTAGTACCTTGAGATCACACAAGTGGTCAGTCCAGTGATGCTGACAGATCTTCTCAGATTTGAGCTATTTTTTGTTGTTGAATCAAAAAGAAGAGAGAGATTGTTTTGCAGTCATTTGCTGGCATTCCGGATTAATAATATTGTATGACATGAAATGTTTGTGGTTAATGTAGTCTATAAAATGGAAGAGAAGGGAGATCACATGGCTTTTAATAGCTGAGTAGTTGGACTGCAAGAATTCCTTGCTTAGATGGTTAATGTTTGATGACCAATCTTTGAGTCTTTGCATTTGGTTGAGAGGGTTGTCTCCTTTTACGCTAGGTGCAAATGCATTTTTAAAGTTTGGAGCCGAACAACTAAGTCAGCCAAAGAGTTATCTTCATGCTGATCCTGAAGCACACTAGCGCGTACTGGTGAAGTTTCCACATTCTTTGTGTGTGGCTTGAGATTGCAGCTCTGAAGCAGTTGGCTGTGGCTGTCTTGATTTCAAACCATAGGATATCAGTTGGCTCCTCATAAGGGCAGCTGTTGTAGTCTGTCTGTAATGTGTGTGATCATATTCTGTGCCATTTCCCTGACATTTGGACCATGAAAACCTTCCTGGCAGCCTTTCTGGTATCAATAAAGCTGGGAGAATGGCTGTCAAAGCACCTTACCGGGACCTGGGAATGCAGCATGAAGTCAGTGTTTCAAGTTCATTCTTAATATAACATTGGCTATCGTTGCTAGCCATCACCTGGTCATTTCTGCCTCTTGCCTCGGTCTGTCCTCCCCAGGCTGTCTTGTGTGGCCGTAGTCCTTTGTCTGTCAGCGATGTTTTGCAAATAGTTGGTATTTGTAGAGAAATTCCTGTCCTAGTGGTATTCTTTTCTGTCCGTTGAACCACCCAGTGATTAAACTTGCAGAAGATGACTCCATCCTCATTGTGGTCATAGCTTTACTGTTATAAAAGTGCTAAAGTAAAATATATAATCATAGAGTGAACACTATTTTCCAGGCAGATATTCCTTGCGGCTGAATTACAATGACAAAGCACCAACACGCTTTTCGTATTAACATGGCAAAGAGGAGACTCATGCTGGATTCTGAAGACAAATTTAATTCACTCTGAAGTGTGGTTACGGGTTCATAGCATTCGTTTTGGAGAAGTTACCCAGTCAAGTTGCAGCTCTGTTTTATTTCTGTGGTTAATTTGGGAATGTGGGTCCTTTATGCTCACTCCCCATTGGTGTGTGGGAAAAGATCTCCAAGCAAGGAGCTCGTGTGCAGCTCTGCAGTAGCATTTAGCCAGGCACACTGATGCCTCATTCTCAAAGTCTTCATTTTTAAAAATCAGGAATAATGAATGAATATATTTTTAAGCTGTATGAAAAAAGCCTGACCATTATTGCTGCTACGCTTCTCAGGTAGTTTATAGGAGTACCAGTTAGCATAATAGTTGCTAATAAGTGGATGTAGTTTGTGAATATGTGTTTTGACTGTAACTTCAGCATCAATCTGAACATGTAACTTCCTTGCACTCTCTTCAGGCCTTGTTTAAAAGAAACCATGGCCATTGAACATTAGAGCTCTGTAAATTCCACTGTTCATCATTTCATTACTTATTACTTCATTTCATTAATTACCGGCATTCTCTTTTCCCTCTGTTTGCGCATTTGGAGATGAGCAGCCTCCTTTGGGGAGGGGGCCCACATTACCTCCCCTCCCTGCTTGCAGGCACAGGGGGCTTCTCCTGCCAGCTGCTAACCACAGAGGAGCTGGGTGGAAAATTATGAGCTGATACGGTAGAAGGCCAAATATAAAAATAACTGGAGCAGCACTGAAACGCGAGCGAGGCCGTCGCAGTCGTGCCACGGCGTGGGAAGGCCAGGCAGCTCCAGGGGGAGGGGGTCAGGAGCCGGGGTGATGGCCGGGATCTGTCCCCCGTGGGCTGGCAGCTGCAGAAGAGGTCGGAAAGGCTCTTCTCCAAAGGGAGCAGATATTTTTCTGTTGGTAATAGGAGGCTCTGGCAGCTGGCAGAAGCTCATGTTGGTCTTCTGGTTGCTTGTGGGAAAAGGAGGGGGCTGCAGGTCCAGCCCCCGTGGCCACGTGGCTGCCACCGGTGGGATGGAGATAGCCATCACGCCCTCGGCCATCCCCAGGCAACAGCCCAACCGCTGCTCAGCAGATTACAAAATGTTCCTCCGCTGGATGAAAATTACCTTGCTTTCAATTCAAAGAACAGATAATAGGCTATTTTCCTCCCAAAATACTGGAAAAAAGGTGTGCTAGCACTGAATGCCGTGCGGGTTGTTATTCCCATTTTATAATGGGGATGGAGCTACGAGGCGGCTGTCTTCTCCACCAAGTAGCTCTGAAACAGGGAAATAAACAGCCTCTTAGACTCTAACAACGAAATCCTCTTCTGATTATAGAGTTATATATTACTTGATAGCAAATAATTCCCAAGTAGAAAAAACAGAAAATTACCAGAAAATTAATATCTTCTAAGTTACCTTCTAGCCTGTTGTTTGCATTAGGGTGCGAGAAAAACTGATGAATTTGTCTCACCTAATTTGATGGGTATTTGGAGGTTTTTAAATTTGCCAGCAGCCATCCAGAAAAGCAGCAAATGAAAGAATCCAGTGATCATTTTAAATCTGATGAGAAACACAGCTTGCATTGAAAACAAAGCAAAGTGGATTTGAGATCAAATTTAAATAAAAGTGAGAATAGAAAAATATCCAATTAAAAAGCCAAATGAAAGGAGAAAATATAATGACAACAATAAATGTAAAAAAGGGCTGATGGTACATGTCCCATATTTATACTTGTCAAAGATACTGCTGATAGCAACTTAAAAGATACCTTTTTCTTTGGCTGAATCTGTGATGCCCTATAGTGGAGTTGAAAAGAGTGATTGTTCCCCAGAATAATTTGGGCGCTGTTTGATACTATTTATTGGCAAAAGCTGAGCTTCACAAAATATCCCCATGTTGCTGTCAGTGTTCAGGGTCTCTCTGACGAGACCATCGAGGGCAATAAGCTGCTTTGGAGGGTAACGTTTTCCTCGCGAGGTGTTCGCACCAGCTCTCCTCGCAGGTAGCCCGGCCCCGCTGCAGAGCCTGGCCAAAACGTCCTTCTCTATGACACGGCGTGAGATGGTCCCCTCTGGTGTCTTCTCCTGAGACATCCCTCCTTTCCTTTTCGCTTGCCGAAGGGAGGTTGGGATGGGCGCGGAGACGGGAGCTGCCCCCTCCGGCTCCTCTCTGCCTGGATTGCACACGTGAAGGAGCGCGAGATGAGCTGCAGCGCAACTACGGTTGTGTTTTATGTTTGTTTCTCTCTTTTACCCCTCTGGAACTTGGGTCCTAAAAATAGTGCAAGTTTGAACTGGCAGATGTTTCATTTGTCCTTTAGGAGAGGACCAAAATTAGCCTCTCATTTGGCACCTAAATAAAGCAGCTTAACTGCCTTTATGCGAACTTTGCAATTACTGTCTATTGAAGTTGCAACATTTTGTTGTGTTTGATGGGGAAGGGTGTTATGTAAGCAACACCAGCACCTAAAAAGCCACCAGACCTTGACAGAGAGAGGGTGAATAAGAATGAGCCCAACTGTTTTGTTTTGGGGTTTTGGTTTGGTTTTTTTTTTTTACTTTTTCTGATCTGAGGCAGGTGGTTTTTTCCCTAATGAAGGTTTCATTTAAAAAAAAAAAAAAAGGGCAAAAGTAACTTGGAAATGCTCAGAGAGCTGTCTATTGTAAAGGTAAAAAAAAAATCTAATAAAAGGGCAGCAATGGTTTCTCTAATTTTCAGAGAAAAATCTGCACAGAATGCCTGAAGCTGGGTTAGCAGTGGGACTCCCCAGGGGCAACAGAAAGATGTTATAATCAATTACCACATCATAACACTGATGTATGATAATTACTGAGTGTTCCTCCTGAGATAGTGCAGCATTTGGCTGGGATGCGGCTCTTTCATGGTCCACTGCCTGATTAATATGCAAATAATAGGCTGATTGCATGATGAATGCAGAAAATGAGTTCGCTGATAACGTGAGCACCGAAGCGGGAAGATGATAAATTACTTTTACTGACTGTCCTACATTAAGTACCCTTTCTCAACAATTTTATCACAAATTAAGTAAAGCAGTATGGAGAGATTATGAGGATGTGTAAAATAATGTACCTTAATAGCTTTTATAATATTGTTGCGTACAATGTAAATGTCATTTTGTTTCAGTACTTTAGCCAGTACTCCTCCCGAAGAGGAGTGCATTTAGTAAAGCAATGTTCAGGGTCACTCTTCTTCGACTGCTTTCTTCTAAGAGGAAGAACAGCCCACTGTGCCGCGGCTGTTAGATAGGACTTCTCTATTGGGGAAGGCAGGCAGGCATTAGCCTCAGATCCATCCCGTATGTATCTTGCCCATAGCAAATGAATGTCCACATTGTTTAGCGGGGGAGATATATTTAAATGCAGTACACAGTGCACATATGCATTCTGCTTCATACTCTTGTCTGGAGCAGAGACGAGGTTAAAATCTCAAAGGAGGATATAGAAATACCTTCACACTCAGGCTTATGTCAGAGGAGGAAAACAATCAATCATAAACATGGTAACGCGTTAAAGTTAGTCTCTAATCACAAGGTCAGCAAGTCAACAAAGACACCATAAACTGCAGCAGAACCTCTAAAAGCTTTAACTTGGTTTTCCAAAAGGTATTGTGCATGCATTTATTTTGATTATACTAAAAATACAGCTATGTGGGGTTGTGGCACCTTGATTGATTGCTCTCATGACATATTTGTTTTAATATTCAGAAAATCCTTAATAAAGTTTCTGCACACAAGCTGTTTTAATAATAACGTTATTGAAAATATTTTCCAGCAGTTATTTCTAAATATTGACTTCTGACTAAGTTACGGAAACACAGAAAAATCTGAATATTAAATAAAAATTAGCAGAGTAGAGCAATGTCTTTTAAAGCAGCCATGATTTTGCCATTAATCACCTAATTTAAAATCTGATTTCTTTTTAGAAAGGGTTTTTTTAATTGTTTAAAGGTGATATGTAGAAACAAAAAATTGTCATTCAGCACTCTTCAATGCAGAGACCCTACTTTTGGCTCAAGAAGCTACGCATGAGCAGTTTGGCATTTGAGGAGATTCTCCTCCCTACCTGCTTGCTGCGTTGTTTACCTTTTCCATAGGCGTCCGCTTTTGGTCAGTGAGACTGGGAGAGGACTTGGGGCTGTTGACCTCACCTGAGCATTGCTCTGATGTTTCCGAGTGTGTCTCTACATCTAGCGAAAATGATTCTCAAGCTCCTTTTGTTTCCTTTTCATTCGTTGTAAAATAACGCTTAAAATCATGGCTGTATAGAGACCTCGTGCTTCCCTGTACGCCGTTTCAAAAGTGTCCCTTAACGCTTCCTGTTTGAGAGTTTTATCAGGTGATGCGGTTGTGTCAGGGGTTGCTGTGTCTGTTCCAAAGTCCAATAGATCTCAGTGCAACTTTTCATTTTAATTAACTCCAGTTGTATCTTTCTGCACGAGATTCTGGACATCCTGGATGTTCAGACTGCCCTTCATAGCAACCTGTATTCCCCATCTGAGCCCATCCGCACTACAGCAGAGTACCAAGTCCTCCTAACTACAGCCAAGTACCAGAGTCCTCCTAACTCAGGAGAAGTTTGATGGTTTGAGTTTATGCAGCCTTACAGTTGTCCAGCTCTCTGCGAGGCTGATTAGCCGTTCCTCCTGTACGAACACCTGGATTTGCCTCCCCGCACCCAGGCGCAGCATGGTGCACGTATTGTGCAGAACAGAACTTTTCAGCCACTGAGGTATTTTGCATCAGTGGGGCGCAAAACGCCTCTCGGAGAGCGATAAGGCACTCGCTGATGCAAGGCGTGGGCTCGAGGGATGTGTGTAAAGGGCTGCAAGTGTTCACCAGGGCATTAAGTGGTGTCTTCCTGCAGTGGCCAGAGAAAAAGGGGTGAGACCCGGGTGATGGCATTGGCATACTCCACGTGGCGAAGGCTTTGGAGGAGGCAGGTGCAGGGAGGAAGATCTGACCTGATCGAAGGTTGTGAGCTGAGCAGTCCCCTGCCCTGGTTCCTCGCTGCATGCTATCCAGAGTGAGCAGGCGTAGATCACGCAGGAGCTAGACATGCCTCTGCTTGGTTATAAAGTTGGTTGGCCCTGGACATAGGCTGTTCTTCAGTTGTTGTTCCGCCAGCAACGTTTAACTCACAAGGCTGCACTAGGACTTTCCTCATTATGCTAACACTGGGGCTGGCATAAAAAAACATCCTTTTGCTAATGGGCATGCACTGCAGCTGAGATCAGGAAAGAGATCCAGACTCCTGTTCTTAATCCTTTCACCCGTACTGTTGCAGGTGTGTGGTGGTGGTGGTGGGTGGCTATGTTTCAAATCTGGTGCACAGATTTGATTCTCCCAACCACTTGGGACAGCACAGTTGTGGTTCAGTGTCAGGCAAAAATGGAGATAAAGGATGGAGCCAGGACAGGAATACCTTAAACTGATATTGATGCCAGTTCTTGGCTATGAGAAGTTGCAGTCTTAATGTAGGTTTGGGCGCAATAGTGGGATTTCCAAGACTGTCTGAGGCATTTGTGGTTGCGTATTCACTGAAAGGAGAATTGGTTGCCCAACTTATCTAAGTGCTTATAAATGTCCAGCTGTAAATCTTTCTTCCTGAGTCTATCGCCAGCTCCCATCTTATTTGCTCTTTTCCGAACTTCATCTCGTTTCTCCAGCTCTTTCTGTTCTCTAGAATGGCTGAAAACATACTTCTTTAATACCAGTGCAAAGCTAACATAATTATTGAAAATGCAACATAAAATTGCAGCAAAACATTGTAATCCTTTAACAATACTCAGAAGCAGTTTTTTTCAAGTACTTCTAACATTGACCTTCATCATTCAGATAGTTTTAAAGTGCTCCATCATCTAACATATACTCATATGCAGAATGGGGACCTTTATTTTCAGTATTGCCCCAGTAATTTCAGAGTTAACCAAAGCTGGTTTCCTCCCCTTTCAGTGCAGACACGCATACATCTGCACGCTTTCCTAAAGGGGTTTTCTTTGATCCCTTCCCCCATCCACATAAAATTTCCCTCTGAGCCAAGACCCAAAATAACATTTTCCCCAAAGTTATAATATTTGCAAAACAAACAAACAAAATCTCCATGGTCATAGTGGAAATCTATAATTGTAACTATACCAAGCACTTGCAACTAAAACTGCACGTACCTACATACTTACTGTACATTATTATATGTGCACACCGTAGGGAGGTTTGTATACTCCCTACATATAACTGTGGGAGTTTATAACTATAGGGAGGATCATATTTTTGTAAGCCACATTAATTTGCAAATTGTGAATAGGTAAGGTTCACTCAAAGTAAATCCACCAAAACCACTACCTATGAGACAGCGTTCAGCTTTCACAGGTATTTTCTTCTAATTAGTCAGAAGAGGGATGTATTGCAGTGCTGTTCCACAAACGCACTCCACCACTGTTAGCGAGGAGAGTTGTTACGGTGCTTTAGAAGATCCTGCAAAGACAGCTGTTACTAAAGGAAAATTAGACGGAGGGTCGGAGGACAAAAATCTCTCCCTGAAATTTTCAGACCCTGGGAAACAGAATGACGTGGTTGTCCTGAGGATGTTGCCATTGGTCAGCTGTGTGATTAGGTCCTAATTCTCAGGGCAACATACCCTCAGTTTTGGTCTACACATTGGATGGAATGGGCAGCCTAATCATCAGGGGAAAACAGAAACTAATCCAGTCTCCCAGTATGAGACACTTTGATCTCAGGCAACCTGCCAGGTCTGTTGTTGTCCATTAACTCATCTGCACGAGGAGGTAAATGCAGGCCCTGAAGTAGCAAATGCTCTTTTAAGAGGTTGCCGAGAAATCTCCTGTCCACATTTGTCTGCTTTCATCTTCCGTACTAATTCGCCGTAAAGGGAATGAGCAGAGCACGGGATGCTTCGTTGCTTCCGCGCTCCGCTGTGTGCAGGACGTGGCGATTCTCCTTGTTCCTCGATAAGGAACTTTGAATTTGACTAGTTTGGCATAGACCTGAAGCCTGAGCTTTGGACGTTACGAAAAGTGGTGCATCAAACCAAGCGCCAGTTAAATCATGTTTGGGTTCTTGTCGGAATGTCACAGAGTACCCTGTCATTTTGTTTTAGCAACTTGTCCTTCCAAATGCGCAGTTCGCCTTATGGCATGCCAGCAGTAAAAATGTCACTTACAATAATTACTTTTTGGTGAAAATGCTTGCTGACTTCTTACCTTCAAGCTGTTTTTTACACAGTGGGGAGATAATAAGAAATGACTTTATCCTGACTGCTCAAATGAACACTAAATGGAATTTAGGTTATTATTACTGCAGATAGAGGACTGTGTATTGAAATTTAAATAGTGGATCAGATAAACTACAGAGATTTGTCTCTGAAAATTATAGTGGATCTGCTTTTTCAATCCACTTTGAAACTTAAGGCAGCTGTTGTCTGCTTGCTGTCTTTAGAATATAATATTTTTCATAATCCTTTTAGAGGCCTCTGAATACCTTCGGTGTTTTGCGTGGTCTTCCCCATCTTTTCCATGTTCTGTACCTTGTTCCCCATGAGTCCTTTTGCAGCTTATTAGCTAAGCTTATGTTTGCAACGAAGGCTGGGCAGTTTATTCTCACAGTGGTTCCTGAGCTGTAGAAGTAGAGAGTGCTCTTTATAGGCAGGCAAGTATGCTGGGAGAAGAGGCTTGGTACATTGAGCTTGTGTTTTATACTTGTGAATTCAGATGCTCTTCTTCAAATCTTTGCTCTGAACTTTTGATTTGCAAGCAGGCATAAAGTCGTTTTGCTGCCGTGGCTGTAGGAGTTCAGGCAGGGTCTGAGCAAAAGTGGCAAACCTGCGGCTCTCAAAACGTGTACAGGAAATTTCAGTGGAGGAATCTGCCTGTGCTGGCAGACAGCAGTATGATGCCTCTGGGACTGGTGAAACCATATCCATGTCTCAGCACTGCTCCATCATCTAGATACCTCTGTTGAGGAGGATACAGCCGGGACTGGTGTCAGGTCATGTAAGACATCTGTGATTTTCTGGGGAGGTTGTAGCAGGCGTCACCTGCAAGTCTTTGCAACTGCGGTGTCCTGAGTTTCAGAAGGAGCATCCAGCTGAAGTGTGCACTGGATCTGAGCTATACCACTGCTTTTGTGTGGAGGGCCGTGTTACATTATTTCCTGTGGTCGGAAGAGTTCCTGTACATCACAAAAATGGTCCTTCTTGACCAGTGCCCCGCAGTGTTGCAGAATATAATTAAATGTTTCTGACTGCTGAGTTCATGCAGCTGAGTGGGTGATGCTCAGGAGTGCTACAGGAAGGGAGTCCGGTGCAGCCTGTGGTTCGTTACACCTATAGGGATTTTGTCACGTTCTGATGGCAGAACATGATCAGACCTCATAGAGGAATGTGTCAGGCTGATACTGTGTTGGGGGAAGTGTTTTCAGGTAATTTTCAGGCCGCCGGTGGGGTAATCACAGTCCAAAATGTCTACAGCCAGTGTTCAAGCAGTTCAGGACCCAGGATCCAGTACTGGGGACCTGACCCCAGCATGGGGGTGGGAAATCTTGTAGTTGGAGAAGAATAAGAAAATCTGATGTGAAGTTCAGGAAAACCACCATTAACAATGGACTGAGACTAGAGCTCTGTTTTCAGACTTTCTCACATTTTCCAAAACAGTGTCATGATAGAAGCTGTGGGGCAGGTGTAGAGGATGGATGGGACCAAAGCATCATTTGGCTTCATCCATTGTGCTAAGGAATGCAAGACCACGAAAGATGTTCTGCATGCACATAATTAAGGCAAGGTCAATTTGTTATGGTTCTCAACCGGTTTTGTAAAATGCTCAGACAGACCCTAGTCCTATATATACTGATTTGTTTACAAAGTTTGTTTGGTTTCTTAACTGATAACTGCTAAGGGGTGGGGAGAGGAATGGGCAAGCTGTGATGATGGTTTGGGGTTTTGTTGCAATAAGATGGTCATTCAAGCAGCAATTTTATATTGGGAAAATAGTATTTTAAAAGAAAACAGAAGGTATTTGTGTAACGTTGGCTTTGTTTCCGTTCGTTTATATATATCTTCATTTTAGATTATGCATCCCTCTCTAGTATTGTAGTAGGAAAAAACAAAACTGAAGAATTTCCTGACTTAAGAATAGGGACCATGTGTTCTGCCAGGAGTGATGTGTTCCCAAGTACGGCTCTCTGGCATTCGCAAACTGCATCAGATGTATTTGTCGTTACAAAGACCTATTTCCTTTCAAAGACTTGAATGCTCACCTTCACTGTATGGTCATCGCTCTCTCTTAGCTGTTTTCATCAAGTCTGAAATAGCCAGTGTCACTGTTTCAGTTGTCTTCATGTTTTAGCTATAATGGAGGCCAATTGCACTTGCCAAATATTTCAGATTGCTGGCCTGTCTATGCAGACATCACTTCCTAGTTCTTGATTTGCATTTGATTATTATTTTCTATACTGCATATTTGAATGTGCTTTTAAAAATTGGTTGGAAGTGCCTAACATCCCTATACCCCAGGCATATATTTTGAATTAGTAATGTAAAAAGTGCATGGCAGATCCTTTGCCCTTTCATGACTCAGTTATACTTGCAGCTTTACAAGATTTGGATCGCTTAAATGCATTTTTGGTGTATTTGAGTCTTTAATGACATTTGTCAACATCAACCCATAATTGTGCAAAAGTTACACCGGTTTCTTGATCGTTTAAAATTGCCGCGTTGAACTGTGTCTTCATCACATGCTTGGGACACCATCTTTCCACCAAGTTAGTTTGGGGAGACCCTGTTTCTCCCATCCTCTATAAAGCGCAGGGCATGGCCGATGTCTTTGCCTGAGACTTGAAAAATCCTGGGTTCTGCAGTGACCTCATCGCTGGTGACGCTCTCGATCTCTCCAGCTCTTTACTTCTCGCACCTTATTTTTGAAGCTTTTGGGCTTTTGCTTCAGGTTTTAAACTGAGTAGAGGCTGTTGGAAAGCAAAATGCAACACCCCTTTGGTATAGCAAAATTTATCTGGTATTTATTAAAGTAACTTCATCAATAAATGGTGGCCGCGGGGTTTGCAGGTTGTACAGCTTACCGTAATGCAGTTTTACACTCATACTGACAAAATGATCTCTTCCTCACTAAATACAAATGTGTAAACATTCGGTGAACATCACTTATTCACTCGTAAGAAACTGGATCACTCTTAAGTTAGTGCTATTCTTCAGTGCAGTCTGGGGTTAAAGAAGCAGAACACATATTAAAGAAATAAGCTTTCCATGTATTATTTTAATTGGAAATGTTCAGTTGCTACTTTGGAAATCTTAATATGTATTTTTCAGATGTCCTGAATTTGTTTCTTTGTCCTGTGAGGAACTTGAGAGAAGTGAATACAGACAAATTATTTCATAAAACATGCGAAATGGCTGTGGATTGACAGCTAAATCTGTAATAGTGAATACATTCAATTTTCCCCTTTGTTCTGTCAGCAGTCACTTGTACTATAAATGTCTATTTAATTTTTTAAGTAGATTAACAGGAAGTGTTTGCATTATTTGATTATTGAATTGACTTTTCCAAATAATGGATCTTTTCCTCAAATATTTATGTGATCTTGAAAATGTTTTTCCATAAGGGAAAAATGCTAAAAAAGAATGGGGAACATATTTTGAGTTATTTGTAGTATATGCGCATAATGCCTCATCTGAAATCACTACACACTTTCCTTTCGTTGGGGGGAAAAAAAGCAGTTTGTCATCTGTACTGCCTGCCAAAATTAGATTCAGATAATCCTACCTTTTTGAGTAAATAGGCAGCAGATTGGTCTTAAAAATGAAATTCAAGTAAGCTCTTGATATGTGATATAAAAAATAAATAAGCTAATATGTGAGCAACATAGAGCATTTCAGTGATAGATGATAATATAGATTACCTTTGTTGTTTACATAATTAGGCTGGGCAGGGAAAGGAGAGGGAGAAAGAAGCATTAGTAAATGCTTTTGTTTAGTCCTGTGTGGTTGGGGTTTTTTTATTTTGGATTTTTTCTGCACTCCGTGTGCGCATGTGGTTTGCAGTGCACGGATGAGGAATTGTATAGGAAATTTGCAGCTGCTCTAGTTATTCAGTAAGATTTGTATAAGCTGGCACAAGGGACAAAATTAGAGGGAACTTGAACGAGTGCCGTGCAGTTTATTAGCTAGGCAGCCATAATTTTGACCTTGCTGTGGGTTAAAGGACACAGACCTGAGAAGAAATCTGTTTATCATGTAGGGAATTCATGCCATCCCTGACAGTGTACAGTGAACAAGATGGATGATCTGCCAAATTGGTCCCTCGCATGGGTGAATCAGGGCAAATTTACAGTACAATTCCTTTGCTGCTCCTGATACAAAAATAACATTTGCTAGTTTTTATATTCAGTTGTATGATGACCTAGGGTGAACAGAGAAAAGAAATAAGATTTGTAGGATCCCAATTGCTTTAAAGATTTATATGCACCTTGCTTTCCTTTTACGTCTGCCTCTTTTGCATCTTTCATAAAACACTAAGGAAAAAGTCCAGTTGCTTGGTATGTAACTTTATGTAAGTGTGTCAGGGAACCTCTCTTAAAAGCAGCATCATGAAAGCTTCTGTTACCTTGAACATCACAATTATACTGTGCACCCTGCTTCATTTGAACCCTACTTTTACCTATGTAGTATTTTCCTTTAGTATTTGGGATATGTTTTCATGCTGCACAAGCTGCATGTTCTGCAGTGATTTGACAGTGTTTTGGATAACAAACAAACTTGAAAAAACAGTGAAATTTGCTATTGGCCATCGCCGTGGTAGTGACGGGACCTGACGCTGCGGAGGGAACCGCTCTCATAGTAGAGCTGCAGTGCTCAGGAAAACACAATTCTGTTAGAGGGGCTAAGGTTTTGATGTAGACTGGCCCTACCCTTCTATGACTGAGAGCGTTGTAAGCTCCCTCCAGAGATGTTGAGACGAATCCACTGATGTATGAGTTTGAGATACATACGATTAACCATATCAAGTAATGAGATGTGAGACAGCAAGGAGGAGGAAGCAGTCCCACAAAAATGGGAGAGGACTGTGAATGGAGAAATCAAATGTGCTCTTTTATCTTTTGAAGGGAATTGTTCCTCTAAACCACATTGTCTACGTGTTGTTGCTTTAAAAAAATGTTTAGACTGTACTCTTAGATGTCTGGATTTTCTGCATAAGCTCGGTTGGTACATTCCGTTAGAGATAAATGTGAATTTATTAGGGGAAAACAACATTTTGTACAGAACCTATTTTTGTTGGCAAATTAACAGATTCAGAAAGCTTTCTTTTAAACAAAGTGTCACAATAACAGATTTGGGTGTCTCCTGATCCACTAGCTATCTTTACGTTGGATTCTCAAACATGTTAATTAATACAACATAATTACAAACCGTATTTTAATCTTGTTAAGCTATTTCTGGGCAAAGAGAAGTGCAAAAAAGTGATGCGAGTGATAAGAAACAATATGAAATCAGTAGCACTCTCAAGACATAAAGTTGTGTCAGTTATAGAAAATCCATCCTTGACACTACAAAATCATGGCTAAGTGAGTTTTTTAGAAGTCACAGAAGGAGGCTTAAACCAGTCTACAATGGTAGATTTAAGAGTATTCTTCTACGAAAATGTTGTGGAAAGCAAAGCTATGAGATTTTCCTGACCAAGGAAATTTCTTGCAACCTTAAAGACTATTGCACTTCATTTTTTCCTGATTTTTATTTGTATTTGTACATCTTGTCTTTTTAAGAAAGCAGAGATGACTCAAGATAAAATTAGAAAATAATTCTGTTTTTAAAAAGAGACTTTTTAGTAACCAAGTCATAACAAGTAGCATTTTTGCATACTTAGGCATTTCTTTAAGTAGGTAGAATATAAATGAGAAGGAAAGTTAAATATCCTGCAATCAAAACATTACAATTATGCTAAAGTGGGGACTTTTTTCTTTTTTCAATTACAGAAAGCACTCCAAAGACTTCTGCCAGTTGCAGTCCTGCTCCTGAATCTCCTATGAGTTCCAGTGAATCAGTGAAAAGCCTGACTGAATTGGTACAGCAACCCTGTCCTGCTATAGAGACAAGTAAGGATGGCAAATCCCAAGAATCTAACGAGCCGCCTGCTTCTGAATCCCAATCTACAACACCTTTGCCACTGTCAGGCCACTCGGCACTCAGCATTCAAGAACTGGTTGCTATGTCCCCTGAGCTGGATACATATGGCATTACGAAAAGGGTCAAAGAAGTGCTAACGGACAACAATCTTGGTAAATCGCTTTATTCTCATTTCTTGACTGAAATAAAATAAAAGTGTTCATACTTTTATTTTTAAGCTATATTTCAGTAGACATTTACAAGAATACTTGGGTTTGATTCTGGCCTAAACTTTAATCTGTTAAATTTTTTTTTATTTTAAACCAGTGGAAAAATCCCTTCAGGTTGTCACGCTCTACTAAAAATGTCATCATACCCTTGCTCTTCTTAAGCTCTGCTCCTGGCTTGCCAGCCAGATACTGCTCCCACCTCCCTAAATACAGTACAGCAGGCTGTCAAGAAGATCAAAACCCCAAAGCCAGTGAGATCCCCCCTTGAGAAATGCTATTTTCCCCATGCTTATAGATTCAAGGCCCCAGCCTTTTAGGCATAGGTGAAGGAGAGGAGTCTGGCATGATCGGAGAGGGACGTGCATCACAAGCAAAAGCATAGCGTACTTGTAGAGCTAGGAGGGTAAATTCAGACGCAGTTCAGGTTGTAGATAAGTGTGTGGGGCCATTGGGTTATTTTGCTTAATATGTGCAAAGCTGAGGCTGCTTTGGCTTACAGATGAGTTTTTGGGTGTCGAATGTGTAATGTTGACATGGTTATATATTTGGAATACTCAAAGGGAATAACCTGATCTGAGTGTGGGAAATCCACACTTAATACTGCCACTATGCCTCTAAATCAGTAGTTCTTCATATGTGTTTAACACTTGCTTCCCTCACAAGGACTTGGGAAACCTTTAGGAGTCCTTTGACGTCTCTAGTGGGAAGGCAGTAAGGCTGCCCAGTGCTAACCTGCACGTGCTTCTGGGGCTTAGCATGGGATTCATCTCACCTGCATTTAGATGTTCAAAATAGATGTCTGAGATGGTTGGGATGAATCTCTCTCCAGAAGTAGCAGTTTCTCTCTATTCACTACAGATGGGACCAAAAAGATAAGTTTAGATTTAGACTGCTGATGATACTTAAGTGAGAAGAATTCCATCCATATTATCAGAACATTATGACTGTATAAGTAAAAACTCCTTTATTTTAGTATGTAAGAAAGCCTTTTTTCAGCTAGACACAGAATAACATATTATTATCTTAGATTTTTTTTTTTTTTTAAAGGGAAAAATACTGGGATGGGGGAGGTTGCAAGTTCTCTTTTAACATAATTTGGGAAAAAAAGAAAGCGACCCTGATCATGGACATACCCTGCATGACTTTGTGTTCCACTGAACCCAGCAGAACTACTTGCTCATGCACATTGGCATGGGCAGACTGTGGTTGCTTGTTCAGTGGAGACAATATACAGATAAAGCCACAAGTCACGGTAAGGGTTTGCAGGCTCAAGCCCCTAGTTTTTGGGCAAAATACTGTTGAGTGCTGTACCTGCTCTGGTGTTCCAGAGAGGCTTGAAAAAGTATTTTTGTTTGCATTTGCTTTGATGCCATTTTTACTTAGTCTTTTTTATTTCCCATGATTTTTGTTTTCCTACAGTGTGGCTGACAAGCCTAAAAAGCAGCAGAAGAGCCAGGAAATGTGCCCCAAACTCTGCATTAGGTGTGGAACCAGTTTCAATGTCTCCTTTTGCGCCCTCAGTGTGCTAGTGCACCAGATTGACTCGGTGCACAGGTTTCTCTGTCTTAGGCCACAGGGCCTTGTGAACCTGTCTTAGGCAACTGGTGGTGGCTCAGTTGTGCCAATATCATCGGCCAGTAAAGACCACGGTTGTGCAAAACCACTCAAAGATGTGTTTGGCGGGTCTCTCCTCCCATGCCTTTTAGCATTCGTTCAACAGTCACCATTTTAGCAAATGATGCTGGCAGCATTAACTCTGAGATGTTGCTAGTATTCCTAGTCCCAAATGTCATGGTATTATCAGTGATTCCCGGCTGGGCAACGTATAGCTTAGATACAGAGGGAAGCAAATGCAGTGAGCTATTGAAAGGTTGCAGTGGTGGGAATTTTGCAGAAAGAGCCAGGACTAACCACGAAACCAGCATAATTTACAGAAAGTTTTGTCCATGAGGAGCTACATCAGTAGGAACAGACATGAAGGATATTAGGGAAAAAGACGGGGAGAATTAGCAGGAGTTTTAGGAAACCTGTACTTAAAAATATTCCAGTTATTAATAGCGCTCTGATGAAGATGGAGTGTGATACACCTGCTACCTCCTGAGAATGATTTCTCACACATTTCCCGTTAGCTTGGGAGTCTTTCAGGTGTTTTATCGTGTCTTGCCATATCCTGGGATAAAATAAATGACATAAACATCTTTAGGTTTGTCCTTAACACCTAGAGAACATGATGTAACCTCCTTCTACATTTGCATTTTTAATTTTTAGACGGCTGTTTGAAGTTCATTTCCTTCAGCAGCATTGCTAGTGCCTGCTCTGGGCTGCTTGTTTCTGACCCTTTTGCTAATTTGTGCCAGTATTCCTGTTCGTGCGGCCACACAATAAATTGGGCCAGTTGGTCTGAGTCAAAAGCGGCCATTTTATTCTTGGCAGGTTGGTTTGACTCGCACCAGTTCGTTGCTCTGATTTACTGTGCAGCCACACAGGCAGTTGCAGTGGCCGCACTGGCACTGCACAGCAGCTGTCGGAGCTCTCGCGGCCACTGGAAGAAATGCTGCTGACATTGCAGTCTGAGCACAGCCTGGGATTAGAAACTGTGGGCAGCATTAAAGGAAGGTTATTTACAAAGACAAATTAAAAGATTTTTAAAGTAGCTGTCTTATCTGGCAAGTAGCTGGTAGGTTTAAAGGTAAATTGATAAGGCCTTACTGATGTTTTTAAATACAGAGACAAACAGGGAGTAGGTTAACTCTGCAATACACATGATCTAAAATTGGCCCTGAATTACTTCTTTTGTCTGATTTACCTGATACTGAGAGTAGTTGAAGATCACTTATTACTTGGGAACTTAAGTGAATTCTGAATTTAGGTTTCTGTTCAGTCTGTAAGAACCATTTTCATGGTTAGTTTTAGAGCTTATTAGCAGGCTCTGTCATATTAGCCCTGTCCTTGTTTCCCCTTTCTGTCTTTCATTATCTCTGCTGCTTCCTCCAAAAGCTTTGCAGACCCACCTGCCCCATGCATCTGAATGCGATGTTCTGCAGCTTCTAACTGATCCCACATGCCCTCCTCTCCCCATACAGGCAAAAAAAAATGGTCAAGCCAAAGGTTTTGGGGTGTTTTTAAAGAGGAGGAGGAGATTCATGGAATTAAGTACACAGGAGGGGTTTATGAAGTAGGTATTTTCCACAACCTGTTTCTGACAGGATCAGATGAGGCTGTGAAGGCAAGAGCTGATGGTGCTTTTGCAAGTGCAGGCATGTCCTGCAGAGCTGTATAGCAGCACAAGCCCCCACCCATGTGTGTTGTCCCCTAGGGATCTATTTGTTGCCACTGGTTAAGACTGCTGGCATTGCTAGGAAATGAAGGAAAAGCATTCTGCTTTGTCTTAAGGCATTCAAAAGCTGCAGATCAGACAGGAGACCCTGAGGCCTAAACTTGGTCGGTATGGAAAGATCTTTGGGTTACCTTGAAAGTACATGATAGCTGCACTTCTATCGGAAATCACTGGCGATGACTCAGATGACTTCAGGCTCTGTCTTGTAACAAAAGCTGTTGAATATCAAGGCAGTTTAACTTAGGAGGAACACTGAAGGGGTTTAGAAAACGAGCTGTGTGGTTGGGTGTGAGCTGCACAGGCATTTTCCACAGTCCTTGCTAAGTTAGACCTTAACCATGTAAAACTAGTCTTACTCTTGCACATACAAATGCCGTACACTGAAAAGCATACGTGGTTTTACCTTGCTAGACAATAGCATTTTGAAAGAGAACTAAAATTAAGTATTCTTAACTACAAGTACTGTAGGGGCTGTAAAAAAAGCTGTTATATTGCAAAATGTGATTGTCTGTAGCTGGTAAGACACAGTTAGAACGCCACAGTACAACACAGAAAATCTGTACATGTGTCTTTGAGGACACTTAAGTGACCATTGCCGAATGGGGGGTTGTGTTGGTCTTGGTTCATTGATTGCTTGAAATGTTTGGATTGCCCTGTTGGAACGAAGCTGTTGCACTACCCTCCTGCATAAGAGCTAAGTAGCCTCACTGCTCTCACTAGCTGCCTGCTTAGTTAAAAGTTCAGTTTATTTTTAATCTCATTAATTTTATTTTTTGCACACTGTTTCACTGTAAGGTCCCAGTCCCCAAAGGTGTTGAGCTCCCCTCTTTGCCACAGTCAGATCATAAGGATTAAACTAAAGCTCAATATTTACACTTCTGCCGGGGGGGAGAGCTTTTATTCTTCTAAATGTTTCGTTTGGGTTTTCAAGCAATTCTAAAGTAAGAATAATTGACAAATTATCTCGTAGACGTGTTGTGTCTTTTTAGTTAGCCTTGTCTGTTAGCTGAATGAATTCATGCGATTTTCAATTTCGTATTAGGTCAGCGTTTGTTTGGGGAGACAATCCTAGGGCTAACACAAGGCTCTGTCTCAGACCTTCTGGCTCGCCCGAAGCCCTGGCACAAGCTGAGTTTGAAGGGACGGGAACCCTTTGTCCGCATGCAGCTGTGGCTGAACGATCCCAACAACGTGGAGAAGCTGATGGATATGAAACGAATGGAGAAAAAAGGTAACTTGGAGCAGGCTGCTGACTCACGTTTTCCATTATTTCAAAGATGACCATGCCTTTTATAATTCTCCGTAGATAGTACGGAGGCAGCATTGATCCAGTATTATGAAGGTTATGCAAAAGGACTTCATGACAGCTTTTTCATAGCTTTATTTGATGCTAGCTCAAGCAGATAAATCTCAAAAAAAAAAACCCCAACCAAACAAAGAAACAAACCCAAACCCTGAATATTCACCAGCTGTCATGAAACCAGTGCTATATTCTCCTATAGATTAATTACTGAGGCCCTGGTGTATCACTGATAACTTGCCTTACGAAATGAGAAATGTGAGTTCGGGAGCTGGCTTTGGGTTATTAGTTAATAGTGCTGCAGCTGGGCACAGATGTTGGGCTGGAAGAACTGTGCATTGATTCCTGAGAGAGCTTCTTGCCAGTCCTGCACTGATGGTCACTAGGAGGAAAGAAAAATGCAGTCTTTATAAAAGGGTATTTGAGAATAATGAAATTTGTAGCCTTTATAGGGATGGGGGAAGGTGATTGTGTTAATACATGCTCACATAAAACAGCTAGATCATGAGTATGTACCTGTGAGAGATCCAAGTTGTTATTGGGTATCCCAGTAGGGAATATATCCTGAGAATTTATCCTATTCGCTGTATTTTAAATTCATTACTAAAAAACAGTGGTTATTCAGAGCCCTGTTTTTAGTATGTTCATGTGATTTTACAAGAGAGACTCTTAGGCTGCCATTATCGTTAAGTAATTAATGATACATACATCTCTCGAGCTATCCCTTAATGATATTAGTACACACGGCATTAATCGTGTGCACTGAAAGCGCTGCTGTTGACTGATGTCCTGAAAGCATTAACACGTTTGATCAAGAACTTTGTGATTATATTAAAAATTGCAGTGAGGGAACTTCTGGGAAAATTCTAGTCTTGCATGCTTTTAAGAAATTCAAATCCTTGTCATAGTAACCAGTATAATATAATGCAGTGCAGTATCTTATCGCAAATTGTGTATGATCTTCCACGGGGAGTAAAATCCACTTGGGTTTCCCACTTAAAACTGTAAACCAAAGGGAGCCATGATGGTTTTTGCTGTATTAGAAATATGGCAGAAATAAAATTGTCAACTAGCTGGATTTTTATAGCCTCAAAGAGAATATCGCCCATAATGCAGGAAAATACAATAAAAATAATTTAAAAGTAGTACTGACAATATCCTCTCAAAACTATTTTCTAAACTGGATTCTTATCAAATACTGTGCAATACATATGCTCTATAGATGGCACCTGAATAGAGATAAGGCTATAAATCATTTGAGACTCTGTACTGAGCTCCTGAACTGTGTAAGTGCTGTCCTCATAGCAGAGCACTCTAAAGTGAATTCAACCCTGGATTTTCTGCAAAATCCTTTCATGCAGGTAAGGATCCTGTGATTTAACCTTTTAAATTGCTCTAGACACACATTAAGAATTTAACTTTCCCTTCAGCTAATGTCAGTTAAAAAACAATGCAACTGTATCTGCTACCAGTGAAACATTATTATCAATTATTTCTCTGCCACATTTTATTAAGGGAGAAAATTAATAATTATGATAAAGGTGAGCTGCATATATCTTTTTTCCTGTTCTGCCAGCCTGACATTTGTGCTATAAATGTCCATTTTAAGAGGTTCTGAAAATTTGCAACGTACATTAACTAACCTCTTTGGAGGAAGCCGGGGGTTCATGCTCGCTAGGCTGAGACACTCTGCACCACCTTTCCATCCTTGGCAGAGTTCATTCCTCTTTCTTATAACCTCCCAGTGTGTGTGCTGCTGGTAACATCACACTCGTCACTGAACAGTACAGAAGCCTGCTGTCAGGAGAAAATTTAATTCCCTTTATTTCCCCATTATTTCGCTTTTTAATAATCTTGTTCAATACCGCATAAGACAAAAATGATATTAAAAGGGGCTCTGTTGTACCTCAGTGGGCAGCTGCTAGTTCTGCAATAGTGTCTGCTGCGTCTGTAGCTGAGCACATGCTGGGGAGTCTTCCCAGAGGGACACGGTGATGCTGGGTTGGCAACAGCGGGAAAAACAGGGTGGTAAAACTCAGGAGATAGAGCTGCCCTTGACAAGTTGGTCTCAGACCCAGATCCAGACCTTTGCCCAAATTACATTTGGGGTTTGTTTTTTTTTCATAGGTCTCCTGAGAAGTGGAGATCGATCACAGACAAAAATCAAACCTCTCCGAAAATCAAGTGTGTTTGTGACTTGGATTCCAGTTTGAGCCTTGCTGTCACTGCAAATGTGCTGAATGATCTCCTTATGTTGTCTACACACAGCACATATGTTTAAAATAAGAATTAAAAAGGAAAAGCTTTTATAAGCGTCATGTAAAGTTTCCAGAGAGCACCATTAAAGCCTAAAGCTTAGGTGCTAGTTCAGCACATGGCCAAGTGCCAGGATTGTGCCTTTGGCCCAATGGAAATTTGTTCTGATAATATATTATCCTCCAGGAAAAACAATTGGTTATGACAGAACAGTGGGGGCATCCTCTTTATTTTTCTGTTAAGGAAATAAGTGCATTTATATAATTTATTCCATTCACGTGAGAGAGACCAAATAAGCTATTGCAACTTCAGTGATCCCAGTGTTGAGGTCAGAAAAGCAGAGGTAGGCATAGGGCATGAAATTTTTGCCAAGCTATCACAGCTCTGTGCTGTCCTTAGGAGTCTAAAGATGGGAGCTCTGACCTGCCAGAAATGCCATCCTTTGGAGAGCAGAGAAAGCAGAGATTCAGAGCATCCTGATGCATGGGTGTCTCACATTAACTCAGTCACCTGACCAAATTCCAGAAACTTCAGTCAGAGATAGCCTAAACACCTTTTACATCTTCCATGTGAGGTTCTGTTTTGTCTCATGGCTGCTGCACGCTGAAGTGATAGAGGCTGTCTTTCAGCCCTCTTGGTTGTACTATCAAAGGAGACAGGGGAACCTTGTGTGTAGTTTGCATGTCAATGCAAGTTTGCAATAACACCTAGGAGTCTTTGAGATTGAAGACCTTATATAAATGTGAGATTACGTTGCTGGAGTGATTAATTCCGTGGTTGAAGATTGTAACAGTTCCTTGAAGGCTGCAAAAACAAGGCCAATAGGTCACCTTGAAATAATGCATTTACCTGTGGTCACTTTGCAGTTCTGTATCTGGTTGGAACAACTTAAATAGGTGATTTTTTAAATGAAGTTTATTTTTAAAAGAAAAAAAAACAACAATGACATTTGCTTTTTATGGTTATTTCAAGAGCGTGCAGGACTGTATCATGGCAGAGTGATGGATCATGAGCAACTCACGTTCTGTTCCATATCAGTGATCTTACACAGTAGGCAATCCACAGGTAATCTGTCATATTCAGGAAAAACAAAATGAGGGCCATGCAGATACCCCCAAAGGTTACAGAGTGTGTTCAAAACTCACTTTGATGATAGTAAGACACAATGTAAAAAGGTCCCACTGGACATACCACCGTGTAGAGGACAGGATGCTGAAACCCACTGGAGACGGAAAACCTAGCCAGTCCTGTAGGGAGCTCTGGCAGAAGTTGGCTTGGGTGAGAAGGGCTTTCAACATTTCAGCTTATTGATTGCATTGAATTTTTATTCTTTGTGCACCCTCAGCCTAAAGGTAGAGCTGTGGGGAGGGAGAAATTTATTTTTTGAAGAATTTGGTTGCTGACCGGTGTGACATGCCCCACATTGGTCCCTGGCTCCGGTCAGAGCTCCTGGCTGTTGGAGATTTAGTGCCTGCTAGATTGATGTCAGGCTGGCGTAATCTGGAACTTAATAGCCAAGGTTATCAAATTGCAGCTCTTGAATACCTAAACTCTTAAATATCTAGAAGGTATTTAACAGGCCATTAAATATTTTATTGAAAAGATTCATCTATATTTGCCATTTTCAGCCCCCTCATTAGCAATGCTTGTGCATAATACTGCCAGGTGCAGTAAATCCCACCTCTCTTTGCCTGGTGTAAATCAATCAAGACAGTGACAGTGTTTGCTGGGGCTCTTTCCTCGCAGAATTTGCCGGGATAATTCAGTCCCTGTTGGGAAGGAGAGTTAGTGGTATCACAGGCTTCTGCCATTGGCCTCTCTGAGCTCTATCAGTGCAGCAAGAGCTTTATTAAAAGTATATGCATTTTTGAAAGGGCCTTGCATAGGGGAGGAGGATGCTGTGGGCTGGTTTTCTTTCATAACCTGTCACCGCTATAGCAGAGATCTGTAGGAAAAAGCAGCAAGCGCCTGATGGGTTATTCAGCCCGTCACTGGCATCTGTGGGCTCCGGGCGCCATCCTGTGTTGGAGACGTGGCTGTGGCTGCAGCTGCCTTCAGCCTCCACAGTCATATTTTTAATTCAGGGACCTTAAGTGTTAGAGAGACCTTAGTGTACACCTTAAGTGTTTAACAGCCAGAACCATTTAAGTTGAAATGAAGTGCAACTGTCCTAATCAGGTGCTTAGGTGGAAGTTCGCCACTCTTGAAAGAGTGAATTTGAAATAAGTCGTGTTTACTGAACCCTGTTATTCATGTCCCACGTTCGTTGAAAAAGCAGAAAACTCTGGCAGGTTTCCAGTCGATTTACCCTCTTTTCTTTCCCTTCTTTCTTCTTTTTCTGCCTCTTGCGTCCTCCCCACATTTGCTTTCCTCTGATCTCTGATGATGCCCCTTCCTTTCTGTCCTCTCCAAATAGCTCATCCATGCTTCTACAACCTGTCATCTTTGCATTTGTTCCACAGCTCGTATATTCATTGATTTTGCATTTGTATTCAGCTGGGGCTGATCCGATGCGCTTCTCTTTCAGCCTACATGAAACGGCGACACAGCTCTGTTAGCGACAGTCAGTCTTGTGAGTCCTCATCCGCTGGAATAGACTACAGCCAGGGAGCCAGCCCGCAGCCGCAGCATCAGCTGAAGAAGCCCCGAGTGGTGCTGGCACCGGAAGAGAAGGAAGCGCTGAAACGAGCCTACCAGCAAAAGCCATACCCATCACCAAAAACCATTGAGGAACTCGCTACACAGCTCAACTTGAAAACCAGCACCGTGATCAACTGGTTCCACAATTACAGGTATGAGAAGCCCTGGGAGCCCTACTCATAAAGGATGTATTTTATGCACTGTGGTGGGGTGCTGCTCTGCTTCAGCAGACTGTGTCTGCTTCTGCTAGCATTGAGTGGTTGTACAAAATGAACGGTTTCGACAGCAGGGTGGTTCTAACAGTAATGCTAAAGCTCCGGACTCATTTTAAGTCATCCCTGAGGAACAGCAATATTCACATATTGATGTAAGTAGTGCTTTTAAACAGAAAGTCTCGCTTTTGGAGTGGGCGTTGTTTTAGAGATGTCCACTAATGAATATTTATAAATCCCATTGCAGTAAGCAAGACTGGTCTTTCTTACTTGCATATGCACGCTCACACAGACATACACGCGCACGTATATACACACATAGAGGTGTGTGTTGTGTGTTTTATGCCCGGGTCGCTTGGTGGGGGGTGCTTGGAAGTGTCCTCTGCTGGATGGCATCAGCATTGCACTGCTTCCATCATATATTTTTCCCACATAAGAGCAAAAAGAGGATTTTCTTTTAGGTCTTGAGTCACCGAGCTCTGAAAATAGGCACAGTGTGTGCTGTATTTCTGGGAAGCTCCGCACAGGCGTGAAGGACAGAGAACAGATAACCCTGAAGTCAGATGTGGCCATAGATTTGTTTCATTGTTATGATTAAATCATTAAGTCTTGCTGAAATGACATAAGATGTTGGGTGTTTAGTTCCTTTCTCATATTAGAAGGAACCTTCTCCACATTTGAAACATTGAAGTAGGTTCTGGCCTAGAGACACTGGTAAAAAGGAACAGTGATGGAATGACTTACAAGAATTATAAGGATTTAAATAAACATATTATCAACTGTGCTTGGGATTGGGAATCTTAATTAGTGCAGCAGACTTTTCCTCAAGAAACTTGTGCTAATGAATATTGAACAGGTACAGTTGAGACGCCAGATTTAATACTATTCTGCCCCTTCAGTCAGAGCCAGTAATGTTCCTAATTAGTCCAGATTGCTAAACTTATTTGTTTTTAGAAACTGCTGACATTTAAAGGGTATTTTCCACTTTGGCCCTTCTCAGCTTTCAGCAGGGAAGTTGCTGAAGCAGAAGCAGCACAGTTTAATGACGTATCTCAGAAATATTATGCACAATAGTAAAATAATGTTTATACTAAACAATATAAAATTTTAAAATTCCAACCAACGAGTAATCATATTTACACTGAATTTCATTGACTTGAATTCGCTACAGATGCAGCCTCTTTCACTGCTCAGAGTTCTCCAAATGCAGGCCTCTCTTCCAATTCCCACTTCTAGGCAATTATACACAAGTTGGAGGAATGCCTATGAAAATATGTTCCCTTCGGCCTGACAGCAAAATGTGCTGTTCTCACTTACGCAGATGAGTGCAGGAGCACTGGTGGCATGTGTCATCTTCCTCATTATCATGAGATCTCCTGTTCAGGCGTGCTGCGAGAAAGCGTGACAAGTCATGATTGATCAGCGTGTTTAGCCACACCAAGCTATACACTAACGTAGACTAGGTGCTGACAGTTGTATACAAAATAAAAAATGTATAAACAAGGTGCTGTAGGCTGGTGGGTAGCACAAGCCTCACAGCACTGAGTGATCTGGACCTGCTCCCAGATGTGCTGCTGAGTCTCCAGGACTTTAAAGAGATGTTTCAAGCCTGTTTGGAGCCCTGGGTGCTCTGAGCGGTTGCCACCACTGAAAAATCAAAACACGTGCCTGTTCTTTTCCTCTGTACAGTGCCTTTATTAGCTTTCATGCATGAAGTACTCTTAAATCATTTGCAGGACATTGCAGAAGAGGTACAAGTTACGTATTCTGCTAGGGGAACAGGATCTGACGGTTCTGCAGCTCATGCATTATAGGAAATGGGTAGTCTTTCCCCTCTTCATCTTCTCCAGGCCACACTTAACTTTATTTATCTCTTTTAGACTCTCCCTCGGCCATTTTTTTCACTTTTCCAAACTGAAGAGCCTTCATACAGAAGCAGTTCCACACCTCAGACCATATACATTTTTTTTAAAGTAACTTCAGGTGAGGCAGGGTACAGATTTGGACAAGTTTGTTTTCCTGTCTCTTTGGAATCCTGTTGCAATGATACTTCAGGATTCAGCCCAAGCCTCATTTTCCAAAGGTGGTTGCTACAGCAGAACCTACCTTTATATCCACCAAATGGGAAGTCAGCACTACTGTTTATTTTCCGCAGCAAAAGAAACTTTAAAAAAATCCTCAGTGGGCAAAGAAATAATTCAATTCAGACTATAAATAGGTATAAAGGATTCTTACGTGTCTGCAGACTTCCCCAAGTCTATGGCTTTGCATCCATACCAATCACATAGCTCTCAGAACATAAAAATAAGGACATGCCTTGCTTTGCATTAGTGAAACACATATACAGACAGGACTCATCAGTTTGAGGGTCTGTTGTCTCAAGACAACAGACTGTACAAAAGAGTAGGAGGTAGGGATTTCTGTCTCATTTCACTTGTGGAAAACTGGCACAGAAACTCAGTAAGTTCATAGAGATGATGCTACAGAAGCATCAGGACTTAAAGCAAACTTTCTTGGAATTGGAATCTAGTGCTCTTGGATCGTAAATTTCGTTGTTCTTACTGTGGGCATATTTTTTTCAATGAACTGTAGCATTGTGCTTGTTTAGATGAGTTCCTGGAGTTGTGTGAAGGCTTGTACAGTGAACTTCAACGTATACCCCAGGAGATCTCTGATATTTTGAGTTATGCTGATGAATGCCAACAGGATGTGTTGATGTCGAGGCCAACACCTTCCACTGGAGAGGAATGCTGTCTGGAATTTCCTAGCCGCTGTCACCAGTTCTTCTTTACTGTAGGGATTTAATTACTGTGTTATTCAGGAGCCACACTAGATTCCAGAAGCAATATATTGAGTGTGAATTCCAGGGATTTCCACAGACATTGAACCTGTATTCTGTAGGGCTGTGGTCAGATACTCAGTGAGCATGTCATCATTCAGTCTCTTGCTGGAGCTGAGGTATTTTAAATGCCATGCAGGCACAAAGCTCTTGCCCGTTTCCTGTCCTGACTTGGGGAATGTTATAGAAGCATCATGTTCCGGATCAGTGTCCATGCAGGGAGATTATAGGCATAAATAGAGCCTGATAATCGATGTTGCAGGATGCATGCAATGAATGGTAATAGAAAATTAATGTTAGCACCTGTGGTCTTCTGTTAGGTGAGTAATATTCTCCTAGGGAATATTACAGACCCCCTAAATCCTTCAAAAGTGTAGAGTCAGCAAGTACTGCTGAAAGACTGTGTTGCATTTCAAGTAAGTCAATAATATCATTAGCTTCAAAAGCAGTATTCAGGTAGTGTTCCGCATTTATCCTAATTTTTTTCCATTGTGTGCTATCTTCCGTAGCACATTTAGGGAAAAATGAAAAATTCATACAGCCTGATGCGCTGGGACAGCATTTCACTTGTGATTTGCAAGACCCTTAGTAGTTCTCCCTGGCTAAAACCAAAAGTGTTATCTTCACTCTGAAAGATAAAGTTTTGCTAAACTCTCCCTGTGTCTGTAGTGTCGTCCCTGACCGCAGGTCATTGAGGCTCCCTCTTGGTTGCAAATTGGGACCTGAACAATGGTCATAACTTCTACTAACAGAGCAGTGTGGAGAAAGGGTTGCCCTAGACCCTAAGATATTTTCATAAACTCTTCTGTACTAGTGAGGATATTGGGAGCTCTTAAACAGAGAAGGAAGAGGGAGGAAGGACCAAGTTAAATGGCCAAGGCAGTGTGTTTGGGGTGTTATTGCACACTTCAAGTGACAGGAGGCACAAGGTGGCACACAAGGCAATTTTAACCACACATAGAGTGCGTTAATTCCCTTGAAATGCACTGCTTGCCGTATCACTATTCATGTTCTGAAATTGATTTTTTAAATAAAAAATGAGGCAGAAATCAGATTAGCTTATAGACTGACAGCCAGTCAAAAGGCTGTGCTTCCACAGAGCTGTTTCAGAACAACAGACTGTTTCATCTTCGTTTCTCCTTGGTGTCCAGGAGAACACCAAGGGGGTTGTCCAGATTTTTCCCTTATTTGTTTTTTGTTTAGGCAAATTGTGGCTCGTTTCTAGTAGAAATCTGAACTGCTTTGTATTTACAAGCTGATTTCTTCTGGATCTACTAGAAATGTATTCATATTTTTAAAATCATCCCTTTTCTGGTCCAGTGTATTGTAAAGGTTCACCTTCCTGGTGTCAGACTTTTAGTGGGAATGGGAGACTGCAGAGCCTTTCATCTCTGTCCCTTAAACCACGTCCAAGTGCTGTAAAAATTGAGCATACAGTTATGAACATTACTTAATTTAAACTTGAAAAAAAAGGGAAAATGATCTGTCATTGGCTTTCACCAATCGTTTTAGTACAAATTTATTATCTGCATAAAGTTCTTATTTTTGCTTTATTCCATAAATGCCTGCTACGGTTACTAGAAGGGGCAGTCATCAAGCTCAGATATACAATAAATACACAAAATCCTGGTTGAAGTCAGAGGGGTCAGTCTCAATGCTGAGCACTGCAGAAGTTACCAGAAATGGCTTGTCTGCTCAAAATCCGAGCTGTGACTGCCTGCCCTCCCGCTGCACCATGAAGGAGCCCCAGGGCGGTCTGGGGCTTGCAGCCTGCATCCCTTCTAGCACAGCAGGCTTCGCAGTGGGCGTGTGGCCGGGGAAAATGAAATTAAGAGCACCTTGACAATATTTCATGTTCTTCCAAACGTCTTTTCAGTCAGCCCTTTGGGTTTGAGGGTGTGAGCGCTTCCACTGACCCGGCTTGGTGCGGCTGTCCCGTAGCCAAGGCAAAATGGCGTCTTAAGAAAGGGCGTTTTGAATGAATGGCGTGTCTGGTAGAGCGGGGTGGCTCCGAGTGACCCCCGGCAAGACTCACCACCCCTCTCCCCTGTCTCGTAGGTCTCGCATCCGCCGGGAGCTGTTCATCGAGGAGATCCAAGCTGGGAGCCAGAGCCAGGCAGGGTCGAGCGACTCTCCTTCCGCCAGAAGCAGCAGGGCCGCTCACAGCTCCGAGGGAGACAGCTGCGATGGCGTGGACGCAGAAGGCCCACCTGAAGGAAAGCCGAGTGGCCCGGAGGCGGATGAGTACAGCAATGCAACCACAAAGTCTCAGGGAGGGCCAGCGGAGTCGGCTTTCGAAGCGGGGGAAGAGGCACTGCAAGGCGCCAGGTCTTCGGAGAAAGTGGAGCCGTTCCAGGCGGAGAGCCTGGAGGACACCGACGACGAGGGCAGGCTCAGAGCACCGCGCCAGAGCTCTCCGCCGGCATCGCAGCGCCCGGGAGAAGCTCTGGAGACACTGCCAAACTCTGCCACGGAAGGGGATGCCTCTACCTCAGCTGCCTCCACCTCAGTCCTTACAGGGGAGAGCTCCTACAAGTCAAAAGAAAGTTCAGAGAAAATCTCCAGTGTGCCAAGTACGAGCTCGACGCCGGCCGCAACCTCGCAGAAAGCCAACTCTCTTCAGAGTTTGTTCGGCTTCTCCGAGGCGGTGAGCTCCAGGAACACGCGAGACAGCTCCTTGAGGAAAAAGAAAGCGGCAAACTTGAACAACATCATCCACCGCTTGGAGAAGGCCGCGAGTCGAGAAGAGGCCGTCGAGTGGGAGTTTTGAGATTAAACTCGCCCAACTCTGGAGAGCTGGGAAGTGAAACTGGACCTCTACTGGTTTTATTGTGTTGCGCACTTAACCGCCCTGCGGGCCACAGGGCAAAAACGCCATAGGCCAAGGTGCATATAGAAAACAAAAAGGAGCGTTAAGCCCAATTTATGTTTGTGTTTTCAAGGAAGAAAACTGAAATGTGTAGTCAAGCTTTTTTGTACCCTGAAGTGTTTTTATTATTGCCCTAAGTGATTTCCACAATTTCTGGAATAACTCATACAGCTTTGCCTTGTGCCCTCCTCTTTGGTGTGGGCTTTAAAAAAAGAAAAACAGAAAAAAAAGAAAAAAAAAATCAAACCCACATATTAAAAGGGGGCTTTTTATCTGCCATCTAATGGCTACAGAGCGATAATACACTATTATCTTCTTAAACCAGGAAAAAAGGGGAGATTTTTCAAAAAAAAAGAAAAAAAAAAGAAAGTTTTTTGTAGCTGTTCAGTTGCCACTAAGAGATTGCACAGTCAACCGACTCTAAACACACTAGTTTGGATTCCTACATATTTTCAAGAAAAGAAAAGAATCTTGTTGTTTGAAACTTTGAATTAAAAAAAAAAAACACATTTACTCCACATATTTTTTAACAAAACAAAAAAAAAGTCACATCAGGAAAATATCTTAATTTGTGGTAGCTGACTTAGTGTTTTCTTGTAAGTGAAATAGAATATTGACACGTAGTGCACATTGTTTCATAGCTTTAACTGATTCTGGTCTTTTGCAGACCAGAATTTGTTTAATACACTCCATTTTAGGCCAAATCAGGACAAAAAAAAAAAAATCTGAATCTAGGTATTTTATAATCTGCTTTTTAACCTCTAACCACAGAGCACGCTGATCAGACCTCATATCTAGGAGGTTTAGGAGACAACTTAGAAACAGCATGTACTTGATCATTTCACTTGGTTCGTAGTGTACAGAATTTCCTTTCAGTAAAGACAGATCGCTCAAAAAATGTTGGCCAGTAACATTTCAGCCTGCTACTTCGGAGACATATTCCATAACCCGAAATATTCAGCTTACCTGGAATCGATTAAAGTGTAGTTCACGTGTACGATTGCTGTCACACACCACTAAAGAGGGGACTGGAGCTGCCTCAGACAGAGAACTTTTCCTGCTGTTGGTGGCCATTTACTGACTCTCTTCCCACCACAAGCACTGATTTTAAATACATTTTAGTTGTGGGAAGCTTATTTTTGCATGGAAAAAAAGAGTACATGGCAATGACCAGACGGGCTCTTACCGGGACGGAAATAGCCCAAACTCCAAACCAAAACATTCATGCTCTCAAGTCCCAGTCTAGACCATTCTGCCCTGCAGAAATACAGCCTTTTTCCATTATTTTATGCACAGGTTAGGGCTGATCAAAGTACAAATCAAATTCTAACTTGTCTCTAACTCCTCCTGTTGTCTATATGTATATGCGTGAGCATAGAGGTGTGTGGAAGGATGTGTGTGCGTGAGTGTGTGCGTGCAATTTTATACGTCTGTGTATTTTCTTACGTACTTGTGCACACATAGAGTGCATTACTGCCACCTTTTTTCAATAAGCTGTTTTATCAGTTATGGCTTCTACAAGTTTGCTAATTTAGACTCCTTTATTGCCATATCTTTAAAACTAACAATAGATGATTTCGGAATATATATATATATATAAATATATATATATATAATTTTTTTTTGCTTATTTATAGGTGCTGTATTTTATTATCTGATTGTTAGGAAGGGATGAAAGGGGGCAAATATTCTTTAGAGGGATAGACTGCCGGCAGTATTGGGTATAATTTACAAGATGTAGTTGTCATACTGTATATTATTGATTGAAGACTTTTTGACCGTATTGTGTATCATTGAACTTTTGTCTTAGGTCAGCATCTTTTTGATGACACTTTAATGGTGCATTCATTACTTCTTAAGTTTAATTAATATTACTTTTCTGATTTTGGGGGAGGGAGGGATGGGGAGAGGAGTTCCGACTTTAAAGGTATGTTCCCAATATTACACCTCAGTGTGCTTGTATTAATTCATTAGTAGGATTTTTGACTGTAAGATGTGAAACCACATTTCTTGCATGATGTTTTAGAACTTATGTATTTCATTTACAGTCTCTTAACATGCAACAGCAGCACTTAGCGCAAGTTTTCACAAATTAAGAATCAGTACACTAAAATCAATCCTTTTCATGATTAAGAAAAGAAGGCTCTAGGAGGCTGAAAGGCAGGGATTTATTTCCTATTTTTACTGCTAGCTGTTTCAGGATACCTCCTTGGGTAATTGGGGACTTGTGATGCAAAACTAAAATTGAGAAACGGAGAGAGCAACTGCCCTTTTCTGTGATGAGCTGAGGAGACAATTGGTAATAACAGACACCAGTATGTGACAGCACGTGCTGGATGCGGTTACAGCTTCTTTTCTGGAGTGCAGTTAGTCCGCGGGAACAGCCAGCGAGGGAAATAACATGGTGAAGCAGAGTGTTACCTCTCTGTACCTGTACAGTGTCCTGGTTTGACTTACAAAGCACAGCTCCATCGATCAATGCACATCCTGGTAAAAATACACATACCTTAATACAAGTCATAACAAGATGTGTCTTCAGCCAAGAAGCAAAACTTCTGACTAGAAGACACAGATATTTTCTTATGTTCTTTATTTTTTTTTTCTTTGTTGTTGTTTGGTTCAGGTTGGGTTTTTTTTAATTAATTCTAGGCAATACACTTGCCAGTCTGTTTCTACTGTCCTTGTCTGCTGATTTGAGATCCAGATGCTTGATGCAGTCAAGTGGTTACTCTCGGCTTTCTTGATAGTGAGGGTTTTTTCTGTTTGACGATTATTTTTTTAAATTAATATTCCCCAAACTGTTCTGGTGCCTGTGTCTATATGATTGCATTCCATGATGCTTACTGAGAGCTCTTGCTGCATTATATGACAGCAGAACTGTATTCACAGGTTGAACGCAAATGCAGCACTTAAGGTCAATCTCTCTTCTTAATAAGCAATACGTAAGTGCCTTGAAACTTAGATCTTTTATTTTTTTTTCCTGTTTATTTTTGTTTTGCTTTTCGGGTTTCCACTAGTTCTTTAGGATTCTTTAGCGTCTGCCTGGTTTTTAATGCTGTAATGATTTTTAAAAAGCATATCTGTAGCTTGCCCTAGAGGAAATCGTTCTTTTATAACACTAACTGTTAATTCTAAGCTCCATTATTACATTTGAATCATGTAATTTCGCTGGATAAAGACAGCATTCATAAGTCACAAGTCGCTCCATCCTGCCAAGGGTTGTCATTGGTATCTATTACAAAATTAGTCAAATAAAATGCTGTCAGTATTTCCTATATTTTTGGCACTTTATTAATGGCTTAGCTCCTTTTGTTGTTTCATATTTAATGATCTGTTGAATCCATTGAATGTGGATTAGCCTGCTGAGATGCTATCGGGGTGACCCGGGCTGTCCTGCCGGGAGTCACTTTGGGTTCCTTAGTGACCACCTTATTTAAGGGCACGGGCAGACGAACACCCTCAGATCGAGCTCGTAGAATAAAAGTGACATTCCCAGCTGTTTGTTCCCAATTTTTAGCCAAGGTCACAGCTGCTTTTCTGTTTCAGTGGAAAATAAAATGGATTAGCTTGAACTACTGCTGAGATTCTCTTGTTGGAGATGAGTTACCTACTGGCTTTCCAAACTGGCAGAGACCTCCCCGGTTTAGAGACTGAACTTCAGCAACACTGAAAGATTTTAGCTGTATTTCTGATCAAGGCAGCGTTTGAAAGTAACACTTTTAGGAAAATGTGTATTGGAATAACTTTTAGCTTTTTTTACTTAATTAAAAGGATAAAAAGTTGGAGGAGAAAAAATGCCAAAGAGTAGCACGGTGGCTTTTTACTCTCTTGGGTCACTGGTTACGCAGGAAGGGGAAAGGCGTTATTTAGGCACGTGTGACATGGGGCTTGTCTCACAGGGCAGTCATTTTGTAGGGCGCAGAGCGTGGCAACAGAGCCCTTGCTGATGGCGTTTCTTTTCCTGATGGATAAATGAACAGGTGCATTTCAGAAAGTCTGTAATGCCAGAGTCTATTTTTTCCTGAGGTTCTTCAAAAGCATTTTTATTTTCACTTTCTGTTTCCAGATCCATGCTCTTACTAAAGCTGTGGGTGAAGGGCCTGGGCTATTTTAACAGAAATACCTTTATATTGCAGTTAAAATTTTCGATTTTTCTGTCTGGATGGTTAGGGAAGGAAAAAAGCGTAATACTTTGTTTGCTAAAAGCAAGGGAAGAGTATCCCTTGGCAGAGGGGTCATACGATATGATTGTCGATACACTTCCATTTTTGAGGATACAGATTTCAGACAACAGAATTGCATATGTTTATTGGCAGAAATGCATTTAATTACAATTGCTGTTGATGTCATAAAATTTGACTATTTTATTTATTCACCTGTAAAATGCCTATAAATAGAGCCACTCTTCAAGGGAACCTGTATCAGTGCACTCTGCCCATATCGTGAATTAGTGAGTCCTTTAGTAATAGACTCCTTGCTGTAGTAGGAAAGAGCTATCTTACAGTTAAAAAGAAGAAAATTGTGTGTGCCTTTCTTATTAGGTGAAAGATCTTTGCATTATTTTTATGTAACTAGTTCATATGGGAGTGGTGTAGAGAAGAGGGTTCATGAACGCAACAGAATTCTATGCAATATTCTCTGATCCAATTACTTAAAAGTTGCTATTTTTCAGTCCTTTAGTGGGAGAAATAATAAGTTAGAGAAGTGCATCATCCTGGTGGTAACTTGAACTACAAAGCTGATAAATTTACATAAAATAGGGTTGAGGGAAATCTGACAAAATAATGTCGTGAAATAATGGAAAATGCTAGCAGTGATTTCAGTCCCCACTAGCACAGCGGCAGTCAGAAGTCTGTCATTTTCCATCTTAAAATTATTAATTTTGAGTATTCTTAAAACTTATATGAAATAAAAATGCTCCTGGCAAAAAGAGGGCAGGTTAGAAATGGGGGGGAAATTGACCATGTATAAATTATGAGAACACACAAAAAAAAGTAATTGGCTTTGGACACTTCTTTGCACTTAAATCCAAAACAGTTCATTTAAACTGAAATGTTACAGTAATCTGGACTAGTGCCTTTAGCAAGGTTGCAGAGAGATAGGTAATCTTAGCAATTTGTTGCAAACGGAAAGTAAAGCAGTGACATTTTAACATGCAGATGGAGGGCACTATTTTTGCTTCATTTGTGTCTCTTTCTAACAATGAGCTTCTTAAATTATCTCTTCTTTCTTCAACCAGCGTACATATCCTAGGATATTCTCTGTCTTAAAGCCACTGTGTATGGTTGAGCTGTGAGCGTTTCTTGAAGACTATCAGAAACACAGGAGGAGAAGAAAAGTTGGTTCTTAGGTGGGGGCTGGATTTAACGTTTACTAAAACCAAATCAAGTCTTTCCCATGAGTGAGTGGCAGTTTTGGCCCTGCTGAGACAAGCTGCTCTACAGCCTCATATTCCTAAATTTAGCTCACACGGATAAAACAGCTGCAAAGCAGTATTCAGTTCACTCATATGTTGGCCTGCTACTTTCCCCTTGCACTTTCTGTTGCCCCACTGTTTGAACATCAACATTTTCTTCCTTTGTGTTGCATATACAATCAACTTATTTAAAAAAAAATAGAGAAATTTTAAAATTCTCTACAAACAAAAGACTTCCAGCAGTTTAAAATCTTGCTGGATGGTTTTAAATTGCAAGGAGAATCACTGGCACGGAAAGCACAAGATCTGAATTTCTTTTCTGGCTCAGCCTTCTTAGTTTGAAAAGTGACTTAGTTGTCCCTGTCTCCTTCACATATGTATTTGAGCTCTAAAATGTAGAAATATTATTTCACCAATTTGTTCTTTCCTCCCCATCTCTTTCATGGGATATATTGACTATGCCATATATAAAATATAGTTAATAATGAACTTTATCGCAAGAAAAGCCCTTTATGATCTGCCTCGGGACTGACTTGTCCTACATGACCAGGTCATGTACTATACCCTACCCAATTAATATGCAAGGATAAAAATATTTTATGCTCTGAAGGTGAAATTCATCCTTTTGGAGAAGGTTAGTGTTAGGCCTGTGCACTTAAGTTTTCAGAAAGCCTTAAAAATAGGTAAGTGGTGCCATCTCTCTCCTCAGGGATGATTTCCCCCCCAGTCAAGTGGTACTGTGGCATATTTAATATAAATTATTAGTTGTAAGGTCATTTTGCAGTTAGAGTCATTCATTGAACTTTTATTAGTGAGCCTCCTCACCAACACCCTCTGGTACAGCCAAGGGCTGATGGAGGCATCATGCCTGCTTCTCCCAAAACCTGGGCATTCCGTGTCAAACCCAAAGTCCTTGGCTGTCTATGAAGTCTGCATTTCTACAACTATTTTGTGAATGGAAAAAAACCTGATCCCGCTCCCGGGCTTGATTTTCATTGCTGTTCACAAACATATTCTGGCACTAAAGTGCATTAAAAGGAAATGCCTCCTTTTAAAAAATTAATGAGATTATTGTATTTTTCCTTATCCGGCTACTCTACGAAGGACAATTGCTGCCATTTTTCAAGCTTGCTTTACTCACAGTGATGTTAGTAGATTTTTGCCACAGTTCTGTAAATTTCTTTTTATTAAAACTGTTGGTTTCATAGTATCATTTCAGTTTCTTTATATTTTGAAACAGCCAAGTGCAGAGAATGACTGAATTCTTAACCATAACGAAGTAATGCAGGAAACAGCGAAAGTTAGATGCTTAAAGTCCCCATGACATCATGTCTTTGACTTTTTGTTTGAATTTTAGAGATATTTGTACTATGTGGTACAATCTTCATCCAAAGATCCTTGGAAATGGAGAGTCATGCCAGGAGTTTCCTGCTGTTGTGGTGACATACCTGCTTTTTGCATAGTTACTGTGTAATTCTGTGGTAATGTTCATAACAGCATAATCTCTCTATTGATAGCAAGAATAACGGTGTTAAATTGCGTTATCCTCTTCTGTCTATGCGGGTAATTAATATGCATTTTTAGGGGTTGTTAAATATGTATATGTACATGATTCCAGTATGGAAAAGCCCCTCTGTATATGTAGTATTTATGTGCTTGGTCTTAATGGTGCAGTAGAATTGCTACAGCCAAATTCGTGAAATCATTTGGGGCGTAGGTGAGTGAGGCCTTAAAACCAATATATATTTTAATGCGTAGAGGATGCCATTTTCCCACTTGTCAGATAAGTTCCCTGTTGTAAAGAGGGGATTAACCATCTGAGAGATCGGATTGTTTGAGATATGCAGGTTCAGCTAACGAGGAGGGGAAAGATCACATTCAGAATACGTAAAAATAATTCCAAGGGTCTGAGATGTGCAAAAGCCAAGTAATTTGAAATGAAGGGTCAAGCCTCATCTGCAACATCCTGTAACAGTTGGTCTGTATGCTTTGCTTTGATACGGCTTGCAGGCGGTTAATATGCCAGATATTTGCACGTGTAAAATATACTTTTCTATATCTATGTACAGCAGGAAGGTGACAGTAAAGACATCTGCAACGTATTTAAAACAATTGCAAAAACAGCTGATCAGTAAATTAAGCCAAGTATCTAATTAAAGCACACGGTTCATTCTTGCTCTCCGTAAGCTGAAAATTCAAGCATTCTTAGGAATGAGATAGAAATTCTCTGTTATGCAGTTCCTCTCAGAAGGCGAGTGTCTGTGTTTTCAAGAGAAGAAATAAAACTTGGCGCTTGACTTGCTCTGAAGTACAATCTTATCTCCAAGTAACTTCAAAAAATATTTTCTACCATCAGTCTTTCAATCAGACTTCTCTGGCTTTTGTTAAGCTTCCGTTAGACCCTTAGTGCTATTTTGATGTATTATTTATATGTGGGTAAATTATTACTAGCTTTAAAAGTGTTTCCAAAGTACCTAGTTACCTCTGGATGCTAGTACAGGCTATACAGGGAGTACTTGAGCATCTAGTTCGTAAAGGAGGTGTGTGGGGAATAAGCAAGGTCACATCTGCATCCTACTTTCCTTTTTTCTTGATCAAGGCTTCCATTTCCTTCTCGCCGCCTCTAGAGAGATGGAGATCATGGATCAGGTTTTTTTTCGGGGGGGGAAGATTTTAGTTTAGCTTGAAATTATTTTATTTTCATTCAGTAGGCATGTCATCGAAATCCTGTATGTTACTGCATTTCCCATTAAGTTTTTAGTTTTTGCTACTTTCCTAAAATTTTCTATTTAACAAACTTTCTATACTTGGAAAGCTATGTGCCTTATTTCTTAATCTCTTCATGGAGAATAATCTAAAGCACAGTGATCTAGATTGCAGCATTCACAGCCACTTTTCATTTGGGTGGGGGGAAGAAAAACACCGATCGAGGAGCGTTTCAGTGGCCTGACAGGAGTTGCCCCTTTGATAACGAGCACTTCAAACACTGTGCGTTAAGTCTTTGTGCAATAGAAATTCTCGTGCTGCATTCGGAGGTTCATGTCCGAACCACCGAACGCAGGCGAGAGTGAGCTCTAGTTTAGGAGAATTCAGGTTCCTGGGGAAAAAAAAAAAAAACCCTCTGGGTTGGCTCCAGCACGGTGGGGTCTTGGGTTAGAAAGTCCATCATCGCCCGGCAGCGTTAATGCTCGTAAGGCTCAGTCTCACCCGGCGTACTCGTAGGTCTGTCAGCATTCGTGAAACACGCGGGGACTTCAGCTGTCGCTAACTGCAACCGTGTCATTTTGTGCCATTAGTAATACATGCTGTCTTCATTTCCATGCCCAGAGCTGTACCGTCTCTGGATGGCGAGGCACTCTAAAGTCATTCCAGTCTTAGCTGGTTTTGTAAAGATCAGGCTTTCACCCACCGGCATCCTCAGCCCTTACCAGCGTTTGTGTGTTATTTTTCAAGCTTGCTCTCTCTACAGCATCATAAGGTGAAATATATACAGGTGGTTTGTAATTAGGAAAACAATCTAATATTTCCTATTTATGAGATTAATTTTAACAGTTTCTTTTTTGAGGTTTGTTTTTGTTTGATATAAACACAACAGGAGTATACATATCCCCTAAATGGACATTGGAGAAAGTCTGGGCTATCCGAGCGAGGGAGTGGGGTGGTGTCGGCTCGTCGTAGTATCCATATCATTGTGCCCCTGTTGTGTTTTCTAGAGCAATCATTTTTTTAAAAAAAAAGTATTTTATCTAAATGCCTAATAAATAATATTATTTAAATAGTTTTAAAATAATTTAGGACTGAGAATAAGAAGCCTCAGTTGTGAGAGAAGAGACTTAAAATATACAGAGAGAGAAAATACCCTTAGCCTCCTAGAGCCTCTACTGAGAATTTCATGAAGATGCAGTGCCCCTTTATCAAAGTACCTTGCGATTTACTCAAGAGTGTTAATTTAAAATGAGAGACTGGTTTCCTGTGATGTTCATCTTTGTTGGCATATGTTTGAATTTCTGAATTCAGAGCTGATTTTCTTCTCATTCAAAGTTGGTCAAGGAAAAAAAAAAGGAAAAAAGAAAAAAAAAAAAATCACCTTGTGCAGCAGCAACTTTTCCTGGTGTGAACTCTGGAAATACACGTTGTGAATTGATCTTTGTCACGGAGGAGTTGTTTAGTTTTCTTGCAGTGTCGAAACACGTTCAGACAGGCTTTCCCTGGCTAGGTAACACTTCATGAGCGAGCGAGAGAAAAGCTGCGTAAGCCAAACTGAAAACCATTGCGCTAGAAATTCCCCCTGCTCATCGTAGGGGAGCGTGTGTCTGCACGAGGGACGATGCAAAGGGCCTCCGGTCAGCACTGAACCAGCCGGCCCCACAATATAAAACCTTACAGTGGGCAAAGGTGGAGGGTGCTGAGCTAGTTGCAGGGCACATCACCACTTCTGTGGATTTGGAAGCAAATTTGCACTTTGCCTTTCGAGGGTGTCCCACTAAAAACCATCAGATGAATTTCCCACGTGAGGTTCTTTCCTTCTGGCATAGTCTGAAAATAAAAACAAAAAGCCCTACGGTAATTATTGGATAACCTCTGCAAAACAAAAAAGGTTGTTCCTGTCAGAATACTCTATGCATTTCTGTGATGAAAAGCATTTTCTACCGTTCCTTTTCCAAAAGCGGGCACCGCGCGCCCCTCTCGCTGGAAATGCTGCGAGAATGTCAAATGTACGAATTTGGACATTAATTCCAAAGCAGATGGAGGCTGGCTGGGGGGGGGGAGGGGATGATGTTTTTTGTTTTGTTTTGTTTTGTTTTTTTTTAATTGTTTCCCTCATATCCCTTTTCATTTTTTTATTAAAAAATTAACTCTTTGCATTTGTGCAATAACTACTTGCCATGATAATGGGCAGACCTTTGAAATGCCCCGACTACTAACACAGCACAAGATGAACTCAAACAGAAAGTGGTGTACTTTTTCCTGAGAACTTTTTTTTTTTTTTAATAATAAGCTCAGTTTTTACCCCAGTGTATTGTGGTGTCTTACATTTTTAGCAGTATTTTATATTTTTTCTGTAACGCACTAAGTCTTAGATGTTTTTAGAGCTTGTTTGTTATATTCACAATCACAGATTTAAAAAAAAAAAAAAAAGATCCTCACAAAGACCCAATTGACCAAAAAAAAAGTGTCATTTTTTTGTACAAGTAGCTTTGAGAAGCCCACATTGTGTTGCTGTGACTCATCTTTTGTAACATTTTATTTCTTGGTATTTGTTTAAACATAAAAGTAAGAGTTTATATGGCTGGCAGTAGCAGGGCAGCGCTCCCTCCGTCAGCAGAATGGCATTGTTTCTTCCGTCTTTGTTTGGTTAGCCATATAATGTTTGTTCTCAGCACTGTACAACGGTCCCTATATGATATGGAGAAGCAATATCACTGTATGAAACTCACACGATGTATTATTATTATTATTATTCACTAGCACCCTAGGTGTGATAATTGAAGTAAATATCTTTTATACAAACACAATTACGTGTGGGCTGTCTTTATTATAAAGGTGAGACCTGAGTCCAAGCAGCAAACATTTACATTGGTGGTTCTGATTCAGTGATGTCCAGGGAAACGAAGGGGCTGGGTTCGGTGGGGATTTGTGTTTCTCCAGGGGAGGAAAATTTACTTCTTGTGTATCAATTTGCAGGGGGAGGAGGGGGTTCAATACCTTAAATATTGAAGAGTTAGATTTCCAGACTGTATCCTTTTTTCAGTGAAATTCCAGTGTGATGATTCCTGCTGCGGTCAGTGGGAGGTGGACACCTGGCTGCAGGGACAGCAACGATGTATTTTGGGTCTGAGACAGCAAGGGGGATTGTTCTGAGCACCGTAATGATATATTAGCTAATTTTAAAAAATTAGATTAAAGACGTCTGAGGTCAGAAGTGCTTTACATTCAAAAATGAAAGTGTAAAAGAATTTTGCCAGGTATTTCACTCACTGTTTATTTTTACAGATACGTTATATAAATTCCTCTTGTAGTGCCTTATGAGATGTTGTTCCTATAAATATACTCAGTATTTACAGAGTCTAGAATTTTAAGTTTGGTAAGGAACAGATGTTTTAATCCATCAGTGGAATTATATATTGAAAACTAGTAAAATAAAGCTCTAGCTTGAGTATTCTGGGTTTCAGGTAGAGCATGTGTGCGTGTACTTGGCTGTGCACTGCTACCTGGTGTGCTCATGGCTGGTTTTTGAATTGTGAAATGGAGGTTATTTTGAGGGACCTACATTTACATTGTCTCCTGCAGTACATGTCTCATATCTTTTTCCTACCAGGCTGTAAGCTCCTGTGTTTTGTGCCTCCTTGTAGGCTGAGTTTCGTGTTGATTAGGGTATGTTCAGTGTGGCACAAGTTTTGGAGGGCCAGGCTGAAAATTTGCTGTAGTTCTGTCCCAGAAAGTCTAGCTGGCTGTCCTGGAAGCAGGGAGTCGGGCTGGGGTTTCCCAGCACCCTCCCTCCCTTCCAGCCATTGCCGGGATCCATCCAGCTGGTGTCACGCCTGGGCACCCTGGTGCAGCGTAGCACTGCACCCAGGTCAATGTTTGTGTTCAATGTGTGTCTTGGCCATCTTTAGCTTTGATTAGTCGTGCAGGTGTGGGGGGGATACTCCTCAAGATGTATTGAAAATGCTATTTAATGCCTTCATTTCTACATAAATGTGTGTTTTCTGCTTTTGAAACATCTGTGACAGGTTGTTCCATGTGATGTAAAGGTCCTAGGTTTAACATTTATTTTTTCCCCTCCTAGTATTTAATGACTGGTCAAACTGTTGATTGCTATCAGTGGCATTATCTTGTATAATTTGACTCTAATCATTTTAAGCTTGATACTAAACATCTACACTTTTAAAGCATTATGACTCAAGTTGATTAATGTGTATATTTATAACCTGCACTTTCCTTTAGGTATGGTGGTAGCAGCACTGAACTACTAAAACCACACACACGGTCATAAGCAAAAGATGCGTTATCCTTGTGAAAGCACAGACCTGGTACAGAAGAAGCTGGAGAGGGTCCATTGTAGCTCAGAAGCATGCATCGAGGATAAAACCAGACTGTCCTCTCAAGCCTAAATCTCCAAAAGTTTATTTTTGGGAAGCTAGGAAGGCAACCAAAACCACAAGGATGCATCTCAGAATTCAGGAGCAGATACTTACGGTCTTCCATGGAGATAGTTGGATCCTCTGTGATAGCTTTATTGGTAGCCCTTCAAAAGGATGTTGAAAATCTTCTTTTCAGAAGGAGAAGTGTACGCTGTGTATTCCCGTAGACCCTTACTGGTCAGCACTGGGGCATGTCTGTACCTCACCACTGTTTCTGCCAGTAAATAGCTGCTTCGGGAGTCAGATGCTGTAGCAAGGGTGAGGTTTTACATAGGAAATACTATAGGCATTTGCTGAGTTAATGGGAGAAATCCTGGTTTTGTTGTATCCTTAGGTGCGGGAATAAGTTAGCGCCAGGTGAGCACCTCAGTGCCACAGGTACTGGCCATAGGCCCGCTCCTGCCCCGCAGTCGGCGAGAGGTAGTTTGTCTTTCAGGGGGACGGGGGCTATTTTTTCACGTGGCGTCATTCCCACCAGGTAAGAACATACTGTGAGCAGCTGATGTGGTGGTTTTGGGCCCCACTTCTTTCCATCTCAAAACGCTATCATTTTCTTCTAAGTATTACTGTTTTAATGGAAGTGGTGAAGAAATTGTATACGTGCCAGCAAAGGGCTTCAGAAAACATGATTTGATTACAGTAAAGCATTTTATTTTGTTTTTGCTCCAAGCTATGGGAAACTGATAAGAAAATTCAAACTGTTTTCTTGAACTCTTCCTAGTTACCCATGTAATTATTTTAGTACCCTTGGAAATAATCAGTTCTTCTATGAAATGTCTATCCTTACAGGGAGAATTTATTAAGCGGTACTGTGTTTCTTTGCTGGGGGCTGTTTATTTTGGAGTGCCTGGGCCAGGGGGAAAGGAAAGGAGAAATCCTTCAAACCTTCCCTTCCCGGCAGGTCCTCAAAATTCCAGATTCATCATGAAAAGAAAGGGGGAAAAGGAGGGGAGGGGGCAGAAATCTTGCCTGCATGTCCTCTGCCAGCAGCTGGCAGAGAAACCTGGGGAGCTGGGTAGTGAGCTGCTGTAGGGCAAGCGCTCGTCTCCCTGCAGTTTGGTAGCTTGTTTCGCTCTTCCCCAAGGCCGCTTCACAGATGCATCTAAGGGCACTGATGAAAAGGGCTGCAGGGGATTCAAAGAAGGACGCTCATGTTCTGTAATGAGCGTGGCAGCTAGGGTGAAGAGGTCTTTTCCTGTGCTCCCAACCCTTTGTCACTTGGGCAGATGAAGTCTCAAATTTTGCCCTCAGGGTGTTGGATGTGATCTGTTTTCTACTGTCCCTATTTTTTCTTGTATTTTTGACAGCACACCAAAGTAAAAATGAGAAGGGTTGTTCTTCCTGCTTTCACTGGTGCCAGTCCCAGCCCTTGCCATCTAGGACTGTACATCTTCTGCATACATCCCTGAAGGAGGTCACTGAAGGTTCTTGATGTCTTCTCCTACAGCCTCTAGGTCACTAGAGCAATCTCATCACTTCATTCTTGGAGTTTTTTCTAGGGCTGGTAACTGGCTAAAAACTAGGTAGATTGTGCTAGGTGGCTTTTAGAGATGTCGTCATTCCTTTCTTTTCATCATCTGCTTTCTTTTTTAGCCCTTTTAGAAAGCTTGCAGAAGGTCTGATCAGAGAATAATCTTGTGGCAGGTACAGAGGTGATGAACAAGGACAGCCTGATTGCTACCCATAAGCAAAGTAGCAGGCTGAGATGATTCCCAGACTAATGTAATCCAGGCATTTTGGCTACTCAGGTGCTCTTGGAGCTGACTGACCTTTCCTCCCTCTCTGGAGATTTCTAGAGAGGTTGCTTTAAAATGTCCCAAAAGCCCCGTTCTTGTGTGACTTCTGTAGTGTTGGTGGGATCTCTGGAGCACTTGATCTCCAATATCTTTATTCACTCTGGGGAGATTCTTGGAAGAATATACACCCTCTAGGTGATGCTGATGTTTCTTCATTGCTGAGGTGAGGTGGACCTCGGGAGATGGCTCACCTGGGCTTTTGCACTACAACCTGCTCTTCAGCCTTTGCCTCTGAACAGATTTGCATCCCAGAGGACTCTGCTTGATTTGAGAGACAGGGCTCTGATGCCTTGTAGAAAAGAAACGTTAAATCATTCCCTTCTGCCTTGTCCTGTTTCTCAGCCTACTGACAGCGCACAGCAATGATGGCCCCAAGCAAAAGACTTTGCATAAAGTTAAGACACATTGAATGACTCCCACGCAGCTTTGGACCATGCAGAAATGCTGTCCCACTCCATGAAAAGGTCAGGACAGAACTAGAACCGCTGAGATGTACAACACTGAAAGGCCTTTGACAACCTTCCTGTTGAGGGAAGGATTTTGGCTCAGATCTTTCTTCCTTGGCATCTTCATAGACCAAAAAGAGGACAGAAAAAGTCCTGGTTCATCCAGGACTCAATCTGCAGTGTATGGACAGTGTCCCACTCATGCCTTCAGCTACAAAGTGCAGAGTCAAGTCATCTCCCTTTGATTCTCCTGGAAGGGGAACAGGACTTCAGGCAATAACAGTACTGTCTTTTTCAGACTTCCTTAAAAGCTAAATGCCAAGTATTTCAAGAGCCTGAAATTGCACCTTAGTTTATATATAAACCTGGGAGCTCTGGCATCAGGTAGAACCTGAGGTAAGACTTTGTTGGCTTGAAAAGACTCATGGGAGAGAGATGCCAAAAAGCCTTAGAATTTATTTCTGCATGGGAAAGAATGACCATTTCAACCTCTAAGTAACTGTCCACAGCAACACAGTCATTAACCAGAGTGGCCCAACCTGGGGAAAGGTGAACGAGGTGGAAAAATCAAAGGACCCGTGGAAGACCCAGTTTCCTGCTTCTTCATTTGGCTCCCGCTTCTCACGCTGGCATGCTCCAACACCAGTGTTTGTGTTGAGTGAGTCTCCAGCGTCATGCCTCGGTTTCTCAGTCTTCATGTCAAGCTACTCCAAGATTTAGTTATCTTACCATCATCTTCCTTCTCCTCAGTAAAATAGTCTTAAAACCTTTGAAGTAGTGGGTTTCAATGCACTTCAGTTGACTTCTGAGAGGATAGTTTTTCAAAGAAAGCTCCTAGCTTGCCACATCACTTCTCTGCTTGCTTTCTTATTTTTTTACAGTTGCATAAATTCAAGGAGGCCAGACAGTAGTGGAGGCTTATTAAAAAGTTACCATAAGGCAAATCAGGGTGTGAACTTGCAGAGCATCAGCTAATTTGCAGTAACTGCCCATGTGTGTGCTCCTACCCTGCAGATCCCTTCAGCAATACCACTTACCTCTCATTTCCTTCAGGCTCAGAGGATACACATGAGCAGTTACTCCAGTCTCGTGGATGTGTAGCAAGTTACAGCCTATCTCACCCCAAGGTGATTTATTCATCTGTCTGTATCCTCAGTAATCAAGTCACCATCTTATGGAAAGATTGCCTCTCATTTATTTATGTCTGGCCTTATAACTTCAAACTAAGTTGCTAGTATGTCTTAATTTTCTCCATCTGTGAAAACAGATGCTGTTTATTTTGGATGATTTGCCAAGGGAGTCCAATTGCTGGGGCTTGTTATAGGAGTCAAAGTTGCTGTTGCTCTGTGACAGCACTGGGCTCGCTGTCTCGCAGGCGCTCCCGATGAGCCCCTACATCTGCTGGGCTCGGAGCTACCCACGAACGTGCCCGTGGAGCCTCGGAATCCGGGACTTTTTTCCTCGATACGCACTGCAAGGATTTTAACTTGCAGCTTTGGAGGAGTGCGAGACTGACAGTGCTATCCACAATAAAAGTAGTGTGAGATTCATCTAAACCTTTTATTCTCAATTTAGGACCATTTTGTTTCCCCCGTGTGAGACACCTTTGTGTCTCACCGCATGGCCTGGCCGCGCAGACACTTTATGTTTTTTCAGAAACACACATCTCTTGGCAATGTCACCTCAGGCAGTGGGTTGGAGGTACGTTTAGACTTCCCAGGGCAGACGTCTTCTTTACGGCATTCTCTCGGAGCAGAGAGGGTCACTCATTCTCTAATCACTCATTCAGTTTTGGGCAGCGTATGATGCTTTTCATGAGCCTTACCAATATTACTCTTCCTGACGGATGACCAGTCTTTTGCAAAGTGATTGGTTCTTTGCAGAGGGCCTGATCCCCCTCCCCACTCATCTGGGCATTTCATCAGGCCAGATGTTCAGTGATACAGAAAAGATTTGAAGATTTGGTCAGTATTACGGGGTGTGTGGGAAGAAGCTTGTGGCTGATCATTGTCCTGAAAGGTGCTTCTCCTCAAGCCCAGGAGGGTCTGGCTGTGGTGTTAAGGTGCTGGCCCAAATTCAACTGTTGGCGGCCAAAGTTCAGTTGTTGCACTGGGGACTTGCTCATTGCCCCGCGTTTGTTGCAGGTGGTTGCTGCCAAACTCCTGGGAGCCTGTCCACAGAAACTTTTTTTTAGTGACCAATGGGTTATTTAGGATCAGTGTCATGTAGAATTTGAATTGAGAAAACCCTGATCAAGAAGGAGAGCTCACCCAGCCAACTGCTCTCTAGGAACTTCACAAGAGCCCCACGCAAAACTCCTGGTCCAGCTCCCATCTGCTCTGCCACCTTCCCAAGACTTCCCAGAAAAGCAGAAGATATTTGTCAGTAATGATCCAGTCTCAGCTGCTTGTTTTCTGTGTATCAGGTGGAGCCACCAAGGAAAAACCAGACCTGCCTGTGCCAAGCAGCGCTGCAGTATGGCACCAGGCAGGGCGGGTGACTTCTGCCAGCGTTCAGCTGCCCAGTTGCTGCATTTCATCGCTTTTCTCCATAAGGGGATGGCAACGTCAAGCCCATTTCTCCTTTGCCTCAAAAGTTAGGAATGACGGAGTTTGAGGCTAAAGATACATGGTTTAAAATCCTTGTTTCCCCAGGACTTCACCTTCTTTGTCCCGTTGTCTTCTGCAGTACCTCTCCATACAGCTTTTGAGGTATTTGCACATCTGAAGGGTCAGAGCAAGGCCTTTCCAGCACAGCAGCTTCGAGAAGACAAAGGCAGGTTTTCTTTTGCTCCATCTCAATGCTTGAACTGACCTGCCTTCCTGGGAGAGTCGTCCACCCGCTGCTGGAGGTGAAGGGTTGCTGTCAGAGAAGTGATGAGCTCGCGGGTGGCCACTGCCCCTTTGAAAAAAGAAAGTTATGATTAAAAAAAAAAAAACCACCAAAAAACAACTATGAAAAGAGATACTGAAGGATAAATGAGAGAGAAGCTCCGTGCATTTTGGTTGCTTTCAGTGTTAGGTATGGTTCCAGTCTTTTCTGTTCTCATGGACGGTTTGTAGAAGACTGGCCAGCGCTGAGGCAGTGAAACCCAAGGGAGGAAGGACACGGCTTTCTTTAAAAGTGGGAGATGTGTTTCTTTGGTGACCCTTCTTTATCCTAAGCAAACTGAAAAACTCAGTCCATGTAACTCAAAAGCAAAAAAAAGATCATTTAAGAGAGAAATTTGGGAGCTGGGATCCAGGGCTCGGGTCTCCTTCAGCAGGATGCCAAAGGTCAGTTCTGCAGAGGTTTTTTCGGCAGGGTGGGAGGCAGGGAACACGTCCTGCCCCAGCCAGCCCTCTGCTCTGCTCCTGGCCGTGGTGCAGCCTGGGCACGCCAGCAGCAGCATCAGACCCTTTGCGTGACGATCAGGGCTGCCTTGTGCAGAATTGGGCCCCACAGCCCATGTTTGGCTAGTAATAGCTTCCCAATTACATTTTAATGCCATTTAAAGAGACAGCCAATTAAATAATTAACCATAGGGAAGAGGTTTTCTTCTTCCAAATCTTGTTAATGCAAGTCTTGCATCAGGCCACCCATGTTTTGGGAGCAGGCAGCAATTCCCCATTTCTTGAGAAACACTGACCTCCAGTGGGACTGCGCCTTTATCGCAACTGCTCCTGGCTCTTTCCCGAGCCTTTTATTTGGGGCCTATAAAATGCAAATGACGGGGGGGGGGGGAATAAATCCATGCGTTGTGTCTGAAGCATGTGCCGCCTCCCTTTCCCTGCAGGCAGGCTTGGTGCCTTACAAATAACATAGGAATTGCATTTCTGACAAAAAGGGGGAAAATTTGCACCGGCAAAGCCCCTGCTTCATGGGAAAGCAGCACTGGCTTCAGGCATGACTTTGTTCGAGCCCCCATCGCTGCCGCTCCGAGCCCAACCCTCCCAGCCAGGCTCTGCAGGGCATCGAGCCCCATGCAAGGACCCACCTCCGCAGCTGGTTTTGGGGTGCGTAGGGCGGCTGCCAGCCTGGGAGGACTGGGTGAGCTGGAACTGAGCTGTACACACTTTGCACCTCTCGTCTGAAGTCTGAGGGTAGGAGGCCCTGTGGGCGCAACAGTCTGCCCTCGCTTCTCCCCCAGCATGGCTGCTTCCCAGGCAGCCTTTGTGTTTCCTGCTCCCTGGCTGTTGATAAATGAGGATTTTTGCCTTCCAGCCGTCTGGAATTCAGGGGAATAATTACAACGGGAATTATCAGGGAGGGACTGGAACAGCTGGGACCTGTGCTTTCACCCACCTGGAAATCCAGGCACAGAGGGACGTATCCTGCATCCCTGCAGCGGGGAGGCTGGCAGTGGAAAATGCAGGGTCTGAACCTTGATCTAAGCTTTTTGTCAGCCAGGCAGAGGCTCAGACATTGCTGGCAGCAAGGGAGAAAAGTGAAACAGGTAGATTTCTGCTGCAGGACAGGGCTCCCGCTTGCTGATGCTCTGTGTTTCGGGATGGATTTGCAAACGGAGCAAGAAGCTTGGCCTGCGGTGCTGGTCCTGTGCCTCTTGCTGTAGTGGTGTTTTGGCCCCGTCTCTCCATTGCTTCACATCTGGGCTGGGGTTATACAAGGGGAATGAGAGGCTTTTGTTTTGCTCCTGGAGCATTCCAGCAAGCGCCTGTTGTGGTTTAGGGCGTGGGTTTTACTCTGGGGGGCAACTGGAAAGAGGGCTTGTTTGTCGAAAATTGGCCGAGCGGGGATGCCGGGGGCTGCACAGCCTCGCCCAGCACCTCGGGGCAGGATTGGTCCCACCTGAGCCCCTCCTGGGAGATGTCCCCCACCCCACTCCAACCCCCCATGGCACCGTCCACACCATGCATGCCTGTCCCAGCACCTGCGGCTGGGGATGTGCTGCCCAGAGCCCACCTCCATCACGCCTTTTCTGTGCAGACCAGATCCGGGGATCGGTTTGTGGGCTCAGCTCCCCTTTTCCCTCTCCAGGTCCCCCCCAGTCTGCCCAGCCAGGATGCTGCCAGGTACACCTGGGGCACCAAAAATATTTTATTGATGCATTTGAAGCAGCCATGCCTGTGCAAGCAGCTGCCCACTCACATTGCCTCCAGCGCTGGGACGTGGCGCTGGTCCTGCCTGGGGATGGCTGCCTGCCCTGGGGCATCACCGAGGTGGGCTGGACCCCTGGTCACTTCTGCCTGGAGCAGAGCAGGGATTGCTGATGTGGTCCCTCCTGCTGCCCGCAGAAATAAGGAGAAAACAGGGTTGCTGTCTGTGAGTTGGCTTCAGTGCTCCAGGTGGGGGTTTCTCAGCTTTTCAGCGTCCCCTTGGCAAAATGTGGGGGTTTGGGCCACCCCTGGGTGACAGCCCGGGCTCTGTTTTCCAGTGCGCTGTGCGGAGCTGCAGATCCAGCTGACGGAGGCCGTGTCCACACTGGCTGGCCAGAAGGAGCTCATCGCCAAGCTGGAGCACGACCTCAGCACCATCCAGGCCCTGTCCACCGTGCATCGCCCGGATGCGGAGGTAACCCCGACACCCGGTGCTCGGCTCCCAGCAGCAGGCAGCAACCACTCAGAATGTCCCCGGGGGTTGACTGTCACTGGTGGAGGGGCCAACAGCAGGCATGAGGGCTGTTTTATTACCTCTTCTTTTTTTCCCCTCCCTTTTCTTTCTCGCTACTCACCCAGCAGAGGGTTGCATGGTGCCCATGCAATGGAATGGTGCTAGCGTGGGAGGGGGTAGTGGTGTTAGCATCCAGGGATTGTCCAGCCCTTCTCCTTCCTGGGGAAAGGATGGGATTTGAGAGCTGAATACCAGCCTCTCCATGTCGTCTCGGGCTTGATCCTTGCAGAGTGCCTGTTTGGCAGCAATGCTCCCCACGAGGCTGCGGGTGCCAGGGCGGTAGCAGGACCGAGAAGGGGTTTGCTTTGACCAGGCACCTTCGGGTGGGTGGGAAACGCTTAATCCCTTCTGCCTCTGTTGCCCAGGGTGCGGCTGTCCCTAGCCTGGAGAAGATACCTGAGCCCATCAAGGAGGCCATGGCGCTGTTTTATGGTGAGAGGCGGGCGCGAAGCCGGGGCTGTGCTGCACACCGAGGTGCTGATGGGTCCCATCTGGTGCCGAGGGCAGAGTGGTCAACTCCGGGGATGATGGCATGAGGATGCTGCTAAGCAGGCGCAGACATCACCTGCTCAGTTGTCCTTCACTGGGGCCAGTGATGGGTTTTCCATGCTCGGCATGGTTTGCCAGTCCTCTGGCTTCTCCCAAGACAGTGCAGCAGGCACAGGACGGGCCTGCCTCCGTGCCAAGCCGGTGAACCCAGACTGAACCAAACACCCTGCACTTTAACTCCTGTTCTTTCCGCACCAAACCCTCTCCAGAGCCAGCAAGCTAAACACTTCCTTTATGTTGGCTCTTGCGCGGAGGTCTGCAGGAGAAAATGAATCAAACAAATAATGACGCTTGGCTTCTCTGGAAGAAAACCCACTTCCTTTCCTTTTTTTCTTTTTTTGTTTTTTTTTTTGTTTTGTTTTGTTTTGTTTTTTGTTTGTTTGTTTGTTTGTTTTGTTTTGTTTTGAAAACACATAATAAACAATATCACAGCAACAGTCCCACCAAGCCAAACAACCTGCAGCCACCCATCCTGCGCTATGAATAGCTCCTCTGTGCAGCTGGTTGAGTCACAGCCTCAGGGACATACTTCTCCTTGGCCATGGATGCCTCCCCCTGCCAGGGAGGCAGAGTGAGGAGGGATGGCCACAGCCCCCAGGGCACCTGCAGAGCCCCATTGTGGGGGGCAGCTGTGTGGGGCACCCACAAAATGGGGCTCCTGGGCATGGCAAGCTGGCGATGGCTGCGGGTGAGCAGCCCCTGCTTTGCTGGTGTGGCTGAAAGAGGAGAAAGTACAAAATGGGGGTGACTTTTGTAAGGAGGGGAAGGGGAGAGAAGAGTACATGGATGGAGGGGCTGGTTGTGGCACTGGGTCTTTTGTTAGGACTATGGCTGCTGCAGAAGCTATGGGGGAGAGTCTGGGAGGGACTGAGAGGGTTGGGGTCATGGAAAGGCAGCCACGGGTTGCACCAAATAATGCAATCAGTCTTCCCCGGGGAGTGACCCTGTCCATTCCCAGGATAAGTCCCAAAAAATGAAAAAAAAGCACAAAAACTAGCCCATGTTGTAATAGCTGTGCACAGGCGTTTATCTGCCTGGGTGCCCCTGAGGTCTCACGGTGTTGGAGGGGGGACCTCGAGCAAGCCCCGCTTGCTCCAGGGTGGATGCAGGGCATCTGCTGGGTTGTCTCTCATGCCAAGCATTGTCCACAGGTCACCCGCTGTCCCCTGGCACCTCATTCCCTGAGGGGCAGGTGGACTCGCTCCTCTCCATCATCTCCAGCCAGAGGGAACGCTTCCGGGCCAGGAACCAGGAGCTGGAAGGGGTACGTCGGGTGGGGAGGGTGGCCGCGCAGGGGCTGCAGGACCTGCAGTCTGGGGCTGGCTGCTTTAATGACCAGTGGGGAATTTATTATCAGCACAACACAGGTAGCACCATGGCAAGCAAGAGAAAAATATATTCTGCTGTTAGCAGGACCAAAGCCTCCCCCAGCCCATCAGTGTTGCTCCAATTCAAGGCCGGGTCCAAATCCCTGTCGCCTTGTAGGTGTGCTTGGCCATCTGGCACAGCATTCAGGGGTGCCGTATAAAAAGCACATAGGGAATGCGGTTTGGGGTAAATAACCCGATTGCTCTACAAGTTGAAGTACAGCTCAAAATTACTTCTTCAAAGCCAGCAGGTTGGCTTTGTACCTCCTGTGGGGGCCAGGCCTCAGCCCAAAGCCACTCGCAGCCACCTTGGCTGCCCCAGCCCATATTCAGCCATGGAGGAATTGGGTTCATTAATGGTTCCAGAGTGGGGGCCCTGTTCAGCAGCAGCTGGGACAATTTTAATTTGGGAGCAATTTTAATTCAAAGCCAGGGGATTTTAATAACTGAGAGGGGACTGAACCCTGGCTGGATGCAGCAATCAACCCTTTCTGCCTCCCACCCAGTTAGATCCTGTCTTCCCGCCAGCCTCGCTGCTAATGGCCCCCTTGCTCCCCCCATGCAGGAGAACCGCATGATGCAGCACACGGTGCAGGCCCTGCAGAGCGAGCTGGACAACCTGAGATCCGACAACATCAAGCTCTACGAGAAGATCAAGTTCCTCCAGAGCTACCCTGGCCGGGTGAGTGGCTGGCTGTCCTCCAGCTGGGTTCACATCCATGACTGACCCTAGACCTAGACCATTGCTCTCCATGTACAAGAGCAATGAGGAAATTGCATGTTACCTACATGCACCTTGCATGAAAGCTGGAAAATGGGAGCTAATTAGGGTGAAGAGGGGTGCAGTGCTCTGCCTAGGGGAGCAGATACCCAGCCCCTCTGCTGGGAAGGTAGTCTTTAACCATGCTGAAAGGTGTCTGACATCTTTGATGGCAGAAGCTCAAATTTCCTCCCTGAAAAAGCTGCTGCAAACCCCTTTGATGCTCACTGCCAGCAGCGTGATGCTCCAGGAGGCAAGTTGTGGATGCTCCTGCCCAACCAGGCAGCAAGCAGTTAAATCAGGACCTCCTACAATAAATCCCTGCAGTTAGAGCCTGAAAAATAATTCATCCTGTCATACCTATGCTCATTCCCCACCATCCTGAATTTCTTGTGGCCAGCAGAGAGAGCTGCTCAGCTTCCCACGCTCCTGGACAGCCAGAGCGCCTTCCCAAAAGAGCAAAAACCAGCCCAAAACCATCCCAGTAATCCCAGGAGGAGGCTTGGGAGCAGTGTCAGACCTTGCTGGAACCTGCTCTGCTCGTGCCGCGTCCCTTGGGGGTTTCATCCCTGGAAACCCCTGGGGCTTTTGCAAGCAGGTCAGGCTGCTACCTGGGGAGATTTCAATTGCAACCACTTCCTCGGTCACAGCCGTGCTATCATGACCTCAGGCTTTCCTAATAACTGCAAAAGTGACAATAACCAGGGAGGGGACACTGGTTTGAATGCCGGCTCCTCACCCTGCCTGCTGCCTGCCCTGCCATCCTCCCCCAAAGCTGCTGCCTTTCCATGCTGGCTGGACTGAGTCCGTTTTAGTGATGGGTATTTTAATAGCATTTGGGGATGGGAAACTCCTACAGCTGTGAAGGACCTTATTTGGTTCTTTTATTTAAGTCTCAGTGATGACGCTGGGTCGGCCCCTCTGACATTTTTGCCCCTTTCGCCCACGGAAGATCATATCCATGTTTATCTGCTGCCACAAGGCAACCCCTGAATGCCATTCACATGATCTAAAGAGCAAAAGCCTTCGACGCAGCAGCACGGGGGATTGCATAATTCACCACCTAATCGGGCATGTGACACGTTAAAAATAATCATCAAAGATCATTCAATAAGGCCAGGCTATAGTGAATTCATTGCCCCTAAATTGGGAGCTGGTCTCATCGCTGGCTTTTGACTGCGTGGTGACCCGGGGATCGTATTGCAGCGTGTAAGGGCATATTTGCTAAAGGTCTGTGTGCAGTGGGTTTTACCCGCAGTGAAACGGAGCCACCAGCTAGCGTGCTGGGGTGGCCAGGCAGGACAATCAGCAGCACATAGTAACGGGTCCAGAAAAACCTTGGTAAATGTCAGCATCACTGTGGTGGTGGAGCAGAGCTGGAGAAGGCACAGGGAGGGAGAGAGACGGATTAGTACCGGAGCCCCTGAGCAGGGATGTGTAGCCCACGTAGCTGGGAGCCAGGGCTCACACCAGGCTGTGACCATGCCTGGTGACAGCACATGCTGTTTCCAGGCTGGTTTTGGGTAGGAACAATGTGGAGTCTGCAGAGGTAGCACTGGAGAAAGCAGGAGCAGGGATGTGCAGGCTGCGCGAGCATCCTTGGGGCTTGCTGCTGCCGTTCGTCCAGCTCTGCCTGCGAGGCTGCACAAGGGGAACCTCTGTCCCAGGAGGAGTTTAAAGCCCAGCATGTCTGAACCGACCTACACCTTTTACTTCTTTCAAGGAGTTACCTTCATTTTCCTTGCCCTTTGCCCAGCTAATAATAGCTGTATGTTTAAACAATTATTTCCTCCTCCTAAACCGCTGTCTCCCTCCTACCTGGCCCAGCAGCAAAGGAATTCAGGGTGGGATTTGCACTAGCCCAGGAGTTTCCAGGTGAGCTGGTGACACAGATGACTATTAATTCATGGAAAGGTCAAAAAATAGGGGGACGTGGGTGGCGTCCCTGTGGAAGAAAGGACTTTGTTAAATACCCCCTGTTGTTTTTCTCCTTTTTGAAGGTGACTGATCCTGTCGGCCCCACGGGTCAGCACTGGACCGTGCTGCTCCATCCTTCGGGGGTCATGTCTTCCACATGAGCAGCTCAGGGGGGCTGGGGGCGGCTCTGGCCCTGTGCTAGGAGTCCATACACAGCTTGCACTGGAGGGGATAGGTACAGGCAGCTATGCCAGCACCAGCGCCCGCTGGCTCTTACCCTGCCTTTGCTCCCGCAGGGCGGCAGCAGGGACGACACCGAGCAGCGCTACTCTTCCCAGTATGAAGAGCGCCTGGACCCCTTCTCCTCCTTCAGCAGGAAGGTATGAAAAGCCCCCAGCACCTTCCCTCTGCATCAGCCCCTCCTTCTGCCACGGGATTGTTGCCTCCTGTGGGCTAGGACTCAGCCAGCCCCACTCTGGCATCGCAGGGCATGGCTTTGCCCAGCGTAGGGAGGGAAGAGGCTTTGCAGCATGCTGCAGTGGATGGGCAGGTTGCTTTGCTCGGTTCTGGTTTTGCTTGCAGCAAGGTGGGCCAGGTGTGTTGAAGGGAAGGAACAGTCAGAGAATGAAACCTCTCAGGGAAATTATTTCATTGCTCAGGTGAAATTCAGGGATAGCACTCTGAAAGCATAAAACACACTCAAATGCCATTCACTTTAAAAAAAAAATAAAAAAGGTCATTATTCCCACATGATGTCCCCTACGGCTGGGGGGGGGGAGCATCCCTGAGCACAGAGCTCCTTCCCTGATTTGCAAACCTTAAATCATCCTTTTGAGCCTCAAAATCAGCTTCTGGTACTGTTTACTTGCAGGAACGCCAGCGGAAGTACCTGAGCCTCAGTCCCTGGGATAAAGCCACGCTGAGCATGGTGAGTGGACTGCACCCACCGTGCCACAGTGGGTGGTGAGAGGTTTTTAGCCCTGGTCCTGCACAGAGAGCACTGCTGCTGGACTTGGCCCTGGGTGGGGGGCAGACCCCATCCCTGCTCCCCCAGGCAGGGGTGCAGACCATGCCAGGGGGCTTGGCTTAGAAGAAATCACTTTTCTCCCTTGACCTTTCCTTCCCCTTTCCCCCACTCCATCCCACGGCGTCCCAGGGTGTCCAAGCCAGAGCAGGTGACCCAGCCCCAACCTGGCCAGTGATGCCACAGCCCAGGCCACTGCAGTGTCAGGGCACAGCCCGGAAGCTCGGGGACAGCTTGTGTCTCAGAGGACCGCTGTGAACCACTGTGTCCACCAGCCATGCCCATGGGTCCCCCGGGCAGCACTGGGAGGTGGATGCAATGGGCTGTGGGAAATGCCTCTTCTCTGGTTTGTAATGTGGAGGGGGGGGCTCAGTGCTGCACCCCCAGCCGAGGGGGAAAAGCCTCTTTGCACACAGCATGCGGGCAGGGTTAGCTCAGCCAGAGTCCCCATGGCAGACTCACGCAGAGAGCCCCAGCACCCCGCGCAGCCGGGGAGCAGGCGTGCGATGGGCTGCAAAGGGTCCCGCTCCGGGGGAGATGCTCTGCCTCACAGCATCCTTGGGCACACCGTTCTCTGTGTGAGATTGTGTGTGAGACACTGCATTCTCCAGAAAAACCTCTTCCCAAGCCCTGACCCTTCCTGCTCTTGTTCTTCCTTCCAAAAAAGCATCGGGGAAAAATACTGGGGATCTGCTGGCGTCTGCAGCAGCAGAGGGTCCTCGCTTGAGCCGTGGCAGGCAGGAAGGCTGCTGCTGCCACCATGGGTATTGGCCACCATCTCATAGGGGTGAATGCTGCTTTCCAAGCTAAAAATGTTGTTAGTGAGATCTGACTTATATTTGTGACATTAGCAGCAGGCTCAGGATCAGCTTTTGGCTGTTAACCCCCGGCTATCCGGCACAACAGAGGTTAATGTGGGACCACAGGTCTGCAACAGCCACAGAATGCAAAAATATCTTGTAATAAAGGCAAAGTTGTCATTTGCATAAAAACCAAGCAAATGCCAACATGAATATGGATTGGGTGGCGTGCCAGCACCACGGAGAATTAATGAAAGGCATTTACAAAAAAACTGACTTAGGGGAGTTATTCCTTGGGAATATTTAAGAACATAATCTTGTTTGTTACAGCAGCCTCTGCCATGGCCATGAATAGCAAAGAAGATTTCAGGCCAGAATTGGTTTGGTGGGAGATCTGTGGGTTTTAATGCCAGCTTTGGAAAGCCCACGTGGTGGTTTGGGGAATGTGCTTATGTCCATAATGAATCCCTAGCTTTTACAGCAGGAATAAAAAGTTGCTATGTAGGAAGGTAGGATCTGTCATTCATAAGCTGCTTTTCTAGGCTGCGGTTACTCCTGACTTTGGCTGTTTTGAAGGGATGGACACGAAGGTTTTCCCATCAGGACCCCAGTGTCATAGGCCAAAAGGGCTCGGACATCGTCAGGGTCTGTCTGCTGTTCAGTGGCCTCTCCAAAATGAGGGGTTGGAGCACGACACAGCCCGGCCCCATGGGGTTTCTGGGACCCAGTGAGCTCGGACATCTCTGTGGGCTGGTGCAGGACTGGTAAAGGTGGAGGGTAAATCTTTCAAGATAGACCAGAGAAATGGGTAAGCCTGCAGACCAGGTTACTAGTGAGGTTTTGAAGATGCCCAAGGAATTTCCACGTTTGCGGTTGCTCTCCAAAATCCCCCAGGGCAATGTCCATCTGGCAGTCCCTACTTTGGAGGTGCTTTGCTTTATTTAGCCCGAGCAGTGCCGCATGCCTTCCCAAGGGCTGTTCATGTCCTCCACCTCATGGCCTCTCCCGCAGTGGTACCCAGCCATGCTGGGGACCAGCAGCAGGAGGAGGCAGTATGTGCCTGAGAGCTCATGCTCATGGGTGAGCAAAGGGAGTGAAGACCTTCCCTTAAATACAGTCATCTGTGACAAGTAGGAAGGGCAGCGGGACAAGCTGTGGGACCCCAGGCCCTGTCTGGACCACCAGGTCCATCCACGAGCCTCCGCCATGCAGCAGGAAGGCTGTTACTGGGGAGAGCAGCTGGGGGTCCAGCACACAGCTCCCCTAAAATCAATAGCCCAGCAGCAACTGGCATCCTTGGGAACTTACATTCTCCAAGGTGCTCAGCCATCACTGCAGCCTGGCAGAGGATGTACACGGCTCTCAGCATGCACATAGGCTTGCCACTGCCGAAGCTGGGTGCTCCACACTCTACCAAGCCTTTAATCCCACTTTACCAGCTCTTTGCTGCCTGTGGGACCAGAGCCATGGCATGGGACCGTGGTTGCTTCAGGCTGAGCTGGCTGGAGGTTCACAGGGAGGGATGCCAGGAGCTGGAGGAGCATACAAACCCCAGGGTGCAGAGCGGTCACCCCTAATACATGCCAGGGCACTTGGGAGGCTGCACTGTCGTGAGTCTGGCCATGAAATCGTCCTCTAAGTCATTCCTGGGGTCCCTCACTGGAGCTGGGGTGCAGGCAGGGCTGTGCAGCAGGGCCAGCTGTCGGGAGCACCAGTGCAGCATTTGCTCAGCTACCCTGCCAACGAGGCAGCGAGGGGACGCTGCAAATCACAACTTCTTTGAGCTCATGAATTAAAAATGTGCAAGACTTAATTACTGCTGGGGTTTCTCTACAGAGCGGTGCTGCGCCGCAGGCAGGCATTGAGTTAGGGCTGGCATGGGGGGAGCGGTCAGAGCCAGTGGAGAAAGCTGGGGTAAAAGCAGCTCAAAATGAACTCTGAGAGAGGTTCAGTGCAGGAAACCCCATGGTTCACAGCCCTGAATTCACTTTGATTTGGGCAATTTTGGGCTGAGAGCATAGGCACTTATGGTAGTCACCTTGAAGGAGAGCAGCTGCTCGGAGGTGGGCACAGATGGCTGGCAAAGCATCCTGCCTCACCTGCATGTTTATGTAGGGTCTAGCAGAAACAGGGCCCCAATCTCGGCCAGGGTCTCTCTGAGCCTGTGCATGGGGAGGGCTGGTTTCCACTGACCCACATTAAAGTAGGATTTGCTGTTCTGCTCTTGCTGCAGGGGCGGCTCATCCTCTCCAACAAGACAGCTCGTACTGTTGCCTTCTTCTACACCCTGTTCCTGCACTGCCTCATCTTCCTGGTAAGTGTGGGGGACGCAGGGGGGTGGGCACACCCTTTAATATGGCAGCAAGCATCCCATCCAGGGGGAATTTTTGCCTTTTTAAGATATTATGCCAAATGAGTGTGTTGCAGCTGGTGTATCACCAGCTCCAGAGGCACGGGGTGGCTGGGAGTGTGGGCAGCACAGCTCAGCAGAGACACGTACATGCCAGTAAATATCCCCCTTCGACTTCACAGGGCGGGAATGGCCACCCTCGGGTGGGCACGGGCTTGGCCAAGGGCAGGAGCTAGAAGCCATCTGTGTCTTCATGTTGTGCCTGGAAACAGCCGTGGGGCCCCAGTGCCGCTGTGCCAAGAGCTCACATGGGGGTTTAGCATATTTGCATGCAGGTCTGGTTCGCCATCCCTGCACGCAGGCAAGCAAGCACTCCACTTCTCAGGCAGCAAAATTTTGGTTAACTATTGTGAAGCTAACAGCATAAGAAATTTTAGGAATAAAATATGGCCCCATGACCCCACGTCGCCTGTTTCTAGACCGTGTGCAATTCCACCTTCCCATTTCTGGGTACATCCCTTAACCTTCTGCACGGGGGAGCTCGCTTACATTCACTGCCCCTCCAGGTGATGAGCTCTGGCTCTGCATTACCCTGTGCGAGCTCCGGTCCTCCCCGCGTTTCCTACTTGCCCTGTGGCTCTGTTTTCCTCTAGATTTCAAATTCCCCCAACTGTACATTAGGGTTGGAAGTAGAGAAGTAGAGGTTTGTTTAGGAATAGAGGCTTGAGCCAGACCGAATCCCCTGGGAGTCAGTCATGGTGCAAACTCCTCCTATATTCTTGCAGTTTCTGGGAGTTTATTTATCATTTCAGGGGGAAAAAAGCCCAAAATAATAAATATTTAAACAATGAAACAAGATGAAAGACAAATCAGAACAGTATTTCTATCCTGATCTCAAAGTAAAACTGACTTTGTGTTATTTTGGTAAGGAAAGAAGCAAAGAAAATAAAAACTTAAACATGATTAAACTTTAAAGCTCTAACCTAAAAAAAAGGTAAAATTCATAAATATTACATGGCTGGAATGATCTTACTTCATCTAGACACAAAAGGGCCTGAAATCCAGCACGCAGCACTGCCTGGGCTGGGCACGCACCGTGTGTCCGAAGGGGACTGGACAAACCTGAGGCTCCTCCATCCCTGCGGTGGGAGCAACGTCTTTGCCGCTAATCCCAGGAGACAGTGCAGCCTTCACCCCTTCCTACCCGCTGCCTTCTGCCTGTTGTGATTTCAATTAAGCCTAATTTGGAGGCCTGCTGAAGGGTGTTTGTGGAATTGGAGTGTTTCCCTGGTGACAAGATAACGACGGCTTACAAATCCCCAAGGCTTTAATGCATCAGCCGGGGTACAGGACGGCTTTTCCCTCTTTCCAAAACCCACCATTGCCTCCCTGCCTCATCAGACCACAACTTTGAAATGGCAACTCGGTGGCACAAAGGGGAAAAGGAGCCAAACTGAGCAGTGACTTTCCTTAAACCTGTGCCAAAAACACATCTCCAACGTCTTCACCATCCGTGCACAGCCCTGAGCGTGCCTGCCTTGCCCCAAACCACCACAGCTGCGGCAGCACTGCCCCAGCAAAAATAACCCGCCGGAAAAGGTCATCCTGACCGTCCTGAGGGCAACCCCCTGAAACACACGCTGGGTTTCTCCGTGCTGGTAATGCAAGGCTGCAAAACTGATTTTACACAGAGCATTGCTTTAGGTCTTCGCTTGATGCACAAAAGCCATGGGTGCCTGCAAAATGCTGCAGCAGGGATTTTGCTGGTGGCTGTGGGGATGAGATGGCATAGCGGTGACACGAGCTGCTGTGAGGGTGGGCAGAGAAGGGCAGGCAAAAGCAGAGCTGATTGCATTTCTTATTTTGCAGGTGCTCTACAAAACGGCCTGGAGTGAGAGCGTGGGAAGGGACTGTGCCACGTACTGCGCTAAGAAGTGGGTGTGAGGATAGGCTGGGTCAGCCTGGCCCCGGGGCTCGGGAGCATTGTCTGCCCGGGTTCAGTGGACAGACCATGGTGGTTTGCAGCAGATATTTTGGGCACCGCTTGGTGCACCTCTGTCCTGCAACGGAGGGCGGTTAATTGGGTTTTAAACCCTTAATCCAACAAGGATGGCGGGGGGAAGAGGTGCACAGAGCAGGACAACTGTCTGTCTTCAGTCGGGTGCTTTCCAAATCCCTTCCTGTGAGGGGTTCTTGCCCACTGAGGAAGCCTGCTAAACCCAAATATGAGCCCTGAGATGAGGATCAGGCCCATGCCTTGACTCCAATTGCCCTGAGCAGCTCCCAGGCACTGCTGCCTGTGGCTGGAGGAAAGTGTGGTGCTAATTATCGTGGCTAGCACTCAGAAACGCAGTGGCTCCTGCTCAGCCACCGAAGTGCTTCGGACCTTGCTGTGAGTTAACGTGGCTGTGCCCTTTCCCCAGGTACGCCGACCACGTCCACAAGTTTCACGAGAACGGGGACGTGGGCGACATGTGGCAGTGATGGATGGACACGACCCCGCTGGCGCCAGCTCCGCTTTCATCCCACGGCAGGATCTGGCCCTTCACGCCCTGCCAGCTGCTTCACTGTAGCTTTGCTTTCTGCTTCATAGGACGGAGGCAGTAATCCCCCCTGCTCCCACCTTTGGAAATCAAAAGCCTCAGCTAATGGAGATTCATTTTGCAGGACACAGCGTTTCCAGCCCTCCCTCCCCAGAGGAAGCCCGTGTCCTCCTGATGTCCCAGAGAGCTCAGTCTTTACCAAAATACATGAAAAATGCAAGATAAGAGGTACTCCTCTCAGATGCAATATCTCATTCCATCCTGTTTAAAATCCAGTGCAACACTGGGTGGACTAAATTTAGCCAGAAATGGGGGGAAAAACCAACCTCCTGAACTTGCATTTTCAAGTGTCATGATATTTGAGAATTCCTGTTTTGCTCTGGTTTATTGAATTATCGAAGGCAAGCAGTCCTGCTGGGCTCTGGTGGAGCAAGTGAGAGAGCGGCAGATAAAAATCAGCCATCCCCAAAGACGGGGTTGCTCAGCGCGTTGCCTTCTCGCTGCCTCTCAAGTCAAATGAAGCTGTTGCTCAGCCCTGTGCTCCATCTGAAAGGTTTCTCAGGACCTTCTGCAGTGCCTCTTACCATGCTGCTGAGCACCAGCAGATGCTCTTCTTGAACCAGAGCCATTGGCTTGAAAACAGCCCGGCTAGTTAGGACTTAATGGGCATGACGGGAGGTGTTGCTGGTCAGGACTGATCTCACGGGGATGCTCTGGACCCTTTCCTTACTGGGATGTTCCTGCCAAGTGTTGGTTGCCCTTCTGGGTGCAATGACTTCACCTAATCCAAGGCAGTACCTGCATCGTACGGGGCTTTACTTGCCTTGTAGTTGATCTGCTCATCATCTGACCCTTTTAGGAAACTGCAAGTCAAATCAAGCAATTGCTGGTGGCGGGCTTGCTGAGTGATGAACACTGGGCTGCTAATTTGGGTTGATCTGGGGAGAAAGAGGTGATAGGAGAGGCTCTGATTAAATAGGGCAGGTCCCAGCACCCCCTGTTCCTACCTCGGCTCACTGTAACCGTATGATGCGGGAAGATACTAGCTTGTTAGTTAATGGTGGTCCTCAATTAAAATTCCCCTACAAAGATAGGAGAGTAGTGTTGCTTCCAATCAATATTTCATTGCAGATTCAGATCTATTCACATTCATGCTGCTGGGAAGCCAAGGCCTCTAACGGAGCGTGCAGGCAGCAATAGGCTTCACATCTGCCACGGGCAGCCCAGGTTTATTTATAGGAGCTGTGGCCCGTGGCAAAATGTAAAATACTCATAAATCGAAGGGAGGGATAAACCCCAAGGAACTAACCTGCACCTGTCCTGCTCAGCGCAGGGTAAACCAAGCCTGTCCGGAAGGGAGGCACCCGCGGGGCAAGATGCCAGCGAGGGGCTCGGGGGTGATGCTGCCATATGCCAGGGACCTCTTCATAAACTAATCAACTTCAGATGTGGAGGAGATGTGCTTTTGCTGTCTGAAATCAGTAGCTGATCCGGGGAAGGGTGGGATGCTTGTTGAGGCTTTGTTAGGAAGGTTAATTTTGCTTTTTTTAGAAGCTGTATGTGGTGTCTTGGAATTGCAAAACTTCTGCAGCTATTCACACTTGTACTCTTCATAAATGACTTAAAATAGATATTGAGTTCTGTGGGACAAGTGATAAAATAAACTTAGGCATGCATTGACGGGGTTGCTTTTGTGCTTTGCTTCCTTTCTTTTTTTTTTTTTGGGGGGGGGCGGACTTTTGATATTAAACAACTGAGAAATGTCCTGCTCGAGTCCAAGGGCAGAGTGTGCAGCTAATTTTAGAAACCCATTACAGCAACTAAAGGCAGTGATGTCTCGCAGTGCCGGGAAGGGCAGGACCTCTGTCCCCGTGTACTGGAGCCGTCGTCCTGGCTGCCGGCGAACACCAGCATCCCATGGGCCAGGCAAAAGGCTCCCAGCGAGGGAGGAACCACAGGAGCAGAGGGGCTTGAGCCCAGGCAACCTCCAAAAGCCAAGATATTCTGTATATCCCCACACAGCTGTTGGTAAAGGCACTCAGGTTGAATGTTGTAAATTTGCCTGGCTAATTTTGGGGGAGCTGATCATGATTCCCCCCCTTCCTCATCCTACTTTTTTCTTGCTTTTCCAGCCCCAGGGGACCGCAGCAGCCCCAGCCTGGGGGAAGCGGGCTGTTTTGCAGGCTCTGACCTTGGGTTTTAGCCGCGGTTTCCCTTCTGCCGAGCTCAGCGAGTGCGAGGGGGTCTGAGGAGAGCTGAGAGCCATGCCCCACACCACGAGGGGCCGAAGGGCAGTGGGCTGTGCCAGAGGTTTTGCAACCCCTACAGGACTCCCAGGTTTTACTGGACCCCTGGCCCTGGAGCTGCTGGGTTTCGTCCCTCAGGCAGAGCCATTGCCTTCTTCCACACAAAATAAAAACGGCAAATTCCCCAATTTGTCCCAAAAATCCCTCCTGGGGAGGGTGAGGGTTAGATGCAGGGTGTTGTTTTCTCTTCTAATCATGCTGTTTTGCAGCTTCCAGCAATTCCTACTGCCACTGCATGGCACAAGGACCCACAACTCCTGCCTTCCCCCAGCACTGGCCGCCGGAGAGGGGCTGTGTACACCCGGGGCATTGCGGCGAGCACCGGCAGCACTCGGGTAACACACCACTTGCTCACCTCAGCCCTGGCGATCTTACGGCAGCTAAGGAACGTCTCAGTGTCCCAGACAGCAAACAACTGCTGCTCCCAAGAGTCCAGCTTTGGCTGCCAAAAACCTCTGACCGGAGGCAGGGAAAGCCCAAACTGGGGAGGGCTCTCGGGTCACCGCCTGCCCACGGCTGGCCAGCACCTCGGCCAAGTTTTCAGAGCTTCTTTCCAGAGACGTGCTGGAGGCGAAGGGCTCAGGCAGAGCCAGGGGGTTGCAGGGCTCCGGGGGAAGCCTTGTCCCTCCAGGCAGAGCAGTGGGCACTGGAAGAGCCGGTAAGATGCTCATGCGTAGCATGAAACAAAAAACTCTTTAATTTTGGTGCCTGGGAAGATGCCCTGCGTGTAGGGGGTGTCGCTGGGTGGCTGGGCACCAGGAGACATCTCCAGCCCCTTGACACCGCCTAGCAACCCCAGCCAAGCTTGGCAAGGCTGGGAAAGGGCAAGGCACAGCATCGCTGGCAGTGCTGTGCCCAAACCCCCTTCCCCTCCGAAAAATGAAGCAGCAGGTCAGTTAAAGGAAGCAGAAGCCCCATCCTTGGGCAAGAGCTACAAAACAGCTCACCCTGTGCGGGGTTTGCCATAGGCGGGGTAAGTGCTGTCGTGCCAGCAGGGAGCAGGAGCAGGGCTGCCCTCACTGTCCCGGCGTGCACAGGGTTTGGGGTACACCCGACTCATCACGCCCTGCCCAGCCCGTCACCGGCTGCACTGGGTGACCTTCTGGGGATGTGCTCACTCAGAGCCCAGTTAAGTTCTCCTTACGGTCGGGTGAGGAGAGAAACGGCGACAGGGTGGGCACCCCCCACACCGCACAGCAGCCACGGCTCTGAAATGCCATTCCCCAAATGCAGAAGTCCCCAGAGGCGGCCACGGCCCACGGCAGCACGTGCACAGGCTGGGTCTGACTCAGCCATGAGAAGGGACACGGCGTCCGCCCACGGCATCGGCACGACCGCAGGACTGGCTGCGGTGAGTGGTGAATGCACTGGCATCTCTGCACCGGCCTCGATGCTCCTCCGTACGCAGCGTGAGGGCAGGTATTGCATTGCGTCGCCCCACTGCTGCCAGCTGAGCAGCTTCCCTGCAGCTCCCCATAAACACCACTGCACACCCCTATAGACCCACACCCTATAGATGCACACCCATATAGCCCAACACCCCTATAGACCCACACCCCTGCACCCATCCTGAGTCCTGGCACCCCATGAGCCCCATTTTTGGCCAAGTTCAGAGGGCAGCCCCAAAGCACCCCACAGCGGGGACGGTGCTGCCCAGAGAGCCCCACAGCCCTGCCCTTGCTGGGTCCCTGCCTTTTTTGAGGATGGAAGTGGATTTTTTGCTAATTTGATTTGAAAGCCCCTTTTATCCCTGAGTGACTTGAAAGAAAAGGCTTTCTGCAACCCTTTGCTCTCCCTCGCTGTATTAAATTTGATTATGGGAAACAATTTTAATTAGTATCGACAGATGTTCAGGAAAATAATTATGGGATAACTTGTGCTTTTTATACCTACTTAACCTGTGAATCTTCTGTCCCAGCTCAGAGACCCAGGCTGAATTTCAGGGGGTGGGGGAGGTTTGTATGGTAATAAAAGGCTCCTGGGGAAGCCCGGCTGGCTAATGAGATAACAGGCTGCTCACATCTGGGTCACAAGTTCAGTTTTTGCTGCAGGCAGAGGAGACAGGAGAGAAATCACTGCCAGAATGCGGCCAATCTGTCTTGATTTTCGGCTGCAGTGCACTGCAGGAGAGCTGCGAGGGGCCCGATCCAGCTCCAGACCCACACTGTCCCCGCCGTGCAGGGGGTGCTGAATGCCCTGACAGCCCAGTCAGTGCGTGTCCAACGCTCAGGAGGAGCCAGGCGATGCGGCAGTGTTTGCAGGGCAAGCTGCAGCAACAATTATTGCAGTGCTATAAAAAAATAGTATGATTTTTCTAAAGGTCTCTGGCCGGGCGCCTCATCCCTCCGGTCCAGTTCCTGCTGGAAACAGGTCTCCAGAGCTACTAATGCACAGGCAGCAAACGTGTTTGCCCCCACTCTGCAAATGGAAAAGCAAGATCGATAGGGTTTGAGCGGAGCTGAATGAAGCGGAGGCAGCGCCTGGCGTGCAGGATGCTTGCGAGACTCCCCCGCCGGCAGGAAAGGAGCTTCACAAACACAAACACACGCAGAGCCAGCGCCAGGAGAAACGTGCCGGGTACTGCAGGTTATTTTAAGTTCAGGATGTACCCAGTAAATGCAGCAGATAAACAGATCACAGGGCTGGGAGCTCGCAGGGTCCATCGCGCTGGGTCAGCACATGGACATGGCCCATATAGAAAAAGGGGGGATAAGATATAAGGGGTTTGGATATCCGGAGGCAGGAGCCTGACCAGCCCAGCCATAGGGATCGATTGGTGTTTATTTTTGGAAGAGCGGCTCTAATTATCCGCTGTAAGCAGGCAGGGAAATGGTGGTGGATCTCCACTGCTTGATGCCTTTAAATCAAGGCTGAACGTCTGTCTCAAAGACATGCTCTGGTTCAGCTGGGAGTTACAGCCATGCAGCAGGAATTATCAGCCAAGGGCGCAGGGCCCGCGTGGCACGGCGGCGAATGTCACGGCTATACGGTCTATGAACCATCATCCCTCTCATTTCTTCCCCAATAGATGGAGCAGCTGGGGCTGCTGGTTTTAGACAGGTTGTTTTAAAAACAACAGCAGGGTTTGAATGCTGGGAACCCCCTTGGCCAGGGTGCATTTGCCACGGTGGTCTTCTCACATGGCTATCCCCGGCTGGGCCACCCAGACCCATGCGAGGGGACTCACGCGTGGCCCACCACCCGTGCGAGAGGTGCCAGCAGCCAGCGGAGGGACATGGGGGTACATGGGAATTCCAGCGGGGTTATCTGGATGCCGAAATCGCAGCGGTGGGGTGGCACTGTGCCCTGCCGCAGCAAAGCTCGGCATCTCTGCCGCAAGCTCTGATAATATGGGAGCCGCAATAACCCTGTTAATAGGGGAGTCCTGTTATTAAGGCAGGTTTCGGAGGGTGAAAGCGAAGGCAGGCCCCTCTGTGCAGCCATGCTGGAAGGTGCCGGCTGGTAAGAACTGTTTTATTGCTTCCTGTTGTGTTAGACATCTGATGGCAAGCCAGGGCCAAAAGCTGGTGCAGCATATGGAGCGTCACCCTGGTCCTCCCCCTCCGCCTTATTTACAGAGTCTCCCTGGAGATGGGCCTCACAGGCTTTTCCAGCTCGGAGAGGAAGCGGAAAAATATTTACCTCACTCCCCCCCTGCCCCAAAAGTCTGTTCTCGTTAAGGCAGGAAAACGTAAATGAGGCGCATAAGGTGGAAACACTGTGCTGCCGAGGTGAGCACTGGGAGAGCACCAGGGCCAGGGATGTCAAAGGGGCCATAGGCAGGGACCCTCCCCAGGGAGTCCCGGCTCCCTGTGCGGACATCAGCCTGTGCCGGGGACTCAGCCAAACCCAAGCCCTTCATTTCCCAGCCCTGCCTTCAGTGGAGGGGACGCTGGGGTGGCATGAGGATGCTTAGGTGTCCCACTGCCCCCCATTACACCTGCACCCATAGGGGCTTGCAAAGCCCTTCCCTGCGTGGCTGCGTCCCAGGGGATGCCCCAGGATGGGGGACCGGGGCAGTGCCCACCTTTGGCACTTTGGCTTTGCTTTGGCAGCGCAACCGTTTGCAAAGCCGGGGTGGGCATGGAAAGGCTGCACCTCCAAAATGCCCTGGTTATTCTTTTATTCCTTAATTATGTTTTTTTAACATTGACCAGCACAGGACAGATGCCTGCAAGCTGCCAACCCTGCAACATGCTGGTGCGAGGATCTCTCCCGGCACCAGCGTTGCAATGGGGGGAAAAAAAAAATAAGGAAGGAAATTGGCTGTGTTTCCCTGAATGATGCCCCAGCCATTGATCAACGAGTCATGCCAGGAACAGCTCCCAGCCAGCAGCTCCTTGCTCCACAAGCGGTCTCCTGCCAGCCCAGCCCAGCCATTAGCACCGGGTGGGAAAGCTCAGGCGTTAGCTGCGTGCGGCGTTTTCATTGGGAAAACCCCGGCTCACAGCCCCGTGGTGTCTCAGGGCAGCCGGTTTCTTTTCCCTGTCCCTGGTGGCTGTTTCCCCTGGAAGACAAAGAGCTTGGGCAGCCAGCGAGCCCCGCTCAGCCCCGGCAGCTCCACTGGGAGCAGCCCTTGCCGAGGGTTAGCTGCTGGCTGGTGGTGAGCCGCTGGGCGAGGTGGAGCTTGTGCCAGCTTTTGGCATGGCCCGGTGACCCGAAGGGGTGAGCGACTGTGCTGGAATTAAGACAAGGGGAGGGAGGGATGCAGGGACATGTGTTGCCGATGTGGTCTCGCTGGTGGCAAAAGGCACGTCACCCTTTGGCTTCGCAGGTAAGATGTGCCTGGCCATGGGGGGAGTTTCCAGCCCAGGGCAGGTGCTGGTGCCAGTCAGAGCCATGGGTGCCCAAGGGGTGCACCCGCTCTTGCCGGGGTGCCTGGGTGGCTCAGGCATGGCACGATCGTGGCCCAACTGTGGGCATGGTGTGGGTGTCAGATGGGAGGCATGGCCCACCCAAGCTGGCAGAAATAACACCCTTTTCCTCTCTTGTAACTGTTTTGCCTGCTTCCTTTCATCTGTCCATGGCTGCGAGGGGCTGGGCAGTGCCACTGCCTTAGGGTGTCTGCGCTGAGCCACGCTCTGTGCCTTGTCCTCATTGATGGAGCTTTGCCCCTATTGCAGGGGGCTTTGTCCCCATTGCATGGTGCTTTGTTCCCATTGCATTAGTGCTTTGTCACCACTGCATGGTGCTTTTCCCCTATTGCATTAGTGCTTCGTCACCATGCATGGTGCTTTGTCCCCATTGCATTAGTGCTTTGTCCCCTGCACTGGTGCTTTGCCCCCGTTGCACAGACACTGCCCCTGTGAGCTCAGCACTGTAACACAAAACACGTAAAAAAACCCCAACGCAACCCACAGCAGCAAAGCCCGACTTTCCCATCAGTGGAGGAGCGGTGCTGCGGCCGAAGGCAGCACCGCAGCCCTGACACGACCTCCTCTGACGTGTCCTCTTGCCCAGAATAACCATCCCCGCCGGCGGGGGGGGGACCAGCATGTGGCCTGCCGGGTATGCGGCCAAAAATAGCCGGGGAGGGAGTGGGGGCAGAGGGGAACCCACACACTCCGCTGGGGCTTGGCCATGCTCCCCAGCTCCCCAGGGAAGGCAGAGCCAGGCTGGCAGCACTTGGGTCCCTGTAGGGACTGAGCACCCCTCTGCAACCCCCCCAGGAGGACAGGTCTCCCCCAGGCATCCTGCAAAATGCACCATGGGTCATCAAGGGAGGTGATGCGACGCATGATTTTGAGATGTGGAGCCGTCCCAGGGACAAGAGCGGGGCTGGGTGGAGAACGATGCACCCCAGCAGCAAACTGGCTGCAGCACGGGGCTCCCGGGTACCCCCCTCAGCACCCTGACCCCCGCTCCAAATCCTTGGCCTGAACACCCAGGATCTGGGGCCTTTCAGGTGCCTGTCGCTATGGAAACCCCTTCTCACGGTGCTGGTCCATGCTGAGCCTGTCTACCTGTGCTGCTGCCTTCCCGGGGTGGGGGGGACAATGCTGCAAGGTGATGCTCGGGGAGGTGGTCCTGCAGGTCTCAGCCACAGTGGGATCAGTGGAGTCCCCCTGTGAGGGTTCCTTGGGGTAAGAAAGGGCTCTCTAGGGAATAGTATTTTTTTTAATAATCTCTTGGTGGTTTTAGAGATTTGGGGAAGATGTTTAGCACAGCGGAGGGCTCTGGGCTGGACCCATATGAATGGTCCTGCTGATGTCCCCAAAAGGCTTCGCCCTTCCCCGGGTGCAGGGAGCCAGTGCTGCATCCCTCAGCAGCCAGGAAAGGGCTCCTCACATTAAAATGACATGCTTTGCTCTGCAAACGCTGTCTGCTCTGCAGCCCATTTCCATCAAGGATCCCACCCTGGGGAGGTGCACAGGGAGGGGGTGGCGGTGAGTGTGGGAGCGGGCAAGGCATCACCATTCCCCTGCAGAGGAAAAACAGCGGCTTGGGCTGTGCCAAGCCCCTGGGGTCCCCAGTGATGGAGGGGACCCTAACAACATCCCCACAAGCAGATGCTGCTGGGGCTGCACGGCAATAGGTGCATCTCCCAGGTGTGTGGGGACAGGATGGGACCCATCTTGTCCCAGAGTGGTGTCACCCTCCTCTGGGGCGACACAGCCTGCCCTGGGATGGGGTGGGGGCTGCCCTTGCTGACCACCTTCCAGTGCTCTGGCCTAGAACTGGGATTTTCTAGGGCTTCTTCCCAGTTGCCCTCCACCCACGGGTCCCTGCAGGCTTGCAGGGTTTAGGAATTTCCCAGCTGCTGCTGTGAGCTGCTTGGCTTCACTTTGGGAACTCCTTTGGAGGCACTTTGCACACCAGCCTTGCTGCTCACACACACCTCGCACTGCCTCCCTACGGGATGGTAAAACGATGGAAGAAGCTTTCAAAGCTAAGGGAGGGTTGGGATTTTGGAGCTGCTAACATTTTTAAGAGCTGCTCTGAGTCCAGGCAAAGATGGTTTTGCTTTTAATATTTAATGTTTGGTTGCTTTTTTTTTAACACACGTGCATGCATGCATTCAGAGCTATTGCAGGGAGAGCTTTGCACTGCGGAAACGCCGGGCCAGCCTGACCCAGCAGCGTGGGACTGCTTCAAAGCCAAGGTTGCCAGAAGGGCATTCTCCAGTCTGTAGAAAAGGCAAAATCCTGGGAAACCACAAGGAAAGAGCCACTTGGACCAGCACAGTGGGAAATGCTGGGGAGAGGATTCCGCACAGCAGCCCTTCGCTGGCAGGAGCAGTGCGGTTTCCCCTCCATCTCCAGGCACAAGGAGCTGTCGTTGTGGGAGCATTTGCAAGCAAGAAAGGCAAAAGCCCTTTCTGCATGCCTGAAATCTCCAGGGGTTTGGCTCCTGCCGGCTGGAGGCTGCGGGCACAGAGCAGAGGGAGTGTCAGGATAAAGAGGAGCCTGGGGCAGCGGCATCAAGGGAGCTCATGGCTGTGTGACGCCGGGGGTGGGGGGAGCGAGGGGGAAAGGATCCAACCTGGGACAGACCCTGCAGGAGAGCTGCACCGTGGTCCCACGGTCCTTGGGGTGAACGGGGTCCTGTGGCCCTTGGGGTGAACAGCTCCGTCAGCCTGGCTGTGGGTCAGGACCGGCAAAGTGGGGGTCCCCAAGCAGAGGCCACCAAATAGATGCAGCTGCAGGAGGTGACTGAAGCGTGATGCAGCAAGGGCTTCACTTCTGGAAAAAACCCTGGCCAGGGCAGCATGGCCACAGAAGATGTGTGGGAAGGATTTTTGAAGCTTTTTTTCTCCTGTGGCTGGTTCCTACACAGTGCTCTGCCCAGGCGAAACAAAGCCTCTGACACCATCTTTCAAGCACAGCCCCAGCAGAGCAGAACAGCACAAAGAAAAGGGGTATTTAAGAGAAAAACTGAGAATAGCTAATAGCCTCTGACCTTGCCCCAGCAGGAATGGGAGGCGGTTTGGAAGAGAAGGTACAGAAGGTGCCTGTCCCCCTGGGAGGGCTACAGACCTGGTCACCCTGGCAGGGCAGGCACGGCCGCAGGGAGCAGCGAAAGAGCACAGCCCTTGGGCGAGAGGAGGCAGGAGCAATCACACTGGGATTTTTTGCGGGTTTTTTTGCTAAAGTTTCAGCTCTGCAGCCCCAGGTGTGGACACACTCGTGTCCCCCCTGACACAAAGACTGGTGTCTGGGTGCTCGTCCCAATGCAGGGCTCTGCACCTGCTTGCAAATGCTTGCACGCTTGGCAAGCTCTCCACCTGCCAGCAGGCGTGGAGGGGAAGTTTTAGCACAGAAAAAGCATCGTTTTTCATTTGCATCGGCAGGAGGAAGAAAAGCAGCGGCAGCACCAGCGCTGGGCTCCTGTGGCTTCCCCTGCAGAGACCTGACTCCCTCATGAGTGATATGACCTCAGAGGAGATGTTGTGTTTCTGAATGCAACCATCTCTCTTCAAAACATGCTCCCTGGAGATACTGAGCGAGCACAAATACCATCCTGCTGGTGCGGGGCCAGGGCATTCGGAGGGGCCCGGTGAGTTCTGTCCCAGCAGGATGCAGTGGAAGCATCAAGATCAGGCAGAATGAAACACTTTAGGATGGTGAATCTTGAAGCCATGGATCATTTCCACTGGCACTGAGCTTGACAGCCTCTTTTTGCTCCTAATACCGCTCCCAGTACTGCCAGGGATGCAGAAGGGTTGAGCCCCGAACCCCCTCTCCATCTGACAGTGTTTTCAGTAGAATGTACTCTTCCCCACTCATTGACCCTAAATATTACTCCCTTCCTAGCTGGGTCCGACAGGCCACTTCACACGATCCTGAACAGATGTTTGAAGTGCAGAAGAGCTGGGACATGGTGGGGGACAGGCTGTGCACACACAAGAAGGATGCAGGATGAATTGTTGATGCTGCGAGCTGGCCAGCTGCTCTCCTGCACAGCTCCTCCACTTGGCCGATGCTCTCTGTCTCCATCCAAACTCCATCAGTCATCCCTGGGGAAGAGGAGGATGGGGTTTGGTCCTGTTTGTATATCCTCCCCCGGGGGATTTCAGCTGGTCTGGCTTTGCACTGGTCGGTGGTTGGGCTTGTCCATCTTTGAGGGTCATCTCAGGAGCCGTCGCTTAACCAGGGCTGCGCAGGCACCCTGGGCAGTGGGGGAAGGAAAAGCTCAGGTTGCACACGAAATTTTAGCCAAGGTCTTTGTGCTGAAAGGAAAGGGCTTTCTCCCTCTCCAAGGTAAGTCCTGAGTCGAGGGTTGAGGAGAAGAAAGGAATTTGCACATCAAGGTCTTCGCATCAGCCATGATCCCGGGGGAAGGCTCCTCCAGCCCTGCAATGGGGCTATTACTGGCTGTTTGCCTTCTCTAACATGCCAAAAGACATTTTAAAGCAATTTCCCCTGCACAAATAAATACAAAACCAAACTGCTATTTTTCCTGCCTTCTTCTCCCTTCTCCTTTCATCCCTGTGACATCTTTCTCCAGTAAATCCTTCCCTTATGTCTCATTAGAGACTGTTCCTGGACAGTTTGCAGCTGTGACAACCCGGGAGAAGCCCGGGGCCCATCTGCCTGGCTGACGGCTCACGCACACAGCCGGCTTTTTGCCATGCCTGTGCCATGAAATGGCTTTGAAAGCAGGTTCATGGCTGGGCTGCCCCATGCCACAGCCATGAAGGTCTCCCACCTCCCTTTCCAGGGTTTTCCTGGGATGCTGGACAAAACGCTTCACCTCCCGCCCCTGCTTTCCTCCATGTAACATGCTCCTCTCTCCCCACCGTGGTTTTGTGGCTTTGCAAATACACAGCATTGGGGTTTTGCAGGAAAATCTGCAAGAGCGTTACGATCCCCACTCCCCAGATAAACCCCCACCTGCCCCGGGACACAGCAAGGATGGAGGCGGTGAAATTAAAAATAACCGGCTTTGCCGGGAGGCGCGGGCGGCAGAGGGCACGCTGCCGGAGCTGGCACGGCTCGGGCGCCGGATGCCTCTGGGCACAGGATTTCAAGGCCACGTCATGCTCCAGCCGGGCGGCTGCCAGCAGCCCTCCCCAGCGCTGGCTGCACCACTCTCTTGACTCCTTCCAGCGATTTTTGAAGACAGCTAATAGCTCCGAGGGAGTCCCGGCGTAATGAGAATTGGCAGAGGCGAGCAGATATTAGGTTTATTCAGCACCAGTTTTAAATCATTTAGCATAGCAGAAAGGCCGTGTTTCTACAAGCAATATGTTCTGCTTTGCTCGCATCACAGTTCCTATTAAAAGGGTTTAGTGATGAATGGGGACGGTGGTGTCCATCTGGGAAGCGGTGCCACGTCCGTGGCAATGGGAGAGGGATGAGCAGGGCCAGAAACCGGGGCCAAGGATTCAAGCCGAAGCCCCTCCCCATCCACAGGAGCTCACATCGGCTGTGGAGTGGGACTCGTGAAGAATTTACAGCCCATTGAATGCGGCCTGTGGCTTTGGTTTAAAAATAAACCCTTAAAAAGATAATTTGGGGAGCTGGACTGGGGATGCTCCTTGCGCAGTGGAACGCAGTTCCTCGGGGATTGCTGAGAAAAGTTGTGGGAGAAGTTAAACTTTCACCCTGGCAATTATTGTAAATCTCTTTGGTCAAGGCACAGACCTAAAATTAGCCCTCAAATCCTTCTGAAGGTTGGGATTTTTCACTTGATTTTTCAAGTGACTGACCAGCAGTGTTGCAAACTGTGCATTTCCAAGCTCGGAGCCCTGCTTTTATTTTTAATTGCAGCCCTGCAAGGTTACCCAGCATTTCATCGCAAGCAAGGCCAGGCTTTCCAACCTTGTTTTACACATCCTGAAACAAGCAGCAACTCACAGAGGGAAGGCAGAAGAGAACCTGTTGTGTACCAAAGTGTTTGAAGTCACAAGGCGTTTATCCTGGTTCATGGAAGAAATCCCAGCATCCCAGCCCTTCCCTGGGCTCCCGGCATGTTTAGCTCTCAAGTGTTGTTTAGTAAAATCTGGGAATTTAGTAAAAGCTGGGATGCTGGGCTTTCTGCCGCTCATATGGCAACAGAAATCTAGGAAGGGCAAAGAGCAGGGTCTGGAGTGGTTTCCAGTGGCATGCTGGCTTTGCTGTGCTGTTCATACGTGGGGATTTGCAGGCGACAGGGCCACGAGCCAGGGGAGCGCAGGGCGCCATGGGTCACAGCACGCCCTGCCAGGCTCTCTGCACCCACCGCGCTGCCCCAGCACCCCCCAGCCCCTTTGCCAACCCAGCCGGATCCTCTGCCCGGCCGGCAATGCCGGCGTGACGCCCAGGGTTGTCCTTGCCATCGCTGCCCTTCCCCACGGAGGATGGTCTGGATGGTCCCAAGGTGCAGGCAGGGCAGGGCAGGGCATGGCATCATCCGCATCCATCGGGGCTGCCGGACCCATGGCGTGCGGCTCCCAGCTCTGCTGGCAATCGATAGCGAGTGCAATGAAACCCTTAATGAAATTCCAGCCTAAGAGACTATTGATTGTGTATTTTCTTTAAAAATGTATATGAATGGGAGAGAGGCTTTTTGGAGGAGAGGCCGGGGAAGGGGGGGGGGGAGTGGGAACACACCATCAGCCACTGCAGGAGATGGGCGAACGTGGTCTGTCCGGGGTAACCCGCGCTGAGCAGCAGGCTCCAGCCTCTCGGTGAGCATTAATTCATCCTCAAAACACCCCTGGGAAGGAAAAACGTGACCAGCCAGAAGCAGGAGGGTGGGCATTCACCCAAAATCATCACAAAACCAGTGATGATGAAACCAAGGAGAGAAGTCGAGTCCATGCCCTGGTCATGCCTCCTAGACAGCGCTTTTGCAAGCCCCCCTTGCCCCATGTTTCACATTGCTGCCTAAAACACACACACAAAAAAAAGAGGTTTAGGAAGATGCTGCACTCTTCTGCTTTGGGGGGTTTGGAGGGAAGAAAAAGCAAATGGTGCAACACTGTGCAACAGCCCTACAACCAACCTGTCTTCTTGTTTCTGCACCCTCTGAGTGGCCCCAAACCAGCCTCTCCCAGAATCTCGCCGGGGGAAGAAGATGGCAAGGAAGCATAATAAATAAATAATAATGAAAATAAAAACACACCCCCTTCTCCACCCCTTACATAACCAGCACTGTCTTAATCCTACAGGTGCTTTGCAGAAGTAAAAAGGATTTGTTCCTCCTGCAAATTCTTTTTTTTTTTTTTTTTGGTGAGTCATCCTTACCCACCCCGTGGGCACCCCGCGGGGAGGCCCGGGGGGGCCGTGTGGGGTCTGGGAGGCAGCCCGCGGTAATGCGACCCCTGACTAAATCACTTAAACCTCTCTGGGCTTCAGTTCCCCTGCAGTAAGATGTGGATTATAAATCTGTCCTGACCCCCTTGGCAGAGGAAGGTGCTCAGAGATGGGCCCTATAAATATGTCAGCAGCGCAGCGAAGGCGAGCGCCGGGGCTGGCCCCAAACCTCCACCTGAGCCCCCTCCGGCCACGCAGCGCTGCCTGCTGAACCCCAGGCATGTGGGGGTGCCGGGGCATCACCCCCCATACCCTCCCATACGCAGCGCAAAAACGAGCTTTGGGGCTGGTAGATGGGGCGAGAAAATGCCGCTCTCCCTTCTTAGGGCATGGGGGTGCCCTCCCAGCACTCGGGGGGATTTGGGGGGGGGGGAGCTTGGGGTGCCCTCTGAGGGTTTGGGGAGCCCTCCGGGGGTTTGGGGAGCCCCGGCAGACGCGCCACCCCAGCACAGGCCGTGGGGTCGGAGGGGACGGGTGACCCCACACGCAGGGTGCAGCCCCCCCCCCCCCCCCCTCCGGGGGTGGGACCCCGGCCCGGTGCGTTACACCCGCTTTGGGCTGCGCCGGGCTCGGGGGGGGAGCGGGACCCCCCGGCGGGGCCGGGCGGGGCCCTTTAAAGCGGCGCGCGGTGGGAGGGGCGGGAGGCGGCGTTGCCGGGCGGTGCGGGGGGCGGCCGGGCAGCGCTGGCCCGCCGGGAGCCGCGCCGAGCCGGAGCACCGAGCACCGGGCACCGAGCACCGGGCCGGGTGAGCGCATCCCGCCGGTACCGGATGGCGGCCGCGGGTGGGGGAGGTCCCTTCTTTTCCCGGCTATTCCCCACCCCCGGTTGGGAGCAGACCCCCCCCACCCCCCCGTCCCCAGGCCCGGGGGAGGGTCCCCGCTTGCAGCGGGAGCGCAGAGCCCCCCCCCGCCCCCGGGAGGGTCGCCCCTGCAGCGGGGTGGAGCTGGGGGGGGGGCAGCCCCGAGCCGCCCCCTCCCCTCGCCGCCGGGCGGGGGCTGCCGCCGTCTTCCTCCCCCCCGCCCCGGCTGGTTCGTTCCCCCTCCCGGTGAGCATCGCCGCTGCTCCGGCCGGCACCCCCCGGGCCCCGGCGGGGGGAAGGAGAGAGGCCGGAGGGCGGTGCTGGGGGGGGCGCCCTGGGGGCAGGCACCGCTCCGGGGGGGCGAAACCGGCCGGGTCCCGGGGCTGCCCGCTCGGTCCGGAGCGCCCGGGGGCGGGGGATGCTCCAGTGGGGGCACGGAAAGCGCGCCTGACACCCCCACCCCCCCCCCCCGTGGATGCTCTTTTTTATTTTTTATTTTTTTAAATCATTATTGTTTGCTTGGGCTTTGCATGAGGGTTGCAGGCTGCTCTGGGTGGTTAGCTTCCCCCGCCCCCCTCCCGAGCCCCTCCTGGCAGCCGGGTCCTGCCAAGGGCAGAGCAGCACCAGTCCCACCCGGGCAGCCAGTGCCTCCAATTCCCACGGGGCTCCGGGGACACCCGAGGGGCAACGGCAGCTCCTGAACTTCCTCCAGCCCTAGCTCTGGTGAAGCTGGGTTGCATCACATGAAGGCCTTTGGAAAGCAGAGGGACTTTCTCTATGGCCCTTCTGCTTATTTCTAGTTTCTTCTGAAGCGATTGGTTAGGCTGAAGTACAACAGAAGTGCGGCTTAGGGGTGAAATGTGCGTTAAGGAGATGCTCTGGGTCTGATTGCACTCGCTCCAGGGCTTCATGGTGTAAAACTTTGCCTTCCAGGCCCCTCTGAGTCAGTCTGGTCGCTCATTCCACTGTAGAAATTCATCAGCTGAAGTTATGCATTTGACCTGGAAGAACCACGCTGCTGGCACCTCAGGGACCCTGTGAACTGCAACAGGAGAGGAGGTAAAACTGCTCTGTCCACCCAGCATGCTGCCCAAAATCCCTGGGGGGCCCTGCCATTGTTTCTTTGAGTGGATTACTCAAACCTCCCCTCCACGGAGATTTTTGGTTTGGTTTGTTGGGAGAGGAGTGAAGAAAGACCACGGTTGCAATGTTGGGCATCTGGGGTTGTGCTTCTAAATAGGGATCGTGCTGCTAAACCACCCAGGCTCCTCTGAAACGCTCAGCCCTCCTACCCTGGGGCTTTCGGCTACCGTGTTTGCACAGACAGGTGGTGTGCGCCGCCAGGAGATGCACTTAGATGGGATCGTGAGCACTCTTGGACCTCCCTTCTTGCATTCCTTGGTGTTGCTTCATAGTGCCTCTCTATTGCTGTAACGCTGCAGTGCACCCCAGGGTGGCCGTTGAATAACTTATTTCTAAAAAAGTTGCATAATTCTTGTAGAGATACTCCAGCCTGTTGACATGCGTTTGAGAAGGATGTGGGTTTGCCTGCCGGTGTCTGGTGTCTCAGCCAGCGCAAGGTGACCATTATCCCTGTGCCATCAAGTGGGACAAGTCAGTCTTGAGGCTGCAGGATGGAGCCTCCCCTGTCCTGCTCTGGGCAAGGCTTTGGTGTTAAAACTGCCACCTTCCTCAAGCGTGAGCCCCTCGGTTGGCTCAGGGGTGCTGTGGTTGCTCGACTGCAGGGTTACCTCTCCTGGCTGCTCTTCCTGACCATCGGGTCTGTCCCCTCCTCTCCTGGGCTGGTGGGAGCACAACTTGTGCATGCTCATGGCAGGGTGGTCTTGTCCAACCTCTTCTTGTCCTTCCTTCTTGGAGGTAAATCACCCGTCTCTTCAAGATGAGGATGTTGCTGGCTGATGCCCTTCCTCCTCCTCCTCCTCCTCCTCTTCCTCTTCCTCTTCCCAGGGCAGGCAGAGGAATCCAATGATGGTTGCACATCTGCTGCTCTTGCTGAATCAGGCTGTGGGGGATGACCCGGGGCAGTGCTGCCTTCCCTGCTCTTCTCCAGCCCAAAGGCCAGCAGAGCTGCTCCTGGCAGCACTCCCCTCCCGGCACACCCGCATGTTGTTGCCCTCGCTTGCCCTCGGCCGGTTTCCCTGCCCATGGATGCCAGGGAGGTGACAGGGTGAGGGTTGGAGACTTGTGCCTGGCTCAGTGCTCCGCTTTCTTGTGCGAGCAGAGAGCGGAGGCTGGCAGAGGGAAACTGGGGACCCTGTCGCTGCAGGGAGCGCCTGGTGTGTTCCCTGACTCCCAGGAAATACAGGTTTGAATTCCAGCTGGCTCCATCACAGCGGAGAGGAGGAGAGGTTATCCCTAAAGGGAAAACTGCATCCCAGACCTGATTTTTGTTAAAGAGAAAACCAGAAGGGCTTGGGGAATCTCCTTGCTGGAGGAGCACCCGCGCTGCTAGGTGCAGGGTCCAGGCTTGGGGCAACCCTCGACTGGAGCCCTGCACCCATCAACGCTTGCAGATGCTTGCCATGCTTTAGAGGGGGGGACCAGGAGAGGGACCCAGTGTGCATCCACTCCAGGGTCCCATTGGGAAGATGGGAGCAGGTTTGTGCCCTGTTACACCAGGTCCTGGGAGCATCTGGCACACAAGACCCTGGGGCTGGAGACGGGCTGCGATGGCACTGCAGTGGGGCGGTGCTCTGGCCAGAAGCCCCGGGAAGGAGGGCTAGCAGAGAAGTCAGACGCAGCCTGTAAATACCTCCTGCGTGGTCACGGCTGCCACGCTGGGTACGAAGCGCTGCCCGCACAGTGGAGGGAAAGGGGATATTTGAGGTTGAATCTCCAGCCAGGGATGGCAGCCATAACAGGGTGTTTTGACATCATCTGGTTGAGGGGGGATTTCAAAGCCCACTGGAATTTTTATGAGGTGTTTTGCTTAATACACCACTTAAGCAATTAGCAGCGATTGTAGCAGTCCTGGGTAAGGCGCTGGGTAGAATTAAATTTTCGAAGCTCAGATACCATTAGACAGCAGTTTAATGCTGTTTGCAGGCGGGTATGAGACAGTGATGTGTATGGGGAATTAGATCTGCAAAGTAAAAAAAAAAAAAAAAAATTTGTGCAGACCTATGTAACTTTATCCCATGTTTATTATGTGCGATAACTGAAAAACAATCTTGGGGGCTTCTCTGCCCTAACGAAGCAGGGAGAGCCAGGAGATCCCAGCAGGGAGCCAGGACAGAGGCACACAGCGATGCGCTTTGCTGGGCATCCTGCACTGCTGACCCATGCAGCTCACCCCCCAAAAACACCTGAGGAGCCCCTTAATGGCATAGCAATCTACAGGGCAAGAGTTGTCTTTTTAAAGGAGTTTGCACTTGTTCTGGGAACTGCAGTTAGTTTTATGTTGTGGGGCTTTTTCTTTAAATGCCCTGAGTTTCAGGCACATCCAGGGGTGGTGAGTGAGCAGCTAAATCTCCCGTTATTTGGCATGTCTGAGTCCAGGAAGGGTCTGCCCCAAGGTACCAGGTCAGTGGTTAATATATAACACATGTGCATGACAGCGTGCACCCCATTGCCACCTGACAGCAGCAGCGGTCCAGTCTGGAGGTGGATGTGCAAATAGTTTTACAAGGATGGGAAGTTGAGAGAGGAGGAGGGTTTTGTTGTGGGCTGAGGGGCGGAAGGAAATCTAGGCTTAGCGAGGGAAATGTGAGATTGCTTGGTTGAGGACAGGGCTTCGGCCGCTCCTCTTGGGAGGCTCTGCTATTGTGGTGGTTAAAAATAGACTTTGGACTGGTTACTCTTCTATGGGAAGCTCTCTGGCTGGGGACAGGCAGGTGAGGTGGCACCCGAGTGAGAGGGAAGGGACAACAGCTTCTGACCTCCTTTACCAAAAGCTCTATTCTCTTTTTTCAATTTTTATATTTATTTTTATTTTTTTTCACGAAACATCCAGCTTTTCTTTTGGGGCACTGAGAGAGTGTCTTTGCTTTATTTCCAGACACAGCATGCTGCCTCCAAGCCCCAGGCTGCATTCATGATGCCCGGCTGTAGCGGTGCTTTGCACAGCATCACATTGCTGCACGCTGAGGACCCCCTCCCCCTGGGTGAGGTTGGTACCCCTCGGGTCCTGCACCGGTGTACCCAGATCAGCGGCATGCTAAGTGGCTTGGGTGACGCTCCAGCCCCACGCATGGGCTGGCAGTATGGCTCCCTGCAAGCTGGATGGAATTACTGAGGGAAGAGATTATCTAAGATCCAGTGGATCTTGTCTATTAACTAGGTAAAATGTCCACCGGGGGCAGATTTTGGAGGGGAGAGAGAGAAAAGCTGTGATATGAAGTTGGTCAGAATAGTGGGAAATGGAGAAAATCTCAGGTTTTGCTGGGGGACTGTCATGGGCCTGAGCGCTGCCTGGCTGGTCTTGGCAGACTGGCTGCATGGGGCTGGGAGCAGGTCCCTTGGTGCAGGGTGAGTGGTGCTACGGGCTGGGGACTTTGCTCAGTAAGTCAATGGCAGGGCTGGAGCTGCATTGGGACTACGCTGCGGCAGGCAGGATGTGGCCCCCAAAGCCTGGTGTATTTGTGGGGGCATTGATTCCTGCGGGGTTAGCATTGGGATGCAAAATGGGGGGATTGCACACAGAGCTGTGGGGAGACTGTCATATGCACAAGAAGGGGAAAAAAGGGTCATTTCTTGCCCATTTTTCTCTTTTGAAGACATCTCCGTTCAGCACCTGTGCCCCATAACCCTGCCCTGGAAGATGGCCATCCAACGCTGCTGGGTGCTTTGGGGGCATCTGTTTTAAGAGTCGCTCCAGCTAACACTGGCTAGAGGGATCCCTCACTGGGCAGCAGAAAAAGACCCGAGAAGCCTTTTCACTCCAGACTAATGTTTTCTAGGCTCCAGATGACAGGAAGACCCTGTAGTGCATCTGGGAAGGGAGTCAAAGCATGCATTTAATGGGGGATTGGTTCAAGGAAGGTGGTTTGACCTTTAAATTTGAGACCACAATGCTGTTCAATTAATATTTTAGTGGGACGGACAGTAAATGAGAGGAGCAAAGATTGTTTCCATTTCTGTCCGATTCATAGAAGCAGAGAATAGTTTGGGTTGGCAGGGACCTTTAAAGGTCATCTAGTCCAACCCCCCTGCAGTGAGCAGGGACATCTCCAATTAGATGGGTGCACCTGACCCAGGTGCAGGACCCTGCACTTCGCCTTGTTGAACCTCATGAGGTTTACCCAGGTCCACTTCTTGAGCTTGTCCAGGTCCAATGGACAAGCTGGTCTGATTTCAGATCTATAGGGTATAAATAGTACATGGAGCAATGAAGAGTGCAGAGAGCAATCAACTTTCCCAGCCCAGGGCTGTGGTGGGGATGGTAAGTGGGTCTGGAGGGATGTGTAACGCACACGGGCAGATAACTTCTGGTTTTTTGCCCTATGGCTTTCTCTTCCTAAGCTCAGCCTCTGTGTCTGGTTAAATCTCTGAGGGGTCATAAGGGTTGGGACCCTTCCCAGCTCCTTGAGGTGGCAAAGGAAGCCCCTGGGGGGAGGTCACCTGGTTTTTGCATGCTTCAGGTGTCTGCTGTGGAAGGGGGGATGTCAGCTCTGTGGCTGATGTGTCCCCCAACCCTTTGAGCTTGCACAGTAAAAGCAAAGATGATGTGCTTGCTTCCCTTCTGCCATCAGCTCTGAGCCCTGCATGCTGCTAGCTCTGTCCCACCATCCCCGAGGGCAGTCCTCATCCCGGTTTTAGCTTTTCCCCATCTGCCCGGGGCAGGCGGTGCCTCAGGGCTGCACAGGCAGGTGCCAGGCTCCCTTGTGAGCTGCCAGAGGGGCTGCCTGCCTGCCAGGACGTGCCTGCCTGCCAGGAGCATCACCTCGCAGCCTGCTGCTGGGGAGGGTGTCGGGGAGGTGTCATCTTGCTCTTGGACTTGCTCGTGACTCGGGGATCTCCCCTGGCCCAGCGCGCTGAGGTCAGGCGCTTTTCTGGGGGAGCAGGTGCCTGGGTTTCCTCGCGTCATTCCCGGGGGATCGCCAGCTGGGGCTTTGAGTGGCATCGATCTTGCTGGAAACCAAGCAGCTTGCTGGACCCAGGCAGCCGGGACTGAGCTGGGGACCTCCTTCCCCATGAGCCAGGGCTTTGCTGGACACCTTTCCCTGCAGGGTCTTCCTCTCCTGCCCTTCCCTGCTCCCAGCCAGGCACATGCTTGACCCTGGGAGCTCTCCCGTGTAGGCAGAGATGGAGTGATGCAGGCTTGCCTCTCACAACCTCCATCGGACAGTATTTTTTCCCATTGAATTTTGGATCACTTTGGCCCAACGTGGCTGTGCTGTGCCAGGCGGAAGGAAAACATCTCTTTATTAGGGTTGTTTCCTTAAATAAAGCCCTCGGAGCAAGTGCTGCGCTGGCTGTTCCAGCTATCCCATGACCGGCATTGCACGTTTGCGTTATCAACGCCTTATTAGATGTTGGTTCCTCCCCACGTCTCTGGTTCAGCAAATCCCAGTGGCTTTGTTGTTGCTCCCCGACTCCTGCTTCACTGGAGACTATTTTTTTCATGGTCTCTTGCACTTCTGCTGACAGTTTAGATTTCATTTCTTCTTGAGGGTCAGTAGCTTACTTCGACTTTCAGATCTTTCTACTTGTATGTGCTGACACGCGTCCCTGGTGCAGGGGATGTTTCAGCACAGCTTATTGGGAGAGGTTGTCATAACATCGCTGCCAGCAGCTGGCTCTCGCCTGCGATTGCAACCTGGGTTTCCACTTGGCTGATCCCCAGAAATCCTGGGATTTTTTTCCTTCATTCTTGAACCTTTACTTGCTCTCCCGAGTGACAGCAGCAGCAGGGCATTGCTCTGCCCTGGGAGGCGTTTGGGGACTCATGCAGGTGGGTTAGGTGTCCATCACTAGCCTGATGTCTTGGTTGCCACTCTGTGGCTTCCCTTTGACAACAAACCTCCTTGTTTTATATATTCACGTCTGTCCTCTCGTGTAACCCAGGCCAGGGACTTGAGGCTGTGGCCCCTGAGCAAGTTCTGGAGTTGTCTGATAGCACCTCCAAAGGGATCTAGCTCCTTCAAAAGGTGCCCAGGAGCGCGCTGCAACCCTTGGTAAGCTGGGCTGGAAGTGGATGGCCCTTGCTTTCCAAAAAAGCAATTGCAGATTTGCTGCTTGTTTTCATCTTGAGCTTATTTCCATCTTTGCTTCCACCGCTCTGCGATGGAAGAGCCACACATCCAGGTGATGCTGTCTGTGGCATGATAAGTTATTTCGAGAAGTGGGGCAATGCTGTTGGTATGAAGGGGAGCGGAGGCACCAAGATTAAAGGTAAATCTACACAGATAATCGGGAGCCTGCTTCCTGCTGAAATCAGGTGAATGCATATGTGTTGGGGTGGTTGTTGGGGTGGTGATGGCTCTGTGGTCCTGGGGGGGCTGCCCCCAGCCACCCTGCCTGCTCCCAGCCTCCACTGTGGGATACTGGCCAGGGGCTCACAGACCTGTTCTGGGCAGGGGGGGCTGGAGATGCAGCGCAGGGTTAGTAATCCCCCCACACACCTCCTCAGACCTGCCAGATGTCTCTCCTCTAGGCTTCATTTTTATAAATTGGCCTTTTAAAGTCTGTCATCCCTGTGCAGATGAAAGGAAGATGCTGTGATGCTTCTGTTTGTGCATCTCCGAGCCTGAGCCTGGCTGCAGTGCCTGGGTGGCAAGGCTTTTTGTTTGGAGCTTTATCTTTTCTGAAGTGCCTCTTTTAATTTGTTTTTCTTCTTTTTTTTCTTTTTTTCCCCCCTTAATCTCTCTGAGTCCGTTGCATCTTGCCTTGCCATCCCTCGGTTTCAGGCAGGCGGGCCCCATTCCATACCACCGGTCCCTCCTGGAGAGATGGATGGAGAGAAGCATTCTCCCCCATCCGTGGGGGTGGACACCAGCAAAGCCCCAGGGCTCAACGCTCGGGGCAAAGCCAAGCTGCTCTCTTTTGGCAGATGCAAGTAAACCCATCTCCATGGGGCTTTCTCTTCCCCCTCAAGCCCCTTTCCACTCTTTTCCCTTTGCACCCTTTCCCCCTCCTTTGCCCTCACTGTGTCCACTTGGATTGGCAGACAGTCATCTCCCCTATCTGCCCCGAGCCCAAATACTCCTGGCCTGTTGCTTGGTGCCAGGGCAACTGCCGGGGCGGTGACAGGGAGCTGGGGCTGTGAATTGTAAAGCCACAAGCTGAGCCTTTAAATTCTCTGCTTGGTGATGGGTGGATAAGTAGGGATTGCATTTGCTGGGCAGGTAACCAACAGCTTTGCATTTTCTGCTGCTTTCCTGCTGTCTCTTGGGGAAATTCAGACACCGTTCTGAAATTGCAGGGATAGGGTTTTTCCTGGCTGGCATGGATCCCTGCAAGCAGGACCCACTTGGCTCTTGGGGAAAGCCCTGTGATGCTGGGGAGAGACTCACTGGGGATTTCTGTAGGGGCTGGAGCTCTGCCGGGGACCGGTGATGGTGCTGCGGGATGTGAGGGGCCAGCGTGGGTCCCTGATGGCTATGTGTGTGCCCTGTCCTCACTGCCTCCCCGGCACAGCCGGGACACACAGCAGCATCCCTGTCTCGAAAGTGGGAAGATGCCACATGTGTGGGGCAGAGATGCTGCTGAGGGGGAAGCTGCGTGGTCCTTATGAGACAGTGGAGGAGCCAAGCTCCCCTGGTTCTGGCTCTCAAGCAACTCGGGGTTTCTCTTTCCACTGAGCGCTTTTGTTGCTTATGTGAGTTTTACCCTGTTTCAGGGGGTTTGAGAGCCACTTCCAGAGGTGGAGGTGCTCCCAGAAAGCTCCGATGTTTCATGCTGGCAGGTCAGGCAGCATCTCTTCTCCATAGGGATGTGTTGGTAAAATGGCAACTGGCTGCTGCTGCAGCTGCTCCGGATCATAGCCTTCGGAGCTCGGTCCTCCCTGGGGTCTCGTGACCGACATGGTCAGGGTCTGGAGGACGAGGAGCAGGTTAGCTCAGTCCCCGGTGCCCACCCCAATCCAAGTGGTAATTAATTATTGGCCATGTAAGCTGCTGGCGGGTTACTGAGCATGATTTATTAGCAGGAGTAATCCATCGCCAGCAAAAGAGCTGCTCTGAGAATGGAGAAGGCAAAATCCAGGGGAAATGTCCTGTCCTTCCAGAAGTCTGCCTCTCCAGGCATGGTCCCTGTCTGGAGCATGGCAGCCACAGACACCCCTGGGCTCTGTATTTGAGCCAGCGGAGGTGGATCAGCTGAACCACTGCCCTTGGAGGGGAAGGAGGGTTGTCTGGACACATGAACCGTGAGTTTGGGGACATGGGCTGAGCAGTGCCCCAGTTGCTCACTAGAGAAGGCTCACCATCACCAGCAGGCACAAGCAGTTTTGGCACGGGGAGATGATTTTTGAGATGTGATCGCTGCTGGAGTCTCCCCAGGGAGGTGGTTCAAGCTGCCCAAAGCTAGGTAGAGGTTTGGGAAGTGCAGTGTAAGTGCAAAGCCCCTGCAGGTCCCATGGCCATTGGGAGAGGGACCAATGCCCAGGTCGGGCAAAGTGGTGCTTCTCCCGTGGGCGTGTGGGTCTGGTCTTCAGCTCCCTTCAACTTCTGGTGGGCTCCTGGGTCTGGCTTCTTTTATTCCCTTGTACCCTACCTACTCATTGGTCTCTGCTGAGACTTTGGATATGGAATCCGAATGGATAACTCCTGGGGTTATCCATTACGCCACAGTGCCTGAAGCTCAGCAGGAAGGACAAGAGACAGGGGCTGAGCTCCCATGTGGCTCTGGCAGCTCAGCTCCGTCTGATGGAGATGTGACCCGACAGGGAGGGCTCGGCCATGGCAGGGGGACACGAGAGCAGTGCCTGCCCCAGGTGAGATGTCACCCAGTCAAGGAGGGTCTGGTCTATAAAGCCTGGGAATGAGCGGCTCTGGCAGCGTGTTGGGCTCAGTCACTGCCAACAAAAGAAGCAAGATCCATGTCTCTTCTAATATGTCTCTTCACAAAAATAACAAAATTGATGTGGCAAAGGATCAGGACAGAAATATGGATGGAGAAGAAGGATCAGCTGCTGGGTGCAGAGGGGAGGGTGCTGCCCTGTGTACACGGGCAGGCCCCTCCAGGATGCCCGGTGCTGCCTCACCCCGTGGGAGAGCTACTGCCATGCCCAGGCAGAACACACAGGCGAGAGAAATCCTGAAGGCGAATCCCCCTGGGCCTCTCCGGTCGGGGACTCCTTAGCGGTTTTATGAGAAATCAATAATGCTTTTGCATGGTCATAATCGTAAAATAAGTACAATTTATGGCTGCTGCTGGGGCCAAGATTTTTTCCGGTGTACAAGGTGGAGAGGGAACAGAGCAAAAGCACTTTCCCACAGCACTTCCCTTTGCACCAGGGCTGCAAACTTGTTTCTACGTCGTGGTGGGGGGAGACCTCCATTTGCAGAGGGGTACAGCTGCGCAGAGTGAGTTGCCCATGTCCTCGCCTGTGTCTGTGCCTGTGCTCACGCTGTCCCCTTGCCCCCGCAGCCTGCTGGCAGGTGGAATGGGGCAGCCATGAACGGCGATGCCCTGTGCCAGGAGCCCTCCTCCCCACTCCCCGACTGGAGGGAGTTCTGCGAGCTGCATGCCCAGGCGGCCGCCGTCGACTTCGCCCAGAAGTTCTGCCAGTTTCTGAAGGAGAACCCCCACTACGACACCCCCGGGGCAGAGACCTCCTTCTCCCACCATTTTGCCGCCAACTTCTTGGACATCTTCAGCCTGGAGGTCAGCCGGGTGTTCGTGTCTGACTCCCCCACCAAGTACAACATTGTGCCCTTCGTGGGGCTGCAGAACTGCCACGTCCCCTACGGACGTGAGGTCACCTCAAGGAAGGAGGAGACATCCACAGAGTCCCTGGACAGCATGGACACTCCGCTGGGTGCCGGACGGTACCTCAGCCCGGTGCAGCAGGCGCAGGCACGCAAGGTGTCCTCCTATGGCCAGTCCCGCAGCTCGGAGGACGTCTCCATCCACGCTGCTGCCAAGCCCAAGTTCAAAAAAGGTTTCTCCTTGAGGAACATGAGCTTGTGCGTGGTGGATGGTATGAAGGAGATGTGGCATCGCAAGTCCTCTCCAGAGCCGGGTGCCGAGGCTGCCCCAGGTGGCCGGAGAGCCGAGAGGGAGCCATGGCCGGCTGGGGGCAAGGAGCCTGGCGACCCACGGGAGAAATGGACCCACAAGCTGCGCCTGTCCAAGGTGCCCTCCTCCAAGGTGGAGCTGGTGGACATCCAGAGGGAGGGGACGCTGCGCTACATGGTGGCCGACGACACGAACTGTGTGGGGAGCTCGCAGTGGCAGAAGTGTCGCCTCCTGCTCCGGAAGGCAGTGAAGGTGGAAGGAGAGAGGTTCCTCCTTGAGTTTTACGTCCCACCGAAGGTAAGTCCTGGCTTTTCTCTGCTGTTGTGTTTGTGAGCAATTCAAGCAGCAGCTGGGCTTTGCTTGAGGTTTTTCTTATTTCCACTGCTGAGCTGGGATGAAATCCAGCTCTGGTCTGGAGTGGCATTTGGTGCTGAGTGGCTGAGATACAAACAGAGGGGACAGCATGGTTGAAACCCATCCAACCTGCAAGCCCCAGTTGCTGCTGTTCACCGGGGCATAGCCCTCTCCTTCCCCACAGCCCCTGGGAGAGATGCTGAAGACTCTTCCTGGTCCTTTGGCTCCCCAAATATCATCAATCTTGGTGGAAAAGCTCATTCCCCCATCAAGATGTGGGGTGTCCAGGCTATCCAGAGGGTTTTTTTCTTTTCCCAACATGTTGCAGAGATGTGTCAGACCGATGGCTCATGCAGCAGCAGTATGGCTGGGATTGCTGCCTGGGCTTTGTGCTTTAGATCTCAGAGGGTTGCTAGTCTGCTTTCTGAAACCAGGTTTTTTTCTTTTAAAAATAATAATTCATTTGGAATAATTTTGCATCTGCAAGGCCACCTCCAATGCAGCTTTTTGATGCTGGGGACAGATGACTCCGGCGTTGCCCTCTGGGGCTGGAGCACCACTACCATGGATGGGTTTTGCAGCTATCTTCCCAGACAGCCCCAGCTACTTCCCCTCCTGGGCAGAGGAACACTGACTCTGATTGTCATTATTATTACCCACAATATCACTTTTTCTTTGCCTGCATCTTTTCTTCTTCTGTAATTTCAATGAAAGCTTCAAAATCAGGAGCTGGTTTTCATTGCATTGCATCTTCAGTGCATCCTCCCTCCCATTCATGCATGCAACCCCTTGCACATGATGCAGGAAAACGTTGTCCCTGTTTTCTTGGGGGAAAGGCTGAATGGTGGAGCTGTTTGCTCAAGAAATGTGGATTATGAGACCTTCAGTCTCCTTCTCTCTGCAGGACCTCCTTTGCTCCTGGGCTGAGCGAAGGGTTGCTTTGTGCTGCTGAACCCTCACCTGTGCTAATGCCGTGATCATGCCTTGTCTGTGCTGTGCATTCTCCTCTCTGAAGAGCACAGGGCAAATAATAAGCCATTCCCTGGGGCTTTACTAGCTGTATGTGCTGGTAATGAAATCTCAGGTTATTTAAATACCTAGGGAAGAAAAATGTCATTTACTTCATCTTCTCCAGGACCTTCCTGCTTGTGTTTCAGTCTCTGGTAGCAAAGCTGGGCCAACACAAGCTGTCATGACAGGCATGAACCCAGGGCTGCGGCTATATGGGTCTCAGTGTGCCCCGAACCCCCGGTAACCCTCAGTTTAGTAGAAGCTTGGATTTGTACATTATACATAGGAACAGCAGGATGATTCATATTTTTAAACAGCATTTTCTAATTTTCTGAGGCCAAAATGTACCTTGGCACTGATGGTGTTAGTCCATGCCTCTCACCTAACTGTCACATCTCTCTTGATAAAATATAAAATATGAGTTTAAACTCAAGTGCATCTCTAGAGTGGCTCAGCACTGGTACACGGGTGGTGCGCATTGCTGGTCACTGGCTTGGGGAAGCTTCTTCAGCCCAGGGACTGCACGAGACCCGGCTGGAAGGAAACTACCACATCCATGGCATGATGCTTGGAGGATCTGGTGAACCTGGTAGGTGCGGGCTGCACGGAGCAGCACTGGTGAGTCGGCTGCACCAAAGGGGCAATAAACTTAAGTTAAAATGGAACAACTGCTGCTCTTAAAACATTTAAGAGAGTGCTCATAGAGGGATCTTTTTTTTTTTAGTGTATCTTGGTTTGCCTTTAAAAATCAATTTTGGAATGATTTTATGGCAACTTTTATGAACATTGTCTGCTCTCCTGTTACAATCACACCCTGCTTTGGTTTACATTTTTCTCCCCTCATCCCATCTTGCTTTCCATCTGGCAATGATTCAGCTGTAAAACTGGCACCAGCCTGGCACAGCTGGAGGAAAACAGCTTTTTGCTTCAGGAGCCCACAGGTTTCTTTTTGCATAGGCCCTACAAAAACTGCGGTCATGTCTTTAAAGGGAAGAGCCCTCCTGGAGAAGTCCCTTCTCTGGCTCATCGGTGAATTAATACCGTATTTTCTTTCCTTTCAAAGCAGCTGCCTTCTCCTTTCGGACCTTCTCCCATGCAAACACCAAGAGGGAAAAATCCCCCCGGGCAGGGCTGAGCCCTGCACAGCCCGAGACACACGTGGAGTGAGACACACACAGAGTGGCTGAAGTTAAACGTCCTGGAGGGGAACAAGCAGTTCCTCTTCTGTCTTGGATTTATTTATTTTTTCCCCAAAAAAATGGGAACGGAACACATTATTGGTAACCTGCAGCCTGGCACTCATTGCCGGCCTCGTCCCGCCCCATGCACCCAAGGCACCAGGCGCAGGCAGGTTTCAGCAACTAAATTGTATCTCTGCTTCCCGCAGCCACAATGCTCCGAATCCTGGAGCCCCGGAGAGAACCGGCCCCAGGGAGCAGCTCCGTGGGCTCCTTTGGGAGGATTTGTTATAATTAAAACAAATATCTGGGGAATTTGTTGCTCAGCAGACACTTCAAGTGGGAGGCGTGGGGTCCTGCCCCCCCATTGAGTGGGTGCCGGGGGCCCCAGGGGAAATTCGTTTTTCTTTATTTTAATGTAATTAAAATTACCTGCATGGCTAAAGCTGCTGCGTTGTAGCTTTTCAGTTGAAATGCCGCTCCTGCACTGGATAAACGGGGCATCTTCCTGGGCTGCTTTCTGCTTAGGAACCGTCCCCCATCAGGTAGCACATCACTGTCGGGAGAGGATTTATAAAGGAGAGAAATAAGTGGTCTTGGCAGAGCTGGCATATCAGCCTGTGCTGGAGCAAGGAAGAGGTTTGGCAATTAAATGCACTAACCTCCCTATCTTCCACCGGGCCTCCTCTTGGTTTAATTAAAAGAGCTTAGAGTTATCAGGCACGTGAGGGAAATCAATGCTTTTTTTCCCCACCCCACCCCTGTAATAACTGTGCAGGCTGAGCTGTGAGGTTGCCTCTCTGAGAGCCCTGCTGCATCATCCCCTGGGAGAGTTTGATTCAGTTCAGTGATGTTTTTTTATTGATTTCTTTTAATAATTTTTTTTCTTTTCCCAGGCTTCTAAACCCAAGGTGAGCATCCCACTGTCAGCCATCATTGAGGTCCGCACCACCATGCCGTTGGAGATGCCCGACAAAGACAACACCTTCGTCCTAAAGGTGAGAGCAGGGCGGCAGCAGTGTGTATCCCAACGGGGACCCCATCTGTGCCCGCATCCAGCCCCCGCTGCAGGGATGCTCAGTCCCCAAGGGGATCATTGCCTTGGTTTTTGAAGCTGAGATGCCAACAGCGCTAATGCTCCCTGCGGGATCCCTGCCTCCCTTCCCCAGGTTGTGCCCCTGCAATGATGCAACCTCCACCTGATGCCCAGGTATTTTGGGCTCGAGCTGTTTGCCTGGCTTTCACCATGGGGTTTTGCTTCTCCTTGTCACCAGGAGATGGGTTAAATTAGTGTCCAGAGACAACATGCAAGGGGAAATGCTCTTTGGTGCCGCTGCCGGTGGTGTTGTGACTACCGCTGCCCCGGTTTGGTGGCTGTTTCATTGACACAGGGTGATGGGAACGGCTGTGCGGGGCCACTGAGGCCCTGGGGATCAACCACCCCATGTGAGTCTGGGGGCATGAGCAGAGAGTGGAAGTCTCTCTCTCTCTCTCTCTCTCTCCAGAAAGTGTCTTCCATATCATGCAGTTAATTAGCTTGATGCTCCCTCCTGCTCTACCGAAAGGCAGCAGCCTGTCATGGCAGATCGGGGCTGAATTTCGCAGGGTCCCTGCTCGGGGCACAATGTGCCACCATGATGATGGACGTGCTGTTGGAGATGGCATTTCTTTCCAGTTAATGAGGCTATGCCTCTCAGCCCGTGCTAACGGACCTGTGCTCTCCATCAGAGCTGTTGGACGTGGCCAGCTGGGAGGTAGCACATGTATGTGGGGGAAGAGCAGTGTTTTGAGGATTTCTGTGACCTACCTCTGCTGAAAAACAGTTCTCTCCCTGATGCTTCTCCCTAAAAGCGTGTGGCAAAGGCAGAGCAGAGAGGCCAAGCTTCCTGGCTGAATGAACCTGTTTAAAAGCTTAGAAAACTATGAAAGCAGAGGAGGGAAAAAATTGAGCCTGGCTTTGTGGAAGCCCCCGTGCCTGGTGGCCCACCTGGCCCCGGCACACGTTCCTGCGGGAAATTGCTCTCCACCAAACCCAGGTCCTTGTAAAGGTCCCACACCTTCTACTGGCAGCCTCCTCCAGGGTATCCTCCCTGCCCCAAGGGCTTCTTGTAGTTCAACATCAACCTCTGCTGCAGCCAGTGTCCACCATGGACATGGAGGCTAATTTGGCTGTTGTCTTCTGTGCCTCAAAGACCAACCTCATGTGTTGTCTTCTCTCCAGACTGACCAGCCCAAGGTCATCCCCACTTTCCTTGCAGGCTCTGGAGAGAGCGTGCCCCAAAGTGTATGTGGTGCCGTGGCCAGGAGCAGATGGGAAGGATTGCTTCTCCTTTGATTGCTTCTTCTTTCCTCTTCCTCTTTACCCAGCCCAAGTTGATCAAGTTGCTTTCTTTGTACCCTGATGATGACATTGACTCATATGCAGTTTGTGGGCTGGTGTAGCCCCTTGATGCTTTTTGCAGAGAAGTTTGCAGAACTGCAAACTCAGAGTCGCAGTTCCCCAGCCCAGGCACCCACGGCAATCAGTGTGAGCCCAGAGCTCACCCATGTCCTTGAGCTGGGGGATAGCTTGAGCTTTTTTTTTCCACAGACTATTTCTCAGCTTCAGCAAGTTCATTTGAATTCTTGTCTCATCCTCCAACATGCTTGCAATGTGGTGTCATCCATGAATTGATTACACATCTTCTCTTTGCTGTTGTCCTAATCATTACTGAAGAGCAGCATGCATGGAGGGAGTCCTTGATGTGAAGTAGCTTCTGACTATATTACTCAGCTTTGATAATTAGCCATTGATAACCCATTAAACATTGATAAGGGCTCTTGGAATATGGCTTATCAGCTACTTGTGATCATGATTTCTAGATCCTCTTACAAGTCTCGCCTCAACTGTGTCTTGCTACCCACCTTGCTGGAGTGTCACATCAGTGTTCAAAAGCGTGGCCAATGACAAGGATGTGACACTGCTTCTCCCCATCCCTGGGGCTGTCACGAGCAAGTGCAGATGGGTTTGACAGCGTTTGGTTGTGGCAGATCCCTGCTGGGGAGACTCAGCTCTGGGGTGCTTCCTGGGTGCCTGTGGAGGGTTGGTTTCTCTGGCTGCTGGAGGAGGGCTCTGGGCTTGACCTCTTCCCATCTTCTGGAGCCAGACATGCTCTCTCCACTCCCACCACTAACAGCTCTGTGACTGCTTCAGCCATTTCTTTAATTACCCTGGGGAACCCTCCAAACCCTGCTGGTCTGAAAATGCCTGATTAACCAGGTACCCTCCTGCTCCTGCCCCATTCTGGCCAGGGCACTTACACTGCTGCAGGGTTAATTGATTGCAATCGATCTTTTGAGTAAGCCGAGGCAGCAAAGGAGGCATTGAGCCCATGAGCTCGCTCCCCATCTCCTGCTGCCCCTCTCCTGCTGCTCCAGCAAGCCTTTGCCCTCCCCTCCCAGCTGTCAGCACAGGATGCTTTTCCCCTGTTCCCAACATCCTTTATTATCTGTAGCTCATTTTCTGCCCCTGCCCTTCTTGCTGGGACATCTTCTTGCTGCTCTTTTGTGTTCCCCCTTTGCTGGCTGGACTCACAGAGCAGGTGAAGCACCCCTCGATGTCAGGGTATGGATAAGAGGGGTAAGAAAGGGAGCTGGGTGCTGTGGTTTCCCTGCTGCCTTCCCATGTACAGGGTTGATGTTGAGCCTGACCTCAACATTCGTGTGCAAGACACGGCACTCTGGCAGGTTATGATGGGTGGAAAAGCCCCTGCCTTGTTTGGGAAGGCCATGCTGGACTAGTTTCTGCCAAATTGCCTAAAAATTCGCAGGCAGCATGTCCCCACTGCCCATCAGACACCAAGCATATGCATTTTTTTCCATTGCACAAGCAGGCACTTGCAAAATACCCAAGCCCTGCACGTGCTTTCCTTGCTGACATGCTCTGCATGAGAGAGCAGCCCTGTCTCCCACGCTAGCTTCATGCATGGCCCTTGGAAAGCCGGAGAGGCTCCTTTGCTCTGGTTAAACAAAATGTGGGGGCAGGGGAGAACCTTTGCTGCTCCCCTCCACCTCTCCTCGGGGCAGGATGGCCTGTGCACAGCAGGGGAGCAGGCTGCTGCTCAGCCCCAGCCCGGGCACTGGGTACCGCTCCCTGCACGCTTTGCTTATTTTCAGGACAGTGATTCAGTTGTTTGTGATTAATTTAATTTGCTAGGAGGTTGTCTCAGCTGGCAATGTGTATGATACCCTCCCGGAGTCAGGGCTGCCTTGCCAGCTTGGTAACGCAATGTATAAGGGGTCTGTGAGGGATGCGGGAAAACCTGCCAGAGGCACACGGCTTCGCATGGTGTGGCTTCTGAGGCTTGCTGCTCCGTTGCTGATGTGGGGTTTCTGGTTCCTCCCTGGCCCCAGAGAGGCCCAGCTCCTGTGGGTTTGCAATTTTGGGAGCTCTTTTGCATCCTGATTTTTATTTTAATTTTTGTCCTGTTAAAGTAGGTTTCTCTCCCACACCATTGCAATCAGAAATCAGAAGCCTTGTGGACCAGCAGGCAGAAAAGACAGAGGAGAGGTTTTAAACTCCTGGGTTTAGGGGTCTGGCAGGATTTTGGGGCAGTGAGAGGGCAGCGTGGCTTCTGCTCTACCTGTGCAGAGCTAGTTTTTGGGGGACGCTGCAGCACCCAGGAAGTGAGGGATGCTGTCTGTGCCGGTGCATAGTGCCAGGCACCCCCGATGCCGCTGGCCAAGTGTGATTTTGCCGCAGAGGCTGTAAAAAACCTTGTGATGCATTTACTGATAACAGTGGGCTGGGGGTTTTCCTCCAAGCCCCAGCTTTGGTCAGGGGTCACGCTCACACACCAAAGCATCTCCGTGGGACAGCCCCTTTGTTGGGATGGGAGGGGGCGCTTATTCCCCACTGTTCAACCAAGGTGCTATTTAATAACAGCAGATGAATGGGGGGTCTGGCTGGGTTTTGGGGTGTACTTTGCCCCGGTGGGGTGGTGGGACCCCAGCCTCAGCCTGATGCTGTCCCGCATTGCCTGCAGGTGGAGAACGGCGCCGAGTACATCCTAGAGACTATTGACTCCCTGCAGAAGCACTCCTGGGTGGCAGATATCCAGGACTGCATCGACCCCGGGTAAGGCTTGCTGGAGGAAGGTGCTGTGCAGGGGCCAGGCTCACCACTACTGTGGTGACCTCGCCACCAAGCACGAGTTATTACCCCGATGCAATTTTTGCTACTTCAGGTTATTACAGAAAGTTCCTGACTCATGCCAGCAGAAGTCTGGAGGCAAAGTTAGCAGTCTGTGTGCGTCAGAGGTACAGCCTCGCAGCGCACTGGCTGCTTGCTCACCCTTTCCTGCTCCATGTTGCCTCAGCCAGGCAGAGGCAGGTGACCTGGGAACGCAGCCCTCAACATGGGAAGCTCCTAACACCCACCCTCTGAAGCTTTTATACTACATTTGAGCTATTTTCTATGTTTTTTTTCCAGTCCGGCATCCATTGTATATTTAGGATTCTGCTGGCTAAATTGATTGATTTATTTATGTTTCTATCACTGTGGTATTAATGCTGTCATTGGAGTCAGCTACTCTGCCAAAACTTCTCATCTGCTTTTTCATGGGCCCATGCATTGGGTTATGCTGTAGGGAAGTTCACGTGCCTGGTGCTGCTGCCCTTCAGCTAGCCTAGACAGGCTCTATCCCAGGGAGGCAGGCAGGGTCAGCCCAGGCACTCCCTGGGCTCTGGGGAAACCCCAGCACTGCCCTTTTTGGCACAATTTTGGAAAAAACAAAGTGCCCAAGCTTGCAGAGGTGAAAACCTCAAGCAAATCTGGAACAGGGGCTTGGACAGGCTCCAGCTGCCTCCAGGCTGTCTTTGCCTCCTTCTGCCGAAGAGACGTGGTCCAGGTACTGCAGGGTTGGTCACGGCACAGGCTGCATCTTGCAGAGAGGATGCACTGATGGACTCCAGATCTGTGCTCCTTCAGCTCCTTTGGCTGCGTTTTAAAGTATAGAATTCAAGAAGTGATGCTGAAGCTGGGCTGCTGACAGAGGTGAGGCTGGGAGACATGGCCCTTTTTCTCCCAGTGCGTGTTTCAGTACCGGTTTTCTAGCTAGAGCTGAGCACCGTGGCCGTGCTCACCTCGAGCTGCTGCAGAAGCCACCAGCAGCCCTGTGCCAGCCCCTCGCTCTGCCGCCAGCAGCCTCCCAGCCTTTTATGTTTGCTTAGCACCCAGCGCAGCCCCACTTTGGCCTCTGGACGTGACTGTAAAGCAAATAATAATGAACTCCAGAGCAAATAATAATGAGCTGTTTAATACACCAACACACACGCTTGGTGCCAAGAACGAATTTTCAATCAGCTCCTGATGCTTTTGCCAAGGGCTGCATGCTGGAGCCTCTGCGTGAGCACCCGTCGACGGCTTTTCTGCAAAGTGTTGTTGGTTTTGGTTTCCTTCCTCCCTTCTTGTTTTTAACCGGCTGCAGCTGAATGACTCCCAATGGCTGATTCACTTACTGGCCACTAAATAATTCAGCAGCTCCCTCGTGAGCCATTACTGCTAACGCAGCCGCTTCCTCGCTGCCTGTGCCCACGTGGCTGCTGTTAAGCAAGAGTAGCCAAGTGTCATGGGCAGCTCTGGCAGCGCCAGGCTTTCCCTGGCAGCCAGGATAAAAACAGGCTGTGGAGCAAGTTGGGGGGGCTTGCGCAAGAAGGGTGCTGAAGTGCATGGGCAGGGGTTGGGCAGCAGGGATGCTCTCCATGGGGGCTGCACTGCTGCAGCCCCCACCTTGCTCTGCTCCTGCTCGCTGTCTTGCTCTGGGCCTCCCAGCTTGGTTTTTTGATGTCTTTTGGGGACATAATTCCTGTGAGTTGGTAATTCCCTTTGCAGAGGGTGACAGCGAAAGCACCCTTGGGTGGAAGTCAGTGGTGGGAGTGTGCATGCATCTACATAGGTCTTGCAAAGCAAAGCGCTGAAAGTCAAAGTAACAGATTTCCATCCAAACCAACAAGGTTGTAGCAAAATACTGCAGCTAGGACCAGCTGGCGTGGCCCATATAGTGAGGTCTTCCAAGGGTTTAATCCCTTCACACCCATATCTCACCCCCAAAAGGCCACGTTGTTTTGCCGGCCACTCTGCCTCTTGATGCTGTGGGTGCTTCTGTCCGTGGCAGCCCCTCCAGGAGGAAGTGAGGAGCGTCAGGATGTGCTCCTGGATCACAGCTGAAATTTCATTTGGTCAAGAGTGCTCGTTGCGTGCCTGTGAGCAGAGATGCCATGCATGCATCCATGCAGTGTGGCGGCTGGCGTGTGAATGTCTGCTCTGTGCTCTGCCCCCAGGGACAGCGGGGATGACATCGAGCTAGCGTCCTGTGCGCAGGGAGCCTGTCTGCCAGGCAGGGTGTCCTCCTGCAGCTGCGAGTTCCTGGCTGATGGTAAGGACCTACATCTGGGAAAAAAACCTTCCGGGGAGGGTGGGTGTCTCCGAGTGCCAGCTCTGGTTTGTGGGGGGCCAGATCCTGCCAGTGATAAAGTGAAGGAGCCTGAAGCAAGTGCTGTGAGGATGGATCTTCTGTCTATCACCTTCCTCTTCATGCTAGCCCCTCACCCTGGGGAGGTGGCCCACCCCATTTAAGACATCAACATTGCCCCTGTACATCCTGGTATGTGTTGAAAAGGTAGTCCCTGTATGCAGGCACTGGGGTCTCCACCTGCATAACACCGCTTTGTCTCTGTGCCCAACCAAGACACATCTGTGTCCCCCATCCCGGTCACACTGGGAGAAGGAAACCCAGTGCAGGCTGAAAGGGGGACCCCTGAGCTGCGGCCAGAGCCATAACCTAGCTCTGAGATGTCTCTGAGAGCCCAGGGTGCTCCAGCGCAGTGGCCTTCAGAGCAGGACAGCCCCCAGCCTTGTCTGGTCATGCCAAGCCATGAGCCCATCCCTCTACAAATTCTCTTCCAGATGTGCCCAGGCCACCAGACCGATGTGCCCTGCCTGGCGCTCACAACACCGCCACAGCCACTGCTGTCCCTGCACCTCACGGCCGGGGCAGGGACTCCCTGGGGGAGCTCCTCACCCACGTCCCGCTGGAGAGCTTCCTGCAGACACTGGAGTCCTCCCCTGCCACCAGTGGGCATCTCGCAGGTACTGGGATGCAGGACGTGGCCCCAGCACCTCACTTTTGGGGGTGCACAGAGAGAGAGGAGGGAGCGGGTGGGAGAGGGCGATGTCTGGGTGCTCCCTAAAAGCCTGCTCCCCCTGTGGCTAGGGGAGGACGGCGAGGCGGAGGCGGAGATCAACCTCTCCAACTTCCCCTGGTTCCACGGCACTCTCTCACGGATCAAGGCGGCTCAGCTGGTGCTCTTTGGGGGTGCCCGGAGCCATGGCTTGTTCGTCATCCGGCAGAGTGAAACGCGGCCGGGGGAGTACGTGCTGACCTTCAACTTCCAGGGAAAAGCGAAGGTGGGTGTCCTCTGCTTCTCCCTGAACATTAGTGCCAGCCCTGCCCGGCATCTCAGGCTCCTTCCCGCCCTGCTGGGGCTCTGCAAGCAAGCAGGTGCCATGCAGTGACCCCAAACACGGCAGCTCTGTGGGGAGCTGCACCCTGGCAGGGCATCCCTTGGGACCACCTGCCCTTGTCCCCCAAGAGCCCTCTGCACCCTGCCCAGCCCCATCAGCACTTTCCCAGCTGGATCAGTGCCTGCCATGCAGGCATAAGGTTAAATACCCACTGGAGCCTAGTGTAGCCTGGTACATCATCCCCTGCCCTTTTCTTGTCTGCTCCATGTCCTGAAGTACACAGATGCACCACAGAAAAAAACAACCAATGTGTAGTTTTCTGCTGGGTCCCTTTTCTGCCAGAGGGCACATGCTGCGAGGGGTTGAGATATAACTGCCTGGTCTTGTCACCTGTCCCGCAAGAATTAGTTCAGGCGGGCTGTGGGCTTCTCTAGGCTGTCTGTGTCAGCAGGATTGGAGCTGCAGCCCCCTCTGCCGCTGCACCCAGCTGTCCTTCTCTGGCTGCTTCTGTATGGTGTTCATCATCAGGAGGGGACAAACTTCTCCTGGGGCTGCTGCGAGTGGGGTTTTGTAGGAAACACTCTGCAGCAGGAGACCCTTCTGCCCAGGCAGGGGAAAAATAACAGTCCCATGTTATGAGCAAACCTCCCTTGGCTGATGGAGGTGGCTCCTGCTCACTGCAAGGGTGAATCTTACCCTGGCAAGCCCCAGCTCACCCGCTGGCCCTGTGCACTTGCAGCACCTCCGCCTGTCGCTGAATGAGAGCGGGCAGTGCCATGTGCAGCACCTCTGGTTCCAGACCATCTTCGACATGCTGCGCCACTTCCACACACACCCCATCCCCCTCGAGTCGGGCGGCGCAGCCGACATCACCCTCCGCAGCTACGTCGTGGCCCAGAGCCCGCTGCCCGGTAGGTGCCAGGGCTGTGCCGTTGCTGCGTGGGGGGCTGGGTTCATGTTAGGGCTGGGATCTCGTGTGGACCCGAAAGGGACTAATCCATGGATTCCTTCACCGACCCCCCACTAAAGCTGTGCCCATAGTGCACGTGGCTCTGGAGGGGCCCCACGGTGTGTGTTATCCTATTGAAGGGTGGGCAGGGAGGACCGTGCAGCAGTGGGGCTGTGCTGGGGTGACCTGTGTATCCCTGACTCTGGGTGTCAGTCCCCTGGCTTGAGCAGGAGAGGAGCAGAGGGGTCTGTGGGGCTCAGAGCATCCCACTGGGCCAGGAGAGGGTGGGTAAGGAGTGCTGGGGAAGGACAGGGTCAAGGAGGGAGAGAGCAAGCAAGGGAGAGGGTAGATGTGGAAAGGTGCTGGTGAAGGAGAGGCGGGGCTGAGCCCCCAGGCAGCATTGGAGGGGTCAAGCTCCTGTCTCCCTTGCAGACACCAGCCCTCCGCCAGCCCTCGTGTCACAGCCACCAGGCTGTCGGGTCGACCTGCCACCCCCGCACTACTTCTGCAGCACAGCACCTGCCGGCCCACCGGCCCCGCCACCTGCCGAGGGGGTGCCTGTGGCCCCCACTGTCACCATCCCTGCACCCTACCACCGCCTGGAGGGTGCCCTGGGCCCCCGGAGCCGCAGCGACAGCACTGAGCGCCGGCCGGAGCCCCCCACCACGAGTGCTGAGGACTACCACGAGGCTGATGGTGCCCGGAGCCGGACCCGGGCAGTGGAAAACCAGTACTCCTTCTACTGAGCCCCACCATGCCCAGGGGCTGGATGGTGGGGTGATGCGGCGCACCCGTTCCCCTCACTGCTGCACCTGCCTCACCGCCTCCTCCTGCCACCACCAGCAACCCGGCCAGGACATCCTTGCTCCCTGCCGCTTTCAGGAGCTGTGTGAGCGGCAGGCAATGTCCCAGCTGGACCTGGCGCCAGCCCCAAAGTTGGGGCAGCGCTGGGGGTTTGGGAGGCTGAAAGCATCAGTGCCATTTTGGAGCTTGCAGCCTCTTCCCTTTCCCTCTGGACCAAGAGCTCTCCTGAGGCCGAGCTGGCCTCCCTGCATCTCCTCCCTGGGGATGCTCCTCCTGGGATGGCAGCACAAAGCTGTGATGGGCTCCTTCCACCAGTGAAAGCACTTCAGCACATCCTCTCTGGGTGAGAGCTTAGTGTAGCCAACATCCCTTCTGGCACCATTGCCCTGCAAACCAGCTGCCGAGGAGCTTTGGCATTTTGGGATGACGGTGGAAGTGGCAGATCCCCACGCAGAGGCTTTTCTCACACATGTGGATCCATGTGCCTGAGATGGCACCACTGCAGAGGTGTGAGGGTTTATCCAGGCTGGCTTTCAGGCTCCCTCTGGGGCAAGTGTTTCCCACCTTCTGCCAGGAGAAGGGTTTTTCCAAAGCTTAATGCATCGCATTCGAGGAAAGTCTTTCCTGCTATCCTGCCATTTCTGTTCCTTTGTCCTTTCTCTACTTGCTGTACCTACGCAGAGTCCTTGGATAACAACTTTCTTCCTCCCTCTCTTCCTTGCTCTTTCAAAACCTAGGCTCTCCACAGGGCATCAGCTCTGCCTTCTCTCTACTGTAGCTAGGGACTGTTTTCCATTGCTCAAAGCAAACCTTGAAAAATATGACAACACCCCTGCTTTGCATTAGTTGTTAATCATTTGGGAAGTCTCGGAGGGGGTCAGAGGCCAGGGGCTGTGTCTGGAGATGAGGGGCAGCCTCGCCCTGCAGGTGCTCAGCAGGGTTCCTGGGAATGAAAACACTACACGTCTTCAGTAGATGCTATTAAGGTTATTTTTTTTTTCTTAGAGAAATAGAAACGCCCAGGAAGAGCAAAAGGAATGGGGCTGCTGCCAGGTGGGTGAACAGCCAGCTGATGTGGAGGGGCCAGGGCAGGCTGACTGCAGCGACAGGCAGGATTGCCCTCGCCGATGGCTGAAGTCCCTCCCTGGCAGATGTAAAACCCTGCCAGTGACAGTTGTAGCAGCGCTGCTGCCAGGAAGTACCAGGCACTGCAGCAGTCACTGCTTTGTGGTGGCTTTCTGATAGACCAGTGCAGTCACATGGATCCGTAGCAGAAAAAGGAAGTCTCCCAATAGAAGTGAGCCCTGGAAGAGTGTAGAGCAGAAACGTGCTGTGGCCAGGTATGCACTATGTTGTCAATGCTTTTCCTACAGGTCGCTGAAGCCGTTAGGGTGGTTTTACAGGCCAGGCTGCTTTCGGGACTGTGTGCCTTGTGTGGGGTGGGAGACCCTCTGTAAGGGCAGCTTTGCTTGCAGACAAAGTGCTTGCACATCCCTTTTGGTTGCGCACAGCTCAACCTCACACAGCTTGTCTTCCCCATCACCAGGACTCCTGGCTCCTCGTGTGGCTGCCAGGCCTGGGTGACGGTGCTAGCAGGACCTGAGCGAGGTGGCTTTGCAGTGTCTGGATAGGTCTCCAGGTAGAGCAGATCCCACTGTACCCAGCTAGAAGTTACCACTTAGTGCAAAAGGGAGGTATGAACCAAGCCACAACCTAGCTCAAAAACCCTTGAATTTGCCTGGAGTTTTGGGTTGGGTCAAATTTTTTTTTTTAGGTGCCTTCTTTCCTGAGCTAGCAAAGCATGTCCCCAGTGCTGGAGTCACTTGTCTCTCCTTCTTCAGGAGGGCAGGGAAGGTGTCTCCAAGGCTCCTTGCCTGCTCCTGCAATGTGAGAGTTGCCTTTCTGGCCCATGGGTGTGTGAGATGAGGGCTGCTAGATCTCATTCCTACAGCAAATGCCACCTTCTCCCCAAATGCATGCCCTTTCAGAAGGCAGTGGGAGCAGTTTGCTCTGGCGGGGGGTATTTCTCCTTCTTCAGCACAGCTAAAACCCAGCTCAGAGGAGCCCAGGCAGCAGGGAGAGGCCAGATGCTCTTGGTTGATGGGTTTAACATGGACCTGCTTCCTTCACACATAATGAGGGGGGACCTCCGGACACGGCACAGACATCGTCACTCTTGTTCTTCACTGAGGTTCCAACAGGCCAGGTGGTTGTGGATGGGAGCACTGCCTTACAGACCTTCAAATGTTGGTTTTGATGATGGCTGATTTTTCACCTGTGTCACAGGATAGGAAAAGGAGGGGGAAGCAATGCTCTGCAAGCAAAAATGTTAATTTGTAAATAGGGAAGTGTCTGAAAGAGTTTACTGTTCTGTAGAATAAATTAATTTTATTTAAAAAAAAAAAGAGACTTGTTAAACAAATGGAGAACTCATGTTCCAGTTTTAAAATAAAATCACTTGCAAAATGGACAGCACGTGAGCATGACCTTGGGGCTATGCTGGATTTGGTACATAAAAAAAAAAAAGGAGAGGGAGGATGCTGTCATGTCGCATGTGTATAGACCTCATTGCTATCTTAAGGCAGTTGGGGCTGGGCTCAGACCGCCTCTGCCTGATGGAGCTGGTCTATTGCACCAAAGATGGAGGAGAGGGGTATTTTTCACGCTGTTGAGCAGAGGGAGGTGGAGGATGGGTTCAGGCTGTGAAGGGCAGGGTTTCCTCTCTTCCCAGTCTGTTACTTTCTTTGTCTGGTTTGTCACTGGTGCAAGTTGGAATGCCTCCATCCCTGAAGCAGCACAGATAATATTGAATTAGCAGCCCTGGGGAGTGAAGATGTACCTCCCTTGCCAAAGGCCTGTGCTAGCATCTCCTAGCAGCTGAGTTCCCTGTAGTGTGTCATCCCCCCTCCTGTGCCTTTGTCTCTCCTGGGAGGCAGTGCCTTACACTCCACCCTTGTATGTCTTTCTAGTGTGCTCTTTTCTGCTGAGGATCCCCCGGGAAAACTGGTATGTTGTCCCAGACTGTACTGTCACAGCTCAGCAGCGTGACAGACACGGCTTCCAGACGCAGCTAACACATGGCTTTTGGGGGGGATGGAGGGAGCCGCTCAGCTCTGTAATCAGGCCACGGTTGTGTCATGATCCATTCACAAAAACATTCCCCCCAAAAAAGGCTCCAGAGCCTGTTCACCAGTCCTGGAGAGCTCATTCATCAGGAGCCAGGGAGGCAGCAGCCCCTCTGTATGGACTCCTTTGTTGCCCACAAGGCAGGCAATGAGGGCTGTGCCTGTGGGACAGTTGCTCCTCCTTGCCTCACTGTAAGCCCTTCGCACCTCAGCATATTAGCAAATTGACTAATTAAGGCATTAGTCTTGCTGGAAAACATGCTTTCCTTTCCTTTCACAGAGCTCCTGGGAGGGCAGGGGCAGGATGCAACAAAGGCAGAGATCTAGTAAAGAAGGGGCAAGCAGCCTCAGTGTGTGGGCTGGGCTGGATTGTGTGCCAGCAATGCCCTCCACCCAGGGACGTAGCAGGTCTAGTCTGCAGGGATGCTGGTGCTGAGTTGCACCCTGGCAGATACTATGAAGAGGGAAAAAAATCTGAAGGGATTTCAGCAGCACATTCTTCTACATTTCACGCAGGTGTCTGAGCTGTCAGTGGCTGCTCCTACCTGCCTGACACGCAGGGTCTTTCTCAGGAAAGGCTCACAGTGCTTCCAGAAGGATCCCTTTGGTAAGACAACTCCTTAGAATGCCATTGCTCTGAAACACAAATGAGCTGCTTTGATAACAGCTCAGGGAGCTGAATTTTGTGTTTGGTTTGCGCTGAAATATCAAAACACTTCCCTGTTCTAATGCAAATCCCCTGCCACAGTAAGCCCAGCTCTGCCCGGATCCCAGCCCAGCACTCTCATTTTGTGGGCTTTGTATTTTTTAATGGCATGATGAAATACTTCCTATTTTTTGTATGACCCAAGTAATAGTCTTGTCCTGTGTTGTGCTCAGGACTCAGCAGAGCAGAAGGAAGAGGAAACTCAATTTGCAGCAACTCTGTTTCCAAAACCGGTTCTGCAGTGACTGAGAGGGGATGGGGGCATGTACCTGCCCTGCCTCTGCAAACGGAGTGAGTGTCTCCCTGGTAGGGGCTGAGTACAGGCTGGCACTATCTGTTTTCTGTCCTGATGGGCTGAAGAGGACCCTAGGCCGGGAGAGCAGCGGGCACAGGAGCTTGCGAGCTGGGGGACAGCCCGAGCGAAGCTGTTTGCATTGCTCCAGCCAGGGCTGCGACTGCAAGGATGCCTTCCAGGGCCAGCACGGCCAGCTGGGAATGCAGCCAACCCTAAATTCACACCATTCTTTTACAAATCAGGTTGGCAAGACAAACACAAGGCATAAACTAGTGCGATTTCCATAGCAACGTCAGTAGAGGTTGAAAAGTCTTTTGTAAACAGGGCTGAACCTGAGGATCAGCTCTGATTTTCTACACAGAAGGGGGAAGAGCATGGAGGGGCTTATTAATTTCAGGTCATACAAATGACCCATAAATCTCAGGATTCATTCCCAGCCTCTCTGTTCCCCTTTCTGTCACCCTCTCCACATGCACAGCATGAAGCTGCCTGAAACCTGGAGCCCAACTTCACTGCTCCAGCTTATCTCCATAAACTACACAAAGGCTTATGCCCCTCTTCCATTGCAGCTGACCTTTACTAGCTAATTCTCTGACGCACGCACAGCCTGAGCACATGCCATGCCATTTCTGTAGGGCCACAGCAGCTTGACAAGAAATTTGGCTTGCAAAGGAAGCCTGTATTGCGGCCAGCTATGTATGGCTCCTCTTCCCTGCTCATGGCTTCCTCTGACTCCATCAGACAAGCATGGATCTGGGCATACAAGCCCTCAGCTGTTCCTGCAAAGCCCAGGAGCAAAATATGAATGCAGACAGTGTGGCGTCCCCCTCCCTGCTACCTGCCTGCCTCTTCCAGCACCCAGCACCACCGTGCCATGGGGAATCGCGCTGCCGTTCATCACTGTCAGTGGACAAAGCCTGCGGGCAGCACTGGTTAATTACCAAAGTGACACGAACAGATGGTGCAGGCAGCCTGCCGGGGAGGCACTAGGAAGTCCCGTATCACTTACACTGTCACGGGAAAGGGATTTGGCACGGCCGAGGGTGCCAGTGCAAAATGCATTGAATTTCCACCCTCCTCGGGGCTCTGCTGTCAGGGCTGAGCCCAGAGCCTGGCCAGAGCGCAGCACATGTGGCTGCTGCCTTGCTAACGGGCCCCACCGGGCACAGACTGCACTCGATACAGCCTGGAGAACGTGCTTGGGGGGGACGGGGTACATCAGCGCTCCCGCAAAGGCAGCTTTCGGGGGAAGCAGGCCTCACAGCACAGCCGGGACCCGGAAGAAGCGAGGCAGGGGCCGGCTTCAGCCCGCAGCAAGGCCGCACCGGGGCCCGCAGCCACCCCCGGCCGCCGGGGCACACCGCTGAGGGGCGCCGCTGCCTGCTTTCTCCCGCCAGCCCTCGGCCGTGCCCAGGGGCCCGCGGGCTCGCCAGAGGCCCGTTTCCCCGCGGGGGTCCCTCGCACGCAGTGGGTTCTCTCCGCGGGAGCGGCCGCCATGACAGAGCCCCCCCGAGGCCGGGCGCGTCGCGCAGCGTGACGTCACTGCGGGGCGGGGCGCGGAGGCGGTTGGAAGATGGCGGCGCCCTCGGCCCCGCGGCCGCCCAGGCCCCGCAAGGAGCCGCAGCCGCTCGTCATCCCGCGGAGCGCCGCCGAGGAGCAGCGCCTCCGCCTCGAGCGGCTCATGAGGAACCCGGTGAGGGCACCCGCTGGGCCTCCGCCCCTGTCCGGGGCGGCGGGTCCGTGAGGGGAGAGGGAGACCCGTACCCGCCCTCCCCGGGTCCGTGAGGGGAGAGGGACCGACACCCCACTCCTCCTCTGGTTCTGTGAGGGGAGAGGGACGGGCCCGCCGCTTCCTCCTCCGCGGGGTCTGTGAGGGGAGAGGGACCGACACCCCTCACCACCACCACCACCACCACCCCCCGCGGGGTCCGTGAGGGGAGACGGACCGACACACGCACACACACTCCCCCCTTCCTTCTCCCTGGGTCTTTGAAGGGAGAGGGACGGGACCCCACCGCCCCCGGGCTCTGTGAGGGGAGAGGGACGGGACCCCACCGCCCCCGGGCTCTGTGAGGGGAGAGGGACTGAACCCCACCCCAGCTGGCCTTTCCTCTGCCCCCTGCCTTTCATTAGAGGTGGGGGGAGCATGACCCTGGTTATTCTAAGCGAGTGTTTTGATCCTTGTTCTGAGGAGGCGGCGGCGTTTGCCAGGTGGAGACTGTCACCCTTCCCTCTGCGTGCATGCTGGAGGAGGCTGAGACTTCCCAGCACCCTGTTCTTCCTCTGACCTTGCACCATGTGTTCTCCCTTCCCTGCTCTTCCCTGTCCTCCGTAGATCGGGCATAGAAAGTGCACAAATGCCTTTCATCTCTTCCCAGACTACTGGTAGTGGGAGTATACTCAGTTTCTGCGAGTGCTTGGAGGTGCTGACTTGCTTCCTTCTAGTTTCCATACTGAGAAGAAGCACAGACACTCCTAATCCTCCTGGGGTTTGTTGACCTGCAGGCCTGAATGTGAGGGAAAGAGAGGATACCTTCAGATTCTCATTTTCTGCCTGCTCCTGATCCCTATGCATGAAGAAATTACTACAGCTGTGCTCCTTCTGAGATCTGTCAGCTGACGGAAGAGGCTGTTGTCAGACATATACCACCTTTCAACAATGTGTTAAAATTGCAGACTTTGCTCCTAGAAGATACTGATGACGGGTTGGTTTGTTCTTGCAGGAAAAGACTGTACCAATTCCTGAAAAACTGAATGAGTGGGCGCCACGACCTCCCCCGGAGTTTGTTAGAGATGTGATGGGTAAAGATACTATTCTTCAGATAACTGTAGGGTCAGCTACATTAAACTTAGAGAAGTGTTTAACAGAAAAGGCCAGAGACAGTTGTCTGTTGTTGCTCATTTTGCTGGAGAAAGAGGTATGAAATGTGCTTCAAGAGTTGCTTTTCTAAGTGTTATTTGGTTCTTGGTTCCACTTTTCTGCTTGTTGTCAGAATGCAAAGTGAACAATGCCTGTGGCACTCCAGCATGTGGACTGCGTGCAGTGAAATAAGCTGCTGCTCTGGTGATAACAAGTAAATGATGATAAGTAAATATGTCCTTTCCACGGATCTGGGTGCACTCTGGAAACTTAAAATTATGAAGTCCCTCTTTTGACTGCTTTGAGCCTGAATCTCAGGCAGTGAGAAGCAGACATGTGCAGCGGATATGATTGTACGTGGGCAGGTAGGGAGCTGGCACCCATGCAAGGAACCCGACCCAAGTATTCTACTTACACTTTACTTTTACCTGCATGGATTAAATGTAATAGCTGTGGTATAAATTTCATCTGCATGTAGAAGTTCTGTCTTTCTTTGGGACCTTCATCCTTATTAATGATCCTTTCTAGAGGCTGACTTGTTCTTATTTTCAGAATAATTGATCTCGGACTAAAGCTTTTCTACACTTTGAATAAACTGTTCTGCTTATTGTAATTCCCTCATGGCTTTTTCAAATAGCTTTGCTGTGTGCTTGAGTTGAACTGTCTTGTTTTTCTGGGAGCACCTGATGTGCTGGGATTCCGTTGGTATCAAGAGCACCCCTATTGCAGTCCCAGCTGCCATGTTTTAATTACTAGGTGTCTTCTTTTGGGCTTGTATTTGTGCTTTGCATTGAGAAATGGGTCAGGAGACAGAGGAAGAGAATGGACTGTGATGTTGAAAGTTCCTGTGAGACTTCAACATGCAGACTGATGCCAGGAAGAGAGAGCTATAGGGATTTGATTTATGAAGAAACAGTCAAAAACTGTCAGTGGTGTCTGCCTCGCATAGGAAAGTATAATATGATGGGTTTATCACCTTTCTGTTGACCTTTATTTTTTGTAAGAGATGCTAAAAACTACTGGGAAGCAGCCTCAGTAGGATGTTTTAGCTCACCTCTGCCTAGAAGAGAATGGGATGGGCATTTGAACTCTAGTTCTTTTACTGCCTCAATGTCCAGCTAAGACTGGATTCTCTCTAGGGAGTAATTGACCAGTAGAAACTGCAGTGACCCATCAGCTCACTTTGACTTTTGATTGTGTGTGATTTGAGCTTATATAAAATGGTGACACACTCTGTGTGTTGTTAGTAGATTTTCAACTTACAGTGCCCTTTCATGTGTCCTGTCCCCAGCATCTAGCTGTAGTCATTTGTGACCATCTAGTATATATTATTTTCTAGCAGACTAACTCTTCTCTGTTGTAGGTTCCAGTGCTGGAGCTGGGAGTGGGGAGTTCCATGTGTACCGGCATCTTCGTCGGCGAGAGTACCAAAGGCAAGACTTCATGGATGCCATGGCTGAGAAGGTCAGCAGGTCTCTCTTTATAATTTGCCCCCCCTGACTATTTGGTGTCCATTGCAAATCTTTTTTTCTTTTAAAGTCATGTACAAATAATTCAGTTCCAAACCACCCCTTATCAGAGGAAAAATGTAGGAATATGTGATCCATGGCATCTTTGTCAGTATTGAAACATTTGGTGCTTTGTGTTGAACATGCTCCATCTTCTCTGTTCAGTGGGGGCCCTAGCACACAGTAAGACTGCACGCAAATGTTTGTGTTCTCAGGTTGGATTGAAAATGCTTTAAAAACTGGAAATCCCTAATACCACTGTCTTGCACAGACAGAATCAGAGCAAGTGCCGGTGCACAGAGTCTGGTTCTCTTTCTTTTAAGTCTTGGTTGAGCAGAATAGCACCTCTTTCAGTGAGCATTATTGCTATACTCTCTCTTGGCCAAGATGAGTCCTTTGATCTCTATGTTAATGTTTGTGTCTCAAATTGTTCTCCTGTTTTTACAGAAACATTCTTTAGGGCAGAAGCCCAACCTTCCTCATCTGTTTTGGTGAGGATTCCTCCCTCTAAAGGCTTCAATGTTTGGCTTAGGCTGCAGGCTAAAAATGCTGCCTTTACAGAACTCTTCCCTAGGAATATGGCTTTTGTATAAAGAAGAAGCCAGGCAAAATCTGGCAAAGCTCCCTTCTGTATTTTGCTAAAAGACTTCTCCCTAAAAGGACATGACTTTATTTTAAAAGAAGTATTTTAATTTAGACTGTGACCGAAGTATGACATGTGATCAATTACAGCAAAGACTAGATGAGGAATTCCAGAAGAAACTGGAGAGGAATAAGATGATTGCAGAAGAGCAAACAGCAAAACGCAGAAGGAAGCGGTAAGGGCAGATTGTTCCCAGGAGGCTTGATGTGAAAACCCTCATGCCCCGTGCCTCATCTGTAGCTGCATGCTTTGGGTAAATGCTATCATTCTGTGTCTGCATCTATCAGCTGAGAAGTCTGGCTGTGGAAATTAATTTCGTTAACGTCATTGTTTGGTTTCTAAAGGTGGCTGTAAACTTGACAGCTTTGCTGGCTTGCTTTATTTTCCATGCCATTGCTAGCAGGATAACTTCTGACTGGTTGAGCAGCTTTTGCTGACACAGTGGTGTTGACTGCAACATGACTTGCTGCATGCATATTTGTTATAACAAAATACACATAGTATTGAATGTCAGGAAGGGTTTGTATGTACATCTGGCTTAAATAAATATCTCAAACAGCGCTGACACCAAGCAGCTTAAGTGCAAAAATGGGTGCTGCTTAATGGGTATGCATATGAATTCGGACTAGCGGAGTGTGATGGGGAACGATGCTGTCATCTGTACGCTGCAGTGTGACTAGTCCAGTCTGTGAATACTGAAGAGGCCACTGATGGGTTCAGTATTGTTAAAATCAGTAGCTGCTTCTACCTACCTCAGTGCAATCTCAGGCAGGTCAAGGCTTCTAAGTCAGATGGAAAAAATAAGAAATATGAAACCTTTTCTTCTGTTAAGTTTTAGACAAAGTTACGAGATTGGTGCTCTCAAGAAATGGTCTGAGAAGTGTAATGCAGTGATACAAGAATTTAAATTCCACAGCCTGTGTCCATCATACCTTTCAGAAATAGCAGGGTATCATGGCTCGGCTCTTTCAGAGGGTCTGACCCTGAGCAGCCTCTCTCTTGCTTCTTTGAGACTGAGGGTTTTACATCTTGCAGCTGAGAGTTGCTGCTGAAAGGCCTGTGCAAAGTGACTCACTGGCATATTAGCACAAAAGTGCACAACAGAAACACCATTGCCATCTTTAATTTAGTGTAGTCCAACAGATGGCCGGCAAGTCAGATCTGGCCTGCTGCCTTTTCTCTGGCTGAGACGGAGAACAACTGTTCAAACAGCAAATGCTGCCTAAACACTCCCAACACCTCCTTGTCCCTCTTCCTGCATAGAGTAGTCTAATGGTGTAGGTCCCAAGCAGCTTTGCCCTGTAGGAGCCCCTCTGACTTCCCTCACCACCCCTTCTCTGCTGTCTTGACCTAACAGGTACAGTACTTGGCTCTCTGTTTCAAGAAAATTCATGTATGGTGTTGAGAGAGGAACACGAATCCCAGGCTGCTCTGCCCTGTGTCTTCCATTACACTGCCTGGTGACTTTTGCTATGAAACAGAACTGGGTTATACGAACTGAAATTCCCTCCTACCCCTAATATTACTCCTAGGGCCCAACATATTGGTGAAGTACAGCCAAAGATGAAGGTCAAAGCATACTGCACTTTTTTTTTTAATAAAAGTATAAATTACTGGTGATGACTTAATTTTTTTTTCTCCAATGTTCAGTTCCAGCAGTCTGGGTTTTGAGACCATTTTCTCTTTTTGTTTAATAGGCTAGGTAGCTAAAACATAGGGGCAGTTTCATTTTTGTTCCTTCTGTGTTCTTGGAGATTCTTGTGTATCATTTAGTTTTGGTTGCAGTGGCATCATGGAAGACTTTAAAAAAAAAATTCCATTAGACTAAAAACAACATAGAAAAGTTTCTGTTGATCATGTGTCTAAGTTTGCTCTCGCTGAGTTTTCAGTTGAGGCCAAATTAAAATTGAACTTCTCTTCTGAAGTCTGTATTTCCAAGATGTCTGTAATATGTCCTTTATCAGTGTATGAATGTGCAGAAGCGTTACAATGTTGGATTTGCATAAGCGTCTTTTCTTCCTTGCTTTATAGCCAGAAGTTAAAAGAGAAGAAACTGCAAGCTAAGAAAAATAAACTCGAACAAAAGAAGCAGGAAAAAGGTCAGTGAAATTTAGTTTTCTTTTCTCAAGACTTAGTTCTGTTCTCTAATTAAAGCCTAGGAGGGTTTGTTCTGCATCCGGCCCCAAGCGTTCTCGATACATGGATAGGAAAACTAAGCCTGAAGCTTGTTATTTTATCTAATGTTTCAAAAGTCCTCTTTGAAAGCCATCTATGTTGAGATTTAATCTTACAAATAACGTGGCTGTTTGTGAATATTTTCCCTTTATTAGGGGAAATTTTGGACAGCAAGCATTGGAATCCGCGTTTGTTGATTGTGGTTGTTTTGCCCCAGCTATTCTGACAAACTGCAGATTTAGAACATCTGCTAAAAAAGGCAGTATTGTTAAAGGCTGTTCTTTTTTAAGTATTGTCGTGGTTTAGCCCCAGTCAGCAACTCAGCCCCACAGAGCCGCTTGCTCGCTCCCCGCTGCGGTGGGATGGGGGAGAGAATTGGAAGGGTAAAATTGAGAAGACTCTGGGTTGAGATAAAGACAGTTTAACAGGTAAAGCAAAAGCCGTGCACACAAGCAAAGCAAAACAAGGAATTCATTCACTCCTTCCCACGGGCAGGCAGGTGTTCAGCCATCTCCGGGAAAGCAGGGCTCCATTACGCGTAATGGTTACTTGGGAAGAAAAACACCATCACTCTGAATGTCCCCCCCTTCCTCCTTCTTCCCCCAGCTCTATGTGCTGAGCATGACACCATATGGTGTGGGACATCCCTGGGGTCAGTTGGGGTCAGCTGTCCCGGCTGTGTCCCCTCCCAGCTCCTTGTGCACCCGGCAGAGCATGGGAAGCTGAAAAAGTCCTTGACTAGTGTGAGCACTACTTCGCAACAACTAAAACATCTCCGCATTATCAACACTGGTTTCGGCACAAATCCAAAACCCAGCCCCATACTAGCTACTACAAAGCAAATTAACTCTATCCCAGCCGAAACCAAGACAAGTATATTTTGAATGCATATGGGAAAACAGGTGGAAAAAATGCACAGCTTGGACAGCAAGAAACTGAGTTACAAGTTTGTATGTGGGAAATTGAGCCACCTTGGTGCCATCTGCTCTACATGACTGTTTTATTTTGCATAGAAATAAACGTGAAAAACTTGACTGCCTCTGTTCTCCCGCAGTCTTGAAAATTAATATTCAGCAATGTCAGTGTAACTGTTTGCTCAAACTTTTGAATACTCATTGCTTCCTTTCAGGGAGTATATTTTACCGTACTCTTTCAAATAGCTGTCCTTTGTGGAATAGCACATTAGCTCTGCAATCATTCTTAGTCTTAAAGTTACAACAGTTCCTGATAATTTTGCTAGAACAATGACCTGTCTGACAGTGCTACCTTATTTCTGCTTTGCTTTTCAGAATAGGATCTGTTTCAGCTGAACCATGCCGGCCTCCCATATAAACATGGGAGGATGAATTAATTGTTAGGTTAATTTTACTTGTGACAGCACGTGAATGTAGCAGAGTGGGGTTCTTTTGGTGTTTTGTTTTGCTTCTGTTTTTTTTTTTTTTTTAAAGCTACTTGTTTATGAATTACGACTGGGAAGAGAATTTACATATGAGTCAACATACTTTTGTTCACTTTGAGGGATCAAAAAAGAGCACCGATCACTTTAGGGAGTGGCTGGGAGAGAGGGGAGCTGGATCAGGGACTGGCACTGTGCTACGGGGCTGCCATGTACCAGTTGTTGGGCTGGAATGTTTTTATTCAGCACAAATAAGTCATCTTTTGGAAGCCAGAATCCAAACTCCCCTGTCTTTAGAATAGTTCTTAGGTCTTTACAAGTTGTGGTTCTCTATTTAAAAAATAAATAAATAAAATAAGTGGAGATAGAAACCACTGATAGCCATCTTTAGTCTACTGAGAACAGGCTTGTCTCTTTCTAGTTTTGCATGCCCTGGATTGAGATCTGAGAGTTCTTCCAAATTAATTGAATTGTATTTGTTGGATGTGGCAGGCAAGCATTTATCTTCCTTTTTGAATGAATAAATAAAACCTCTGTGTTCCCATCTGTCACCTTTGCTGTAGTAAAAACATTAAGGTTGGTGCTAAATAAGGTCAGCTGTTAAAGTTGCATTACTGTACAGACCCCTAATAAAAAAAGAAAGTACCGAACTTTGCCACACGGTGGCATCAGACCACTAATCCTAAATCCTGTGTGTAACTAATCAGAGAATGAGCTGAGTGTTGCGGGCTGAGAGACAGTAAAGGTCCAAGAGCTACCGGGAGCAGAAGAATGGCTGTTGGATTCAGGTCCCGCTTTATGCCATACCTAACTTGCGTTTTCCATTATTTAATTTCCAGCAGGTGTTTTCTGGTCTTCTAGCAGACTTCATGAGTTTTCTGTGACCGTCGTTAATCTTGCACATATCTTAACGAATTCCTGTACTTGCAGTATACCAAACAGTCTGTAAGAGTTCATGGCACCTTGTGGAGTTTTTGTAAACTTGGGTAGGTGTAGAAATATACTGAGTCTTGCCCGTGGATTCCCAGTGCCTGCATTCTTTACCAGTACTCTGTGATACTTGAACGTTCATGTTGATGTGCAGAGGCGAGACGGGGGATGAGATAATCTATCGCTTCAGCGTTTGCCTCTGTTGGAAATAATGTTCCATAGGAGGTGGAGTTGTTTAATGATGGACTTGGCACAGTGGTAATGTTGGAGGTAAGGGAATATTTCTCCAAGGGAGAATTTGATATTCTGAGCTCTGCATCGCTCGGTAGAATTCATATAACCTGATACACGTTTCCATAGTATCTGGGACTACTTTGTTGTGAGATATTTAACAAGGAAGACGCATGGGAATATGTTACCCATCCGTACTAATTAGTGTGACCTAATACACGCTTGCTTAGCACCTGAGACTATTTTGTTGTGAAATACTTAACAAGGAAGACACATGGGAACATGTTATCAATTCATACTGTTTGTGTTTTTAGAACCTGATCAATCTCAAGAGCAAGTCAGCAGTGAGGATGATGAAGAGGATAGCAAGGAGGAGGAAGAGAAGGAAGACGATGCTGAAGAGCCAAGTTTTGTGATGGGAAGAGGATGAGGCCTTTCAGGGACAGCTGGAAACACTGTTCATTGCTTTATATTCAGGAGCATGAAAGTCTCTCATCTCAGCCAAGCAGAACCCATTGGCGTACGTTATATCTGCTTAATGGTGAATGACCTTCACGTCACAGGCCCAAGAGTTATTGATAGAGAAATGCCAAATAAGAGATTTTTTCTTAATTGCTTGTATAACTGCTGTGCAGTCTGCTCTAAGTTTGCTCTAAAGAGTCAGCCATAAGTCTCTGTGACCCTAGAGCTCTTTCTAACATGGCCCAGAGTGTTTTTCTGCCTGAAAGCTAAAACATAACCATAACCATTTAAGGAAAATATTACTGTGAGGGCTACATATTCTACTTATGTTGAAGCTGGTAGCAGTGGGATACATGAATCTAAGGGAAGGGTTTAACCTAAAGTAGAAAAGTGGTCTGTAGCCAGACTCTCGTGCACTGTGAGTGGACTGAATTTGGGGTTTTGTATGGGGTCATCTCTAACCCAAAGAAATCAGTTTATGTTGCTAGACAAGTTCTATAGATTTTTAAGCAGGATCCCTTTTTTATTGCTAAAACTTTCCCTGTTACTTTTCTCCCATGTTTTTTAAATTAATAAAGGGGATGTGTTGGATTGTTCTGTCTTCTTTTTTTTTTTTTTTTTTGAAGAGGATTTCAGTAAAATAAAAGAGATGCTTGCAGTGCTGCAGGAAGGGACAAAAAGACCAAGTGATGTGGCACACATGAAAATACAGAAAAAGGTGTTAGTTGCATTTCATTTACTTTTTGCTTTTGGATTGGAACAATATCTTTTTCCAAAGGATTATGTCTGTAAAGCCTCCAAATCCTGTGGCAGAAAGGCTTGGAACGGAATGGTTTTGCTTGTGTTCAGCTTCTTGGAATGACACTTGCCTTTCTGCTTGAGCTCTCCACTTTGAACTTCAGGTTCGCTGGGAGGAATCATAACACCCATATATAAATATATATTTACTTATTGGTGCTTAAATGAAAAGCATATGCAGTGGTGGTTTTATTTGTAACTTAGGTTGTTGTCTTTTCAGTGTATCTTTAATTAAAAGTGCCTGCTATCTTTCAGATGTGCTCATCCCAGGACCTCGGCATCCAGAATGCGGTGCTACTTCTCAAGCCTTTGTTTATGCCAAATTATTTAAAGCAAAAACAATAAAAAGGGAGAATCTCTTTTTAGATTTAGCCTTTGTCGAACAGTGCTACCAGAAATCCTGCATTTTGCCTGAGCTGGCTTTGTGTAATGGCTTCTTGGTGGTATTACCGTGGCAGTGGGGAAGGAGATGTCATCAAGTGCAAGCGGCATTTGTGTTTAGTTCCCCTGTACATACCCAAAGACTTTAGAGCTGGGTAACTTCTGAGCTGCAAGGTCCGTATCCCCACCCCACCCTGGTTAGAGATCTGCGTGGAATTGTTTTCTGCTTAATCTTCATAGAGGCAGGTGCTTCAGAGTAGGTTGTGACAGTGTTTCATTCTCTGGCGCTTAAGATGCAGAATGGATGTTCTGCAGTTGTTGGCATTTTCCCTGTGGAGAGATGAGTTATGAGAATTGCTTCACTTGAATTGCCCTTAGGGCAGGTAAACCCCGTTGATACGTCTGTGTCGTAGGATGAGCCATAAAAACGTTGCGATGTTTCTCAGCTTTTGTGGATGGAGAAGAAGTGAGAGTCTTACAAATAAACAAAGATTGTTCTGCCTCTGAGCTTGTCGGGCTTTTGAGCCGAATAAAACAAGTGCTGTTCTGCATTAAGTAGTGCAGATGTTGCTGCATGAGGACACACTTCTCAGTTGTGAGGAAGATGGAGTTGAGTCTTGGTGAACTAAACAAATTCAGGTTGTGTGGCCTCATCCCGCCTCCCTAGGATGCCGTTGTTACCGATGCTGAATTATTCATGTACTACGTTTCCTAGGAATGCTAAGTTTGTAGGTGAAATCCATAAAAAGCAAAGAGAATGTGTTGCTGAAGGTGGTATCAGCCTTATGGTCTTTCTTGCTGAGGTGGCTGAACGTAGCAGTAGGAGCTGTATTTGGTAGGTGTTGCTATGAATTCTGAAAAATACTCTGCCGTGTTGTGGTTGTTCTTGTCAGTACTATGTCCTCCAGAATGCAAAGGCTCTTCAAAGTGAGCGGCTTGAAGGGATGTTTCTTTGTTAAGACAAATGCAAGTATTCTGTGACCTCAAAACGGGACAAGTGGAGTAGTAAAAGGGAAGTGCTCCCACGTGTAGTAAAAGAGGAACAGTTCTACAATTGCTTCCAATTCCAATTATGGCACCGAAAAAGCAGTAATAACTTACAGGCTTGAAACTGCCAAGGACTTTGACCTGCTTACATTAAATTCTTGCTCTGGATTCTTTTCTAGAGGAGTCCCTCTCCTTCCTCTGATGCAGACCAATCTTCGGGGGCTAAAGTTGGCTGCTGTTCCATTTCTGCATGCGTCCGTGCAAGCGTGGGACCCCGAGAGACAGCAGTGTTAGTGCAGTGACCGAGCAGAGGTATTCATAGTCTCAGAGGTGAAAAGCACACTCGGGATAACAAATGTGTTTGTATCCTTAAGTTTTTAGGAATTGTTTTCCTTTGTCTTTTCCCTCCCCCAGGCAGAAGCGAATTCAGGAAGATGGGATTACTGTGAGATAAAGCTGACCCGTTGTGCCGCCTTTCAGCATTTTATCTGTCTCGTTTTCAGGGAAGGAACTCCCTTCTCTTTCCCATGGGTCTGTCCCTATCCTTGCTCTTTCGATGGGTTTATCCAAGATTTCCTGCGGAGGAGATGCCAGCCTGGCTTCCCCAGCCCTCCCTTACACTGGGGCCTTTCCTCTGCTCCAGCCCAAGGACGCTGCAGCACTGCCTTTTGACCTAAGTGGCGACTTTTTGCTGTATAATAATTGTAATAAAAGCACATTTGCATCCCATTGCACCAACACCTTCTCTGTCGAAAGGTTTAGAGATGCACACTCTGGACCCAGTCATGTTTTTATGGGTGGTGGGGGGTGGTTTAATCCTGACCATGAATTTAGGGCGCCACAGAGCTGACTTTTTTTCCCTACAGGTGCGTGTTCACAGAAGGAGCCCTGAGGGCTGTGGCCTGCCAGTTCCCAGCCTGCTGCAGTGTGGCTGCATGGCCCCGGTGCGGCAGGGGACAGCCCGCGAGCTCCTTCCCCGGTAACCGCTACATATGTTCCCCCGTTTAGGAACATCCCCAACCTCCCCCCCGCCGCAGGGGGCGAGCGGGGGCCCCGGTACCCCCCCACCCCCCCACCGCGGTGCTCGGCGCTGCACAGAGGGACGCGGCGGGGCGTGTCCCTTGGCCCCGCCCTGCCACCAAGGGGCGGAGCCTGGTGTGGCCACGGCCCAATGAGGCGGCGGTCACGTGCGGCGGGCGGGGCGGCTGCCCACCCCCCCCATTTCCTGCGGGTCACGTGGCGGGTGCCCGGCGTTGCCTTGGCAGCGGCGGAGGCGGCTCCGGCGGCTCCGGCGGCGGCGGCGGCGGCGGGAGCTCCCGGGGCGCCGCGCCCGGCTCGGTCCGGCCCGGCCTTGCCCTGCCCGGCCAGCGCGGTGAGACGGGGCCCGGCCCCGCGGGGCCGCGCCCTGCCCGGGTGGGGGGCCCAGCCCCGGGGGGTGGGGGTGGTCCCGTGCGCTGGGGTAACCGGCTTCATCCCCACCGGGGTGTTCGGTGGCGGGCTCATCCTGCGTAGAGGCGGAGCATCTTCTGGCCGGCGTGCTCCGAGAGGAGGGGTCCCATCCTGCCCGGCTGGAGGCATCCCCTGCCCGGGGTGGAGTACGCGCCTCATCCCCCCCAGGTGGGGGGAATCCCCTGCCGGGGGGGGGTGTGGGGTGGCGCTGCGGGCAGAGAAGGGGGTCCCGTCTTGCGCGGCCGTGTTCTGGAGCTCCCTTGGGATGCAGAGGGCAGGCCAGCACTCGGGGATCATATCCTGACAAAGGGATCCTCTCGCTGGGGGTGCTGCAGGGGAGACCCCTCCTGCCTACGGTGCAGGGAAGCCCCTGGGCCAGGGTGGTGTTGGAAGGGGGGATCCCCCTGCGGGGAGGGAGCGGGTCCCATCCTGCCTGAGGAGATACAGGGGATCCCTGGGATGCCGGGTGCCTTTTGGGAGGAAGGATCCTAGCTGTGAGGGGGTTGCATTCTGGCCTGGGGGAGTCCCCAGTCTGAGGGTGCTGTTGGAGGGGAGATCCTCGCTGGGGAAGATCGCATCCTGCCTGGGGTGCGCTGAGAGCGGCTGGCAAAGAGGAGGAGAAATCCCCTGCTCAGGCAGTGCCCTGTGAGTCGGATCCCAGCTGTGGTAGTGGGGCGAGGGGGGTCGCATTCTGCTCGGGACAGGGGGGATCCCCTGCTTGAGATGTGCTGTCGTAAGGGTGGGTCACAGCTGTGGGGTGTTCACAGCCTGCCTGGGCAGTGTGACATCCCAGGGTGCTGCTGGGGGGATCCCAAGCCAGAAGAGGACATGGGAAGGGGTTTCTCATAGCAAAGAGGGCCTGAGCTTGGAAGGCCCAGAGCAGGAGAAAAAGGGGGAGTAGTAGAGACCAGGATTAGGCTTGGCCATGGTGTGCAGGCTCTTGAAGGATACTATACAGGGGAGAAAGATACTGGTACAAATCTGCTGATCAGTCTCAGGGTGTGGGGCAGAAACCTGGGTCCGAGGGGGGGCCGGTGTCGCGAAGCCAGGCAGAGAAGCTGACAGTGCTGCTGAGACAGCACTCTGCGGGCAATTGTTCAGGACACGCCAGCAGTGGGAGGGGGATCCGCATATCTCAGCCCCAGCGGTGTCTGCTTCATTCCCTGCTGTGAAGAAATCCCTGCACATGTGCTTGCAACTGCACCAGGGTAGCTGAGATGTAAGGCACAGTGAAGGTTTTCCCCACTATGCTCGCAGCTCCAAAGGACAGCGCTGGACAAATTAACAAAATCAATATGAGGCAGCAATCTCAGAGAGCATTCTGTCTTCAATGGTGTGAAATGAAGCAGGGTCAAATGCATCAGTGGTGCAACGGAAGTGAGTAAAGACACAGCTGGGATGGACTTGGCCAGAGCTGGCTGTTAGGCTGAGGAAGAGGTCTCCTGGAGAAGTCCTGATTCTTCATCCAAAACTCAACAGCCCTGTGCGGTAAAGCCCTGTAGGATAGTTATTTCTGTAAGAGCAAGTGTCCTGAACCTTTAACATTGCAAGGCAGGAATGTGAAATCTCCAGAATAACTCTCCCCTGATGCAGATAACTGGCTGAAAAGTATTTCCAGAGTAAAACTGCTTAAGATACTGTGCATGTAAAATGCTTCTTTGGTCTTGTGTTTCAGCCCTTGGAGCCCTCCACTCAGTCGCTCCATGTCTGTAACCAGCAAGGTGAGTTTGCTGTCCTGTTACTGCTTGTTTGGGCTACGTTTGTGTTTATGGATTTTATTCTGAAGTTGTTTACTTATTTGGGAACATCTCTTGAGCTGCTCCAGAGTGAAAATTCATCCGTGTCGTATTTTTAGCTTATTTTTCTAAGGAAAGAAGCAGATGTGATTGGGTACTCTTGCTCTCCCCCTGTAACCTCTGAATTCATTTGTCTTTTCAATGGAATTTGTCCCATGGGTTGAAGTTTCCTATATACAAAGTTCCTATGCGTTTTGTGAAAATAAATGGCAGGCTAGGGGCCATTAGTGTCCCAGCTAAGGACAAAGCTAATAAATTCACCCCACACTATACATTGCAGAATCCACACGGGATGTTATCACAGGAAACAGCTTTGTAATTTTGCTGCTCACAGAATGTTTCTGCCCCGATGCTCCCAGGAGGCTTGGGGAGATTTCTTTTTTTTTTTTTCCTTCTGTAAAATAGGTGATTCTTGCCTTTTCTGGAAACGCAGAGCAAGCAGGGAAGTTTGTCCCTGTTATTCTGTTCTTGTTTTTATTGTTGTGTGGAAGTTCTTTCACGGTTTTGTTTTGAGATTGTTTTTTGTTTCCTTTTTAATAATTTGAACACTGCTGAGCAGTTCAGGAGCCATCCTAGAGTCCTCCAGGGGCTGTAATAGTGGCCTTGTCAAAAAATGTCCGGAAGAACGAGTCTTGTGCTCCTGCTGCCATTCTTACTATGTCTGAGGGGGCTCAAATCTGAAAGCCTCCTGTGCTCAGGAGGGACAGACAATTTTATAACCTGCAACGCTTTGTTTGCTGCTGCAGTCTAATCTTTCTTATTGTGCCTGGAACAGCTTTGTTCCTTTTTAGTAATAGCATTAGAGTTGTGGACAGTTGGTGTCCTTTTTATCTTTGCCACTTCCTCAAATCTCACTGGAAGCGTTGGTTTATTAGCTGTCGCCATGTGGCCCGCATACACAGAGAGCTGGATGGAGCAGGGGGAGGATGCAGGCAGCGCTGGGGCTCCTCTCAAGTGAACAGCAAGGCGTTTATGACCTTGAGGTGTGGCGCTGGGACTCATTAGTCCCACACCATGTGTGATTCTAGGCATGCATCTCCTCCTTCTAGGAGCTGCAAAGTATTTATAGCCAGAAAGGTCTCGTGTAGTACAGCTCTGGTGTTGCTACCTGCCACCGCTGTGGTGGTCAGTGGCAGGGCTGTGGATGTGGGGATTAGTCAGAGAATCATGGCTTCCATTCTTTGGAAGGCTGAGTTAAACATCTAGTTTCAGATGTTTGTCAGAGTTGAGAAATTCTTGCTCAAAACTTTTAGCAAATGCTGTTCTGTGTCCATAGGTGGCACAGAGATCAGCAGAGCCATTCAGCAGCAGCCTGGCTAAGCCGTGGCGTAAGGAGGGGGTGGTTTGGACCTCGCACTTGTCTCTGCTGGCTGCTGTGGCATTCATCACCTGAAATAGTCTTGCTGCTTTCTTACATCTTTCAGTGTAATCTCTTGAATCTGAAGACACTGAAACTACCTGGAAGGCAACCAGCTTTTCCCCTTGGAATTGTCTTTTCCTTTCCCTGTGCTAAGAGCCACTGGTGGAAGTAAGAGAACAGGATTCTTGGTCAGATGTGGCTGATAGGTGGAGTGTGAGCAGTTCAGGAAATTTAACTTCCCACTGCAGGACCTTGGGAAGTTCATTTGTTAACCCTACACAGCATTCAGCTCTATGACTATTGGGGAAGTCTTGGGGAAGAACTGTGCCCCTCTAAACTGAGCTACGATGAGCGATGGTTTAACTGAAAACCTGATTTCCAAAGAAAGGGCAAAAAAGTGACTCCTGAACATGTGAGCCGGAGTTACTTTGGTACTCTAAAGGAGACACATTTGGAGACAATCCGTGATGCACTGTGAAATTAACTGTCAGCTTAAAACAAAATTATAAGATGGGTGCCCTATTTCCAAAGTGTCTTTATGTAAAACAATTTTTTTTATTAGCAAGGGGGAATTAAAGGGGAAAGTTGAGACGCCAGCTTTGAAACGAAAAGCCAGATGCTGTGTAACCTTCCTGAATTCCTACTGGAGTAGTTCCCAGGTTTATTTGTGTAATCTTTCCTAGTTCTCATGGCCATTTTTAGCAATTACGGATGGTCCTTTCTCTGTTCTGTGCCTTGCAAGCATGATGGACCAAATACCATCATTTTTCTACTGACTGAGGGTAACTTTGTTTAAAGGTAGCTTTTCCAGTAGCCGATGCTTGTCCTGTCTACTATCTCCTTTTAAACGTGACTATTTTGTTTCCTCAGCATTTCTCTCATCATGAGTTCCGAATTAAACGTTCCGGTGGATCCTTCCACTCCTGCTTGCTGCTCTGAACCTGGCACAAAAGGCATGGATTACCGGGACTGGGTCCGGCGCAGCTACCTGGAATTGGTCACATCGAACCACCACTCTGTTCAAGCCCTTTCATGGAGAAAATTGTACCTGAGCCGAGCCAAACTGAAAGCTTCCAGCAGAACCTCTGCTCTGCTCTCTGGATTTGCGATGGTATGTGTACTTTGTAGCAACGCTTTCTGGATCATGAAGGTTTTGGTTCTGTAAAATCATCTATTAATCAGTGTTTTCCTCCTGCGAGGAAGCAGGACATACTGTTGTTTCCTGAAGAGGCAGAAGGCATCTGCCTGGGGCTTTCTGCTTGGCTGCTGCTGAAAAGTTTGAGGCTGGCTCTCTCAAGGCAGCACAGATACATGAGCTGCCTAACAGTCAACCCACACACGCCCAAGTCAGCCCTTCAAAAATACTAATCCCCTACCTGCACATGATCCCATGTGTTCCACCAGTGTTGCCAAACAATACAAGACCTGGGCTCTCCTTTGGCCCCAAGGCCAGTCATCGCTGGCTGCCTTCGCATGAGGTTGCACTCAGGCATGGAGCTCCTCCGGGCCCCTGCGGTTGCTGTGGTCCTGAACGTTATCTTAATTTCTGTATGTGTTTTCTCAGGTCACGGTGTCTAAAATAAGGTGGAGGTTGGGTCACAGTCTGCCAGAGCGAAGTTTGCATAGCGTGATCAGGGAGATCGTGTTATATGCTGAGGTGTGAGAAAAGGCCCTGCAGCCTCGGACCTGGTGTCAGAGGACTCTGTAGCCTGAAGGGAGCCAAACCTGGTATATTTTTGTCAGTGCTGCCTATTGGGAATAATCCCTGGTACTTGCTTTCCTCTGTGCAGCACTTGGGTCTTATCTGGAAGCTACCTGCATAGGTCAAAACCATGTCAGGGAGCGAGCAAATAAACAAGATGGAGACAGTCAGCAGTCCAGTGCTCAGACCTGTCCGAGCCGTGATGTGAGCAAAACACAGCTGCGCTGTGGTGGTGTGAGCCTCTTCATCTCCCCTGCGGTTCTTGCTTATTGAGAGTGAGAACTGAAACCTGTTTGGGAGAGGTTTTCTGCTCAGGAAATGGGCAGGTCTGGTTGTTCCTAAGGTCTGTCAGCTGAATGCAGAGAGGCAGAGGGCAGCGCCTGGGTGAGCAGGACGTGATGTGAAGATGTTGCATTCTGCAGCTCAGGAGCAGGGGGGGAAGACAGATCTCGGGAACTTTCTGGATAGCTTTCCTTGTTGTATTTTTGCTTCTTCAGCTGCTTTTTCTTTCCCCAATCCCCCAGAACATGAATCATCTGTAACATTACAACAGTCTGTTTGGGATGACAAAGTTGGTCACCAAAAGTGAAGTTGGAAAAATGCGAGCGGGGAGTTAAGTGGGAGCAGGCTGCAGGGGAGAGAAGGTGCTTGGTTGCTTTGCAATTCCTCTCTGCTCACTGACTGCGTGCATGCGATGCTTGTAAAAACTTTTCATGCAGCATATGTTTATTTGTAACCAAGATTGCATGCTGAAATGGCAGAAGGTACCTCCTTATTTTGAGAAAGTTGAGTGCTCTCCTGTAGATTTATTTCACTCAGAAGCTTTCTTACTTTAAAAAGCAGCTCATGTGCTTGCCCTTCGTACCTCTGGGTTGAGTTCTGCATTAGTCATTTGTGACTGTTCTCTTTAATATGATTATTAAATTTACATTTTGTGGTGTTGTGAACTCTTGCTCTATCTAGGCAGTGTGGTTTCACAAGCAGGTGCCTGTGCTGGGGTGTGCTGCCACTGGCATCATGGGGCTCGGGGGACTTGAAGCCCACCCACGCTGTGGGGCTGAACCACCTATATGAAAACAAAGCATGCCTTCTCAAGTCGAGCCACAGAAAGTTGCTGAAAGCCCTTGGCAAACACACAAAATTAACCATTTGACTTCTATTCTCTTTAAACTGTTTAAAATGCAAGTCAAATAAACACATAGGTATAAGTAGTGTTAATTATAATCACCAGCTTAATATAATAAGTACACCTGAAATCAGTAATTGTCAGAAATAAAAATTTTTGCCATATGGAATTTTCTTTATTAACAAGCTTTTTCCCAGGTGATCGTACTGGACCTTCCAGTGAAAGCTGAGGTATCTATTCCTACCAGGCTATTTCTGAGCTGGTAAATTGGCATGCAGGTATTTGGTACATGGATATTTACTGTCTAATAAGAGATCTATTTGGCTATTGATGAAAGTAGAGAAGCTATTTAGAGTTAGTTTCCCTGAAGCCCTGTGTGCTTTTAACTATGTAAACAAATGTCATACAGGGCTTGGCTATTGCTTTATTTACTTCCCTGTCAGTGTGTTTGATTCAAGCCAGTTCCGTACTGGCTGAAAATTATTACGAGCTGAGGGATATTTAATCAACAGGCGGTGGCTTTGATCCAGCTCCTTCTGGACAGGCTGCAGAATAATGCGAACCTTCCTCGTTACTCAATGCTATCTCTGGTATTTCTGGCACAGTTGGGCAGATCAGGAGGACGTGGTTCCCTTCCAGTGCCTGTTTGGAGGTGGGCTATAGGGCTACTGCATGTGCCCCAGGAAGACTGCTGATGAAGGAGGTTCAGAGGGAGCTTAGAAAGCCTCCTTAATCATACTGTAATACAGTAATCATACTGCTAGTCAGTCTTCTCGATACTTGTCCAATTGCTACAGGATGTGTATTTGATTTAAAAAAAAAAAAAAATCCAGATCTACTGGAGTGATTGTTTTTAGTGGCTGCCAAGCCATCTGTGTGAATGTAATATGGTTTATATTAAGCCATTTGTCATCCTTTTGCCTGATACTATCTATCCTGGACTAAATTTCTCAAGATGAGCATCTTCTTTGTTGTGGACAATTGGGCTGTACTGATCTAAAAAAAAAAAAAACCGTAATTGCATGTAATTTAATTGCAGTTTAATTCTCAAATGTTCTGAGTACTTGGTCCTTTAGTAAACCTGTGAGCGTGGAGTTCAACAGGGTGATTCTCTAGCTTAAAATTAAGCCTATGCTGAGATACTCTGCGGCTCAGCAGAGTGCTCAGCACCTTGCAAGTCAAGCCCTTGACACCTTGGCTGCTGGGAAGAGGTTACAATAAAGAGGGCTGTTAATCACAGAAGCGTATAATAGTACCAAACGTGACATATTAATAGTTTTACAGACTAAGCAGCATATTTAATGATTTTTAAATGGGTTATGTCAGCTTGTCCTCTTTCTCTTATCCCGGTCAGAGAATGACATGACGGTCTGTACGGGGTGAAGTGAAAAGAGCTCACTCACCTTTCCAGTACTTGTTTGGGTTAAATGAACTGTTTTTCTGCCTTGCTGCCCTATCTGGATTGTTGGTGTTTTTCCCTGAAATACCTCTTACTGAGCCATCAGTCAGTGTTAAAAATTCATCACATTGCACAGCTGAAGCTAGCCCTAGGGAATAGGTTAGTCTGGGAGGAAACATCCAATTAGCTGAAAAGTGCTGCTCATGTGAAGGATAACAAGTAGAAATTGATATGTTGACATCAGCTAGGCTTTCAGCTTTAATATAAAGCTATAAATTGAACATGCAGGTACAATTCCTATTCAGCTTGCTGAATACTATGTCTCTGGGTATTACAGCACCCACTAATGAACAATATACCTGCAGCTTTCCCTGGCTCATGGGGTGTGACTGACAGTCACAGTGCTGTATAAATTCATTGTACAGAACAGTGCAGCAGAGAATTAAGTTTGATCTCCTCCTCTCAAATCAATATAGGGGCATCTGCAAAGAGAACATATGCAAGGCAATATGGCATGTGTTTTAATTAAATTGACCTTGCAATAGATGGTGAAGCCAATCCTGCATTACTATTTTATCTGCCTTACGACAAGAACTACTGTACACTGCAAACAGGAACCTTTAAAAAACAACAAAAAAGTAAAACCTACACATGTTCATAATCAGAACAAAAGTCTGGGAATGTGCAAAAACTGCCACAATATTTTTGGTGTCTCTAATATCCTAAATAGTTGATGTAGGTATAAAATCTGGACTTGTAGAGGTTGACCATTTGCTGCCCCAAACACACGTTATGTCTTGGTTGCTACTAAACTTGTTCACACTTGACTGTGTTCCTCTCATTCAGGGTGCTGATGGTTTCAGAGTAAATGCAGATAAGGCAGCAGTCATGCCAAGATAGGCGCTTGCTTCCATCCCCTTTGGTCCTTTTCAGGGTTACCCAGAGGGAGAATATGAGCATACCCCTAATCTTCCAGTGCCTGAATTATATTATTAGCGAGTAATGCCAGAGTGAATGGTGCAGATTAGTATACAGAGCCTGAAATGGCTGCTCAGTGGTGGTCTCATGCAAAGTCTGGAAAAAGTAATTGAGTCTGTTCTGCAAAAACCATCTACCCCCCAGAATAGAGCTGCTTGTTTGGATTTTGTCTTATCATGATGGTCTTGAGAGGCAGTGCCCTGAGGCAGGCATCCAAGCATCAGCTTCTCCTTTCCTTAACGCATTCGCAAGCCAGTGCAGTGCAGGAGCAGCAGGTCACCTGGGATCACCAGAGGTTTTGCCTACTGCCAGGCAAGTTAGTATCTGTGCAAATCATGAAGTGCAGCTGCAGATCCAAGCAAGCTGCTGGAGGGTTACTAGAGAGGAATGTTTGATAGTCTTGTCCACTGTTTTTGTAGCTTTTGTAGCACAAGGTTTCTGCAGTCCTTTCAGGGATGACACCACACAGAAGTACTCTTTTACTTCACAGGTAGGTTAAGTAATTTTACCAATTCTTATGCTAAAACAGATAACAGGCCTGTACTAGGACTCCAGTTCTGATCTTGGAAGAGCCCCTTGCTCTCTTGCGCTTATTGTGCTTGTTAAGCTTTATTTGATTAAAGAAAAAATAGACAACTTAGAGAATTGCTATATGAAAGCTCTTGTTTTGAGAAAACAGACTCCTATCTCAGTTGTTGAACACACCCATAAGCCAGTAGCTTTCCACTTCTGTTGAGTATATTAGTAAGTTATTAGCTCTCAAAGGAGAAGTTTGAGGATATAAATAACTTGTATCTGGGCATATTTGTAATAAAAATGAATGCACAATGTTCTCAGAATAGAAGGCAGCTACTTTAACTGCAGACTAACTTAAACTGTGAAGTAGCTTCCGTGCTTCCCATGGGGGGTAGTGAAACCTTGCTGGCTGCTGGCCAGAAGAGCTGCTTGCTTTTCCTTTTCTTTATGTGCCTGAAGTTGAAACTTCCTGCACTGCAGCTGCAAGTGGTGAGCGGAAGGAGAATGTGTGATGGGCGGGTGGGCTAGCAGGCTGTCAGCTGCCTCTGAGCTCCACTTGTTGTCTAATGAGTTCCTTCTGTTGTGTGTTTGGTTTGATGCAGTTCATATGGCTCGTGGTTGCAATAAGAGATATGTTATTTCAGAAAACTACAGCGTAGAAACGTGCACGTGAGCCTTCAGAAAGGCCAGGCTGCAGACGGCATGTACGTCTTCATGGGAAACAGGAATGATCCATCTAGGCTGCCTTTCTGAAAAGCACTTGTGTACTTGACCTTAGGTGCTCTTCCTGAATAAAGATGTTTTCCTGGATGAAAGTCTTGAAAAGAGGAAAACTAGCAGCTGTTGACAAGCTTTTTGTTCCTTTCCCCCCAGGTTGCCATGGTGGAGGTGCAGCTGGAGGTGCAGTACAAATACCCCCAGATGCTGCTGATAGCTTTCAGTGCCTGCACGACAGTGCTTGTGGCGGTTCATCTCTTTGCCCTTCTCATCAGCACCTGCATTCTGCCTAACGTGGAAGCAGTGAGCAACATCCACAACCTGAACTCCATCAGTGAGTCCCCACATGAGCGCATGCATCCCTACATTGAGCTGGCATGGGGCTTCTCCACCGTCTTGGGGATCCTCCTTTTCCTTGCGGAAGTCGTGCTTCTGTGCTGGATAAAATTTCTGCCTGTGGGCTCCATCCTGAAAAATGAGACCACCAACGTTGAGAAGCCCAGCGGCCATGCGGGTTGGCAGTCAGCACTGGTCTCCACCATCATCATGGTCCCAGTGGGTCTGATTTTTGTCGTCTTCACCATTCACTTCTACCGCTCTTTGGTGCGGCACAAAACGGAGCGCCACAACCGAGAGATCGAAGAGCTTCACAAACTGAAAGTGCAGTTAGACGGGCATGACAGAGGCATGCAGGTAGTGTGACAGAGAGGCAGAGGCTGCTTCCAGCAAATCCGCTCAGCTAAGGCTAAGAGCAAATATCTGTTTTGCTAGTTGGTGAGATGCACCAGTGATGGATTGTCTTGGGGCTTAAACATGTAAACGCTAATTGCCTGCCATATGTAGCTGTGGGTTCTAGTGCTGCTTCAGATGCTGGGGTCTCTGGCCTGTTTCTGGTCCTACACACTTGCATACTTAAGTCGACACTGCCATGGAGTTCAAGGTCAAAGCTTTATCTACCTTAACATTGCTTCAGGTAGCCAAAAATCTGTATTTTTTACAAATGCAATATTCTGTTGCCAAAAGTAAAACTGCATCAGCTGTCCAAAAAGCCAGTGTGTGTGTAGGACCTGTCTTATGTGTCAGAACTCCCTGGCTGTCAGTGCAGCAGCAATTAACCTGCAGCTTGTTTCTAGAGCTGAGCTGGTTAATGAGGGTATCTGCAGCTGACTTGAGGACATCCAGGAAAGCACTTCAGAAACTGTGAGTGTTGATCACCTTTGTTCCAAAGCAAGTGTTCCATAAATACATAACCAGAAAGAAATCAGCCTTAGCTTTTATGTTCTTTTCTTGCTATTGCTTACTATATTTTTACAAGTGGGGAGGTAGATTTTCAAATTGGAGGACACTGCTGAAGAAAGTATGACAGAACTTCCCAGCATCTGTCACTTTAGATTGAATGAATGCCAAGATCATGTGTTTTTTCCCAATAAGAGGCAAGAGTGCCCAGGGAAGGTTTACAGGTGTTTTAGTTTTAACAAGGACATTCTTAAAACAGAACAGTGACAGGGAATTTAATGAGACAAAGCTTTGAAGGACTAGAAAAGCAAGTTTCAAGGAGGTAAGGAGTGACAGCATATAGCATATTGTAGAAATCTGTCGCTATGTCATCTTCATTTATGTATTGTCGCAATGTCTTTGCCTCGTTTGCTGGAGAGAACAAGCCCCAGTCCTGCGTATTTCATCAGTTGTTTGGGTTTTTTTGTCAGCTGTAGCATGTCTGTCAAAAACGAACACTTCCTTCTCCCTCCACCAAAGCAGGCAACTCCTCTGGTGGAACCTGGAGCTGTACTGGCAAGTCTGACGGAGCTGGATCCGGCAGGAGAACTGTGTGCCATTAAAGAGCTATCATGTTTCATTTGAGCGGACTTTGGTTTTTTCAGCAGCAGAGAAAATGACACTGCACATCTGTATTGCTTAGCAAGGGAAGTCTGTAAATTCTATAGCATCCTTTTGGGTGAAAACTTCTGTAAAACTGATTTTATGATTTATGGTAACTTTGTGGAGGGAAAAGTGTGTTCTGCAATCATCGGCTCTTTTAAGGGAAAGTAAGGCTTTCTGCCACACAGGGCTGAAAGAAACATAAGCACATTTTCTTGGCCCTGATCCTGTGCCGATTTCCTGCTCTGCACTTGAACATTGCAATTTCAGAGTCTCCCAGGCCTTACAGGTTTCTAAAATCATTAAGGATGTTTGTAATGTTCTATTTAATCCTGGTCCCTTATTCCAATGGGATTTGAGAAATCTAATGGCAGAGTATTACATGTCAGCTTCCCAAAATGGGGAGTAATCGCAAATCCCAGCGCATCAGGGTGAGACTGTCCCTGTATTCCTCTCTGGCAAGGGCCTTGGGAACCCAACTCTCATCTCTCTTGTTTACAGACGAGTTTGAGCGTTGCTGAACAAGTTGCTTAGCTCTGTGTCTGTGGCTTTCATCTGTTGTTCTTGCCGCAGTTGGCATGTACTGTATTGGCTGATGTGCAGCAAAGAAAATGGTCTTTGTGTGCTACATGACTAGCCTGTACTTATGCACATAAGCAAGAAATAAGGAGTGTCCTCCAGGAAGTGGGTGGTCGTGAAATTCGTATGATCTCCCCAGGAGCCTGCCCTCTCTCCCTCCTCTTTTCACCACAGTAAAAATTAAAGGTTTATACAACAAAATCAGAGTTGAGTTTTCTGCCAAGTATTACACACATAGGCTCTTCTACCAACAAAATTTCTATTGTGAGGCCAGAGCCAGCCCAGGTAAGATGAAACTCTCATCTGTACGTTGCAGTCTCCTTTAACATCAGTAATAATAGGACTTTATGTGCTGGGGAGCTCAGGAGGTTGAGAAAAGTATTGAGCCATTTTTGTAATAAAAAAAAAAAAATCAAGTTTCATGGTGTGCATACAGTGCTATGAAAGCAATGCAGCTCATTTGGAAACAGCCAAATCGTTCATTTAATTCTTTGCAAATGTAATAAACTTCAGCAAATGGAGAAATGCAGCAGAAACTGTACTTTGATTCTGTAGAATAACTTGGTGAGGCTTTGGTGGGATTGGATTCAAGATAAGTCTCACGGCAGCGGATCAGTGACTGGAGTGGGATTGCCTTAGTCTAGCAGGGAGCCTGAGGTACGGTTTGAGATGGTGTCCCAAGGGTGAATGCACTTAAACCAGAATAATAATGTGCTTTCCCATCTCTGCTCGCAGCTTTGTTTCTTGTGTCTCTCTGGGCACTGAGTTCTCCCTTCTATGAGAAGCCCATGGGAGTATTTTTGCTCTTTGACTCTGGTGTCTGGGATCTCCCTAGGTTACCTGTCACCTTCGTGCTCTAACTCGTCTTTCCCAACAATAGCATTTGCTTTTCTTGCTCCTGTCTCTCTTCCTCCAACTTGTTTACGTTTTCACTGCTGTTGGGTCCAGACTTGTGTTGCGGAAAGATTGCCTATGGTATCAGCCGTAGTAGTTCATCCGTAAAAGAGTAGGGACATTGTGCTTGTCCAGATGGGTGTTTCTGTGCTACAGTGCCAGAAAATCTTCCTTGCTTCTGCTGCTGCCCCCGTGGCTGTCAGCAGGGTTCCCATCAGTCAAGTGTGGAGATGCCTGCCTTTCCACACCATCGCTGGTGTCCCAGCGGGGCTGGCAGCACGCTGTGTCACGTCCGGGTTTGCCTGCTGGTGCCTGGCCACATCTGTCGTGTGCTGTCACCTCTCTGTCATTCCTGGGGTGTCTGTCATTCCTGGGATCTCCTGAGTTCTGTGTGGCTCATTCCTGTGGTGCCTACAGAGCGATGCTTCTCCCAAGAGTCCTACCCTCGGGCTGGGACGTGTGTCAAGGGTCTCCCCTGACTTGTGTGTTAGCTTGCATGTAAGCTAACAGGTACCAGACTTGGGCCCTTGGGTGCTGTAGTTTGGGATGGCTGTTGCCCTAATTCTCAGCTCCCTTGGGCTGTGACTCTCTGGACCAGTTCTAGCCCTGTTTGGGCCATTTCTCCAATTTCTGTAGTGGGGCTTCCCTTGGCTTACTGCAGGGCAGAGCCGTGATCTCACTCGAGAGTCCTGAGTCCTCTTTCAGATTCTTTTTTAGACAGTTTTTGCCCGGCAGAAAAATGCCTCTGCAGGCTCCAGCGCTGGAAAGTGGTCCAAGACTCTTCCTAAAGCGGGGAAGGACCTTTTGAGGACAGGGGTACGGCTCTGCTTCATACTGTTCCTGGGCACCTGCCTTGGTTTAGAAGATGACTCCTCTCTCTCCTTGCCTCATTAGCAGAAGTCAAGACTGGGCACGAATACGAGCCAGAGGGAGCTGTTGGAGCTGGAGCAGTATCAGGTTCTCCCTTTGCTGTGGTTAGCGGCAGCTCTTACTCCGCAAGCTCCCTATTTTTAATGTTGCCCTGGGGCAGGCCTGGCTCTGGTAGCTGCTGTCCCGTTGTGTTGGTGGATATGTGACTCTTGGGGAGGCTTTATGACCAGGGAAGATGGAGCCGATGTTGGATTTGACAGTCTGGGCCTGACCCACGTGACGGGTGAAAGCGATACTCTGCGAGAGCCTCGGGTGGAGCGTGCTCTGCAGTAAGCGCTCAAATATGTGGGAGTGTTTATAGAGAGCTGGTGGGGTGGGTGCAGCTGCGGAGTGAACGTCCTTCAGTTCCCTGGTGCTGGGACTTGGGGACGGGCAGTCCCCGCTTCCCATGGGGACAGCCGCGCTGGGCTCGGAGATGGAGGTGCAGGATGCCCAGCCAGCTGCGGGACTGGTTGCTCGCACTTCACATTCTCCTCTTGCCTTTCCGTGGCTTAACGTGGGATCTCATAATGCCCTTTCTCTTCTTTCCCTGCCTTAAACAAACAAAAGGCTTCTGTAGCTTTGTTATCTGCTAAATCTTGTTGCATCTACTTTTAAGATGGCTTCCTCAATGCCCACCCTCAGATTCAGATCCCAGCACAACGGGGCCAGCCCAGCGTGGCTATTTTCTGATTAACTCCTCGCAGGCTGTCGCCTCTGTACCCATTTCAAACCAAGCGGTTTCAGTAATTACTGACTGGCTGAATTTGGAAAGCTTTCCCGTGAATACCCGTGTGTACAACTGGGAGGTTGCCCTCTGCCGAGGGTTGTAACAACGATGAGTGCTAAGTGCTAGGAGGAAAAAAAAGTATCTCTGTGTTTTAGCTTTGCCTATTCTTGTTTTATCTTTGCATGAACAATATTTAATGTAGAACAACGTTATCTGAGTTATTGTCCAGCTGTGTGAGAGAAACTGGATAAATTTGCTAAGTTTTACGCTTCTTGCTGATTTCAGACTGATTCTTTGAAAGGCATCTCAAGTCCTCCAGCATCCTCTATGGGTTAACTTGGGTTTTGCCTTTTTTTTTTTTTTTTTTTTTTTTTAGAGCTTGGTCAGATATTATCCTTCTTTCAAAATACACAACTAGATAACAATTAGATGTGCTTCCTTTTAATGAGGGCCTGGTTCTTGGTATGTGTTTTATAAATGCTAACCTTGGTTAAGAAGATAAACAGCTGTGAAAGGAACTCCTATAACATGAAGACCATTAAAGTTTGTCTTAAATCAATAATACTAGCATAGTGGCCAAAATTACTTTTAAGAGCTAATTAATTAAGATTAAAACCTCTATATACTTTTCTTAGATTTCTGTGATATTTGACAATCCAAATAAATTGTAAATGTTCTGCAGCACTGCGATTCTGGCTTTTAGGAGAGAATGTACATAAAGTTTTATAAAGCAATACAGAACCAGTGGGTATGTAATTGCATTTTGATCTAAGATGATGCCCAAGAGGCTGTTTAACAGCTGAAAAATGTCAAAAGATAGACATAGCAATGACTGTGGAGTGACTAGATTAAGTTTTGGACTTCAAAAACATCTAGACAAAGCCCTCAATTTTTGGCTCAGAATATAATTATTTGCATTTTTTAAAATTTAAGATATCAACTAGGAAGAGCTGGAATTTTCTGGCAAGAACGGCAGCTTCCCGTATAGTTTGATCGAGGCAGAAAAATTCAGCTAATAAATGTAGAGCACAAAATGAACTAATATTGTTTTATCTTGTTATTGTGGCACTCTGATTCATCGGAAGCCATCATCTGCTTTCACTGCAAAGAGAATGAAACAGCAGGTACGCGCACAGAAAATATTTTAACAGGCTGAGAGCACAATATAAATCTAAAAGGGAGCATTGGAAGTAAGGGCCAAATATTAATGGAAATGCTTGACTGCTGCAGTTTGCTGAGCAAAGAGCAGGTTGCAGGAGAGGCTCAGTACTGAAAGGGTGATGAGGATATGGGCTCAACGCTTGCTTTATCTATGAAAGCCTGCCCTGGGTTTCCTCCCATAGCGTGGCTTTGTGCTGAGCTCCAGCAGGCTGCCAGCTGTGTCCTCCTGCTTGGCCAAATGTCCTCTGCTCCGATGGCAGCTCCAGGCGCCGGCCTGGGGACATCACACTCTCTACAGCTGCTGAGCCCCGTGGACACCAGTGGCGCAGTGCTGATCACACCAGTCTGCTGGAAGAAGGTTAGGAACCACTATTTTGAGAGCACAAGGCCCTGGTTTTGGGAGTGAGCTGGAGAAGTTCAATACTTGAATACTGTGTTCAGTTTTGGGCCCCTCAGGACAAGAAGGACATTGAGGTGCTGGAGCGTGTCCAGAGAAGGGCAATGGAGCTGGGGAAGGGTCTGGAGAACAAGTGTGATGGGGAGCGGCTGAGGGAGCTGGGGGGGTTTAGCCTGGAGAAGAGGAGGCTGAGGGGAGACCTTATCGCTCTCTACAACTGCCTGAAAGGAGGTTGTGGTGAGGTGGGGGTTGGTCTCTTCTCCCAAGTAATGACTGACAGGATGAGAAGAAATGGCCTCAAGCTGCACCAGGAGAGGTTTGGATTGGATATTAGGAAAAATGTCTTCGATGAAAGAGTGGTCAGGCACTGGAACAGGCTGCCCAGAGAGGTGGTGGAGTCACCATCCCTGGGGGTGTTCAAAAAATGTGTAGATGTGGCACTTGGGGACATGGTTTATAAGGCATGGTGGTGTTGGATTGACAGGTGGACTAGATGATTCTAGAGGCCTTTTCCAACCTTAATGATTCTATGATTCTAAGTTGCAGCATACGAGAAATTTCCCGGGATAACGCTTGCTGTGAGCAAGGGTGGCCTGTCTGTTGCTTGTTGGCTGGCTGCATTTGCAGTGACGGGTTTCCATCAGAGAGGGCATGCTGTGACTGCTGAAACCGCTGCTGGTATGCATAGGTGATGCTTGGCAGTCAGTCTGGATGGAGGTTTGGGGTTTCGGGCTCCCCGTTGGAGCCCAGCTCGCGAGTCCCTGTTGGGAATGCCACATACATGTCCACAACTGTTTAAATACTGAGCTAAACTGAAACTGGTTCACTGCAGCCATAGAAGACTGTAGTTGTATCTGTTAGCTTAAACTGATAAAAAAGTACGCTGATTCACCCAACTGATTTCTAGTAACTATTTTGTTGGTTGAAGAGCTCCCGCCCCCGCAGTGCCTGAAGCGGAGGGCAGTGTCTATGGCACGCATGTGTTGCTATACAGTAAAACCTGTGCATTGTGCCAAGGAAGTACTTCTAGGGCAGAATACAGCTGTATTCTGTATAAATGTGTCCCCTTTCCTTACCAGCTAAAACCAGGCAGCATTGCAAAGTGTTGTTTTACGGCTGCAGGTGTGCCTGTGCTGACTGGTTTTGATGGCACAACTGTGTTTATTAAAGGATCACACTTCTTCCACGGCATAACTTCATTTTCAAGAGCACAGAAGTTTGTTCAGAGCAGACAGATGGCCTCAAATCAGCTTCTGCTACAAATGACTCCTTGAATCTTAGGTAGAAGGCATGATTCAAACCTGACTGCTGGAGGTGCCAAGAAAAAAAATGATAGCCGCCAGTGTTACAGTCTGTTGCCCAGCTTATTCCCAAAATCAGACCCTTGCCACTGAGAGTTGACAGCGGGGTTCAGAGATGACAAACGATCAGAAAATAGCACAGTCTGTGCAAGTCTTTGGTCTGAACTCTGTCCAAGCTGTCTCTGCAGAGGAGTCAGCATCGGCCCTCTGTAAATGCTGCTCTTTGATATAGGTCACACACGGTATTTATGATTAATCCTCACTGTCAGAGCATGAATCTTCAGCAAAGGATAATTACTTTAATTAGTTCTCAGTGTGTTGTACTATCTGTGGAGAGACGTTTGCTTACCCTCCTCCCCTGGAGAGCTGATCTCTAAAGGACCTATCTGAAGGGGGTGAGAGGATAGTTGTGTCCCTGCGGCACAGTGCAAGGCTAAAAGCAGTATGACAGAACCAAGTACGGGCCAGGAAAGGTTAAAATCTGCTGCAGGGCTTAGGCTGAACCTCTGCCAAGGGCTGTCTGATACTCAGCTCAGCTTAATGATTCTAAGTTTCTTTCTTGGTTTAATTTAAGTATTTAAGAACTGGCTATTTGCTTTTTGCATTCTGTTACAATACAGCTAATGAATACAACAGCTCATATCTGACTGTAGCCTAAAAGCTCCCACTGCCCAGGAGAGCCTTCGAAGAAACAAGCAGCCCACCCCTTCCTTGCACTCTCTTATTTCTCTTTGTTAAATTTCCATTTGATTGAGCTTCTCTCTGTACACACCTCGTTCCTTATGCACACGTCAGAAATAAAGCAAGTTACACGAATTTTGTACTTTATTTTTCACATTTCCTAACAAAATGCAATTCCGGCTTCCTCTTGCTGATCACACTGGTCTTCCTTGAAATGAAAGAGCTATTTCTAGCAGTTCTTTACCCAGTTCCTCATGCCTTCCTCCAGCGCTGAACTCTGCAGACAGCTCCCTGAACGTGACACAGATTCGGCGATGCTCTATATGCTTGCGGTAAATCGCGTGTTTCCACTTGTACCGTGCGTCACCGTACAGCACGACCAGAGACCTTTGGGGTAAGTGAATGGCAACAGTCACCTCTTTACTTGGAACAAGCCTTGGGGACAAAATGCTGTTGATTCCCTCTTCACCTGAATATTTGCACGCTGACGTCTGTGTAAAAGATCCAGGGGGACTTAATTCCCCATTTTCTTTACTGAAAGCGGGAAATAATTGGATACTGTCCTCTGAATCACAAGACATGGATAGCACAGTTTTTGAGAGCAAGTTTAAGCTAACCAGACGCTCTCCCCAAAGCCACCAGTCATCAAAATGCGGGTCGATGGCAGAACCTCTTTCTGGCATGTAGTCCAGATTACATTGTTCAACAGGTACGAAACCGCCTAGTACGGAGCAGGCCTTCATTTGTGCCACAATATTTTTACTAAAACTTGGCAAACCGGTAAAGCTGCCAGCTTTCAGCCTTTGTTTCTTGAAGTTCACTTTGGGTCCATAGTCCTGTTGGAAAAGAAGAAGGGGGGAAGAAAAACCTAGTGTTAGGGAAAGATCTAGGACAAGTCTTTCTGGAGAGGCTGTGATGCCAACAGGGCTCACGGTCAAGACTTTTGAGTTCTCTTGCCCTCTATTCCAGTGACCTGGATACCAGGTTGCAAAAGGACTCAGCAAATCTACATTAATCTCTCTGGCATTAGATTTCTCACCTGTAAAGTAAAAACAAACCAAAACACCCACTTCTTTCACCGGGAGATTGTGTGGACTTTAATGCCTGAACATGTACCATCAAATACTGTTTGTTTTAATTTTCACGTATTTTTGCAAGATGTTGAGTTTAATGACAAGTAATTCCTGGAATTGATTTCAGGAAAAGCTTTCAAAGGAAAACATCTGATGAAACGTCTAGATGTTCTGTGTTTTAATTGAAAATGGCTTTCCTTTTCCAGAGGGATCTAAGAACAAATGTGCTTCTAAAGTCAAACCTGTTTCTTTCGGCCTGACTGTGATGGTTTCCAGTCATCTCGATCCATCAGTTCAACTATCTCAGATTCTTCATCTTCGCTAATGAACTCCTCCATCAGAAACACCCCTGGAAACGGAAATGCCCAGCCAGCAAATTCCAAGTGCTCGTTTCCTTTAGCTAGGCCTGTTGCTGGACAGTAAGTGAAATTATCTTCTCCCTGTGGAAATAACAACAGAGAAGAAAAGAGTGTGTGGGGGGAAACTTATCAAGATAAGGTATTTCCATGATTTACCCCTGCAGCCTTGATGCTGCAGCACGAAAACTGTCTGTACAGGATTCTTGTAGACATGAGAAGTTTTATAGCTGCTTTTAGGGAACAACTCTTCCCTGCTTTTTTTTACAGCTCCAGCATCACTGTGCTGCTTGCTTGAAGCCGCTTTTCTTTCCTAGTAACATCTTTATCCTGCAAAGACGGGAAGACAAGATGATCCTCGGTGCCAAATGTATAAGGAGATTAATGGTTGGTGTTCCTCCGGCCGGCTGTAGAGATACAGTTTGTCATATCAATAAATGTTGAATGAGGAAAGTTGATAAAAATCACCCAGGCCAGAAGGCTAAGCTGCAGTGAACCTGGCTTGTCTTAATGTATGAAACCCAGGTAAGGTCTGGCTTGCCCTTCGGGCTTGCTGTGCGCCTCTGGAACCTCAGTCAGGCGAAGCCACATGGGCTCTTTTCACAAACTCCCCAGGGAGGCCCCCGGGCCCGGCCTTGGGGGGCTCGGCTTTGCCGCGGGCTGGGGGCCCAGCGCCGCCACCACGGGCCCCGCAGCCCCCCCCGGGCAGCCGGGGCCCCCTCCCCAGCGTGGGGGGGGTGGGGCGGGGGGTCCTCGCAGCCCCCCCGGGCGCTGAGCCCCCGGCCCCCTCCCGCCCCGCCCCGAGGGGAACACGGCAGGCGCCCCCCGCCCCCCCGGCCCCGCCCTCCCGCCGGCCCCGCCCCGCCGCCCCCTCCCCGGTACCTGCGGGGGCGGAGCGGCCTGCGCGGGCCCCTCGCAGAGCAGGCAGGAGCGGATCCCCTTGCAGCCGCAGCGCGGCCCTTCGCCGCCGCCGCCCGCCGCCTCCATCCCCGCCGGCTGCGCTGAGGATACGGCCGCCCCCCCCTCCTCCTCCTCCTCCTCCTCCTCCCTCCCCTCCTCTTCCCTTCCCGCCGCCGTCGCTTCCAGGTGAGGGGAGCGGGGAGGGGGCCGGGGCGCCGGCGGGGCGGCACACGCACACCCGGGCTCGGGGCGGTGCACACGCACACCCGGGCTCGGCCCAGGCCGCGCAGCCGGTCGCGCGGGGGGGGTGGGGGTGGGGGTGGGGGTGGAGGTGGGGGTGGGGGGAAGCACGGACTCGCTCTCCCAGCAGCCCCCGCGGCGCCGAGCAGCGGAGCGGGGCCCGGCCGCGCCGCGGGGGCTGCTGGGAGTTGTAGTCCCGCCACCCAGCGCGCACCCCGCACCCCCCGTGGGGGGCGCCTCAGGCCGCGGCCGCGCCGGCCCCTCACCGCGGCCTCCGGGCTCGGGGCGGCGTGAGGCGGCGATCGCGGCTCGCGGCCGCCTCGGCGCGAAGCCCAGCGCCGCCGTCCCTCCGTGCCCGCGGGCGGTGCCGCGGCCTGTGCAGCAGCCGGCGCCCCGCGGCCCGGGCACGGCCCCGGGGCTGCCGCCGCCGCCGGAGGGGCCGGCGGGGCCGCCTCGCAGCCCGGAGGCCGCCCGCGGGTGGGCTGACAGGCCGGTGGCATCGGTGTCACCCCCGGCGTGGCGCTGGGAGCGCCGCGGGCCTCGTGCGGCGCCCGGCTCCCCGCGGTCGAGGCGAGGCGGTGGTCCAGCGGGCCTGGGCGAGTTGAAACTAAACTCGTTTTAATCTCCGCTGCGTTAGTCTGGCCTGAATCGGCGCCCTGCTGTAGCAGGACCGCCGGCGCCGGGAGGTGCTGCTGCGGGGCAGGAGGAGGGCCGGTGGGCGCTGGTTCCCAGTTAGGCTGGGTTGCGGGGCTCGCCAGGCCCCGGGGCGGTCGAGCGTGCCTTCTGCGGTGTCACCCGCCGGGCCGTGCTATGTCGTGGTCCTCCCTGCAGCCCCCGTGGCGTCACGGGTGGCACGGCCGTGTCTGCGGTGACGGTGTGCTCAAAAAGAGGGTGACGGCAACATCCACAGTCGTCGGCATCAAATTTTTCTTCTAGATGCTAGAGCTTGGGGGGGTTTGTTAGGTTCAGCAGGTAAGGGCCTGACCCTGTGGTTTGGCTTTCAATGACAGCTCTATCGCTCGAAGGATCAATTCCTGAACAGCTGTTCAAACTGCTTTGCAGGCTCCGTGCTCTTTACGCTGGTATAAAACACTCCATACGTGAAGGAGCGTCCTTACAGGTGTTCACAAAGCAATGCCTCGTTGCTCATCAAACCCAATGGTCCAGGTGCTGTAGGCATGTTATGGTGCTGAAGTCAAGCCTAAGGACAGCCTAGTGCCTCGTGTGTTCCTCGTGATTTACTGGAGTGGTGTTTAGGCAGCGATGAGACTAACACAAAAAGACAGTAGCGAGCCTGGCTTCAGAGCTCTTTTCTCTTTTCTTTCCCTCTCTTGGAATCTGTGTCAGAAAGAGTGGTAAGCCACGAACCAGTAATTTCAGGAAGCTACTTTGGCCCCATCAGTGTTATTATTCTAAATATCAGTGTATCCGTGTGTGCGTGTGTACTATCCTATCCACAACGATGCATGAAGACATCTGTTAATTACCAATAACGTACAGAATGCTGTTGATCTTTTTTCCTTGGTGAGGAAACGATGTTTTTGATTGGTGGGTATTTATATTTCTGGTAATTAATTCAGTTTTCCAAAATTTTAGGGAATTTAGAAGTTGTCAGCCAAGACTCTATCCTATCTGGTCAGGCCAGTGAGCGCACTCTGTCATTTCCTTGAGAGGAAGACATTCACAACAGGTGTATTTATTCTCACTGTTGCTGTTTATTTGAAAGTGTGTTGGAGTTCTTGGAGCAGAGCCCTGTTGCTCAAGAGAGGTACAAACAGGTAACTGTGAGACTGTCCTAGTCCCAAGCGCCGTCACACCGTGGACAGCCTTCATCTACAGCAAGTCTGTTGCTTTAATAGCCAAGGGAGGTATTGCTGTTGTTTTGGAGACAGGTTGGGTTAGTGTGTTGGGAGTGTGTGCCCAGCATAATCACAGTCTCTGGTATTTTCATTTCAACCGTGTAAAAAAGGCGACTTCAAACATAGTGGCAGAATCAGGAGCTAACCTTGTAACCTTTTTTTTTTTCCCCCTTTTGGAGTCAGTTAAAGGGACTTCCCCTTACTCCTGTTTGTTTTACCAGGAAAGTTACAAGAAGACATCTTACAGCTGACTGATTAGTGATTCCAGCAGAGGGGTGGAGATTAAAAATGTCAAAAATTACTACAGAACTTCTTTTGGAAAGAGCGGTTCCAAGATCTACGAGGCTGCGAAAGATTGAGACGCTGAAGTAAGTGCAGACGGGCCCGTGGAAAATTCCAGCTGAATTCAGCTTGGGCAATCCCTTTTTTGTCTTTCTTCCCCTAAGCATTTTTACTGAAAAAAGAGAGACTGTTACAAAGCACAGAACGGGAGATGGCATTCTCGATGCAGGGTCAGTGAGTGCTAGCAGAACTGCATTCGCTAGATAGGTTATCAGCAGTTACCACCTCTTTTCACCGTTTATGTTGTATATATGCTGCCACCTTCTTTCTGTGAAACTGCTTAAGGCTGGATCGTGATTTCCTAGCCCTAAGATATACTCTCTACCTACCCCCAAAACATTTTTGTCTTTGCTAGTAATTGCTTATTGCGAATAAGAGAATCTCTTCTGGCCTGGATTTTAGAGGGTTTTAAAAATATTTTTGGTATTATTTCCCCTTTCTTTTCGTCTCCCTCCATCGCTTTCTATCTCCTCTAAATCCAATTATGTTAGTACCTCAAACATTGCAGAGAGGGAGAATAAACTCTGACACACTTAGAAACCACTAAAAACAGTTTTGTTGCTCAGATCCTTAACAGAGGTCATTGAAAATGTGTGTCTTTCCAAACGTTTAATACAGTGGAATTTTGCTATTCCAGAACTGGTCAATCTGAGTGACTCAGCTAGCCAGTTTCTGGCTGGCGCCTTTGTTGTTTTTGTTGCTGATGTAAGAGTTCTGGGTTTCATATGTACCCTTCAAAGTTATTTATTTTAGTTTCTCTTGTGCTAAACTAATTGTTTTTAGAGAGAAACTCAAAAGTTTATCTGAAGAGTATAGGCTGTAGTAATCTGGATAACAAAATGATGTTGAGATGTTTGAAGTGTAGGGAATTTCTAGAGCGTGGCTTTTTCCATGCAGCTTCATACCATGATTTTGAAAGGTTATATTTCAGAAAGTCCATTTGGAGAACACCATGTTGAGGTTCTCCCCAAAATGACACAGTAGTCACGCTCAGCTTTGCAGCTAGCTGAATTCTCTTCAACCTTTCTTACATGCTTTGACTGGCTGGTTAGGCTTCTGAGACGACAAGTGAAGGAGAAGTGGTCTTGCTTCCTAAGTTTATTTACCTTGTTTATTCACACTTCATTTATATTTAGAAGGCCTTTTTTTACTAATCATTAGAGATGGAGATTCTGTTTGTTTAAGGAACTCAGGCTTGTGTCCTCAAGAGGTGTTGGCTGCCGGGACTAGAAGCTCACTTTGGAGCTCAACTAAATGATCTAATCCAAATGACCCTTCTTAAAATATGCAGTTTTCACTTTCTTACGGAGAAAGCGTATTTTTTTCCCCTCAAAAATATTGTACCACTTCTTGTTTCAGGACAGAATGGTTCTATTTTGGTGGCAGCCTTGGGATTTTGTTAGGTAGATTTCCATATTTGCCGCTGGAAGTTTCTGCAGCAAAATTCACAGTAAAAGAAATGCAAAAATGACTTTTTGGTGAAGTTAGTTCTTTGAAAACAGCCAAATGACTTGGGGACCTACTCTGTACTTGGCCTGAACTTAAATTCTAAGGTGGAGAGGAAAAGTTTTGAGCTGGTTCAGCAAACTGATCCAATTTGCTGCATCGTTGTGTGAGTGCAAGCATCAGCATGATGTGAGGGGGGGGACAGGACTAGCCTTTTGGAATCCCTGTAGTCTTATATTGCTTAAACCAGTTGTGAGATGAGTGAAATAACAAATCTAGTGCATTCTATGGATAGGGTAGACTGATGGTGAGTGAATAAGTGTCTTGTATTGCCACAGCTTGTTTTGTGGAATTTACATTGCAAAGGAGTGAAATACCAAAATTCTTAGAGGTGTAGTAATTTTTCCTATGAACAAGAACTTTTCCAGTGACTCGCTGCTCACGGCCAGCTCTGTTACCCGTAGGAGGTTTATCTGAATTGCAGGTTAATTGTACTGCAAATACTTTGGTAGACTTTGAGTCTCTGATGGTGTCTGTTAGCTCAGACACAGCATCTTTTCCACGTATGTGTACTTGCAGTCCAGAATGCTGCAGACAAGAAAAAGCAGGTTTGGTCAGATGTACCCAGTGAATCGTGCTAGACTGAGCGGTGCCACCAGGTGGGACCTTGCATCCTGTGAAAGTCAGCACTTGTTTTTCCAATGAACTGCAGATAGTTCATGTTCCCTTTTGTTTTCAGCCTGTCCAAGCTGCAGTTGAAGACTGGAGACTTAGACCCACGTTTGTTTTCCCGTCTGAGGCATCTGCAGAAACTAGATCTCTCTGATAATTTACTGGACAAATTTCCCAACAGTCTAACCCTGCCTGATCTGCGTGTCCTCAACTGCAACAATAACAAACTGGAAGATGTAACTGCTCTGAAACAGTTCCCTCTGCTCGAGGAGCTAACCTACGAGAACAATGTGTACTTGACAGTGAGTTGCCTCCCATCCTTACAAGCTAAACATTAAATAGAGGGGGAAACAAACAGCAGTTATGCGTAGTTCTTCTGTATTGTTCTTAGGCAACAGGCTTTAGGGCATCTGAGAAGGGAGCCAGACTTTTTGCTCCCCTTCACCAGTTTGTGCCACTATTTCCCAATCTGCGGAAGTGACTTGCCCAAAACCACTCAGATATTAAAATCTGCGTATGTTGAACTCCTGATTCTCCAGTCCAGAGTCCCCTCTTAGGTAGCTTACCAGGCAGGGTATCTTACGCTCATGGTTGTGTAAAACGTAGTAATGACTGTGTAGAATTGTCTTTCTTGTATGTTAGTTTTAGTGCCCCTTGTGCTCTGGAAGAGCAGACCTGGTCCTCTGATGAGGGGTTAAACTTGGTGATTAGTCTAGGTTAGGTTTTCTGACTTCTCCCAAGGGGCTTTGCTGGCTGTACAGTTTAAGTATCTGAAACTGTAATTTTACTTGTGCTTTAAACTGGCATCAGCCACCATTGCTGTCCCCAGATGCTTATTTGCTGTTGCATGCTGGCAGAAGTTTATGCGTGGCTGCGTGGTAAACTGGATTGGGGAACTCATCTGACCTAAAACGCACCTGACCCAAAGAAGCCCTGCTGCTATTCGTTTACTGTAGGCCGGGCAGGCCTTCCTCTGTATAGATGCTCACTCAGAGTTAAAGGATGTGAACAGAATACCCTGCATTGCACTCCGGCCGGAGCAGATGAGCCTGGCTACACTGCCACCACCTTGTGTTGGATGTTAGTACTGCGTAAGTGTGAGGCAGGTCTTTTGTCTGCAGTTTAAGATCCCAACTCATAGGAAAAGGTTAATTTACAACTAAAAGGTGATATTGAAATCGGAAATGCTGAGAAGATTTTATGAAATGGCTTTTCCTGACTAAATATATTCTTCTCATCCTTGGCTGTATTTTAATAAAGGACTAAAGGTAAAGCAAGTACCATGTGTACAATTTTTGTAACTCCGATGTCTTCTCTTTCTAGCTCAACGATGACTATAAAGTAATGTTTCTTTTGCAAAATCTTCGGCTACTCAATGGCAAGGATATAACCAAACTGGCTAATCATGTGAGGCGCGTCAACAGTCGTAAGCTCACCAGCAAAGTAAGATATGTGATATTTTCTTAATCTCTAAACACTTGAGAAGTAACTAAATACTGTGCTCAGTTTAATGACAGAGTTGCAAACAAGCATCATATGGTTAACGATAACTCTGGTATGATCTGAGCACAGCCTGCAGTATGGGCCACCTCGTAAATGTCTTACCACTGCTTTCTCTGGTCACTGCTTGCATTTGCTCTACCTGTTCTGTGTAGCCGACTTCTGCCCTCGGTTTAAATCACAGGAGCGGGGCCAGCAAGGTCTGTGTCTGACCCTCTAGTTTTTCAGATCACTCCGATCATCGCTCAAAAATGGGAGAAGCCTGGTGCTGACATAACAGCTGCATACGCCTCCACATCTAATTTATGTTACTGTTCTGGCCCCAGGAATGAGGAGCACAAAACCAAGCTCAGGATAATCTTGCTTTTTCCAGCATACGTCAGGAACAAGGATTTGTTCTTTCTTCTTCAGCTGTGCATGTTTGGAACTGTATTTTCACTCATTTACATATGCAGTTTAGCTCCTGACAGATTGTCCCTGTGAAGTATGTTGTGATCTTGAGCAAAATTATTGTTCTGTTATGAAAAAGGGGGGGTTTTGTGCAGTACTGAGCAAATAATACCATTTATATTCTAGTTAGTTGATCTTGTTAATTCCTTCTGTGTAGCAGTGGTGCAGAGAACAAATACTGAAGAGAAGGATGGCATATTATGCTAAGTGTTATCTGTGTAATACCTGGTACCTCAAAGGGTCTTGGTGAGGGCTTCTCAGCCTCTTATCCTCCAGGCAGCTGGGCATGGTTGGCCATTTAATGAGACACCAAATGCTCCCCCGTGCTGTTCGTTCTGTGCTGGTATCTGTGCCCCAGATACTTTTCCCTGATGGTATTGCTTTGTACCTGGCTGCCCAGTTCTTACTGCTGTGTTTAAATGTAAAACATCCATTGGGTCCAAATGCTTACGGATGTGTTACTACCCACCAGAAACTCTCAGGTGGGAAACTGTTGATAGGTGAGCATCTGCATGATTGGGCCCATAGTTCAGAAGCCTTTTGGAGTCAAGGTATCTTTATAAATGGGTATGACATGTGCACCAGTCCTGCCCATGCAGGCACTTGAACTACAAGAAAACTCAAACACCCCTGTTATCCCGTGCCTGTTATAGTCAATTAGTTACCTGTCAGGTACTCCCTGTTAGTAGGGCACAGTGTAAGACTCGTTAAGACCATTTGCTATGGTTCCAGAGGCATGAAATCAGGCATTGCTCTGGATCCATGTTGATGGTATCTGCTGAGCTGCACTCACTTAAGCTTGGTTCAGAGGAATTGGGTTTCTTGTTAGCTGAAGTCGTGGTTTGAACGCTGATAAAATAAATGGAAGCAGTGCCGTCATGTAGCTAGCAGAGCATCAGGGTTGGCAGCTTCTTAAATGCTTTCACAAGTACTCTTGTGCTTTTCTGCTCTGGTTTTCTGTAGTATTTTCTGTTGAATAAACTCAGTCTTTCTGCCTAGGTTACCGCTCACTGGGAAAAATTCTTCCGTGACCAACTTCCTGAGAAATACACAGCTGAGCAAGTGAAGTCCATCAAGAAAAAGTTCCTGAAGTCAGTACAAACCAATGTCGTATATGGACCCAGCTCACTCAGTGAATTCACCCGCTGGCGGGTAGGTTACATTTCACTTACCCCTCTGTCCTTCAGGCAAGGACTCTGCAGCCTGATTCTGAACGGATTTGATTAGAATGCTCTATGGATTTGGGTTCAGGGTATCAGGGCTCTTGCAGACAGGGGGTATCACTTTTTCTGGTTTTCTTCACTGCTTTGTTAAGCAGTTGCAGAAGCACTAGGCTAAATGTGCACCAACTTGCAATGACTGTTGTTAAACATTGGTTTTTAATTCATAAGCAATAATGATACTTGTACTAATTAACAAGACTGCAGTATGCTTAGTACTTGATTATTTGCCAATAACTCTAATGGCAACCTTTAGTCTTGATGGAAGCTGTATGAAAGGAGAAAAGGTAATGGAAGAACTGTAGTTACTCCCAGTGGGGAAAGATACCATTTAGTTTGTAACGTATGTTTAAATTGGATGCGCATACATTCCCATCTCTCCTTTGACTTGTTTCATTGCTGTGCTGTTGTTTTCACAAATGGGTACCATGGATGGCCATGACAAAGTTAAGTTCTTGGGTCATGTAATGTCAGCAGAGGACTTGGCCTGCTGAGCTGTCAGCTGAGGACTCCTCCATCACTTGTGAAATTCATGTAGAATAGCGGAAGCAGATATTAAAAACTCAGCAAAGCAGCTCTTGTCATTACATATCAGAGTTTGACTGCTGTTGCTTTTTTCTCTCTTTTTTTTTTTTTTTTAACATATTCGCATATGTGCTTCTAAGGTGAAAATGATTGCAGAAGAATTTCTGGCATACTCACTGGGTTTGGAGTTAAACACAGATCCTGAACCAGAGGAAAAGGTGGATGAGAATGAGGAAGAAAGTACAGAAAGCCCCGAGGAAGCTTCAGAGGATGTGAGTCAGGTAGGTGATTTTTCCAGTTACGTTAACAATGTTCTTTTTATTTCTTACAAGTTCAGTAGCACTTGTCAGTTTACATTTATGACCCTTTGGTAACCGTAGGGGCAATCTCAGGCTGCAGCCTGTGTTCAACAGCTGAGGCTTGTTCTTTATGGCCAGATTGAAGCTTTCCCAGCAATGTGAAGGTTGAATTGCTCTCCAAGAGGAGGGAGCTTCCATTCTCACAGGAGACCCAAAAGATTTCATAAGTATAGTCCTACTGACCTCACCTCTCCTTTGAGGAAGGGATGTTTTTAATGAGAGAACTGGGCTGATGCATGGCCAGACTGTGATGGTGCTTGCCTTCTTTGAAACAGCTGCAGACTGAACCCCCTCAGTCCGTGGGCCAGATTTGTTTTTCCACATCGTATGTGAACCGCAAGTAACTGTGACAAGGGAAGGGAGATGAAAATGAGGCTGGCTGTGTGATTTTTCATTAGCTTCTGCCTCTAAGGACTCTGCAGCTCTGGGCTGTCTGATTCTTGGAACCCAGTCTGTAACCGTGGGAGGATGCTTGCATTTGAATAATTAATATCTCTGATTTACAAATCATCTGCACATCTCAGGGAAGCTAGAAACCTTCTGCAGAAACTGACAACATGCCTTATAGGTCACGGTAACGCCCAGCAAGAGGAAAAGAAATCATTCAAAGCCAGGCTCTGGAAACAAGAGGTCCAAGTCCCAGGCAAACACTGAGGAGGAGGCTGTAGTTAATCCCAGAAAGTCCAGTCGTGTGCAGGATGACCCAGCTCCTGATAAACCAAGAAGATCGAACCAGCCAGCCAAAGGGGCAACCCCTGAGCAGGGAGATGAAGGGACACACAAGAATGGAGAGCAGTTTCCCAAGGGGCAAAGCAACAGAAGGTCCAGCCAGCTGACAGGGGAACAGAAAAGCCAAGAGCAGGACAACGGAGTTGTTAGCTTGACCCCGGTGAAGAACTCCAAGGGCAAGGTATGTTCATCAGCCCCCTTGGGACTGGCTTTCGGCCTCTTGGTTTAGTGGGAGGAGCTGCATTCAGATTTCATCAGAGCTCTACACAGCTTGGAGCTCATAATTGGCCAGATATATTGTGAGTTACCTGTTTTGTTTTAGGGTTTTTTTTGTTGTTTTAAATTCTTCAGCGGCATCAGGGAAGGCCCCCCCTGGAGACAGTGAATCCCCTGCAGGGGATGGATGGACCAGTGCTCTGAAAGCATGTTCTTAGAAAGGGGACTGGCATGACTTGCTCTCTGGTCAAACTGATGGCTGCATGGGGAAAGGTGTTTCCCCCTCAGCTCAGACCAGTGGGATCTAAAGGGTTTTTCACATTTCTCTGCAGCAGGAAACGGGGTTCACTGCTGGGGTCTGCTGGGCACATCTTTTCTAAACAGTTGCCTGCTGGTTTAGGAGTCTTGAGCATTGGTGGCACCTCAGTCTCTCCGGTTCTCTGTAGCACAGAAGGGCTGAAAAATACTTCCCTTTAACTCAGATTGCTGTGTTCAGTAGAGGATTCTGTCAAGGCAATCACAGGCAAACCGCTGTCAGGGAATGAATTTTCTAAATGTGGATGGTTTATTGTAGGAGGATGTCAGTGCAGAGCCATTGCATTTTCTTCAGTGTCACAGTAAAGGCAACAGCCGCGAGGATTTTAAAACGCAGCTCTGGTCCTGTGTCTTCGAGCCATTGCTAGACTGTGGAGCCAGGAAAGGTGAGCTCTTAAAGAGGTTTGCAGGATTCCCAGAACCACCCGGCTCTGGAATCCCAGCGGACTCCATGCATTAGACCCCTGCTCTTTCAAGCTGTAGTCTCCGTTGTCAGGAAGAGACTTGCTTACGTACTTCTTCTTTGACTTTGAAAACAGGAGACTGGGAGAGCACCAGGCAGTGATAAGCTGCAGTCTTCGTGTGTTATCCATGAACCTGGGAACATCTCACCTATTCTTTTCATCTTTCAGATCCCATTGTGAGCTCCTCCAGAACCGTGGCAACATGTGGAGGGGAATCTGTCTGTCTAATTGATTGTGAGACGGGGACGGTGCTGAAAAAGTATAAGGTGGCTACAGAGGTAGGTTTCAAATGGGAATAGTAAGCACTGAATGGAAATACCATCATCTGTTATAATTACATCCATCTATACTTAGCATATTTTACTAAGAGTTCTGAAAAGGTTTCAGGCGTTAGCGTAGACAGGTCTTAAAAGGATGAAGATAGATAGCAAACATTCCTTGCTTATCCTTTTAGCATGGTTTGGTTTGATTTTTTTTTATTAGTTTAAAATATTAGTCTGCCTCTCTTCTCCTCACACAGGCATACGTACGTGTATCCAGTCTGCTAAGACTGCTTGATGGCATAGAGGAATACCATGTTTGGATAGTTTGTGTTCTTCTGAGGGTTGTTTAGAGATTCGGTGCTCTGGCTCGAATAGTTGTGTCATTTCACCTGAATAGCTCTCATGATAGTTGTCTTATCTCTGAGCTAACAGCCATCCTGCTGGCTGTTCTCTTCACGCTATTCTTGGTTTCTTTCTATCCTAGGAGTTTTTCAGTGTTGCATGGACAACCCTCACAATGGTAATCAGCGACAGTCGTAAAAAATCTCATAATATCTTGGCAGCTGCTGGGAGGAGAGGGATCGTCAAGCTGATTCATGTGGCGGCTGACTTCTGCTACGGAGAGATAAAGGCTCATAAAAAGCCCATTGCTACTCTCTGCTTCAGCCCGACTCAAGAAACTCACCTCTTCAGTAAGTGTCTGGTTCAGAATCTCCTTAGATTTAGTACGTAGTGTAGGAAAGGCTGGGCTTCCTTAGCAAGGGGAATTGTCACCAGTGCAAGCAGGTGTGGGTAGGGACCACGCACACGTACAAAAAGCATGGACAGACATTATGGAGAGGGTATGTTAGTGTCATATGGCAGCAATCTACAGAAGGTATAAATTGTTTCAGCCACACTGACTCTTTAGCTGAGGTGCAGCAGCTCCTGTCTCTCTCTCGGTAGCTCTCACGGTGGCTGTCACTCACGTATTAGCCACAAACAAGCCCAGTAGTGGATCCGTTCCGCAGGGATGAGTAAGAAGAATGATAGCCAGAGCAGCCTGCTGGGGGCCAGGCAGCGAGTGGTCAGCTGCCAGGGCTCTCATCAAGCATGGCAACAGGGGCAATGCAGCGTATAATGGGCTGTTGGATTTCATTTTTTCCAATGAGCAAAACTATGCGTTTAATTGCTTTTGAATAAATGAAATTTTTTTTGAGTTCTGTGCCTCATCAGATATTTTTATTCAGGTCCTATTCAGGAGGTGGAAGAGAGCTTTGCCACAGTAGGGCCCACAGAGGTTGAGGCTTACAGACTGCTAGGAAATGAACCATATTACAAATTGCAGCTGCATTGTCAGGCCCATAAAGTAAGTTGTTAGAGCCATGCACACCACACCTGCACCCCACAGCACATTGTTTCTCTTGCCCACAATTACCCACATCCTGGAATGGTTAGAGTGCTACATGAACCATTGAAAGTGGAATTTTTTTAAAACGCGGGTGTCTGTAGTGGATACTTTTCAAGAATAAGCTCAAGCGCGCAGAAAGCAGAAGCCTAGAGGGATAAGGAAGTTGACAGCACATCCATATAATGTTGTGGACAGAAGGCTCATTATATTGCATGGAAAAATTTATAGTAATAAAGTGAGAGTCTTTGCATGTGTCTTTGGGGACTGGACACTAACCCATTTGCTTTGAGTTTGAGGGATGCCATCTCATTAGGATCCAGGTTATTCTGAGTGATCTATTAGGATTGTTTCTGCTATCAGTATATTGGCTTGGTGACAAAGACGTTCAGTGCCTTTCACACTTTATGCCAGTGCCTAACTTTCCCAACGGGAGCTGCTGTGGATGTGAACACAGTAAGCCGTGGATATGTGGAATAAAGTGGGGTCTGCCCAAGAGTAGAGGTTGGAGCTCATGTTTTAGATTCCACTAGAACCCATGACCAGAAACGTGAACTCCAAGGGGCACTAATTAACGAGCTTGTGAGGCCACAACTTAGTAATGGACACCAGGAAACAAACTTTCTTTTATCTGCTCCTCTTAGAGCACAGGATAAGAATGCAAATTACTGACTGTGCATGTTTGACAATGTCTGTGAAGTGGTGTTGAGCCAGGAGCCTCGGTGACTGCTGCTGTGCTTTAATGAGCTCTCTGATGCCACAGGCTTAGAGTGTTACAGCCTGTGACACAGGTAGAATTGCCAGCTAGCACGAGAAGAGCCAGATGAGCAGCGGTGTCACTACCTGCTTCTCTTCTGTGTCCCACAGCTGCATCCTATGACAAGCGAATTGCACTCTGGGATATTGGGATTCCAGACTGTGACTACAATTTCAAAGCAAGGTAAAGGTTCAAAAACCAGATGTGGCCAGTCCAGGAGCCTATAACTATCACTTCGCAGCACCACTTAACTGTTTGTTCTCTTATTTATTTTTTTTTTAGCCAGTTGCTGGTGCTGGAAGCGCTCTCCATTCCCTTACGGATTGCTCTGGTCCCCACCTGCCCAGAGCAGTACCTGCTGGCTGGCTGTGAAGGTGGCTGCTTTGCCTGGAATATAAAACTGGATAAGGGACAAAAAAGCAGGTGACAACCAAAAGCTGGGAGTGTGCCTTCATTTTTCATAACAAGAACAGGTAGTTCTAGCAAAGGCTTTATTTCTAACCGAGGAGGTCTGAGCAAGAAAAGCAGCATGTCCTACCAAACTTAAAACATGCTCCCCTTCCCATAGTGCCACGAAAAAATCCTAGCATAATGCTAAAGGAGCGTTCAAAGCTAGCAGCCCTGAGCTCGTAGTGATGCTCCAGTCTACAAATGTTGCAGGCTGCTTTGAAGGAGGGCTGACATTGAGTGTAATACAATAGCCTAAAACTTAAGGGCCTATCATCCTGAAGTAGTGTAAGGGAGCGTAAAATCTTGGATCGAGTTCCAGACTCACAGCAAGGCCTACCCTGCTTCTGGTATGTGAGGTTACCCAGGAAACTGGCCCTCTGTGGGAGCACAGAAAAAAAAAAAAAATCACAAGAAAGAAGCAAGTGAAGTTGTGCCCTGCTGACATACACTAATCCTGATGCCTACAAAAACAGATGAAGTAAAACAGCACTCTTAAGCAAATGGGCTTCTGCTATATTAATAAACTCAGGTGGCCAAAAGTATAAGTTCAAGTGGGAATTCATTCGAGTTTGGCAAGAGACTCGCTAACACATGAATTTCCTACTGGGTTCCGTACCCGAGTGCCCTTCTGCTGCTGCCTGTTCGGGACTTGACTCATTTCACCCTTCCCCTTACTCTAGGCCTTTTGAAGCCATATTCCAGTTTCCTGATGAGGACGGAGACCTGACAACATCTCACAGGGTTGATGGTTTGGCTTTTCTGAATGATGATGTAATTGGTGAGTATAAACACAATAGCCCAATCCAGAAAAAGAGTCAGGCACCTCAGCATGCGGCAGGCTGAAGCCAGCATGATGAGCAGAGGGACTGAATGGGGTATAACTACCTCTTCTTTAGTTGTTGTTTTTTTTTTGGGGGGGGGGCTACACAGAATGGACTTGTCTCCCAGAGTCACTTTCCCTAAAATGTGGGCTAGAGGTGCAAACCCATGTCTGAGCGGGACTGGAAATCAGGTGGCCCTATCCCCAAGAGCACGCTTGGCTGAGCAGTGCCGAAGTGGAGGGGAAGAGAGCCCCTTTCTGCTCAAGGGCTGGTGGCAACAGTATGGTTTTGCAGGGGAATTGGGGGGTTCCCACATCTGAGAGATTGTTTAAAGCATAGGCTGGGTCTTTCTGAATAGCTTAGGCTTGTTCTGCAGTTCAGGAACATAGGCAAGGGACTGAAAAAAATTCCTCTGCAGCCTCCAGTTATCCTGGAATAAGGTAAAGAAGGTGGAAACAGTTGCTGCTGGTATCGGGTCCCATGTCTTTAAAGCCACCTTCTGGATGGACCACCTTCACCAGAGGCCAGCCTGTGTCTTGAGGCATTTCACTTCTCAGCCACTGACACAGACTCTCCCCTCTTTCTTCCCTAGTTTCCAAGAGCTCTAAACCAGGATGCATATACTTATGGAGCTGGAGCCGGTCTTTTGATGCAAAGGGGAAAGGATACCAACGAACAGTATCTGCAGTTATCCTAGCTGAGCTCGAGTGGTCCACGACAGACCTGTCCTACCTGACACTCAGCACCTGCCCAGGTAGGCAGCACCCCACCTCGGGGCAAGCAGCGAGGCTGCACCAGTCACTGGAGCAGAGATGGGTCAAGATTTACTTTGAACAGTGGTGCGTGCCTCCCCTGTCACCTGTCGGAGGAGCCCGTCATTAGAGGCAGAGGCCGGGGTTCCAGTCCCTGTCAGAGAGCGCGTGTCTGGTCTCCTCTCTGCAAGCAATGAGAGCCGTCGGCACCCTGCACTGCAGCTCCAGCCCAGCAACAGCTGTATATAAATAAGTAATACATAAATGCAGCTATACTATCTGCCATACAGCAGGGGAACAGCTCAGGCTTACAGCGTTACACCAACTGTACAGTGCCAACATGGTCTTCCTTGTACAGGTCTTCACACAGAGCTGATGTCTTGGCCCTGTAGCTTTTCTATAGCCATCTTTACTGCATCTGATTTAAGGGGTAGGAATTCCCCACGCAGGGCAGCAGGTTTTTAAGATGAACAAGGAATGAACAACCCTGATCTGATTGCCACTTTCCAAAACCAAAATGTCAGAAGAAATGCTGAAACACTTATCGCTAGCCTTTCTTAATAAATAGCTGATTTATCTTTAAATGAATCAAGGCTCTTTTCCAGAGCAAGGTTGATTAATATATTTGTGCTAGAGAGAGAATTTTGCTGAAATGTGCCATCCTCCGCTGGGATCCTACAGCACTGTCTTGAGCTCTGCTTTATAGAGGCGTGGACTCTCCCTTCCACACTCGTTTTCCAGTTTCTTTTTTTGGTCTTACAGCAAAAGACTACGTGTTCTGTGGTGATGAGAAGGGAAGTGTGTGGATGTACAACCTCTCAAACTACACGACAGCATGGAGCTCTGCGAAGGGAAAACGCTCAGACAAGAGGATCCCTCCCACGCAGGTAGGTCTTGCTTACCCTTTGGGCTGAGCTGGGCCTCCCTCCCTCCCTCCCTCTCTCCCTCCCTCCCCGGTGCAGCTGTCCCCAGACTCCTGAGCAGATTTACACCAGAACATGCCTGGTGTTTTCTCTACTTAACACAAACAAGCAATTAAAAGCGATCTCCAGAGCGTGACCAAGGCCACCTTCCAAATCTCACGCAAACACAACTGTGGGAGGAATTAGGAGCTGTAAACCACGTCTGTTTGCTCCCGAGTTCTGCAGCTTGGCAACTTTTCCTAGCAGAAGCGTCCTTGGTAAAATATTGATGGTTAAACTGGAGGAGCCCAACAATACAAGCGTGCAGAAACTATTTCTCTGATGGCCAGAGGGGAGGGAAGCCAGAGCGGCTGTTCCCTGGCAGTACAGCACACAGGAAAGGGCTCGCTCCTTCCGTATGCTCACACTACCCTTTTTTTTTTTTGTTTGGTATTTCCCTGGCCTCCAGAGATAGTCCTCCTTTGGGCAATTACTGTTCCCTTGCGTGGCGAAGCTGCTGAAAGGACAATCGCACACACGCACTCAAAGGCTCTCACTCTAGAGCCTGGTCTTGAGCTACCATTATACAGAGGTACAAGGTGACCTAGTGTTCCGTGAACTTTTCAGCAGTGTATTGCCTAAATCCACAGTCAGTTCTGCCAGGACTGAGGGGCAGCTGCTTTCGTTTTTTCCTTTCTGATCAAGTCCCTCTGCATTAAACCCTGCTCCTTTAGGAGCAGTATCATAATGCTGCACCGCATCCCTCAGAAAGGGGAAGAACCTTTTATTCAGCTTTCCCAGGTCAGTAGGGAAGTGGATTGCACAAGGACCTAATCTTCAAACCAGCCCTTGCAGTAAATAATAAAACCTCCCACTTTCAGAGACATTACCACCCTTCCTTTCCCACCCAAACTCTGTTCTCCTCGTAGATTCTCAAGTGGCCAGAGCTTCGAGCAAATGGGGAGCAGCTGAGCGAAGTCCTAATAAACAATGTGGTATCAGACCCTACTTTTACTTACCTTGTTGTTCTAACTAGTGTGAACATAACAGCAATTTGGAAGAAGTCATAGTTCCTTGTAACAGAGTTTCGTTCCCGTGCTTTGAAATAGTGCAGTATTAGTGACTTACCCATGTAACCATGAAGTTTTCTAGACCAGCTATTACGTGCAAGAGAAAAAAAGGTAAGAGTTTGTTAAACTCATCAAGTCATTGTAAACATCTGGTTTCTTTTACTGTAAGTTTTCACAATTTGTGCATTTGTTTTATAGAAATGACACTTAATAAAACAAAATACCGGTTCAGGTGGCAGTGCCTAGACTTTTTGAAAAGGAAAAGCAGAGAGTTGTCACTCAGCAGCTTCTTGTTCTGGAATTACACTCACAATAAGCTCACCAACAGCCCGGTACAAATATGTGCCTTAAGTCTCAAAGTAAAAAAAGCAGAAATCATGTTAATGACTTATCCAGCAAATCAAACAAGACATTTATCCTCTTGGCAAAGTGCCTGTCTGGTATAAAAAAAAACCCGAACAAAACCCACAAAATATCGCTGCTGCTGTCAAAAATTAAACATAAGTGGGCAAAGGAGAAAATATTTGCCACGAATGGAGGTTTAAATATAGCATTCAAGTAACAACATGCATCATTCTGCATCAGAAGTACAGTCCGCTCTAAATGGGGGGATTTTACTCGATTCCTTCTTGTTTGTCTTTAATAGCAACCTGTAAAACACAAACAAAAATACATGCGCTAAGACAAGAACTGTTACTCAACTGGAGGAGGTTAGTTTAAACATTCAGAACAGTCTTTTGTGAAAAACAAAGACACAGGGTCTCCACCGCAAATCATCAGTGGAAATCTCCATACCATCCAGAAAAATAATACTTAAATTAAAATCAAAACGTATTTACAAAGGTGGTGCACTGTTACTTTTTACCAGCAGATCACAGAACACTACATGGAGAGTATCCTGTTCATAGTCCCCCTGGTTTTGTCTGGATAACCTTTCAGGCAGATGTAAGTCGCAAAAATCAGGGGCTAAATACCATTGCACAGTTGAGCAGAATCAATGAGAAGTGGTGCAAAAAAATAGAGTGCCAGAGTTTTGACAGGAGAAGTAAAAAAAAAAAAAAACAAACACACAAACAAAAAAAAAAAACCAAAATACACTTGGACGAAGAGAAAATTGGTTTCTACACTAATAGGACTGTGAGAAAACCAATGCTAACGCTGGCACCTAGGGAGTTACAGAGCACCCACTGCACCCATGTTGAGTGTGCAAATAACACTTCAGAGCAGCCAGGCTCCACCACGCCTTGACAGGAGCCAACGCGATGCCGCAGGGCTCTGATGAATTTATTGACCTAAAATACCTAAAATAGCAGCTCTAGGATACACTACCCCTCTCTTTGTTTAACTTTTAATTGTAGGAAGCTCAAATACTTTAAAGAAACAAGAAACACACTTACCCTGAACCTCTCCTCCAGGAGGGAGAGCTCACTGATCAGGTCCGTGATGGCGTTGGTGAAAGCTTCCTGGGGGCTGTAATCGGGGGTGGTTTGGACGCGGATGATGATCTTGTGTTCCAGTGGGTGCGGGACCTTGTAGCCTGCAAATAATACCTGGGGGTCTTTCAGTAACTGCCTGGAATGGAAAAAAGCAGCAGTGAACAGCCACGGAGCACAAATATAAATGCTTTTTATATTATTAAAAATAATGTTAAAAGCCATGCTTCTGCCGGGCTTTGCCAACATACTTTCAAACTGGGTATTCTGAATGTTTGCGGAGGCTGTTCCCTCATTTTCAAAGGTGGAGTTGCCTGACCTGACAACGTCTACCACAATTTTCACAGGAAAAGGGAAAAAAAAGCCCAAGCACCCTCAAAATTTGCTCCCCCCCACCCCCCGCCGCCGCTGCTCACGACTTGATGATGTTCCCCAGCGTGTGGTCTTCTTTGTTGATGGTGAAGAGGCAGGCGTTGGGCACCTTCGTGTCCTTGTTGATGGTGATCCTGAGGGGAGACAGACGGGCCGTTAGCGGGTACAGACCGGGGGGGGGCGGCCCGGGCCTCCCCCGCGGCCCGAGCAGGGTCTTCGCCCCGACCCCGCCGCCCCTCACTTCTTCTCGCCCTCGAAGAGGAGGAAGGACTCGAAGGCCGGAGGCGCGTTCATCCCGCCGCCGCCGCTCGCTCCCTCACGTCACTTCCGCGCGCGCCCGGCAGCCGCCGCCGCCGCCGCTCGCCCCCCACGTCACTTCCGCCCGCGCCCGGCAGCCACAGCGCCCCCAGGCGGGCGGGAGGGCTCGGCGCAGGCTCCGCCCCGGCCCCTCCGGGGTGACGTCACGGCCGGTGACAGCAGAAAGGGCATCACCGGCGGTGATGTCGCCGGTGCCACCACGAGCAGCGATGGCACCAGTGGGACCAGTTACACGTTGTGTAACAGCAGCAAAACCCTTGGTGGTTCTATCAGTGCCCTATTGGTGTCACCAGACAGGACACCAGCAGGGCCACCGGTGATGTCATCAGTGATGCCATGAGGAGCACCAACACCACTGACACCATCAGCGATGGCCCCAGCAGGACCACCAGAGACACCACCACTGTAGCCACCAGAAATGGCACCAGCAGGGCCATCGCCGATGTCACCGGTGCCACCAGCAACGCCACCAGTGCCCCCATCAGTGCCACCACCAGTAGAGCCACCAGCACTGCTTTCACCAGGCCACCAGCAGAACCACCACCGATGCCCCCACCACCACCAGTAGGGCAACCAGAAACGGCCCTAGAGGGCCATCAGTAATGTCACCAGTGCCACCATGAGTAGCCCCACCAGTGCAGCAGCAGAGCTTTAACTGCTCCCCAACCCAGCGCTGTCCTGCCCCCAGAGCCACCAGTGCCTGTCCCCGTAGCCAGCAGCGTCCCCACAGAGACAGACAGGACAGGGCTGCGGGGTACAAAGTGCCTTTATTGCCAGCGCCAAGGTCCCCGAAGCGTTGGGACCCCGACCCCTGGGACGGGGCGGGGGGCTCCAGGCCCCTCATGTCTGCAGCTGCAGCAGGGCAGGGGTCGGGGGGGCCGGGGGCTGCACCAGGCGGTGGCAGCCCTCCAGGTCCCCCAGCACCCCAAAGAGCCGGCTCAGCCCCTCGGGCAAGGGGGCACCTGCGGGGGCGGTGGGGGGGGAGAGCAGCAGTGAGACACCCCACAACCACCACAGCCCCCGCCATGCCCAGGGACATGTTCCAACGAGAGCACCCCCAATGGGGCCCCCAAAATCCCCCGAAACCTACCTTCACCCCGGGGGCCATTTTGGGTGTCCTCCAGCTCCAGCAGCTCCCAGTACTTCTCCCTGGGGAGAAGGGGAGAGGGACAGGCCCTTGGCAGGAGGTGGGGGTGCAGGGGTGTCCCCCCCCCAGGGCAGGAGCTCACCTGAGGGTCTCTCGGAGGCCCTGAAGATGGTGGAAGAGGCGCTGCGCCTCTGCTGCGGGGTCCAGGGGGTCGCTCCAGTCCTGCAGGGTAACGCCGTGCCGGGTCCGGTCGCACCCCAGCCCTACGGGACAGCGGGTTCGCGATGGCCGCGGGGACCCCACCAGCACCCCCACAGGGGTACCGGGTGGCCTTCCCAGTACCTGTCCTCTCCCGCTGGTGGCAGCAGCTCCACTTGTCCCCCCGGAAGACGCCAGGGTGGTAGGCACGGAGCATGCGGGGGTTGTTGACGCACACCTTGCGCAAGGCTGACAGCCACTGGTTCAGGTCATTGACGCACTGCAGGGGGACAGTGAGGTGTGACACCCCTCGGGGGGTGTGTCTGTCCCCCTCGTCCCCGTCCCACCTTGCACTGGAGGTACGCTGTCTCCTGCTGCCCATCCGCACCCACGTAGACCACCTGCATGACGTGGGAGCTCCCAAAGCTCTTCTCCTCCACCTTCTCGGCAGCGAGGATGTCAGCCAGGGCAATGGCACCGCTACGCTGATGGGGGGGACATGACATAGGGGGTCAGCGCCACCCATGCTGCCACCACCCTCACCGCTCCCCGGCGCCCCCCTACCTCGGTGCCGGGGCTCTTGCTGAAGCTGAGGGCCTCCCCGGTGAGGCAGAAGTGGAGCTTCTTGGTGGCGGCAGCAGCGAGCAGCGGCCCCTTGCCCCGCGTCTTGTGGACAAAGAGCGGCCCCTCCTTCACCACCGCTGCAGCAGGGCCCAGTGGCCGCCCCTCACCTTCCTCTTTCTCCTCCTCTTCCTCCATCTCCACCAGCCGAGCAATGAAGTCCTTCATCAGGGCAATGCCCTGCTGCAGGGCGGGCAGCAGCGGGGCCAGCCAGGCCTCCTTGGCCCGCCCAGCCGCTGGCTCCATGTTGCCCACCATCTGGACAGCCTGGAGACCCCCGGGAACGGTGGTGTCACTGGCAGCGGACACAGCCCTCCCCAGTGGGAAGCAGCCAGGCATCCCAAAAACCCCACCTGTGTGACATCACCCACCCCCAGTGTCCCCCCCATCCTACCTTGGCCAGGAGCAGCAGCGTGCGGCCAGTGCGCGCATCGGCGTGTGTCTCCCGCAGGTGGAAAAGCTTGGGGGTCATGATGGCCGGTGAGAAGAAGCGGAGGCAGAGGAAGCTGGTGACGGCCACAAACTTGGCGTGCTGCGGCCAACCAAGGCGGGGAGCAATGTGTGAGGGTCTGTCCTGACATGGGACATCCCCAGGCACCGCATACACCAATGTGCCAGGGACACAAGGGCTGGCTTCCAGCACCAGGGTTGCTGTTTGGGTGCAGCATGGCCCCACTGTCACCCTGTGCCCCATCCCTGGCGGGGGGCTCCCCCATGCTCAAGAGGGGACCCCATCGACCAAAGCTGGGGACTGCACCCAGTGCACCCTGTCCCCTGGGGATGTCCCTGTTCGACCCCTGGTCTATCCCCTGCCACAGCCCGACCTGGTGCTGGGGGAAGTGCTCCCCGACGCGCCAGAAGAGCTGCCGGAAAGCTGCACGCATGATGGGGGGACACGCCGGGGCCGACTTGACAATGGCATCCAGCAGCTCGCCTAGGTAGGACTGGAGGTGCTGGCGGCCCTGCTCGATCACCTCGCCCTCTGTCTGCACCCGGTGCAGCCCCGAGCACCTGCGGGCACCGGCACCATCAGCCCCACGACTGGGGTCCCCCCGACCCCACCGCCCTGCATGCCCCTTACCCGACATCTTTGATCTCCACCTTGCCGGGGTCCAGCTCCACATACTTCTTCTCCTCGAACACGCGGGTGATGGTGGGCCCCAGGACAGCATGCAGGTATGGCATTCCCGTCACCTGCCGAGGGACCGTGCAGGGAGTGGTGACGGGGGGCATGGCCACAGGTTTGGCAACCAACACACCCAGACTCCTCAATAAGGGTCACCCGGGGGATCTTCTCCAATCTCCCAGCCCCAGGGGAAGACACAGCCCCACCAGCCCTCCCAGCACTCCCCCCAGGAACTGGCCCGAGTGGTGACAGCCCAGAGCCAGGGTGACCTGGGAAGAGCAGGTTTCGGGCAGTGTGGCACCTTGAGGAAAGACTCCATTGACTTTGAGGCCAGGGAGTTGCTCCGGAACAAAGTGTTGGGCTCACCTGCAAAACAGGAGAGGGTCTGTGGCCTGGGGGACAGCTACAGGTCACCCACTGGGCAGCTGCAATCATGGGGGGTATTTACAGGGGCTGGGGCCTCCACCCCTGGCCGTTTCCATGGGATTTATGGGGATTTCCTAACCTCAAACCACCCGCTCCTCTACCAACTTCAGCCAACCTCAGCCTGAGAGTTGCTCGGGGTCAACCCAAGAGGTTCCCACCCAGAGCACAGCGTGATGGCTGAACCTCAACCATCACGCCAAAAAATTCACCGCGGAAGGTCCTGGAGGTTTTACAGCCCCAGGAGATGGTTGGAAGCCTCCGGTTCCACTCCCCACACCAGCCTTACAGGACTTGGCCAGCTCCAGCTCGAAGAGCAGGTCCAGGAACTCCTTGACCAGCCCTTGGCCCAGGAAGAGTTTGACCAAGTTGATGGCGACCTCCTGCCGGCACTCGGCCGTGGTGGTTTCATCCAGGAGGGTGACCAGGTGAACTTGGCCATCCTGGTGGGGAGAGGCACCACGACGTGATGGCCCGAGGGAAATGCATGTCCCGGCAGAGAGCCAGAGGAAGGTGGGTGCCCCAGCAGGGCTTTGCATGGGCCCCTCACCTGGCGCCCTGACTTCACCTCCTGGCACAGGAGCTGGACCAGGGGCTGGTAGCAGTGGGAGGGCAGCACCGTCTCGTCCCGCAGCCTCACCTGCAGCTGCAGCGAGCCCAGGCTGCCTCCGTGCCTGCAGGAGCACAGGGTGGGTGGGTGGAGGGATGGAGAAGTACTTCACCAAGCAGGAGGTGGCCCGACAGCCTGGGAAAGCCAGGGCAGGCAGGTGGGCCTGCCCTGCACTTGCCGTCCCACCCAGACAAGAGCATTTCCAGGAGCTGCCCCTCCAAAGGGACGATGCTTCCCAGGAATAACCCCCTCCTCAATGCCCCTGAGGGCACCAGGACCATCCCTGGCACACCCCAACACCCCTGTGCTGAGACTCACTCGTCCTCCCTTGGCTTGGACTTGTCCGGCCGCAGCCTGAACCAGCCCTCCTCCTGCCCGGCTGCCTCCAGCCCCTGGACACTGAACACCACCTGGGAGGGGAAGGCAGGAGGGGGTCGGGCAGGCAGCCGGGCAGGCCCCCTGGCAGCAATGGTGGGGTTTGGGGGCTCACCTTGCCCAGGAAGTCATTCTTGCTGACAAGGTCCCAATCCCACACCTCCACACACAGCTTCTCCTCGGCTGACTCAGCCAGCTCGAACTCGAAGGTCTCATTCCAGCGGGGGTAGCAGGATTTCTTGACCACCTGCAAAGGCAACAGCTTCATCCCCCCTTGTTGGGTGGATCTGACACCCCCCCGGGGACACCAGGCTGGGGATGCCAGGGGACAGGGATGGCTCCTGGCCAAGGTCTGGGCTTCCCAGTGGGATGATTTCACCTGCGCCGTCGGCAGGTTGGGGGATCACGATAAACTGAAGCTGTACTCACGGTGCTCTCCTGCACCTTCCCATTGTAGCGCAAGCGGACAAAGGGGTCAGAGGCGCCGTTTCGGTCCTTCCTGGCCAAATCCCTGACAAGAAGAGGGGGAATTTGCCAGTATCCTCCCAAAATACCTACGAGCACCCACGTGTCCCCTCCTTACCTGGCCTCCAGCACAGTGCAGCGCAGCCGCCGGCCACCCTGTCTCCCCAGCACCTCCACCTGCAGATGGATCTCCCCCTGCACCTCCTCGTCGGGGTCCACCTCACTGAGCCTCACCCAGCCGCTGTAGCCTGTGGGAAAAGGGGGCATCCTCATGGGGGGGTCATTAGGGGAGGCCCTCAGGACCGGCTCATCGCAGGGGTGGGAGATGGGTCCCCATTGGGACGCTCCCAGCCACACATCTCCCTACCCTTCGGGTGCTCCGCCAGCATGTCCCGGGTGATGCAGACCTTCCCGATAACATCATCGCGGCTGGAAAACAAAAGCCGGGAGCAGGACATGGCATGGGATCACATCCCGCCTGCTCCACCAGGCTCCAGGCAGGACAGCCCCTGCTGCGCATTTTGGGGGGGAAGAAAGGCGCCCAGGTGTCCTGGGTTGGGGACACCACAGCATGCCTGTCTCTGTGGAGTACATCAGCCACCCTTTGCTGCCAGCTGGAAAATAATCTCAGGAAATAATTTCACCCATTTGTGTCCCAAAGGCCAAGCCAGCACAGCCAGGTGTGGATTCTCTGGTGTCTACAGTAGGGTTGAGCAGGCAGGCAGGCAAAGCCACCAATCTCTGAGTCCCCATGCCGAGCCTCCACCGCACCACAGCCAACCTGCCCGTACCTGAGCGCATCCTCATCCATGACGTAGATGGAGACGCTGTGAAAGGTGGGCTGGAGGTGCACCTCATACTCCTCCCCCCAGAACGGGGACAGTGTTTTCCACACTGTGGCAGTCCTGCGGGACAGATGGCACCAGTGACGGGGGGGACAGGGGTCCCTTGCCGGGGCACTCCCCACCTCCCCAGCCCTGTGAGCTTCCCAGCTTTCAGTGACATGTGGCTGGGGGCAGCATCCACAGTTTTGAACCCTCAGCTGGGGCAGGGTCCCTGTCCCTGTCCCGTCTTGTGGCTCTGGGCTGGCAAGACATGGCAGGTGGCTTACAGGGTGGGGGGTGGCCAGGAGCTGTTAGACATCACAGCCTGTGTCTGGAGGAGCAGCTCAGCCCAAAGCAGGGAATAATAATAATAATAATAATAATAATAATAATAATAATAATAATAATAATAATAATAATAATAACAACAACAACAACAACAACAATAATAATAATAATGTAGGTAGGTGGAGGAACCCACCAGGAGCCAGGTGTACCAGCAGGTTTGGGGATCGGCCAGGGACATGGAGGCACTCACCTGATAATGGCCTCATCGTTGATCTTCACGATGCAGTACGGGTCGCTGCTCCCCGTGCTGGAAGGACACGGCACAGCCCCATCAGCACTGCCAGCCACCCCACCAGCTGCGTGCCCCAACCCCATGGGGCTCTCATGGTCATCGGTGACCAAAGCCTTCAGCCCCAGCAAACCCCCCCACAGAGAGGGGACCTTGCAGGTGCCCCTTGTAGGGACACCCCAGGGCTATGGGGTGCTGGGGTACAGAGACACCCCCAGAAACCAAAGGCTTCAGCGGGTGGATTTGGCCATGGATGCAGGCATGTAGTGACCCCAGCTTCACTCCCAGCCCAGGGAAACACATCCCTGACTGTGTCCGGCCACTGCATCCCGCTGGCAGCTGAAAGTGGTTTTCCTCTTCCAAAAAGGAAGATGAAGAACAAACAAAACCCACCCTTTCCCTGAAACAGCTCCAGGCACCCGCAGCCCTGCTGCTCAGACTGGGAGTGAGGCCACAGCAGCGTCCTCCAGCCCCAGGGGGCACCCAGAGCCCCGACACCTCCACAGGGACAGGGACATCCCTGGGGACACCCCCAGTGATGCAGGGGGTGCGAAGGGCAGGCAGCACGTGCCATGGCGCCTGCTGGCTGTTGGCAGCTGCCACGATGTTCTGACCCCACTTCCTCCCCGGGGACGACCCGAGTCACCGCTCCTGTGGGCCATTGCCAAAAAAAGTCACCATTTTACAGTTTATTGCCCCAGTTCATCAGAAACGAGGTGCCTCAGTTGCAGGCAGGGGTGGGGGCTCTGGCCAGTGGCAGAGGAGCCGGCAGGACCTGGGTGCTGGCCAAGAGGGTGGAAAGTTTGTGGCTCCTGTCCCACAGGCAGCCGGCACAGAGCAGCTTGCTCTGAGCATGGTTACTCATTAACACCGGTCCTGGCAGCATTCGTCAGCCAGCCACAAGTGGCCCGGAGAAGGGGGAGTGCGCACAGGTGGGGGTTTGGGGATCCCAAGGAGGGAGTGATTTCCCCATCCCAACACCAGGGAGGTTGAGAGCCAGCTGCTGGGGGGATTAAAAGGGTTTGGGGGATTAAAAGGGTTTGGGGTGCTCCCTGCCCGGCAAAACACGGCTGCGGGGGGTTTCTCTGGGCTGTGCATCCCAGGCACGGTGCTGGCACCCCCATCCTGAGGCACCCCAATCATTTTGGGTCATGCATTGCTAAGAGCAGCTTTCCGCCTGCCTGCTCCCATCTCCAGCTGCCCTCCAGAGAGGGTTTTAATGAGGGCGGTGGATGAAGTGCCATTAATCAGAGCCTGTTGCTGATATTTCCTGCCTTATGCAAACCATCAAGCGGGCAGGGAGCATGCAGGCAGAAAGAGAACATCTGCCTGCCTGAGCCATGCCCAGCAACACGGGGCAGGCTTCAGATGGGAGCTGCCTCAATGCCAGCAGCAGGAAAATCTTGTCCCCAACATGGGGACATTTAGAGCACACAGGCTGCTCCACATCCCCTGGGACGCAGAGTGCAATGAAGCCACCCTTGCAGTACTGGGGCATTGCGTGCTCTGGGGATTAAAACACAGGGTGGCCAAAATCCGTCCTCCACACGCTGCAGGGCGGCTGCAGGAGCAGCTGCAGAGGTGCCCAAGCTGCTGGGCAGCCTGTGATCTGCATCAGTGCCTGACAAATCCCCACTGCAAAGGCAGATGGGGAACCCGGCACCGCACTGGATGACATCGTCTGCACGGCATTGCCGTTCCTGGCCGCTAACCAGTGCCTGGGAGATGTCAGGGGAAGAGATTTATAAGGCTTGCAGGGTTCCAGTGGGCACTGGGCATCCTGCTGATGCTTACACAGAGCATGGCTTGCTCCGGCCACCCACCCTGGCCCCTCCACACCAGCACGGGTGGCTGCAGGCAAGTGAGGCTGGGGATTTGGTGCAGGGGAAGTAGCTAGGAAAGGGGAAGGTTGGGCTTTAAAAAGGGGAAATGAAGACTGAAGTTTTAAAGATTGATAGCACGTATAAATTAGGAGGGGGAAGGAAATAAACACTTGTGCCCCGCGGCCACCCATCCCAGGAGGCAGCACTGGGGCCTGAGGCATTGAGTTTTGCAATTAAAAAGTCATCCGTCTAGACAGTGGCGCCGCTTTGGCCTGCCCGTGTGTGGCGGGGGGTGTGGGGGTGGCAGCGACAATAAGATAAAATAAAATGAAGCTGATCATTTTCCTTGTTTTCCTGCAATGAAGATGCAAAGGTGGATTTTGCAGCGCCCAGCTGGGAGGGGGCTCACGCTCCCACTGTGTGCTGGGCAGGGGGATGGAGGGGGGCAGAGCCCACCCAGGGCCAAGTCGGAGCTGCTGCGGCTTTTCCCGCCTGCCTGCATTCTGGCCCCAGCGCTAGGCAGTGATGTGCTGGAGGGTGAAAGCAAAAGCGGGTTTCTTGCCCCTTTATGGGCAGTTTCACGGTTTTGTGGCTGCACGGTGCCAAGCCTGGAGCCGAGTGTTTGCTTTGAAGGCAAAACCAAACAGCAGCTCTTCTGCACTGGGAGGAGGTGGGAGACCCACGAGGCTGAAACCCGGGGAAACCACTCTGCTGCTGCCGGGGGAGAGGAGGGGACTGCCGGTGGCACGGCTCCTTGGAGCAGGGTGGCACCGGGAGGGGGGTCGGGTCACAAATCACAGCAACATCAGCCGAATCCTGCTTCTGCAACTCCCTGTGCTGAATTCTGCAGGAGCTGAGGGGCCCCACGGAGGTTTGGCAGTGCCCCATCACCCATGGGTGCTTCCAAGCAGGGTCTGACCTGCAAACATGCCCGGGGCCGGTGCTGACACCCCGCAGACGGATTTCCTCCGGGAAACCGGCAGCAAGCCCAAAGGCTGTGCCAGGGCAGAGCAGGGGAACCGGACCTCATAAGCCCCCGTCCACAGGGGAGGAGGACAGCGGCCAAGGTCAGGCAGCGGGAGGTGTGCAGCGTGCGGGACTCCCTCCCCGCCAGGGCGGTCGCTCTCCCTGCCCAAAGCTGTGTCCCAAAGCCACCGGTCCGGAAAGCTCTGCTCAAAGCTTTATTGCACAGCAGCTTTCTGCAACAAGCTTTCCTAAAAAACAGAGCCTCCTAAAAAACAGAGCTTACTCGTGCTGCTTCGAGCTCCCAGCAGGGAGTTATGCCAAGGGATTTAAAAATCAGGCCCTGACACATGGGATTTAAAAAAAGGAAAAAGGAAAAAAAAAAAAAAGAAAGGTCATTTTTCTTTCCATGTTTATCCTCTTTTTCCATGACGGCTGCAGGGATTTTTGCTGGTTTTCCAGCAGCCCTGACCCTGCCCAGCTGCCAAGCGCTCCTCAACAACCTCCCGCTGCCTCCGTGGCTGGGGGCCACCCCGATGCCGTCCCCCCGTCCCACCCCAGCACTGTCCCCACATCCCACCCCATAAGGATCAGAGCAATGAGGATAACGCCGGGGCACATGGGCAGCCCTTGGGGGGCTGCCAAGGGGGGAAAGCCTGACCTAAGGAGCCACTTCAGAGACCCCTGGACCGCAGCCAGGTGGGCTTGAGCCAGGGCCAGGAACAGAGCGGTGACAGGGGCCAGAGCACTGGGGCTCCTCCCCGCTTCTTTTGGGGGACGGATGTACTGGGGGTCCTGCTGCTTGTCTGGGGTCCCTGCAAAGGAACCAGCTCCCGGGCCAACTGCAGGTAGAGGGTGCATGGTGGGGCAGCAGAGGGGAGCCTCACAAAGTGGGGGCACTGCTGGGGGCACCCCACAACACTGGGTGCTCCTGGGAGGCAACCTCAAAGCCATCCCAGGGGTGTCCCCAAGCAAGGGGGGACATCAAAGCACTCCTGAGAGAGCCCCCAAAGCACAGAGAGCTACTGGGGGCACCCAAAGCCATGCTGGGGGGAACCCCCAAGGCAAGGGGAATCTCAAAGCCATCCTGGGGTAAGCCCCAATGCAGAGGCACTGCTGGGGGGACATCCCAAAGCCATCCTGGGGGCAACCCCCAGTGCAAGGGGACCCCAAAGCCACCCTGGGTGGAACCCCCAAAGAACAGGTACTACCTGGGGGTACCCCAAGCCATCCTGGGTAAACCTCCAGAGCAGGGGGGATGCCCCAAACCCACCCTGGGGAGGTGTCCCCAAAGCACAGGGACCTGCTGGGGGACACCCCACAGCACTCCTCGGGGAAAGGGGCTCCCTCCTGGGGATGTCCCCCCTCCCCAAAGCCCGGCGGCACTCACATGTCCTTGGCGGGCAGGTTCCTGCCCTCCACGATGCGGATGGAGAGCGCGCTCCGCCGGGCCATGGGAGCCGAGCCGAGCCGAGCCGAACCGAGCCGAGCCGAGCCGAGCCGAGCCGAGCCGAGCCGAGCCGAGCCGAGCCGAGCCGAGCCGAGCCGAGCCGAGCCGAGCCGAGCCGAGCCGAGCCGAGCCGAGCCGAGCCTCGAACCCGCGCCCACCCGGCCCCGCGCCCATGTGCGGGCTGGCGCCACCGGCCGCCAATCAGCGCGCGGGGCGGGACAAAGGGCGGGGCAGGAAGCCCTTCCCAGGCGGTGATTGGGTGCTTATTTCGGCTGTCGGCCAAGGGCGGGGAGCCTGGGCGGGCGTGGGCGGGGCCGGGAGCGGGACGTCCCGGTGCCCTGGGACCCCCCGCGGCCCCGCTCGGCCCCCGGGGCCCGGCGGGCGGGGCAGCGCCGGGGGTGCTCAGCCCCGCGCCCCGCCTGGGCCCGCAATTACGGGCCGGGTCCCTCCTGACCCCGGCTCCCCCCGCTGAACCCGGGGGGCTGCAGCCCCCGGCCCGGCACTGGCGGCTCCGCGCTGCCCCGTGCCCCAAAACCCCTCCTTTTGCTCGGGGTTTTTACCCTTTTTTTTTTTTTTTTTTTAAGCACTGCACCCCCCAGCGGCAGCACCCCCAGAGCGACGCGTGGCATTTCGGGGGGGGGGCGCTTGGTGCCATAAATACAGGAGGGGGGACGGGGGACCCCTCCTTCGAGGCCTGCCTCAGCTCAGGGGCTCACCAGGCACCCAAAGCCGGGGCTCCGCGCTGGCAGACACTGCCAGTCCTTGGCATTTTCGCCCGGCCGCCGCGGGGACACTATGAGGACGCTGCGGGGACACGCTGCCCCGTCCTGCGGCTCTGCCCCTCTGCCTCCCCCGCACAGGGGCACAAGGGGACGAGGTGCAGTCCTCTGCCACCATCACTCCCGCCTCCCCGTGTGCCCGGCCTCACACACAGTCGGGGCCGCATGTCCCACCTCCAGGGGACAAACACCCCCCCCATCACTCGAGGCCACTTTGTGGGTGATACGGGTGTTCCATGTCGGGGGATGGGGTAGGATGGACAGGAGCCACATTTGCAGGATGAAACAGTCCCTTTTTGCGCCTGGGCTGATCTCCGCAGGGGTTAATCGCCGGATTTGCTTGATTTCCCTTGGCTGGGCTCCATGGAGCCCGGCTCCTGGCAGCGGCAGCGTGGGGGGCAGGTTGCTAACACCTCCCTGGGCAGCCAAAGGACACCTCGGTAAGGGCGCTCTGACCATGGATCAAGTATAAATGTGATGCTGCCCTTTGCACGGTGCTTATGGAAAAAATACGGGGGTTTTAATATATGTATATGCATATACATAGATTGGATATTAGGAAAAATTTCTTCACTGAAAGGGTTGTCAAGCACTGGAACAGGCTGCCCAGGGAAGGGGTGGAGTCACCATCCCCGGAGGTATTTAAAAGACGCGTAGATGTGGCACTTAGGGACAAGGTTTAGTGGTAGGATTGGCAGTGCTAGGTAACAGTTGGACTCGATGACCTTAAGGGTCTTTTCCAACCTAAACCTACGATATGTGTATGTATATGATGTACATATTTATATGCATACCTGCCCTGACTCCACTTGAAGTGGGGCACTGCCACTCTGCAGTGCTCTCTGGCCTTCTTGTCCTCAGCAGCAGGGGCGTCTCATCCTGTCCGGGCTGCAGGATCGGGGCACTCATGACCCCAGTGCGGGATCAAGCCCCCACATCCCCCAGAGCAGGATCAGGGACCCACACCCTGGTGCAGGATTAGGCTCCCATGGCCCTGGTGCAAGATCAGGCCCCGGGCTGCCGGTCCCCTCTTGCCACCTTGTGGCTAACAGGGGAACATCAGCAGCACCTGGGCAGGATTGGGCCAGCTCTGCCTGGAGGAGACCCTCCTCCAGGTTTGGAGCTTGGGGAAAGCACCGTGGGGCAAAGGGAACAGGGAGAGACACCCCCATAGCCCCCCCACCTGCTCCTGGCAGCATTTCTCTACCCGTCACCCTAGCGCCAGGGCTGCTGCAGGGGGGCTCAGTCCCCATCCAATCCAGGCACATGCAGCACCACATGTCCCAAGCCAGGTGTGAAAATGCTTCTCCCACTCCAGAGCATCCCCGGCCACACCCTGCCCTGCGATGGGGGCTCAGAACCCTGCACAGGGACGTGGAGCTGGGCTGCGGGTCTTTTCCCGGGGCTTGCGGGAGGCGGCGAGGTTTTGGCAGGTGCCGTTCCCGGGGGGGTGTCACAAACAGGAGGCGGAGGCCGGGCACAAAGCGCACGGAAAGGCCTTTAATCTGCTCCATCGCAGCGCTCCAGGGCCCCAGTCCATGGGGCACATCTGGCCGTGCCCCCGTGGCGGCGTGCGGCATGCCATCGATGCTGATGGTGCAATCGCCAGGGCACCCAAGGGTGCGCAGGCCGGCAGTGGCCGGTGCAGGAGCAGGCAGGGAGACGGTGCGGTGCCGGGGGGGACAGTGGTGAGGCAGTACGGGGCTGCGGGGGCTCTCAGAGCCGGGCAGCTGTCTGGTCCTGGAGGTGGTGGATGTTGTACCGCTGCACCGTCACCGGCTCTGACTTGCTGAAGGTGCTGCTGCCGCCACAGACGTCAGAGCTGGGGAAGGAAGGAGGGCTGAAGGATGAGGGTGGAGGCCACGGGGTGCTGGTGTCACCCTCTGACACTGGTCCTGCATGCCCAGCACCCATCATGGCTCCTGGGCAGTGCGGTGGGACACGGGGATGGCACTCACCCCCAGAAGACCAGCAAGGCCACAAGGCCGGCCAGTAGGATGGCAAAGAGGATGGAGAGGATGGAGGTGAGGGCGATCATGCCAGCTCTGTGCCCGCTGCCCATCACGGGGATGCTGCTGAACGGCTGGGCTGGGGAGAGAGCGGGAGTGGAGAGAGTGACGTGCACACTGGGGCAGTGCAGGGTCCCAGCCGGGGCACAGTGCATTCGTGGGCAATTGCAATGTGCAATTGCACCATGCAAATGCAGCATGCAAACACAATATACATGTAAATGGACTCTGCAAATGCAATGTGCAATTGCAGTGTGCAAATGCACTGTGTGAACACAATACCCAGTGGTAGTGTGCAATTGCACTATGCAAACACCACGTGCAATTGCACCATGCAAACATAGCGCACCATCACACAATGCCATCATACCCCAGCAGGACCTGCAGAATCACCCTGCCTCAGTTTCCCCGTCTGCTTGCAGAAGTGCTAAATGCCGAGCCGCTGGTGCTTGGTGTGCAGGCCCCCCCGCCCCCCCCCGGGACCACCCCGTGCCCCCCACACCCCGCAGCTGTGGGATGGGTGCAAGGGGCAGGACAAGCACCCCAGCAGCAGTACCTGCCTTCAGGGTGATGAGGTCCGACCAGTTTGTCTCAGCCACGGGCTCGGAGCCGTCCAGGGCGAGGAACTTCACCCTGGGGTGGGAGGGGAGGTTGGCTGTGCTCCCCGGAGCCGGTGGGCTGCCAGCAGGCCCCGGGGGGGCACGTCCCCATGAGTAGGCTCACCGGTATGACCCGGGGCTGGGCAGGGGGCCGTTGCACGTGGGTCTCCTCTCATCCTTGGCGCAGCTGGTCTCGCTGCCGACGCGCAGCACGGTGATCTCCCCAGAGGGTTTGGGGCAGGGGTAGTTGAGGAGGGTGGTGTTGAGGGTCATGTAGGCGGGGGCGCGGGTGGGGAAGCCCTGGAAGGCCCGCTCAGGGGTCCCCGGTGCCACGCTGTTGTTGAAGTTGTCTACGGCTGCAGGGATGGGGGTGAGGAGGGACCCTGTGGGGCGCAGGGAGCCCTGCGCACACCCCTGCCCAGGGCTGCTCCCCCGGGGCCTCACCGCAGCTCACCTACCCTTGGGGATGGCCACCACCAGCCAGATGACGGCATTGCGTTGCACCTTGGTGAAGATGCAGCGGGGCTGCTCCAGCGTGAAGGTGGTGGCGGTCATCAAGCCCCCCAGGGTGTGGCTGGCCAGGGTCGGTTTGTACGGGAGCTTGTCTGCGGTGAGAAGCCAAGGAGGGTGCAGTGGAGGGTGTGGACACTCCGCTGCAGCCCCTGACCGGTGGCTCCAACCAGCTGCAGCCGTGCTGGGGACTCAGCGTGGGGACAGGGACAGGGACAGGACGGAGCTGACCCCTGTGATCCCGGCTGTGGGGCCCCTTCTCCCTCCCACCCCCGTTTTGGGGCTCAGACACGTTTCATGAAAAGAGGAAGCAAAGACACCCCTGTGCCACCACCCGGGGAGGGACACCCTGTGAGACCCCAGAGGACCCCACGCTGTGCCAGCAGACCCTGTGTGACACCCTTCACCAGGAAGGTGACACCAGGGAAACCAGGGGTGGAACCCAGAATGGGGGGGGGCATCAGCTGCCCTGCACCTCCAGGCTCCAGGGGGGTTCCCAGTGCCCGTGCACAGGGGACCCCTGCAAGCAGGGGACAGCGGGGACCCCCAGCCCAGCCTGACGGCATTGGCAGACTCACCCAGGCCGTGGGCCGTCGCCAGGAGCAGGAGGAGCAGCGTGAGCATCGTGCGGGTGCCTGAGTGCCGGGGGCAGGAGTGAAGGCAGCAGGGCTCCACATCCCCATGGGACCCACCTGCGGCTGCCAACCGCCCACATTCCTGCACTGGCCACGTCCCAGCGGCAAACAGGTCAGGCTCGTTTCCCCCGGGAGCATTTTGCTATGCCCAAGCAACTGCCAGTGAGGCGTGCTGAGAACTGCCACGCTTGTGGCACAGGTGGGCAACAGCCTTCACCCAGGCGGAGAGTGCCACTGTGGGGTGATGCCCACCTCGGGGCTCCCCACAGACCCCACTGGTGTCAGCATGTGCTCCCCCCCGACACCAAATGCCACCAAGCTGAGTCCCCGGCTGGTTTTTGGGGGTCCCAGTGCCCCCATCCTCCACAGCTCCAGCCCTGCGCGTCTGGCAGCGGGGGCCTGGTGAACAGAGCACCAAGCTGGTGCGTGAGCGGGGTGGCAGGCGGAGGGCGGGCATCGTCACACAGCCAGGCAAGGACAAGGCAGTGAAAGATGTAAAGTGAGAGTTTACTCAGCAGGACATGGTCCAGGAGGCTGGGGGGCAAAGCAGCCCAGCCCCGGGGGGCTGCACCTGCAGCCAGGAGGCAGGGGCTGGGGCAGGGCTGGAGGGATGTGGTGGGTCCTGTAGGACCTGCGGGCGAAGGCGCTGGTCCCCGAATGCTGGTGACACAGGGACCCCCATGCCTTGGCACTGCAGGGAGAGACAAGCAGAGGCATCAAGTGGGGTCCGCAGGGCTCTGCTGCCCGCCCCCCCCCCCCACCAAGGGGCCCTTTCTCCTTGCAAAACTACAGCAAACCCCCAATTTAAGAAAAAAAAGGCTTTTTAAATCTTAAAAATGTCTCCTTCGCTCCATCTCTTTGCTGATGGGGCCAAGGAGGGGTTGTTCTCCTGGGCCTCCCACGGATGCGTCTCCCCGAGCACGGTCCCGTGCAGCCCCCGTACCCCATGGCGCTGAGCACTGCCACGGCCAGCGTGGCCCCCAGGCTGGCGAGGATGGAGGCGATGATGACCACGTCGCTGCCACGGCGCGTGGGTGCGGGGTCGATGGTGCTCGGGCTGCTGGCTGGAAGGAGGCAGGATGAGGGACGTGGCAGGACACGGTGGGCTCAGGGATGGTGCAATGGAAAGGGGAGGGGTAGGGTAGCCGGGGGAGATCGGGGACTGCTTCTCCCATCTGTTTTGGGGTGATGGCATAGGGCTGATGCCGAGCCGCATGCTGGCACCCCAACCAGGCAGGTATGGGGGACTCGCGGGGGGACGGCAGTGCCACCGGTACCTCTCCGCAGCAGGATTGGGTCGGACCACCTTGTCTCCGCTTTGGGGCCGTGGCAGCCCATCACCAGGAACTTCACCCTGCAGGACGGGTACAGCGGTGACAGCTGTGGTGGGACGAGCGTGCCCTCCATGGGGGGTCTATCCCGCCAGCCTCACCTGTAGGGCCCCGGGGAGGGCAGGGGCCCATTGCAGGGGTCCCGGCCGCCCTGGCCCCTGCATGCCGTGTCACCCCCGACCCGCAGGATGGCTGGGCTCTGTGCCGAGCAGGCATACGCGGCTGCTGCTGTCTCCAGCGTCATGTAGGAGTGGGTGGTCGGCAGCCTCTCGTACGGGGGCACATCAGCTCGGGATGGGGGGTTTCTGAAGGCAGCTGAGGCTGTGCAGCACAGACAAGGGGTGAGTGGCTGCAGCGAGGGTCCCCCACGACCCCCCGCCATGGCAGGGAGCATGTGCTGGAGCAGCAGGCGCTCACCGTTGGCGAAAGCCACCACCAGCCAGACGGTGTCGGAGGTGTTGGCGTGCCGGTCGAAGACGCAGCAGGGCCTCTCCAGCGCGAAGGTGGTGGCAGTGAGCTTCCCCGGCAGCATCGCGGGGGGCACACGGGGCACGTAGGGCAGCAGGGCTGGGGGGCAGGCAGTGAGCAGCGGGACCCCGTGCTCCGCACCGCTCAGCAAGCGCCTGACCCCAGCCTGCATCCGTATCCCGGTACCAGCACAGCGGGAGCTCACAGGATGCCAGCGGTGCCAGCACCACGGGGATGGCACTAGTGTGGGGCCCCCCCCAGCCATGCCTGGCCCCATAACCCCCTCCCCAGCACAAACACCTTGCAAAGACCCATGGGAAAAACCCTTTGCAGCCCCTCTGAGCCCCCCGTCCCCCTCTGCCCCGTCCCCCTCCGGGGAGTCACCCAGGCCCGTGGCTGCGCCCGTCCCAGCCAGCGCCAGCAGCACCCGCAGCAGCTCCATGGCGTTGTCCCACCAAGGCTGGACGTGCCGCCCTGCTCCACTCACCCCATCCCACTGCTGAGGGGACGAACCGCCCCATGAGCCCCCGCAGTGGGGACCGCCTGACCCAAGGTGCCGGAGCCTCCCAGCCCCACATTCCTGCACCGGCTCTGCCGGCCTGGCAAGACCCCGCAGGCAAAGGGGCCGGCTGCACCTCCCGGCTCACCCACTGGTCCCAAACCCCCCCAGGGAAGCATCCCGTCAGAGCCCAGGCGCTGGCGCGGGCTCCGAGGATGCAGGGCACAAGCCTCCTAAGATGTGAAAGGGGAAACTGAGGCACAGACCGGACACCAGAGGCACATTCAAGGACAAGCTGGCAGGAGCCAGAGGTTTTGTTGGGGCTATGGGGGCAGCAGGGCAAGTGGTCCTGCACCCCCACTTGCCCCACCAGAACCTGACTCCCTGCGGGTGCCCCCTGCCAACCCGGCCCCTAGAGCCAGGGCGAGGAGTGGGCCCACACCCAGCTGGTTTCGGGCGCAGCCAGCCTTGCCCTGAGGGCAGGCTCACCCGCACCCAAACCTCACCCAAAAACCCAAGTGTTGAAGGAGAACAGTCCCTCCCAGCACCAGGGGCACGGAGACACCCAAGCTCCAGGGCCACCCCATGCTGACATTTCCCCATCCATCCTTCCTCCTCGCTGGCAGTGGGGCCGGACCACGGCCCCCCTTCCCTGGGGAAAGGCCCCCCAAGCCCTTGGGATGGGGCCAGGGACAGTGACCCTGGAACGGGAGCTGCGCCACAGCTCAGGGGCCCCCGCTGCTGGCCCCCCCGAGCTGTTCTCCAGGCAGAGGGGTTTGAGCATTTCTTCTCCAATGTTTGCCAAGGGCAGTGGCTGCCCACTCCTGCGTGGGAGGGGATTCCCCTGCTTCCCGAAGCGGCTGGGACCATGCCTTTAGATTAAATGGAAATGGGGCATTCAAAGATTACACAGTCCAGCTGCAGAGGGGAAAAACAGGCACAGCTGCAGCCTCCATCCCGCCTCCCTCTCCCAGTCCCTGCCTTCTTCCCCTCCTCCTCCCCAGCAACACCTACCCCAGGGTCCCCCCAGCAGCAGATGCCCACGGGGACATGCCAGCCCCCCATCTGCCGCCCCAGAGCCCTCCTTTGCGCTCCCCGGCAGGGTGAAGGAGGCAGGGTGACTCAGGGGGACGCTGAGTCACACAGTCAGCTGCCAGTACCCACTACTGGGATGTGGGGCCAGCATACCTGCGGGGTCAAGGCTTGCCTAATAATAACCACCCTGCTGCAAATGAATCGGCACCGCAGGGAGAAACACCCACCCTGAGTCTCCAGCCAGGGCCAGGGGATCCAAGTCTTTCAGTCAGACCTGTCCAGTAGCATTATAAGCACTTATTTTGGGCTCTGTCCCCTCCCAGCTCCAACTGGCACCACAGCATTGTGGTCATGCTTTCACCCCGTGCCAGCCCTGGAGCCTTCCCCCTCTGACGCTGCCCTAGGACAGAAAGGGGACTGGCTTCGAAGCATCTCCCTGCACAGCAGTACTGGAGCACCCGACTCTGCTGCTTTCCACCCCTTTGCTGCCTGCACCCCCCCACCATGGGGGCTAAGCCACCTCAGGGCTCAGCACCGACATGGCAAGGATTTTAGGAGATGCCTCATCCTTGTGGCAGAGGATGTGACAGCCAGGGACGAGCTGCTGAGCCTGGCCAGCCCACACCACAGTGCCCCAGCCCTGGACCAGCCCAGAGGTGGGGAGGCTCCAGCTGATTCATTCACAGGAGCATCTGCTGAAGATGCCTTGGGCCATGCTCAGCAGGAAATCTTGCTTTGTACAGGGCTGGGTGAGCCCTACTCAATTTTCACTTTAATTCACCACTTTGATTGCTGGGGGAACATGATCTAGGGATAGAAAGCTGAGGTTTAAACTTGAAATCTCTCCCTTTCGCAACCAGGGCGTAAAAGCCAACACAGCCCGTTCCTGTAGAGCTCAGCAATGCCCAGACACATACCTGCTGCTCCTACAGTGAGCTCCCAATTTTGCAGCATCGCAACTTGGCTAGGTGTTTGAGGGCTTTCTCCCTAGAACCTGCAGCAGAGGGTAACCAGGAGGCTACAAGCACAAGATGGACACTGGGGAAAGCTCCGGTCCTTGATGGCTCCAAAAACCCTTCCATTTTTATATTGGCATGACAGAAAGAAAATTGCCCCTCTGCTGGTCCAGGACACACTGGTCTCAAGAGAATGCTGAGGCAGCAGCTCCCACAAAGCACAGCCATGTCCTGGATCTCCCGGGAAGGAGGTGAAATGGCAGATGGCACCAGGGCTTCTGATGAGCCAAAGGGATTTAACTTGGGCAGAGCTCCTGGGACTTGCAGCTGGGGCCAGCGGCCATAGGGAAGGGAAGAGCCAGAAATAGCTCTTAGAAAGGCTTCAGCTACCAGGTAACAAGAAGCCCATGGACAACATACAGCAAGGCCATCGGGATTGGGGCAATACCCCTTTCACAGGGTGCTAGCTCTTGTAACAGGCAGAGTTCGTGGTGCAGGAATATGCTCCTGCCTGGAAGCATCTCTGCCGGCAGCCTTGCATCGCTGCCATATTGCTCACCACCCAGCTGGCAGCAGAGGCAGGGAGAGAGGTAGCCTGTCACCACCTGGTGGCACCAGCACTCCCTGCAGCAGCAGCACAAAGCTGTTACACAGCCTCCTCCCTGCAGAGGCTTCACCTGGCACAAACAGCCTCAAACTGCTGCCATTTCTCCTGAGAGAGAGGGAAAAGAGGGGCAGGGCCCACCAGAAGGGCTTCAGGACGATACCAGGAGGGATGGCAGCTCACAGCAAGGCCAGGGGGCTGTGACTTCTCCCAGGACAGACACTGCTGGGTCACCTCTGCCAGCACCGTGGCCACAGGCCTCCGGGCTCCAGCAGGTGAAGCGCTGACAGCCTGCAACCCCTGACCCCTGGGACCTGGCCCCAGGTCCTGCCCTGCAGAGACTCATGTCCCTCCAGCAGAGCTGAGCTTTCCCTCCTTTCTCCTGGCTGGATCTAGTGTCCCCAGCTCTGCAGAGCAGGCTGGTCTCCCAGAGAGGGCCACCAAAGGGGGAGGCACCCCAAGCCATCAGGCAGCTTGAAGGCAAAGCAGTGACTTGCTGTGGAAATGAAGTATTTATTATGACCAAGCAGAGATACAGGGGCAGGAGGGAGGAGGCTTTGCTGTAAGAGGTGCCTCAGAGGCAGGGAGCTGCGGTGTGCCAGAGGGAGGCCCTCATTTGCTTTCCAGCTGGTCTAGTGGGAGCAAGACACCCCCCTCTCCCCATCCTGTCCCCAAGCATTACGAGGGCAAGGTTCTGCCTTCACAAGGGTGTCCGTAACCTCAGGACCACTCTCCCAGCCAGTCCTGGCTGTGGCCATCAACCCTATCCAGAGACGCAAGTGCAGTTTCTACAAAAATATCCTTCCCTCCCAAAAAAAGACTGTAGAGAGCAGGCAGGGCTCCCGCAGTACAGTGTTATTGCTCAGTGTGACAGGTGGTCAGACACAGGAACTTAAGGCAACAGGAATAAGTGCACTAGGTGGGCCCCCCGACACGTGCATGGCACAGCCAGGCCCCCACCTCAGCTCATTGTCTCAGGCAGTCCTCGGTGACACCCTGCGCGGCCAGCTCCGCCAGCACATTGTCCAGGTAGTTGGGGTCCGGGTAGCCGTGGCCGCTCAGGTTTGTGTCCATCTCCGTCTTGTGGTGGATCTCATTCCACACCACCGTGTTGCTCTCGCCGGTGGTGCTGGAAGTGCCCACTGTGAAAATCAGGCGTCTCTTCCAGGCCACCCTCAGGAGCTCGAGGACCTAGAGGTGGAAGGAGAAAAAACAAAGCTGGCTTTCAGCAGCTAGGAGACTTGAACCATGAAAGCAGCTTGCCAGAAGCTTAACAGCCTAAATCCTTGCTGTAGCAGGAGGAAACCAAAGATCCCAGCATGGGACAGGATCTCCCTCACCTCCTAGTCACCCATGTGGTTCCCCTGATGGGAAGAACCATTCCCTGCTCATGCTGGTCTTCCAGGACTTGAAAAATACTGGCACAAGTTGAGATAAATACACCCACCCAGTGGAAATAGGGATGAGAAGAGCCAGCAACTGGACTTTCTGAGCTGAGCAGTTTTAAGTGCAAACCCTTGTAACTGCATAGCCCAAGAAAGGCCAGAAGTGTCTTCTGAAAAGATCAGATGGGATTCTGTTTAGTAAAGGGATGAAGGAGAGTTAAGTCTTCAGAGTCAAAGCTGTGAAGAAGCAGCAAAGATCTTCAAAGGCAGAGGGGTTACAAATACATGTAAGGAACAAACAGCATGGACAACTACTAAGAACAGCTGGTTAGCATCATGAGGACAGCTCCCAAAAGCAAGCCTGTTGTGCCGATCCACCAACAAAGAGCCAAGAGACAACCTGAGAAGGGTCCTGTTATCAGGGTGTGATACCTTACCTTTCTGCCCTTCTCGTTGTCAGGTAGATAACAATAGCGAGGAAAGCCTCTTGCTGTGTAAGGCATCCCAGGGTTGGGGTGCTCAGGGCCCTGCAATAGATAAGACGTTTTTGGCATGGACATATCCATCTTCATATGAGTTGGACAATTCCTCGGCAGCAGGATTTGACATAGGTCCATTTCAAAGCAGCTCTTCCATGTAAAAGGAGCAAGGTTATTGCTGATGGTGAGTATGAGGTATCTGACTTGATCTTATGGGACATGCGAGTATTACAGGTCCTCCAAGAGCAGTCTCACGCTGAGATACAAAGCCAGCTCTTCAGATTACTTAAATTCCAGTGGGAAACTGCCCCAAACCACAGCTTTTTCCATGTGGTCTGATGACACCTTAAAAAAGACCACTCAGCTCAAACCTTTGCAAGCTCACTGCAACCACTGAAACCTCAGACGTGGGTTGCAAAACCAGATGTTGGGATCTCTCCCACCTTGTGAGCCTGGGCTGAGTCTCCTCTCTGCTTCACACAGACATTAATCTTTACTGTAGGTGAACGGCTGTTGTAGACCCTGGGGCCACTCTCAAAGGGGGAAAAGAACTTTCACGGAGGAGACTCTAGTCACCCATACATTGAAGAACAGCCAGTGCAGCTGCTGGCTCCAGGCACCTTAGGCTGCTCAGTGCTGGGCAGCCAGCAGGTACTGTACAAGATCCCTGTACTTCTCTGGGAGGCTCTCACAGTTTGTGCTATCCAGCAGCAGACATTCCTGCGTGCGTGCTGTGCACTCACCTGGATGCCTCTGCTGATATGATACACAATCTGGATTGTCCCACAGTCCTTGTGGCCAGGGAGGGACTGGGGAAAAGTGGAGACCTCCATCTTCCCTTTGGGCTGAGTACCAGTTTTCTCTCCGTAGATGGTTTTACAAGAGGGGCACTGCAAACTCCCATCCTGCAGGGAGAGAGAAGCAGACACCAGAGCTCCACAGCCGAGTCATGCAGGCGCAGGGGACCTGGTGGGGATGGGCCAGCTCAGTACCTTGTTCCCATTGGAGTACATGGCCAGCATGCAGAGCATGTGGAAGGAGTGCTGGCAGTTTGTCAGACGACCGACTGTCTCTGGCTTGATCGTGCTGCACTCACATGCGTCGCTGTAACCTGAGGGGGAGGACAGCTTCTCCATGCAGATGATACAGTCCTAGAGTCCAAGACAGCAAGGAGAAAACCACCATGTAGTGCAAGCACAGGCTGATGTTAATGACTGACCCACCAAGGAAGCAATCAAGGCGATGCTTCAGGAAGATTTGCCTTCAACTTTAATCCTTCCCTTTGAGGTTTAAGGGCACAGAGACAGGTTTCCTCATCTGGCTGGTATCACCCCACTCCACCACCTCTGGGACAGCACAGGAAGAGCTGCTATCAGTCAGAGAGCGAACTGAGTATGGGTATGCCCTGCTCCTCTACAGAGCAGCTCCAGTGCAGGGTTTCTCTCTGTAGTTTTGACCTCTATGAGCAAGGAGAGGACACCAAAGTCAAACTTCCTCCTCCACTCCAGGCCCTGCAGCCAGCTCCAAGGGAAATGGGGAGGCATTGCCAGGAGTAGCTCTCAACCCACACCATGCTTTCTTTGTCACAGTTCTCTGACGAGGACAAGCCACCAGTTACCATGTGTGGGCTTCAGAAGGTGCTGAGGCCTCTCCACCTAGCATCAACAGTGCGTTTGTAAGCAGCATTATCTACCACACAGGATGCCCAAGGAAGGATGGTCCTCGGGCGTCGCTGTGATTTTCACAGCACCCCAGCAAACAGGCCGCTGGGCGAGCTGGGGTCGCTTCACTGTCCTCTCACCTCATCGGCAGGAGAGCCCTTCACCTCTTCCAGGTACTTCTTCACCACTGCTTCTGGCTCGGTTGGTGTCACTGCACAAGGAGAGAGATGAGAAAAAGAGAGGAGAGGAAATCAGACATGCTGATGGGCATGTACAGGGTGAGCTAGAGAGAAGGGAGACAAGCAAGTCACTGGCCAGGATGCCAAGGAGAAAGGTTAGGGTTAAAGGGAGAGAAGAGGCTGCTCCAACTGATCCCTACAAGCCCCACAAAGGCTTTGCTATCAGAAATGGCTACCACTAGGACCATGAATGCTGCAGATGGGAGAACCCACTGGCAGATATTGGTGCCCTGTGCCGTACACCCAGGGGTCTGCCTGTAGCTGCTGTGCTCCAGTTCTCCCCATGTACCCCAAGCGATGCCAGCCAGGGCCCAGCTGGACTTACTTTGTGCTCACCAGAGGCCAGCTAGGATCAAACTCAACCCAAGGGCACTGTGGTCTCACTGGGATAGAGGATTACATAGTCCGTGGTGTCAAAGGAGAAAAGGCATTCCCACATGGCCCCAGCTGACGTGGGACCTTCTCATACCCTGCAGCTGGCACCTGATAAGGAGAGACCCAGCAATACACTAAGTTTCAGGCCCTGTTTCAAGTATGGCAGAATGAGCCTCGCATCCTTAGCACGAAATAGCACCCTTTCTCTCAAACTTCCACGTACTTGAATCCAGCAAGGCACAGCACAAGTCACAGAGTATGTAAAACAAACCAGCTTTTTGACAGGTACCCTATCTGCAGCACACAATACTGATACCTTCACATTTTCCTAAATATAGTCCCTGCTCCCCATCTACCCAGGCATGGGCACCCAAGCAGCCCACCAGCATCAGCAGCCTGGTCCCCTCAGAGGCGTTACGGGATTAAGCAACAAACATCACACAACACCACAAGTTACTGCCGAGACCATCAGCGGTCATCTCAACTCCCAACCCATCCTTTCAGAGCTGCCCAGCAAGGCTTGGTTTAAGCCAGCAAGCATCACATGCCTTTGAACGGTGCCCAGCCCCAGGCAAGAGGAAATGAGCTCCTTACCGGGTGGTCAGGCCCATCACAGAGGCTGCTAGGCTCTTCCACCAGCCTAGGAAAGGAAATATTTGCACAAGTGGTGTTATGACTCCACCTGGCAGGAGGCAAAAAAAGAGACCTGTCACTTGACTCGGGAGGAACCTTGCCCATCCTTCCCAAATCTACTTCTGGGAGAGATCAGGGGAAAGCAGTGCTGTGACGAACAGGCTGGCAAAGGCATAGCTCTTCCTTCTCCGTTCTCCTCCATCCCAGCTGGCTGAGCTGCTGGGGCGGTTCAGGGAGCAAAGGAAATGCTAGCAGCAGCCAGACAGGCCACAAGCATCCTTGCCCAGCACTCCAGGGCCTTGAAGAGTTGTACTCCAACACTGCCCAACAGACTTTGCTCTCAAGCTCATTTCTAAGCCACTGTAGGACATCAACTGTACTTTAGCACATAGAGTACTGTGACTCTGAACTGCCACGCTCCCAGGTGGATGCAGAGCATCGCCATGTGCAACTGCCAGGCAGAGCTGTGAGTATACCTGCACGACACACATCTTCAGCTCTCCCCATCCACTTTGGGGCTTTCAAGGAAGTTGGAGGGTTCAGAAGTGTTGCCTCTGTGGTTGAAAGAGCTGTGCATCAAGAGACAGTCATGCCAGAGTCAGCACCGAGCTGTTCTACCACCCCAAAAAGCAGTCTCTGTCACCAGCAGGAGGGGTGCTATTTTCTGGATAACCACTTTTCATGGTAGAGGCAAACATGGTGAAGCAGAAGGGAAGGATTGCTCACATGCCACAGGTGTCATTAAACAGGCGAAGACCTGGATGGCACAGATCCTGTATCACATAGGAGCCCCTCATGCCCATGAATGCCAGCTCTGCAAGAGGCTAGTGCTATGGGGCACCTTGACAGAGAGCACAAGGTCGCCCTGCAGCACAGACAGCTGCGTGAGATGCAACCAGGGAAGAGACACCTTTTCACTGCAGACAAGCTAGCTTGGGGCAACAGAAGAGAATGAGGCAGAGCGCTAACATGGGTGGAAAATAGTTTAGCTAAGGAAGACTGATGAACTGGGAGTTGGACTCTCCTAAATGAAGACACAGTCATTAAGATGAGTTATTTTCATAAGGGGGATTCCTGGCCATCCTGAAACACATGATTTCTGGCAGCAGGAGCAGGCAGAAAGGATGACTGAGCACACAGAGCAAGAAAAGGAGCCCATGAGGTGAAGGGATGCTCCCTCCAAGTGCTGGTGCCGGGCAGGAGGAGAGATGCCCAACATCTCAGGCAGAGCAGGGCTGTGAGGATCACCCTCTAGAGACCCTTAGTCAGGAAGGTGGTAACAGAATAAAATAAGCATTAAGCCAAAGAGCCACATGGAAGCAGGTATTTTCCACTTCAGGGGCATGCCAAAATCCCCTGGAAAAGCACTTCCAAGAACTGCTACAAGAAGAGCAGGAGACAAGCAGGAGCCTGGGCAAGCCCCAGCCTTCCAGCTCTCAGGCTGAGAGCTCAGCAGTGCCAGGAGCTGCTTCAAGGCCTCGTCACCAGACCCACAGGGAATGCAGCTCCTTGCTTTGCCTCTTCTGAAGGTGAGAAACAGGTCCAGGAATCCCCTCCGCTGGGACCTTGCTTGCACACAGGAGATAAAGAGCTGCCATCCAGGAACAAGTCACAAGGGGATGCAATCAGTCTGAACTGCCTCAGCTCATCGTCAGAGCTCAGCTCGGTGCTTACTGCGCCTGAAGCCCTCCCAGTTGTGTGCTCTGTGATGGCCCCACTCCAGGCTGCCACACACAGGGTGGCACTTTCCACACACGGCAGTTGGAACCAGGCTCTGGTGTGCAACCGCAAGAGACTTTCATGGTCACATTGGAGACGGAGGCTTAAGCTTCTTCTGCTGTGCAGGTTTTGGAGAGGGCTAGCTGCTACCCACTGTAACTCCATCCGCTTCCACGAGTACCCGATCATGATGACCCCCACATTCTCATTCCTGAGGATCCCATGCTGCCTGCCAGACTGACCACCAAGTCCTTCTCCATCTGGATCGTGTTTTCCATGTGGCCCTTTTTGAAGTGACCTTCTTGTCTCCTCTGGCTATGGGCTGGAGAAAGCAGTGCCAAAAAGATATGCAGACAAGGTGGTGAAGACAGTGAGGGAAGTGAGCGGAAAGGATGTGTTACGCGAGCAGCAACACCTGCCCAGTACTTGGCAGAACGCCCCAGCTCACCTGCTCCCACCTGCACAGCAGTCTGAGCAGCTTTAGAGCAATTCACCTTGTTCAGGATGGCAGAGGATGCTCCTTCCCTGCAGCCCCTGATGTGCATTTCTTTTGCTGTTGACTTTCCTCAGATCCACCAAGGTTGTCTGGAGAGGTGCTGGGGAGCCCAGATGCTTTAGAAAATCTGTCCCCAGCTGCAGGTGCTTCAATGTCCAGTCCCAAGGAAGTCTTTTGATGCTGAGAACTCAGTTTCAGCAAGGGTAGCAAAGCCCACACAGCCTTCCTTGCCTCTGACGAGAGGTTCTTCCTTGGGCAGACCAGCACAGCTGGCACGCCACATCCCAGCAGCACAGGGAGGGAGCTAGAAGGCTGGGAGGCACAGCACCCACCACAGCACGAGCCACATATGCTTCAACACATGAATTGCTTCCTTACTGGACCATTTGCTCCATAAAAGTGTTTGCCTCTAAATCTTTGTTCTAGCCATCCCTTGGGATCAAAGCCTGTTCAGTCCCCATAGTTTTCAGGATTCAATAGCAGACTGGAAGTGCAATAGCAGAATTGACCGATGCTGTTTATCACCAGCTGGTGCAATGCTGTGCTATTGATTTATCTGGGATGTAAAGGAATGTTTACCATTCTTTCATTTACAAAGAAAGGAATAACAATTTTTTTTTTTAATGCTTCCCCTTCCTCCCTGTAGATAATAAGTTGCTTGCTGAAGCAAGGGCTTTCCATGGGCAACATTTAACAGATGTGTTTTGAATCCTTCCCCAGCAACCAAATGCTTGCAGCAGTAACATACCTCCCTCTGTATCCCAAAATGAGCCATATGGTTAGCAGCAGACTTTTTTCCTGATACCCTGTGCAGGCCAGACACAGGTTGTTTCTAGTTATTGCCATGGACAGTCACCCAACTCTGATCACCTCTGCCTTCTGTTCCCTGGACTTGGCGGTGAGACCAGTAGGTCCAGCCCTTCTAAGAGGCTTGTCCAGAGATCAGCACGGTGAGAGGAGGTTTGGTGTTAAAAACAGCTTTCTCCATATTTAGCATTTCAGCAGGCTAACCAAGCAACCAGGCTGCTCTGATCCTGACACAGAGCATCCCTGTTATTGCAGCCTGTCTCCTTTAGCAGATGGTCCCCCACACGAACAGCGAGCTCCTCTGCCTCTGATGGGCTCCCCGCTCCCACCCATCCCATAGGTACCGGCACAGTCCACAGTCCCAGCTGCGGATGGACAGGACATATGGGGAGCAACCAGAGTCAGCTAGGATTAGTCCCCTTGCCTAGCCAGATTCCATCCCGCTCAGCAGGGAAGGACAAGCATGCTCATCAACTCTCCCTCCATGACTGCAGCACCCTGCGCACAACTGCCCACCCAGAGAGGATGTGCAAGAAAACCTCCAAACGGGAAAAGCGGACAGTGATCCCATCAGCTGAAAGGGTAACAAGTAGCACAACAGACTCAAAACAACGCCTTCTCCCTTCAGTCCCATGGCAGCCAGCTCCATGCCCGAGCAGCACTCGGAGAGAGCCAGACAAGCCGCTCGCCTCCCTCCCGGACAGCCAGCGGGGGTCTCAGCCCACCCGAGTGTGCAGCCAGGGGTGCTGGTGTGAGGCGGCGGCTGCAGCAGCCCGAGGAAGCGCAGCACCGTGCCGGCCGGTGGGAAGGCAGCGCTGATCCATCAGGATGGCAGATGCTGCCAGGCTTTGTGCCAGCACCGACAGCGCAGTGCCTGCCCTGAGACTACGGCTTCCCCGAGACCTGCAGCACCCACAGCGCAGCACTCGGCTGCGCCGGAGACATCATTGCCAGAACAGCAACAATGTTAACAAGTCCTGACTAATTGGCGCCTTCGTTAAACATAACCCAGCTATTCGCCAAGCTGGCTGCAATTCCATCAATGTTTGGGGCCAGGGTTTGCAGCAGCAGGAGGGAGTGAGAAGGGGCTCAGCAGGCATATGCTGCACCCACCACCACCTATTTTGGCACCAGCTGGTTGTAGTCAGCACACTGATGGCCTCCTCCTGGATGTACAGCTCTTGCTAGAGCTCTCCATGATGGAAAAACCTGGGGGGGTGTGGGAGGGGAAAGGGCATGTGATGCAGAAATTCAGGACACAAAACAGGCCCACCTCTGCCTGTTAGCAGCATCAGGGCCTATAAAGGGAAAACGAACAGTCTGGCCAAAAGTCAGGCTCACTACTTTCACTGTAGAGCAGTGTTTCTAAGCCCAGAGGGGTGTTGTACAAACACAGCTTGTTCCTTGGAGGGACTGAGCACCCTCTTCATCCCAGGAGTCGTGCATTCTGCAGGACCAGCCTCCCTGCCCCCAGCAAAGGGGACCTCACTTTCTAAAGTGAGAGAGGGGATTTTAGCAAACTAAACAGAGAAAGGCAGCCCCTTCTCACAGGTCAGCATTGGAAAGGGAGGAGCTGGCAAAGCATCTCCTCTGCAGCACGTCCTGAGCAGGACAAGGATGGCTGGGGCAAACCCCGCCATGCCAGATGGGAGAAGGAGCTGCTTGGTGCCCCTTCCCCAGACTTTGTCCCATCCCTCCTGCTGGTGTCCCCTCTCTGCTCCCCGGGCCAGAGGTGTCCTCACCCCAGCAGGTGGCATTGGTGAGCTGGCAGGGAGGTGGCAGCCAAGCAGGCCCCCAAGCCTGGCTCTCCAGGCTGGCACCAGCCACAGCCCTGGGGCTAAGCCAGCTGCCTGGACACCCCCGGGGGCAGAGGCTGGTGTTGGCCCTGCCCCAGCACACCCAGCCTTTGGCCAAGGTGCAGCGCAGCAGCCCCTGCTGGCAACACGCATGTTCTCCCGGGGGCTGCAGCAAATGCTGATGAACCAGCATCTTGCTGAGGAAGATGCCTTGCTGATGGGGTGTGTAACACCCGGCACAGCTACAGCTGCCCCTCTGCTCCCCCAGTGGATACCTAACTCGGTGTGTGCTGCTCTCACCCCCCAGCGCACATCCCATCCTCCCCACCTGCCCCGTTTCATGCTCTGCGTTGTTGCTCTCCCCACCCTGCTAAGAAGTTGCAAGACATATCCTCCTATTAAGACCACACTCTTGCAAGCATCCCGGTTGCTTGCACCCACATTTCCTCCACACTAAGGAGGGGCTGGATGCTGTGAGCATGCTGCTACCGACAGACCCCACTGAGAAGAAGCCAGCAGCCAGCTGCACTGCAGAGGAGCAGGGATGTGTATTTGTGGCCACGCCTTGCCCTAAATACAGCTAGTTTCATGCCATTAACCAGCAGCAGGTGACCAGCACCAATGGCAGGCCCGGCCCTCAGTTTTTCAGGCTCCTCCAGCAACAGCGACAAAGCTATGTCTCTGTGGGAGGGCCTGGCCTCCTCACAGCTCTGTTTCAGCACAGTTTCCAAGGCATCCCCACCACCCAGCCCTCATCCCCCGCTGCGGAGGGCTGCAGGGATGCTGCCCACCCCGGGGGTGAAGCACCAGGAGCCGGCATTACCCCACCACTTTGCCAGCTGGCTCTGCGGAGCGAGATCCTCATCCAGCCCCTCTGCCACCCACCTCCGCTCGGCTCTTCTCCTTCACCTCCCATTTTCCTTTGCTCCTCCTGTTCTTCACTGCTTCTCCTGCCGCCCCCTGCTTTCTCCTCCCCCTCCATCACACATCCTACTCCACATTTGCTCTCTCCCTCCTTCTTGCCATTTGCATCTCCTCCTCCCAGCTCCCTCCATAATGCATTTCCACAAGATACCTCTCTCTGCATTTAATTTCTATTTTCCTTCTACCAACCTTCCTGCCTCTTTCAGATGGGTTTGGACCGCACTTCCCTATCAAGCCTCCTCACTGCATGCATGGACTCCAAGAAGAGAGATGCTGGCACCAACAAACTCCCCAGACAGCCAGATGCCTCTTCCGCTCCACCTCAGGGCGATTCCCTCTTTCTTAAACGCAAGCATCTCCATGTTGAACACCCCCACACCTCAAGTACCCCCCCTTTGCTTATCTGAAGGGGGAAGCACTTTATGCCTGGTGGTGGTTGACCACTCCAGGACACCTGTGCTGGGGCTGGCAAACAACCTCTACAGCTACATCTGGCTGGATTCATACCTAGCCCCGCAGAGTCCTAGGGCTGCTACACACAGATGGGACCCAAGCTCTAAACTGGGAGCCCACCGACTCTGCAAGGGCAAGGGTACGGGCTGCCAGTGAGATACGAAGAGGAGAAATGAAGGCCCTGCCCTGGAGGTGGCTCAGCTCGGCAGGAGAGTTGGGGTAACCCAGCCCTTCCTGCCAGGACACATCCACCAGAGAGGGCTCCACTCCACTCCCTCCACCCCAGACAGAGATGGTGAAAACAAATCCTCTGCAATTCGACCTTGAAAGCCTTGTATGACTCAGGGACCTGCTTGTCTGGAAGATCCTTCTCATCCCATGACTCAACCGTGAGAAGCATGGCTCACAAGCAAACCTTCTCTTGAGAGCACATATGGATTAAATGCTCTCCTTGATGGTCCCTCAGCTCCCAGACTTGTCCCACCAATGAGTCTGAGAAGATCCTGGTACATGGATACCCAGGGCTCCCCAAGAGGGTACAGCAGGGCTATGGGGGAGGCTGCAGGAGTCGGACATGCACAGAGAACAACCGGGTTGCTCCAGCTGTAATGACTGATGGAAACAAGCAGAGCTACTACAGGACAGGGTCTACTTTATAATCTTATTTTACAGCCTGTCAGAGACTGTGCAGGCCAGAGGAGACGTGCCCTCCTTCTCCCCTGATGGGATGAACATCATCAGTCAAATCAGAAGAGCCAAGAGGGTGGGGGGAGAGACAAGAGGAAAGGAGGGAGGCAGAACAAGTGCAGAGAGATAAAGAGAAGGAGATGGAAGCAAATATCAGAGTTTGAGCAGGAACTACCTTTCTTGGAAACTTTCCTCCCCTCCTTAACTGAGCTGTGTTTTTTAGTGGCTTTATGGGTGCTGGCAGCTTGCGGCACACAGGTGAGGTGCACAGGGAGTCCAGCGGCTGACATCAGAATAGCCGTCATGCCTACAGCGGGTACGAGATCAACATGCAGGAAGGAAACAACGGGGAAACACATTCATTAAAAAAAAACTTTAACCTTTCAAAGAAAATTAAAAAAGATAAAATAAAACAAAACCCAAGCCCTTCATTCAGAGGACATAAAATATCCGAGAGGCAACGGGGTTGGAGTCAGCACAAGGACAGGATCCAGAGGCTTTTAAAGGGAGGAGCCCAGGCAGCAAATTAAAGCAGGGAAATATGGGCACAAGTCTCATCCGTGACCCTCTGAGCTGGTGTGCGAACAGGACCTTCCTCTTTGCCTTGGCTTTAGGGCTCCTCAGGCACCGAGTCTGCTGTGGTGCAAAGCCCTCCCGCTCACCAGAGCCCTGGAAGCAGCCCTGACCCTGGGGACCTGAAGGATGAGGGGTATCACCTGTAACCCCTAAAGGTCCTGCTCAGCTACTTTCCCCTAAAGCTACGTGTTTCAAAGGCGTCGCACCAAACCGATCCCCAGAGTGCCGCTTAACTGCCTTCAAACACTGCGGCAGTGCCGGGCTGACCATGGGCTGGGGCTTGCCCCACTCAATCCTCTGCCAGACGAGCCCCGCAGTGGCAGCCCCCCTGCTCACCCCACACCATCTCCTCCTTGGCACTCCAGTTTTTCCTAGCATCCCCAGCTGCAATGCAATTCTCACCCGCCCCCATTCCAGCCCGCTGTATTCATGGGATGCAGTTTGTTAAAGCTAATGAATCATTAAAAAGGACAGCCATTCCCTGGAGGTAAAACTGGCACACAGAGAGCTACAGGACTGATCATGCTGATCTAATATGATGCTTGCCCATGAAATACAGGCCGATTACAAGTCATAACATTTCTAAGTTAGCATATTGCTGTTAACTTACATTCAAGAAAACACCTGCCTTTGCTTTCCCCAAGAAATTACTTCCCCACCTGCAACAGCCATCACCAGAACTAAAAAAAAAAAAAGCTTATGGTTGCAAACTGACAGCAGACAACCTAAAGACAAGTGTTTCCCCAAAAGTTACCTCTCACAGTAGACCATCCAAAACCACATCCTAACACTATGGAAATTCTTGCCAGCATCCTGCATAGTAATTCACAGCCAAAGCTGAGATTTCTAAGGATTTTCTTTTTTCAAGCCTCTATTCAGCCAGGTTGGGAAAGGAAGATGTAAGAGCACATTTGTCCATGACAAATATGAGGTACCTTGCCCAGACATGACTGAAAATCAAGTTATGATGGGAAGCATCAGCCAGCTTTGTGTGCAAGTCATAAGACTGTTTTCTGCCTCAAACATGCAACCAGTCAAGAACCCATGCCTTGTGACTAGAAATCCCCTGCGCAAAGCCTGTGTCAATGCCCCACCAAGCAAGAACTACCCCTATGCAGTGCCGACCACGTTTTGCGCCTACTTCACATAAGGTTCAAGCACAATAAATATAACCTCTTCAAGTCCTTTCCTGATACACAAAGTTGAGAAAGTTTTAGTAAAACCATCCATCTAAGGACCAAAAGACAGACAGAATGGGTTTCACAAGACGGGGAGAGGGGCACAGACGGATGGAGTAATTTCCCCAGAGTTACCCGAACCTTTGGCAGAGCTGGTCTGGCCAGAAGACCAGGCCGCCCAATGCATGGTTGCACCACGCGCTTCCAAATGGAAATAGGTAACACCAGACCAGGCAGCTGTGCATCACCCTCATTAGGTACCATCGTTGTTGAGCTAGATCTGAGGTGTAGCCCCTCCATTTCCCAGGAGCTGCAGGGCCAGAGGAGGATCTTCAAAGCATACAAACACTGAGTTAGTACCCCTCACCCTACTGACAGGGCCGGGCTGTTCCCAGCAGGTACAGCTGAGGAGAGCCCCTGACGTTGGTACAAGCCAGCAGGCCTCTTAACTGAACATCAGATCCAGAAATTTCACAATTAAAATAACTTCCTTTAAGTCTTGAACTAAAGACTTCAAGACTATTGCGTGCTCTCAACCCCGGACTAAGCCAGCAGTCCTTCACTACTCCCATGGAGCCTTAAGCAGCAGCTTAAGAGTTCCCATAATAAAAGCTACTTGTTTTTTGAGCAAGCGAGTACAACTGAACACCTGAATCCCAGCAACAACACCAAAGGTGCCGCCTGCATGTGTGCCAGGCAGGTACTTTCCCGTTTCGGCAGGTTAAAGGACAGTTGGAGGTATTCCCAGAAGAGCAGTACCAATTCATGCTGATTAAGGAGCCTGGAGGAACAATATTCCTGAGAAACAGGCAAGATGCTGGACCTCCCCAAGGCCAGGGGAGATCATCTCAGACAGCCTGACCCCACTGAGGCTGCAAATGCAATTCCCCAGAATTGGTGCAGAAAAGGAAACGGTAAAGTTGTCTCCAAAAAACCTGCTTCTAAGCAGCGCGATCACACCAATCACAGAGACTGACATTTGAAAAGCAAGTCCAAAGACTAACAGGGATTATCACCACCTACGCACAGCTGACTGATAGACAAATGCAAAATTAATGCTTTCTTCTTAAGAGATCAATACTGCCTTGCTAACACTAACATGCAGAGCCCATTTTAAAAAAAAAGAATACCACAGAAGCAGAGGCTGAACAACTCTCTTCAGACTCTTAATGTAAGAGAACAAAATGTTGCCTTCAAAAATCAGACCAAGTGAAGAGCACGAGCCACAGAACCTCAGCTGAGTTCAGTCTCCCTCTAACACAGCCCCTTTCATACCTGGAATAACATGTCCAAAACTGCCTGCCAGCATCATGAATCATCGCAAAGAAAATAAACGTTTATTCCAGAAACTTTCTCTCTTTTGTTTTATGAGCTGCAAACGCATCTACAACTCCACGAACACATACAGCACAGGGCAAACGTGGGACCAAGCGAATTATCCCCACCCAAATGTTCTCCCATGGACAATCTTAAATCAGCCAAGAAAAGGTAATTTTCCACTTTTACCTTCTGCTGCCTTCAGAGACACACACAATGAATCATCTTCTGCAGACTGAAATCAAGAAAGCATCCAAAAAGAGGCTGTTCTGGTATTTCATTGCTCTTCTGGCTCATCTCAAAACCCAGCAGTAATGCCTCCTCTAAAGCTCTAATACAATACTGGAAATCTCAGCATCTAACAATCCTCCCACAAGTTTGGTGACAAGAGTCCCCACTAAGGGATCTCCTGTGATCCAAGCCTTACGTGGGAGTGTGTGTTCATACAAAGTGCCAAAACAATACACAGACACACATCACATCTGCAGATCGATTCTCCATTTCTGACCCATGGACACAACAATTTCAACTCAAAGTCATTGTAGGCATCTGTGGATTTATGTCAGGAGCAAATCTGGCCCTGGACCTGAATAAATTCTCACCTGAAGACCCAAGGGCCAAGCTGCAACAGGATAAACTTGCCCAGACCAAGACTCCTTTGGATGCCCTTGCGTTTCTGCAAGGGTTCCTGCTGCTCCCTTGCTACTCAAGGAGCTTGAGAAATATTAATGAACATGTTCACACTTCCCATTGTCCACTGGGTTTCTTCCCTGCAAGGACTGCAGGAGGGAAGACACAGAAAACCTTGCAAAACATCTTTTAGCATCTGATCCAATCCTACAAGTGTCTGCAATAAGCGCGCTCAGAGAGCTGCCTCTTTTGCTCAAAGCATCTCTTTGGCCAGAATTACGACGTTACTGACTCCATGGGGTAAAGCTATTTTCACTGGAACTATGACAACATCCACTGGCATTTCTCAGCCCGCCATGTAAATACGGCACTTTTGCAATATCCTGTGCACAACCTGAGCCTAGGGAAAACACCCTATGCAATGAGCGTTAACCACATGCTTGCTCCCATACTCAGCCAAACATGCCCCTCCTCCGGTCACTGGCTCTGGCTACTGGTCTGTATTTGCACAGTCCTCAGACTGGTATGCCTTTGCTTCCAGTCCTGTATTTAAGCAGGTAGAGAGGGGAAAGGGCAGAGTTTGCCTTCAAATAACGTGAGATCTCAGCGAAGTACTACTAATTTGTACGATTATATCCACCAGCAAAATTATTATGGTTGGTATGTTCCCAAATGCCCCAGCTCCAGGAATCCTGCGAACGAGAAACACTCGGTTTCATTTAACAAAAAGCTAGTTCCGAGTCTTCATCTTAAAAATAGTATTAGAAGGGCCTTCATATGACTGCCTAGTCCACCCCCAGCCCCAAGGAACACAGCTAAACTACATTATTCAAGAGCTGTTAGTCCAGCTGATCCTTAAACACCAATACTGTGGTTCAACAGTTGGCTCAGATCTCCGTTCTGGCATTTCACCATACCAACCAAATACTGAGGGGGAAAGAAAAAGCTTAAAAGCCAAGTTTCCACACACACCTTGAACTATTAAAATAACAGAAAGCAAGGAAAAAAGTTTTCTTTTTTGTACAAAACATGATTTTAAAGTCAGCTTCATGATTTCTGGGATCCTGAGTGGTGCTTTTGGAAGACGTGGGGTTGACAGTGTTACAAATCCCTCAACTCAAAAATCCCCAGGCGCTCATCACACAAACGAAACCCAGCTTCTCACTCAGACCCGCAGGATGCTCCATCTCCTGTTCATCCACCAGAAATTCCCTCTGCATCCAAGAGAAGCACCTGCGGCATTTCTTGAGATCACCCACAAGATTCAAGGGTTTTATTTCTCCTGCGTCAAACCAGAGCCAAAGTTGCTGAGAGGCATCTCGGGATTGAGACCAAGGATTGTGAGATCTCTGGACACGCTTCCCAGAATAAAACCTTCTTCAGTTCCTATCTGAGATTGCCTTCTCCCCAGCATCATCAGGGAGCCCTTGGATCCCCAGCCTTTCCACCACTGATGCTGAAGGAAGCAGTCGTGCAGCGGGGACCGGAAGAACAAAAGGGGCCCAGCCTGTGTGTTAGAGAATAACCTGAATAATAAGTAACACAAACACCATCTGCAGGATTTTAAATATGAACAAAATACCACTTCCCAGAAGAGGTCCTAGAAACAGAGAGTGGTGTGTAGAGGGGAAGAAGGTGTCCCTAAAGACCCAGTCAATTAACCTCTTGATAAAATTTGGCCTTTTTACCAGAACTCTGCTGCTTGGTTTTTACCAGAAACGTTCCCAGAGATTTATTTTCCTTTCACTTGCTAATTAACTTGTCCAGATCTTTCCTCTGCTTCTACGTGATTTTAAGGACAGACTCAAATTCAGATTTTTCTCCTCCCTTGCACCTCTGAGTCTGTCACGTTTGGCAGAAGGCAGCAGAGTGCCAAAGCTGTGCCCTACGAAGACCTGGATCTGAAGGAGACGCTGGCCCCAGGGAGTTACTTCTGCACAGACTACACTCAGCCCAGCCCATGCAGCTCGCACTCCCCTGCAACTCAGTGTGCCTCGTGGGGAGCTAAAGGTTATTAAAAATGAACAATTATTCCCTCTTTTGCACCCCCAGCCTCCAACAAAAGAGATATCAGTTACAAACTTAACCTCTTCATTTTATTTTATTAAATGGTGGTAAATGGTTTATTCTACTGAGCTCTCATGCAGCCTTTCATATCTAAACGCTGCACTACAGGGCGTAAATGGACCCTACGTATTCACCTCTTCCAAATTAACAGTGGATTACCTGCACATATAGAATGAGATCACCATTAACAACATTAATGCAGCCTGGATTCACGAGGGCTCTTCAGTCCTTTGCTGTATTTACCTTTATGTGATTAAGTACCTAATTACACAGTCGGTGCTAATAGTCAGGGGATGAAATTCAGAGCTTTTATAAGCAAGGGGAGTTGTTCTGCTCAGGTCGTCCACCTAGACAAGGTCTGAGCTTGACTTTACACCTCATTTCCACAAAGACTGATTTGCTAACGGGGAGACAGATGGGCTGCTTGCTGTCAGAGGACACCCAGTTTTAGTCTTTACGCAGTGCCTGTTTGGCTAGAGAGACGTGCAAGGCACACTTTTCATGATGGTACTAACATTAGATGACTGGAAACATCAATCCCGGGGATCATTTTTAGGCAGGGTAAGGCCTGACACTTGGAGGAGGCCAAACACCTTCACCTTTCCTGGAATAAGGTGGTAACCATTTTCTCTAAGAGCAAGAACATAACTATCTCTACATGCTCAGGAGCAAAGTTCGGTGTCCGAGAAGCTAATAACCTCAACAGACCATGCATAGACAAGAGCCAGAGGAAGGAGAGGGTTAATAGATATTCTGTCATGCCTGAAATGGGTACAAAAACCCCCAAAAAATATCATACACGGGGTCTTTTCCACTCCTCTACCCCAGGTTACCACATTATGATATGATTTTGAGTGCACAGTCAGTGTCAGTATGAAGAAGACATCTGCTCTCGGCAGAACACCCATCTTCCCAGGCACCACCACACCAGGGTCCCATGGTTTGGCGCTGGCTGAGTCAAAACAGAGCAAACGCACCAACAGTTTTTGGCATGGAAACGCTTCCTCTGAAAGCTGTAAGCGCAAGTTGTCGTTTTCAAGGCAACACCATTTCATGTTTAACAGGCAAATCTACTCTGAAAAGGAGCATTAAAAATTGGCACTTTCATCCCTCCCAGACAAGCTCCTCAGGTATATTTAGTAGCGTAGTCACAGGTTTGGATGATAACAAGCAAACCCGTATCCTGCTGCCACAAGAAACAATGTCTGATTCAACTTCTGTCCCCTCCTTTCCCCACGACAAAGCATCACAATCATTTTTTAAGCTAAAGGCCACCTGAGCTTTTGTAATAAAACCACATTGAAAAAGTCACATTAAAAAACACACAACATCTCACACCACTCTTCCCCTTGACTGGAAAAAAAGTAGCAAGTAACAGCTAGCACTGAGCTTGATCCATATACTCCCCCTGCTACTTGCTCATCCACACCTACGGGAGAAGATGAACACCCAACTCCCAAATAAACCCATTCATTTTTGAGAGCCTCAGGACCAGCACCGATGAAAAAACGAGTCACTAAGGCTTGAACATTCCATTGTCCCCCAAATTTGCCCTCTTTACCTTTCTGAGAAGTCTTTGGGCCTAAAACCCTAAATGCCAGTGACATTTCAGACTCTCCCTAAAAACTGACAAAGGAAAGTAAGTGCCACAGAAAGGTAAACTGCTTGCTTGTGTAAGCCTAGGGACAGAGCGGGATCCTTACCTGCCAGGGCCTGGTTCACCTTGCTGGGTTTGGGCATCTTGACTGGTAGTTTTGGTGCACTGGAGAGAGAAGAGAAAAGAAAAAGGGACAAGTTCAACAGTATAGATCAATCACTAACAAAACAGAGACAATTCAGCAGTGCACTATTCCCTCCTAAGTACCAGGGCCCTGGATATATTAACAAGGATTAATTGCTCAGACGAACCCCACCTGGGACCCCCACCCATGCACCCTTTGCCCACTGGTCCAGTAGCTACATTTAAGGAGCCCGCACCTTGCCAGAACTATCTAGTAAGTTTGCTGATGTCCAAGGTAGATCTCAAACCTATGTTGTAGATAGCTGCCTCCAGCCCCATCTCTTCCTAGCCAGATGCTGGGCCTGACTCATCCCTTCCCCTTGCTGGGGCCTGTTGGTAGACCCTGTTATCAACCCCCTGCTCTGATCCTGTGATACATCCCTACTCTTGCTGCTCCACCACAGAGCCTCCTGTGAGCAGCTGACCTGCACTACAACTGCACCAGCAGGTCTGTAGCATGAGCACGCAGCCAGGAACCACTGGGATGCAGCAAAGTTCATCTTAAACCTTCCAGGTGACTTGGTCTCCAGCCAGAGAAACACCACTTACCAGAGCGTGAACCCGCATGCTCTATGAGAAATTGCAGCTGTACATATCAAAGGAAGCAAGCATTACCGCCGCCCACTGCTTTCCAGATGGCAAAACCAAGGCAGAGAAAGGCCAAGAAAAGTGCTCGAGCACATGCAGCTGCAGCCCTGGGTTGAACAGAATCAAACCTTAACTCTCCCTGCACATCCAAGGGGTTACTGCAAGATGTAGGAACAAGGGAGGAAAGGTTGAAGGAGACTTAGAAGAATTTGGCACCCCCCTTCCTTTGAAAATCAAGAGGATTTGGACACCTAACATCCCCTTCAGGTTCCTAACCTATTTGTTTTGGCAGTGTTTCCCAGCACTGGCAGCTGCACCTCAGGCTAGTGTGGGAAACATGGGCAGCCAAGGTCATGCAATTAGCTGATGGCAGGAGTTAGGAAGGAAAGGGTGAGCAGCAGCATGAAAACCAAGGAGTGGGTCGCTAGAGGAGAAAGCAAGCTGGATCCATGTGAGCAGAGCAGGAACATTTCAAATTCAACATGCTGGCACAGAGAAGCCACCCCTGGGCTTTAACTCAGGTGGCACATGTGCCTGGGACAGATGCAGGCTCATGCACATCAGCTGCAGTTAACACACAGTGCATTCAGACAACCATCTCCAAGGACTCCCCAAAACACCCAAAATCACATCAAACCTGGCCAGCTTCTTAGGAATTCACAGAGCAGACTAAGGTGGCCAAGTGCCCAAATGCCATCCACTATCTAGGGAGGAAACCTAATTCTCTCCAGCTGGGATGCAGAAGCTGCCACTGTGCCCAAAACAGCATCACAGACAGAGGTCTCTCCTTTCAGCCTTGCTAAAATCTTTGTCCACATTTCCATGACAATGACCAGAACAGAAAAGATTTGTGAGTGACACAAGGTTGTCTTCCACCCTCACAACAGGGACACATCCCCACCTCGCTCTTCTCCTACCTGCTGCAGTTCGAAATAGGTTCCCGCACACGTGCTGAGCTCCCTGAAGAAACCCCTGGACAGGACCCAGGGCTTGGTGCTGCGCTGACAGCCTGGCCAAGCGAGACCAGCTCTTCCGGACCCTTAAAAAGCTCTCCAGGCAGCAGAGGTTTTCCTTCTGTCTCTTTCAAAGACTTTTCCCCTCCGCTGCCCCCAATTTTGCAATATCTTCAAATGATGCAATGGGTTTTTCTCGCTACAGCCCAATTCAAACCCATCGAATACAGCAGAAATCCTCCCTTCAATTTCAAAGGCTTTTGAATCAGATGCTGTGACTCCTCTTTATGATTTTTTTCTTTCCTGATTCAGCCTCTTCGTCACAGCTCTTTCTCAGGTATTTCCCTCCTCCTTCTTTCTCTCATCCCTTTGCTCCATTTCTGCTCCTACAATCCCCTTCAGGTGATGGCTAGTAGTGGGGCTACTCCCTCTCCAGCTACAGACAAGGAGGGTATTTGAGGACCAGATAATGAAAAGGAACTTGAGAGACCTGCCCCCAAAAATCAGAGCAGCATTAGACCTCCCCTCCTTCCATCCTCCAGCTGAGAAGACAACACAGTGCCTGGGCACCCCCTCCACCCCAGTCTGTGACGCTGCATGTGACTGAAACCGAAGAGCTTGTGCTTCATCGTCACACCATGAAGCGCAGCAGCCACCTTGGGTGCTTTCACTTCCCCGTGGAAGGTAAAAATACAGCAGAGCACAAAGCTGAACCTTCAGCTCTGCCAGGAAAGCAGATGGGCAGCGGGGGACCCTTCCAAAGGGCTGGAGCACAGGGTCATTACACCTGAGGTTGAAGAAAGCAAACCCAGAGCTGCTCTGGGCAGGGGATCGCTGGTAACAATGCTTCGAGAAGACCAGCAGAGACACTCCTCACTCTTCTCTCCTGCATTGCAAGGCTCAAGTCCAAGTCACCCAGGAGCTAGAGCTTCTAAGGAGAAGAGTCCTTGAGATTTGCAGAGGGAAATGGATAAGCAATTGATGCATTTTGCAAGCAATCAAGTTTTGGAAGCTGCAAGTACGCTGCAGATAAATTACTATCTATCAGCCAGGAAACAGTCGCTGATCAGCTGCACTCCTGGTGTAAAGGCAAAGTGTGTCAGCTTTGACTGCTGGAGGCTTTAAGCCAGCTGATGTCACGATGGAGGAACTGAATGCTTCTTATTTCACACGGGCTAAACACACGTACATTCAGATAGCAGTGTCTCAGCTAACAACGTTGTAGGACGTGCTGACCCAGCCAGTCAACACCATGTGAGCGTACCGGCATGGCTGTCACACACTGTGATTTCTTTTACATCTGCAGAAAGCCCAGACATAAGGCTGATGAAATCAAGGGAAATCCATGCTGCTTTGAGGCATCTCTGCCACAACATTGCCCGGGTAGATTTGCAGCCACAGTGTGTGGGAGGAAGTGTTGCCATGCCAAAAAAAAGGTGTAGAAATGCTCCTCAGAGCCTACCCTGGGTCTGAAGTGGTTTTTTTTGGAGGAGGAAGGGGAAAAGGTAACAAGGAAGGATATTGCTCTTTAATATAACACGGGCTGTGCCTCAACTCCGAGAGCAGGCTCGCCAGCAGCACCAACATACATATTTAGTCCACCAGCTCAGACTCAAGCTACTCCAGTATCGTCATACCAGCGCTAGCTTCTTGGGAGAAAACTGGAGCCAGGCTGGGCTGAGGTCCTGGAATTTTGTCCTGCCATTTACTGCAGCTCCTGCTGCTCTGTGCACCCAAGGTGATTGAGTGCAGCAGGGGTCACCAGGTTGTGGAGAAAGGGATGCAAAATAAGACACTGTCCTCTAAGATTCAGCAAGAAGATCCTGATAAGATTTGCCATCACTGGTTCCCAGAAGCAGAACGTGGCAATCCGCTACGGGAGGCAGACAGGGCAGACTGATATTTCAGCATGACAAAACCACTCGCTTCTCCAGAATTTCAAGATACTGCAACACCGGTGAGACAGCAAAGCACAAGGCCAGAGAGGAAGCATGGCATCTGTGGCTGCTGCTGTTTCAAACACGGGGCAGCCAGGCTCGAGCTGGACATCACCTAAGCTGCATGTACACAATATCCTAACGGAGCAGAAGTGGGGGATCCTGTAGCAACTCCCCCTCCCCACCTGACACGGCCCTTTCTTCCTTCCTCTCTCCCTGCACACCAGCCACATATTCCTGTATCACAGCATCTTTGTAGCCCGCTAGATAATAGCCAGCACTCCTCCTCGCAGATCAGGGCTGCATCCAGCCCTGCCTCACATTAATACCAAGTGCTACCACAACACCCAAAGGTCTAACCCCCTTTCCAGGGCTAACTGACTGTATGATGACACTAATGAGCATACAGCAGTTTCTCCCCTTTCTTCTCAAGATGATGCCAAAACTCAGAACGAGTCCCTCCAAAAGAGGACCTTTTGATACGCTGCACGCAGCCACGCGGATTTGTGGTTTTGCTCCTTGGCACCAAGCGGAGGAGATTCCCCTGCTCCCGCTGGCTACCACGGAGCTGTGGGACAAGTCACAATGGGCTGGGCAGGACCAGCAACAAGTAGAACCCCCCCCCGCCAGCAGCTCGTGGGTGTGCCTGTGGACAAAGACGCTGAAAAATGCAATAGAGGAGAGAAAAAAAGGAAAGGCACTGCCCAGCATCTGGTCCCTTGGTTACACCTCCTGATCCTACAAAGCACTGACCGTAGGTCATTCCCTATGGGAGACTTGCGGGCGCAGCACCAGACCCTTCCTAGGAACACAATACTATAACCATCCTTCCCCAGTTCCCAAGGCCCCCATTCCCCACACTTTTAAACAAAATCCTCTCTACCTGAGCTGTGTGCCTTACCTGCAGGCACAACCTAAACCAGTGCCCAAGGCCGCAGAAGCTCAGACGGGCTAGCGGAGCTACAGCAGGGATTTGCTTGGCTGGGGCGCTAATTAACATATCGCCCAGAAGATTGCTTCCTACAGCTTTACTTGCTCATATTACAGGCAGGGCACTCCTCACCATGTTTCAGGAGTGCCATTCTCTGTAATTAGCCAGCACAGCCCAGGGAGTGGGGCAGCTCTTAACCCACAGACGTAGGGATAGACACTTTCCTGCATGGGATGGGATGGATCACACCAGGAGGTAGCTGGGAGCCTGAGGAGCTGCACACAGCAAGGTGCTGACCCCTGCTTCATAGATCCAGTTAACAGCACTGATATAAGGACACAACCTTTGCTGTGGCACACCCCATCTGCAGATTTCAGTGCCATCTGTGAGGGAGGCTGGATTCACTAACTGTGTTTAATACACGGGAGGAAACTAATGCACCAAGAAGCAAAATAACTTGCCCACGTGTATTTAATACATTAGCAGCAGCGCCAAGGATATTAACATCTGTTTAAGCCTTGGCACTCTTCTCTGGGTTTTCCAGAGACTTTGACCCTCTTGAGAACATGAGGAAATTAAACCTGTATTTTGAAGTGCCTGAGCTCCACCCTCTCTCACACCAGCATCCGCCCTCCAGCCCCACAGCAAGCAGGAAATATATTTAATCACCACCAATGCCACAAAAGCTCAGGCATGTCTATGCTACTAGCAGCCCATACTGGGGGCTACTCCTGCCTGTGTATTAGAAATAACTGTCACAGCCACACAGGGAGTGAGGCAGCTTTCCAGGACAAACTACACCTCTTTCTCAGCCCTGCAGGACAGATGTTTTCTTCAGTACTGCCATTTTCAGCTGTGTTTCCTAAAGAAACTGGGTGTACACAACTGCACCGTCTTTCAGTCTCTCCGTAATAGCTTTTGATCCCTTCTGCCAGTTGCAGCTCAGCTCTGAGAGGCAGGAGCTGGGTCATCCCTGCAAGCTTTGTGAAGATAAGCAGTTTTGTAAAAGCAAGTAATCTGTCAAGGCTGCTTCAGAGCCAAAGGCTGCAGGGTGAACACAACACAACCTTTATTAAACACCAGAGGATCCGCCGCAGCCTGCTGCTCCCTTCCCTTTGGTCTCTGAGCATGGGCCAGCACAGGAATTGCACATCACAGCTAAGAGGAATGAGCAATGCTGCACACTGGACACAGACAGAAACCCTTGGTGGGATAATTAGTGGAAGATAATTAATGCTTCGTCTTCATCACCACAAAGGCCGCACTATTCAGTGATGCAGGAGCAGACGGGGCAACGACTGTGAGGGAAGAACTAACCCCCATGCCAAGCCCAGCCCAGCCCAGCCAAGGAGGGAAAACAGGGAAACTCAGGGATAAAATAACCCAGGAATGTTCTGGGCTTAGGAATTAAATGAAACACATTGTTAGAGTTTGCTACTCAGGTTTCCCCTAATTCACAGAAATTAGAGTATTTTCTGCTGGAATATGGGTTTCACGAGCCTGAGACTGTAACCCCCAGCCAGGAGCAATTACACCCACCCAGCGGCATTTCTGAGTCAAACCCAGCACAGGGGTCACAGGGGAAAAGCCATCTCGAGCTGTCAGTGGGTGCTGAAAAAGTCCCTTTCACATATGGCACTACACTGGAAGACAGAGGTTGCCCCCCGTGTACATTTGCCTGTCTGTCAGGGAGGAAGGAGAGTGCCCCTGGCAAAACTAATCCCAAAAGACTGGAGATTCAGACATTGTCCATCATTCATGAAGAGCTACCAATGCATGTCTTTGTTGTGACCTTCTCTGGGGTCCATTTAGGGTCAAGCCCCCCGCTGCTGCCTCCCTTTGGGCTCAGTGCACAGCCACGAGCTGGATCTGCGATCCACATATGCTCCTGTGGAGGGGTATGGAAAAAAAACACTTCCACAGATACATCTAGTGGAAAACATCGGTGTTAATGAACAGAAGGGGAGTTGTAGAGATAAAGACAGCATAACATCGTGCCTGCAAAACCATCTCCCTGCAAGCCCTGTAGCCAGGCACATGCCCAGCAGTACCCCGACGTCTGGGCTAGGCTTAGGTCCTACCAAGGGTTCACGTCACACTCACCACGGCAAGCCTGGGCAGCAGACCCGTGCTCAGGGCATGCTTGCACCCCAGCAGGGACAGCCAGCCAGCAGCCAAGAGAGCAGGGACCAAGGCTCACAGCTGGGGGTGCAGGGTTTGCACAGAGGGTACCTGTCACACAAGTCTGCCAGCACTCGCGTGCTCCCTTCCAAGCGTCCAAAGAGCTGCCGCCTTCCCCACGTGGCATGTTCTGTTGTCCCCAGCAAAGATCTAACTGTATGATCCTTTCACATCCCCCAGAAAGGCTGGCTCAGCCAGGGATCACTGCCAAGATACCAGCCACCTCACCCCCTGCACACCACAAACAGCTAAGCTGCAAAACAGGTTGCAACAGCCAGACATTGACCAGCCACAGCATTGCTTGTCCACAGCCAATGCTGCCACCAGTACCGCAGAAGTCCCAGTGCTCCAGGAGGGCTCTGCTCTCTGCTGCTGTCCCCAGGCTGGCTGTCGTGGAGGGGACCAGGTGCTCCTGCCACAAAAGCCACCTTCAGCAGTGCTTGAGAAGGGACTGAGCTGGAGCAGCTGAGCGTGGGGGCAAAAGCCAGCCCCAAAGGGCTGTTGCATTAACCCAGCACAAGCTCTGCCAGCCGGTTAAACCAGCCGCGGAGAGCTGCCCACTGCCCTGGCAGCTCCCGGGACCCAGCCCAGCAGGTGGCCACCACAATGTCCTCCCCAGCTGCCTGGCTGGGCACCCACTGATCTCTTCCTGGCTCTCCTCCTAGCCAGCATCACCCAGTCCGTGGGCTCAGTTCAGGGCAAGGATCCTGTGCCATCCCTCTCTAACATCTGTCTCCCATCCTCCCTCCTTTCAGGACAGTCTGTCCCCCCAGTCAGTAGCATACAACATACCCAGACCCTGATCGGCTCCAGACAGGCTTGCAGGGCAACTGCTGCAGCATTTGGCTCTTCGTTTTTATCAGCAATTCCCACCCCAATCGTCACTTTGCAAATCACATTGAGGCGCTGGGGAAGGATGTGGGTTCCAGGCAGCTGGGCAGCCCCACGCACCAACCAGCGGCTCCTGCAAGAGGGGGAAATTTGGCAGCTTCTTCAGGAGACTGCAAAAGCCTCACCTGGGGCTCCTGCAGGCAGTACCGAGCTCTGGTTCTCAGCCCTATTCAAAGGTGACTGGAACAGAAGTATTGCGGACGCTTAAGATGCCACAAAAAATCACCAGGTGTAAAGAAAGCACCAGAAAAAGATGGTGAGAAAGAACAACAGGATGCAGGAAGTCATTTCACTCAGATGACCCTGAAGAGGGAAATTCCTGATATGACACTAAGGAAAATATCTGAAGATTCACTGTCTTGCTTAAAATACAAACGAGATTCAAAATAAACCTCAAACCCTTGTGCCTCATGTAATTAGCAGAATGTGCTTTCAACACCCTTCTAGATCTCTTATCTCTGTATTTACTTGGGGTAGCTTGGACAGGTAAGTCAGCCCTGGCAAGTTCCCCTTTAGTTTCTCAGGTGCTCATGCATCGGTTCAGCACCTGGATTATTTACAGTGAAATCCATATACTGCTCTGTACAGTTCTAGCAGTTTACAAATGGAGGGAGCAGTCAGACAGCCCTTGCTTGGTCCTCAGTTTAAGGCTGGGAGATACTCGGTGCAAGTAGTATCACCAGACAGGCCACAAAGACCTCTGCTAGCAATACAGTTAAGATCCAGAAAGCCGATTAGTGGCAATCTGGCTTGGTTTGGGTGTCCCACCTTCACAGAGGCCATCATGCAAGAACATGGAGGGAAGTGCCCTACTTTGCAAGGATGACGCTGATCTCCCCCAGCCACAAAATCCCTGCTGGAACCCAATGCCACAGCCCCGTTCCAGCCCATGGGGGTTAACCGAGTGCCGCTTGGCCCAGCAGCCAACACCGTGGAGAGGAGCCGAGCTGTCAGCCCACGAGACACTGCTTTTCATTTAGTTGGCAACAGCTGAAAGGCCTGAAGAGAAGTGAAGCCCTTCCTCCCACACCAGCAAGGTGCAAACACAGCCCTCCTTCAGCTCCAGGCGCTCACTGACAGGAGCTGAAATCCTGTGCTGCGAGATGCACACCAGTTTCAGCCCTGTCAGAGAAGAGCCACAGTGAAAATGGATCAGCAGCCAGCATGGGTGACCCATCCATACAAGCTGGAGCATTTGAGGGGTGACAGCTCAAAGAACAGAGGAAAGCTAGACCTCAGCTAGCACCACAACAACTGCCAGTCCTTCCTACAAACTAGCTAGCTCCCTCCAGAGAGCCAGAGCCCACCCTGAGCACCCAGCCAGGAGAGGGTCACTGAAGAAAGATGAAGGGAAAGGACATGGCAAACAATCCTCAGAAGGTGAGGTTTAGCTGGATTTTAAATCACTTGCAGTTGTGCTTGTGCTTCCAGTCCTCCAACACTGCAACAGTGAAGTCCCACAACACCTCAACACCTCTTCTGAAATTATGCAGTGGCATCTCTGCTCTGCATCAGCATTTAGCCTGACAAATAGCCTGGACACCACTCAACTTGCCTGTGTCACCCCACCGATTTCAGATAGAGAGGGATCAATATGGTTCAAGGTATCAAAAGAAGGGGAAAGTAAATTACTGATTTGGTTTTCTAAACATCTTCACAATGGATTTAAAAAAATCCTTGATCAAATCTATGTCTTAGGGTTGTTTTTCTTCTGCTTGTTCAACTTAAAAATGTCCAATATTGACTTCCTGATTTTGTCAGAGAACTCATGAGGTCTCAACCACAGGCAGCGAGTCCTGTAGTCCCTCCTTGAAGGGGAGGAGCTTTGAACACAGCAGTTTTCCACTCTGTTTACTGCATAGTTCGAATTTAACATGAGTGTTCACAAGTCCCCTTTTCATTCATTCAGTCCCCCTCGAAGTTGTTTTTAAGTGTAACCAGAAATGCCGCCAATCACCTTTAATTTCCTCAATACTTCTCACCCTGACTGCTTTCTCCAGTGGTTCAGGGAGACTAGTAGACAGGGACTAGATTTCAAGTGGGAGAAAAGAAGGGAAAAACAGGGGAGAAGACTTCTCATCCACTGTACTGGACACAAAGGCACAAGCACCTCTCTCAGTCTAGGGAGAGGGCCCTTGTAAAGTCCTCTGGGACAGAGAGGCTCCTATATAATGAAGACCTGAGCACAGCAGGTCTCTCAGACACATGCACAGTATTTAAAGGTGAATTAGAGTCTGTACCTGACTCCGTTAGATGCAGACAGTCCTGTGCTGGGGCCCCCAGCTTGAGGGAAAGCCCAGGTGCTCTGTGCATTGAGTCTTGGTGTTGACCTCGCTCCAGACAAAGTTGGTTTGTTATAGGGCACGAAGCCAACACTGGAAGAACTTACTGACGCTGTCCTACTGGAAACCTGATGAGTAGCGGAAGAGTTGGGAAAGTTTATCATGGAGTGCCGGTAGCGCGTGGTGATGGGACCAGTCCCACCATTTAGCCAGCACTGCTGGCAGGAACAAGCCACCCCTGCATGAAGGGCCGCCGGGGAGGCTGTCACCGGGTACGGGGCGTCCAAGCGCCTCTGAACGCCGCGGCGAAACCTTGTGGTCTTGTTGGTCTGGACTTGAGCCACAAAGTCAACTTCATAGTTGTAGCCCAAGGGTCCAAGATCAACTCGCTGGTGGTTCGTGGCACGGGCTTGCTCCAGGAACACGCAGACGTTCATCTCGTAGGGGGACCACCCGCCTTCATCGTTCTGCCACTCCCAGATGATGCCCTGTCCGGCAGCGGAGTCCCCAGGGAAGAGGTGCCTGCGGACAGCCCGCATCGTCCCTGCGTGGGGAGGGGGGGGAAATAAATCATTTTGTGAGCAAAGAAGTCAGGGGGACCTGGTTTCAGGGACTTATTTCTGCACAGATCTGCAGTGTCTACATTGGGGTGGCCTTCCTCACCTCTCCCTCGGCAGGGGCACTAACAGACCTTCTCCTCCTGACAGGGCTGGGTTTGCTCATGAAGCTTAGAGAAACGCAATACCCCCAAGATCCCTGTCCCTCTGCCAAATCTGATTGCAGGCTGGCAATAGGTTCAAAAGCTGCTGGGAGGAAGGGTGGGAAAGGAGGGAAGGAGAGAGGATGCAGAAACAGACACACCCAAGCGCAAAGGCACAATGATCCCATATGCCTCCCTGACATTAAAAAAAAAGTTAAAAAAAAAATCAGGCTGAGGCATAGATCTGGTTAAAAAAAACCAACTCCCACAGCCTTGACAACAGAGTAACTATAGAGACAGGACACCAGGGGAAGTGCTTTGCAGAAGCGCTTAAGGGGCTAAACGCCCACTTTGCTACACAAGGGTCTGAGCAATTTTGCTTTTGAGGGAGCGGGTGAAGTCTCATAAGGGTGAGGATGAGGGCTTTGGAGACGACGGACAGGGCCAGCTTCTCCAGGCTCCTGACTGCTGGGAGATGTAGCAAGACTAGAGAGGAGAACACAACTAAGTAATTTGGAAACTGGAGAGAGCAGCTGTTCAGACAAAGGAAGAGAAATGAAAGTAGACATGCTGCTCTTGCAAGGCCGTTTGACAGCAACAGCAGGAGCTCAAAACCTTCTGGAAGTCTGGCTCTCCAGGGTGACTTCACTCCTGGTTACTTCTTTCTTTACAAAAGAAAAAGCCTAATGAGAGGGAGGTAAGCCACCCAACAAGACAGAAGCTCTGCAACCTCTGCAAAAACAGGTTTCTGCAGCAGGGTCAAAACTGCTGCTGCTGGGAAAATCCTCAGCAGCACTCCACACTGAGAAAGAGGATCGGGAAATGCTGCAGGGCAAGCAAGTCTAGGGATGCAGGCAGGTGGGGGTGAACAGGGATGTGGCGAGTCGTTACAACACAGGAGAAGTTCAGAAGAATAGCGCCAAGAGGAAAAAAATAAAATAAAGCCTACTAAGAGATCATGAGAGTTATGACACTATGGTCCAGGACCCCAGGTGAAAATGGGCACATGTGCAAGTATCTGCACCTAATGCCTACAGAGAACTGCCCCAGGATATTGCTGGCGGCTCTCTGGGGGGCAGGCAATCCAAGCAAGCTCTGCACCCAACAAGCACCCTCCAAGGAAGAGGGAGGACAGCCCTTGTGGGACTCCACACTGCCAAAACCTAATCGCTACCTGTGTTCAGGCTCTGGCTGGCTGAATGCTGGCTCAAGTATCTCTACCTCACACTGCTGTCCCTTCCACCCCATAGTATTGGGATATTGTGGAAACTACTAGGAATTGACCCAAACCATAAGGGCATTGACTGCCTTCTCACTGCTAAAAATTCTGCTCGACAGCATGAAAATCACATCTCTGCTCCTGTCACACTCCTGGGCTTCTTTGTAAATGGTGCTGGTGGTTTCTGCACAGCGCTTTGGTGGTCAGACCATAGTAAGACCCTGCGCTGGGATGCAAGTAAGTCCTATGTGTCATTGCAGAAACTGAATCAGGAAAGACAGATCTAAGCTCCAGAGCTGACATAAAGGCTGAGGCTCTCTCAAAGGCAGAATGTGCGATACCAAGGAACAGCAGGACTCGTGTTTCAGCTGGGAAGCTGAAGGCACTGGGGACTGGGATGGCTTGCCTCAGGCCATGCAGGGGATGAGCAGCCAGGAAAGGTCCAGCACTCGCTCCCAACCTCTGCTTCAGTGGCCAGAGCAGCACCAAGCATCCTGCTTATTGCAGAGCAGGACTCTCCAGTGACACCATCCAACAGGTAACGTCTCATGAGCACACCTAAAAAGCTACTAGCAGCCAGTGAAACACAGCAACCTCCCCCGTAAGAACTGGGATTGAACCCCAATAGCTTAACCATGAAGCCCAGGGATTCCTGTAGGACAAGACCTTCCCCTGGCAGAAGTCAGGGCAGAAGGTATCAGCAGAACCAAGCTGACCTTCCCCAGCCAGGAACCAACACATTACATAGGAAAGCAGGTGAAACAGCCAAGAGCAAACTCTAGCAACGACTGAGCAAACTCCAGCAAACTCTAGCAACCTCCAGCAAACAAGTCCTGCCAAATTTTAGAAACATATAACCTATGGCCTCAACAGGTGAGCAACATCAGGGGTGACCCCCTGAGCAGAAGGAGGACTAGGGATAAGACTGGGCTGCAAGTGAGATGGTGAGAAATGAACTACATTTAGAGATGAGTGCAGGGAACCTGCTCCCTGGAGAAAGGGGAATACCATGGGTAAAGCAAGGTGTCAGAAAGCCCAGTGGGACACATCCCAGAGGAGATTAGCAAGGCTGCCCCTGCTCTGCTGGCAATTCAGAAGCTAAAAGCAGCACAGAGAGGACTTGAGGAGTTTGTAAGCAACCTGTATTTTTAACATCCCAAAGCACCAGGAGGGAGCTTTTAGGAGTCAATAACAAGACCAAAGCCATGCACTTGGAAAACATCCCCCTTCCCCCAGGCTGGCAGGAAAACTGGCATTCCTCTCCAGGGTGGGCAAACAGCTGTGGTGAGAGGACAGCTCCTGCTGCTCCCTTGCATTCACTCCCAGCTAATCTGCCTCCACCAGCAGCTGAAGCCCGCAGCTAATCCTGCCTGCAAGATCCCCCTGCACAGCTGTCATTCCCCATTGATGGGGATGCTGGTCCCATTAACACTGGCTTCCTGTTATTCTCCCTGGCTTCCTTTGAAGAGCCTATTTGTCTGTCTAATAGCTAATGAGCAGAATACAACAGCCTATTTTTTGCTCTGTTTAAAGATTTTTCATGGGGATGTTTCCTGCAGAGATTCTTTTCTCCAGCACATGACAAAGGTCAGCTGGCTCCTCACTCAGAAAGGTTCACATTTAAGGCAGAGCCCTGCAGAGAGAAAAAGCTTTGCTTAGAACTGGGCCACTGAAAGAGGAGATGAGAGCGTTTCCAATAGTCACGTTGCAGAGCACACAGGCACTTGCAGAGGGAGGCTCACAGACCTGGCCACACTGATCAGCATCCCTCCAAATCGGTGGGAAACACTGCAGGAGAGCTGTGAAGTGGAATCAGCCTTTTTGTTATTAATGACTCAACGACAGATCTCATCCAAGGGAAGATGAGATCACGTCAGCCAACGTAATTTCCAAAATTGTATTGGGCTGTACCCCAGAGATGACCAGCTCCAAATCATCCTGCAATGGACAATATTCACTAGGTGTTTTGAGATCTTTCATAAGGGTCTAAAGAGATACAAGATCTTTGTAGAGAGACAGCTCCACTTGTGGAGAAGGATGTCCCATTCATACTGGGACACATCTTTCAGTCTCCCACAGGCACTCTGCTCACCCTCACCAAACCGGACCATTTCCTGACAAGGGACAGCCTGGGACTGCTGCCCATGTGTTGGAGCACTGGCTGAAAGGGCAAGAGGCTGGAAGGTTCCTTCACAAGCTTGGCGCGAAGAAAACATGAAAGAAACAGCCGCTGGTGCCAGCTCTGGTGGTCCATGCTGTTTTGCTCAAAGCCACAGTCTCAGCAGGGCTTCCAGGAGCAAAAACAGGCCATGCTGAGCCAGCCCTGCCAACGCATCCAGCTACAAAAACTCCTTACCCAGGACACCCCTAGGAAAAATTAATCCTAAGGTCACCAAGTCAAAATAAAAACACGGATGCAGCTGTGATGACCGCTCACATTTGCTCCAACCACTTCCCTTTCCTGTAGGAATTGCCCAATCATGCAGTTGATTCAAGATATTGCTCACTTACTGCTTCAGCTGGCAAGAAACCAGAGCACTGCCCATCTCTAACGCTTGGGGTGATGTTTGACTGTGTCCTGGGGTGATGGGAAAAAGGTTGACAAAGGGGAAACTGATGCATGGAGAATTTCCCAAAGCAGCCATTCATTCGAGGTGTGTAATTTGGGATCTCCCTGGATTTTTCAGAGATGAAGAGCACGCATTCCAATCCTGCCCTCTTTCTAAGCTATAGCTGCTCAGCGCATCTGGAGCAAAAGAGGGTAGGAGTCATCTCAGCAAATTCTGAGCTGCTAGCCTCAGTGACCCCAAGAGAGGTGAGATGAGAATGACAATTAGGTCTCAATCCTGCTATTAAGACCAGCCCGCCCTTCCTCCCTGGGAGGAAGCAAGCCAGCCTCGTATAGTGCAAGAGCGGGGAATATTCTGCTGCAGCATTACGGCGTTCTGCGGGGGCTGCAGGCTTTCGCAAAGCAGCTTGCGCAGGGCGGCATGCCAAGGTAAAGCAGCTGGCACTCCAGTTGCAGAGGGAACAAGGGACTCAAATGGGAGGGTTTGATTCGTAAAAAGGCCTTTTTATGCGAGTGGTTTTGAATGGATGTGGGTGGGGGCAGGAAGAAAGTTTGCAGCTCTGAGGGTTCTGGCTCACAAGCTCTGAGCTCCAGAGGTCCCATGATGAAGCTCCTTAAGAGATCACCACTACCTGCCTGCACAGAGCCCCACAAATTCACGCCAGCCAACACCGATTTGCTCATGTGCTAATATGCTGGGCAGCAGACAGCACCAGGAGAGAAGCAGACATGCCACCCATCAAAAAACTGCACAGCTGAGACAGCAGAGCTTTGTAGGGCTCTCCTGTGCAGAACAAGGTCCTGGTTATCTCAAAGCACGCAAGCAGCCTCATCAAAACCCCATCTTGGGCAGGGAAGCTCCCTTACCTGTATCCTGCCGGAACTGCGTCAAGCTTGGGATGTCGATGACATAGGGGGCCAAGGCAGGATCCGCATGTCCCAAAGGGATGCTGCTGACAAGCCCCGACCCCGAACGTCGGCCCTTCTGCTGAGAGGCCTGAAAAACCTGTTCAATGTAGCTGCAGACATTCCCTCGGTACGGCCTCCACCTGCCAAATTCATCCTGCCATTCCCACACTGCCACTGCTGTGGAGTTGCTGCTGTGCCCCAGGGCAGAACCGGGGAGTCCGGATGGCCCGGCTGAACTGCTTCCTGCTCCCTGAGCTGCTGCCATGGTCCTCCCTGAGGTTTGGGCACGCTGCGATTGGAAGTGGCAGCTGTGCTGGCTGGCCTTACACCATTTCCTTCTGGGAGACCTGCAGCAAGAAACAAAGAGAGCACACAGAGCTGAGAATGATGCCCCAAATCCACCCCACCCTGAATCCATACCACACAAGCCATTTAAGAGAGGGGAAACAAGCTCAGCCTTTCACAGAAGATGCTCACTATGCATTTAGGAGACTACAGAGAAGTGGATCAGCCTCAAAACCCTATGGTCAAGGGCAACTGAGGTACCACCACCCGCTCCCTGCCAATGCTAGCAACTTTTCTTGCTAATTTAGAGCAAAAACCGTTCGGAGAGACTCAGCTCCTTACGGTTTGTGGCCCCAGACACCACCAGTCACTGCATACCTGTACAAAACCAGCCCGGAGCTGCTGCTGATCTGCGCTGGGCAGATCCATAAGCCCTGACCTGAGTTCAGTTGCTCACTAGCCAAGAGCGTGCCAAGGCAAGTGGCCACTCTGCATCCCTCCCCACCCATGCTCAGCGCCAGTCCTGGCAGCATTATGCTCTGACCACCCTGATGTGAGCTGCCAGCTTGTGAAGAGGAGCTCTCCAAGCACTTGTGCACAAGAATGATTTGGTTACACAAGCAGTTCCCAAACTCTTCTCACTGATCTGAGCTCCAGAGCTACAACATCAGCTCCATCCAGGCTTCTGATCACTCAGTTTGGATCCCTTGACTCCTTCTGTGCAGCGTTAAACATGCATACAAAGCCAGAAGACAATCCTTTACGCACAGTCTGCAAGTCCTGTGCAAGTCGCAGTAATACATACGTTGAGGGTGATCTGAGCAAAGAATGGATGGGAACGAGTATGCAAGCACCAGGAGGAATGCAGGGTGTAATAAACAGCCTGCGCTGCAGGCAGTGATTTAGCAAGATCTCAGCACACCTAGCTGCAGCTCCTCAGGTTGGAAAACAAGGAACATCTTGAAACAAAGGACAATCTGCATCAACAAAGACTCAAGCCAGAGACTTGAGCCATTAAGAGATGGTTTGGGGAAGAACAGAGAACGGGGTAGGAGCCTTAAGACATCCAGATAAAGACACAAAGGGTGGTGAGTAAATCCTAACCGCTCACAGAGAAGGGACGGGAAGCAGAGACAAAAGATCACCATCACTCTTAAGGATGTAAAAAAGCAGACCCAAAGCCATCACATGGTCTCCAAGTTGTCCAAGAGACAGAGAATCTATTCTATCAGACTATTCTATAGACTATTCTATCAGACTCTATCAGACTATTCTGTCTGATATTTGGCATTCCTTGTCTGCCGTAGCATTGCAAGGAATCCTGTCCAGACCATCTGGATACATGTCTCTTGATGCCCGAATGCCAGACAGACCACTTGGGAGATTCCTGTGTTGGTGCTCATGAGCAGGTGGGTATGACTGTGAATGAGCGAAATTCATTTTGTTTTAAAATAAAGTCGCCTTCTCCCTCCTAAGGTCTCACGTCATTGATTGCTCGCTTAACTCCCAGCAGTCAGCAGGGAGCTATGAGCTTCCTTCCCATCAAATGGAAAAGTTCAGGTCTCCCAAGAGGCAGAGAAGCAGTGGGTGGCTTCCACTGGAGGATGCCATCTGCGCGGAGAATGACATCCCTGCTGGATGGGGAAGATCCCACGCTCTGGGGAGCGTCCCATCCATCATGCTCGTGTGGCTCGCTGGCTTAAAAAAGAAATAGAAAAAGAGTGAGCAAAGTACAGACACGCCCACATGTCTGCATTTATAAGAGGAAAGCAACACTTTCTCCAGGAATTCATTGTAAATTAGTTTATGAGCTGCTCAGATTTTTACAGAACACCCCCAGCTCGACTGGTGTTGGTGACAAACCGCTCTAGATCACCAACAGAAAACCCCAGTCTCTGCAACTGACCTTTTCCATATAATTCATTCTCCCCTAATGCACCAAGAACGGTTGTTTTACTGCTCAAAACAGCAAATTAATACTCAAGGTATCAAACCCAACACCTGCCTCTGCCAGTTCTTTTTATGGCAGGTTTCACACCAAAACATCTCCTCCTCAGGGACCACCAGCATGGACCAGCGTGAGCCAAAGCAGGGCTGCAGGGTTTTCTGTCCTACCCACCTGCATCAGGTGCTCTGAACCCAAAATAGAGAACCAACACACCATTTCTTCCCCGAAGCTGTTGTTACCAAATATTCATCGGCACATCCTACAGCCACAAGCAGAGCAGGAGAGCAGAGGGAGGCTGTCTGGAGGGAGTCGGTGATTCGTTTTCCTTCCTTTTTGAAACACAGCAGCAGCAGGAAATGGAAGAAAGAGGGTATCCCAGCAGAAAAGCTGCTTCCTTCATGTACCGCCTCGCACTCGCTGGGACACTGGCAGAGAACAGCCAGACGACAAAAGCTTATGGCTCACCCCCTCGGATAGCAGCAATGCTTTGAATCCCAGGCGACACGTGCTGATCGGCTCCCACACGCAAGCAAAGGTACCCGGACCAGCTGCACGTGAGCGCCGCGTGCTCTGACATTCGCTTCCCCATCAGAATGGAAAAATATTTCCTGTGCTGGGACTGCCGGTCCAAAGGAGGAGCAAGGGGCGTATTTCAGCCTCCTGCCAGTTCTTGCTGCTGAACGTTGCTCGAGCCAGCAGCTGTTTGCATGGATTGGGAAGCAAGGAATGTGGGAGAGCTTCAGTAAGCCAAAATTACACAAATCCCCGAGTTAAGGCAAGCAAGAGAAATAAAAGGCCTGAAATTGCAGTTCCTTTCCCCTCTCTGTGAATTCAGCAGCACACAAATACTAAAAGCTGAGAAATTCAATACCAGATCTGCTTGTGTGGTTTTCAGCCTACCCCTTGGGTTGCCATGTGTGTTACACCCAAGGCAGAGAGGGTTTGGGGTAGGCAGCTAACAGAGCTGTACGGAGATGGCTGGCTGTGACTTGGGATGCATTACACATCCCACTGTACCAGCACTGCATTTTGGATGCTAGCAGCAGCAGTTCAGCTGCACCAGCTCCTCCATGCTGGCTCTGTCCCGGGAAGACTGGCAGCCCAGAGAGAGCAGCTACACATCTTTGCTAAAATCCCATGGACTGTAACACTTCACCTTGAGCTTTAAAAATGCCTTGAAAAGCTAAAAATCATACCAACCCCATAAAGCTATGTTTATTCAGCAAACAGGCCTGGCTGCAATTAGAAATCCTATGTGCCACCTTGTCCCAAGTGAAAACAAAAGCACAACTACTTGAAGCGCACACTTAAATATTCCCACCAGCTGCCCTCCCCTTAGGGGGTAATTTGTAACTTGGGCTCAGATCTTGAATTTGGAGTTATTTGGTTGGATCTTTACACCCCAGCACAACCTCTGAAACGTTTGCCTACATAGCTTTAATCAGGGACTTGGACAGGAAAAGAATTGGGTGCATTGCGGTTGCATTGCCCAGCAGATTCACTCCCTGCTCCTCAAGCTCCAGTAAACGGTGGTGAGAAAGCTGGGGAGAGGCAGGTGGGAATTAAAGCATTTGAAAGACATGTTTAACTCTCAAACCTGTTCTACTTCCAGAAAGCAGATTTTCTTTTGCTTTAAATGCAGGATCTTAAAATTCACGGGTCTGAGATGATTTCTAAAAATGCCAAGTCCCTTTTTAAGTTTCTGAACTGAAATTGTCAGTGCTGATAAAAGTTTAAATGATATGCTAGCTTCTACCTGGAGAAGAAAAGGCCTCAGGAGCCCTTGAACTGGGCTGCATGAAAAAAAATTTTAAAAAAATCACCAGGTTGGTAAAACAGAGACTTTTCAGCAGGTTGCTCGGAAAAGAGGGTGCCCAGGAGGGATTTGTTAAGCGCCACTAACACCACGAGAGATGGGACTGGAAGGGCTACAAACAGCCCATGGGAAAAGATTACACGTGGATTAGGAGAGCACGTAAAGCACAGGGAGGCAGAGGGGCTGTAATAAGCCTGCGACCCTATGCAGGGTGAACGACCAGAGCAGCATTACAGGCACCCTGTGCCACCCTGACCCCAAACCACCCTGCCAGGGCCCCCCACATCACCTGATCTGAACTTTTAACTGTGAGATAACTCACACCTAAGCATATCCTTCTGTACACGAGCACCCAGTGCTGATCAGCACACAGCTAGCAGCAACCAAGGGCAATCCTAGAGCAAGGTGGTAGAGGGGAGGTCGAATTAATAACTCCAGCTGCTCAGATTGATCTGCCCTGGACACAGTCCTGCCTTCTTCCAGCCTTTCCTGATCCTCGTGGCACAAGGTGGCTGGGTTGACAGCCAAAAGAAGAGAAGAAATAAAACCCGACCGCTCCAAACCTGGAATCCTTCCATTCAAAACAAGCTTCAAGAGAGTTCCCTTCAGAGGGGAAAATAAAGAGTGCAACTGAAGCAGAACAAAGCGTTTGCCTATCAGCTAGGCAGAGGGCTTATTTCAGGCACGAATGAATAGGGAAGCTGAGGCAGGGAGAAGAGGGCAGGTACACCTGAACACAGGATCGCACCAAACGCGGCATCCCGCCCGCTCGCTCCGGGGTCCTTCACCGAGGCACACTATTTATTTGCGGGGAGACTGTTTACTTGTGGGGGTGCAAACCTGGCAAGATCCGGGGCGCTCCTCCAGCTTCCCGAAAGCTTCGGCTCGCCCCGGGAGGGCTCTTCCCCCGCCTCCAGCCGGACGGCACGGCCGGGCTGCCGGGAAGGGCCAGGCCGAGCCCTGCCCAGGGGAGCCGCTGGCCACCGCAGAGCTCAGGCCGGCCCCGGCCGCTCCCGGCAGCGCCGACAGACCCACCGCGGCCAGGGCAGCCGCCTCCCGGCCTCCCCTCGGCGCCCCCCGCCTCACAGCCCCGCTTAGCCGGGGGTCGGAGCCGCTCACCGGCCCGCCCGGCGCTCCGCAGGCGCGGGGGGGGGCTTTGTCCGATCCCCGCCGGGGGGGGGGAAGGAGCGGCCGGGCCTGCTGCGAGGGGAACCGCGCCCGCGTCCCCCCGGGCCCGGCCCGGCCCCGCTCCGAGCGGGCCGGGCTGGGCCCGCGGCGGCCGCGCCTCGGTACCGGCCGCGGGCGAGGGGAGCGGGAGGCCCCTCACGGACGGCGCGGGCCCCCCGCCCCACGGGGAAGGGGCTGCCGGCCCGGCCCTGCCCCGCCCGCCCCCCGCCCGCCCGCTCGCCGCGCCCCTCACCCCGAGTCCCGGCGGCGGCTGGCGCGGGGCTGCCGCGTCCCGGCCCGCGGCGGCGGCGGCGGCGGCGGCGGGAGGCACTGCGCATGCGCCCGCGCGGCCGCCTGGGGGATGTAGTGCGGGGGGCGGGGCCGGCGGGGCGGGGCGGTGCGCGGCGGCGGGGGGCGGGGGCGAGCGCGCGCGAGCGAGCGTGCGTGCGTGCGTGATGTGGTGCGTGACACTGCGTGCGCGTGAGCGATGCTGGGGGGGTGTGCGAGCGCGGTGCTGCCCAGGCGTGACGCTCCGTGTGCGTGAGTGTGACGCTCGGTGCGTGACACGGCGTGCGAGCATGTGCGCGTGTAATAGGGGTTGTGTGAGATGCTGCGTGTGCCTGAGCGTGATGCTGTGGGAGTGCGTGCGTGCGGGATACTGTGCGTGTGATGCTGGGTGTGCGTGAGTGTGAGCACATGCGCATGTCGCACTGTGAGTGTGTGATCCGCTCTGTGTGCTGCCGTGGGTGCAGCGTGCTCCGTGTGGGCGTGACGCCCTGTGCGTGTGAGCACGTCTGTGATACTGCGTGTACGGTGCTCTGTGCGTGTGACTGTGTGTGTTCCTGAGCCTGCAGGCGTGCGTGAGAGGCGGGGTGCGTGTGTGTGAGAGCAGAAGTGCGTGTGAGACAGCGAGGGGGTGCGTGTGCACCCTGTGAGCACGCCCGTGCCTCTCCCAGGAGCTGGGGGCAGAGCCAGAGCGGTGCCGGCCGTGCCCCTTGCACACCGAGTGTGTCCCCCCCGCACCCCCCCGCACACCTCCCCACGCCCGGGGTGGGGTGGGTCAGAGCCGCTTTGCTCGGTGACACTGCGGGGACAGGACAGACACCCCCCACCCCGTGCAGTCCCGGTGCTGTGGCGTCCGTCGCCCCATGCCATCGGGGGGACGTGTGGGTGCCCGTCACTCCCGTGTCCCCCTTCAACTCCTTAAATCCACGGCAGCCTGCTGGGCCCCGGGCTGGAGGAGAAGCCTGGCTGCACAGGCGGTGCCCGGCGGCTGCCAGCCTGCCTGCGCGTGGTAGAGGCAGGGCTGGGAAAGCTGCGGAAAAAGAGAGAATCACCTGCTGGATTAAAGGACTTTTAAAATATATTTTTACTGTAAAGGCGAGCAACAAAGAGGGAAAGAGATTTCTGGCTTTAAAAGGTCTGACAACGGGGAGAACTGCAGGGAGCTTGTAATTTCTCTGCCAAAAATCCTGGGGCAACCTGAACCACACACTTTGCAGCACTTATGCAGGGTTAGAAGGAAAGAGCAGGATTAACATGATGTTGCATTTCCTTGTTTTTGCAGCTTCGAAGGTCTTTTTATTTTGATGCCTTTTGTTAAAATATTTTTTTTTGTCATACCTAATGTGAGAGGTGTTGGTGCTGGTTCTCAGCAATTGATACCCAGGCCCTGCTCTCCCCCATGCCCTGAATGGCTCTGACCCCGCTCTGCTCCTGCTTTGGGTTTCTTTCATCTTGCACTGCTCCTCTGCTGGGACTTTTGCACGGAGTGACGCAGAACAGAGCAGGGAGCAGCATGTGTCCCCCTCCGGAGCAGAGTACGGGCCATGGGTTTCCCCGGGACAGGTGGCACTGGGGTCTTCTCCTGCCACTGGTTCTGCAATATCTTGGGTCCAGGATAGAGAATTTGCTCCTTTTAGAGAAACATTAGACATACATACGGTCCCAGTGTTGTTACCTCTGTCCCTGTGGTTCAGCAGAGCCTGTGACACCTACATCTCATTAGAGGTGAGGCCTCTAATGAAGCTTAATGCTTCTGGACATCGTCTGTGGGAGCTGCTTTCTAGACACTGACTCATCCTGTTCAAGGTGGAGTGACTCCTGCGGAGCTGTGACCACCTGGAGCCCGATTCAGCCGGGGGTTGATCAGCTGCTCAGCTACGGCCTTGAGGAGAGTATTTTTGGTTTCATTTACATTCATGTAAATCAGAAACAATCCCCTGGAGATTACTGCTATGTTCGTTGTTTGAGGACGGGATGAGGATCGTTAAATATAATGCATGTGTGCAGCCGATATCTCTAACAATAGAGCACTGCTTCCTTCCAGCTGCCTGCTTTATCTCCATCAGACGCCTTGCAAGACGTGTTTATTTAGAGATTACATTAATTCTGGAACACCTTGCAGATAGGTGGATTATTTCTTAATACTGTGTTAGAGGGAGGTCAGATCCCACCTGGGTTTTTCCCTTGATGGGTGCTTCAGCAGCAGAAGTCAAAACCACCACCAAGATATTTTAAAATCAGGAAGCACTCACCAGTCCTTATCAAACGACTTTAAACTTCCCCGGACTTTACAGCCAGCAGCACTGATTCACCTGCGACATGCCGTGATACACCTGCTCAAGAGGTGCTCCAGAAGGCTTGTAATAATAAAGTACATTATGCTTGAAATCAATAATTATAGCAAAAATACCATATAGAACCACCTTACACCATAGGCATTGAGGGATATTATAAAACTCTGCTTCCTGGGCTAAATACACGGAACTCATCTTTACAGAGCTTATATAGGGTCAGTCTTCTGCTTACAGCAAATGTATAGCACCAAGCACATAATCATTGCAGCTGTGGTAAAAATCCTCCGGAGCTGTATCTCCCGGCAGTTCAGGCTCATATGCAAATGCCCATGGATTTCTCTGTTCCAGGATGGATGAGACTGTCACATACTTGAGTTCAAAATACTCACAAAGTACTAATAATTGCCAAATGTGATTGATTGCCTGCTTGTAATGTGCCCGTTTAAGCAATAAGTTTCCCATTTACAACTCAGGTGCTTAGAATTCCTGTCTCCTGTGGCTGTAATAAGAAACCAAAGAGCAATGTGAAGATTTTTTTTCCTTCCTACCTTGATACGCACAAGCCTGAAAAATAGATAGGTATGCGTTAGAAAGCAGTGCTGGGTGCAGATTCTGATCTGTGTGGTTGCACAGGTGGACAGGCATTAAATATCCTCTGATCCTAAACAGGAAAAGGTTTCAGGGAGAATCGAGCATGGTGAAGAATAGGCTATATCGAGCCTGGCAGAGCTACATGGCATGGCTGGAAGATGAAGAGATGCTGCAAATGAGGACCAAGGAGTCCTAGCTGATGAGGGAAGCTGGGTGAGGGCTTTGCATGATGCTACAGGGTCTGAAGGATGTTTCAGGTAAGGGCTGCAGGCTGTCTACAGGGTTGTGGAAGAGCAGAGGTGCGCTGGGCATAGTTACCAGGAGAAGGGAAGGGCTGTACGACAGGGATAAACCATCCAGGTGGTGACTGAGCTGTGGAAAGAATCTAGAAGTGCATTGCAATTATTTTCTTTTTATTATTTTATTTTATTATTTATTTTTGAGCAGGGATTAATGAGCTGATCTGGTAGGACATCTTGCCTCAGGGCACATAGAAGGCTCTGCAAGGCACGGTAGATGGCTAAGGTATCTCATCTCAGCAATACAAGCGCTTTGCTGGACCTCAGTCATCCTCTTCTCATACCTCTCCCTCACTTGTCCAAGCCACAGCTGTATGCCATGATGATCCGACACCCTGGAAGGGGTTAGCAGAGCTGAGGCACCACCTACAACATGAATCCTGGGCCTGACGAAGAGCCAAGACCATCAGACCCTGCTGCACAAATTCCTTCAACTATTTTGTGGGAGGACAGCTGCAAAGATGCTCGATGCTCTCTGAGCTTGAAAGGTGAACCTCAGTGTCCAGCTCTCCCTACAGGCCCTGTTTACAATTTACAGGGATGCAGACCTCATAGTCCTCATGCCTGCAAAAACATTTGGTATGATACTTGACATGATTTTTACTCTAATGATCCACAGAGTCTAACACAGTCCTTTATGCTTGTCTTCAGCCAGATTCCTTATTTCCCACACTCACACACTGAAACAACCTTCTCTGCATGCTCCCCTAATCAGTATGCAAGGCAGCGAGTCCTCCAACATGGGATCATCTTCTGTCTGAGCCATCCACACACTGGGGTAACTAGCCAAATATTTGCCTTCTCCCTGTTTCTTGTCTTGCAGCGAGGCTGGCAGGCTGTTGAATTAATTTCCCCATGGCTGCTCCATCTCATGTTTTTGACTCAAGGTCCTACACTAGTGTATATAAAATCTGATGCTTGAGGCTCTGTTAAATTGCCAGGGTTAGCCTCGTGCTCTGGGGAATAGCCCGGCCACTTAGAAAACTGTCTGTCCAAGCTATGCTGGGATTGCTGCAGCACTCTGAATTCACAGCCCACTTGATTTCAGATTAATTTCCCTGAGCAGACAAACCCGAAGTGACAGGAATTAGGAAGAAATTCCTCTGCAGGCAGAGCATAATAGGTGAAATTTCATTTCATTTTCCTCTGCAGCAGCTGCTGCTGGTCCCTGCCAGGGATCAATTAGACAAAGCAGAGATGGGATCTGCTATGGCCATTCTGCTCTTACTGGGTGACCTTGCTCTCTGACACCTGCAATTTGGCTGCTGAAGGGGACATGTCCCTGGTCCCTTGCTGGTGGTGGGAGATGCTCTGTGAGTTCTGCTAACCTACCTGTGCCTCACTGCCTGCCTTCTCTGGGAAAATTATGGAATCATGAATGGTTTGGGTTGGAAGGGACCTTTGAAGACCATCTAGTCCAATCCCTGGTCATGGGCAGGGACATCTTCCACCAGAGCAGGTTGCTCAAGCCCCATCCAACCTGACCTTGAACGCTTCCAATGATGAGGCATCCACAGCTTCTCTGGGCATCCCATTCCCACGTCTCACCTCCTTCATAAAACATTTCTTCCTTATGTCCACTCTAAATTCACCCTCTTTCAGTTTAAAACCCCTGCCCCTTGTCCTGTCACTACAGACCCTGGTAAAAAGTCTCTCTCCATCCCTGCCTTTGCAAAATCCAGCCAAGAAACCACCGATGCCGAGTCCTCTAGGTCGTGTGCTCGTCTCATCCGCCCTGGCTGTCCTCACCTCGCCGTTAGTGCTAATTACGGACAGCACTCTCCCTGCTCTGCCTTATGCCCGCTTTGCCCCTTGCTTTCACCCCCCGGGAGCAGGCAGGTCCCTGGGGCTGGCACCGGCGGAGCTTTGCTCTCTGCCCAAACCCAGCCCCTCTCTCAGCTGCCTCAAGCGTTTCTTCCTGAAAATGCGTGCCACCTAGTGCACACTCAGCCGTGTGGCAGCCAAAAACGCGATCCATCCCTCTGGAGGTCCTTCAGGCCACCCCTGAAACTGGAGGTTTGCTGGATCAGCCTGGAAGAAGCATCAGGCTTGGACACAGCATCTCCATCCCATGCAGGTTCCTGCACTAGCAGGCAGTGACGTCCACCCTGTCTGTCTCCTCAGTCTGTCTGTCCCCATGCAGGTCATCACTTCTCAGTGCCACGCTTTGGCACGGTTCAAGCTAGCTGGCCTTTATTTAAAAGCACTTAAGCTGTGGCTGCAGCAGTTCCACCTAACACCTGTAACGCTTCAGCAGAAGCAGGCTGCCTGTATTCCCCAGTGCTGGCAGTCACAGGCAGAGAAGCCACCAAGTGCTAGTCCCAACAGACACACCGTATATAAGTAGCTGTTATCCCATAGGATCCCACTGCCAGGAGCCCAGTGTAGGGTGAGGCCTCACCCCACGGAGGTAATGTCATGAGAGGGGACATGAAAAGGGAGGGAGTTACAGGTATACCCCAAAGCTAATGGTCCACAGCGAGTGCCTTTGCTGTGACTGACCGAGGGGACCCAGCTCCCTGTTTCCCATCCCCTCTTCCACCCTACGGTCCATGCCTGCTCCTCCGCAGCTCTGGATGCCGGCTGGAGCCCATAGCACAGATTGGCTGGCCCTCTGCAGAGCTGCCTGTCAGCACCATGTCCTTGGGCTGCTCTGTCTCACCTGGCTGGGGTGGTTTCTGCAGCACGCTTGTCAGGAAGCAGATTACTGGGAAGAACAAAGGTGATTTTGTCCAGGGAGGGGATGGGTACCTCTCCCCAAGCTCCAGCTTGCTGCAGCCAAGAGCAATGCTGAGCCTCTCTGGGGACTGCAGCTGCCATTTCCACAGCCCTACCCTTCCTTCGGCACTTACCAGCCACCATAAAATACATTAAAAGTAGCACTTGGACTACCAAATAGCACAGAGGTGTGCTAGGACCACAGCTCCAGCTGCACTGAGGCAGGGCTTGACACCAGGACAGAGGAACCAAAATGCTCTCATACTGCGCTTACATCTTTCCCCTATCCTAAGGCTGCTGGACACTGGCTAGTCTGGGGTGTGAGAGCTTCTCTCCTAGGACCCCATATCACAGGGTCCCATCTGCTGCATATGCCCTGGAAAGGTAGGAGGAGCAGAGGAAGGCATAGAAGGAGGGAAGACTCCATCCTGCTACAGGCACAGCATCCTTTGTGTTGATGCTCTCCAAAGTGGGGGTAACAGTGAGAAGGAAACCCATAAATACCTGGTGATGTAGCTTAGCAATCAGCAGGAGAAACCTGTCATTCATTATAAGCTGGCTAATGGCTCACAACAGCAACTGGTGTCTTGAGGAATAGCTCAGCCCTGTCCTTTCCTCCTGCCAGCAAAAAGATGCCTTTTGTTTTAGCTTGTGGCTTTTTTATATTGCACCGGGCTCTTCTTCTAAATCACCAATGTATTTCCTGACAATGGCATACTACGTACAAATGGGTTTCTCTCTCCTCTCCGCATTTTCCTAGCTAATTGAAAAGGGAAGCCTTTTTTTTTTTTTTTTTCTTTTTCTGGAGGCTCTGTGTTTTCTGCAGACTTGTGAGCCACTATTTTTCCCCAGATTCCACCCATGACTGAGCTGCTGCCATAAAAGAGATTTGGTGACGGCTGCTGTAGATGCTATCTACCCCGCTGCCATAGGAAGCTGTGGCAGATGCTGCTCGTGGCGTGTTTCAGGTGCTGAGTGGATGTGGTCATGGCCCTGCTCAGTCCTGGCCCCTCCAGAAGCTCCCGTGAGCATCACGGATGTCCCTGAGTGACTAGGCAGCAGAACCATCATGAAGGACAAAAACAGCTTTCTTATTCCTAGCAAACAAGAACAGCCCTGCTGCCCTGTGGAATTTTATAATTAGCCTTTCTTATGTTGTGGCTGTTCCTTGAATAAGGCTGGCTGTGTTTTCTTTTTCTCGGAGCAGCATAAGCCCGTAGCCTGATACTGCCAAGCCATTCAAAGAACATGAAGTAACGATGTAGACATGGAAAACATCTGAGGTGCTGCTCAAATGGTCCGAGAAATCACAGACAGGGTGGAGAGCATCTTGGGGCTGCTGACCTTATCCCTGCATGTTTGCATTTAGGGAGGCTTATCTTCCTGGTGTTCAAAGTCTGGATGCGGATCGATGCTGAAGTTGATGATTTCCAGCCTGTGGGCCCTGGCAGCTAGCCAGGACAGCAGAGAGTTTAGGCAAAGTTTAGGCAAAACAGACTTTAAAGGCACCTTTGAAACTTGCATTTGCAAGCTGGCTAATTAGAACTTTGCTGCTACTGGGAAATAAAAAGTAAATGCCTAATTGCTAATTAGTGAATTCCTACAAGAAAGTAATGGCAGATGGGTAACCGTGCAGTTAGGGACAGTTGTAGCCAGAGCCTGCTTTGTACTGAGTTAAGACACAAAGCCCAGGTGTTTAAGGACATTTAAGGGTCTGGGCTTTGTGTAGGAGCAAATGAGCAATCCAGCAGAAAGAGCAACGAGGCAACTGCTGCCTCCTGTGAAAGAGAGGACAGGAATCCTGTTGATCATAAGATTGACTTGTTCAAAGCCAAAATCACACCAGACTCTTAAAATTACAGGGGAGCTTAAGAATTCACAAGACTGGGAAACCCAGTACGTTTGGAGGTCCTTTTTCCTTCAAGGCTGCTGAGACCCAAGAGTCTCGCATTGTCAGGTGTTTACTTGCAATGGTGGTTAAAAGGCTATAATGATTAAAAGTGGTTAAACACACTTCCTTTTAAAATAGAGATGTCCCAGTCAGGAGCTGAAGGAGACAACATGAATGCATAGCACACAAGGTGATGGAAGTGGATGGGAAAGGTTTCCTGTGAAGAGGAGACTGGGGAACAATAACACAAATCTTTTGATTTTTGAGAGTCTGGAGAAGATCTCTCTGACTTCACCCTTGGAAAAGAGGAGGCTGGCTGCCACGGATGCCTTGAGTACCAGCTGATCTGCTGTACCAGCCAGGGACCTGCTGGGGATGCCCCAGCCCCAGGGTGCAGGCATCCTTCACTGGGGGCTGAGATTGCAAGGACATGGCAGGTCTCTCTAATGTCCTCAGCAGAGCTGCCACGGATGGCTGGGCAGGAAAAATCCTGGAAAAAAGGACCTCTGAAGGCAATTTCTTGCCCAGGAACAGCAGGGAGGACCATGGTTTGCAGGAGGAGCGGGGCCCCAGCAAGCAGTTCCCAAGTGCCCTGGGCAGGACAGGAAGCTTGGGACCATCCCCTCCTGCTGCATTCTGGTGCTGGCTTAGGCATCAACAGAAATATTTCCAGCCAGATGGTTATTGCTGGCTTCCTCTCCAGGTGGGCATTCAGAAAGCCGAGGAGGGAGGTGGGAAGGAGCTGAAAAGCCCAAATCCTCAGAAATAGCTTCTCCCTTCCCCTGAGGCGTAACCCAGGCTCTGCCAGCACCCAATTTAAGGATGTGTCCCAGCCTGCCTTCCTGAAACCCGAGCCATTCCCTCCCTGCCATGTCTCCTTAGAGGTCTCCCCCCTCTTCCTCCCTCTCTCCTTCTTCTTCCTCTTCTTCTTCCCCCTCCTTCTCCTCCTCCCTCTCTTCCTCCTTTGCTTTCGGGATGATCTGTCCCAGGATGGGATGCAGGGCTGCTGTCCTGCACTAGAGCTGTAACCCAGCTGACAGCAGCCGCCTCCTGGCCCCAAAGGTGCAAAGAGATGACAGGCTGGAGCTGTTCAGTTGATGGATAAGATCCTTTTCCTCTTCCTTTTTTTTTTTTTTTTTAATTTACTAAACAAAGTCTCACCTAAAGAAAAAATTCCTGCCTTATCCCCATCACCTCTCTCCTGGGATAAGAGAGACTATTAATTTCAACAATTATTTTTAAAAAAACTTTTAACTAATTAGCCAGCTTTTTCCTTTACTTCAAAAGAGAATATTTATTTCTGGGATTAAATATACCCATCTTTATACTGGAAGGAAAATACAGGTATGTGGATTTATGATGCTTTTTTTAGGGCAGCGTGGTAATTACAAATAACAATCTGATGGGGTGGTGGTGGCTGAAAGACTGCAATTTCTCATTAAGTTGTTTGAATAATTGAAAAGTGGAAGAAGTGACAGCTAGAGAGCAGGGGGGTCGTCCAGCCGCAGCCAAGGGGGACCAAAGGGGACCAAAGGACCCGCGGGGTCTCACGTCCAGGCAGGAGGAGGGAGTTTTCACCGAGGACAAAGAGCTGGTCGGGCACAGCGTGTCTGCTGTGGTCTGTGTTATTTGGGATAAAAGCAGGGACTTTCTGTGCCCTGCTTTACAGCCCTCCTCCTACCCTGCATCTGTTGCATCAGATGCAGTGGCCAGTGCTCATGCAGGGTGGGGGCTGATAGGGGGTACGCTGCTTCTTCCATTGGGTGCATGGTTAGGGGTTGTTTTACAAGCCGCCTAACAGCTTGGAAGTCTTTAGTTTGAAGGCACTTTCAGAAACCTACATTCAGCAACCTTCTAAAAGTGATGCTGTGCTTTGCTATCATGCCAGAATGACACAGAAACAGTTTTTAATCTATAGGCATTCCCAAAGGGCCCCGACCCCCCTGGGTGCAAGGAAAGGGGATTCAGTTTGCCGCTGAACACCAAGCATTTGGATGAGGATGAAGAAGCAGGTGGAAAAGCGCAGAATGAGAAGGAAATCCAGGTTCTACCTTTTTGGGGACGGCCACAGCACAGCATTGCAGTGGTTAATGCCCGCTGCCACCCTGCCAGGGTGCAGGAACGCGCTGGCTCCAGCACAAAAGTGGCCCACAATGACAATGTCCCCGAGAGCAGGACACGATGCAGGGGCTTGGCCGGGGCAGGGCAGCAGAGGGGCCGTCTGTCAGCCCTGCCCCACCGGAGAGCGGGGAGGGCTGGTGGGACAAAAGGCAACATTATTCGGTGCTGCAGGAGGGATGAATGGAGTATTGAGAAACATCACCTTAGGGACTAGATTGATTTTCATCCCCCCGGCAGTGAGCCGTCTGTCTGCTGGCGGGTTTCCTCCCAGGGCTTGGTCAGCAGGAGCTGAGCGGTGAGAGCAGGGAGGTGTAATGGGGCCATATCCCATCCATTGTGGCTCCAACCTGCACCTCCAGTGCTGTGCTACCATCATCTCTTGCTGGGGCACACAAAAAGCTTCGGGCTACCATCATCTCTTGCGGGTGCAGGCAATGAAGTGAAAGGCTTGGTCTGGAGGCTTGGGAGCCCACCCAACCTATAGTCTTGAGGGACCTTGGCTGGGTGGTCATAGGACCAGCACGTGGTCCCATCTGGGAGCTCTTCCCACCCCATGCCTCGATGTTGGAAAACCAGGAACAGCGAAAGGCTGGGTGAGGGGTTTCCACAGGGCGGGTGTTTGGTCACCGATACGGCAGATTTCAACGTCCTTTCCCAAGTTTCTGACAATCAGTAGATGCTTCAAGCAGCAGAAGTTGGTGCCCATCCCTTCAGGAGATGTTGCACCTTGTGTAGGCTGGAGGGACTAATTTTAGGCCTCCGCTAAGCTGAGATTTACAGCCTGGCTTTAGAGCCAGCGTGTGAAAGCATCCTCACGATGGCACTCCTCCACCAGCGCATGCCGCTGTCCCAGTGCTGCTGTCAGGCCGACTGCTGGGACTGCTGGGGTGTTGCCGTGGGTTCGCAGAGGTGTAACAGAGAGCAGAATCAGCCCCCATCCCACTCCCCAAAAGGGTGTGAATGAAACAGAGCTAGAAATCCTCCACTTCGGCAGTAATTTCTCAAGCGAGCAGTAAATGAATGGGAAATGGCATCTTGTTGTATTTAATCTTTTCCTCGGTTTCTGCCTGACGGTCCCCTGTTTGCTTTCCATCTTATCGCCATTGAGTTTGTGTCTCCATCCCCCAGGTGAATGACACTGTCGTATCAGACCCCAGAAATTTCAGTCTTCCCACAGAAATGCCTTTCCCTGCTTTTTCCCACGGGATGATGAAGAGTGGAGACAAAGGGGGCCTGTTGATAAAACTCCCTGGGAACGTGCCAGCTGAGGCAGGGAGGTCTCATGTTGAGTGGTTAGCATGGAGTTCTCAAGGGACATTGGTGGCCAGGAATTAGAGCTGCACAGGAGAGCTCTTGGGTGCATTAATTCATCACGGGGTGATGAAGAAAGATGGGTGCAAGGCACCAGATAGGACGTTTCGGTAACTCAAGTGACATATATGACCACGTCCTGCCTGGCGGGACCCCATGGGGACCCCTGTGCAGGCTGGGCACCAGGAAGGGCCCCTGGGAGTGGAGAGGCTGTGTAACCCACAGAACAGATCCCTTCTTCATGTCAGGAGGAGGTGGGCACGGTCTCCAGGAGCCTGCTGGAGGAGAGCACCGGAGGGAAAGGAGCCAAGGCTTAGCAGAGGGTTGGCCATGGCTGTGTCCAGGCTGGGCTTTAGCTGAGTGTTTGTCACTGGCAGAGCCGGAGCTGCCTTGCAGGGATGGGACATGGGGCGGGCAGCCTGGCTGGGGGTGAAGGGAAGCACCATGCCTTTCCAAAGGGGGTTGTGTGACATGACTTGGTGGAGTAACAGGTCCACTCCATGGTTTAGGAAGTGCCTTTCAGGCTTGTGTGGATGGGGAGCTCCTTCCCAATTCTGCCTGGATTTAATGTGTGACTCAGTTTACCCATGCGTGGTATGGGGTATATGGTATATATGTGCTACGGGGTTTGCTTGTAACCTCGTGTAGAAGTAACAGAAGGGCAAGCTCCATGTGGATGCAAACAGGATGGTTCCTGGAACATCTGGGGGCTGAAGACCCTGGGTAAGAGCTCTGAGGCTCAGCATTCAGGTGTCCTCGTGGGTCTGACGTCGATCCTTCTGCCTGTACAGCAGCCCAGCCCTGAGGCTCTCACTGCTTCCAGTTTTGTCTTGCGGGTGGGAGGTGGCCCTGCAGCTTCACTTTGCCGCTCAAAAAAGTATCTCTTGTTCTCAAGAAATCCAACCTGAATTATTTTTCATGTGACTCCTGGTCACTGCTCTAGTAAGTGCCAAGGAGGGACTTGTTTGCAGGTCTTGCATGACCCTTGGTGGGGCAAAGGTTCTCCTGGCCATCACCACTAATGCTGCTGTCTGCATGTTTCAGGGACAACATCCTCTGGACACCCATCTGCGGGAGGACCACGGTGCAGCAATGAGACTTGGTCCCCATCCAGCCAGCTGGCACAGCGCAGAGAAGCCAGACATTGGAGTGCTGCCTCTCTCCCTGATGCCAGCTGCACTCCTCCTCCTCCTCAGCCCCACCGGTAAGCTCCCGTGTGGTGCGATGGGGGGGGGGGGGGGGGGGGGGGGAATTTTAGGCACCCACGATCTCCCTCCTGGCCCCAGCTTTCTGAGCAGGAGGTTTTCTTCATGGAGAGCCATGAGCAGAAATATCACAATGTCCCCATCAGCACTGAGTGTGCACAGGGACGGAGGGAGCAAGTTCAGCTCTTATCTCCCACCATGACCTATATGATGGCAAGTTCAGCATTCAGGGCGAGCAGGCAGCTGCCAGCAATGGGGACGGTGCAGGTCTGAGCCCCAGCGCAGGCAGCGCAGCTGGGAGGATGATGACGGCCAAGGGATGGGAGCTGTGGGACCTGTCCTGCCAAGGCGATGGGTGGGATGAGCACCCGTCCTCTGAGGACACCGGTCCCGAGTTACTCCTGGCAGGCGCTGTCCAGCCAGGCTGGGAAGCATTTAATTCTAACTGGAAAAAGCCATTCCTGCTCTCGAACAAGGGTCCGCATGAGAGCTGCAGCAGCGTAATTATCCTGGTGTGACTTTATCAGTGTAATTACAGCCAGGCGGTTGGTAACACCTTCCTGCCTCAACAAAGCCCTGCCAAGACAAAGCCAGCCAGAAAGCAGGCAATTAAGGTGTAGTCAGACACCGTAATTGGATTAAATGAGGTTTTACATTTCCCACCCCTTCAGCTGGAGCTTCCCGACCTCCCCCCGCCACTCCCGAGCTGCTGGTGGCAGCACCTGCACCCACCGTCGGGGTGTGGGGACCCTTGGGAGGACCCCAGTGGCTCTGCCGCTGTCCCCTGCACCGCCGGGCTCTCCCGGTTCTTTTCATTGATGGGCATGGCTAAGTTGCTAACGAAGGGTGATTTGTCCTCCTATTTGATGGTTTTATTTAGCACTGTGCCCTGAAAGGGATGATGTTTACTTGAGCTAGTTTCCCCTTTTCTTTTGGCTTTGTGAAGCTGGATCAGAGAAACGTGGAGGGTTCTATCTCTTCTCAGAAAAATACTGGTTTCCCCTCATTCCTCATTAATGTAGACATACCAGGCATATTTTTTCAGGTCTCTCTTTGCTGGAGGATGCTCTCAAATGAATATTTCAGAGCTTTGATTTTGACTTAAAGGAAGATGAGTATTGAATATTTAACAATATCCTTTTTATGCACTGCTTTTTTGGCACTGGAGTGGACTAGGTGTTAAAAATCAATACAAACCAGGATCAAACACTCTTCCTAAAAAGCCTCACATCTCCACATTTTTGGTGCAAAGGTAGTCTGAATTGCCTCTCCCCTGTTATCCAGCCCACGGGGCTGCTGTGTCCTTCCTTCCCTGTCCTCTCCTTTGGTGAGCCAGCCTCTCTGCTCCCTTGGCCTTGCCTGTTTAATCCCCAGTTCTTGCTGGCATTGCAGCATCACTTTCCAGCCTACCTGGGTCCAGCCAGGGTGGCTGGGAGGGCAGCAGCACCCGACTGTGGCTGGAGCTCCCTAACTGCCATTGTTCATCCCAGCTATGGGTGGCATCTCGCTCCTAGCCCCTGCTCCTGGGTGCTAAGTCATAGTTACAGCCAGTTGCCTTACTCTTGTTTCTCTTGGGACTTCTAGGACTTTCTTTGACAGCCCTGTTTTGTAGCTGACTTAATGGTCTCCTAGGCCATGTCCTAACAAGGCAAAAGGGAGGTGGGTTCATCTGCTCGACCATCCCCTCCAGGCTCACACTGCTTCTCACAGCGGCGACATCCACCTCTGGAGCAGCAGGAATTGATCTTCACGTCATTGCTCGTAGGCTGAGCATAAAGCAGGTCAGGGCTGGTCCAAGCCAGGGGTAGAAAAAGAGGCCATGGAGCCACTGTGGGCATTGATCAGCCCTTGGCTGCTGTAATGAGCATGGAAGGATTTTATTTGCTTGGAAGGTGTCACTGTGGGAGAGGGCTATGCAGCCGGAGTCCCAGGCCCAAGGTGCCCCAGATGCCCAAGGAGATCTGTGCTGCCCTTGCTGCAAGCTGGTCTCAAGCATCTGCCGAGGGCTTGCAAACTCCTGGGGCACCCACAGGGGCACCAACGGAGACATCCATAAGGTCCAGCCACCCGTCCCCATCCACCATCCCCTGGGGCATCACGATCACATTGCAATGACCCCCTGGACAAGCCAGAGACCTCAGTGCCCCGTGCTGGCAGCATCCTGAGGGGGACCCCACATCACTCAGAATTGGGACCGAGAGGGTTTTTGTGCCCAAATAACGCCCAGACTGTGGGAGAGGGGCCCAGCCTCGTGGGGGGAGTGGGTTGCCAGGGGGAGCTTTTGCTCTGCCCACAGTCTCCCCTGAGCATCCATACCCCTGGGTGCAGGGCTGCTTGCAGGGTGCTTTCAGAGCCCTTATTTAAACCCAGCTGACTGGGATGGGAATGCATCCTGCAAGTGTTCAGCTCCCTCCAGATGCTGCTTGTTCACACTGGTCAGAGAGGGCTGAGAATTAAATGGGAATTAAAGCCCCGTAGCAGCGCCATTTCTTGCATGGCCAGGCAGCCGAGCCCCAAGGCAGAAATCACCAGTGGTCCGTCTGTGTTCCTAGAGCTCTCACCCCATAACTCCCTTGGGTGGTGGGCAAGAGCTGGATTCCCTGAAGCGCTGAGGCTGGCTGGAAAACAGATGGAAAGAAATAGGATAAATGTAGGTACAGGACTGAAAGGAAATCCCCAGCTATTGCACGATGGCACACTGCATATTGCAAACCTGCTGCTGCCCTTCCTGAGCTGGCTGGGAACAAGTGACCCCATCCTGACTTTCCAACACCCCCGAATTACACCAGCCCTGGTGCTGCAGGAGACCAGCAGCTCTCCCCTGGATTTATCCCCACCACTACACAGAAGCAGTTTTTGTTTCATCAGGAAGACAACGGAGTCGTCCCTCCTATCCCAGCTCTTGTTCACTCTGCTCCACCGAGCTCCTTCCCAGCTGCAGGAGGACTTTTCTGCAGCAAACTCTTGTTAAGCCCTTGGCAGCATCCCCTGGGCTCCGGTTACCCAGAGGGCTTCGTTCCTGGCCGAGGAGCCATGGCTGCAGCTGTGTTCCATGCTCCTCTCCGCTCCCTCTCAGTTTTTAACACACCTCTTCTCCTTGAGCAGTTGATGGTGCCACCAGCACCCAGTGCAAGGTGCCCCCAAAGGGTGGCAGGTGAGGGGACAGGCACCCACACCTGTGTCCCCCCATGCCAGTACAGTGCAGCAAGACCCACTGGTGTTTTATGGGCCGTGGGCCTCAGAGCAGGGCTCACCCTGGGCCCTGCAGAAGGCAGGACACTGCTCTGCCTGCACCAGAAGGGTTATCCTGCCTGGTGGCATGCAGCAGTGGCTGCCTGCAGTTCTGCACTGCCTGTTTCCATCCTGGAAGGTGGCTGTACCCCATCAACGGGTGTGTTGGTACATGTGTATAAATATAGAGCTTGAAAAAGAAGACTTTATTGGGAAAAAAAAGAAAAAAATCAATTAAAATGCACATAGAGATGCCCAATGCAGCATTTTCCATCAGAATATCTCCAGCGGGTTTCCCATGCCAGGCAGGATTGGTTTTCCTTGTTCCCACCTCACCCCCGAGTTTTCTCTGGGGAGATGGGCCATGGGGCAGGAGGACGTGGGAGCTGCCCAGGACCCACAGCAAGTAGCAAGAGAGCCAGGGAGACATGAAGGTCCCTGAGACCCGGCCCAAGGCATGACCCACCTGGGGCCGCTGCTGCCAGCCACCAGCTTTGTCAGAGGAGCTGCTGGCCTAAGACAAGGGGAAGGAAGGAGAGGGGAAGGAAAAGCTCCTTCTGTCTGAGAGCCAGCAACACCCTGTGCCAGCGAGGAGCAGATCGCTCTCAGGGAGCTGGTAACAGCAGCCCTTGGCACCCCTCAGCCACGCATCATCTCGGGGAGTTGCACAAACCTGGGTGACCCAGGACTTAGGGCAGGGACACACACATGTCAGCCAGCGCTTAAAGCACAGTCCCACCACAGAGCCAAATCACTCACACCGCATGCTGCTGCCTCAGTTTCCCCAGCTGCGAAGCAGATTAAATGATGCCCTGAGCTAGGGTGTTTATTTTTTCCCCTACAAACCTCAGGTCTTTACAGAAAAGGGAAGGGACAAATTATTTCTAGTAAAATTTCAAGTTCTCAGAGCTCCCAGAATGAGCCCAACTGTCCTTGCAAAGAGCCTGGAGACAAGCCCTGCCCTGGGAGAGAGAGCACGTTGGCTCCAGAACTCCAGTTATTTAACTGGGTAGGGTGTGAGTGCTCCCAGGGCTGAGGGGGTGACTCCTGCAGAGAATGTAGGGTGAGTCCAGGGGGGCTGCCAGGTCCTGCCGGTCCCCACCATGCCCGCCCACATCCCTGCTGCCGTCATCCTTTGAGCTGCATCCCTCCTCTGCTCTCTGCAAGGACGCTGGGGAGATCTGATTCCTTTTCTTCCTTGCAGGCACCACCTCCGAGCCCGCACTGTTGCCATTCCCAGGTGAGATTCTTCTCTTAAAGTTGCTTTTCTCTAGAAGGTTTTGTAGTTGAAAAATGCATTTTTTTTCTTAAAAATGGGGTTTGGGGAATATAAAAAAGGAAGCACATTGGTTTGGAAGAAAAATTGGCAACAAAAAGCGAAACTTCTTTTACAGAAAGGAAATAGAGATTCTTTATTATCCCTATTCTGCTTATCATCCCAAGAGGGGAATTTTGCCACCTCCTGCTGAGTCCCTGTCCCTGTGCCATTCATCACACCCAAGCAAATAATTCTTTTGATGTGGCAGGCCAGGGGAATTACGTGCCTGTTCGCCATTGCCAGCAGCTTGAGAGTTCATCTCCATCCCACCAACTCCCACACGGGACCAGCTCTGGACATGTTCGTTGAGGCTAATAAGAATTTGCTAATTGCATCTCATCAGTTGTCTCCTATTACATGTCATGACATGATGTCACATGTCCGCTTTCCTCTTCTCCTGTTGGGTTATTGCCCAGGCCATTAGTAGGCAAGATGATGGGGTGATGGTGCATCTCATTTATGTATTGAGATGTATTGAGTCTTCATGTCTGCCGCTTCCAGCAGATGAAGAGAAATCCATGCCCCACTGTCAGGTGGGCAGCAGCAAGCCAACAGCTGCTTTGTGCTACAGTGAAAGGTCACTGTTTTCTTTAAGGAATAGAGATTTGGTGCAGAGAGGGCTCCCACCCTCCCCGTGATGCCCACTGACTGCCACCTTCTGGCCCCAGGGTGGGCTTGTTGCCTGCTGAGGGACCTCTCTCTGCCCATCCTTCCAGAGATACGGCTTGCCAATGGGCCCAGCCGGTGCCAAGGGCGAGTGGAGATCCTCTACAATGGCTCCTGGGGGACAGTCTGTGATGACGACTGGGACATTGTGGATGCCAATGTGGTGTGTCGTCAACTGGGCTGCGGCCATGCCGTAGTCCTCCCGGCTGCCATGACCTTTGGCCAAGGGAGCGGACCCATCTTCCTGGACAACGTGGACTGCAAGGGCCGGGAGGCAGCCTTGAGCGAGTGCTGGAGCCACGGCTGGGGCATCCATAACTGCTACCACTACGAGGACGTGGCTGTTGTATGCAACGGTAATAAGGCTCAATTCCTCGGGGACAAGGAGAGCAGGGGGGTGCCTGCAGTGCTGCAAGTCCTGGTGTCTGCAGACGCCTTGGGGGAGCCCAAGAGTTGTATCTCAGAGCCTGTTCCTCTGAGCCTGGGTCAGCCAAACCTCCTCTGCATCCTTCCTCCTCCCCTTTCTTCAATCCAGGTCATCTCCTAGCTCAGCGTGCTGGTCCTCCATAGGGTGACCATCCTGTTTTGTGTTCCCCATCACTCCCAGCTCAGGGACTTTGCAACCTCTCCAGCACGATCCCTGGGGAAAGAGCACATGTCCACCCACACTCCTGCCTCTGAGTCAGGCAGGACTCAGAAGTCCCCTTTTGACTTGCCTTTCTTTAAATTGCTGAGCTTTTCAGTAGGAAATGTTCCTAAAAGTGAGAAAAGCAGTGGAAAGCATTTGAACCTGGCATGTGAAAGTGGAACAGCTCCGTGCCGACCCCTATATACCCTACATGTTCTTCCTGCATAGCTACATAGGGTTTGCTCACCAGCCATGCATCAACGACCAGTAAATGTGAGGCTGTGCAGACCCAGAGCTCGGCCACGGATGCAACTGCTAAGTGAATCCCTGTGTCCCGCAGAAGCAGGGCTTGCAACAGGGGTGCTGCTGGGCTGGCTGGTGGGTTGGACCAGCAGCAAGCAGAGAAAGATGTTGAATTGAGCAGGAACCCCAATTCAAGGAGCTGCTGGAGAGGAGATGCAGAAGGAGATTGGGGGGGGGTGGGTCTCAGGGCAGAGGAATGGCTCAGGCCTTCAGGTGTTTGTAGCTTGGTTGGCAAAGGAGACCGGGAGATGCTCTGGGGTGGCCCTCAGAGGAGATGCAGGAATTTGATCCAAGCACCAGATCCCTAGGGAAGGCGCTCCCACCCGTGCCACGTGGAAGCTTTCAAGAGCCAACTTTCTGTCGGTTGTGGTTACAAAGGAAAGCGTGGAGCCAGCCAGCTCTTCGCCATGCTGGTGGGCTGGGTTTCCCAGGATGCTTCCTGCAGCCCTCAGGCATGCATGTGGCCGGCAATCAGACTGCTTGGCTCCTCTCCCATCCAGCTCCCCACACCACCCCCAGAAAATATCACCAGCCCAGCTGAGGAGCTCGGACAAGATGGGCAATATGATAGCTTGAAAGAACATTGTTAGCAAAAGAAATATAGGTAAAACCAGCAGGAAAATTAAAATATTACTGTTTTTTTTTTTTTTATATTTATGCCATAACATTGAATCCAAACCCCATGATAGGTGGGAGCCTGACTCCCAACAGCTCAGCGCAGCATTATGATTTAGTCTGGGTCCCCATGCCATTCTGCAGGGCACAACTTCCCACTGTGCCAGCAGCCGAGGTCCTGACTCCATCCACCTCCCTGCACCTACAACCGGGCAGATAACTCTGGGCAGAACAGTGCCTGCAAACCCCTCTTTCCTTCCCCATCAGGGCTGGTTTTGTGCAAACCCTCTTGCTTTCCGTGGCATGTGTCTGCCACCGTGTGTGCATGCTGGTGTCTGACTGGGGGGAGCAGCAGGGTGGGCAGCACATAGGGGCACTGCTCACAGCCGGCTTCTGGATGGATTGCTGTGGGCAGCAATGGATGCCGTCTCTCCAATTCCCTTTTCAGAGCTCTCGCCCACGCAAGCCAGCGAAGGACCGACAAGCAGGACCCTCACAGCCTCGGTACAGGATGGGGAAAGTAAGCTGCTCGGCCATCACTTGCAGGGGCCCGTCCCGGCTGAGGGCTGGTAGAGAGCAGCGTCTCCCACCCGTCACCCACTGCCCCTCCGTGAAGCACCCCGACTCTCTGGCTCCAAGGGGCAGAGCCCCGGGGACCCTGTCATTGTGCTGGCCATGGCCAAACCCTATCCCAGAGGTTCACTGATGCTCCCATCAGGCGGGATGCCCTAAAGCATCGCCCCTTCTCCACAGTTTCTCGCCTGGTTTCTTTGCCATCACGGGCACTGCTGGATCCAGGCTTAGTGGCATCGCTGTTCCGTGGCATGTGTGGTGACCTCCTGGGGAGAGCAATGTCCTTCTCACCGCGTGCTGCCACCCTCCAGGTGACGGCAGCATCCGTCTGGTGAGTGGGACCGACACCTGCCAAGGCCGGGTGGAGATCTTCTACCGTGGGAACTGGGGCACCGTCTGTGACGACGACTGGGGCCTGAGCGATGCCAGCGTGGTGTGCAAGCAGGTGGGCTGCGGCCAAGCCCTGGATTACAAGAGCAATGCCTATTTCGGCTACGGCACGGGGCGCATCCTCCTGGACAATGTCAACTGCGATGGCAGCGAGCCCTTCCTCTCTGCATGCTACAGCCTCGGCTGGGGCATCCATAACTGTGGCCACCACGAGGATGCTGGTGTCATCTGCACAGGTACTGAAGCAGAGCATCGCCTTTGGGGCTGTCCCCCAGGGGGGGAAATCCAGAGCCATCCTGGTCCCCAAGGAGAAACGGCCTCAGAGAGATGCTGACGTGCCCAAGGTCAGGCAAGGACCTGGGCTCTGTGCTGTGGGAGCATCCTTTCTCCTTATCTGCCGTCATCCTGGCGCTCCAGAGCAGGCAGTGACAGCGTGCACAGTGCCTGGGACACAGCCTGAGCAGCAATTTGCAAGGGAAATAGATCTGCCTGCCTGCCATTTCCCTGCTCTGCCGGCTGGAAAACAAGCTGCCCGAGTCTGGAAGGAGCAAGTGGCTGCCAGAGGCTAAGCATGCCACCAGACCCGGCCTGCCTCCTCTTCCCCTCCCTGAATGATGTATTTCTGCCATTCTCCACTGATTAACATTTATAATGTTAATAATCCCCCTGAATTCCCTCATTATCACAGCTAATGATGGGAGCACTAAGTGCCGGCACTTTCCCTTTCCCACTATTACAGAACAAAGAGGCTGATGCAGAAAAGGGACAATTTTCTCAGACTGGTCCTTTCCTCTCTAAATGTCCCCATCCCCTCTGGCACCTTGCCTGGGCACAGGCCCATAGCACCACCACACATGGCCCTTGCTCAGTGGGGCAGGGGAAAAACAAAGCTTTAGAGCTAATGAACTCTGCCTGATAAACCTCCCAGGTATGCGAAGAAGCAAGGGACCCCTCGGCACTGCAGGTGGGACCTTGGCGCTTGCGTTGGGGCAGAGAAGCACCATCTCCAACACGTGGGCAGGAGGGCTGTGCGGGTGGACATGGGCCATCTCCATCCCCATCACCCTGGAGCACCCAGACCAACCTGGGGCTGCCTCCCTGAGTCAGCAAGTTCACGGCTTTGCAGCTTCTCCCTGTGTGTCACTTCTGTCCCTCTGTGTCACTGCAGGGCTGGACACGTCCACCATCACATCCTTCACCACCTCAGTGGCCCTGGACTACGAAGAGACACTTACTGCCACGGCCACAGGTAGGAGATCGGCAGCCACCCAGCTCACCCTTGTGCCATAGCCAGGGCTGGGGACTCAGTGCGGGGGACCGAGTCTTCTGTGTCCTCCCATGACCCCAGCACGGTCACCCTGGGGTCCTGCCGCACGTAAGTGAGGCTTGGGGGGTGACGTTGCCCATGGCAGGAGCTTGCCATGGGGCTGCCGCAGTGCTAGAGGCTGCTGGCACCGACTGGAGCAGGGGCAGCGGGTGCTGGAGCTGGACCTTCCCAATGCCCGCATGTCCCCATGCTTGTCCCAGCAGCGACAGACAGCAGGGACCAGCCCTCCCAGGCCACCGAGGTGGTCACCACCGCTCTCCTTACCATCGAGCAGGAAAGTAAGTATGCGGCCACTGCTAGTCCTGCATGGGGTCCAGCACAGCCCCCCTGGCTCCACACCCCTGGGGGATTACCCCATATGCCCAGGGCTCACCCCACAGCCCTGGGAGTTACCCCATGCTCCCAGGGGCCCTTCCACATTCCCTGGGTTTACCTCATTCTCCCAGGGATCACCCCACATTCCATGGGGATCTCCAGCACCCCATGGTTCACCCCATGCTCCCAGGGTTCACCCCATGCCACCAGGGAATTGACCCATGCCCCCAAGATGTACCCCACATCCCCAGGGCTCTCTTATGTCCCTTGAGTACCCCAAGACTCACCCCACCCCATGCCTCCAGGGCTCATTCCATATCCCCAGAGGTTACCCCTTGTGCCCAGTGCTCTCCCCATGACCCCAGGGAGTTACCCCACATCCCCAGGGCTCACCCCATATCCCCAGGGTTCACTCCATGCCCCCCAGGTGTTCACCCCACATCTTCAGGGATTACCCCATGCTCATCCCCGTGCTGCCTGGGAGTCATCCCATGTTCCCAGGGTCACCCCACATCCCCAGGACTCATCCTATGTCCCCATGGGCTCACCCCATGCCCCTAGAGGGTTGCTCCCATGCCCCCAGGGCTCACCTCATGTTCCCCAGGGGCTCACCCCATGCCCCCGGAGGGTCATCAGGGGACATTGGCCCCTCGGCGGAGCTCCAGTCCCCCCGGCAGCGTGCCTGTGCCGGGGCCCCCCATGCAGGTGGCGGTGTGCGGCTGGCCAACGGGAACGGGAGCTGCCGCGGGCGAGTGGAGGTGCGGTACCATGGCACCTGGGGCACTGTCTGCGACGACGACTGGGACTTCCTTGACGCCCAGGTGGTGTGCCGGCAGCTGGGCTGCGGTGCTGCCCTTGCCGCCACCATCCTCGGCTCCTTCGGCTACGGCAGCGGGCCTATCCTGCTGGATAATGTGGGCTGCGGCGGCAGCGAGACTCGCCTGGCCGACTGTTTCCACCTGGGCTGGGGGCAGCACAACTGCGGCCACCACGAGGATGCTGGGGTCATTTGCCGAGGTGAGAGCAGGAGTGAGCGCACAGGCCACCGGCTCCTGCCCAAGGGTCTTTCCTCACCAGCTGGGTGGGAGAGGGGGGTGGGTGCAATTGCCAGGGGCTCCTCAGGTCTCCGCTGAAGCCCAGCTCGGTGGCATGGAACTCCCATGAGATAACAGGATTTCAGCCACACGCATGCTGGCTGTGGGAAAGGAGGTCCCCAAAACGGGGTGATGGGTGAATGTGAGCCCCAAGACCCTGGGGTTCCTCCTGCCCTCAGGGGGACAGCCACAGCAGTCAGGTGCTGTGGTGACTGGTGATGGCTGGAGTGTGGGTACCACCTCCAGTCTCCACCTGTGTGCTTTTCTGGAAGTGCAGTGGCTGCACATCCCACCCTACATGTCCCTGCATCCATCCCCAGACAGCCCCATGCTGCTGCTGGGGAGCTCTGACCCAGCCCTGGGGGGCACAGGGGTCCCCTGAGTCACTTTTCCCCACTGCACCAGGCGCTGATGATGCTGGAGACCATTTCCAAGAAGCCACCACTAAAACCACCACGTCGGCCCCAACCCATCCCAAGGATGGTAGGTACTGAGGTATCACAGCTCACGGTGCCGGCCCTGGGAACACTCTGAACCAGCAGAGGGTGGAAAGAGGCAGCTTCTGCAGATGCGTGTAGCTTCAGCAGTGCCTGAAGCACTGACCTGGAGCAGCCCACGGGAGGGGGAAAAGCCGTGCTGGTGGCACGGTTAAACCGTGGCCTCTCCCAGTGTCCCCAGGGTTGGTCTGGGCAGAGGAGGTGATGGACCTCAGGTGATGGACCTCGATGGGGAGATGAGGTGATGGACCACAGTGGGGAGACGAGGTGATGGACCAACGGATCTGAGCTGGGAACAGAGATTATTGTCTGTTCCTTCAACCTGAACATCCACTGTGATGCTTTGGGGGTCAGCCCCAGCTCTGATGCTGGCAGGTGGTCACCCCCTCGTGCTCCTGCCTGTGCAGAGGCAGTGGCAGAGCCATGGGGAGCAGCAAACACCTGCCCAGCCTTGGATAGACCAGGGCTGCCCTTGCCGTGGGGCCACCTGGCCAGGAAAGGCCTCTTCTCTGCCAGCCCTGGGGAGCCCAGCAGGTACCGCTGTCCCAGGGCTGCGGCAGGCAGGGATAGAGGGATGCAGTGCTGGGGTGGGCATGGGCAGGGGCTGCTCCTGGGGCTGCCTCACCCCATCACCTCTGCAGGGTCCCTGCGCCTGGTGAACGGCAGCCACCGGTGCGAGGGGCGCGTGGAGATGTTCTACCTGTCCCAGTGGGGGACAGTGTGCGACGATGCCTGGGACCTGCGGGATGCCAAGGTGGTGTGCAGGCAGCTGGGCTGTGGGCATGCCATGGCAGCCTGGGGGGAGGCACGCTATGGCCAGGGCACCGGCTACATCTTCCTCGACAACCTCAAGTGCAAGGGCCATGAGCCCTCGCTGCTACGCTGCTCCCACATCCGCTGGGACGTCCACAACTGTGACCACTCCGAGGATGCTGGTGCTGTCTGTGGCATCCTATGACCGCCCACCCACTGGGACCCTCACACAGGTATGGGGGGATGGGGATGGTGGCAATGCCCATGGAGAGGGGCTGAACCCTGGCTGCTGGTTGGGGACACTCACTCTCTGCCTCAGTTTCCCCACTCAGCCCACAGCGGCACTGGCTGGGCCACCCATGGGTGTTTGGGCTCTGAGGATGGGAAGAGTTGGGTGAAGACCCGGCTTTCCTCAGCTCCTAACATACTGGTTGAAGCTTTCCCCCCCAAACTGGCCCTTGGAAAAACAAAACTGATTTTCGTGTAAAATCTGGTTGGTTTCAACCATGTCATTTAAGAGATGAAGGGAGAAAAATGGATTTTCCGCTGTGAAAATAACGTTAGATTATACTCAGAAAATGTAAAAAGGGGGCTGAAATCAAACCAGGATATTCCAGTGGCTCTGCAGTGAGTTGCTGCTGTTCTACAATTTGTTTTGCAACGCCCCCAGCAATCCGAATACCAGGTTTTTCTTCCCATTTTGGCAGAAGAAATACCAAGTCCTCACCAATTTCCATGCAGCAGGAATGCAGGTGTTGGATCTTGCACCATCTGCAACCCTGTCCCCTTTCATGGCTGCCCAGTATTTCTTCCCTGTGCCCATCTCACCTCCTGTTTCTTTTGCAAACGCTGCTGGGTTTGCAGAGAGCTCAGCCGAGATTTCCCTTCCCTGGGGGCTTCGGCACAGCCATTCCCTGCCCAAAAAAGCCCTTGGGGAGCTGGCAGGCAGGGCAGGAGCAGGTGGAAAACCATAGAGAAGACCCCAAATCCCTGCTCAGCATGAGGGGAGGGTGGCAGTGCTGAACCCGGGAGCCCAGTCACTCCCCGGTGCCATGCCCTTGGGGTAAAGGCTGTTTCCATCCCAGCTCAGGTGGAAGGACCCAGCCTGCAGCACCAGCCGCCTTGGCCGTCAATGGTTTCTGATTTCTAATGGGACACCAGCAAAAAGATCTTTGTGTTTTCATGGACGGGGTGCGAGGGTGGGGAAGGGCTTGTGCAGTGGCGCAGTCCACGTCCAGCTGCTCCCTCCACCGCACTCGCTCCTCTATTCGTGCAATTCTTCGTTAATAATAGATTGTGCATATTCCTGTTTTTTTCCCCACCTTTCTTATATGTGTTTGGGTTTGTTTTGTGAATAAATAAAAGCCCTTTGAAAGTGTGCTGAGACCTGACTTGTTTCCCCGCCACCCCCTCGAAGCCTGAGCTGGAGCAAACGGCTGGGGAACAGGCAATGCCCCAAGCCCAGAGGTGACAGCTCAGCCCTTGCTGCCAAAAATTGGTGCAAATCCCTTGCTGGCCCCCGAGCAGCCCTTGATTCCCACCCACCTGGGAGCCATGCTCCAGGGGTACAGCCCTGACCCCACCAGGCTCAGGAAGATGAGGTTGGGTCCAGCTCCAGGTTTGTTCCCAGTGGGATATGGCAGCCCTGTGGGCTGCAGGGTCGCTGCTGAAGCGGGTGTGTTGCCATTGTGCAGCTGTACGGGCTCTGCAGTGCTGACAGCAGTAAATTCGGTGCTGCTTGCTAATGATGGAGGAGCAGATGGGAAGAGAGACTGCCCTGGGAGCTGCAGCCCTGGCTGCTGCCTGCTGCTGCCTGCTGCTGCCTGCTGCTGCCTGCAGGGAGAGGCTGTGACTGCAGGGCTGGGGACTGGGAGAGAAGGGTCCCCAGTTTGGTGAGGCTTTTCCACACCCCAATTGCCAGTGGCAGCGGCCTGAGCAGCAACGTGCCTTGGGACAGCACGTCCCAGCCACCAGACCTCTGTGGACATCAGGGACATGTCCCTGAGCAGCTCCCAGGCTGGTGCGGGTCCCCTCGGATGGCCCTGGCCCTGTGCTCCGGCAGCCAGCATCAGGCTGACGTTGGCTGCCTCTCCACTGCTTCCCACAGGCAGGGCTTTCCCAGCACTTTGTTCCCACTCCAGATTTCCACCAGTGGGGAAACTGAGGCACGGAAGCATCTTCCAGGCAGGTCATGGCGGCGCAGTTGGACATAGGCTTGCTGGGACCCTGGGAGAGGGCAGGGAGGTGGCATGTGAATAAAACCTCTCCTTTTACTGGATTCCCAGGTCCTGCATGCTCCGCTGCCCACCCCGCTGCCTCCTTGTCCCCCCACTGCCACCACTGCCTCCCGCCTCGCCTCCTGCCTCAGGGACAGCTCGATGATGCAGGAGGGGGACAGAGTCCCCAGCAGTCCCCAGACCCCCGCTGCAGCCCACGCCGCTATGGGAGGTGGGGAGGGGTGGCGGCCAGGAGCTGCTCTGGAGGTTGCCACCTTTTGGGGTGTTGCAGGGAAGATGATGAGAAAGACTGGCTGGGTTTTCCCTGTTTTCCTTGGGGACTGTGCCTTCAGCCAGCAAAGCCGGGCTGTTTTTTGGTGTTACCCCACACCCTGCTCCTCTTCACTTCGGGCTGGTAAGAGCAGGTCCTGCTCTCCATGGGCTTCTCCCTTCCACGACCTGCGATCCAGCAAGCAAAGGGTTTCCAGCCAGGAGAAACAGCAGCCTCCTCCCTTGTCTTCCAGCCTTTTCTCCCTCAGCCGGCTCCACAGGGATCCTCCCAGATACCCCATGCCCAAGCTAGGCATTATCTCCATGGGAGCAGGGAGTGACAGGCACGGTGGGAGCAGGGTACCAGCACGGGGGATGCCCTGGCCCTGGAGCAGGGTACCAGCACGGGGGATGCCGGTGGCACAACAGCGTCCTGCCGCAGGACCACAGCCAGGCCGTGGCGGTTGCGTGGGAGCCGGGAGAAGCCGTGGTGCCTGCCTGGCTCTTCCTCTCTTGCCGACGTCAGCTGTTTCCCCGTGCCCGGAGCAGCTGCAGCTCCACACCAGTCGATGCCATCGATTAGTTCCTCTCCCCATCCCTGGAGAGGGGATGGTGCGGGGGGTGGTGGGGGGAGAAAATAAATATTTCAGCAGGTCCAGGCAAAAGCTGGGGTTATTTCGGGGCCGGGATTTATGGGCTATTAGGAATAAGGAATGAGTCTGTGCTGGGGAGAGGAGACCCATTAATCCAGGCTGAAGGAGCACAAATGAGCAAGGGGAAATGGAGGAGGCTTTAATTATTTCACCGTGTTCCAGAATAATAAGCCGGCCCTCTGGCTGAGTGCTGGCATGGGGCTCAGGAGCTCTGCTTGCTGGGAACTGGGGCAGGCGAGGGGGCACTCACAGTTAAATCCACCCCAGTTGTGCTGGGAGAGATGGGGGTCCTATTCTGCGACCAGTGTGAGACCAGCACAAGCAGTGTTGCTGGCTGGGATGTGGTATGGAGCATGCACTGCTTTTGGGGGGAGGCTGCAGAGTGCAGGGATGGCTGGAGGGGCCCATGGGTCAGTGCCCAGTCCCAGGGGTGCCCTTCCCAGGCTGGGCCAGCCCTGCCACCTGCCGTGCCCCATTAAGGCAATTCTGTCTGTGCCTGTAACCGGAGGAGCTGGGCACCAGCGCAGGGGTGAGTCACTGCCGGAGGCAGCCCTGGCCCGGAGAGCATCCCTGGCTCTGCTGCGCCCACCACCACCTGGGTGACCTTGAGCTGCACTCTGCTCACTGGCTTGCCATATCCCCCCCGGCTCTCCCTGCTGCCTCTGCATCCCCACCGTGTGCCTCAGTTTCCCCGGGGGCACCTGGGATGGTGGCCCTGGCTCATCCCTTGGCACCCTCGGGGAGCTGCAGGGACCTGGCTGACCTGGCTGGGGGCACGCCTTACCTCATGGGGAGCACTGAGGGGCAGATTTACCCCTGCCAGGGCAGTCTGCCCCATCCCCTGCAGTGGGGGGATCCCAGGGATGTGGGCACGCACATGGCGGGGATGCAGGCACGCACATGGCGGGGATGCAGGGCAGGGACAGCCTGGGACCACCTTCTCCTCTGATGGGATGGAGCATCCCTGCGGCACAGCAAGTCTTGCTCCCTCGGGAGTGTGGCCCAGGGTGCCAAGGTCACCCAGCAGGACCATGGTGGGGTGCAGGAGCTGTCCACTGCACCCCACACCGGGCAGTGTCCTCCTTCCCTGCTTCTGCCGGGCCTGCTGCCGCGGCTCCCACTGACGTCACCCCGCTGGAGCCAGGAGCTATTTTGGGAACTGCAAAGTCACTGGCGCAATTAGTCTGCTGGCAAAGGGAGCGGGGCGGCAGCGGGGGCCGCGGGGCTGGCTGCTTTCCACGCCGTGCCCCAGCCGTGCTGTGCCAGGGGGCTGCGGGCCATGGCCCATGGGCACCAACAGATCTGCACCTCTCCTTGCGCCTGCAGGCTCAAGGGCTCCCTCCACCAGGGTGAACGGCCACGGTTGCAAATCCTCCCATCCATCATCTCCTCCTCTCTGCCTTTTTTTTTTTTTTTTTTAATTTCAAATTTTATTTCATTCCCCTGGCAGGAGCCACCCCACGTGGGCTGCCAAACGCTGGCAAAAGCCAGCTCGCTGCTGCCTCGCTGCCATGGCTTGCATTTAGAGAGAGGCAGGAAAGCAATTAGCTGGCAGCGATGCCGGCAACGTGCTTCCCATGGCGATGCTGCCGGCAAGGGGCTGCGCTGCCAGGTGGGAGTGAGGGTCTAGCTGTGCCTGGGTGCTCTCCCTCTGGCTATGCCTTTGGTTTAATCTGGCTGCACCTTTTCAGATGCAGCCATTGGGGTGCAGGATGGGTGCGCCCAGCTGCATGGCCCTGACAGCCCTGTTGTCCCCTGTCCCAGGGATGGGGACATGCCATGTGCTGCTGTCATGGTGGTGGGACGCCTGTCCCCGGGGCACAGCACAAGCAGACAGTGGGGTCCTGCCCTGCAAGTGCCTTCATGCCTGGGGATATGGGGACAGTGAAAGGGGACAGTTAGGGTGCTCAGCCCTCCTCCCCCAGTGCTGGTTGCTTTCTCTGGCCACCCTCCTTCTCTCCCAGTAACCTCCAGGTCACGGCCAGAGGAGACATGCACAGAAATGCTGCAAGAAGCTGATCCTGGCAGGCTCCAAACACCCTGAAAGTGGGGCTCAAAAAATTCCTTAAAAATCCTGAGGCTTTCCCATGTGACCCTGGCATCTCTTTCAGTCCCATCCCCCAGGAAAAAAACCCCAATCCTTTATCCCAGTGCCTGGGGAGGGCCATAGCAGGAGTCGGTGCTCAGCTCCCCGAATCCTGAGCCAGGACTTTGGGCAGGGAGACCCACAGGGCCGGATCCAGCACACTGTCTGTCCCCTGTCCAAGGGCACGGCGGAGATGCTCGGGTGCAGGCAGGCTGACACCTGCCATTCCCCATTGCTTGGAGCCCCTACTCGGCCCTGGATGGGGGGTCTCTGCCTACGCTGGGGCTGGAGGAGCAGCCAGTGGTCCTGCAGTGGGGATGGACAGGGCTGGGTGGGAACAGGGGTCTGGGGGGTGGCTCTGGGGGTGACGGGGACCATAGGATCGCAGTGGCAAGGTGGGGAGTGCGTGTCCCCCCCACGGCTGGGGGAAGGGGCCGCGGTGGTGGGGCTGGGAGCTGGGTGAGGCTGTGCTGAGTCACGCTGCAGAGCCGGCAAGCAGGACTGCAGCAAGCGGCTTGCTGCCGCCCGCCTGCAATGGGGACAATGTGACAGCCCCATCCTGCCCGCCCACAGCATCCTCCAGGTCCTTGCCTGCTCTGGGGGTCCAAGATGCTGACGGGGGGTAATGCCTAGGCTGGGGGGTCCCACTGCACCCCAGGTCGTGGCTGTCTTGGTGCTCCTGGCCCTTCTTGTGCCTCCTCAGCCCCCTCCCCTTCAATAAGGATGGGGCAGCTCTGGGAAGGGGGTCCCAGGGACCCCGGGCAGGGAGGGGGGAGGACTGAGCTCTCCTTGGAGTATGAGTGTCCCTGACCCCAGTGTAGGAGGGGTGTCCCCAGATAGCTGTGACTGGGGGGACAGCGGGGCCGTGGGGCCACTCATTGCCAGCACAGACACAGAAAGGCACTTGGCAGCCACTGGAACACGGGGTGGCTTTCCCCTTGGCATGGGGAGGGGGGTGTTGGCAGAGCCCCCAAGCTCCCACCCAGCATTACCGACCGAGGGCACAGGGCTGAGCTGGGTCCAGCTGGATCCAGCCCTGTGCTAGGTCCCCAACACCCCTGCCACCACACGGGACAAAGGGGTGAGGCAGGTCCCTGCTGCAGAGGGAAACTGAGGCACAAGTGGGTGCCCAGAGGATTGGTCCCAGATGCTGCCACGTCTCACGGTCAGAGCCCAGGGCAGCCCTGTCCCCGCAGGACGCTGGTGACCACCCTGCCCGGTGCTGCCCACCGGCCTCGCAGAGCTCGGAGCCGCTTCTGGAGGGACTGAGACAGCCAGGGCTTTTTTTAGGTGCTCCATAAGTGCCGTCTGGGCGGTATTTATATCGGCTCCTTAAATAAGAGCTGCCATCTGAGCCCGATGCGCCTGCTTAATTATTAACGCCCTGTGGGGAGGCGGTGTGCCCAGCTGGCCCCAGCCCACCCTCCTGCTGGGTCCCTGGTGGGGTCCTGCACCCCCGGTCCCCCCAGCTCCCCACCAGCACCCAGGGCGAGGGCTGACATCCTGGCCACCCCAGGGCACCCTGGCTTGCCATGGGCATATGTCCTGTGTGGGAACATCTTCCCTGGGGCTGGGAGAAAGGCTGGGGGGCGATTTTCAGAGTGGAGGCTGCCATGGCATGGGCATCGCTGCAGTTCTCAGCACCATGGAGCTTGTGCGGGTATTAGGGATAAGGGGAGGTGCGCTGCCCTCCCATCCCGTCTCGGTGTCTTGAGGTGGTCCCAGAGAAAATCATCCCTGGGAGCCCACTGTGTACTCCGAGGGGTACAGGCAGCCCTGCTTTGTGGCAGGGCTGATGCTGAACAGTGCAGGAGGGAAGCTGCTGCAGCAGAATTAATTTGGGCTTGGAAAGTGCTTTGAAACCCTGAGATGAAAGGCCAGGGCTGAGTACAAAGTGCTGCGGCTCCGTAGACAGGGGGAAGGAAGTTCCCCTTCAAAGCACCAGTGGTCTGGCGGGCTCGTCGCTGGCTGCCCCATCAGCCACAGCCCCTCCATCGCCTCCTGCCCCAGGTCAGGCGCCCTCCTGGCTCTGGGACATTTTGGGGAGGGTTGGTGCACCCCCGAGCTCACTCAGGTGTTGGGTGCGGGGTCCTTCCTTGGGGCTGGCGGGATCCCCCTGCTTTGGTGCATGGCAGGGTGGACGGGTACTGGGCTGGGACTGAGCCTGCACTGTGGCAGGCTGGGGAGTGCTGCTGGTGGGCGCGGGGGGAGAAGGGATGCCCTTGGCCTGCTCCTGGGATGCTTCCCTTGCCGTGTCGCACAGCCAGGCTCAGGGCAGTGAGGTGGAAAAGGGGCTGGGTTTGCTGGGGTGTCAGGGTGTCAGGGTGTGGGGCCAGGCAGTCTGGCCCAGCAAGTGGTCAGGAGGGAGGACATGACGACACTGCTGTCCTTCAGCCTGTGGGGAAGAGGACACGGAAGCCAGTTTTCCTCAGCTTGTTTTTCACCAGCCCAACTACAAGAGCCAGAAAACTGCTCCCCTGGGCAGGCAGCACCTTCCTTGGGGCAACCGGAGCAGCAGCCGGCCAGGCAGCAGGACTGGAGGGTAAGCACCCAGCCAGGGAGCCCCGGGGCTGTGCAGGAGCCAGGGCAGCATCCCAGGGATGGAACCCATCCCAGCTCCACGCACCAGCCCCGGGGAATGCCACCCCGTGTCCCCCGCTCTGCCCAGCTTTGCCACCCACCGGCTGAAGACACGCAGGACCCCAAGCACTGGGTCACTGCTCGCTGTTGATGTAAGGTGTCACAGGTGTGCCTGTGTACCAACGGTGACAACCCTTGCCCTTGGTGTGGGGACAGGCTGGGGCACCTGCACCATGCATCCCCCTCGCTCCAAGCAAGCAAACACAGAGGGAAGGGGTGCACGACCGCTGCTCTCCTGCAGCAGGTGAGGGGTGAGGATTTCTGGATCCATTTTTGGAGCACTCAGCAGCTAACCCAAGCGAACCTCCAAGTCAAAGATAATTTACTGCCTTCCCTCATGGTGGCACAAGGCATTGACAAGACGTAACAGGGAAGGCAAGAAAATGTGAAGAGAAGGACTCGTCCTCCAGGCTGCAGGAATTAACAAAGTGGCACATTTGAATGCACCGGAGTATTTTTAATACCGTAGGCGGAATCAGGGTTATTAGGTTTTTCTGGGACATCTGCAGAACAGACCCGCATCCTTTGGGTCTTTGTGATTTCCCAACCCAGCAGCCGTCTGGGATCTTGCTGAGGGGTGTCTAACAGGTACCAGGCAGAGGTGGGAGAAGGGCATTTAGCGACGGGCAACCAGATGACACCTCCAGCTGCCTGGGCTGCCCACCAGAAGCTTCTAACTCCAGCCATTCATCCCACCGCTGCCCAGTCTGTAAAACAGAAGAATTAAGTGGTGCGAGGGGTGTTGATTTATGCATCGGAGCCCAAAAAAGGGGCTGGATACACTGCAGATAAATATTACGGCCAGATAGCTATTGAAGAATTTACAGCGTTATGAATATCATGCTCTGACCCATGATGGGGAAGGAAATCATCTATGGTGCAAAATGTATTTATTGCTATGGTGCTTTGACAGGAATAAATCAGTATTTGTTTGGTCTGGGACAAATACGGAGCCACCGTAAATTGGCAGAGCTGCAGTGATCTGGACTAGCTGAGAACCTGCCATGTTTATGTAAATTACTAGATAAGAGTCATAAGGTTTGTACAGAGAAGCAATATTTTTTATTAGGCCAGCTGATATATTCGGAGAAACCAGATGAGCTTCCAGGCACACAAGCACTTCTTCAGGTCCAGTCTTGTGTTCAATATTGCCCGTGAGAATCCAGTTGTACCCAAGGGCTAATACTATTTTTTCCAAGTTAGAGGAGCCATACATCTAACCCAAATGTAGGACCATCGGTCAAAAGGTGTCTGGGATGAGCAGGCAGCTCCGCTCTGGTCCGTACCCAGAGATCTGATAGTCCTGCTTGGCTTGGGTGATGCCCCATGGCAATTGCCCAGACTATTAATAAGAAATGGTAGCAACAGCTGAAAAAACAATTTGAGACCCACACCCTACTTCAATATTCTCTTGCATTCTGCCCTTTTTTACTCAAATTCTCTCCCCAAAGCTGGTGTCATACAGAAAACAAGGCAAAAACCCGCTGCTGAGCTCTCCAGAGATGATGGCGAGCCTCCTCAGAAGAATGAATGTGCCATTATCAGAAAAGAAAGGAATAAACTGCCCTTGTCTACGGGCGCTCTCCTTGGGATAGCCGTGGTGGTAAACAAAAGCCGGGCACAAAGGCTGTTCTCACACCAGACCCACGTGCGCAACGGGGTGTGAGGCTGGGGATGCAAGCAAGGAGACAGCGTTTTATTTTCTAGAGGAAATAGAGAGGATCTGGGTGTATTTCTAGTTTTATTTATCAGAAGGCGTGATTTCTTCTGCTCTCAGAAGCTGTAAACAAGGAAGTATTTCATGTAAAATAAATCCATTCAATACAATTCTCTGTTATTTGTGAAGCAGTGCTAAAACCACAATAAAGATGGAGATCTCACCCCAAAATGGTGTTGCTCATCATCATAAAGCACTATCAGCATTTCCAAAGCAATCAGTCCCCACCCGCTTGGGTGAGACCATGGCCCACAGGCTTTAACAGGCTGTGGCCACGGTATCACCGTGTGGAAACTGGCACGTCCCGGTGCCGCCAAGGATTCCTGCAGTGTTTCAGAAGAAAACCACAGGGCATGGGGATCGGCAAGCGGGATGCCGCATCCTCCGAGATCATCCTCACACCTCCCAAAGCGCCCATGTGGGGACAGTGGCACTGGGAAGGGCCAGGGACGCGCGGCGCCTGCATTGGGGCACAGCCAGCGTGCAAGGGGGAGGACGGTGTTCACCCACGCAGAGCCAGGCGTCAGCACCACCTGGCTCCCTCTGACCAGGGATAAAGTGTGTCTGTCGGGATCAGCACGGCTCCGTTCATTCGACCCCTTTCCTTTCCCCCAGTGCTGCAGTGTCCCCTCAGCACCGCTTTATCCATAGGCTTTTTAGAAAAACGGCATCTCTTCCAGCTCCTAATGGAGTTCCTAATGTGCAGCAGAAGCTCTGCTAGGCCCGAGCGGACGTGTGCTTTTATTCCATGTGTTATTGATGAGTGAGCACACCACGCTCCCAAGCTGGCCTCTCATAAATTATCCAGTGTCGCTCCTCGGTGGGCTGCTCTCCTCTGCGGGTGGGCCAGGAGGAGCCCGTCCCACGGCGTGGGAGAGGGGACAGGGGTAACATGGGGGGTCGGTTATTTGCCCCGAGCTGTGTCACCGCAGCCTAGCCCAGCACCATCGTGGCGTCACGGACCCCACAGCCCTCCACGGGCCCGGAGGGTAACGTGTGCCCTGTGTACCACCTGCCCTGGGGGAGCCCTCAGGCACCAGGGGAGACCCCCAGCACCGGGGCAGCCCCCAGCACCAGGGGAGACCCCCAGCACCAGGGCAGCCCCCCAGCCGCCCGGCAGCGTGACAGACGCCACGCCGGCAGGTGCTGCGGGCCCCTCTTGGCAAGAGCTGAGTGGGCCTGGGCCGTGAGTAGGTCCAGGCTGTGTGTGGGTCTGGGCTGTGAGTGGGTCTGGGTTGTGAGTGGGTCTGGGTTGTGAGTGGGCCTAGGCCATGAGTGGGCCCGGGCTGTGAGTGGGTCCCAGCTGCAAACGGGTCTGCATTCCGAGTGGGTCTGGGCTGCAAGTGGGCCTGCGTTGTGAGCGGGTCCAGGCTGCGTGTGGGTCTGGGTTGTGAGTGGGCCTATGCCATGAGTGGGCCCAGGCTGTGAGTGACCCTGGGCTGTGAGTGGGCGCGGGTTATGTCTGAGCCCGGGCTGCTTGTGTGTCCCGGCTGCAAATGGGTCTGGGTTCTGAGTGGGTCTCGGCTGTGAGTGGGTCCAGGCTGTGTGTGGGTCTGGGCTGTGAGTGGATCTGGGTTGCGAGTGGGTCTGCGTTCTGAGTGGGCCCAGGCTGTGTCTGAGCCCAGGCTGCGAGTGGGTCCCGGCTGCAAACGGGTCTGAGTTGTGAGTGGGCTCGGGCTGTGGGTGGGTCTGGGCTGTGGGTGGGTCCAGGCTGTGTGCCGGTCTGGGCCTTGAGTGGGCCTATGCCATGAGTGCGCCCGTGTTGCGAGTGGGCCCGGGCCACGCGTGACTCCCCGCAGCTGGAGCTGCGGCCCCACACGGCTGCGGACAGCGGCCCCCCCCCGCCGATCGGGGCCCACCCCAGGGAGGGGAGCCCCGTCCCCCCGCCCCCGCCCCACGGGCCGCTCCCGGTGAATCAGCACCAGCGGCCGGCGGGACCCCTCGGGGCGGGGCGGGGCCGCCAGCCGGGGGCGGGGCCGGGGGGGCGTGGCGCGGCGCTGGAGCGCGGGGCACCACGGGAAATTGAGTCCTCGGGGAGGCGTGGCGTGGCCCGTCGCTCCCGCCCGAGGACTCCATTTCCCTTGGTGCCCCGCGCGCGGGGCGGCGGGCGGTGGGGCGGGGCGGGGGCGGGGCGTGCGCAGGGGGGTTGTGGTGGCCCGCGGCGCGCGCATAGCACCGGGTGCAGCCGCTGCCGCCGTCGCCGCCGCCTCAGCCGCAGCAGCGCCAGGAGCCGCCGCCCGCCCTCCTCCTCCTCCTCCTCCTCCTCCTCCTCCTCCTCCTCCTTTTCCTCCTCCTCCTCCTCCTCCTCCTCCTCCTCCTCCCGTCGCCGCCCTTCCTCATCCTCCTCCTCCCGCAGCCTCCTTTACCCTTACCCCGGCCCCGCGAAGATGGTGGACCGCGAGCAGCTGGTGCAGAAGGCCCGGCTGGCCGAGCAAGCCGAGCGATACGACGACATGGCGGCCGCCATGAAGAACGTGAGTCCCGTCCCGTGTCCCTCGGCCCTTCCTTTCCTCACCCCACCCTGCCGGGCCCGTGGGTGCGGGTCCGCGCTCCCCTCGCCCTTCCCGTGTTGCCCCTCCTCGGTGGGCGCTGGGCTGGGGGGGGGGAGGCTGCGCCGCGGGGTGCGCGGGCCCTCCGTGCGGCTCCGGTCCTTGTGCTGCCCCGACACCCCCCGCCGGGTCCCGCTCCCTTCGCCTTTCCCCGCCCAGGGACACCCTGCTCTCTCCGACCGCCATCCCCTGCCCTAGAGCCGCCCCCACGCATCCTCTCCCCTCTTCTGGAGCCCCCACCCAGCCCCACGCATCTATCTCCTCCGCCCTAGAGCCCCGCACCCAGCCCCGCGCATCCTCTCCCCTGCCCTAGAGCCCCCATGCATTGCCTCCCCTGCCCTGCTGCCCCCCACACGCCCTCTCCCCCATCCTGCTGCCCCCCGCCCTGCCCCACACATCACCTCCTCGCCCCATCCCCTCTCTCCCCCCACATCATGCCCCCACGCACCCTCTGCCGTACCCTATCTCCGTCCTGCCCCAGCGCAGGGGGCAGAGGAGCCACCCTGGGGTGCAGCGCTCCCCTGCGGGGGTCACACCGGCTTGGGGGGGGCTGCCAAGCCCTGTGGGGCGAGGCTGTGGGGAACCCTGTTTGGGGGGGGGCGTGGGGGGTGCGTGCACATCTCTCCCCGCTGCCGAAATACCCCCCCATCGTTGCCGTGCATCCCTTCCTGCGCACGGTCGGCAAGGCTGGCGTGTGCTCGTGACCCCAAAGATCGGGAGCCCTTTTGCTGCCAAAGCTCTTACTTTTACTGCACTTGGTTGGAGATTTATGAATTGAGTCATGTTGTATTCATTTCACGCTCTTAAAATAAAGACTCTGCATATAGCAGGCTGATCTGATTTGTGACACCGAACGCTCCCCTTCAATACTGACATTTTGACAATATAAGAAGGGAAAAAAAAACATATCTCTGATCTGATCTTGCAAACAAAGCAATCGTGGGAGGCAGGATCAAGTCATTCCAGAAGATTCTGCATTTGTCATATTGCAGAGAGGCTAGACTGGGTGGAGGGAGGGAGGGGGTGCTTTAAAGGGGAAAACTGTGCTTTATGTTTGTCTTCTTAGTCAGGTCTGAACCTTTGCAAGGAGCTGGGGTGTCCTCCCTGGCTGATGAAAAGTGAATGCTGATCTAGGAATGTCGCAGTCTGCCGTGGGTGCAGCTCTGTTTGCCCATATTGCACCATTTTGTCGATAACCTTGCATTTATTAAACAGACAAAAGTGTCACAGCCCAAGAATGGGGAGGGAGGAGATGTCTTATCAAGAAATGAAATACGGATAATTGGAACAAGATATTATCATATTAAACTAACCAGGCTATTCCTCTGCTGCACTATGGCTTTTATACCATTTTCTGATAATGGCATCTATTCATTTTAAAGCAAAGTCTGCTGTGTGAGCAGATCCTACAGCTCATTTCCTACGGATAATACAGCCACTATGACAAAGCCAAGAGGGATATGCCTGGGGCACACCGCCGTGTTGCAGTATTCCGCCGGGCGAATTTCCCTAGCCTGCTTACCCGGGCTCGGTGTTTAAGCCGAAGGTGGTGTTAGAGATTATATATACGTTTTTTTCCTTTTAGTCCTTACTGGCCCTGGTGAAACAGTAACCCAGGCTAATGCTGCTTATCAGTTGCCGTGTAGTTTGGCCATAAGAAAATGATTCACAGCGGGAGCACTGACGCCTTCCGCGACAGCAAACAAAAGGCAGAGCTTTGTTCTTCATTTCTGCACGATGCTGCCCAAACTCCGGCGTGGCCGGTCCGGTTGTGATGGGCATGTCACACTCGGTTATCCCTGTCACTGTCCTGTGTGCCACCCATCCCCCAGCTCCGGTTGTGCAGGAGGCTGATGACCTCGCACTCATTTCCGTAGCAACGCCTAGTGATGTCATATGCGATGGTCCAAGCTGCAATGCACCCAGGTGGTAGCAGAGAGCATGCAGGCTGCGTCTAGCTAAGGTGATGCAGAAGCATTCCCGTGGTCATCGCCGTTTTGTCTTCTGCCCTCTAAAGCTAGCTGTTCCCTGGCTTCCTTAACACCATGCTGAGAAGTGCTGGACGGTTTTCCTTTAAAGCCTGGCGTGGTAATGATGTGCATAAAAGAGGTTCATTTTCCTGCAGCTTGATCTTGCTGTTGCATTTTTTTTTTTTTGGTGGTCACCTCACGGGTGGTGACAAGGCAGCTGGGCATGTCGTTCAGCAAGCCTCAACCCTGCCTGCTCGGGAGCCTGCGCTGTATGGCAATTTTAACGGTTTAAAATGGAAGTGGTGTACTGGGGCTCTTACTGTCTGCTGATTCACACAGTGCTGTTTGCCACAGTGATGTACTGGATCACAGCAGTTTCTTCCAAATAATATTATATATATATATATATAAAATAAGTTCTAGCTCCTTTCTTGCTGCAAGTGCCAGCAGCCCATGCCCCTAACTGGTACGTGCAGTCGCATTGTTGCTGCAGGAGCATGACTGCTCCTTCAGTCCCCAAAAGTGACATTTACTGAAGTGTCTTGGTAAAACGCAGTGGACAGTCCCCTCGCCTGCCGGAGGGAGCAGGAGGTGGTGATGGGGCTGGGCTCATTGCCCTGGGGAGCGGCTGCATGACCTTGGTCATGTCCCTTGTCACCTCAGCCCTGCTTGGGGGTACAGTCAGCCCTATAAGGTGTTGGAGAGTAGGAAAGCTCCCTACTGGTCCCCAGGGTGGTGGCTGTGCCCGCTGGCCATCAGGCAGGTGTTGGCTTGGGCTTGCCCCCCCAAGCAACATCAGCGTTTTCCTTGCTAGCTCCCTGCTCTCGCTGGGGTTTTGCTGCCCACAGTGCCTGTGGTTGAAGTGAGCTGCCTTTTCAGCTCCGTGAAGAGTTTACCGTCCAACCCAGCGCCAGGGCTGTGGATCGATATCCATTAGCTGGGGAGCAGTGATGCTGCTGGAGGCTTTTTGGAGGTGGAGCCCTGCAAAGCCCCCGGCAGGTGCTGCCTGGGGAGCAAAGCATGTGCCTCCCCGTGGACCTTTAGGGTGGGGGGGATGCGCAGGTGAACAAGCAAGATGATTGCAATAACTTTTGCAGGAAATAAGTTGCCTAAAAAGGGTGGGGGGAGGATTATTACATTGCACCTATGTATCATGTAGTTATGGGGCCATATGGTAGAGTCCCTGAGCTCACCTGAAGGTCCCCTGTGAGGGGAACACCTGGCTGCTTGCCTTTGGGGACCCAACCTCTGCAGCGGGGCCGTGGCTGTGCCACACGTGAGGACCATCAGCTGCAGTGCTGGTGGGTGTGGAGGAGCGAACGTGGGCGATGCTGGAAAGCAGACGGCTGCTGCCCAAGCTTTAGACACAATTGGCTCTTGGTGCAGTAATGGCCGTTGTGGGTGGAGGAGGAGAGCGAGCGTGGGGAACTGCAGGCCTTCCCTGGCACGGGGTATGTGGGCTTCTGCCATGTTGCTCACCAGCCTGGCAGGTTATCATCCTCCATGTCCGGTGACCAGGTTTGTGCAGATAGCGGGGCTTCACGCAGATAGCAGGCTCACCCTTGGAAAGAGGGAGAGTAACACAAATTCCTCCTATCTGGAGAGTCCCAGGGGAGCGGAGCAGAGATGATTAGCTGCTTTCTGCTTTGCAGTGTAGACGAGACAAAAGGGTGAGGTGGAAAGGATTCTCCAGGAGGAGTGCTGGGCAGGCCATCTGTGATGGTAGGAAGGGAGCAAGGAGTGTGAGCTGCTGTAGTAGCACTTCCCAGGGGGGCTGGGGAAGGCTTTGAGAAACCATTTCCAGTGCTGAGGTGGAGAGGGTACGTTGACATCTAATGACTTGCATCGATGCTTTTGCTGCCGCTCCTTGCGCAGGCGTCTTGAATGCTGCTCAGCCTCATGGTGCCTTCTGGACCACTGCAGCACAGGGCTGCATGGCTGCATGCTTCCCGACCCACTCTTACACACGGAGGAGCAGTCCTCTCGCCCTTTAGCAGCGAGGGCTTGCTCAGACCTGAGCGATTGTGGTGGGGGTCTGAGACAGCATGACTCGCGAGCAGGGCTTCCTTCCCGGAGGTCCGCAGGGTCAGGGCAGGATGGCTGCTATCAGGAGCTGCCGTCCTGCCGTGCTTCCGACCTTGTAACAGTTCATGGCATGAGTTGTCTCTGCGTAAGCTGGCCTCAGGACCATACAGTGGTAGGCTGAGCTGCACATCTGCACTTAAGCCGCAGACAGGTAGCAACACGCCCTGTAGGTGAGTACAGTGGGCACTGCACACGTTAACTATATTAACTGGCGAGTCTTCAGCAGCTCAAGCTCTTAGAAATTCCCCTATAAGTTCCTGGTAAGTCTTTATCTATGAGCTTTAGGAAAAGCCACTGACTTGTGAGACCATGCTGGGTTTCCCTCAGTTGGCCAAATGTAAAAGCCAGGTGTGGATTTGATTAGAAATAGCTCTTTTTGAACTAAATGAAAGTGATATTGAGACTGTGGTGGAGAATTTAGCTGTTGAATCCTCTGCAGATGTCTGGGGTACATGTAAACAGTCAAACCCTTGGGCAAGGACTCTCCAAGAACCTTCAGATGTTTTGGCCTTAGCCAGTAGGTCTTTTGGGTGGTGGCTAGACCCGAAAGTGCAAAAAGGTTGGTGGGAGTTGTCTTGATTTCCCTCCACCCCTTCTTACTTGCACTGCTGCTTGTGGTTAAAGATGGCTGGCTCACAGGAGACTTTTTTTTTTTCTTCTTTTTGAACACCAAATAAGCTTCATAATATATATGGACAAGCCCTATCTGCCCAAGCTTTGTTCACCAGCTGATCCCAAAGTTGCTCTCTGGAATAGACTCTTTGGGCACTAGTGATGTGAACTTGGGCTTGCTGGAAGCTACAGGAACAGCAATTTAAGGGCAACCACAGAACTTCAGCTCCAAAAGTGTTTTCTGAATTGAAAACTCCTGCACCTCTGGAGCATATCCACTCTGTTCTTGGCTTGTCTTATCTGAACTGGATGATGTCGCTCAACATCCTCTTAGCAGCTCTCATGAGTGTGCTGGATGGTGCTTACAACAGAATTGAGGGCTATGCAGATAATTGTGTTGTGTCGCTCTGCTTCCTACCGCTGGGTGATGGCTGGTGCTTCCCTTGGCCGTTCTCTGGGATCTGGATTGTGAAAAGGGGAGATGAGGAACATGCTTTCTCTTCACCTTCTGTTGCTGGTCAAAGGAAGATTTTACTTAATTTGAGGATCCCCATTATATTTTTTCCCTCTGCCCCATCTCTTCTTCACTGTGTATTATTGGACCACTTCATTTTAAGTTGTTTTCATTCTTGTGTCTGGGATAACAGCATTAGAGCTGGTTGGGAGCCTGGTCAGCTTGGTTTTCTGGTCAGCCTTGCGGAACTTCAGATCAGGGAGTTGGAGAAAGTGCGACCTGGTGGTCCCCAGTAGCCCACGGGGAGGCCTGGGCTGGACCAGGGTTTTGTTCCCAGGCTGGTGGGTAACCCCAAGCCCCTTCACAATCATAAGTACAAGGACTTTTGGAGCCTGATATTTCACTGCACCACTCCATACTGGGGTGTTGCATGCTTAGAAGAAGCACAGTTAGGACTGAGATGGAGAAAGATGCCAGTGTGAACAGGATGGTGCATAGATGGAGGACTCCAGCTGTGCCAGCAAGCTGCCTTTCTGCCTCCCGCTGAAATGCTGGGATGGGATGGTTCTTGCCATTCAGGGTGGATTTAAGCTGTGCCAATGAAAGGACTCTGCAAGGGCAAAATGCGCATGGTGGGAGTTTTGTCAGCTTGTGTGGTCAGGGGCCTCTGATATCGGTGAGCAGCCACTTAACCTTGGATACAGTCTTCTGTCTTAAATCCCTAAATAATTTGTGCTCCCTTGGGTTCAGTAAACGCTCTGGGACAACGTGAGTAAGCACATGCCAGCCAGCCTGTCTGGGTGTTGTGGAACTGCAGATTTGGGTAGGGTGAGGCATTGAGTGTGCAGATCTTCATGCCATGAGACATCAGAAAAGATGAGATGTGCTTGTCACGTTTACCATTTTAATTGATAGATACCTGTAGTTAGGAATTGATCTGCTAGCCATGACTCTTGAGGATCCAAGAGGAAACATGTCTTGGGGTGCAGCTGATGGAGCAGGGGCTGGGAGAGGAGAGTGGTAGCCATGACTGTACATCTGGAGAAACCTCCGTGGACGGTGACACATCTGGCAGGGTATGATGCACAAACTCTGCAAATGAACTCTTCAGTTTCTATTTTGAGCAGCTTCATGCCAAGTAAACCATGTGCAAACGAATGCATAGAAAGTTGTGTGCAAGGGTACATATTTAGGAAAAATGCAATCCAAGCTTTTTGTGTGTCCAACTGCCAATGCTTGAGTAACCGGCTTCTTGGGAGGTGGCTTTGTCTGAGCTCAGACATGTCCTTGGACGAGGGACTGATCAGCGCTGCTTCTCTGCCTTGGCAGAGGTGAGTAGCTTGTTGGGAGCTCTATACCAGTCTGGCAGGGAAGAGCAAAAAGGACTGTCAGACTAGAGCTAGCTGCTCAGTGTATCCCAGCCAGACACCAGGCTGTTCAGAGGCAGGTGCAGAGGAAGAGGGGGTTGGAAAAAGCCTACGGTCTGACCCGAGGGAGCCTTTCCTCCATAGGGCCAGTACCTGGGACATTTAGGACTCTGCAGATCTGAAGCTGCCTTCTGCTTTTCTGCCCAGTTCTAGCTCCTGACCTGTGACTGACAGCAAAACATGAATGTATACTGGAATAACTGCAGTACAAAGCATGGTAAAACAGGATTTGCCTAGCTTCCCAAGAATTTCTCTGCTGACAGTCTTGATAGGATACAGGCATCATCTTCCACTTCACCGTGGCAAAGCTGTGATGCAGGGCTTTGGTTGTCTCTGGATAGCTGAGGCACTCTTGATGCTTCCAGGCATTCTTCTACACTTCAGTGCTCTGCAGCCCAAGATAGCTCTTTCCAAAGCTAATGGTGTTACGAGTATTTTTGTGCTAACTGGTTTGGAGCCAGCTTATACCTTCTTGCCTTTGCTGTCCAGGCCTTTGTTATTTCTTTCTGGAAGGCTGAAAGCCTTAACCAGCCTCTGTTCTTTATTGGAAAGATAACTAACCTAACTTGTCCTTGGCTGAAGTCTCCCTCCCTCCTATCAGATTCACATGCCTGAAGACAAATGGCAACCTAGTGTCAGGAAAGCAAAAATTTCATGAAAACAACAGCAAGTATTTACTAGATTTGGTTCTGTAAGCAATGGTCACCGCTGGAAAGCGATAGCTTGGAAACCTGTTTTAGCACCTGCTAAAACGAAGGAGGAGTAGCTGTGAATTTGTCGCTGTACTAGTGAAGTTACGGTTGTTTTGTCTTTTGACCTCTGAAATCTTCAGGATGCAGTTCAGATAAATAGCCCCGGCTGGTTTAACGCTGGCGGTAGTTAGTTAAAATGCACTGCCATGGCTGCTGGCTGCCAGGCTCTGCCTGTGCTCCTGCCTGTGCAGCTTTCAGTCTTTGCAGACGGGGGATCTCTTCTTCCCCCGTAGAGACAAAATGGCTTTGTCGGAACCCAGCCCACGGCTTGCACAGTGCTGTCTGAACGCGCTGTGCATTTACACATGGGTGGTGGAGGACCCTGCAAGATGGGTGGGGCTGCGAGGGAGCGTGGATGGGCTCTCCCGTGCAGGGTACGGGCGGTGCGCTGGCATTGCTGAGGTCCCTCCTGGTTTCTGCTTCTGCCTCCTCCCACCTTCCGCCCTCCAAAGCAGAGCAACCTTTGAGCAGCTGTGGGGGACTTCACAAATCTGCACTTGGTCTGGAGCAAGCAGGAAAGGGGAAGGATACGGACCCACAACTAGCTGGCTGCGGGGTTTGTGTAACTCGGTGGTGTGTCGCCTCCTCAGCCAGGCATGGCCAGTGCTGTCATAGCCAGTTTTCTCTTGTTCATTCCCTTGGCTGCTTGATCTAATGAGCAAAGTCCCTCCTCCCATGCTAAAATGAAGGAGAATGGTGACAAAAGGACTTTCATTCTGCTCTTTAAATTTTTTTTTTTTTTAAGTAAGAGGCCTGACTCATCTCTCCAGAGTCCAGATGTCAAGATGCTGGATTCCTACCCGTGGCTCTGGGTGGGGAGCCTGCCTCGGGGAGGAGCTCGGCAGCGGGATGGCTTTGTCCGGCTTCTCTGAGTACACAATGGCAGCAAGCCTGAGCTGCTGTGTTTCTCCAGTCCCTCTGGTGGGCCAGAGCCCCGGGAGCTGCTGGGGCTGGTGGAGCGCAGGGCTTAATGTTCTCTGGATGCAGTGCTGGTTTGCTTGGTTGGGGCTGGAAACACTCAGAAATGGTAAATTCTGGAAAAAGGAGCTGAGATGATGAGGCAGCAATCATTGGGCTGCAGGAAACACTGATGAGACTGTCTCTCAAAAGCAATGCCTTCGCGTAGCTGGTGAAACAAAAGCCTTTGTCTGCCTATTTAAGTACCAATTTCCCCCAGCCTCAGGTTTTTCTGTGCTAACACAGATTTAGTAACATCTCAGGAGTGACCCAGCACATGCTCAATTTGGTATTAAACAAACCTGATTTTTGGCCCAAAACTAGTGATCTAGTGACCAAGGGCAGTGCATTAGTTAATAGCAGTAGGAGAGTAACTAGAGAACAAGTCACTGATGATGGCATGAGATTCCCTTAAAGTGATCCCCAGATTAGGGATTAGAGTACTTAATGTTTTTCTTCTGTAAAGGCAATGTTAGAATTGAGTCAGTCTATGGGTGTTTTGAGGCAGCTGCACTTGGACAAATGCAAGTCTGCAGGGACTCAAAGTAGAAAACATTCCTTAATTGTTTGCAAATTCCCTCTGATCTTACTGGATGGGTTGGCTTGCTTGGGATGTATCTTTGCTTACGTACCCGGCAAAGCTACTTGGCATGTCAGTATGCTTCTGATTCCTCTCTAAGATGGTTTCAGCAAGGCTGTAGAAAAATACCAGCGAGAAGTCTCAGCTTCAGCCTTAACAAGGCTGCTGATGGACACATTGTTCAGACAGTTGTGGTGCTCTGCAGCTTAAAGTTTATTAATAGTAGTTGGAGAAGCTGTTGCTGTGCCTTATGCTAACAGATATGCTCCAGAAGTGCTGTAGGAAATCTGTAATTGTAAAAGACTAATGCTTAGTATTCAGCAGTGAATGAGAACTTGGGGAAGATTAACAGCCTTTGATTTACACCCAGCTGAGGAAGGCATTGGAGCTTTGCCTGTTTATGCTGTTGGGCTTTGTTACGTGGGATGAATATTTCATTACCTCGAAGTTGGGAGGTTGGCTTCTTGCATTTGGTGGTGTCAAGACATTGGTGCCTGAGGGGCTCTGTCACCTGTGATGAACTGAGATCAATCCTGTGGTGGTAGTCCCTTGGGCTTCAAAAGAGGGCTGGGAAGAGATAGCTGCAGCCAGGCGAGGGTAGTTAAATCCAAGTCGGATCTAGAATAGTAAAGTGATCCTCCTTGTAGTTCAAAATTGGCTGCAGTGCTCCAGAAAGCTGCCAGAGCAAAAACTTGGCTTTCTGTTCTGCAGGTTCATTTAAGAAATTAAATAAAATTGTCCTTCCTAGAGGTGTGTAAGATCAAACCTGAAATCCCTGAAGCAGTGGGAGGGTAAAGTACATCTGGAGGGATAATCACCTTACTCGCTGATGCGGAAATTAAACCTATCGTGGAGCTGGTATGCTGGAGTCCACCTGGGTGTTCTGGAAAATCTCTTGCTTAATCTGGTAAAACGCATTTCAGACACCGCAAAGAACTGCTGGTTCCGCAGACCAGAAGACCTAGAGCAAAAATCTTGGGGTTTTGGGGTGTTCTTATATTTCCAGAACCTTGCCTTGATGTGCGACAAGCAGACTTTCCCAAAGCATTTGGGGCAATGACATGAAGCGGTTAAAAACGTTAGGTTGTTAGCTGCAGGGAGTTGTTTGCATGGTTGCAGCTTCTGCCATTTCATCCTGCTGGAGCAGCAGCTTCCCAGCTGCCGTGGCAGCAATGGCTCTGCCATGCAGGAGGAAGCCATGCAAGCAGCCAAGAATTGCCCAGTTCATCCTGCTCCAGCAGACCTGGGAGCAGGCTTGCTCAGCAGCCAGAACTTGCTCTCCACCTTTCCTGGGGTGTCCTGCCCATGGCACATTGTCTCTCCTCTCTCTACTTGGTTCAACTGAATAGAGCTCATGGGTACAGCGTAACGCTGTCATTTTTTGAGCCCCTGATTAAGGACAAGTGTCTCGTGTTGGCCTGGCACTTGAAGCTCCGGGAGGATTTGATGATCTGGTGGCAGGGTGCTTACCGCCCAGCAGTGGCGCTGGAGGTGAGCAGGAAAGCACTAATATCTGAGCCAGATTAGTACTCTTAGAAGCTGTGAGGTAAGTCTTTAAGCAGCTAATGCTCCCAGCAGTGCTAAGCACCCTCCCCACATGAAACTTGGTTCGTCATACGTGCTGGAGTTCCTGAAGTCTGTCTAGCATGGTTTTGTTTTGCCATAAATTGGAGGGGGGAAAAAAAAAGTCAGTCTTCCCCTATGTTGACTAAGTCTTAAGACTCTAGAAACGAGCTGTGGTCATCCCATGGTTGGCTGCTTTGACTAAAAAGCCTGTGAGTGGATGGACTCTTCTGAAGAAGAATAGTGCTTGGGGGGGGGGTGGGTGGGGCAAGGAATCAAGTCTTTAAACTTGTACAGAAATGCTATTGAGGAAAGAGCTACTCTTGAAGAGCTTTTCAGCTTGCACCTGGTGAAGTTTAATGCAGCCCAGAAGAGCCTATAGAAAACGCTGAATTGTCATTCTCCTTTCAAAAGGATCTACTCTAAGCTCCTAAAACTTTTGGCATGCTCCATGAGTGCATCTGAGCTCCTGTGGCAGTGGCATGCTGCGGCACTGGTCTTTCATGTTTGCAGAAAGCTTGGAGAAGAGGCCTATCAGCAGAGAACAGACTGGATAATCCAAGTCAGGAGAGCTCCCCGGGCTGTTGGGTGACGGAGCCGGGTGGTGATCTTGGGCTGCTGTTAAGGCACTCGCAGAAACACAAAGTGGGCAGATGATGCTTCCCAGCTTGCTGTATCTTGGGGAAGGAATAGCTTGGCATCCCTTCTGTTGCTTTGTAGACAGCAGGCAAAGGTGCTGGTGTCCCATCTGCCGGAGACGGTGTAATAAGCCCCGAGTGACAGTCCTCTTAAATGCTGGGACTGATGTGGTTTGACTTGCTGCTTTCTCCATCTGGTGGCAGGAAGGCACTAGACCGACAGAGATTGATTATTTTTCCCAAGAGTTTTTAATAGGTGCGAGGCAGCTAGTGGCAGCAAGACAGTGAAACAAGTTGTCCTACGACCAGTTTTCATCTTGCTTAATAGCCTGTCTTTCAGTAAGGCTAACAAAAATCAGGGTGTTAATAAAGAAGACAAGAACAACTTGGGCATAATTCCTTAATGGCTCAAAAAGCAGATACTAGCTATAGAGGCAGTTCCCTGCTACAAGACTGTGCAGTGCTAATTCAGAAATGGTTTGTAGCTCTACACTGATGTGCTTGAAGAGCATACACAATGCCCATGCTGGGAAGCTGGGATTGTTCCTTCCAGCTGGTTATTGCGACATGTCTGGGTTGCCCTCTGTCAACTCAATAGCCATGGCAGATTGCAAGGTCTAATAACCTGCCTGGAAGCCAAGTATGGAAGGCAGGCGGACGTTCTCTTGTGCTTGCCTTATCTCAAAAGCTGCAGAAGAAGCTAGTGAGGCAAATCAATGGCACCCAGGTGTTCTGCAGCAGGAAAAACTTGAGCCGTTAGACCAAAGGCTGGGACTGCAGTGCTCTAGATAAGGGGTGGTACATGAAATGCTGCTACCAAATGCAGAATAGGAACAGCTCCGAGCTCTACCGTTGTCACTGGCTTTCTTGCCTTGGCTCCCTTATGACCTTTTACATGCAGGAATGACCCAAGTAGTTGAAACTTGCTTTTTCTCTAGGTGAAATCCATCAGAGCCAGACTGAAATTGGAGTAGATCTGCAGGCTCCCAGGACTGATCAAACCTGTGTGTAGTATAATGAAATTCACTTTAGCTTAACTAGCTGTTAAGCTACAGAGGCCAATGAAATAAATGAGCTCTTGGTTTTCACGTCTCCCTTCCAATGTGAAGACTTTGTCTCGGGTGGTTCAAAGTCACCTTAAATAATAAAGGCTGCAGAGTGGGATGAAAGCAGCTGTTAAATGTAGGAGCATGCAGAAATCCTAATCAGTGTCTAGAGTCCCTAAGTAGCCTCTGAGATCCAGTTATGCTACAAGCAATAAGCAATCTTACTTTGCAGACACTGGTCCTTGATGCACTTGGAGCAATTTGAAAAGTAATGGCAGAACCATCCTATGTGCCTTCAGCCGCTGTCCTGTGATGAGAGCTGGCCTCACCAGCTTAAAAATCAGGAACTAGCATATGATTATTCATACTGAAACAGCCAAAGGAGACAGCAGTGGGGAACTAACTTCTACCCACAGTCTGCTTGTGCTTTTCTGGTCTTGTCTGAGATGAGAGGAAGGACTCAACCTGTGGCCAAAAATCCCCCTGGCCACGCTGAGATAAAACACAACCAGAGAGGACAGCAGAGGAGGTCAGCAAGGAGAGAAGTATTTATGGTGTGACTTCCACTTTGGAAGTATGACATGGGGGGAGAAGGCTAGAGTACAGAGGGGAGAAAGACCCAAACCAGTGAAATCTGGTAAGATTTTAGATTTGGGTCTAGCTTAACACACACCTACTTTGTGTCAAAGTAGGACAGTGCTTAAGAAAAGCATCTTTCTGACTGCTGCAATGGTGTCATAGGACAGCTTGCTCTGGAGCGCACAAGGAGAAGCTGTTCTTGACTAGCTTGTGTGACATCTAGTCATGACTGTAATCAAGCCACCAGGTAATGGTGACAATTTAATGTGCTTGAGGGCAGCCATTTCTTCAGAAGCTAGATGTGGAGTGAGATGGGGTCAGAAAAACCTGTCAGTCTCTCTGGCATGTAACTTCCAAAATGACAGCACTTGGGCTGCTGAAAGTGGTCTGGTGCTTGCAGATGGGCGATGGGCTCCCACTATGAGACAGCAGCTAGGGATGGGGGGGAAGGTGGCACGGCTGCAGGTAGTCACGAACATTTATCAGCTGCTTGAGCCTGAAGTGGTTGCGTGCTGGTTGCTCCCCTTGCCAGTGGCTTCAGACCAAGTCAGAATTTCAGTGGTGGGACTTCTGGCCAGAACATTCTTTCAAAAGCACATTTGCCTTTTAAAAATGAAACAAAAAAGGGGACCTTCAGGCCAGACCTCAGTGTGACTAACAAGCTGCATGTGAAGGAAAACAAGGCAATTGCTAGGGTTTCTGTTGAGAGATAACATACTTGATTACATGGTGCAGAAGGTGTAGATAGAACAGAGGAAACACAAGTGCTGAGGAGGAGATGGCTGTTGTATATTCTGGTGGAAGAGGAGCTCTGGTGGTGTTCAAAAGCTGTTCTTGGTGGACAAGTTTTGGTTCTCATGGTTCTCTCTCACTCTCTCCAGGAAACCTTGGCTCCTCTGTAGATGTCTAGTGTCTTCAGGGACTGAGGATCTCTTCTAGGCAATCAGAAAAGCGAAAGTGTTGAGGCTTATAACATGGATTAAACTGTCAAATGTTGACGGTATTCCCCAGGGTAGAATCTCTGTCTGCTCAGCTTGCTCTGCTATATGCTTTAAGATAAGACATCAAAGCTAGGTAGGAGCCATAAATGGGTGGGCACTTAGTTATAAAACTGAGTGAAAATCCATGTATATAAGGATAAACAAGTAAAACTAAATCCTGTGATGGATCTCCACTGCAGCTACTGAAGGGTCCTCAAAAGAGATTTCATGACGTACTCAGAAATGATTACTTCAGACCTACTGATGCAAGGTGAGAAGTGGAGGATAAGAGTCCTGGTATAAGCCCCGTAAGCAAACTAACCTGCCGCTGGCTGGGAGCCAACCTGCCCTGTATGTCTCAAAAAAGCCTCCTAATTAGGATGCTTCTGGAAAGAAGGTGCAGTAGGACCAACCCTTGGATTTTTGGAGAGCACGGACCCTGACATTAGGGGCATGCTCCCTGGCTTCTCCGCATGAGGCTGAACCTTCCCCTGGCTGCAATGTGATACTTGGGCATGCCGGGAGCCTGCCAGGTTTTGGACAGAGTGATGAGTCAGAGCTCGCAGCTGTAGTAGAGAAATCGGGAGAACCTTCTCTGAGATTGTACTGCCTCTGAAGAGCTTTGTTGCAAATCAGAGGGCTTTGATTTCTACAAACCTTTGGACTTTCAAGCACTAGAAACCCTAAACTTCCAGTAGTTTTTGTCCAACGGGAACTGTTGGACTATCCCTGTGGCTTTAGGGCACTTGAGTCTTGGTGGTGCAAACACTGCACCCTCAAAGGCTGCAGGAACTGGAGAGACTGGAATTTGGCAGCGTCCTCAAGTTTGATGGAGCATGCTTCCAAGCCAAAGCCTGTCAGTGTAGATGTTCCATGCCAAGCCTGGTGGAGACCTGTACTCCCTGGCTAGGTGTCTTCTCTGCTTCTGCCCTTAGGCAGGGCTTCTGCCAAGCACAGGGCTGCCTGCAGTGTGCAAAGGGTCTGGCTTCTGGCATGTGTGTCACGTGCTGTGACAGGGCACGGGGGAAGCTCTTGCAAGTAAGACCGTTGCCTGCGGACTAGCAGGGAAATGAGAGGCGCCACAGCTGAGGTCTCCTGCTGCTCTGCACCAATAAAGAGCCAGTCTTGTGGCTGGGCCTGCAGGCTGGGCTTGTTTGGTGAGAAGCAGCAGAAAGGAAGGTGAAAAGGGGTTTTTGTTTTTTTTTTTTTGTTTTGTTTTTTTTTAATTTTTTCCAGAATAGCTAAAAGACTTGCATCTATCAAGTTTCCAGCTGCATTAGCATGTGGACTAGCTCTTTGCGCTTGGCTGTTTGTGCCATATGCAAGGCTTGACTCCGTTTCAGCTGCATGCACCTCCTGCCCCCGTGCCTCTCTGATCTGCAGGGGCACAAGGGTGAAACGAGGCTTGACAGTTACTGGGATTTGCGGTGCAAGTTCTGCTTTTTTCTGCTGTCGACCAGGGAAGTAAAACTCCAAAATGACTGAGCTTCCCAGAGAGCAGGTAGACTTCCAGCTAGAGGCTGATGGCTTTGTGTTCCTGCCAAGCCCTCTTAATGCCAAATTGAGATTTTTCTTTGGATATTTAAAGTCTCTAACTCCATGTAATGGTGCTGGGAATGGCATCAGGTGATAGGGTTGGTCTGTATGTGAGGGTGCTGCTCTTCTTAAGGGAGGTAAGACCGCTCTAGGTTCTGAGTTAAGGAGGAGGAGGGTTCTAGTAATACTAACCTGGATGCTGGAAACAAAGGTTTGCAAAAATTCTCTGAAAGGACTTCTAACGTGACTGCTGCAATCTAATCCAGGCCTGATGCAGGATATTGCCTTATTGATGTTACATCAGAGGCGTTCAATGCAATGCTATAAATTAAGTATATCGGAGCTTGCTGTTTAGCCTCAGGCTTGACTGAACTCACTTTGTGTGGGTATCCTGCAGTGTAAGGAAAAATCAGCATTGGTTGGCCAGCACAAGCTTACAGTGAAGGCACAGACCCGCATCCACCTGAGAAGTTTTTGCAGTGGTTTCTGGATGGTCTTCTGCTGGAGATGTTCACCCTTACAGCGCTGTTGGCAAAAGCAGTGCGACAGTGACTGTGCAATCCCATGCTGGAGTGCCACATGTATCGTGGCAGATCATGCAAAGACACCAGCCCATCCTTTGGTGGTGTGGTGGGACAGGCAGGTGGGCAGCAGCGTTTTAGCTGTAGTGCTGAGATGTGGCAGGCAGGTTCTGGGCAGACGAAGAGGTGGGGTTGATGGCAGTTCTCAAAGGCAGCTTAACCTGGGATACGTCTCTACCACCTTCCAGTGACTCTGATTAAGGCAGCTAAGCGTACCCTTGCTGTCCGATATCTGGTGTCCTGGGCATCTTGCATTTTTTTCCTACTGGGAATGTAAGTGCCAGATGGTTTTCCTTTCTTCCTCTCTTGGCTCAGTTGCAAACTGAAGTATGTGTGGGACTGCAGCCTCTTCCCTTCCCTCTCCTAGTGCTGAGGGATGTGGTCCCTGTCTCCAGCCATGTTACACCTTTGCCATTGCTCTGCAGTGCTCTACCTTACTGGGAGCCTGGGTACTGCCAGAAAGGAGTTACATGGTTAACGAGGTTCCCTTTCTGCTTTGATAAGTTCCCTGCCAGCTCCCTGGAGGAATCGGCTTTCTCTACAGATGTACCTTCCATCTGTCAGTGAGTTTGTTGAGAGGATTTTGACAGGCAACTTTCTTCCATAATCCTTAATAGTTTCGAATTTAAAATGTTTATGGCAAAGCTAATCCTACAAAACTTCCTGTAGTTTTAATAAATCTGTCCTCCAGCGAGACTCTTTCGGTGAGAGGAGGTAAATCTACTTCTTTCTGCAGTGACAAATATCTGCAGACTCGGCTGTGGGGCAGCTTTAAAGTCACCTGCTTGGTCCACACTTAAAACTAGTATCTCTGATCAGAGGGTGTCTCACTCATGTGATTATCAACCTTCGTAACCAGTGTCAGGACAGAAAACTGTTGGAGTTGGTGAGTCTCTTGTACGGCTGTCGATGTTGGACACTCCATTTGCAGCTGGAAGGTAAGGGAATAAGTCAGGCTGGGATTTCTGGATGCTTCTAGTCCCATTTTCCTTCCTCAAAGCAGGGCAACTTAGATGAGACAAGACCCTGAGTAACCTAATCAAGTTTTGACTATCTCCAAGGACAGACAATCCATAAGCTCTAGAGCAGGGGGACACCTTCACTGTGCTCCAGTATCTTTCAAAGGTAGCTTTAATCTCACTGTATCTTTAATTTATGTTTGTGTAGGTGTCACTGGGAGGGAAGAATGAATGGAGTCATCTCAAAGTTGTTAAGTCTTGTAAAGATACAGACAACTAGAGACCTCTGAACTCAGAGCACAAAGCAGCCTGGAAGCAGGCTTGCAGGGCTGAGCCTCTGCCCCAGCCTCTCTGCGGGAAGCAGCATATCACACAAAACCCAGGGATGTATGGTTAATCAGCTGCCGTTAGCCTGGCTGCCAGAGGTGGGACGTGGGTCAATCCCGGGGCATCGCACACCCTGCTTACCTTGAGGTGTGAAAGCTGGGAGCTGCCTTGGCGTGCTGCCCCGTGCACCTTGTCCTGTATTGGTGGCGGCTGCTGATAGTCACAGGAGACTCTGCCCTCTTTAACGTGGCACCCATTTCCCTGGTCCCTCAGCCATCTTTTACCCTTGATGCAGAAGGCAGTTGTGCCTGACTTACATAGTAAGACCCTCTTCGGCGTGGAGCTGGGCTGTTCACTGCTTCCCCTGCCAGGCTGTAGAGCATCTCGTGAAGCAGCACAGATCAGCACAATAGCGGGAAGTGGGAGTGGAGGCTCTTCTTGCTGCCTCTGCCTTGAGGAAGGGAGCAGAGGGGGTCCGGATTAGAGACCAGAGTACTCTGCTTGCTGCGTGGGAAACTAAGGCTTAGCTGTAGCTTGATTTTGGGAGAAGACATTAGCCAGACCATGGCTGAACAGCTGCAGGGAGAGCTGCAGGGAGGAGTGGATGTTGCTGGAATGAACAGGTCAATGTGGTATTAGCGAGGGTGAGTCATTCCAGGCCACTCAAATGAGATCCTGGGCTGGACCATCCTACACCTTCCAGCATGAACCCTTGGCCTCCTGATCACCACCACAAATGTGGTTATCTAGGCCCAGAACAAACCTTGTCCTTGCAAACGCTTGTGAAAATGACTTGGTATTTGCAGAAGCCTTTCACATCCAAACCATTACCTAATCCTTGTGAGAATGACTGCTGAGAGGAGGCTTACAGGTTCCTGCTCTTCTGGCCTGTTTCCCACATGGCCGTACCCAGGGTGTGTATGTGGTGGGGCGGTGTGTCCCTGGGGGAAGGGGACAACAGCGAATATCCAGGCTCAGAGTGCCACTTGGCAGGCATAACTACCGCGGCTGAGTGGCTGTATGGAGCAGCCTGGCTGCCACAGCATCCTGGGCCGCTCCGAGGGTGCAGAGACCCATGTACAGGGCAGAGCATGGAGACAAGGGGGATGCGAGCCCTTCCCGAGCCGCCTGCTGCCCGTAAGCGAGGGCAGCTGGTGCAGCAGTTGGCCGGCTGCCTCGCTCTTGCCTGAGGTGCTGCCTGGGTGGCTTCAGCCAGTGATGGGGTTGCGGGAGTGGGAATGAGATTGTTGCAATATCAAGTGTGGTGCTTGCCAGTAACTGAACTGGCCAAGGTGGCGTTTGGCAGCCCGCTTGTGAGGTGGCTCTGTGCTCTGTTGTCTCTTTAATCCCTCTGTTGCCACAACACGTGAGGCAGGTAGAAGTGATGCTATGCATTAACACTGTTATCCTCAATGAAGAAAATCCTGTGTGGGAAGAACATACTCTTATCATGTGAGCTTTTAAGCCCTTATCTGTGCAGCTGCCTTAGGCAGCTGTAATTTTAACATCTAACTTATTCTTTAGGCATCTCAGAAGCATGCCCTGTGCTTATGGGAAACGGAAAAGATGAACACCCCTTAGCTACGGTATTAATCCATGTGGCTAGCTTGTAAACCTAGACCATCTCCACCCTCTTGCTTTGACTGTCCCTCTCGCCTGCATCACAAAGTCCAACTGTCATCCCACAGGTGAAAGGTGTCTCTTTCCTAGAGGATTTGTCTCATTCTGGAAAACGCTGACCTTCTAAGAGATGGAGAATACCTCGAATAAAACTCAACCTGCCCCTCTTGCTGAGGGACTGGACCACGGTGTGATTTCCCCTCCCTCCTCGATCCAGCTCCCCTGGGGATGGAAGCGGATGCCAGATGACTTTGCAAGCCGGCTGCCTTCTCCTGCATCTCGCTAGAGATGTGCGGGAGCACCTGAACGTGTGACGGGAATGTCAAGTGACTGGGGCTTAACCCAAGTATCTCTCTTCTCTCTCCCTCTCTCAATGCAGGTGACGGAGCTGAATGAGCCTCTGTCCAACGAAGAGAGGAACCTGTTGTCCGTTGCCTACAAAAACGTGGTGGGGGCGCGGCGCTCCTCTTGGCGAGTAATTAGCAGCATCGAGCAGAAGACCTCTGCTGATGGAAACGAGAAGAAGATAGAAATGGTCCGGGCCTACCGTGAGAAGATCGAGAAGGAGTTGGAAGCGGTGTGCCAGGATGTGCTGAGCCTGCTGGACAACTACCTGATCAAGAACTGCAGCGAGACACAGTACGAGAGCAAAGTCTTCTACCTGAAGATGAAAGGGGACTATTATCGCTACCTGGCCGAAGTTGCCACTGGCGAGAAGAGGGCGACCGTGGTGGAGTCTTCGGAGAAAGCCTATAGCGAAGCCCATGAGATCAGCAAGGAGCACATGCAGCCAACCCATCCCATCCGGCTTGGTCTGGCGCTTAACTACTCGGTTTTCTACTATGAGATCCAGAACGCGCCGGAGCAGGCCTGCCACCTGGCCAAGACGGCCTTCGACGATGCCATTGCCGAGCTGGACACCCTCAACGAGGACTCCTACAAGGACTCAACGCTCATCATGCAGCTCCTCCGCGACAACCTAACACTCTGGACGAGCGATCAGCAAGACGACGACGGTGGAGAAGGCAACAACTAGACCCCCCCGATGGACTGGCAGCCGCACGCTGATGCTAACTACTGCAGTCTTTATTTTTTTCCCACGAGTGGGGGGGGGGTCAGGGGTGGGGGAGGGAAAGGGAGGGGACACCTTCCCAGGGAGGCCCCCCACAACCTGTCTTTGATTGCCTCGTTGACATTTTTGCCAAAACACCACTAGTGGAAGTCAGGCTGGCTGTGCTGGTATGGAATAGCAGCCTCACTGGCATATGGACTGTTCTGTAGATTATTAATACAAGTGGAGCTGTCTTTAATTTAACTTTATCGCTAGAAATAAAAGGGTTTTAAGATGAATTCGCGTGGATGGAATGGCCCTCCTTTTTAAGGAAAGCAATGCAAAAAAAAAAAAAGGGAGTTCTGTGGTTCCAGTAAGGCTTCGTGCGTTTGTTTCTTCAGTCCAAGTGCCGTGTGTCCGTACCACCTCGCGGGGCGTCTCTCTGCAGCGCTCTGCCTGGCAGGGCGTAGCTTAAAAATCCCCAAATAGAGAAGGAATCAAAAAAAAAAATAAAACTAAAGAATTTGGGGCTTGCAAAGCCCTGGGATTTAGGCCATCCAATCTATTTTTTTTTTAAGATATTTATTAGGGTAGCTTACAGTATTAACACTAAATTGCAGTTTACAGTATTTCTACATTACAGCCATATGACATCAAGCCTTTGATTGTTTTTTCTTTTGCTAGTTCTTTTGGCTTGCCTTCCTGATCAGTCCTCGCCTGTGGACTGGCTTTAGCTATTCTGTGTCGCCCAAGGCAAGAAGACCGCCCGCCCGAGGAACATCAAAGCTGCTCTAGTTTTTTGGTCAACAGCTTAACAGGTGCTTGGCTAGCGGCTGTTTCAACTATTTTAAGTCCACAGCAAAAGGTTTAAGAGCTTAATTAGACAAGGGGGAAGTGTTTAAACTTAAAATGCCACTTAAATAAAAAATTTAAAAAAAATAAAAAAAAAGAGCATTCAGGTCTGTATGTCATGTACTGTGTTTGGTATTTCAAAAGACCATCCTGATTTAAGGTGCCACAGCTGCTTCCTCAGGGATTGCACTGCCATTTCACTCTGCCTGACTTTCTCCCACTGTACCATGAGGTTTGTCAGCAGATCTCCGGCACCCAGGCTCCCTTGTTTGTCACCAGGGAAGCCGGGTGCATTTTCCTTTCTCCTGGGGAAGCTTGTGGTGTAATGAGTGAACTTCAGGAGTTTAGAAACTAATTTGGTAGAGAAATCCTCAAGGGAAGAGCTACAATCATAGACATTTCTATCAACCATCGGGAGCCCAGGAACTTAGTTCTCTTAGCAAAATCTTTTCTGAGTCTGTCTGATCTGGCTGGGGTGGGAGATGGGGCATCTGAATTGCTTAGCAGGTAATATTTACCCCATTTTGAGTAAATTTATTATTTTTAATTTTTATTTTTACATCGTTGTTGGAAGTTCACTGCTGTTCTCTGGCTTGCGGAGTGCTGTGCCACGTAGCTTTTCACCTAAAGCTGCGCAGTAAGGAAAAACCGCACTCGTGCATTACCTTTTTTTTTTTTTTGAAACAGGCTTTCATTGTCCCTTTCGAGAGTCAGTCCGCAAACAGCGCGTCGTGGTGTTGCACACACGGTACAGCTGCTCCTGCTGTCGGGTTGCATGGGGAGGCATCGCTCCAGCTCCCTCCCCGCAGTCAAACGAAGCCGCTACCCCAACTCCTCAGGGAGCAAGCGGAGCTGCGGCCGGTGCTCGGCCTCCAGATATTGCCCCGGCGATGCTGGCAAAGCTTTTTTTTTGACCGGGGTGCCTTTGCAGGCAGAGTCTTGCCCAGCCTCGCTCGTGGCGAGCGAGCAGGCACATCGCCGGGTGTACAGTGTGCAGCATCCGCGGCGAGAGGCTCGCGCTGCCGGTACGTGCTGTGGACTGGAAGATCGCTTTAGGCTTCTTACCTTCCTTTGATTGACCCTCGTGTCCCGTGAGCAGTGTTGTCCCAGCTGTATAATTTGGAAGTGATTTACTGGAATTACAAAACCTATCTTTTTTTTTTTTTTCCCTCTTCTTTTTGGCTTTTGCTCTGGCTGCTTTAGGAAACTTACGCAGGAGAGATGGCACAAGAGGGCTAAAAACGGAGTGGGGGTCAGGGACTTGATTTTTAAGCAGCTTGAATGGTTTCTTTCATTTTTTAAGAGATGCACTTGCCTATGATACTGTCTCTCCAGTGAAATGATTACTGCTCCATTACTCTATTGATACAATATTGTGCATGCTAGTGTCGTATTTCTATACAGTAGCTTGAAATTTATTAACTTATACTGTAGATGTTATGTATTCCTATGACAAAATAGTCTTCAAAAATTTTTTAAAGTTTTTTAATTTATTTTTTTTCTTTTGGGGGTAAAGTTTGCTCTACCAAATAGTGATCGTAACAAACTGATCTGTTATGGATGTTGCTATAGTGACATGCAATTATATATGATTTTGTTTTTAAAAAGGAAAAAAAAGCAAAAGAAAACACCAGTGTTAGCTTAATCTTAATGTCTGGTGTTCGTCATGGTGAAATTATAACTATTACAGTGTAGGAGAACAATGACTGTGTTCTTTGAATGAGCCTTTGTTTGTGCTTTTTGTCATGTTATGCAGTGAACTATTTTTAAGGTCTAATCAGTGATTATTTTTCCAACTCCGTGTTTCTGTAAGGAATTATTTCACACACGGACCATTCTTAGCAGTTTTTCCTCAGTGATGGAATATCATGAATGTGAGTCATTATGTAGCCGTCGTACATTGAGCAAATAAACTTACAGATCTGACGTCAGCGCTGCTTAATTGTTATCGCCTGTGTCGAGTTTCTGGGGGGCTCTGTGGGATGAGGGGCTCTCCCTCGCCATCGGGGCTCGGGACCCAGGGCAGGCAGTGGAGGCCAGGAGTACACAGCCGTGATTCTGCTCCCCGGGGCCCATCTCCCTTCCGCCAGGGCACGGGGAAGCCAAGATGCTGTGCTCCACATCCCTGTGGGTTAATGGTTCACCAGGCTCCCAGCCTTCCCAGGGCACAGGCGAACACCCTCCCGGGCCAGGGCAGCGATGGGGATGGTCCCTGGGTGCTCCTGCAGGACGAGGGGCGGGTGGGTGGGTGCCTCCCCGCCTGCCTCCCTCCCTCCCCCATGTTTTTTCCACTCAAAGCCACGCGCGGTGACTCACGCTGTAAAAATACTCCCCTCCCTTGGAAACCATAAACCGAAAATGTGGCTTGACTCACGCGCCCTGCAAGGGACCTGGGGGGGGTGCAGGACAGACACCCCCAGGGAAGGGGCTGGCAGAGAGGGGCTGGGGGCACACCGAGCACCCCCTCGGGCAGGAAGGGACACCCCTCAGGCGGCAGCCTGCCCCAGCACCCTTGCACACCGACAGCCTCCTTCCTAAGGCTGGGGTGGCTTTTTGGGAGGTGAGAGCCACCATGGGAGAGCCACCGCGGGCTCTGCCCCTGTGGCACCAATGGCCACCCACTCTGGCATAGCCATAGGAGAGGGGAGGGGGCCGGGGATGCCCCTCGGGGGGCTTCTTCCCTTGGAGACATGCTTGGGCTGACAAATACGGGCTACGGCCATTGTGCTGCCCAGGGGCTGTTGCGGAAGCAGGACCTGATCCAGCCTAGCTGAGCCTGGCCCAGCACCCTCCCAGGCCCAGCTTAGCCCCACATCTCCCCTGTCCTGACGCCCTCCTCCCCTCGCTGGCAGGGCCTCAGTTTCCCCACGTGGAGAGGGAAATGGATCCCCCAGGCTGGAGCAGCGCCCTGTGCCCCAGGCACCAGCAGTGCCGTGTGGGTGGGTGTGCAGGCGTGTGGGTGGGTGTGCAGGTGTCAGTGTTCCCCAGAGACGCACCCGAGGGGCAGAGAGAGAAGGAAAGAGCATGAACCAGCAGGCAGGAGCCTCCTTACCGCTTGCTGGGCAGGATTTAGCTCTGCTCAAAAGACAGGGCGTTACGTGTGCCCAGGGCTGGGTGCTGCCATGCGGTGCCTGGGGCAGCACAGACAGAGGCAGAGGGCCTGGGGGGGGCAGACACAGCCCCCGCCTGGCACCCCCAGCCCACCTCCCTCCCCTGCAGGCTGGGAGCCACAGGGACCTCCCGCTCGCCCCAGCGCTGGAGCCTGATGGATGGATGCCTCCAGGAGGCATGAGACCTGCCAAACTCATTGCACCTGCCCCGCTCCAGGTACTGCAGGGCCAGGCAGGGGGGTTGGTGTTCATCCCCCGCCCAGGCTGGGCTGCCAGTGGCTGCTGCTCACCATGGCAACCATCTCCATCGCTCTGGTTGCCGTGGCCACCCATCCCTGAAATGGCACACAGTTGGGGGGGGGGGGGGCAAGCACATGCATGACCCCCAGCAGCAGAAGCCGACCCTGGCTCCATCCTGGGCATCGTTCCTGAGACCTGCCAAACTCATTGCACCTGAGACTGCTGGGGCAGAGGGGTTGGGGTTCGGGTAGAGGGGGCAAGGGGGGCACACAGAGCCCCCCAGGCTCAGAGAGGAGCCTCGCAGCTGCAGGATTCCTCCCAGGTCACCGTCTGCCTCTGGGATGACTCAGGGGGGATTAGTGGGATTTGTTGGAGCGGGAACATCGCAGCCACGGGCCCGGCCTCGGCCATGTAGGGCTGGTCCTGCCCAGAGGCACGGAGGCACTGGGGGCACGGGGCCAGCTGGGGCCAACAGGCATCGGGACAACGACCCCCCCCGCCAGGTTCAGCCCCCCAGCATGGCTGCAGCCCCTGAGCTGAACGCCCCAACCTGCCCAGCCCATCACAATGGGGTGAAAGGAAGGGGGTACGCTGCGGGGGGCAGGTTGGGCTGGAGGGGCATGCTGCCAGGGACGGGGGTGCCTCCCAGCCAGAGCTTCTGCTCACAAAGTCCCTGTTTGCCCTTGGGCTCCCCTGCGACCCAGGGTGGGGTTGTTGTTTTTCAGGGATGTAGAGACACAGAGTGGTGACACTGGGGAGTTGAGACCCAAAATATTCAGATCCAGGATGTTGAGTCCCAGAGTTTTGGAGACCAGGGATGGTGAGAGCCAGGGTGCTGAGACCTGGGATTTTTAGAGACCTGGGATGTAAGAGACCCAGGATGCTGAGACCTGGGATGAAGGAGACCCTGAATTTTGGAGAATGGACATGTCAGAGACCCAAGATGTTGGACATATGGGATGTAGGAGACCTGGGCTGTTGAGACCCAGAATTTTGGCCACCTGGGTTGTCAGAGACCTGGGATGTGGAAAACGGGGATGCTGAGCCCAGGATTTTGGAGACCCGGCATGTGGACACATGGCATGTGGAGACCAGAGATTTTTGGAGACCCAGGATGCTGGAATATGGAGACCTGACATGTAGAAGACCTGGGATGTGGGATATCCAGGATAGGGAGATTCAGGATATGAAGACCCAGGATGTTGACTCCTGGATGCTGAGCCTAGGATGTGAAAACCTGGGACGTGGAGCCTTGGGATGCTGCCCCCAGGCTGTTGAGCAGGGTTTGGTGTCCCTCCCACTGGCCACACTGGCCCCAGGCAGCCCCATCCCTGTGCTCTGGTCCAGCCCTGCTGGCGCAGGAAGCCAGTGCCCACAGTGCGGTTCCCACCCAGTACACACAGCCGTGGTGCACCGGTGCCGCCGGGGGTCCTGGGGGAGAGACAAAAGGCACAGGGACAGGTTTCTTTCACCACTTTTTATTCCAGCTGATTCTATCGGTTCCTTCACATTTATTCAAGGCACTCGGTGACCAGGTGAGTAGAAAATAGACAATAAAAAGGGGGCTGTGAGCAGGGGCAGGCGTGAGGATGCAGGGGGGGCGGCGGTGGCTTGTCCTCCTCCTCCTTGATGCCACCTACTTCTTGGCCGGCTCCTTGGCTTGGCTCTCAACGGTGACGGGGATGGTGATTTCGGCGGACTGGATGGCTGGCTTGGGCAGGGGGGCCTCCACCGTGAGCATGCCGTCAGGGGACAGCGAGGACCTCACGGCCGTGGCTTCAACGCCGGGGGGGAGGCTGCAGGGAGAGAGGGGCGTCAGGGCTGCCGCACCCACCACCCCACGCTGCACCCCAGCGGGTGTGGTGCTGTGACCAGTGACAGATGCTCAGACCCAAATTGCTGCCTGCCCCCACTCCCAGTTTGGGCGAGCGGCATCCCCAGTTTGGCCAGTGGGCACTGGAAGGGATGGGTGGGTGGGCAGAGGTCCCCAACGATATCAGGGGGCTGCCAGGATCCCATCTCCCCTCCTCCCTGGTACTTACGTGTATTTTCGGGTGAAGCACCTGGAGATGAAGCCATGTTCATCCTGCTTCTCCTCGTGTTTGCCTGGAAGGAAAAAGAACCCGGGCTGGTTGGAAGGGGCTGGATGGATGGGCAGCGAGCTGGGAAGGTCTCTGTGCCCGGGGCACACCCTTCCCTGCCCCAGCCTGACAGATCCTGGCATTGTCTGATGCCAGGGAGGGGTGGATCCTGCCTGTCCTGGTTTTCTTTGCCTTGATATCCGCCTGGAGTAACAGGGGGATCAGGAGCAGCGGGGCCCCTCCGGGAGCATCCCCCAAATTCAAGGGGAGCAAAGTGCGGTGCCAGGAGCTGACGGTGGCCAAGGAGGCCCAACCGCTGCCGGCTGACCCCACAGCCTTCATTTTGGCTCCCCAGCCCCGCAAGGCTGGAGACGGAGCACCTGCCTCTCCCTGGGGCTGCACCCCCGAATGCCTCTGGCTGGGGAATTGCCCCCACCCCGTGCAGACACCCCTCGGTGGGCACAAAGCGCGCTGCTGGCCTCGTGCCACAGGATCTGGGCTTCGTCATGGTGTCCCTGGCTGAGCTGCCCAGGGCACTGCGGGGGAGCATGGGGGGCTGCAGGGCTCGTGACACCCCACTGTCACCCCCTGGGTCCCTCTGTGGCTTGCAGCTGGGGGGGGTGGGGTGGGGGGGTGTATGTGTCCCTCCCCATGTCCTGGCTGGGACAGCAGCGAGGCATCAATATATGGGGCTGGGGGATCTCTGCACTCTGTGCAACACCTGCAGCGGGAATGCACCCCGAGACCGAGCTTGTAGTGCTAGGCCTTCCTTTTTGCTTTGATTTTCCCTTTCCCCTTCCCTTTTTCCTCTCCTCTCCTCTCCTCTCCTCTCTTCTCCTCTCCTCTCCTCTCCTCTCCTCTCCTCTCCTCTCCTCTCCTCTTTCTCCCTCCTTTTTCTTTTTCTTCCCTTGCTTCCCATCACTTATTCCGCTCTGCTTTGCCTTCCCACCCCTTTTTACCCCAGCAAGCGCCAGGGCAACCACCCCAGCACAACACCCGGGGGGGGCCAATGGACCCCCGCCCCCAGCACCCACCGGTTATCTCCACGATATTATCCTTGGTCTTGACCACCAACTCCTCGGGTGCGAAGTGGTTGACGTCCAAGGTGACCTTCCAGCTGTCGGCGGTCTGGCGGATCTCGGAGATGCCGCTGCTGAGCTGGCGGCTCAGCGCCTGCCCGTAGGGCGAGCCGGGGGCCGGCACCAGCGCGCTCTCCCGGGGCAGCAGACGGAAATATCCTGGCCAGGTGCTGCCGCTCGGCCACTTGTACCAATCCTCTGGGATATGGGGCATCCCAAAGGACTGGTCGAAGAGGCGGCTGCCATGGTACCAGTCACGGAAGGGATCCCAGCTGGGGCTTCGCAGGAAGGTGAAGGGGACGCGGCGCTCGGCCATGGTGCACAGGGCTGCCGGCGGGGGGGGCCAGCGGCGACTTATGAAGAGGGCCGGTGGTTATTTTTAGCCAGGCAGCGCAACTGGCTATTAATGGAAATTGCGGCAGGGCCCAGGGAAGGGACGAGAAACTTTCCCGGGGTCGGGGCGGCCGCACGCAGCCGCACTGGGTGGGCGGCACGGTGATGGGGTTGGCAGCTCCCCTGGTCCCTCCCGCCAGGGAAATGTCCGGCTCTCTCTCTCACCGCAGGAGGTTTGGCTGGTTGGGAGTGATGGATGGCCCTTGGAGCTGCTCCCAGCCTCACCCCCGCCTGCCTGCCTTTCCTTCCCGTAAAACCATCCTAGGGATGGGGAGGGGGCTGGGGCTGGGCCAGCGCCTCGGTGCGGGGGGATGAGTCAGTGGAGGAGCCCGTGTGCGGCCCCGCGCCTGCTGCGTCACCGGCCATCCAGAAGCTTCTGGAGCCCCCCAGGCCCCCAGCACCCCTGTGGCCCCGGGGCCCGGCATGGTGATGGGGAACCCCCAGCACCAAGTTGGGGTCAGGCTGCTCCAGCCCTGGGGATCCCTGGGGCCCGCGGGGCTGATGGGGCTCATGGGTGCCAATGGGACCCGTAGGGGTTGATGGGGGCTTACAGGACCTGGTAGGGGCCGGGGGGGCTGATAGAGCCGATGGGATTGGGGGTGCTGGAGGGAGCAGCACACTCTCGGGTAGGGGGAAGGTGGCACCTTCCCTTAGTCCTTTGCCCTCCCATCCAGACACATCTCTCCAGTGATGCCCTTCTAGCACCCTGGAAGGGATTCCCATTTTGGGCCAGACTCCAAGCCCCCAGTCCTGGGGAAGGGCTGTTTTCCTAGCCCAGTGAGCCTGGCAGCCCCTGGGACCCCATCACATTTGCCCCTCCCCAGCCCTGTGGAGTGGGACCGGCCAGTTTTTGGGGGACAGAGGCACCATGGTGGGATGTGTCACCTGCAGATGAGCTCTGCCTGCTTTGCTTTGAACTGTGTGACTGGCACCAGGAGACGGGCAGTAGCTGAGACCTGACGCACTCAGTGCAGGGATGTGTGACTCTGGGGAGCCCTCCCCGAGGGGTGCAGGGCACAGATGGGGACACAGTAAAGGGGAGTGTGCTGCAGCAGGGGATTTGGGGGTGTCCCCACCCCCCCATGGCTGCCAGCACCCCGCCAGCCCCTGCCAAACCCCTTTGTCAGGGGCAGAGCCCAGCGTTGTCTCTGGGGCGGCATGGGGCTGAGGGCAGCTGAGCCGTGCGGGGCCGGAGGCACAGGGCCACATCCTGCGGGGGCTGGTGCAGGCTGGAGGGGAGCCTGGGGGAGAGGGAGGGCCGAGGCGCTGCAGGGATTGCGGAGGTGAGGAAATGGGAGGGAGCAGAGAGATGCAGGGAGGGATGCAGGGAAATGGGAGGGACGCAGGGATGCAGGGAGGGATGGGAGGGATGCTGGGAGAGATGCAGGAGGGATGGGATGGATGGGAGGGTTGCAGGCAAATGGGAGGGATGCAGGGAGGGATGCAGGGAAGGATGCAGGGAGCCAGAAGGGCTGCAGGGAGATGGGAAGGGTGCAAGGGGAGACCTCTGCCCCAGCAGCAGGGCCACCCCAGAGGGTTTCCTCCCGCCCCGTAGCACGATGCTCTGGGGGATCAGACACACGACCGGTACCCAGCGCTGCTCTGCACAGAGCCAGAGGCTGATGCACTGGGGAAGAGCGAGCCATGGCCGGCTGGAGACAGAGGGCAGGTGGGGAGAGGAGGATGGGTCCACGGGGAGCTGGACGAGACCAAGCTGGCACAGACAGAGCAGGTTAACCCCACTGTGCTGCCCCCCTCCCCCCCACGAAGAAACTGCTCCATGTCCGGCAGGGTAATTTACAATATATACTGTATATTTTATTATAATTGAACCAGCTCACTGAATCTACAGCTGTACTCACAACCCAGAAAAAAAAGAGAGAGCACACGTGCGAGAGGAAAATACTGAAGTATTTCTACAGAGTATTTGTTCCAGTTAGCTCCCTCCGCGGCAGGAGACAGAGACTGTAAAAGAGGAAGACTGGAAATTTTCCCTGATGTGCTGGCTTGTCCGCGCCGTTGCTGCAGTCGGGTCTTGGGCTTTCGGGAGCCGCGGCTCTGGGAAGCTGCAGGACTGGGGGCTGCAGCCACTGGCAAAATAACCCCTCACTGGTGGCTTGAATTCAGATGTTTTCAGGGGACACCTCCCCCTCCCAGTAGGGTTTTGGGGCTCCCACAACCAGTCTGAGCTTCCTCGTGGGGTGATGGGGGGACAGGGGCTGCAGGGTGCCTGGGGCTGCCACGGCAGCAGCTGGAGAGGAGTGGGATGGTTTTTGGAGCATGTGGCTCAGGGGTTCATAGGGATTCTGGGGGCACTTGTGCCCTTCATCTCCTCAGGCTTGGGAGAACAGGACCCTTCGTGTTCTCCTCCTCCTGCCACAGACACAGCCGGAGCTGCCGCCCTGCCTGGGGCTGGCACATGGGGACAAGCTGAGCTATGGAGAGCCACGAGCATGTCCCCTCCTTACCTGTTCACCCCATTTCTAACCGCTCCGCTTGTCCGGGCACCGCAGAGGGCAAACTGCGGCTTTGCCAGTGGAACAGGGGTGGGTGGGAAACCCAGGGGCTGGCCCCCAGCACGGCCCAGCTCCCGGAGATGTTTCTCCAAGGGCTGGTGAATCCTCAGCCTGCAGCTGAGCCTGGTTCCTTGATGTGATGGGTTTGGGAGGCAACCCTGGAATGCCCCCCCACTCGCATCTCTGCCCTCCCGGACCTCCGGTTCATCAGGCCACTGGCTAACGAGGCCGTTGCATTACCAGCCGAGCTGGAGTCCAAAGGATCCTGTCTCCCTGATCCCAGCTGGCTGGAAACTAGTGTCAAGCGGGACTGCCAAAGCCCAGCTTTTCATCTGGGTGCAGCAGGTTAATCCAGGCAGCTGCTCTCCCACCCAGGGAGGCTCATCCCCATCGTCCCACTCCAGCCGGCTGGAAAATGTGGGGCCAGCAACGGATTAAACACCAACAGCTCCAGGGGGGCAGGACCATCCTCGGTGTCTGGGGGGGGGTTTTTTTTGGAAAATCAGCAAACTCCTGCAAAAGCAGGGCTGCCGGCAAAGCCCTGGACCCTCCTGCCTCTCTCTTTCCGTAACTAAGTTTAAAAAGCCGCCGCTCGGCCCCAGAGTGGGAGGTGGCCGGGGGCTGCGAGCCCAAAGGTGGGGTACGACATGATGAAGCCAGAGCATGGCTGGATGTGGCACCAGGGGTGGAAAATCCCCAGCCCAGCTCTCATCCCTGCAGCTCCCTCCTCCTGGGGGTGACAGCTTGGTCCCCCCCAAAACTGGGTGAGATGGATGGGTGCCGGGGCCAGCTCCTGAGCTGGGACAAGCAGCGTTAACCCACAGAGGTGGCCCCCTGGACCTCCCTGCTTGAGAAAAGACGTGGGGTGCTGCAGTGTGCCGGATTTTGTTCATCCGTGGCTCGGTGTGTGCTTGGGCTGGGGGCGGGGGGTGGTGGGGCAAATTAGTTCGTGGTGCCCCTGTCCCCCGGGACACCATGGGCACATGGTGACTCCTCTGCCGGGGGAAAGCGGGGGCTCGCCTCTGGCTGTCCAAGCCAAGGTTGAAGAATCCCCCTCCTGCCCACCCCACCTCCCAAGGATACGCTTGTGCTAAAAAAGTCAAACCAACCCAAAAAAGCATGGGGTCTCCTGGGGGGTCCCCAGCCACCCCCGCCCACTCGCCCCAAGGTCTCTGCTGAGCAATTTGTTCCCTCGCTTTGTGCTCGCCCACCCCATCCCACCCCACCCCAGCGCTTGCAGAAATAAAAAGATATCCCCCCCGACCCCATCCCGAACCCCAAAACACCCCAGGAAGGGGGGGAATCACCCCCTCCCAGGGCGATGCAAGGACCCATTCGAGTTTTCAGCCCAACTTTCCCCACCGCCAGGTCCATCCTTAGCAGCCCCCGGCTCTTTTCCACCTCCCCGATGGTCCCCATTCCCCCCAGGTGTGCAGGTGGCATCGGGAGGGGGGTCACGGCCGGGATGGCAGGGGGCTGTGGCCGGGTGCCAGGGGTGCTCAGAAGCCGGCACTCTCCGAGCTGCTGCGGCTGTTGTAGCTGGGGCTGCGGCTGGGGCTGCGGGAGCGGCTGTGGGGGCTACGAGTCCGGCTGCGGCTGCGGCTGGTGCTGTAGCTGTCGTAGCTGCGGCTGCGGCTGCGGCTGTAGGAGTAGGTGCTCAGGGAGCTGGAGGACGAGGGGCTGGGGCGGTAGTAGGGGATGGGACGCTTGCGAGCGCTGCAAATGGAAAAGGGAAACTGAGTCAGCACCCTGGTGGCAGCTCAGGGAGGGAGACCAGCACCGGCTCCCCGGCATGGCTGAGCATACCCGCAGGACAGCCGAGCACCCCTGCAGGGTGGCCAGGCTCAGACCAACTGCCTGGTGTCAGGATGTGGCTGCCCAGCATCACCCCCCACCCTCCATCCCCTTCCTCCTCCCCAGTCCCCCCCCGGGTGTTAGTCCTGGATTAGGCAGCGGCGAGGGCAGAAAGTGAGCAGGTTAATGTGGCTTTTGTGTTTCCCAGACACCAAAGATTGAAAGCTGCTGAAAAAGAGATGTTCGGGATTAGTGGGAGGTGAGCTGTGGCCTGCCAGTGCCTGAGGATGAGGAAGGACATAGGGAGCACGGGGGCAGCGGGGATGGGGGGACATGGGGGCAGGCAGCAACATCTGGAGCTGGTGCCGGAGCTGGCCCCTTGCTCCCTTCTCCTGGCCCAGTGTTAGTAGGACCAAAGAGAGATACAGGCACAGCCCAGAGGCGGCTGGGTGCCGAAGGCATCCTAGGGTGTGAGGAGAGGCAGAGGGGTCTGGGAGGAAGAGGAGGAGGAAGAGAAGGAGGAGGAAGGGGGAAGGTTACCCTGGGAGCCAGGCTGGCGGCGATGATCTCCGAGAGGGACCTTGGGATGAAATGGAAAAGGAGAAGTTGGCATCACTGAGGCAGGACCACACGGTGACGGACCCCGGGGTGGTGGGGGGTGACGGGGACAGGGCAGGAGGGCAAGGAAAGGCCCTGGGGCTTCTCGCTTGGCTACAGGGCAGGTGAGCGGGGCTGGGGGTGTTCCCCTGCCTGCCCCCTCCCCGCAGCATCCTCCAAGCCTTGCAGAAACGGCTCTGCTCCAAGCAGAGCCGAGTCTGCAATCCCCATCCATCCCAGGGCTGGGTGACAGGGATGGGGGGGCAGTCCCCACAGGGACCCTGGATTGTGTCCTCCAGCCAGGTCCTGCCACCTTCCTGCAGACATCCCAGTGAAATCCAGCACGGGGATGGAGCGGGAGGGATGCAAAATCAGCCAATGGTACCTGGGCTGGGAAACCTTCCTCTGGGCTGGGAGCAGCTTTCCCAGGCCATGTTCTTTACAGGGCATCCACTGGGGAGGGCTGCAGGGAGCTCTAACCCACCATATGAGCAGAATTTCTCCTGTCCTCCCTCCTTACAACTTCAGTCCAGCCCAGGAAAAACAAAACCCCTCCCACAGCGAGCCATAGACGATTTCTAAAAATCCAGCCTCCTCCACCCCACGGCCCCAATCTCCCAGCTGATAGCAGGAGAGACAAATAGGTCAGGAACAAGGTAATCTCAGCTCGCCACTGGTACTGTGCCAGTGCTGCATGCTAATGAGGTACTATATATGCACACAGTGTTTTGTCTGGCACTGAATATTGCCTGTCTTACAGCCCAGGATCCTGAGTCAATAGGATATCAAGGAGGAGAAACCAGCTTTTGGAGGGCAGGGGAGAGACACACTCGTGGCCATATGTCTTGCTGGAATATGCACGCACAGATTAAAATGAATTCCTATTTTCATGCCTCAAAATAGGAAGAGATGAGAAGGTTGTAATATTGGAGGCAGTCTGGTTATCCGTCTGTCTGGGCCGGCTGATTCACCCAGCTGGTCATCCTCAGGGTTATCTGTCCACCGAGTTGCTCATCCGTCTGTCCATCCATCCACCCATCTGTCCACCCATCCATCTACCCACCCATCCATCTATCCATCCATCCATCCGTCCGTTCGTCCGTCCATCCACCCACCCACCCACGCATCCCATGGGGCTGGCTGGTGGCATTGCTCAGCCCCGGGCTGTGCCAGCGGTCACAGCAGAGGCTTCGCCACATGCCAGGACCCACCTTGTGATCCTCCTGGGCTCCATGAAGCTGGGGGAGTCACGTCTCCTCTTCCTGATGGGGGAGTAGCTCCTGGAGCGGCGCCGGGCGCGAGCGGGATCAGGGTCACTGTGGCGTGTTCGGGGCTCGTTGTCCTTCTCTCTGCACCATGAGCAGGAGTGTCAGGGGTGCAGGCTGGGGTCCCAGGTGGGACGCAGAGACAACCCATGCACAGCAGCTCCCCACAGGGGTGACACCCCCCACACTGGGGTGACACCCCCACCCAGGGCTGGCACTTCCAGTGCCACTGGGGACAGCAAAGACCCCCAACCCCCTCCCCGAGCCCCGGAGGAGCCAGGACCACTCTGAGCCACAGACACTCTCTGAGCCCATTGCTGGTGCCTGCAACCCCTGTGATGAAGTCCCCCACGGGGCTGACCTGCTGGCGGGTTTTTTCGGTGAGGGTGAGCGGGACCGGCTGTGTCCCACTCTCTTCTCCCGGGAGCGGGAGCGAGACTTGGAGAGGGAGCCGCTGGAGCTCCAGGAGCTGCTGCGCTGGCCGGGGCTGGGTGACAGGCTCTTTCTCCGCTCTGAAGCATGCCGGGAGTGCTTGGCCGATGACTCCGAGCTGCTGTTGGGCCGGCCCCGGTGGTGCCTCTCCTTCACCCTGCAAAGGCAGACCCCAGCACCTCTTTGCATCTTGCCTACCACGGCTGGCGGGGTGTCCCCGTGGGAGCTGGTGACCCCGGGTTCCCATAGGGGAGCAGTATGTGCACCTACATGACTGCAATTTTTGGCTGGGCTGCATCCCTGATTATAAAGCACGGGGTGCTCGCCCACTTGAGTTCCTGCACCCCGCAGGATGCTCTAATCCCAGACAGCCATTCAGACACTGCCCTTCGCGCTGGGACAAGCCCTTGCGGGGATGACCCTTCCCGCGGTGCCCTGGCATTGACCCACTGCGGCTCTTCCCCATCCCCCAACCCCAAACCCATACTCGATCCCATCCCCATCCCCATCCCCATTCCCATCCCTTGAGCATCCCAGCCCCGCCCTGGTCCCCAGCTTGGCCCCCAGAGATTTGCCTGGATGGAACCGGAGTGCCCACATGGGGCTGCACCCCAAATACCAGAGGCCAGGCTTGGTCATCTCCCACGTCCCAGCAGGGATGGCATGACCCCATCCTGGGGACCCCCTTACTTCTTGGCGTGGGCGCCATGGTTCCTGTCGGGGCCGAGCGGTGGGTGGTAGGGGTGGGAGCCCGCTGAGCCCTCCGAATCGCTGCTGTAGCCAACGGGGCTGAGCGGCGGCGGCGGGGGCTCCCTGGGGGCTGGGGGCCGCCCCTTGCTCTGGCCGCGGTGGCGGGACGGCGGCGAGGCGCTGCGGGAGCGATGCCGGTGGCCGTGCTTGGCCCGCTCCGGCGTGGGCGACCGAGGGCTGCGGGCACTGTGTCGGCCCCCCCGGGTGCGGGGGGACGGCGGCTCCGTCCTGCCATGAGCCCGTGGAGAGGGGGACGCCGAGGCCGGCCTCTAGCAAGGGGGGAGAGAGAGAGACAGAAGGGGGAAAAGGCGGAATGGGGGGGAAGAAGAGAAGAAAGAAGGAGAAAAGGGATTTTAATGGGGGGCACCGGGCTGGGGGCGCGGTTCACAACGTCAACGCACATCGCATAAGGCAGGCTACACAGACGCTACCCTGCACCTTCCTCTCGCCCTCAACAACGTGGGTCATGCAAACCTCTGCATGCAAAACGCCAAAAAAAAATTAAAATAAAATTTAAAAAAACCCAAAGGAAGGGGTGGGATGGGAGCAGAAGGAAAAAAAAAAAAACAAATAAGAAACCCCCAAGTCGGCAGGGAGGGAGAACTTCAAGGGAAAGAAACAACCCCCACCCCAAAACACCTGGAGCGGGGATAAAGCAAACCCGGGTGCCCACCCACCCCGACCAAGAAGGGGGGAAGGAAAAGGGGGGTAAAACCCAAATGATGGGAGGAAAATGGGGGAAAAAAGAAAAGATGAGAGGAGGAAAGGCGGGGAGGTGGGGGAGAGTAAATCAGACTGAGCTGAGGAGAAGGGGTCAAACCAAAGAGGGCTGGAGGTGATGGGGGGGGAGTCTGCTCACACAGAGGCATGCACATATATAGAGAGATATATGTTCAGATATGTGTAGTTTTTATAGATAGTACGGCTTTCAGCTTAAAACAAATCAAGAAACGAGGAGGACGGCACAGAGCGACAATGGAGGGCAAGGCAGCAGGGTGGGAGGCCAGGGGTGAGAAGGCAAAAAGAAACCAAAAAAAGAAAGAAGAAAAACCATCCAAATCAAATAAAATAAAATTAAAAGTACAAAGCAAAACTTCACAAATGTCCTCGTTACTGAGATAAACGAATGTCTCTGAGCTCTTCCTGGGACACGCATTGAGCTGTTAGCTGTGACTCTGCAGGGAACTGCTAAGTCCTCATCAGCACTCAACACAGACTTTGCTTTCTGCTTCCTTTTTTTTTCCATTATATGCTTTTTTTTTTTTTTAAGTCCCTCTTGGTTAACATCCACTTACCAAAAAAGTGGCATTTCCTCCTTTAGTAGGTAAGGTATGAAGAGAAGGGAAAAGCGGGGCAATATAAGTGCATCATTAGATTCACAAAAATGCAAGAGAGAAAGAAAGAGCGAGAGAAGGAGGAGAGACAGAGACAGAGCCAGAGAGAGGAGAAATAAAACAAACCAACTCACTTCTCCTACAGGGGCGGGGGGTGCATGACCCTGGGCCACTGCTGCGGCCAAGGCCCCTTGCTGGGCTCTCACCGAGAGCTGGGGGGGTTTTGCCTGGCCCCGGGGTCCAGCACGCAGCAGCTTCCAAATATCTGAATTCCTCCGAGCCACAGCTGCTGCCTGGGTTTTTCCCCCATCTTTGCAAACACCACTAGACCAAAAAGATGGGTGGAAATGGCTCCTGCAATGCTGACCACGACCAAGCCGGCAAACCCTGGCTCGGGAGGGTTTGGGGGTCTCCTTCCCCCGGCTGCAGCCCTGCGTGGGTCCCTGAGCATCCCTGGAGGGGTAAATCCTGCGCAGGGCAGCGCTGAGCCCAGCCGAGGGGATATAACAGGGTTCAGGGGGATTGGGGTGCTGCTGGGATTGTGTCACCACACCCAGGGCTAAACTGGGGGCTGGTGACCCCAATTCCCTGCTGGCCCGTCACCCCAAACGCACCCGGTCAGTTAGTCCTAGAGGACGAGGTTCTTTCTGCCCACACTGCCATCTCCTAAATGCCACTTTTGTCCCCCAGAAGAGAAGCCACCACGAAGGTGCTATAAAAAGGACGTGAGGCCACCGTGTTCCCGAGCATCCCAAGGCTGGAGGGGGTCACACATGCCGCTCTGCACCCCACCAGTGGCATGTCCCCCATCACTCCCTTGTCCCCACGGATAAACCAACCCTCCAGCTGCACACCAGCCTGCTGGAGCCAAAATGGGGGGATTTGGGGGGCTTTTCTAACAATCTGCTGCCGTTGCAATTGCTCCAGTGAGGGGGGAGGCTGGCAGCGATGGCCAGCCCTGCCCATGGCACAAGCTGCCCCGCAGGTGCTGGGGGACACAGACCCCTCCAAGGGGACGCAGCAGTCCTGGAAGTGGGGTTCAGCTGAGCCCATGCCCAGCCCCATGTCCAGGAAGGGAAAAATAAAAGCAGAGATGAAGAGGAAGAAGAAGAGGAAGAAGAAGAGAGAGGGGTTTCCTCTCTCCCAGGACAGCATTTCGGTGCTGGCTGGCGTGCCGCGGGCTCGGGGTGCGGGATGCGGGGTTCCAACCCAAACCCTGGGGCGGGGGTGGAGGGTCCTCCTGCCCAGACGTGCAGAAAGGCAACAAAAGGAAAAGCATCCCAAATACATCCAAATGGGCAAAGGCCCGACCCAAAAGGGAAAACACACACCGGGGACTTGTGGGGATGGGACGGCCAGGGTTGGGATGCCAGCCCCTGCCCCTTGGGGACCGTGACACCCCGGACCTGCCTCTCTCCACGAAGGAAGATTTCAACCTTTCCCTATTGCAGAATCCCAATATTTTCCCTGGGTTGGGTTTATTTTTGTCCGCCATGGCCCGAGGAGGGGCTAAACCCACACATCTCCTGAAATTTCTCATTTCTTGCCCCATCCATCCACCCTGAAACCCCCTGTGCCCAGGATCTGCTGCCGCTCCCACCCCTGGGCTCTGGCTGCTGCCCCTGTTTCTCACTAATTATGTTTGCCTTCATTACCCGGCCCTAAGGGGGGACTCAAACAGAGCAGCTGTGCTCGGCCCCTAGATTGAAACGAACACAAAGTTGGAGGGCTGAAAGACACAGAAATGCATTCTACCGACGGCACGAGGAGACGGGGAAGAGAAAAGGGGGGAAGAAAGAAAAAATATTACGTGGACAGGGCAAAAAAATATAAATATAGAATGTAAGAGAAGAGCATGGCTTTGCAGCTAACTGGGGAAAACCATACAAATTAAAAAAAATTATATATAGCCACCAAAAAGAGACAAAATGAAAGAGAGACAGAGAAGGAGAGCGAGAAAGAAAGAGAAAGAAAGTCAGAAAGAAAGAGAAAATAACATTAATTCAAGCTACGGTGCTTTTCAACAGGCTCATCTGCAGAAGTGAACGTGCAGAGGTGGACGAAATACCTACCTTCGCAATTGGCAGTGACAGGAATGCGATAATAAAAAAAGAAAACAATAATCTCCACATTTGGAGGGCAGAATGGGAAAAAGACAAGGACTCTTTAGTACGGCGATCCAGACCCCTCGGCTAATCCCATTTGCTTTGCTTAGATTTTTCTTAATTTTTTTAAAATTGGTCTCGTTAGCTTTTTTTTTTTATTTTTATTTTTTTAAATGGAAAGGTTGTGGCCAGCTGCCGAGCGGGGCGGCCACGGGCAGGGTTTGCTGGCTGGTGTCTGCAACCCGGCTGCGTTTTGGTCTTAAAAAGTCGCTATATAACATGGCAAAGTCCCGGATAACATGCAGGGAAGGCGATGGATGGAGGTGGGACACAGCGAGGGTTGTTGGGTTGTGTTGGCCCAAAGAAAATCGGAGAGAAAGACGGGCCAGAGGGTGCGTGTGGGCGAGGAGGAGGAGAGACCCGGGAGGAAGGCTGGGGAAGGCAGCAGGGATGGATGGAGACGGGACCGGGTATTTAAAAGGGAAGGCAACGCCACGCAGCGCCCTGGGGCACCCCTTCCTCCCTGGCTCTGGGGGTGTTGGGGGGGCCATGGCTCACCCAGGGGATGGGCTGAGTCCGGAGCTTTTGGGGGGTCTGCAGGAGGGGGGGGGCTGGGTACCGAGGATGCTCAGCAGCCACCCTGCCGGGATGCAGGATGTGGGCGCCTGGGTGCAGGATGGCCACAAGGTGCTTGGCTTGGGGGGGTGGATAACCCAGCACCCAATGGCCTGATCCTGCACCGTGGAGGAAAACCACCCCCACAGCAGCAGGATCCGGCCGCCAGCCAAAGCAATGGGGCAGTAGCCAATTCAAGGAGGCAAAGGGCAATTCGCTCCACAATACAAAGCAAGCCCGCTACCTTTGCGGTGTAGAGCTGCTCAGTTATCTTCCCTTTTAAATTCCTTCTTCAAAATATAGAAAATGGAAATAAATGTTCAGCGGTCTTAAATATTTAGAAAACACATCTGCTTTTTTTTTTTTTCTTCTCCACATTAACACACACAAAAGCAAAAAATTCTAGAACAACACGACGATGACGGGGCAGGGGGGGAAGAGAGATATATATTGTTTGCATTTCTGTACATCACAAGGGAAAAGAAAAGAAATAATGAGAAAGGAAACTAAAACAAGGAGGGGGGAAGCACGTTTCATTGCCCTTCCCTCCCCCTCATCCCTGCTTCTGCTGAGCAAGAAATGGAAGTGTATATTACCGTTTGGGTTTTTTTCAAATGGGAGGCTAAAGAAAAACACAGATGGGATTAAAAAGAAAAAAAAATAAAAAATAGAAACCAGAGAGAGAAAGGAGAGAGAGAGAGAGAGAAAGTTGTCGGAGAAAAGTCCCGCTGGTGCCGGGGAGCCGTGGGAGCTCGGCGGCCTGGGCGATGCTGGGTGCTGGGGGTGGTGGCAGGGGGACAGCAGGGCAAGCTGGGTGCCTGGGTGGGTGCTTGGCACCCGAACCCCCCCCACACCCCAGCCGAAACCACAGGAAAGAAGAAAGCAGAGAGGTGCCCCAAGAGGCGGGCAGGGTGCTGGGTGCTGCTGGGGGGTGCTGGGTTGGGGATGGGGAGCCAGGAAGGGCAAAGGGGATGTGAATATGGGGTGGGGAGCTCTTGGCTCCGTTTTCTGGGGTCTCCCTGGCCCCGCAAGCGCTGGGGTGGCAGCATTGGGTGCTGCTAGGCCGGGAGTGTCCCCGCAGCACCTTGCGCATGGGAATAAAGTCCCCTGGGGCGAGCAGGGACCTGTGTGCCCCTCATTAGTGGGGTCCACCAGCGCGCTGCCTTTACTCAGCCCTGCCTCCAGCCCCCCACTAGCCACAGCAGGCTCCTTGCCACCCTGGCACTGGTTAAACTGGGGTTGGCCCCCTGGTCCCATTGGGTTAGGGCTTTGCCCCACTCAGTGTGGGAGCAGCCTCCCAGGCTCCATTGGGACCCCCGGGGCGCTGAGGCAGAGCTGGGGACGCCTAGCTCCGATGTCACCCCCATGGGGATCCTGAGTTCCTAAAGTCTGAGCACCCAGCACCAAACCCCCTCCAAACCCTAGCCTGGCCTAACCCCAGTCCCCAGACTGGGCACAAACTGAGTGCGGGGGTCCTGAGTGCTGGTGTTGGCACCTTTGCACTGGGGAGGGTCGGGGCTGGTGGGGAAGCAAGAATTTTCCAGCTTTACCCATTTCTTGGCTGTTTGGGCTCAATCCACTCCCAGGGAGGTGCTGAGCCCAGCGATGACCCTGGCTTGCAGAGTAATGTGTGGCTTTGCGGCGGGGGTGGTCTGTTGGCTGCCCCGATACCTGCCCCGAGGTGATGGGCTGGCTCCCCCAGGGAGACTGTGCACCCAGCAGAAGGCAGATGGGTGCTGGGGGGATGCAGCCTGCACCCCGCATGCCCCTGTGTGCCCCAGCTGGGCACGGGGGCAGCCGAGTGAGTGGGGAAGGAGGGGAGAGGAGAGCTGGGGTGGGGGGGTCCTGCAGAGGGAGGAGGGGAGGGAAGCGAACGGTGATCCAAGAAAAGCCTACGTACATCCGAGGGCTCCGGGAGCGGGACGCCATGGCTGTGGCGGCCGTTCTGGGTGCTGCCCTTGTGCCCGTTCTGGTGCGGTGAGGCCGAGCGGCAGGGCGAGGTGGAGGACGGGCTGCGGCTGGAGCGGGCGCTGCTGCCCTTGGGGCCGTCCTGCCGGCGCTTGGGGCTTAGCCTGTGGGGCACCACACGATGAGCTGCTGGCATCCCCCTGTCCAGAGCCTGGCATGGCATTGCCCTTTGCCCGGCTCTGGCAGGGCTGCCGGCTGCAAGCCCAGGCTGAGATGGCGGGGCATGGTTTGCCAATGCAGGAAACGGGGTGAAATTGGTGGTTTGTGCTTTCTCTAGTTCAAAATTGAAACCCTGGCCAGGCACTGTGTTCCCAAACCCCTTCCTCAAGAAGCTACAGCACCATCCTGCTCCCCTTCATCCCCCCAAGGGTCCCCATCCCAGGGACATCCCTGCCACCTGCCTCCACACCTTCCACCCCCAAAGATGCCCATCATGGTGACAGCTCTGCCACCCATCTCCCTGCCCTCCATCCCATAAGTGTCCCCATCCCAGCGACATCTCTGCCACCTTCCTCCTTGCACCCTGAAACGGAGGCTGTGGGGCCACTGGTGGGGGGGACGGGGGTCCTGGGCTGCTCCTACCTGCCAGGTGATTTGGAGCCACTGTCGTCAGAGGAGAGCGAAGCGCTGTGGGAGCTGCAGGAGCTGCGCCGGTGCGAGCGCCAGGCTGGGGACTCGCTGCGGGACCTGCAGAGAGGGCGGCCGGGGGGCCGAGGGGCAGGCTGAGCAGCTGCGAGGGGGCACATGGGGGGCACACTGCCCCACTCCCTCCACCATCCCAGCCCCTCACCTCTTGCGCTCTTTGTTTTTCTCTTTCCGTTTGCTCTTGGGGCTCCGGGACCTGCGGGAAGAGCCACAAGCTGAATAGACTGGTCCAGGGGCAGCGCCTCGGGGGGCTTCCCCAGCCCCTCCAGACCACCGAGGCTGAAGGAGGAGCAATGGGGAGGACCTGCCTGGAGTTGGGCTCCACCAAGCTTCAAATCACAGTGCGAGTCCTGGCTGGCTTTTGGGGGGACTGTGGGGGCCATGTGCTGGTCAGCGAGGCCAGGCAGCAGGGGTTGCAGTGGCAAGGGGGGCACTGGCTCTGCTCAGCATCCACAGGGCTCAGGCCTGTTGTCACCCCTCCACTCATGCCACCCTGTGTCAGCCCCTCTGCCCGCCTGGGCACCCTTTGCCCGTTTCTTATTTCTTTCACCCTAAAATAGTGTTGCCAGCAGAGGGCATCTGCAGAGCAGGGCACAGCTAGGGCTTGTCCTGGCCATGGCTGCCCGGCATCACCCCTTCTCCCTCAGGGAACATGTGGGGCTGTGTGGGACCTTGCAAGCACCCAGAGTGGCCCTGTGCCACCTCCAAGAGTGGGGGACACCCAGTGGTGTCCATCCATGGGACAAGAGGGACACTCACCAGGCAAGGGATGGACAGACAGATGGATGGTGGGTGATGGCAGCCCACGCTCACACCAACCATGCCCGACAAGTCCATCCCCTGCTCAGTGGCATGGGGTTGATCCCCATGGGTGGATGGGATGGGGACAGTGGGAGGGCAGGGGACAGGGGGGCCCCAACAGGGGAAGCTGGCAGCCAGTACTGGTGGCAGTGGGGTGGCTCCCGGCAGCCATCACTCTCACCTGTGTCTTCTCTTCTTCCGTGACCCTGACTCAGACCTGAGGGATGAAGAGGAGGCAGAGATGAAGGAGACACACTGAGCTAGCCAGCGGGGAGTGAAGGCTGGGTAGCCCCAGGGGATGGGGACAAGGGCAGGGGGGCTGGCCCCAAGATGGGCTGCTGGATGGTGCAGGTGGCAGTGGCTGTGAGGAGGCGATGGCCCTTTGAAGAGCCATCAGCATCCATCCCTGTCCATGCCTCCATCCCGCCCCAGCCCAAGGGTCTGGGCAGCCACCAACCGGCCCCACTGTCCCCAAGCAGCCCAACTGTCCCCAAGCAGCCCTTCTGTACCCAACCAGCCCTGCTGTCCCCAGCCCGATGTGGTGTCCATCCTACCTGTCACGTCTGTGTTTCTTTCCAGTCTTCTTTTTCTTCTCCTTGCGGATGGGTGAAGAGCTGTCGCAGCTAGGGGGGAAAAAAGTGGGTGCCCTTGAGGGGGGAGAAAAGGACCTCCCAGCCCCACCCCTGTGCCCCAGGGGAGCCCTGTCCCACCGCCCTCCAGCACCCTGCTTCCCCTGGACCACCCATAGCATCCACGACTATCGCATGGCAACTATTTCCTGGGGGGATTTGGGGTGGGGGATAGAAAGGGGCTTTTAGCAGAAGGGCTCTGGCTGCCTTTGGTGCCAGAGTGACTGAATCCCGCTGTATCCCATTGCCATCTTGTGGGCTCCACAGCCTCCAGCAAGAGACAGGTGGCCAATTCACGCTGGGATTTCAGAGGGGGACAGTGGGTGGCAGAGGCCAGCCTGTGCCCAGTGGTCCTACATGCCCAGCGGGGATGCCACAGCCCATCCAGCCTGGTGGGCACTCACCTGCGCTCCGAGCCGGGTTTCCTCTTTTTGCTGCCATGTGGAAGGCAAAGAAGAAAGGGACATTAGGGACAGCATCCTGCCCAGCCAGCCAGCATTAACCGGGGATGGGACCAGCAGGTGGATGGAGCCAGACCCTTCAGGGAGCCAAATCCTGCCTGATGCTGTGCCCTGCAGCAGCCGGCTCCTTCCCAGCACAGACTGGGCAAGGTCCCACCACTGTGTGCAGTTGGGTGGGCTGACATGTCCCACGGCGCTATGCGTGTGTGCACACACATGTGCATGTTGCACAGCCGGTGCGTGCAGATGCATTGCACCTCTTGAGGGTGCACGTTTGGGGGTGCACTGTCACCCAAAGTGGGGGGACTTGCTCCACTGAAGCCTGGGGAAAGGGTGAGCCTCCTGGGAGAGGAGACAGCACAGGGACAGCCAGGGACTCACCGGCTCCGGCGGTGACCCGATTTCTTTTTCTTTTTCTTCTTGGGCGGAGGAGAGGTGGAGCTGCTTGAGCGTCTTTTCAGCCTGTGAAGGGAAGGCAGACAGGGTTGAGGGGAGAAGGGATGGCTGCCCAGGGCTCTCCTGGCCTCTGTGTCCCCCAGTAGGGACCTGGCAGGGAGGGAGCCCCCCCCCCCCATGCACACCCGACCCCCAAAATCCCTGCTGCAGTTCTGGCCAGACCTGTACTCGCGGTGGCCGCTGTCCTCGCGGTAGCACTCGGCCGAGCAGTCGCACTGCAGCAGGCAGCCCTCGCCGTAGTCGGGGTACTCCGCCTCGTACTCCTCCCCATCTGCCCCATGATGGTTCTCTATCACGCTGTCAAAGTAGGAAGCACAAGATTAATTCGGGGCTTCCTGTTCCCCATTTCCCACTGGAGCAGCCTGGGGGGAAGCCTGGCGTAGCCCCAGTGCAGCTGCAGGAGCTGGGGGACATCCCCTCTGCCACAGCATCCCCAGGGGACCTTGGTCACATCACTTGAGGTCCGCATGCAGCAAACCCCTGTGGTGTCAGCGTATGGTGGGGTCTTCTCAGGGTCTTCCTGGGGCTCCTGTCCCTGCAGTAAATCCCCGCCAGACTGGCACAGGGACACTGTGGGGCTCGGGCCACCATCTCCCCTTTTGGCACTACCCAAGTGCCGGGATGAGTGGGGGGCTGGGGTCAGCCTAGGTAGGCGGCGGGGCTGGATTAGGGCATGAGGAGCTGGCAGGAGGCTCAGGGGATTATCCGTCCACCAGCAGGAGCTGCCCAGGGTGATCCAGGCTTTGAAGCTGGCACCCCAGTGTGTCGCCGGGTCAGCACCTGAGCTTCAGGCAGGTGATGGGTGATGTGCCTCCTGGACCAGCTGAGATGGGGTTGGGGGACATCAGGCCTGAAGCCACTGGGGTCTCCTCTCCCTCCTGAGTGACTTTGTCAGCATTAATTTTTCCTGCTGCCATGGAAACCCAGCGGGAGGTTGCCATTGACGACCGCAGCTGCCGGCAGGGCTTGGCAGGGCCTGGCAGCTGGACCAGGCAGGCAGGAGAGACCCAGGAGGGGAGACACTGCCCAGTCTCTCCCTGCCATCCCCCACCTCCCTAGTCCTCCTCTGCCATCAATCCCAGGAGCAGCATCAAACCCCCCAAGGGCATCTCATTTGTTCTTGGGGGATGTCAGACATCCCACCCCAGGAGGGATGCGGCCATCTAGGTGATCTGGAGGGAACCGTAGCAGATGGGGCCATGCCTGGAGGGTGCCCAGCATCACACCAGCCCAGGTGCTTGCTTCCCAAGGGAGATTTGCCCTTGGAAACCCAATGTGGGCTCCTCCGCCCTTCCCAGCCCAGAGGCGTGAGGCCAGGGCTGCTGGTGGAGAAGTGCAACCCCCACGGCACCAGTCCCTTGGCAGCTCTGCCAGCGCCTCCGGCCGAGTAAAGGGATGCTCCCAGCCCCAGACAGCAGATCCAAGAGCCACTTGTGTTGGCATTCCCGGCTACAGGCAGGCCCTGGGCTGTTTAACCCAATTAAAAATGGTTTGGACCAGAACTAGATGCAAAGCATCCTCCTGACCATGGATGATTGCTCAAGCGGATCTTGGGCTCCCTTCTGCACCACAGCCATCGCTTTCTGGGTCCTCTCCAAGCGACTCCTGCCTTGGCCATGCCCCAAGGGCACGAACGGCCTTTCAACCACCCACCCAACCATGGGAAGGGGGAGAAAAGAGAAGAGAGGAGCAAGCAGGGATAATTCCCTGTTGGACTCTCTGCTCCATGAGCAGGCAGTGCTCCACGTCAGAGCCTGCTGCCAGCATCTCACCCATTAGCTGTGCTCAGCGGCTCAAGACGGGCTTGTGCTGCCCCAATTATCCCTCCCTGTCCGGCACATGCTTGCATTTGTTTTCAATCCCACCAGCCTGTCCGTCAAGCAGTTACTCCCTGGGGACCAGGCTGTATCGCTGGGCTTTGCATGCATGGAGACGGGAGCTGGAAGAGCACAGAGAGCAAGCCAGGGACTCAGGTGGTCATGGCTCTGCTTGGTGCCTCAGTTTCCCCTTGGGAGTTTTGCAGATGATGCTGAGCTTTCGCATCTGCTTTGAAACAAGAGCAGCTGGTTCAGACTTATAAACCTGGCAGCCAAAGACTGAGCTGTAAAAGTCCAGAGAGGTGCTGGAGCAGGACCAGCCCGTGAGATGTTTCGGTGAGTATTCTCCCAGCCACTGCAAGGGCTGGGGCTCTTTATTTAAAGTTTATGTAACTCCCTCGTCCAGCCTCTTCAACCAGCGCAGACCTTTTGCACCCAAGACATCCTTTGGCAGGGACTTTGGCAGCTCAGGTCCCCACTGCATAAGGAACCACCTCCTTTGGACCCAGCTCCTACCAGCCTCTTCCAAGCACCTCCGGCTTTGCTCTCCTCCAAGCAATCCTTTGCTTTGAGACTGGTCCTTCCAGCTCAGCACTATTATTTATAGTCCCTGGGCTAATCTAATGATTACCCTTCATACTGCAAAAGCAAGCCCGCAAAGGTGACAGCTAGGGCTGCTTGGGTAACCTTAACACACCTTCGGCTTCCCTATGTGCTCGTTACAGCGCCAGTCCTAACAAGCCTGCCTGGGAAGATGCCCTGGAGATGACTCATGCACATACGGGCAAAGGCCACTTGTTAACACCTTGTCCTGATGCTCGGGTACCTGGGCAGGCTGGGTTTTTTTAACCCATGCCTTGTTTTTTCCTGTCCAGAGGAGGACCCTGAATGCTTCGTGCTGCCCCAGGGCCATGCGCCCCATCCCAGGCTGGGCACAGCCGAGCCGTGTCCCTCCCTGCCCGGCGTCGGCAGAGCGGTAGGAGGAAGGCTCTCCCCGCCGCTGCGGCTTCCCTGCCTCCCCCCTTGTCCTGATTTCCTGACCCTAATGAAGCATTAATATTCAGTGAACCTGCAGCATCTATTCCTGTCCCAAGTGACCTGGTTTCCAGGCTGATGGATGGTGCGCGCTGGGCCAGCCATGCTGCCTGGGCCATTAAGCATCGCACAGATAAATCATCATCGAGCCAGGGCGGACCCTTGTGAGGGCAGGGACAGTCCTGCGTGGGGCAGGAGGAGGGAGTGGCACGTCCCCAGGAGGAGCTGGGTTGCTTTGGACAACTAAGCTGAGCTCCAAGCCCCACTAGGGCAGAAGCAGCCCCTGGGAACCAGGCAGCATGAGGAGTGATTAGGAGGCAGAGGCATGGGGCAGGAGCTCCTTGGAGAAGCTCCATCCACAGGGTTCCTTGGGGTTACACCAACCTGATGGAGATGCAAGCTCTGGGTCTACCCAGGTAAAAAGCAAGCTCGAGCCCTGCTTATCCAGCCTGGGCCCCTTGCAACACAACTTTTTATTACTATTATTAATGATTATTATTGCCAACATGAATATTACCAGGGTTACAGAACAACAGCCAACCTCTCAAACCATCTCCAGCCAAGCTGAGTTACCCCAGCTTCACACCTGGAGACAGGAGGACTATTCTGCACTATGGAGTTAAGAGCAAGGACTGGAGATTGGTGCCCTTGCCTGGCTGGAGGCAGAAGCTGCAACTTCAGCCCTGGTGAGAGCAGGAGAGGTGACTCAACGAGGCAGGAGCAGGCAGAGGTGAGGCACAGAAAATCTGCAGCTTGATCTCTGCCACCGGCTGGTGGGGTGAGTCAAGCATCGAGACCTTCTGTGCTTCAGCTTCATCATCTGTGACAGCAACATTGCAACACTGGCCTCTCTATACAGCACTCTGAGGTCCCCAAAAGACCAGTGCAGGATAACCTCTAACCTCTCCAGAGGTAGGAACCTGCTTCAGAGAGGCAAACCTTGCCTCCAACCAACCAACCAATCAACCAACCATCAAACCATCCATCCAACCAACCAACCAATGATCCAAACATCCATCCATCCATCCCTCCAACCCTATATACCCTCTCTATGTCCACCCATCTATCCAACCATCCCTCTATATATATACCTTCTCTGTATCAGTCCACCCATCCATCCACCCATCCAGCCATCCATCAATACTCGGAGGCAATCTGGGATGTGCCTCTCTGGGATGAGGGACAGATAGGATGCACAGACAGGCCGACCCCGAGCTGCCTCACTTACATTTGGCGTCCGTGCTGGTCCTCCCTAGTGAGCACGCCTTCCTTCTCCATCAGCATTTGCCGAAAGGTCCCCACTTTCTGCCGGATCTCCTCTTCAGAGTACCTGGATGGGCAAAGACACAGTCAGGCCTGCTGTGGCCAGAGCATGGCCTCCCCAGGGACCTGCTGAGGACCTCCATACCATTGGGAGTGACATGTGGCCCAAGAGGCCGGTCAGAAGAAGAGGTGGCATGGTGACCATCATCAGGGCCTAGAGGAGAGCAGGTCCCTCCGCTTGGTCCCCTGCTACCACCCTCCATGCCCTCCTCTCTCCTGCCTGCCCCTCCCAGCAGTGCTTGGCAGATAAATGGACATCAGGAAGGGGTAAAAGACAAGGATGACCATGAGGTTGCCATTCCCCCCCACTGCCTCAGATTTTGGGGCACATCTCTGCCAAACCCCCTCGGCAGTGCCAGCATCGCAGCCGGTGAGGCCGGGGTTCGTGCCAGGCACCTCTGCCCCATCGCGAGCCTCCCTCACTTGTCCCTGCGCTGCACCGGGGCCCCAGCAGCCAAGCCAGCTCTGCGCTAATGCCGAACGCTGACTCAGGCCACTGCAGGGTTATTAACGAGAGACACTAATCACTTTGTCCCTGGCATCTGAGAACAGCCGCGGCAAACCACAGCGCACCAGCCGTCCCTGAAGCATCCCTGGGGAGGGACAGGTGGCAGCCCTGGGCAGGCGGTCCTGTGCCGCATCCCGTGGCTGCACAAAGGCAGCTGAGCATCCCCTTCGACTAAAAACATCAAAAGGGAGAGATGCGGTGGAGGGACCCGTGGTGCTCTCTGCACCATCCCTGGGGACAGGGCAAAGGGAGAGATGCCCAGTGTCACCACCACCCTGCTGCTCCGGGAAGGAAGAAGACAGGCTCCGTGTGCATCCCTGTCCTCAGCCACACCATCTACAGGGGCTGCTCGCGGCCCGTCCTCACCATCATGTCCCATCAGCATTGCTGCTAATGAGCCCAGAAAACTGGGTGTCACAGTCTGTCTGAGCCCCACAGTCCCTGAGGCTGGCACCTCGCAGAGCCTGTGCTGGGGACAGTGATGTCCTGCACAGCACTGTGGGTGTCCCTGGGTGCCCTTGGGTGCCCTTGGGTGCAGAGTGGCACGTGGCAGCACCCGCATCCCCTGCAGTGCCCATAAAGGGGAGCAGTGAGAAGAGGGGAATCAATATTAATGAGCTCATTTGCACTGAAAGGCTCTCATTAATTCCCCAGCTGGCCAGGACTCCCGTGCAGGAGAAGGGCAGCTAACAGAGCATGGAGGCAACCCCGGCCACTTCTCCTCACCTTGCACTCTGCCTGGGCACAGAGGGGGCCCCAAAAACAGGGCAGCACCCCCAAATGCTGCTCTGCACCGTGCCCTGACCACCAGTGCAGCCAGCCAGGCAGAGTGTGGCCATCCCGTGAGGATGGAGATGCCAGCCCTGGCCATCCCACGGGCACCAGCCGGCCAGCGGCAGCAGGAAGATGTCTGCCTGAGAAGACAAGCATTTGCTGCAGTGTATTACAGATGCGGCCGATGCTCTTGGAAAGGGGACACGAGGCCAATCAGGAGGTGACAGATGGGCCACTGCGGCTGGGCCGTTAGCAAATCTGCAGGGGGCAAGTCCAAGGCGAGGACCCCCCCGCCGCGCCTTGCGATCCTGTGATGGAGGCAGGAGTACCCCGCCAGCCCCTTCCCTCCTGCACCACCTGGCGTTGCTTATAATGCTGTTGGAGGGATTTTGGTTTTGCATTTAACACATAGAATGGGTTTGGGAAAGAAACAAAAATTGCTGACGCTTCTTTTCTGGAAAAGAAATCCAGCCTGCAGACAGGGAAAAACGGCACAGGCAGCCCGGAGCGAGCAGCAGCCGAGTACAGTGCAGGCAGGAGGAGCCATCCGCATTTAAGGAAATAAGGGAGCGCTTAAATCCCCACAAAACCTCCTCTGCTGTCACATCCGTTCACCCCAGGGGCCCTACCCTTGCCAGTAACTCTCCTGAGGCCATGGCCAGGACGTGGCCCCCGGCCCAGGCAGAAACCTCAGGGGTGCAAACGCTTCTCGTGCAACCCCGCCCCAGAGAGCCCTGCATGGAGGGCAAGAGCAGGCAGAGGATTAACCAGGTTGACCAAGACTATTACTGTAATTATATTATCATCTTGGTGTATCACCGTCATCATCATTATTAATAGCCTTAATAATAGCAAAGGCAATTATAGCAATAACAACAATACCGATTGCAATATTGCTATTACCCATTGCAGTAATGATACTACTAGTAGTAAGATCCCTAGTAGGGCGCGGGAACCCGACAGGAGGCTCTGGGCTCCCCAAGGCGCCAGGTCAGCCTTATTTATTTCCATAACGACAAATTAGGCACAATCATTATTCCAGTCTGTGTGAGACAATTTAATTCTAGGTCACGCTTGCGCTCTTAATGAAAGCCTTGGCAAAGCCTTCCCTCAATCCATTTTCCTTCTCCCCAGCTGATACCAGTCCCCATCTACTCGTGTGTGCCAAAGAATTTGCTCCATCCATCAGGTTTTAGCAAGTTGTTAGGCTGTTTGGCTGGTGCTGGAGCTATGGGGCAGCCATAGCACGGCCATGGGTCTGGCAGGGATGGGGGTCTCCTCGCTGGCCCCCCAGCCCCTCCTGCCCACCCAGGCAGGGATGCTCTCCCGCCCCTCAGGCTTTCCCCCAGCCCTTTGCCTCCCTGGGGCAGAGCAAAGGCTGTGGAGCAGCTCATGGTGCACAGCCAGGGGCATGGCAGGACAGGGGGGATCCTCTCACCCCAAAACTGGGGGGGAAAGAAGGAAGACCAGACAAACTGAAGCACCAAAACAGCCTCACCTGGAACTAAAGCCCAGCTCTCCTTCATCTACTCAACATGAGAGACAGAGAATGACCATCTGCCATCCCAGGCACACAGGGCATGGGCCAGGCAGCGCTGATGGCTGCCTCCTTCCTGCCTCTACTTGCCCGGCACAATGAGCTGGGACCCCGATTTCCATGCGGAGGCACCGGAGCAAGCCTCCAACACGTGTGTTGACACACTCCTAGGTCTGCATTTCTTGGAGGCAAAGGACCTAAAGCTTCACAAACCAACGCATCAGTCCACCCCAAAGCTGTCCGATACACCCAAAAGTGGATTTACTTCCAACTGGAGACGTTTGCCATGTTAAGGTATTTTTTAGGGAGGAAAAAGGGGGACAACGAGGTACAAGTGGGTCAAAAGGATCCCAAGCCACGTGGTCCATCTCCAGCCCAGCCCCGAGCCCCTGCCACTCACCCCTGCTCCTCCATCATCTCCTGCAACTCCATGCACTTCAGCTCCACCCGCCGCTTGCGCTCATGGTCCAGGATTTCCCGGTGAGCCTTCTTCACCAGGCTGGGCTCCACCAGCCGCACCTCCTCCTCACTCTTATGCCATGTACCCGAGGCGCCGGGCTGCGAGAAGCCGTTGGAGGCTTCCTGGGGCGAAGGCACATCGGCCCCATTGTTGTAGAGAGCCATGCCAGTGTGGGCGGCCTTGCCGCCAGCAGCACCTGTGAGAGAGAGAAAGAGTTGGGGGTCAGTCCCTGTCCCAGCTTCCCTCTCCCTGCGACAGCGAGGGAACCCTGCCAGGACCTGAAGGCAAAATTTGTCTCAAAAGAGGTGCGGGCACACAGGTTGATGGGGACAGTGACTGAGAGATCTGGATCTTCTGCCAGCGCCCTTCCTACCCTTTGCCTCAGTTTGCCCATCTGCAAAGCAAGGCTGGGGCTATTCCCGTTGCCATGCTGCGAGGGCTGGCCCATGGGAAAGAGGACGATGCTCTGCGCCAGCCTCATACCGGGGAAAGCCTGGCAAAGCACAGGTCTGTGGTGCCCGGAGCCATACAGTAGCAGCAGGACAGGCAGGCAGGGGTCTCTCCAAGCCTCCAGGAACCCACTGTCAGGCAGTGCGGGTGCAGAGCAGGGACAGGCATCCATCCTCACAGCCCTCTGGGGACACCCCCGGGCACTGTCCTGAGCCAGCAAGGGAATGGACCCAAAGACCTTGGATACCCCACTGCTTGGAGATGGGGCCATGGGAGATCCCAATGTTCAGGCCAGCCAGCAGATGCCCACTGATGCCTTCCGGCAACGGCCCAGTGCCAGCTGCAAGGGGAGGTGAGGCTCCCCACCGGCTGCTTCCCTGTCCAAGCAGCAGTGTTGCACTGTTGCCCACCTGCCTTCTCCCTGCTCTTTCACCTTCACATGTCCCTGCCTCCTTCCTCAGCCACCACAGTCAATGTGTCCTCGGCTGGCTCCAAAAATAACCCCATGGAAGAGCACAACCGTTCCTGAGCAGCACTGCCACGCTGAGGCTCCGGCTGATGCTCCCGGAGCCTGGGGGAGGAGATGTTCCCAAATCTCCTGGATCAGCCAGGCAGACACAACCCTGTCTCAGCAACCTCAGTGCATGGCTGAGCGCCTGTTCCTTGGTCTCCCCATCCTGTGATGCTCCAGCTCCCCTGCCCAAAGCACCAGCCCTCTCTCCAGCACAGGATGCTCCCGCTGGAGATCCACTGCCTTAATTACCAGCAGCAGCCAGGCTGCAGAGGCACTGCCTGGGCTTTACTGGGAGCTCCTGCAAATGCTTCTCCTGCAAAGCCCTACACAAAGAGAAATGGTCAGGAACAAAGGCAGAGCACCCTCCCTTGCTCTCCAAGCTGGCTTTGGGCTTGGAGACGCAGCTTTTGTCAGCAGCCACTTCTCTGGGCTGTTTCCATCCCAGGGACCCTGCTGGAGAGGCATTTCCAAGGATGGGTGTTGCCTGCACATCGTTGCCTATGTGGTAAGCAGCCAAGCCTTGCCCTCGATGCCTGGGGTGTCTGACACATGCTGCCCAAGGAGGACAGGGCCGAATGCTGACCAAGGGAAGGAGGGATCCCTCAGCCAAGCATGGGCATGAAGGGAGGACGGATGGACCACGGTCTGATCCACACCATCTCGAGCCCAGGGAGGGCTCACTGCTCCCGCTGTGCCATTCCAGAGGGACACTAGGCAGTTCAGAGCTTTCCATGGCCATGCCAGGTGGGACAGAGCCAGGGTGGGAGCGCAGATCACCTGCAAGAGGCTTCAAGGACATTTCTCTGCTGTTTGAGGAGAGGAAAAGCCTCAGACCGACCCCTCCCCAGGATGGCGGGGGTCCCAGCCTGGCGGGAAGGCACCTCCCACCCCATGGCATCCCCAAGGGACATCCCCGGCTTTCCTGCTGCCACTGGCTGCCCCACGTACTCACTTATCTCCTGACGAGCCTGCCCAGGGAGGACAGCAGCTGACTGCTTAATTACAAGGCTCTTTTTTTTCTTTTTTTTTCTCCATTATTACTGCGTAGAGAGTAGCCAGCAGCCTTTATTTCTACAGAGGCATGGAGGAGCGGGCAGTGGGAGACACTGTTGGTGGAGCAGGAGCCAGCTGGGGCTCTGCACCCCCTGGATGCTCAGCCCTGTTACAGCAACTAGAGGGTCCCTCAGTCCCCCCTTGTCTGGAGCAGGCAGGGCAGCACCCACATTTTGAGCCCCATGACACCCTGCAGCAAGGAGTTGTCCCGCATAAAGGGGACCCTTGACCCCAGCCTCCCCACCACGTCCCAGGGTGGCCCTGGGCCAGAGATGGGAGAGATGCTGCAGAAAAACCTGCCTTGGGGGCTCCTTTTCCTCCTTCTCCCATCAGGGCATGGAGCCAAAAACCAGGAAGGAAATTTGGGAATGGGGGAATCTCCCCACTGGGAAGCCTTCACCCACCGAGAGGCTCAGGGAAGGAGAGGATGCTTTCCACAGCAACCTCTGCTTGCTTTTCCCCATCAGGAATTAATTTTATCCTAAGCCTGGCAGTGGGTAAATTCATTGCTGTGAAACCTTGCAAGCACAGGGAATATACAGCCTGGCAGGTAGATGGAGGAGCATGTGAGATAAACCAGCAGCGGGACGGTACCTGCGTGTAATGGCTGCATGGTGGGGGAGGCACGCAGATCCCACCTGGAAACCCTCCCCGTCTCTGTAAAAAGGATGAGGTTGGAAACATTCCTCTTGCACCTGGGGCCAGGCAGGTGGAGCCGGCCTGGGGATGGACCCCTCACTGCGTCCTGGTGTCCCCTCAGCCGTGAGCAATATCCACTGTGAGAGCTGATACCAGCCACCCTGCCTCAGCCACAGCATGGGCAGGAAAACAAAGGAAGAGAAAAACCACCTGCAAACCCCCTCTGGCTATCAGTAGCAAAGCCGGACCACAGGCAAAAGCCTTGGGTAGAAAACAGAGCTAGTCCTACATCTCTGGTGACAATGGGGACAAGGCACCGGGGCAGAAGGAGCCCATGTCCTCCAGGCTGCATCTGCGCCCTCCCTGCCCCCAAAGGAGACTCCCCAGTGATGTCCCTACAGCCACAAGAGACAGCTCGGGGACATGGGGCGGCTGTCACCACCACAACCTCCATCCATTGGCCACCACACAGGGACTGCCCGGATCTGCCAGCTCACGCCAGCACCAAACCCAGCACCAAACCCATCAGCGAAGGCAGCATGGCCCTGCCCAAACAGCAGCGGCTTCCTGCCTGGCTCAGCGCTACCCCCGATAATAAAGATGATGGTTAAATATGTCATTATCTGCAGTAATTACCCACAAATCATCAAGCACTGGCAGCCTGCCGCCTGGCCACCTCGCTGAGAGGGACAGGAGGTGTCTTGGGGCGAGCACTGTGCTATGTCACCACAGACTCCTAAAGGCTGTAGGATGAGGCCAGGGCCAGCTGCTGGCATCTGTCCCCACCACCCTAATCCCTGTAGTGCCACCCAGGAGGGCTCAAACTCCCCGGCACCAGTGCATGAGGGGTCCCTCCCCTGCTGGGGAACCTCCTGAGCAAATCAGCCTCTTCCCATTTTGCCAAGCTATTCACCTACATGGTGTGGGATCCAATCTCTCCCACGGGTGCTCCACATGCTTGGGGAGGTCGAAACAGCTTTTCAGCTCTCAGGCACTTTCTGCTGCCTGGATTAGAGCTTTGGGAAATCTTCAGAGCTGTCCCATCCGCATCCTCCATCCTCATCCTCCATTCCCATCGTCATTCTTATCCCCATTCTCCACATCCATCCTTCATATGTATCTCCATCCTCCATCTCCATCCTCCATCCCCATCCTCATCCCTGTTCTCCATCCTCCACCCTCATCCCCATCCTCCATCTCCTTCCTCCTCCTCCTCATTCCCATCCTCATCCCCATACTCCATCTCCATCCTCCTCCTCATCCCTATTCCCAATCTCCATCCTCCACCTCCACTCTTCCCTTCCATCCCCCTCCCCATCCCATGCTTTGCCCCAAGCCCAGGGACCAGCCCAGCATGCCAGGTCTCTCCCTCCCTTCCCAGCCATGCTGAATTGCACCCAGGGTGCGGAGGACCTGGACACCGGCATTGCCAGGCTGATGGAGGCCAGGACAGACAGAAAGACAGACGCACCACGCTGTGCCCCTGACACACAGCTAGGATGGGCCCTGCCAGCTCAGGGTGCAAGGACCAGCCTTGCCATCCTGATGGGCTTTGGGGCTGCTGGTTTCCAGCCAAGCTTTGAACCGAGCTCCCTCCCTGCAGGCTGGGACCCCCAGGCGCCTGGTGAGCGGTCCCAGGATGCAGCCGTCCCTGTGTCCCCACCTGAGGCTGTCCAGCCTGGGCTTTGAAGGGAAGCTCAGGGGTTCAGGAGCTCCAGTCCAATAGGAAGGAAGAAAACAAGGAAAATGAGCAAAAAAAGTGTTATTTCACCAAACTGCTTTTGCCCTTTTATTTTCCAGCCCAGAAACAAACCCCTTCCCAGCTGACTCTGCTCAAATGCCCCTGTGGGTGCTGCTTGGCTCGCTGGCCATGCCCACAGCACCCCGGGCACGGGGCTGTGCTGGAGGCAGCTGCCCATCACTGCTGCCCGCTGCCGCCGCAGGGCCTTCCCGCGCCGTAATGCGGATGAAGCCGCTTTCCCAGCGGGAGCGGGGATGGCAGCAGGGGGCTGGCCGTGCCTGGATGCTCTCCCGGCATCTCCCCCTCGGCAGGGAAAGGCGGCAGCGGTGCCTGGGCATCCTCCCCGCCCCACTTCAGCGCTAATCAAAGCTGCCTCCGGCCGGTGCTCAATTAATTCTCGCCACATCCAGCTGCACCAGCCAGGGTGATGGTGAGTGGCCACGTGCCGGGGATGAGGGCATGGGATGTAGGCGGCAAGCCCAGGACGGTGGCTCCCTGGACCACTCATGCACCGAGCGTGGCAGAGCTCAGTCCCAAGAAGCATGTGACAAGCCAGCCAAGGCAGGGACTCTCCAGCCCCACCAGAGAGGGTGAGAGATGTGACCCCCCATGGCTCCCCTGCCTGACAGGGTCTCACCAGGGCACACCACCACCTACTGAAACCATAACCCTGTCCCCAAAGTGTTTACAGCCCCATCCCAAGCTACTCCCTGCCCATGCCATGGGGATGACTGGGAGAGGGGCTTTTTTTTCGCTACACAAAAAATGCCAGAACATCACCCCAGGGCAGCTGGCCTCCTCTAAACACCTGGCCAGAATTACAGGGAGGAAAAGTCTAGGGTTGCTGCCGTTAATTGGGCCGACCTTCTCCAAAGCTGCCTTTCATCAGCCCCTTGGAGTCAGACCTCCAAGAAGGAGAAAAAAAAGGCAAAATTGACTTTAAAAGTGTAGCCGGTCTGGAGCTGGTTAGTGCTGCCCCAAGCCAGCAGGGATCCTGCCTGTGGGAAGGGGCAGCAGGAAGGGGTTGGTTACACCCCTCCCAGCCCCTCCATCTATATTTCCCCTACTCCAAGCCCGGTGCATCCTTTGCTCTAGCTGCCCAACCAAAAATTGACACCTTGCAGACTTTAAAGCAATTAATAAAGAATATACGGATGCTGGCTGGGGGGGGGCCATGAGCTGGGTGAGGGCTCACTGCTGTTTGTGCATACCTACATCTGTGCATGTGTGTGTATATATATATATATTTTTTTTTTTTTTTTTTTTAAATAGATGAGGAGGCTGGTGGAGAAGCTAAACAGTTGCTAAGCAACCAGGCTCCTTCCCGGCTTGGGGATGTAGGGATGGGGGAGCCAGGGGTGGGGACCAGTCCCCCCCACCAGACGGGCACCACGCAGTGGTGTGGGCAGCAGAGATCCGTCAGCTCCCCTGGGAGATGCTCCGGAGAAAAAGGCCTGATGGAGGGCGAGGAGCCAGGCTTTGCTCCTGTCTCCAAAACACCGTGGCCAAAGCCCCCCCAGCCTGAACCCCGTGTACTGCTGGGGGAGGCCAAGCAAGCCCAGTTCCCAACTCCGGCTGGAGGAGAGCTGACGGGAAGGGGGTCACACCATGATGGGGAACCATCCCCAGGGGTCCCTGGGACCCCTGCAGTGATCCCATTCCTGAGCCAGGGATGAGGGAAAGGAGGAGAAATACATCCAAGTGATGGCAGCAAACTCCTCCGTGCTGAGCGGAGAGGCAGCAGGTCCAGATGATGGGTACCTCTATGGGACACCCCAGCCCCACACCACCCTGGCCATGCTCTCCCCAGCCCCTCGAGGCCACCACAGCCACCAGCTGCTCCTTGCTGGTGGCCAGCAGACCTGCAGGCAACCCTGGCAGGTAGGGCTCAGGTGCTCACTGCCCTGCCAGACCTTGCCAACCTGGAGGGTGCTTAAATAATGGCATCTCTGGGTGAGGATGGAGTAGGGGGAACAGCCAACCCCCCCAGGTTTTTGCATCCTTGGGGCCATTTGCTTTGCTGGGCCAGGAGTCAGGTGGAGGTACAGGCAGCCCCACAGCCCAACACCACTTCTGGAGGGGGATAATAATAATAATAATAATAATAACTTTTTTTTTTTAAAAAGCAATTTTTTGAGCCCATTGAGAAGCAGGGGGGGATGACTGTCACAATGGGGTCACCTTCCCCGATGGGGACAGAATCCCTGAGAACGACCCCTGGGGCCGAGCACTGCAGGTATGGGGGGTCATGGCCAGTGCAGGGGGAGCATCCAGCTGGGGATCCCCGCCCTGCATTCCCCCCGTAGCTGGCTCGGCAGTTGTGTAACGGGAGGAGCTATTCCGGGGTTTGAGCACATTATATAAGCCACGGGCCACCTGGCCGGGGAAAACGGGAGCTGGGAGACAGGGAGGAGGAGGAGGAGGAAGAAAGGCTTTTGGGATCGGGGAACCCCACAGCCGGCAGACCCCCAGCATCCAGGACTAAACATGCAGGGTGACCTCCACCCCACAGGCACCCCCTGTCCAGAGAGGTGGGGTGGGGACCCTCTGCTCCCCCCTCCAGCAGCCCCCCGGGACCTGCTGCCACTCGTCCACCCACAGCTGGATCCGGCCCCCGGGGCAGGAGACCCTTTGTCTGGGGGGAAAGCACCATTTCCTTGGCACCAGGGACAAAACTAACCAAGAGCTCTGCGCCCCTCCGCCTGCCTGGGAAAGCCCCCACTCACTGTCCCCAGCAGTGACCAAGGACCAGAGGCTCCCCTAAAAGCTGCCCAATTTGTGGCTCTGAAAGCCCCTGCCTCTCCCTGCATGTGTTGCCAGGATGAGTCCCTGGGGCAGGGGGAGGCAGGCGGGATGCAGGGGGGGAGGCAGGTGGGATGCAGGGCTGGCATCGTGTGATGCCACGCTGGTAGAGGGGGATGGACCAAGGATGTTGTGTGTTTGGACACAAGCACCACGCACTCTTGTCCCCAAAATCCCCCCTGTTGGGGTGTCCCCGTGCTCCTGCCAGAGACGAACCCATGTACCAGGGCAGGGAGACCAGCCAGGGCATGAGCACTTGCACCCCAAGAGATGGTCCTCGGCATTTGCCATCAACCCGAGATATCCCCAAACTCTGTCAGCCCCCAAGGACCGCCTTGCAGCAGCAGGACTGCAGGCAAGCCAAGAAACATCCACAGTCCAAAATCTCTGCTCCAGAGGGGGTGAACAAACCTGTATCCCCTGAAAGCCGCCTGCTCCCTGCAAGCCATGGCCCAACCCCTCGCCGCCAGCCCCCTGCATGGCACAGCCCGGCTGTCCCTGGGGACAAACCTCCCAAACCTGGGGAAGGAGAAGCATGAAATGCTCCCGAAAGACAAGCCAGCGAGCCGCCCCTCAGGCTCCCCTGGCTGCCAAGCCTTGCCCCTCTCCTTCCCCCGCGTAACTCCCGCAGGGTTTGAAATCTCATCAGCCAAAGCCGGAGCCACAGAACCCCCCTCCCAGGCATGGCCTGGGGGTCGGTGCAGCAGAGAGAGGGGCTTCAGGGCCATTATCTCTGCCTCATCTCCCACCCGCACCCCACAAGGCGCCAGTGTCTGCTGGGAGCTCATCGCTGTCCTGTCCTTCCCAGCCCCACGGTGGGAGCCAAAAAGGGGTGGCTTGCTGCCCCATCCCAGCCTGTCTCCCCACAGCATGGGATAGAGAGACACGGGGTGCCCCCCAGCCAGCCCCCCTGCACTGGCAAGCACCGGACACATCCACGTCCCCAGAGGGACCCCCTGAGCCCCAGAAAGCATCTCACCTCCAGGCTCCTTGCCCCATCTGCACCCCCAGGAGCATCAAACCCAGGGGATGTCTCCATCATCCATCACCCCGTCCCGAGACACCCCCAGCACCCACGTAGTGCTGCACCCCTCGCTCAGCCCTTTGGGGACCCCAATTCCCTGCCCCCTCAGGAGCCACGGAACACCCCCTCACCCTCACCCTTTTGGGGTCCTCAGCCATCTGTTCCCCCAGGGACCAACACAGCCTCCCCTGCCCCTGTCCCCCCTGTCCCTCGGATGTCCCCAGCCCCCTGCACCCCTCAGCCCCCGCCACCCGTGTCCAGTGGGGTCCCACCGCCCGCCGAAACCCGCTCTCCCCCCCCTCCCCGGGCCCTGCCCGCCCCCCACGCCCGGTGCCGGCCCGCCAGCCAGGCCCGGGCCCGGCCGCGCCTCACCTCGCCCCGCCGGGCCCGGCCCGGCTCGGAGCCGCCGCCGCCACCCGCTGCCTGCGCCGCCCCGCTAGGCCCGGCCCCGCTGGACCCGGCTCGGCCCCGCTAGGCCCGGCTCAGCCCGGCCCGGCCTCTCCCGGCGCGGCTCCCGGCGCGGTGAGCGCGGCCCCTCCTGAAGTGCTGGACAGCTCCGCGACACAGAGCCGCCCGCTGTGCCAGCGCGCCGCCGCCACCGCACAGCGCCGCCTGCCGGGCGGAGGGCGCGCCGGCACCCACGGGGCCTCGCGCACCCCCCAGCCCCTCCCCGCACCCCCCAGACCCCCCCGCACCCCCCACGGCTCCACCCCACCCCACAGCCCCCCGCATCCCCCCGGGGCCGTCACCACCTACACCCCCCATCTTATCACACAGCCCTCTGCCACCCATCCCGCAGCACCTCGTAGCTCTCCCCAGTGACCTCCCCTCCTTCCTCCCCACATCGCAACATCCACCTGCACCCCCAAGCCCCCAAATCCCCCCAGCCCCCAAATCTTAACCTTGGGGTACAGCGCCAAGCAGCAGCCGCCGAGGCCCCTGCCCTGGCCAAGCAGCTCACACCTGGGGGATGCAATTGCCAGAAAATCCCCTGTCCTGCACCCCACCCTGTGTCCCATCCCGTCCCGTATCCCACCCTGTACCACACCCTGTGTCCCATCCCATCCCGTATCCCACCCTGTACCACACCCTGTGTCCTATCCCATCCCGTATCCCACCCTGTATCCCATCCCAACACAGCCCATCCTATCCTATGTCCCATCCTATATCCCGTCCTATATACTATCCCATTCCATATCCCACCCTGCAACTTACCTCCTCGCCATGATGCCCCACCTCGCCCCCAGTGCCAGCCCAGCCCTGCCCACCCCCTGCCCGTTCCCGGCTGATTTACCAGTGCTGCCAGGGACCACCTGGGGCACCCCTATCCTGACACGTGGGGGGGAACTCGGGCTGGCCAAGAGGGGCTGGGGTGATGCGGGACATGCCAGGTCCCCATCGGGGATACTGTCCAGCACTGCGGCACAGGTGATGAGTCGGTGTTAATGAGCCTGTAATTAATTCTCATTTCCTCTGGCGATGCCAAGCACTCGCCCTCCTTGTGGGTTGGGAGCTGGTGAATCTAGGGGTGGAAGCTCCCAGTACAACCAGTGCCACCAGTTCTGATCCCAGTTAGCCTGGCGTGGAGCAGCAGCATGGCAGGATCAGGCCCAAGGAGGAGCACTCAACTGGGATGGAGCAGGGATGCCAGGAGGGAGCAGGTTGTCTGTGAGAAGAGAAGATGCATTGAAATTCCCCAAAAGGACCAAAAATAGAGGAAGCCCCTGCCGCAGTGCTGAACCAGCCCTACGATGCTTGGGGTCACACTTAGCCCCCCAAAGCCGCCCTGTACCATGCCATCGTGGTGGGGGACAGGGTGTCCAAACCTCTCCAAAATCACCCTGAAACCCCACACCGTGCTCATGGCAAGGGATGGTGTACTCAAAACACCCCAAAAACACCCCAAAGCCACCCGCTATGGCCATGGTGAGGGCTGGGCTGCTCAAACCAGCCTGAAGCCATCCCGGCTACTCCGCTAGGGCCCCAGCCAAGGACACTATATGCACCTGGCTGGGGACACCTGGTCCCTCCCTGTTGTCCCCCACCCTGTGCCTCAGTTCCCCCTGCACTGCACAGGCAGTGCATCTGCTGTGCCTACAGCTCCCTCCTTAATTTGGCTGCTCGTTTCCAAGCAGAGAGCTAACGAAGGCACCTGGGTGTTGCTCCACAGTGGGTTTGGCCTTGGTGGGGAGCATTTGGGGAGGGAGCTGCAGCAGGGACAGGGATAGGGAGCCAGATCTGGGGTCTAAGGGGAGCTTTTAGGAGCAGCCCAGGCTGGAGAGACCTGTCTGGGTGCAGATGCCCTTGTGGGTGGCAGCTGGGCAATGCTCTGCTCCCTGACATGCTCTGGGGAGGATCAGACCAGGGACCAAACCACTCCCAGCAGCAGTGCTCATCTGCGCCAGCCCAAAATCACTCACCATGGCCAGAGCTGCTGTCCCTCACCTTCCTCCCCATCACCGTGCACAGGGACTGCGGGTCCCCATGGGTCAAGGTGGCAGCAGGACAAAGAAAATTTGGGGGGGGGACAGTGCCCAGCTGCAAACAGGGTGGAGGGTGCAAGCGTCCTCTTTCCATGAGGATTAAACACCCATTTGGGGTTGTTTCCTACCGGCTGCTGTGCAAAACCTGCATCCCACATTCATTATCCATCACCCTCTCCTGTAGTTAAACTCAGTGGCGTTACAAGGGTAGACCAACTCCCCATCTGCTGCATTTAGGGGCCAGACCCCCCCCTAAACACAGCGGGGGTGGGATTGGGGTACAGTTTACCCCAGATGCCCAGAGCCCCCACACCTCCCCAGCATCACCACCCTGGACCAAGGCAGCCTGCCCGGAGGGGAGCAAGGGGGAGCGGGCGGATGGGAGCCACAGGTGGATCAAAGCCAAGGGTGGGAGCCCGGCCGAGGGTGGGGGTTTCTGCAGCCACAGCAGTGTTGGGCAAGCAGGGACACCCTCCAGCAAACAGTGCCCTGGGGACATGGAGACTTCCCAAAGAGCTGTTCCGTGCCAGCACTAGCCATGCACTGCCTGCAGCCACCCACGAGGAGCAAGATGTCTGTGTCCTCTCACAGCAGGGCTGCCTGAGCGTGCACACATGCACACACACACAAGCAGATGCCACACGCTGCTCCCCGCCAGCTGCAGGGCAGCCTGTCCCTGCCTAAAACAGCCGCAGAAGCTAGGATAGGGTTGTTTGGGACGTGGCCATGCATTGGACTGGCTCTGTGAAACTCTGGCCAAGCAGCAGGGCTGGGTGTGGGAGCTGCAGTGCAGCCCCTGGAGCATCCCCAGGGTCGCTGCTGCCTCCCCTTGCTGCTGCCTTTGTCCCTGCCACATCCTCCTGCGGCAAGAGGATACCACCTCCTGCGTGGTCAGGGCAGAAGAGGTCCTGGTTTAATGCTGAAGGGGGAAAACAGCCCTTGATGGGGAAAATCCAGCACCCTCAGGGTGAGCCCATGCCCTTTGCACCACTATTATCTTTCCAACACCTGCAGCGTCCACAGTGCTGAATAATGCATCAGGCCCTGGGAAACAAAGAAGATGGGGGGGATGCGGTCAGCAACCCCTGCAGCAGCAAAAACAGCACAGGGAGACCCTGGCATGGGGGGCAGCAGCCCCATGGGGCTCCCCAGGCTTGGCTGGGTGCTGCTGGGAGCCAGGGCTTTGCAGCGGGCCACACCAGGCTTTGGGCAATAGCCTGGAAGAACAGCAATGGGAGAGCTAGTACAGCCCAGCCCAGGGGGCAGGATCCCAGCCAGAGAGCTGGCACTGGTGGTAAACACAGCTAAAACCATGCCTGGAACAGGATGGAGAAAGGCAATAGCCATCCGGGTGAGAAAAATGGAGAAGAGCAGCAAGAAAAAGCTGCCAGGCAGGCACAGAGCTGGGGGGTGCAGCTGGGAGAGAGGTGTGAAGGGATGATCTGGTGGAGAACAAAAGGGGAGAGATGGAAGGACCAGGAGAAGGGACAGTAATTGCAAGCAAACAGACAGAGCCAGCCACGGCTAGGGGGAGAGGAAGAAAATAATCACTTGAAAGAAACCGAGGATTCGGGAAGGAGAAAAGAAAAAAAAAAAGGCGATAAATAATTAAAGGAGATCAAACGAGGCAGGCAGCAGAACAGGGCTAATTGCAAGGATTCGTACTGAGGTTCGACATCTCCACCAGCCGCCTCCTGACACAGAAGAAAGGGCGGCCGGGAGTGGCTCTGCTGCACGCGGAGAGTGCTGTTGGCACAGCACAGGCAATAGCCCCTGATCAAAGCCCGGCACTCACTTTCTTGATGCTCAGCAACCCCGCCTGAGCCGGCGAGGGAGCGGGGAGGAAGGAAACACCGGCAAATGAGGGGAGCAAAGCAAAGGCATGCATGGGAAGGGGCTGTGGGGACCGTTATTCTGTAAGAACCTGGGATGTGATGGGGACCGGGCATCTGAACAACCCCCTGCGTGCCTGGGGTGACCTTGGGCCATTCGATTGTGGCCCAGCAGCTGGAGGCTCCCATCAATTTGGGCTTGACCCTGTGGCCATGCAGCCCCGCTTGGTGCTGGGGGTTGCTGGATCTTCTCCTGCCACCCCAGGGCTCCCTAAGCCTCCTTTGCCCTAAGCAGGGATTTTTCTTCCCCATGGATTTGTCCGGCCACTCTTTGAAGCCCTGGGAAACATTTTGCACCCACACTGTGCCATGGCAAGGCAACCCTCACATCCTGGCACCCTCCCCTCTCAGCTCATTCAGGAGCTGCTGCTTGCTGCTTTCCTTTGGCACCTCCTGACTTAAGGGACAAACAAGTATGGGAGGAAAAAATGAGCCACCGGACCCCTTCCAGCCTGAAAGGACCTCTGAGCAGTTGTTCATCACCAGACCCAGCCTTTGCTTTTTGCAAACCCAAAGCACAGCCCTCCCAGAGCATCACCCAGCACGGGAGAAGCAGAGACCTGCTGCTGGCTATGAGTACCCCGTTGCATCTTTCCCCATGACCAGCTCCCACAACCTCCTCCATGACACCATCTGATCTGCCCCAGGGTCCCCAAGGACCCCCGCAGGCAGCAGGTGCCAGGGACGGGCAGAGCGGTGGCAGAGCTCAGCTTGAGCACACTAACCTCTCCTAACAGGCAATCAAATCCCCGCCCCGGCAGGAGTCCCTGCATATTAATTGCACTGCGTTATCCAGCCATCTGTTCCTGCAGCCAGGAAAAGAGCAGTCCCTTTAGTCTCCTTTATTAGCAGGTCTCCCTGTAAATGCAAACAAACCCTCCTGTCTCGGCGCCACACTCCAGATCTGCTTTGAGGCACCCAGGAGGGAAGCAAGAGCTCACGGGTGTTTTAGTAAATCAAGAGCAGTGAATGCAAAGGTGGTGATTTAACACTGCCTGTGGCCAGGCAGGAGAACAGGGAGGGGGGAAGAGGAGAGGCCTCTGCAAAGCTGAAACCACAGATCAGATGGTTTCTGATCCTCCTGCTCACATTAAAGCCTCTCGCCCTTGCCCTGCAAGGGAAGGGGGAAGCTGAGCTGGCTGCAGGGGAAATCTGCCTATGCCCCCAGCTGTGCCCCACCCACCTCAGGGTGCATTTCCCCCTCTCCTTCCCCTATGCACCTGCCATCTCCCTTGGCAGAGGATGCTCTGTGTACAGCACAGAGCCCAGACTGGGCTGCTTCACTGCAGGGAGGTTTTACACCCCTCCCAGGGCTGACCTTGCGCGTAAGCCCCTGGAGGGGCTCTGCACAGCCAGACAGGCGGGATGCCAGACCTGCCCTGGTGAAGCCGAGCAGGAGCTGGCTCTGCCAGCTGGTGAGGAACTCGCTACGCCTGCTGAGCAAAGCATGAAGCCTCAAAAGGTGATCAGCCACACAAAGCCCGCTGTGAACCACCAGCCCCAGTAAAATGAGGCTGAGCAGCAGCAACTGGTGGCACGGGGGAGGATACCGGCATTTTTGTGAGGTACCTTCACAGCACCTCCAGTTTTGCTCCTTTCCTGGAGCTGGGAAGGCAGACAGCTTTGGCAAGGCACAGGCTGCACCCAACTGTCATCCTCTTGTTGTTTCCCCCGCTTCTCCTTCTAAGTATCACCGAAATGCCAGCAATTGTCCCCAGGCTCGGCCGCACGCGCTGTGGGGGTACCAGCTGTACCCAAAGGCAAGCTGCTGCTGCCATCTCCCAGCTCCCGCCAGCCTGAGCCCTCCTGGGGTGAGATGGGGCTCAGGGGTGACAGGTCTGCACCCCCACCCCAGAGCACCGACCCTTAAACAGTCAGGAAGGGAAAACAGTTTTCCCAGGAACGAAGGACACAGGGCTGCCAGCCTGCACCCTGCTCCTGCAGTCATCCCACCTGAAGGTCCCCTGGGACACCGAGGTTGATCAGGATGGAAGACTCGAGCCATAACGTTCACCATTTGCTTTTCTCCTTGTTCTATCCTCTCCTGCACTTTATCATGTTGCCCCAGCAGCACGGGAGTGGCAGGTGGGATCAAGGGACCTGACATCTGGCCATCTGGAGTATCTTTATTTATTATTCTTAATACACATCTTCTCTGTGTCCTGACATCTGGGATCCAGCACGGACCTGGGCTGCCTGAGGAGGCGGCAGCTCCGTGCACATAAATGATGCTGCAATGGAAGATGTCAGATGCTTAAAGACCATCATGACAAAAGGCTGCTCAGTAAACAGGATGAAACCCAAGAGCTCTGAGCAGGGCAGGCTTTTCACTTCCTCCAGACCTGGTCACAGCAGCCTGGCTACTCACCTCCACAGGAGGTAAAAACCAAAGGCTGCTGGCACCAGAGCTAGCGCCTTGACTCAGCAAGGCGGCCATGACACAGCAGTTTACAGGACAGAGGATGAAGGTCATGCTTCTCAGAGAGACAGCACCAGGAAACAACTTCGAGGGCAAAGCGTCAGCTTATCTAGGTACACCCAGCTAATTCCTGCTTCTCCCAAGGAGGGGTACACCCTGGTTCCTTTCCTCCTCTGGGGAATCTGTTCAGAGAGAAGGGAAGGGGTGGGATGTGCCATATGTACCTCTGCAAACCATCTTCAGTCTTCATAGCGAGTAGGTTACCCACCACAGCAGTGCTCGGCCAGGGGGAACAGCACTTTGGACCAAGTGAAGAACACCTACCCATGTTCATCTTTCACCTTCATCCAATGTCCTCCTGGTCTCTGCCTTCGCTGCAGAAAGCCACAAGAAGGGTGTCTCATTTCCCTTCCCCAAAAGGGAGCAGATTTCCAGGCACAGGGAATGGCTGCAACTTCCAGCATGAGGCATGGGACTGGGAAGAACAAACCCAAAAACCAAACAGTGCAGAAAGGGAATGGACAGTGTTATCATTCAGGGGATTTGAAGGAGACCCTGAAGAATCTACGAGTCAGCAGGTGCTGGGAAATAATCCTCTTCCACCTCAGCTCCATTTACCCATCCTGTCCCTGAGTCCCTACTGGTATAAGTGAAGCTTTCTGCTTGTCCATACAATTGCCCCAGGAATCTGCGCTGGATTTGGACTGCCATCACAAGAAAAAAGATAGAATGACCTAAGCCACCTTATGAACCTCAAGTTCTAAGAATTTCCAACCCTCAGAAATGTGCTCTATCTGCTCTATTTAAAATAGCAGGACTAGAACAAGCACATGTTATTTCCCTCCTGGTTGCAAGGCGAGGCTTTCCCTGCAGCCGTTAGCTTCGTGCCATAGATCCCTGGACCACCCTGGGACACGTGTCGGGGGTGCAGACCACTAGCTGTGGCAGATGGATAACGCACCCTGGTTTTAAATACCCTGTGCTGCCTATTTCTGGATACAAAACTGCTGACAGGCCTGCAGGGCCCCGATGTCCAGCAGCCTGCTTCATCAGTCTGCCACGTGCTTTCCATTTATTGTTTTGAACACAATATCCAAGCTGCATTTACTAGGCCTGGGCAGTCACTCCTCCTCTCAAGTGTCGGAACTGGAGGACATCCTCCCCTCCCCCACTCCAACATCATCTTTAATTCTTTAATCTTCAATTCTATTAATACCACCTAATAATTACTTTGTTCCAAGCCTGCTGAATAATGACTGCCGACACGTCATTACTATTTCTGTGAAGAAACCAAGCTTTAATACATTGAATTTCTGCAGAGAGTGACAAGAACTGTGCTTGCTGTCCTCTCTCTGCCTACATGTTCCACAGGGCAGGGAAAGAGCCAAGCACTTTATTCTCAAGGCATCTTCAGTGTCACTACTGTGATCCAGTCCAGAATGAACTAGATTAAAACAAAAATAGCTCAGAAGAGACTTAGACTACAAGCAGTGGGGGAAAAACAGCCAGTGACCAAACAGCATCTACTACCTTTAGGTCTCTTCCTTAAGAGAAGCTTCTCCACCAGGTTCTCTCGCTCAAACACACACTCCCCTCAATTCCTCCAGAGGTGCTAGGCTTTGGCGTTTCCTTCATCTAATCAAAATAAAGTCTGTTCAACTTCGAATTCAACCTACATGGATTAAAGCAATTCAAAGCAATAGGGTAAGCAGCCCACAGAGCACAGAGGAAGAGGGAATTAATAGCTTCCTTCATTAAAGCTTACCTTCAAAGAAGTCAGCAACAGAACTCGTCATCACCATTTTCTTGCAGACATTTATTTTTATATTCTCAAGAGGATGAATGTAAAAGAAATTTATGTGGATGCTAAATCAAGGCTTTTGTTCCTAACTAGAAAGAAGCCACTCTCAGCATTTTAATTATTTTCTTAGAGCAGGACTGACATTTCAACCACTGTGCTCCTTTACTAACTCTTTTAAAATCAAATTACGTAACAGATTAAGGCAACAAAAGGTAACGCCACCTCCTGAAAAAACATTTCTTGGATCATTTCACTCAGTTACCCTTTTTGCAAGCCTCTTCACCCCATCGTGATCTTATTTGACCATGCGTGGTTTCCCAGCTGCTGCGCCAAATGAGCGGCCCAAGCCAAAACCCAAGCAGCAGCAGAGTTGAGAGTAATCGGTTCACCCACTTTAAGAGACTCTCTCATCACTACAGAAATTGGTAACCTTTCAGAGACCTACAGCTTCTACCTTCAGAAGACAAGCACATCAGGACAATTCCAGGTGGTACACTGAAAAAATGAGGCCGCTTTATTGATGATTAGACTCTGCACTGGCAACAATCATTAGGCTAATACAGACAGACTTCAATCAAAGCATGAGCTTTGAATCAGAAGTCGTAAAGTGACATGATGCCTTAATAAATTAAGGAAGTTGTTAATTCCTCTCCATCATCACCTCTTCACTTGAAGTTCTTCGCAAACTCCTCTCCTTTCTTAATAGAAGCCTTCAGCTCAGACATGGCCTCAGCAACCATCTTCTCTTCAAAGGGGGAGATCTTGCCAATACCTAGATTCTTCTCAATTCCATTTTTCTGAGGGAAAGAACATTTAAGGATTAACCATTCATCGAACGACCTAGAGAGTAACTTAACATCTCTGTTTAAGCATTATCCAGCTGAGATGCAGACCCAGCCTGGGACCTCCATCATCTCTAGTCTGTCAACCCTGTGCTTCCTGGCAAGGCTCAGAAGCCTCTTATTATCTGTAGCAACTTCTACAGCCTTCACACACTTTCATTCACTGTTCATAAGTGTGAAACTTGAAGCTAGCCCATCAGCTCCTTCCAGAGGAGACCGATACCAACTGCTCCTTCATGCCTCTTCCTATCTTCAAGCCCACCGTCTGGCAAGAGCATTTCTCTCCTCTAGTGCATGTCCTTCGCTTGCCACCAGCTTGCAATTTGAAACTGCTTCAGAGTTGCACTCCTAGGTTTTCGAGGGCTCCTGTCTACATCCAAACCCTTCCCCCTTAATACGCCTCTACTTCCATTCCCTCCCCAGCTAGCACCTAAGAAAGCATACACCATCCTTTGCTTCCCAGCAGCCACAACTGGGCTGCAGCATCCTTGTTTTTCACTCCACCCTGTACAGGGTAAGGGTGACAAAAGGGACACTTCTTTCAGAGTTCAGCAGAGGTCCTGAAAGCAATCTATAATCCTAATCCATGCTGTAGTTCCCCATGCGCCTCAATTTCTGAGGGATTTGCTTGTAGCAGATCAAGCTGAGGAGACAGGATTGCTGACTCTGGTTAATCGTATGAAAGCCCTTCATAAACAGGCACTGACTTGAGGCAAGCATGACCTCTTAAGACAAGTCTGAATCTCTGGTCACTCAGTGACCTGCAGTCTAAGAGCAGATAAAAGCATCATCATCCCTGTCAAGCAGGAGGTATATGCCTAATACCCAAATATTGAAGAACTCTTAAAGGTACGCTCAGCTGTTAACTTCAGCGATACCTAGCATTAGGCTAAATTGAAATCACTGAGTAAAAACCACAAAACAATCAGTAGCTGCTGTTCATAAGTCTCATCATTTAAAGTACATACTCCCAGCAGCAGAGGTGTAGAGAAGTACGGGCTCTCCGTCTCTTCCGATCGAACAAAGGCACATTCAATAACCCCTTCCTTCCCGTTCATTGCATCCACCAGAGAGAACACAAATCGAGCGCCAGCATAGGCCATAGACAAGGTGGCAGATCCTGTAAAAGTTAAACCACTTTTAGAAAAGGTCACATTGAAATTTGGTATTTTCTTTAGCAAAGGCTTCCATACTGATATGTTTACAGAGCTGTAGTGTCACTGACTTCAAGCTCACAGCCAGTTGAATAAAGCAGCAGCTTTTGGCCAGCTACATGCTATTTAGTTGACTGGATTTATAGGAAGAAACAGCTTAATATGACAGAGATTTTTTTTAAAGCCATACATGGCATGGGATCAGTTAATGTTTAGTCTTACCTACATACTGAGCTGCTTCTAGTACCACAGTTCAAGCAGTCACTGACATGGCAGAGCAGCTAGATTTGTAATCAGCAGTTCATACTTCTGCACCGCAGTTGTAAATAAGATTAGACTGAAGAGGACTGCATCCATTCAGCTGGCCAACAAGAATTACTTGGGAGCTGTAGTTAAGAACCAACCTGCTCCTGCTTTAGCTTTGACAACTTCAGTGCCAGCTTCTTGAATTCTCCCTGTAAGCTTTTCCAGCTGATCCTGAGGAAAGTCCACTTTTGGTGTGCACTAGATTGGAAAAAAGAAGTTACTATCAAACACCAGGACCCCTCCAGATTCAGCATAAGGCCACCCACACAATGCTTTTTGTACCATTACAGTTGTCACCAACAGTTCTCAACTGGGAAAATAAGCTACCCCAGCTCACAGATCGTGTGACCCTGACCAGCTGCAAGTGTTCACCAAGGCTGCTGGTTATTGCACAGACTGTAACAGGATGGCTTCTGTAACAAGCCATGCCCAGCTTGCTCAGCAGCTTGACAGCAAAACCAGGGCTTGACATGGTTACTTGCTACTGTGTGGTCCTTTGCACTAGATGAATGCCCTCCAAGCATGTAACAGGCCTTAGGAATTTCGAAAAGCCACCCTGTAAATATTTGGGTCACTGTGGTGTTATGGAAGCCAAGAGCCTTATGAAGGATCCAGTCTGCCAGCAGTATTTAGGAAGTTACTGAACCTTCAGATACAGCTAGGCAAGTATGTTTACGTTAAGCGCAGCTGCTGCTGTCCTGATTGACTGTTTAACAAAAGCACCTTCTCAGCATTCAGGTGCTCCAAAGCCCTTGCTTTTATTCCTTAAGAACATCCATCTGTGGAGGATACTTTATTCCTCATTTAGAGCAAAGCTTTTTCCCCTTTCTCACATATTGCTCTTTGGCCATACCCTAGTCACCTCCTTGTGAAGCTGAAGCTTTTTTTAGAACTGCATTTCATTCTGGCTTAGACGCATGAAGGGAGCCTCTACCAGTCATTACTGAAGCAGGCCTCCCCACACAGCTTGAGCTATGCCTCCTCGTTTCAATGCTGCATGTTGAAGTGGTGTTTCTAGTCCACCACAGCAAAATCAATTCCATTTTCCTGCTGAAGCAAGGTATTCATATCATGAAATCCCTCTCACAAAAAATAAAAACCAAAACAAACAGCGCCAAGACATCTGAACACCCACATCACGCCTCAGTTCTTATTCCCAGACTGCTTTAGAGGAAAAAGGCTGGAACTATTTAAACCCCCTAGAGGAGTTTAGATTTAGCTCATTGCCTTCCAGTATCTTGTACCTCATCTCAGAATGAAAGCAGCCGTAAGCGCAGGGAAGACTGTCTCTGCTGTATTTTAGCACCTTACATGCCATCACAAAGGCACTTTACATCAACTCTAACGTATTGATGAGGAATACCATATAGGGTAATGCCACACATGGCAGTTACTACAACTTACCTGAGAGATCAGAGGGATGATAGTCTTCCCGGCATGGCCACCAATAACCGGAACATTTACTCGAGCTGGATCTAAGCCCTAAGGGAAACACAAAACTTTCCAGTTTCTGAAGCATCCGGACAAGAAAAACCTTTAAAACACCATGCTTCATTTTCTGTGCTGCTTATTTGGACACGTTTATAACCTAGTGCTACACAGGGCAGGAGTTTCAGAGGCAGCTATACTCCACGGACAAAGCCAGATATACAGATTTGAACTCCAGGTTACTTGGATAACTTCAGACAGTTACAGGATATTATTAATGCAAGTTCAGAAAAATAGCAGCACAAGTACAAACTTCACCAGGGCTATTAAGAGCAGTAACCTGTTACACCTCCTGATACTTTGCAGAATATCTTGTAACACGCAGCACAGAGTTTGACTTGCAAATACATACTACAATTCAACCCTCTCCTCCGGTTGCACCAGCAGGGTTGAAAATGCCAGCAGAATTAAGGCGAACATGTAGCTCGCTCACAGAGGACAGCTATGAAAAGGAAAGGTCAAAGTCTCCTGAACCACACTTTACAAGAAACCCTATCCCCAGGCTCCTCTAGAGAATGGAAACAGGGAATCATTGCCTTCGCCTCTGGCTCCGCAGAAGTCCGAGCTCCTTTGGGTCTCTGCAGTGGTTTTAAAAGCATTTTTGATAGATCTGATGACCAAAGCACACCATATCCCTCCCCAGCATCTGTTACTATGACCTACCTTTAGTTCAGCCACAAAAGTATTAGCTCTGACAATGTCCAGCGTTGTTACTCCGAAGATTCTGTTGGGATTATACACACCATGCTTCTTGAAGACTTCTGAAGTTATTGGGATGGTTGAATTTACCTATAAGCAAGAATAGGCAAGCATTCACTAAAAACAGTATAATAATGAAGCTAATGCATGAACTGAACAGGCCAGTAAACAACCCGAAGTATACTTCCAACTTGAAGTCAACTGTAGCCAATTACTTTAATTCCTAAATTGAAGAGCAATTTACAGTCAGGCTGGAATAAAAATCATCCATTTTAAATAACCATTAGGACAATAAATTTGTTCATTCACATTACAAAGGCTCCTCCCTTAGTGAGCTAAGACTTCTATTCCAGCTAATACACCAGCATGTATTATAACCATAGTAATCCAGATGTTGAGATATTAAGCACTTCTATATCCAAGTTTCCTCTGACTTAAATATAGCCAAGAAAAATGGGTTAGTAGAACCAGAATTTTAGTCCTTTTCTGCAAATACACTGCAGACCTTAATGATACTGGTCAAAACTAATAGGAACTCAGATCACTCTAGTATTCTCAGTCTGGATTTTTTTTTTATCCCCTCTATGTTTTCAAGGTCTCCAGAAAATGCTTACCGGGTTAGAAATAATACAGATCATAGCTTCAGGACAGTGCTTTGCACAGGCAGATGTCAAAGTAGCAACAATGCTAGCATTGGTGTTGAACAGGTCATCACGGGTCATACCTAAAACACATCCAGTACAATATTTTAAGTTACCCATAGACTACTCATTTATGGGCAAGCAAGCCAATCAAAAAACAATATTCTGCTCTGGACAGAGATACCTCAGCTTCTGCTTTCATAGATCAAGAGAAAACTCTCCAGCTGCAGTAATGAATTGGCTCCAAAGGTAACTCCTCTCACTAATAAAAGATTCCTGCCCTTTCAGATAGACCAGCCCTTTTCAGGGGCAACCAGCCCAGCTGTCAATTGTCAGAACGTATTTCACCCAAGCAGCCTGAAGTACGGTGTGACGATACTGACCCACACCAGTATATCAGCAGTGCTCAGAGCAGCGTAACTGCTCCTCAGATGAATTCTCCTCCCCCTCTGCAGTCACCCCCACAGCTACAGTTCAAATGACAACTGCTCTGCAAAATATTGCTAGTTGCATGAGTGCCACCTCTCATTTCTGCTGCAACAACTACTTTAACCATGAAAAATGAAGAATTAGGAAGAGCCAGGCATTAAAGTCTAGAGTTTTGTTACATTCCCAATAGGATACTGAAAAACGGAGTAAAAATGGAGCAGTTCAGAGACATTCTAGGAAGGCTTAACAGCATTCATTCAGAGATGCTCCGACAAGTTATCATACAATTAATGCAAAACAATCAGATTACTTCTATTCTGCTGAGAAATGAAATGAAGAACCAGCTTTTTCACTAGAGCATTGCTCCGGGCAAGAAGCACTAAGGGAGGTTCAGGATGTAAAATCTTTGCACCTCACCCCTACACAGGAACTCCAGAAATCACTTCTGCCCATTCCACAAGGGACAATCTAAGACAGGGGCTAAACGAGGTGCCTGATACCACAATAAGCTCTAGGTCAGTGTCATTAACAGACCACTTGCACCCTAAGCCAACACTACCATAAAGCACCAGATACAGCTCTATGTGAGTAACAGTACTGCAGAGACACACTTCAGTGAAGCCCTCGGGCTTTTTAACAAAGAGAACATACCTGGTTTTCTAGGGACTCCTGCAGGAATAACTACAACATTACAGCCCTTCAGACAGTCTGGCAACTGCTCAGGTCCCAGGAAGCCTGTAATGGAAGACATTCAGGCATTATCTTTTTGCCAGTTATTAAATATCTGACACTTTGAAGTACAAAATTATGCCCAGAGGCACCCAATTCCTTTTTTAATTTAACCTTCAATTCAGACTTATGCTGAAAAGCAATAAATACAATTATGAATGGATTCTATTTGATGTTTTATCCTTGTTTCAAAACTAACAGAATGAGAGTGGTGGGAATCTCACATTCATCTGTTTTGAAAACCCTCGGTTCCTCCTGTTACGTGTATTTACTCTCCCAAGGCACTAGCTGGGCACTACAGTCGGTGCCCCCAAAAAATTGCAGCCAGGCACATTCAAGTAAAATGTAGCCTCTTGTTGGTCTTCAAAGAAAATGAAGATCAGCAGATTAAGTTTTGATTTCATCAGAACTTGACAGCTGTCTCTTCAGAAAAGAAGCACGCAGAATTCATGTAGACACCCAGGGAGCATTAAGCCTCTTTGTACTCAGACTTTTAAATTCAATGCTCAAGCTTTTTTCCAAGACTATTTTACTAAACATTTCCTGCAAGTTATTATGTATTCCCCTTCAGCAGTGCAACCACAGACCATTCCCAGCTCCATACATATCAATGTAATCAGCTAAACCTTAATTAGGCATGCACTGCTTGAGAAAAAGCTACTTAAATTAATATTAGGCTTCAGGATCATGTGAAGATTCCCCTTCACAAGCACAGCAACGGGCATGTCCAAGGGTCAGAGACACCCGAGAGGACCCCTTCAGACCACAGATCATTTCGGGCAGCTCACAGTACCTTTAACATTCGCTCTTGTCTCGATGTGACTGAGGTCAGCTGCAACGCCTGGAGTGTGAGCGATATCGTAAAGGCTGAGCCTGCTCACCAACGGGCTGTTCTTCAGGAGAAGGGAGAGAGGCTGACCAATGCCTCCCGAGGCCCCCAGCACTGCTACCTTGGCATTGTTCTGAGCCAAAAAAAAGAAGACAAACACACTGAAGAGATGTTTTAGTAGTTACTGCAGCAGCAACCTTGGGGATTTCACCACACTTTCTTTACTTTTAGTTCTATTTCTCAATTTTTTATCAAGCACTATACAAACTTGATTGCTTAAGCCCACAGAAAGCAATCACGATGACAGCCTCCCAAAGATCCTTGAGGTTTATTGGTAGGACAAGTCAGAGGAAAATGTTCTTTTGCAATCTGATGCTCAAAAGGGAAGCAAGGCTAGGCAAAGAAACCAAAAGGATCATCTTTCTTCACATGGAAACGTCTGCCTCAGGCTAATGCCTGCTACCCTGTGGACCTAGGTCTGACTTTGGGCAAAATCTATTATGCAGTTTTTCTAGTTTTCATTGACAGTATCAAAAAATATGCCTACCCACTTGGCAAATCAATACATTTAATGGACTACAGTAAACGTAATAAACATTGTACCTATATGAAGAAAATGCATATGCCTGAAATTCAAAATAGTACCTGCAGCTGCCTCAAGACTGAGGCCTGAGAACATTAAGTGACTATAATTTCCAGCTCTGAACAAGTGTGCCTGAGAAGCAAGTAAAATCAACTCTGCTTTGTTGCCCTGGTGAACCAATGTTACTCTAACGTACTCACTGGAAGAAAATTATTTCTCTCGAAAATACCTCTGCTCCTGTTTGTAGCGAAAGTGTTGCCAGATGAGAGGACAGCTACTTCAGAAGACCAGAACAATATTAAATGCAACATTCTGCCAAAGTGATAGAGCACCAGAGGCTGCTGCAGAGATGCAATGTGTTAATACAATTACCCCTGATAAGGATGTTCTCTATCACACTGTCTTACCAGATAAAGCCATAATAGCACCAAGTCCCTGCATGAACAGCTTAATTATTATGCTATGACAAGAAATAATCTACCCAGAAGCTCAATCAGCCGAACCCCAGCTCTGTTTTCTTGCTACCGTAACAAATACAATTTAGCATAAAACTCTCCAAGGGGAAGCAAAGTCTAGCATTAGTAACTGCTATGCCCCATATTTACAACTAAGCCGATACCATGAGGTCAAAACCTCATTATAACTAATAAATATCATTCCTATCAAAACAATTACACAGGCCTCTCTTGTAAAGCACATCTTTATAGCTATAATAATCATTCTGTTATATGTCACTGGGGACTACTTTCTTTAGAAGACAGGACGGTCTCTATCTACCTACCACGTAGCAGCAGCCCTCTCAAGAGCCACGCACAATGGATTTCAGCACATTAAGGATTACTGTTAAACCCCCCACCGCCAGCTTTAACTCTTCATAAATTTTTGAAAGGAGAGGCATATATCTCAGTAGAGGAAGGAAGAAGGGAGCAAACTTGCGTATCATCCACTACACACCATCAGAGAGGATGTTAATCTAGAACTAATTAGCTAATCTAGAACTAATAGCCTTGGCCAGCAAGTTCACACCTGTCCGCAGGAAGGCACGAGCTCCTCGGCGAAGGGCCGCAGAGCGACGCCCCGGAGCAGGGGCGGGGACACGGCACCGGCCCCCCCTCACGGCCCCGGCCCCGGCCCCCCCTCACGGCCCCGGCCCCCCCTCACGGCCCCGGCCCGCGCCCCCGCTGGCCGAGGGGGTGACAGCCGCCCCCTCCCCGCCGCACAGGCAGGGCCGGGGCCCGCCGGCGGCCCCGCAGGCCCCTCACGGAGGCGGGCCGGGGCTCACCCGCGCGGTGGTGGCCAGGCCCCGGCGCAGGGAGACGGCGGCGGCGGCGGGACGGGCGAAGCGGGACAGCATGGCGCGGCGGCTCCGGTGACTCCAACGACCTCCACGGGCGGCGCTTCTCGCGAGACTTCCGAGCGCCGGCGCCGGGAAGCCTCGCGAGATCTGGAGGTGACGTCACCCCCAGTGACGGCCGGGCGCCCCTCCCTAGGAACCGGGCCGCGTGAGCGGGCCGCGCGCCGCCGTTGCCGCGGTAACGGGACGAAGCGGGTTGTAACGACAGTCGGCGACGATCGGCGCGTCGGGGGTTGTCGCGGGATGGCGGGGATGGCGCTCTGCGAGCCCCGCCACCTCTACAACATCCTCAACCAGCACCGGCGGTTCCCCCGGCTGGCGGAGCCCAACTATCTGTGCCTGCTGGGTGAGCCGGCGGCCGAGGGCCTGACCCTGCCTCCTGCCTGCCTCCTGCCTGCTGCCTGCACCCTGACCCTGCCTGCTGCCTGCCTCCTGCCTGCTGCCTGCACCCTGACCCTGCCTGCCTCCTGCCTCCTGCCTGCTGCCTGCACCCTGACCCTGCCTGCTGCCTGCCTCCTGCCTGCTGCCTGCACCCTGACCCTGCCTGCCTCCTGCCTCCTGCCTGCTGCCTGCACCCTGACCCTGCCTGCTGCCTCCTGCCTGCCTCCTGCCGCCTGCCTCCTGCCTGCACCCTGACCCTGCCTCCTGCCTGCTGCCTCCTGCCTGCACCCTGACCCTGCCTCCTGCCTGCTGCCTGCTGCCTGCACCCTGACCCTGCCTGCTGCCTCCTGCCTGCCTCCTGCCGCCTGCCTCCTGCCTGCACCCTGACCCTGCCTCCTGCCTGCTGCCTCCTGCCTGCTGCCTGCACCCTGACCCTGCCTGCTGCCTCCTGCCTGCCTCCTGCCGCCTGCCTCCTGCCTGCACCCTGACCCTGCCTCCTGCCTCCTGCCTCCTGCCTGCTGCCTGCACCCTGACCCTGCCTGCTGCCTCCTGCCTCCTGCCTGCTGCCTCCTGCCTGCCTCCTGCCTGCACCCTGACCCTGCCTGCTGCCTCCTGCCTGCCTCCTGCCTCCTGCCTGCCTCCTGCCTGCACCCTGACCCTGCCTGCTGCCTCCTGCCTGCCTCCTGCCTCCTGCCTGCCTCCTGCCTCCTACCTGCCTGCTGCCTCCTGCCTGCTGCCTCCTGCCTCCTGCCTGCCTCCTGCCTCCTGCCTGCCTCCTGCCTGCACCCTGACCCTGCCTCCTGCCTCCTGCCTCCCTCCTGCCTGCACCCTGACCCTGCCTGCTGCTTCCTGCCTGCCTCCTGCCTGCCTCCTGCCTGCACCCTGACCCTGCCTCCTGCCTGCCTCCTGCCTGCTGCCTCCTGCCTGCCTCCTGCCTGCACCCTGACCCTGCCTGCTGCCTCCTGCCTCCTGCCTGCCTCCTCCTGCCTGCTGCCTCCTGCCTGCCTCCTGCCTCCTGCCTGCTGCCTCCTGCCTGCTGCCTCCTGCCTGCCTCCTGCCTGCACCCTGACCCTGCCTGCACCCTGACCCTGCCTCCTGCCTGCCTGCTGCCTGCCTCCTGTCTGCACCCTGACCCTGCCTGCACCCTGCCTGCTGCCTCCTGCCTGCACCCTGCCTGCACCCTGCCTGCTGCCTCTTGCCTGCTGCCTCCTGCCTGCACCTTGCCTGCACCTTGCCTGCACCCTGCCCACTGCCTCCTGCATTCACCCTGCCTGCACCCTGCCTGCACCCTGCCTGCTGCCTCCTGCCTGCACCCTGCCTGCTGCCTCCTGCCTGACCCTGCCTGAAGCCTGACTCTGCCTGCTGCCTGACCCTGCCTGCAGCCCAGCACCATGTGACGGCCTGGGCAGGTTTCCTGAGGAAATGGGGTTTGTGGGCTCCGTGCACAGGGAACAGCACACATTACTTCTTGTAATTACTGGGGCCCTGCTCTTGGGGTGTTTCTCCCATCCCATTTCAGGTGCCATGACCCAGTACTGCTCCAGCTTTCATCACATCCAGCTCTTCCTGCTCTGATCCGTCCCAGGGATACACACTCTCCCCTGCTGCTCCTGGAGGTTTTAGAGGTGGACAAGATTTCTTGACCACTGCACAAAGATTGCTGATAAGCATTTGCATCTTGCATAGTGGCAATACCTCAAAAAATGGGTGCCAGATATTGTGATACTGTTAAATGTTTTGGTGAGGGAGTCAGTCAGTTTGGAGTGGGGTTGGGGTCTATCTGGTGCCCCTCTCCCCACCTCCAGGGCAGCACAGAGGCAGAGGTGCAGGCAGAGGTGCTGGATGCCGGGAGGTCAGAGCAGGCCCAGCAAGTGGGGCCAGGCTAGGCCAGAGGGCAGAGCAGAACGGAGCCCAGGACTGGCGCTGTGAGCACTGCGGTACCACGCTTGGGTCAGGACTAAAGCTGCTGGCATCACTTGGTGTTACACATAGACTCACATCAGCACTGGGGTTCATTACATTCACATCAGAAAGTCTAGGTTTCTAAGAAACTGAATCTCTGTCTCTGGTTGACATCAGTGCCTGAGCTCCCACTGACTGAATTACGGAAAGGATTCTACCTTTAAAGCATCAGATGAGCCAATTGCTCTGTCTTGGTTGTTTTTTTCAGATGCCCGTACCCAGCGTGAGTACGATGAAAGCCATATTATTACGGCATGCAGGATTGAACAGGTGAGGGGGGGGTTTACCGTTTGTGTGAACCATCCCTGGATTTAGCAATGAGCAGTAAGACAAAATTGGCTTAAAACCCAAGGGAACTGTCCCAGCCTCTCCCCGTCCTGTTCCAGCCATGTTCCATTTCTGCCACTGGGGGGATGTATTCTGTCACAAAGCAAAGGTGGCTTCAGTATCCCGAAGGATTGGCACAGAGGAGCTGTATATCAGGAAGAATATTGCACAAGAACTAACATATTGCAGACTTGTCTCACAAAGGACAGGATTGGCACCTTTACTGCTGCAGCTGATGAAGCAGTTGGCGTAGTTTGTGTCATTTCTGAATTCTAACTGGGTCTTTCAGAGTCACAGAATCACAGAATCACAGAATGGTAGGGGTTGGAAGGGACCTCTGGAGATCATCTCATCCAACCCCCATGCTTGAGCAGGTACAGCCAGAGCAGGGCACACAGGACCACATCCAGGCGGGTTTTGAATGTCTCCAGGGAAGGAGACTGCACAGCCTCTCTGGGCAGCCTGTTCCACTGCTCTGGCACCCTCACAGTGAGGAATTTTTTCCTCATATTCAGGTGGAACTTCCTGTGTTCCAACTTGTGCCCATTACCCCTTGTCCTGTCGTTGGGCACCGCTGAAAAGAGTCTGGCCCCATCCTCTTGACACCCACCCTTCAGATATTTGTAAGTATTGATAAGATCCCCCCTCAGTCTTCTCTTCTCCAGGCTGAACAAACCCAGGTCCCTCAGCCTTTCCTCATAAGAGAGATGCTCCAGTCCCCTGATCATCTTTGTAGCTCTCCACTGGACTTGCTCAAGTCCAGTACAGACACAACCCCAAACCCATCCCATAGCTATAGAGTAGTAACTTGCAAGATGTCGGTAGCATTGATGCCACAAGAGAAGTGTGGAGCTATGCTCCTGATAGAATTCCTCTGTGATTTTGGTAGAGTCCTACGGGGGAGTATCTGGTACCAGATTCCGAGGAGTTGGGGTGTGTCAGATACTGTGTGGTGTATGACTGCGAGACCAGCTCTTTGGATTGCTGTGACTATGAGGAAGAGGAGAAAGAAAAAGGTACCTGTGACCATGTCAGTCAAGACCTCACTGCAGGATAGATATTCTTCCCATTCCTCATTTAATTTTATGAGCTTATTGGAAGACATGCAAATTTACCCAGTTTTATTTGAAAAACTAAGATCTGTGCTATGCCTCTGGTTTTTTACTGTGTTGCATATGTTCTTATGTTCAAAAATCCAGATTTTATTTCAAAGCTTCCTGGCAGGTCTGGTTTCCTATCTGTGGAGTGATCCTTCTGAAGTTCCTTGTTGCGTGTGAGGAATGGATTCTTTTTTTTCACTGAGGTTGGGCTTGTTCCACAATTGCCTTTTAGGGAGCAGTGCTTCTTCAGAAATTGAAAACACTGACTCAAGTTCCGTATGTTCACAGAGTGAGTACTTCCTTCTTTGGGGGTTATAAAAGGCTTTCACATTATCATATTTTAAAAGACTTAGCTTTAATGGGGGTGATGATTTGATGGAGTTCACCGAGAAATGTGAGGAGCTGTAAACTTTTCCATGTAACTGTTCAGTCTTCCTTGAACCATGGAAATCTTTTGCTTTCACACATCCTTTGGCAAGGAGTTCTGCCATATGCAGAACCACTTCTTTACGTTCATTGGGCTCCTGTTAGCTTTATAAAGGCTACTATAGTTTTAGCAAAGATTTACATCATTTTTCTAAGAAAATAATCTGGGAGCATCAGGGGAATGAATAAAGCAAGCATGTTCATAAATGCTTGGTGGTGACATATTAGCAAGGGAAGGTGTGAAGAATCAGAAGCGGGTTTCTATTGCACTGATCTGTTTCTAATGCAGATGTAGCTAGAGGCAAGCGGGATGGATCCTTCGGGAGAAGGACGGGGAGCAGCTATCTCACATAATTTGCTTCACAGAGGGGAGTGTTTAAAACACTTGTGAAGAATTTATTCTAGATACCTCCCCCTTTGCCTAAAGCAGACTAAAGAAAAGGGCCTCCATTAAACTTAAGATTATTAGAGTTAAATTGATAATACTTCCCTATTATAGGAACTTATTACTAGCATTTCCCAGAGAATAATGGGGAGGCAAAAACCACTTTACCTAGACCTACAAAAGAAACCAGGAGAGGAATAAAAGATCAGGACAAGAGGTGAAAAGCAGCATGCCTTGTTACTGACCTGCAGCAACCATTAAATAATAAATCTAGCTTTTAACAAGGCTTTCTGCAGACCATTAGATGAAATGAAAAGGAGTTTGCTGTCGGTGTCAGTGGGCCAGGTTTATCCCCCAGTGCTGATGGAGGCGCTCTAAACCTGCCCTGGCAAATAGCTTCTTGATCTCATTAGATGCTGAGGAAGGAACGGCCGTCCAACATGCCAGACGCTTAGAGCAGTTCACCCGCCATCCTGTGCTCGTCCTGAGGGGAGGATACAAGCATTTTTCAGCTTGCTATCATTTTCTGAGGACTCAGAAGATATTGTGGATGCCTCAGGTGAGATGACACTAATTTCCAAGTAGAATACATTAGCATTCATATTCAGCTGATGATGGCTAATGAATTCAAGTGAAATGGTGTTGTAAACCTGGTATCAGAGTAATTTCAAACAAAGGAATTACATGTAGTTTGAGTGACTGTGCTTGCCCTGAGTTTCACCACTAATTCTTTTACAGCCACACTTTGCCTTTTTTTTCCTTCTGCTATTGCATGAAAGAAAGCTTGTGAAAACCACTTGCGAAGGTTTCTCTGATAACCCCGAAACTGGCCTACTGGAGAGTACAGATAACTAAACAAACAGTAGCAAATGATGAAAAGAAGCAGGTTCCTCTCTGACACGTGGTTACCTGGGATGCTACACAGTAGATGTTTTCAGGCAGAAGTACAATTCCTATCGAGCACTGTGTTCCATGTCTATAAAGCTTTTCATCGGGAAGGATCACAAAGCAAGTGCTGCTGCATTGTTTCAACAGGCCCAGAAAGAAAAGAGCCATCCACTGGAACACTGGTACCCTAATTGTTTGGGTTCACCTACAAACACTGATCTATTTAGCTTAGGAGAGACAGTTACCCTTTTTTCACATCTAGGACAGGACCTGAGGCAGGGCAGATTTAGAGGGCACTGGACAGCAGAGAGCATCTCATTGCAACATGTCTTTTGTTTCCCTTGTTCCTATTCACTTCTGGTTCACGTGAAATAGCCCGTGACACGGTGCTAACCTGTGGGATGCCGCAGCGCAGGAGAGAAAATCAATTCACTTTGTGCTGCTTTGTGAAGGGTTGCAAGCTGCTGAACTTCCCCATCAGATGCAATTGGAGACAGAGTGCCGCCTTGCCTCTCAGTTTAAGCTGTTGTTCTTTGTTGCTTTAAATTGTTAGACAGCTGCTTTGTTCTGCTGTGGCATTAGCCAAGTATTGGTGAGGGACGTAGAGGCATGGTTGGCTATTTGTGCATTTTTGTGCTCAGCCTTCACGCTGCAGACACCGGAAGCAGCTGCGGACTCGTGTTGTGCTGCTACGTGGCACCTGCGGCTCTGCAGGTGGCAGATGATTTCATTTAGCCTTGCAAACAGTAACTGGGGAAAACATCAGATGAGTCTGTTATGCTGCAGTCCCTCCAGACAACGTTAAGAATACATTCTGCCTCCTGTTTAGTTAGGATTTGTTTCAAGTAACGCCACAATGACAGCAGAGCTGTTATTCTCACTAAATCTAGCGGACTTCATATACAGAAAGTCCAGGTGATTGAATGAACCATTACACTAGAATGTGTCATGGGCTGTTGACTAAATGTGTGTTCAATTCTTCACATGACTTCTGTTTAAGAACTTACCAAACTAATAGGAGCAAATATACTCTCTAAACTGAGCCTGTGGTTTCTCTCCGGCAGGAACTAGACAACTTCCAGCCATACCCTGTAGAAATACTGCCTGCAAAGTTATATATGGGCAATTTCAAGCAGGCCTGTGACCGACAAATTCAGAAAGACCTGAAGATCAAAGCACAGGTCAACATCTCTGAACAGCCTGCCATACTGTAAGTTAAATAGTGCAAGGTGTACCCTCACCAATGTCTGTGCCTCTGAAAAAAGTGCAGTGGCACAGCACCAGAGCCCATTCGCAGCGGAAACATCCAGTTGGAGGAAAACTCTGCAGAATTTGAGTGCTATTTCATGCTCATTTTCCTGATCCTTACTCCAGAGTTAGCACAGCAGCAGTGCAGCCCTGTAGCCCTCTACCATGACATGGGTGGACTGGGTGAGAGGAGAACTGGGAGGCCCTTGGCATTTCGAGTCTGTTGCATACCACCATCCTTCGGGAAGAACCTACATCTCTGAATAGCTTTCAGAGCAAAATCTTACATCAGTGTAAAAGCTAAACCACCGATGTTTTGCATTGTTGGCCTTCCTTCCTTACCTACATTGGTCCTTGACCGTTTGGCTCAGTTTGTAGGACTGAATGCTGGAAGTGCCATCTCACACAGTGAAAAATCCAGTGGCTTTTCTCAAGGTGGTCACCAAAACACAGTGAGTAACAAAACCAGTTACCTATCCCAGTGCGTGTGTACCAGCAGACATTTCTCATGCCTTTGGCTCCAGAGGAACATATTCAAAGATCTCTACACTGTCGGTAATCCTCCCATGCCCTCTGCATGGCGTGCTTTCACATTTCAGAAATTCCTCACCAATGTTTTGCTCCATTAGTTCTCCGAGTTGAGTTCTCTCAGCTTGTGGAAAGTGGAGGATGCTGTCATAGAAAACCGCATGAAGTGAACTGAGGGGCTATGTTCACAAAACTGCCAACGTGCACGCTGTGAAGGCACCGTTGCTTTCAGTTCACCTGTTTCCATTTAGCTCTCAGATAAAGGAAGCTGTAGGTTAAGTTAAGACATCAATGCTGATACCATGTGGAATGAAAAATCAATAATTAAACTGGTTCTGTGTTACAAGCACCTCGGTGTCTTACCCTAACAAATCACTTATCATAATGATAATGATAACGGTGATGAAAAACGCACACATGTAACAGCAAACAAAATTATCAGCTTGCCTCCAACAAACACATTTTTCAAAGCTGCTTCTCTGGTCCATGTCACGATGTGTGCTCTTTTTCCAGGTTTGCAGAAGAAGGCAAAAATCTCCATGTATCTGTTCCAGATTCGCTCGAAGCAGATCTTTTTTCTACCTTTGCCACCATTTGTCATTTCATAGGTGAGTTGTTCCTAATCTGGTCTTCCTGAGACCTTGGTCCCACGAGGATATTAGATGGGAGTGACTGCAATTCACTCAAACAGGAAGCTTAGACAGGAGGGTCATAATCTTTCAAGATCGGTATACTCCCAAGCAAACCCACACCTTAATGGATACCAGAGCTGCCTTCCTAACCATCCTGATCGACAGAGAGGAGATTTTACAGAGCATCTGACTCTGATCTTCCTACTCACTTTAAAGAATACCTCGCTCTCTGATAATAGTGAGCTTTCCACCCAACCTGAAAAGGCTTTGCTGCAGGATGTCTACCAGGGCTTCACAGGATCCCCTCCTATTCCTTTGTTCTTAAATACAACCCTTTGACTCTTTCCAGCCCAAATCTTCAACCAGGGCTTTATCTGAACAAGTGTGACACACATCGGAGAACTTACAACAAGACGCTGCTAATCTTTGTGATTTGCAGTGTGGACCCACCGTAGGACCTAGGAAGACTTTCAGGTTGGATGGCACAAACCTGCCTTTAGCTGATTACATTAGAGAGGGCAAGAAAAAACATCCTCTGCAGCTCAGTGCCTGCAGCAGCACAGCAGACGTAGCTCCTGCAGCTCCATCCTATGATGGCATCCAACCATGTCGTTATCTTTTATCACACTTATGGAATAATGCCTGCCACAGACCAAGGGCCTGCTGAGCTGAGTGTTGTACAGACCCAGAAGCAAAAGACCACCCTGTCCCCACAGACCTTATAATCCAAGCATAAAATAAGAAATGACATCTGGACACAAAGAAACAAGGAAACAATATTTGAGGATATAATTTTGTAGTCCTGAACTGAATGTCATGATTTGCATGCATTGAAACCCAAGTACTGAAATCCACTTACTTGCCTTTCATTTTGCCCCAGGTTTTTTCCCAGTAGTACTTCAGAAGAAAGTTTCTTTCTCACATCAGTCTGTGGAAGTTTCCAGAACGGACTGTAATAGTTGATTAGCTCTAGCACTTGCAGAAGTGTATACTGTTTACTTGATAGTCTAACTGTTTACTTGACAGTCCAGAGTAGATTTCTTAAACTGCAACAGTTTAGTGTTCAAGTGAACACTAGGCTAAAGCTCTCCACATACACTGAGAGGAGTGTGACTGTCCTCATGCTAGGTGTATGTTGGAGTGAAGCCATTTCTACTCAGGTCTTGGAACAGAACTAGCATCTCATGATAGAAATAAGTCTGGTTTAGAGCTTGAAGAAAAAAACACAAAACCCCACAACCTCTTGACAGCAGTAAAAGAAGAGGCTTTGTCCTATGAATTCTAGATTTTAGTTGTTGATATTCCAAAAACATGTCATGCTGTCTGCTCTGGAGAGGGAGGGAAAGAACTCAAAAGGTTATTAATAAAATAGAGAACCTTTCAGGCATGTGTAGCAGAGTCGTTGTGGTTAGGAGTGAGTGCCAGCATCACCAAGTGGGCTTAGCTTTTGTAGAAAATGAGTTTGCTGATCGTAGTGATTTTCACTGCAAAGTATCCATCGTAAAAACATCATAAAACCAGTGGCCCTAGCTGGCATGTACCTGCTTCCTGCTGGTGATCCCCATGGAGGGGTAAGGAATTTGAAGTCTAAGTCCCTCCAGTTTGAGAGCTGATTCCTCCGGCTTCAGTGGAGAACAGCAGGCTTGCATTCATCAGAAATTTCAACACCTTTAAACCTTTCTGGGAAGAGTGTGAGTAGCTGATGTGATGCTGAACACAGCTGATTGGTCATGGTAGGCCACTTTTCTTCAGTTATCCGATGTAAAGGCCACACTGATCTGTAACGAGGCATTGACTGGTCATTGTTATTTGGTTCTGGTCTTCAAAGCCACATTTTAACTCAGCAGATTTTTAAGAAAGGCAAATGCTTACAGAAATGGGAGCTGGCAGCGCCCATCTGCTGCTGTCAGGGTTCATGAGGGTTCCTGTCGCTCAGGCTGCTAGCCTGTCAGCTGTCACTGAATTAGAGCTTGACTGTGCAATTGGAAGCTTGATTTCCCAGATCACTAATTTGTGATTGGCATTTCTTTACTCAGACGCTCAGCTGGATCACGGAGCGGTGCTGGTGTTCTCCAGCCTGGGGATAAGCCGGAGCAGCACAGTAACCATGGCATACCTTATGCATTCCTGCCAGTTTTCCCTGAAGGTACATCACTGTCATATTTCCCCCAGATACTGGCTGGGTCTGCAGCTTATTTCTGTTTCTGAAGCCTCATTACTGTAGTAATGAGAAAGACATTATCTGTGCTTTCATGCAGACTATCCACCTGATAACGTAACAGATTCCATTATAGCAGATTGTATCTTCTTTATACCATTGAGGTGGCTTAGGGGTGATTTTGGATCTGTGAGTCCTTACCCACAGCACCTGTGATATGATATTCTTGCATTTCCCTACATAACTATGGGGCTATAAAAATAAAGCTGTGGTTACGGAACTTAGTATTTCTGCTCTCCAGGACCTGAGAAAGAGAGTATCTGGACGCTACTGGACTTAATCCCATCTCTTAATACCATGGGGTTACAAGGAAATTCAGAACTCGGTGCTTGTGGGGCTCTGATTTACTACTGGGCTCAGCAGCACTGGCTTCTTCCAAAATCCTGTTTTATTTCTCCAGAAGCAATCCCCTCCCACAGGTAGTGCTGTAGAGAAATCTGGAATGGGGTAATACTAACCCAGGAGGGACGTTCAGGTTAAATGGCCAGTACACGCTCTTCCGTAGCTCTGAAAAACTTAAGAAAAATAATGAATGATGGCTGAGAATGACCCAGTTGTGCAACAGCCTGGCAGCCTCTCCCCGGGTGCCAGAGCCGCCTTCTCTTTGCATACAGCGCATGGGCATTATGCTGAAAAATCCTGTCCTTGCTTGGAAAGTGTTTTCTCCTTTGGGAGCTTGAAAGGATTGATCCAAGCTTCACTGAAGCTGAGCCTGTATCTAATAATTTAATTGATTTTGTGCAAACATTTGCAACATAAGAGGAAATCTCTTACCATCGTTGTGTGCCAACAGGTAATTTCAGGTTGAGTGTGCCAACAAGGCTGCAGACACTGTTTCATCTCTGCTACTAACATGGGTGTGATTGCTCCTGCACGCTGATAACCATTCCCTTGCACGATAAATTACAGGAGGTGCTTGCAATGGCAGTGCAAAAGTCAAAGGCTGATCCTTGCAATTTCTCTCAGTTGGTATCAACATGCTGGTCTCAGCATTTTACTAAGTGCCAAGAAAAAGAAGAAAAGGCTGACACGGCAGCGGCGTGCGGCGGCTGGCCTGAGCTGTGCTTGCCCACTGTTGGCTAGGCAAAGCTTTCCTGGGGGACTACCTTGGCAGACACATTTGTTTCTTGCAGACGAAAGCAGTGCAACAGATTCCTGTGGGATCCTTCACCCAATCCAGGCAAAGATCTTTGAAAGCTTCGAAAGATGTGGATATTGCAAAAGAAAGGCAGATTTGGGATGTGCAGCCCCATATTCTATTAGTTATCAATATGTGAGTAGATCTATTGAGTTCAGGGAAACTACAGACATCCGCACCATGGGCCCAGAGGAATAAATATTGGAAGATCAGCCTTGGAGTCTGCAGAATCACTGAGATTAGAAAAACAAACCAATGGAGCACTATCTTCTAACCTTGGGTCTCATTATGCTTAAGCAATCCTCCGAGTGCAGGGGGCAGTCTATTTTAAAAGCGGGAAGATAAGCACTCCTGGGTAAACCCAAGGATGCAGCTGGAGTAAAGCAGAGTAATGCCAGTGGATCCGCCCTGTGTGTAGCAGAGTTCCTAGCTGATTACATGGAACTAACAAATAATTAAGATGGCTGTAATTAATGCAGTGGGATAACTGGAACTTTATAGCTGCTCTGCCACAACAGGTCACACCAATCCAGAAACATGATAACCTTTGCTGCTTGCCTGTGAATAGCTGATACGTCACTGCTTCGCTTACCACCCATGGAAGAAACAGCATTTTGGGGTAGAAAATCCAGGACAGCATTGCTCCATTGGTGTATAATAACGCAAAATACCTGCCAGGTAGTGAAAGCAGCCTGAGCTGTCCTCATATCCAGGAGAGAAGAGTATGAAGGAAACAGCCTTCTCTGAAGTTCACGTCTTCATCCAGTTTGTCCCTGCTTTGGTAACCAAAGTCTTAGCTGCAGGTTCTCTCTGTTCAACACAGGGAGTAAATACAAAGCCGTGTCGTTCACAATTGTAGCTGCTTCATGTAAATACCTGAGATTCACTTTCAGTTCAAATTCCCAACACTCCTTTGCTTTCCTTCTGTTTACAGAGAGCTTGGGACTACGTTCTGAAATGCAAAACGAACATGAGACCACACCGGGGCTTTGTGAAACAGCTCTCAGACTGGGAGACACGCATCTATGGCACCACGATCACAGACATCTCTGAACCAAATTACTGACAGGGAGCGAAGAGAGCACCCAGCCGGGAAAGGCGCTTCCCCGTCTGTACCACCATGTCAGTAGAAAGCTATGAGAATGCTGTTTGAGAAAAGATCTTAATGTAACAGAAAGGCTTTCCTCTTTAGCTCTGTAATATTTGGGGTCAAGTTTTGGAGCCATTAGGGGAACTCACCTGTGCTGTAGAAAGTGGCTGTTTGGGGAAAGCAAGTCCTGCAGGATGTGGCCCATTACGCACTGCTCATCTCCTTTGTAAGCGAAGGGGATTATAACCACCTTGTCAGGCATGCTCATTACCCGAGGTATGGGGAAGTCATCAGGGTTGTCTCTGAAAAGGTTCCTCAATCCATAGCCTGGGATGGTAAATTTAGATTTTGACTGCACCCACTTCCAGCCCAGAGAGATGACGACAGAATTTCCCCATTTCAGAAGTTCCTCCACCCTGCGTGTGCCTTCTCAGCTCCCCGCAGGCATGGACATGGCCTCTTGCAGACTCCCTGGTTGGACTGCCTAGCAAGACCACGCTTCCCACTTGCCACCTTCTCATACAACAACCTAACCTCTTGGCACAGCCGTTAGCTTTGAAGTGGTGATCCCGTTACGCAAAACCTAAACTCCGTACTGTCCTCTGTCTTACCATAAATTCTTTCATAGAATCACAGAATGGTTTGGGTTGGCAGGGACCTTTAGAGGTCATCTAGTCCAACCCCCCTGCAGTGAGCAGGGACATCCCCAACTAGATCAGGCTGCTCAGAGCCCCGTCCAGCCTGGCCTTGAATGTTTCCTGGGATGGGGCATCGACCACCTCTCTGGGCAACCTGTGCCAGCGCTTCACCACCCTCACTGTAAAAAATTTCTTCCTTATGTCCAGTCTAAATCTCCCCTCCTTTAGTTTAAAACCATCGCCCCTTGCCCTGTCACAACAGGCCTCGCTAAAGAGCTTGCCCCCATCCATCCTATAGTCCCCCTTTAAGTACTGACAGGCCGCAATAAGGTCTCCTCGCAGCCTTCTCTTCTCCAGGCTGCACAACCCCAGCTCTCTCAGCCTGTCCTCGCAGCAGAGCTGCTCCAGCCCTCGGATCACATTTGTGGCCTCCTCTGGCCCCGCTCCAGCAGTTCCGCGTCCTTCCTGTGCTGAGGACCCCAGAGCTGGACGTCTCACCAGAGCAGTAAAGCACTGTAAATTCTTTGCATTGACATCACAAAATAAGACATTACAGAGAACGCTGTGGGCTTTCCTTGCACTCTGTGCTGAGGATTTAGGGGGGGCGTTCATTTTAGATCATCCCCTCTGGTTTGTAATTCAAACGCGGGCGGTCGGGGCGGGCGCTCGCCAGCGCTCCCCGTTCCACTGGTGCATTTGCACGAAGGCAGGCGGCGGGCAGGCGCTTTGCGCCGCGGGGAGCCCTGCGCGCCCCCGCCACGGCCGCGCTTTTTCTGTTCCTCCTGATTCCAGGCCGCTACTTAGGAGGAAAAACAGGATACGCTGGCCCCGCCCCCGCCCCGGCGCTGGCCCCGCCCCCGGGGGCGTGCCCGGAAGCGGGGCGGAGGCGGCGGCCGCCCAGCGCCGCGGGCCGGGGCCGCGCTCCCGCCGCCATCGCCGCCATGGCCTGCGGCGCCTCGGCCGCCGAGTGCCTGCGGGAGTGGGAGGAGCTGCAGGACGGCTACCAGCGCATCCAGGTACCGCCGCCCCCCGCACCGGGACCTCGGGTACCCGCGGGGCGACCACCGGGCGGGGCGGGACCGCCGTTACCTCGGGGCTCGCCTCCCCGCCCTCCCCCCGCTCCAGGCGCCGGGGGCGATCGTTACCCGATGCCGGGGTTTGGGCGAGGGACCCCTCCCGCCCAGCCGGGGCGGCTGTCACCGGGGACGGAGGCGACGGGTGCCCCGGCGGCTCCCCCGAGGGGGGCCGGGGTCCCCCGGGGTGGGTCCCGGCCGCCCTTCCCCGCCCGCCGCTGCCCCAGCCCCGGCCGTGACTCACGAACGAGCCCTTCTGCTTCTGGGGAAAGGCTTCCCGGGAGGGCTGGGCTGCGCCGGGGCACCGCCAAGGCCTGCCTAAAGCCTGGCCTGGACGCGGGGGTTTGGCGAGAGCAGGGCCTTGCCAGGCCTGGGCCGTCTCATTACCCAGCCTGCGATGCACCTGGCGCGGGGACGTGAGATCTCCGGGTTTCCAAAGGCTGGGAGCGCGGCACGGCCGCGGACGAGGCGTGCAGATGCTGTTTGACGCTCCTTATCGCTCCTCTGAGCCCGGCTCCCAGGCTCGAAGCCAGCCTCGCAGGGAGCCGAGGCAGCCAGAACCCGGTCCCTACGGCGGGCACCCTCCTGCTGTTGCCCGCTGGGGCTGGCCAGGGGCTCTGTGCCAGGAAGGTGACTGCTGTCAGAGACATTTCCACCTGCTTTGTGTAATCCCCAGGGCGCTCGCTGCCGGGAAAGGAGTGGGCAGGGTTCAGCTCAGACAGGGGTCGCCCCAGGAAAAGGTTGGCTAACTGTCCTCTGCTGCGGTTCAGGTCAATCAGCTGCATCTGCACCAGTTCCCTTTCCCCCTCCTTCCCCGCCGGGAGTGGGGCGAAGCAGATGTTGTTGCAAACACGCCACAGCTGTGCCCAGATCTGGGGCAAGAGAGGCTTTGAGAAACCTCCTCTTGCTCCATAGGGGTTGCATAGATGTCCTGGGTCACCCGCTTTGAACCCTGTGTGCAGCTGCGCGCTGCCAGCCCTCACGGCGTGATGGCCCTTTCCTTTGGAAACCCCCTCCTGGGGTGGCTCCTGATCCGGGCTGTGTCCAAGCATGGTGCTCGGATGGCGTACGGAGCAGCAAGACCCAGGCTGGCACTGCTAAAGGAGCTGTCACAAAAGCCACTTGCTCTCAATTAACTCCAGAGCAAGAGAAGGAGCTGACTCCAGATGGGAGCAGGACAGCTTGATGGTCGAGCAGGGAGCACCCTGTTGGAGATCAGGGCCATAAATCACTGCTGGGGGAGCTGGAGCTGGATCAGTTCCCACCCTAGCACTGCTTGTCACCGTCAGGAGAATGAGTTGTTTCCCTCCTCTGCGTCTCGGTTTCACCTTTCTCCTTCGGGAACAGCTTTGAGATCTGCTGATAAAATGCTTGATAAGAGCTACGGAGGCTAAAATGTGTCTCTGTCAAGGTCTAGTCCAAGGGTTGTCACAAGCAACATTTAATTCCCTGGTGGAGGTGGTGTTCAGGCTGCCCGTGGTCGAGGTGAGGCTGTTTTCCAGCTGACCTGGACAAGAAGGAGCATTGATCCAGCACGCTCTCTTCTTTCCTTTCTAAATATAGCAGAAGAATGGCATATAGCCTTACCCAGGTGCGGTTGGGTTACCGCCACACGAGGAACCGGACAGTTGGCCGCAGCCCTGCTGCAAGTCTGTCCCCTTTGTCCGGCTCCTTCCAGCTTCCCTGGGGGGTGCTCGGGTTGGAGCCCCAGAGCCACGAGTCGGGGCAGCGGCAGGTGCAGCACGAACCTCCAGGCAGAGAGAGCTGCTCATCCCGTCCCAGCACTCAAAGCCACTGCTTGTGGGTGGCTGTGGCCCTCGATTGCAGCCCTGGCCCCAGCAGTGTTTTTTCCCTGAGTCTTTCTGATCCCCTGTGCCGCAGTCAATGGTTTCCCAACCACGGGAGCATCCCCAGAGTGAGACCGTGTTGCCGGCTGGACTTTCACAGCCCGCAGCTGGAGGGGGGCTGGACACAAGCCGTGTGCGAGGGCAGGACCAGGCTGTGCTGTGGGGATGTGCCTGCACCTGTAGATAACTTCCGTGGGATTGGGGATGGACATCCCCAGCAGCTGTTTCTGCCCCTATGGAAGCAGACAGCTGCAGGCTGTCCCCAGACATGCCTGGCCTTCTGCAAGCACCTTGTCTGACCCAGCCTGCTGTGCAGGTGAAGTTAGAGACAATTTTTAACAGATGCATCAACAGATGCCCCCATAGGGAACTCAAGGACAGGGACGGCTGGGCAGGCAGCGGTAACGTATGCTGGTCTCTCCTTCCCAGGATAATCACAAACTGTACAAGCAGAAACTTGAGGAGCTAACCAAGCTCCAGGACGGGATCTCCAGCTCCATCACACGGCAGAAGAAGCGGCTGAAGGAGCTGTCATTGTCCCTCAAAAAGTAAGTTGGTGTCCTGCGATGGCGGGGGGCCAGGCAGGAGGGGAGAGCAGCAAGGATGAGGCTGTTGAACTCATCTCATGGCTCTGTCTCCAACACAAACGTTACTGCAGCCTCACTGATAGCAAAGTGCTGTGGAGGTCTGGACTCACCCAGGCAGATCTTCCTCAGCTTCCCTTTCCTCTGCCCCGATTTGAGCCTTGTTTGCAGTTCAGAGTTTGCAAGAGCTTTGCAGGTAACTTGAACTGCCCCCCGTCCCGCACAAAACTCTCTCCATCCTTCCTTGAGGTGAAGACCCATCTGGCCTCACCCCACTCTCATTCCTGCTTCCTTTTCTTGAGCAACATCCCAGCCTGACAGAGGAGTTCACCGTGCAGATGGAGTTGTGGACTTGCCTCCAGTCTGTCTTCCCTGTCCTTGGGGTGTCCTTGTCTGAGACATTCCTGTATCAAGTGCCAGCACGTGCTGATTGACTTACAGGGGCTATCCTGATGCCAGCGCCTGTGTTTCCTCCCAGATGCAAAGCCTACATGAGTCCCGAACAGGAGTCATCCATCCAAGAGACCCAGAGCCTAATAAAAGAGAGGCAGAATGTTTTCTTTGAGATGGAGGCCTATCTGCCAAAGAAGAACGGGTAAGAGGTGCCTGGGTGTAACACGAGGTCCTCCCTCCGCCTACCCGCGGCTGTAATGCTGCAAGGCACAAACCTGCTGTCACCTTGCTCCCGGTGGTGCCGCAGCTGTGGTGCCCCGCTCGGGCTCCCCAGAGGACGCCTGGGCAGGAGCCAGGCTGAGCTTTGGCAGTGCTGCCCTCGTCCTGCCCCGGTCTGCCTGGTCGTGGCCTTCACCCGCCCTTGAACAGCGGCCGGGCGTGGGGGGAGCCCCAGCAAACACCCCAGTGCCTGTGGGAGGTGGGGTGTGTGCTTGGCCGCCTGTCCCCCTGCCCTTGGGAGGAGATGCCAGAGCGTTTGTGCCAGTCACGCCGCCTGGCAGCTCCAAATAGAAGACAGCTGGGGGCTCATTCCCGGTCCTGTAGCCTCAGCGGTGGCACGAGAGGGGACGTGCTTCACCTCCACAGCAGCGCTGCCAACTCCCGGGCAGGCGCCCATCCTAACGCCTCTGCTCTCTCCCCAGGTTGTACCTGAGTCTGGTGCTCGGGAACGTGAACGTCACGCTGCTCAGCAAGCAGGCCAAGTATGGCCCTCTCGTCACTGCTGCCATGTGCTTTGCCTGGCTTGGGATCCCTTTGTCACCAGGAAACAACAACTCCTCCCGGGCTGAGCTGCTGCATGTACAGACATGTGGCTGGCTTGACCCGCCTGGTGCAGATTCCCTTCCTGGGCTGTTCTCTGCGTCCTTTCCCAGAATCAGCTGAGTCCTTGACTCCCCCTTATGCTTCTGCCACTGGGCTGGGATGGACTGTTAGCTGTGACAAGCTAAATAAGATCCTCCACCAAAGCTGCATCTGGGTTTTCCCCATGTTAGGGACTTCCAGGACAGACAGACTTGTGCAGCCACTGGCTAGCCCCCTCCTCTTCCCTTGGGAATCACCGATGGCCAATTTTGGCCCACGAGAGCCCCCCACATGCTGGGTCACTAATGCCAGAGGTGCCCAGCTAGGAGCCCATGCCCTTCTCCCTCAGTTCCCCAGGCCTCCCCTTGAAGAGCTGAGCAGACGCCAACCTGCCCAGCTTCCCAGAGCCCTCTGGGCCACCCACCAGGTTGGCATGGTTGGGGGGTGACTTGAAGCTGTCTCACCTGTGTGAAAGCAGCCTGGTGTGCTCTCCTCTCAGAAATACCCAGGGGATGAGGTTTTTCCTGAGCTTGTCCCACAGGTTCCCAGCAGAGCATCACTTTTGTCCAGCCAGGTGGGATGGGAGGACAGAGACTTCAGCAGCCACCCTGCTCCAAGCCTGTCCTTGTGCTTCCCTGCAGGTTCGCATATAAAGATGAGTACGAGAAGTTCAAGCTCTACCTCACCATCATCTTGCTCATTGTGTCCTTCTCCTGTCGGTTCCTCCTCAACTCCAGGTGAGTCTGGCTTGGATGCTGGGCAGAGATCTCCTCCCAGGGCTCCTGTGTCCTCCTGAAAGGTTCAGAGCTGAACAAGAGATCTTGACAAAGAATCTGGCCACTGCCCTGGAGGTGGGGTGGCTTTTGTGGCTGCTGTGGTCTCGCTGTGGCCATGTTGGGTGGTGGAGAAGCAGGTCTCTCTGCCTGCAGGGTGGGTGGGCATCCTGCAGCGATGGCTGTCTCGGTGCCTGTGTCCCTGGCATGCAGGCAGTGACTCTGCTGCCTCCTTTACATCCTGCTTTGTTTTCCACCAGGGTGACAGATGCTGTCTTTAACTTCCTCCTGGTATGGTACTACTGCACTCTTACCATCCGGGAGAGCATCTTGATTAACAACGGATCCAAGTGAGTCACCTGGGCTTGGGGAGGGGGTGTGCAGCGAGTTGGTCCTTCTCTGCAAGGCCGGGGAGTTGGGAACCATCATGTAGCTCCATGCTTCCCAAGGGAGCAGCTCCCTCCTACTCAGGGTGTGTAGCAAACCCTGGCAATGAGCTGTAGGAGTGGGGCAGGAGGAACTCCCCGTGCAGAGGCGGTGCGGGAACGTGGTGCAGTGGTTGGAGTGGCCCCGGCCCCTGGGTACCGCCTGGACCAGAGGTGCCGGGTCCTGCTCCACGTGTGGCCTTTCATAACCAGCCCTGCTCCTCACCTTACCCTGGGAGCTGGAGGGCAGCTGGTGCTGGGCTGCCGCTGCTGTCCTGGTACATGGTTGGGTCGTGATTTGTGCTCAAGACCTGATGCCCCTTCTCTGTGTCTGCCTTCCAGAATCAAAGGCTGGTGGGTTTTCCATCACTACATCTCCACCTTCCTCTCAGGTGTCATGCTGACATGGTAAGTCTGTGCGTCCCCGTCTTGTGGCTGTAGAGACCCTGGCCTGCTCGGGCTGCGGCCAGCTCAGATGAAGGGGCCTTCGCTGCCCTAACCCGTGGCCCTAGTCCTGCTCTGTGGATGTTGTGGTCTAGCAGTCAACTCACACATTCCTCTCCAGGCCCAAGCACCCTAAACAAAAGCAGCTGTCAGCACCTTTGTGCAACAGGCAGCGCAGGCAGGGTCCCTGGGCTGGGAAACACTATCCCCTGCATCGCAATTCCTGTGCAAGGGCTATCTCAAACCCCTGTTTTGGTGGGAGCTGGGGTGAGACAGTGCCGTTACCCTGGCTGTGTGGCAGGCAGGGCTGGCCGTGTCCCCTCGCAGCCTCATGTCCCCTAGCCAGCATCGTCTCTCCACAGGCCGGATGGGCTCATGTACCAGATGTTCAGGAATCAGTTCCTCTCCTTCTCCATGTACCAGAGTAAGTGCTGCCACGTGTGCTGGGACAGGGCTGGGACCGCGGCTGGGCTTGGGTGCTGAGCGTGCCTGCCCAGCGCTGCGACACGCAGATACCCGGCTGTAGCTGCTCACAGCTCTCGGCTCACCTGGGTTTTCCCTCAGCCTCTCCACCACGCTGGTACTGGGAAAGTCTTTGTGCACAGCATCATCTCAGAGCCGGGATGATGCGGGGGCCCCGGGATGATGCCTGGGCACCTGCTGACAGGAGCCACACTCTCCTTGCAGGCTTTGTGCAGTTCCTCCAGTACTACTATCAGAGTGGGTGCTTGTACCGGCTGCGAGCGCTGGGCGAGAGGCACAACATGGATCTGACTGTGGGTAAGCTCGGGTCTTCCCTTACCAATTTTCCCAGTCCACCTGGACCTGCCATTGCCACAGGGCCTACGGCTGCTAGCAGCCTCCCTCCCAGCTCCAGACTGGTGCTCAGCTAACTGGGAGCTGTGGTTTCTGTTAAAGGCGGTGGTGACAGTTATTTGTGTTTTGAGGTTGGTTTGACTGCCTTTTATCAGTGGCAGAAAGAGTAAAAGCTACAAATAAAGCCAAAGCTCAGAAAGCAGCATCTCCTGTGAGGCGGCAGCATCCTGTAGGCTGGATGCCCCCTCCTCCTGCTCTCCTGGGGCTGCAAGTTAGCAGCGGATGTGGCTCCTGGCATCTGAGCCTCCCCTAGGAAGCTACTTCACAGACAAACCCCCCCTTCAATACCCCACATACTTGTGGGCTGTGCCTCCCCAGCCCCTGCGACTTTGAGTGCTTGGGCTGAGGGACAGCAGCTGCAGGCAAGGGCAGCTCTACCAGAGCAGCTTCCTCCAGCGAGGCCCATATTAGCCTAGGGCTAAGGAATCCCTGCCACAGTCCTCCCTGCGAGTATGAGCGCCCACAGCGAGGCTGCATCAGCCTGGCAGGACCTTCTCAGCTAGGCACAGGGTCGCCACTAAACCTCCCTGCCCACAGCCTCGGAGCTGGGCTGTCAGGTCCCCCAGCTAGCATGTTCTTGGGTCCCCATGCAAACGTTCATCCTTTGCAGAGGGCTTCCAGTCCTGGATGTGGAGAGGCCTCACGTTCCTGCTTCCTTTCCTCTTCTTTGGGCAGGTGAGTGTGCACCAATCCTTGTGGGGACCTGCAGGAGGCCAGAGCCTCGGGTGGGAGCGGATTGTGCCACGTTCCTGACTGCACTTGGCAGCCTGGACGTCACACAGGTCCTGCAGGCTGCTACAGTCATGCAATACCAATGCCAGGGGCAGGGAAATGCTTTCAACAAATGCTGGGCCTTTTCTTTTCCTCTAAAGCACCCACCACCTCCATGACTCAGCTAGTGAGATGGAGAGGACCTGGGGTGGTTCTGCCAAGCACTCAAGTGATGTGCAAAACACAGCAGAGGGGCTGGCTCTGAGAACCCTTCCAAAACCCTTCTGAGCTTTAGCTCTGAGCTGCTGCTGCTGAAGGTCCAGTTCTTCCTTGGTCAGATCATTCAGGCCAACGGCCAAAAGCATTAGTGGGCTGGTCTAAGGCTTCCTTCTAGCCATTGGGCTCCAGGAGGTGGCAAGTAAAGGGAAGATGTCCCAGCTGGGGTACTCTGGGGATGAGTCCTCAGGCCCTGAGCCTGTACAGGGTTTCACTGCATGCTGGGGCAGGCTGGCCTCATGTGAGGTCTGCGTGGGGTTTGCGCCCAGAGGAAGCAGCTGGATGAGCCTCTGAAAGCAGAAACTCTCCTATATCTCCTCTCTCCTGCAGTTCTGGCAGCTCTACAACGCTGTCACCCTCTTCCGCATGCTCCAGCACCCAGAATGCAAGGAGTGGCAGGTAAGGGGGCTCCCAGGCAGCTGCCCTGGGGAGGGGGATGCCCCAGGCAGGTCCCTCCTACTGACTTGTGCCTCTGTGGCTCTCGCAGGTCCTTATGTGCGGCCTCCCCTTCTTCATCCTCTTCCTGGGGAACTTTTTCACCACCCTCCGTGTTGTCCACCAGAAATTTCAGAACAAGAACAAAGACACGAAGCGGAATTGAAGGGGGGCAGCGGGGAGGGCCAGGACTGTTTCTCCCCACTGGCTCTGCTTCCCATCCCCATCTCCTCAATGCCGTCCGGACTCTGGTGTTGCACCGTTCCTTTGAAGCCTGGGTGTGGGACAGAGCTTGGGACCTGCTCACAAATAGACTGCGTGTTTACTGTGGTGCTGGATCTGTGCCCGAGTCACTCAGCTGGAGTCAGGAGCACCGTGGAACTCCCATCCTATCTGCCTTCCTCTCCCAGGAGAGCAGGGTGCCTGGGACAGCTGCTCCCCTTGCCTCTGCCCTGAAGACATTTACTGGGATAGTTCTCTGGGGTGAAGCCCAGCTCTGCTGACACTCCCCACCCTGCTGCAGGCAGGGGCAGCCTGGGGTGCCTGGCTTGTGTCGCCTCCCTTGGGACAAGGCAGGGTCCAGGGCTGATGGCTGTCTCTTACACAGCACCTGGGGTGGTCAAGGCTCTTCCCCCTTCCCTCCCCAGCCCTGCAGCCAGGGCAGCCCCTGCATGCTGAAGGCAGAGGTAAAGAGGCCCTCACATTTCATAGCCTGCAAGCAATCGCTTCCCTGGCTGCCCTCTTTACTTTCAAGGGCAGCTGGAGGCCGTGCACAAGCGCTGGATTTCAGCATGTCATACCCGTTCCTCCTTTACCTTCAAGGCCCAGGGCTGAGGTGGAAGAGCTGTGGCCCTGGAGGGGGAGGAGCACCATGAGCCTGAACCAGGCTTCACAGTGGAGCAGTACAAACAGCACCCTGATCTTGCATCTCTGGAGGATGCACATGAGAAAATAAAGGGAGTGCTGCCTCGGGTCACCGGGGTGGTGTCAGACTACCGTGCATGCTCTGTGGTTTTGGTTCATCTGGCAGTAGGTCCCTGACACAAAGTATCAGGGTAGGAAAGAAAAGCTACCTCCAGATGGCCCCAGAGCAGCCCAGGTGCAGTGGGAAGGGGCAGGCAGTGCTGTGAGCACCCTCCCATGGCAACCCCTGGCCTGCACAGGCCCATGCCACAGGCTGTGGCCAGAGCTTTGGCCACCCAACAAGCCAAGCAGAGCCCCGCAGGACTTCAGTGTCCCTGCAGGCTGGGGTAAGAGAAGCCCTGTACTACCACCTGGAACTCCTGAGGTGTTGGGAACCGAACAGCACATCCAGCACAGCTGTGCCTCCATCCAGAGCCATTCATGCCCCGCTGCCACCCTCACCCCCCGCCATGGCTCAGCACCCCAGGGCAGGGGCTGTTCCAGGTCAGCCTAAACCCAGAGTTGCTGCCTGTTCCCCAGGTTTGCTCCTGGTTAGCAGCCATTGCTCCTCCTGCCTCCCTCTTCCCTCTGGCTGGGCAGAGGGAGGGCAAGAAGCAAACTACAGAAGCAGTATTTTTATTCCAAGGGCAAATGTATTTAAATAATTTACAGTCATTGGACAGCCTGAAAGTTTTTTTTCTCATGATTAAATCACAAAGATGTTAAAATAAAAACTATTTAAAAAATGACCGTACACAGCGTGAGGGAGGGGCTGGGCACAGGGGAGCTGCCAGCTGCAGGACCCCAGGGAGCAAGCAGGGCCCCTGTGGACTGAGAACCCCAAAGACCAGGTCTCTTCCAGAGGGGAGAGGAGCCACTCCCTTCCCTGCTGCATGCTGGAGCGAAGGTGGGTAGCAGGGGAAAGGAGTGGGGTGCCAGTGGGGTCCTGGTGGCATGGGGCAGCTCTGTGCCCAGAGCTGGCTGCCAGCCCCACATCCTAGAGATGGCCAAACAGGGCAGGAGGGAGGTGAGGACAGATCGCTGCCCCAGGCTATGCCCCCACACCAAACCCACAGTGCAGGGGGCTGCCAGCTCCTCCACCCCTCTGCTGTCCCCAGGCTGCCTGTGCCAGCAGGCCAGGGTAGTCTCCAGCCCCAGGGGATAAGGCAACACCTTGTGTTCAGGGAAGGACCCCAGAGCTCCCCTGGCACTGTCCATCCCTCCTGCCGCACATCAGCTCTGTCCCTGACCTCAAGGGAGGTCAAACGCTGGTGCCATGAGGTGCTCCCTGGGGTGCTGGGGCACCATGGCTCCTGGACAATAGCCTAAGCTACCCCCCTTCCCCTCTCAACCCCTTCTACCCACCCCCCCCCAGGGTAAACAGCCTGCCCCGGGGGCTGCTGTGGCCCAGGAGGGGTTGGGAGTGACACTGGGTTAGCTGTGGGCTGGGGACGACACTGTCACCCACAGCAGCAGTGGGCAAGCAGGCACTTTCTACCTCCCACGGGCCCACGCCCGGGGACCCATTCTCTCCCCGGCCCCACCAGCCCTGCTCTTAGCTCCAGACATCCAAAGAGTACCGGCCCTTCGTCATCAGTTTCTTTACATAGTCCACGGCCTGGGGCTGGCTCATGTTCCCGAACTCGGCCACGATCTCGTAGAAGGTGTTCTGCACGTCCCGGGCCATGTTGCGAGCATCGCTAGAAACAAGGGGACCATGAGCGAGGCAGTAACGCATCAGAGCCACAGAGCCCTGGTCGCCTCTCAACAACCACACATGAACAGTTTGCTCACCCCAGCCCATCTACCTGCCCGCTCGCCCTCCCTGGGAACAGGGACAGCGTAACCCTCCCAGGGCTTGTAACACACAAGGGGGTAAATAGAGTCACGCTCGTTTTCCTAAGAACAGGAATGTTTTCCCAAAGTCCCTTCCCTGCCAGCAGACCTACCCACACACGTAGATATGAGCGTTCCCCTCATTAACCAGCTTCCAGACATTTTCCTTGTTCTTCTTCAGTAAGTGCTGAACATAAACCTGGCAGGAAACAAGGTGAGAGTGAGGCAAAAGGAGCAGAGCCCCCATGCCACAGGCCATGGTGAGGGAGGGGAAGCCAAGTCTATGCTCGTGGCTCCCCAAGACAGTGGGGTGCTGGGTGCTCCTATGACTGCCATGGGCCTTCCCCTAGCAGCGAGGCTCTAGGCTGTGAGACTCCAGTCTCCAGGGCCTTTTCTTCCCCCCACTGCCACGACCGGGAGCGATGGTGGGCAGCAAGAGCACGTGGCTGGGGGACTAGAGCAGTACCTTCTCAGCCTGGTCCCTGGAGAAGGCGACGTTGAGCTGGGTGAGGACTCCCTCCTGATGGAAGCGGGCCAGCTCCTCGCGGTACAGGTAGTCCTCACGCTCGTGGCGGCAGCCGTAGTAAAGCACCGTGTCGCCCACCTCTTTGCCTGCAGAGTCACACAGCACCCATCAGCTGGCTCCCTGCGGCCCCCAACCCTGTCCTCCCCACCTCCTCTTGTCTTGCCAACCCGGGGGAGGCAGAGCCATGCAACTGCTTCTGTTTATAAGGGGAAGCTCGAGACTGACTCCCAGAAGTACCCATATGCTTTAGAAATGAGTTTAAGTGACTTCACTGTGGTTATTCAGAGACATGGTGGCAGAGGTCGGAGAACTGTCTCAGGTCTACCTGGCCCCCAAACATCCTCTGTGGCCAAGAGGAGGACAAAGCATCCTCGTGCCGGGCAAAAACATTTAGCTGCTGTTCAGCCTCCTCCACTGCCTCTGCTTTTTGCTAGACCCATCAGCGATGTGAGCAGCATAAGCTGCACCTTGGAGCCACCAGCTGGCCCCACAGAGCACCGTTCTGCAGCAGCTCCAGTCCCCAGAGTAGTTCCTGGGCACTCACCTTGCTGCTTCAGCCAGGCCCGCTCCTGAATGAAGCCAATGAAGGGGGCTATGCCAGTCCCTGGTCCGATCATGATGACGGGTGTGCTGGGTTTGAAGGGCAGGCGAAACTGTGACTTCCTGACATACATAGGCACCAGGGGGTTGCTCCCATTCTCATCAGGCACCTTGTTCTTGAGCCAGTTGGTGGCCACCCCTTTGTTCAGACGTCCTGTCTTGGTCTCATACTCCACCGTCACAGCACAGATGTGGATAGCGTTGGGGTGAACCTGCAGAGAAGGGATGTCAGTGCCAGGCAGAGAGGGAGCCCCAGCAAGCCCACAGCTCAGTCTTTTGTGCTCAGGGATGGGGAGAAGTTTAATCTAATGCTAACGTTGGGACAACTGTTTCTCCCCTGACAGATCAAACCTCCCAGCATGCCCCCCATGGGGCTTCTGTCTTGTGCCTGACTCATCATAGGACCACTGAGTTTGCCTCGGTATTGCCAACAACCTCAGGGCTTCAGGCACAAAGTAAAGAGTGAATTTTGACCACAGCTAAAGTGCCACCTTGCTTCCAAGGCCTATGGGCAAAGAGCAGCAGGGCTGCAGTGAGGGTGGTGGTATCAGGGCACAGCTGGCTGCAGTGTGGGACCCTCTGAAGACCCTGTGGAAGTTGGGATAACTCCCCTTCTCATGCATAGAGATAACTAAAGCTGCCCCCCTCACAGAAAGTGTCACCAGGGCAAGTTCCCCATGTCCGGTCCCCAGCTGAGAGGGGGACTGCGGAGCTGCAGCTGAAGGTCTCTCAGCAGTCTCAGTCCCTGCTGGAAGCACGCTCACCTTGGAGGACGAGGCAATGGAGTAGTAGCGGGCCTGCAGGCGGGGCAGGAGCTCACACAAGTGGTCGATGGGTGGGTGCAGCGAGGGCATGTCCTGCAGGATGGCCAGGATGTTCCTCCGGGCCTCCACCACCCAGCTGAGGTAGAGAGCCTGCGGGCAAGGAGGGCACATGTGTGATGACTTTCCTACGCAGCTGACAAACACTCCCTTAGCTCTCTGCGCATGGTGCCTAAGAGCCCTGGATCCCTTTTGGGGATCCCCCAGCACCCACTTCAACCCAGCAGCTTTGCTGGGAAGGCCACAGCTCCCACCTTCCCCTCGGCAGCAGACGATGCCATTTTGCGGAGGCGCTCCTGCTCGCCAGCATCCGTGGCGTACTGGGCCAGCTCATAGAGGACATTGGTGCGGGGTGGGTTGGTGATGTCCAGGTAGTATGTCAGGGCTGTACGGTAGGATGTGGGGCAGGGGAAGGGATGTTTCTTATTGGATTCCTCTGGAGAAAAGGGAGAGAAAAAAAATAAAAGTCAGCAACTGCATGCTGTGATATCAAAGATTTTGTGCCAGCAGCTACATGCAGTGTATGAGAGCTGGAGACAGAGCAGTGGAACAGGCTTCAGGGAGGAGAGAGCAGCCCTAGGGCTGAATCAGCCTGTTGGCCAAAGCCCCAATCCCACACTGAAGCAGCTCCAGCACAGAGCTGCCTGGAGAGGGAGCTGCCACGTCTCCCAGTAGCCCATTTTGTGTTTCACAGATGCTGTCTAAACCCTCGTGCTCCCCAATGAGGCTCTCTGCCCCCAAGATATCCATGCACAGAGGCACCCAGCAAAATCCCAGACCAAGCAGGAGGGCTGTTCTCCACAGCTAATTTGGCCTCATGCACTTACACCTCCTTCAGATCTGGCCTCAAAAGTGTCCTTGGTTTCCTTCAGCAATGTACAGTTGTGCTCAGAGCCCCCTTGGGAAAGGTAAGTGCCAGCAGTCAAGGCTGGAGCCATTCAGTTCAGCAAATTAAGAGGTCCGTGAGGGATAGGAATGACAGTGTGAGGTTGGACAACATGGGACACTGCACAGAGGGCCACAGGCTCCAGCTGTGCATTAAAGCCACTTGCCCTCTTGAAATCACGAGCTCTCTCAGGCTTCTGGGCCAGCACATCTGATGCCTGAGGTCAGGCGGCACTGCTTCAGGAGCTGCCATCTCCCTCCTGCCAGAGGCCAGCTCTGCTGAGAACGCTGCCCAAGAAGAATTCTTTATATCAGCACAAGTGCTCCCTCCTGGCAGTTCCAACTCCCAAGCCTGTGCCTCCTCCAAGGACTGAATAACAGCATCTCAGACACTAAGGTCCCTGTTGAGCTCCAGGGCTGCTGCAGCAGAGGGATGCTCTGGCAGGCTGATGCTCTGTAATTAGGAGTGTGTTGTTACATAATTTCTTGTTGAATGAGCACACTTAAGTACGTTTCACAACTGACCCACTTCAGCTGGCTCTCAGCAAGTGGGCTCTGTGCCACTGCTAAAAAGGCATAGCATTTGGAACTGACACGGGATGTCTCTGTCTGTCTGCAGGTGCCCTGTGGGACCTGAAGGTGACCTGGCTCCTGCTCTGGTGGGAAGGACAAAGGCCGTAGCAGAAGGAGAACCGCTGATGCTCAGAGGTGATCCATACTCACCATCCAAATTGTTTAAGGACATGATCGTGTCCAGATCCGTGCCCAGGATCTCACCAATCTGATTCACCAGTGAAGAGTCATTGGCTGGGTATACCGCCACATGGTCCCCAGATTCATACCTGGCACAAGAGCAGGAGGACAGCACATGAAACACCAGCACCGCTTCTCATCCACCCCAAGCCTGAGCTGCTCAGCTAGAAGACAAGTGGGCTGGTGCAAGGGGCAGTAGGACAACACCGAGATCTGAGCTGCTACACAGTGCCTGCACCATCAGGGACCCTGAACAGCTGGCAGTAATAGCAGAAAGGACCATTGTGGAAAAAGCGTTTTTAAGAACAAGGTTTTTTTTACAAGGGAACTCCAAGATAACAGCAGTTTTGCCAGAGACTTCAACAAGGCTGGACTTCCAGCAAGGACAGGCCAACTCCCTGACAGGCAAGAAGCAAAGCTGCTCAAAATCTCTGCAGTATTTTGTTATGTTAAGCCACCTGGATTCGTGGCTTTCTCACAAGCACACACAGAGGAATTTAAGCCAGCAAGAGGGTTTTTAACAGGGCTTTATTCCCCCTGTGTTTGTACACCTAAGCCAGGCAAACCCAGGCATAAGCCATCTCCAGCTCTCCCCTCTCTCATAGCTCATCTGCCCCATCAGTTTTTGAATGACTCCTAGAGAATTCTTGCAGCTGGCACTGTTCAGGTAGGACAGGTATATGCAGCCAGCTCTGGAGGGGCACAGGGCAGCCAGCTGGTATGGCCAGGCACAGCGCAAGAGCTGGGACAAAGTCCTGACAGAAGGTACCTTGTATGTGGTACAGAAGCTCAGAGAGGCAGTGTTAGGTAATTATGAGAACAAGGTCAACTTCTGAAGTGCTGCATGAGGCCAGTGCACCACACCCTTGTTCTTTGCTCCTGATGCAGACTGCTCCTGCCAAAATGGAGGAGCAGTCTCCCATGGGAAACTACCTGATTTTGGAATTGGAGATATCCAGCTCCAGGTGCATAAGGTGTCGCTCTCCACCCTCATTCAGCTTGCGGTTCTCTGTAACCTGGGCCAGGAAGGGGTTCTTGGCATCAAATGGTCTGGAAGGAAAGACAAGGATTCTTTGGGTTATTCTCCTGCACACTCACAGTGCTGCTTGTATTGAGGCACGTTCCCTCTGCTTCCAGAGCAGGCTCCCATGATTTGGGCATGGGGCTGTCCTGGCTCATGTTTCAAAGCACACCACAGCACAAACCAAATTATGATCCTGCTGCTACCCACACTGGCAGAGAAAACCGATCATCTTCCTTCTAAGCACAGCCCAGCAGTCAACAGCTTCTGTCCCATTAAGAACAAGCGATGCAAAAGTAGACTGGAGGGGATATCACATTTCAAAGAGATATGTGAGCTTGCAAATAATTTACACAGCTAATCTCCCCAAAGCAAAACTGCAAGCAAGCTCAACCCTGGGTGAGGAAAGGCTCTGAGTGACCTCAAGACAGATGCTGCAAACGTACCAGCCAAACAGCACATGTGAACAAAGCCACCTTCTCATATACTAATGATTCATTAACTGGGGAATCCCTTGGAGTCCCAGTGAAGATCTGAGCCCATTTCTCTTGGGCAGACATCTGCCACATGGCTGCATTGCAGAAATGACACTGCCTGCATAGCACGTCTTGTTAGAAACATCAAGGAGTCCGTCGGCTGCAGTCTGGCCCACGTACACCCTGCCCAGGGCGGTTTGGCACTTACGGCTTCTGATTCTCGTAGCTCTTGAGACGACCCATCTCACCGGTGTAGACTTTGTTCATGTTCACATCTGTGTGCACCACCAGCTCATACTGGCGGATGCTGGTGGAAGAAGCAGGAGAGAAAAGAGAAAAAATCAAATGGGAAATCACAAGGTACAGTTGGACCCATCATCTGCTTTGCTGGATTTGCTGCAGTTCAAAAACAAATGCAACTTCCACCCCTTCAGCCCTCTGGACACATTAGGGATCAGGCAGACCATGCAGAAAGCCCAAACCAAGAGGAAACATCAGCTTCACTGGGAGCACTGCAACCCAGTAAAGCCACCCACAAAGGAACCAAACCCATCACATCCCTATTCAGAACAGAAATCCAGAGCTGGGTTCGAACTCGCACCAGGGTAGGCTCAGTTCAAACAGCCACACTCACTGATCTACTTCACATGTGCCCTCTCAAGTCTAGAAGGGGAGGCAGCACACAGGAAAGGGGGCAGCAGCTCAGGGCTGATGGCACAGCCACCAGAGATGGCCAATCTCTCTGGCACCCAGAAGAACCTACTCCCATACCTACCTGGACTCTTCTCCTGTAGCCTCCACCCCAAAGTGCTCACACACCGCTGGCCAGAACTGCTCTCTCCAGGTGATGAAGTCTTCTTCCAAGCTAGCCAGGGCAAAAGAGAGATTCAATAACCCTGCCCAAGAGGAAGCAAAGGGATATTCCCAGAGAAACCATCTGAGATCCCTATGGACTTCCTCCTTCACCATGGGAAAATGCCCTTCACACAAGGGCATTTGCCCTTGGATCCAGGCAGTTTTACTATGTCCACATGCCCACAGATCACCAGAAGAGCATCTTCGGGTCACTAAGTGGTTGGGAGGGAACTGTTGCTATACCAGCCACCCCTCCCTTCATCAGGTCTGCCAAGGAAGGCTTTGTTATTCAGACTCGGTCTTTATCCAACTCATGTCCCCCTTGCCCACTCCTGGCATTAGGTCACCTTCCTAAAAGGCAGACCACCACAGCAATGCTTATTTGCCTGGGCTCAGAGCCTCCCACACACAACACATCCCTCTCTTCAAGACCTTGCAGCCCTTAGAGGTAAAGCCACAGGTTGATGTAACTTCCCAGGTTAAGCTACCCACAGGGCGTGCAGGTAGGCAGAGAGAGGTCCAAAAAAAAAAAGAATTGTCCAAGTCGGAAAATTGCTGCCTTCGACCATAAAACAAACAGTTCACAAGAAGATGGAGTTTGCCTCCTCCACAGGGATGGGTGAGTTTATCCATACAGGCTGGGTTAGCAATGGAGCTGCCGCAGGGCAAAGGCACAGGAGGCTGCAAAGCCTCCTCAAGTATATAACTATGCTCATTTAAAGCTGACGTGGGAATTCGCAGAGACAGGATCCCCTAGGACACTCTAAGTGTACTGGGATCTGATTGTGGGATCAGGAAGGAGCAGACAGGCACACACTCAGAGACATGTCAGCTCCCACAACTAGCCCTATGGAGTTTATTTCTATCTTCGTAGTAGAGCCAACTCCCTGCCAAGGTCCCTTCCATGATGCTTTAGCCAGCTCTGACCAGCCCCTCAAGCCAAGCTACTCACTTGCCATCATCATCTCCCAGCCCAAGTTCAAAGACACGCTGGGCTCCAAGCTCCTCCAGTCTCTTGTCCACATACTTTCCCATGGCATTGAAGTGCTCATAAGTCTTGTTCCCCAGCCCAAAGACCTGGAAGGGAATGCTGATGAGTATGGAGAAGCAGGGGCTGGACTTTTCCCATCCAGTTGGCATTCTCTGGCCAGTAACACCCAGCAAAGGATGCTGAAGAAAGACAGCAAGACCTTTCCCAGCTCCCCGTCAGCTATTTGTGGACCTTGAGTAAGAATCTACTACTGGAGAGTGTCTGGTCAGTAGGCATCACTACCTCCTCTGAGCCAGGCCTCAGGCATGTCAAGAGGATGCACATACAAGAGCTGCCTGTGCCATCTCCTCAAGGGACCAGTAAGAGCCTGGACTGCCTAGAGACCAATTGCTGTCCCTTGCCTCCCACAAACTGCTCAGCGAATGTTTGCTCACTGATTTATACAGAGCAGCTTAACATCTCCAGCAGTGAATTTTCTCCTCATTTGCAATTACTATGCCGCCTAAGAAATTTGGCTGGGGATTAGGTGAGGTGGCTGTATCTCAGCCAATTATTCAGCTCAGCACAGGAAAAGAGCTACACACTCCTCCAAGTGATTTAATTTGTGGGAGAATATCTGGCCCAGGGCTGCTCAATTAGCTTCTGAACAGCAGCAGCAGGCTGTAACTCATTTACAGATCTTGTATTCAATGCCTGCTGGGCTGTTTGCGGCAAGACATTACCAGCAAACCCCTGCAATTTAGGGAGTGGAGAGAGTACGCTGACATCTGCATTTAAAGCCCCCAGATATATGTTTGCAAGTGTCCACAAAGCTTGCAGAGGAAGGCAACAGAGACTGCATCCGACACAGGCGCCCAAGGCATAGACATCACGTTTTGCCTTTACCCAAGCCATGCGCAGGCACAGCGGAGGGCTTTTGACTTTCCTTCCCAAATGCATCATAAACTGGAATTGAGCCACTTACTGCAAATCGGAGTCCTGACAAGTCAGCATCAGCCTCCTGCAGCCAGTCGTAGAAGTCTTGGGCATTGTCCGTGGGATCGCCCTCACCGTAAGTGGCCATGCAGAACACAGCTAAGGACTTGTCAATCTCAGAGAGGCGACTCAGGTCCGACTACAACCAAAGCAAAGAATAAACCCTCAAGGATACCACAACGTGGTTATTGGGCAAGCCTATTCCTACAATACAGCTACCTCTGGTGTGCAGAACAGCACCACGTAATGTCAAACAGTTCATTACAAAAGGGGTTGGAAAGGCCAAACGCACCCAAAATGGCAGGGGAAATAAAGTTAACCACCCTCACTGGACTGCAAGTCAATATTTCTACCCCGCCAGAAAAGCAATGGGATTTTCCATATAAGGCTTTAAGGGACCGGGATCATTGTTCGCTCTGGAAAACAACACAATATCAATGCCTCTGTCCAAGTCTGCAGCAGTGTGGGACCAATGCTAACTACAAAAGGAATACAGAGCAAGTTTAATGCTGCCAATGGATGACTCGTAACTCCCAAACACTCCAGGCTACCTTCTTCTTTCACTCATGTTGCAGTGTTCACTCCAAATCTGTAGAACAGCAAGGACCAAGTCCATCTCTGCATCTCTCAGGCTGACCTTTTTCTCCCCTAAGTGACACTACTAAAAGGGCAAATGTCCCTTGGCCAGGCTCCTTCTGGGTTTTTTTTAGGGGACGCTAAAGAATGTTACCTATCCTGAGGCTGTTCATGGCTAAATTACCAAGTCATACTCCTCTGGATCTGCTGCCATGCCCCGGAGGCCATAGCGATGAGCGTCTTTGGAGAGACGATTGGCAAACTCCTCTGCTGTACCCGTCTGGGAACCGTAGAAAACCACTATGTTTCGCCCCTGGAGAGAAAAAGAAAACCCTGTGAAATGGTGGTTACTCATTTGGCAAATGCATGGACAAAGCACATCTTGTCAGAGACAAAGGAAATGCCTGGGATCAGAAGCCCTGGACTGCAACGTAAAGGCAACTAGGAGTCTGCGCTTGTACAGGATTCCACACCAGCTTTATGGCAGAAAACTCAAAGCTAAGCTGTTAATAAGAACATGACTCTTGTCAATCTCAGAGGGATGACTCAGATCAGACTAAAACCCAAAGCAAAGAGTAAACCCTCAAGATTTATTCTCAGCCTCAAGGCTGCAGTGTGTCTCCTGGAAACTGGGAACTCCCTGGATGAGAAAGCAGACTTGCCTAAGCTTTGGGAAAGTGCCTAAGCACTGGAGCTCCTGCTCTGCCGCAAGCCAGCTACTTTGAAGTAAAACGGAAAATATATCCAGCCCTTGCTTCTTCCTCTGCTTCCTCTTGTGTCCAGGCCAGCAGAGTCAAAAGCTGCCAGCTCTGTGTACAACAGTTCCCATTCCAGAGTGAGCCAGTTCGGGAAACAACCACGCAGATAAACAACTGCCAGCCAATGACTTTAAAATCTCTGCCATTTCCCTCCTGACTCTGATCTCATATTACACTTTTTTTTGCACCAAATTTTTACTTCAATTTTTTCTCTGAGAAAAACTCTCAAGCATAGACTGAGAGTGCCATTCCTGCCTGCCCACACAGCCTTCCTCTGCAGCAGATATGTGCCTGTATCCAAACCAGTCCCTGCTGCTGACACAGCTAGACAGTCTCCAGAGGAAACTGGGAAGGACATGAGCTCCCACACCTTCCCAGTACCCCATGCAGCCAGAGCAAGAAGCTTACCGTCTTCTTCATCTTCTCAATGAAGCTGCTGTCTCTCACTGGAGCTGCTCTGAAAGACAGGAGGAACCTCCTTTCAGATGGGCATTTTCATTCTTTAAGGTCAGGAATCAGCAAGTGGGGAAAAAGTGGCCCCCAAACCTAACCAGCTCTCAGAAGGCTATACAAAGTGGTGAGAGTCCCATCAACCACTCTTGTTCACTCTGTCACAGGGATACCCATCCTTATCCCCTCACAGGCAAAGCCCAGGAAGTCAGCCCCAAGTGTCAGGAAACCTTTACTCTATCGATTGCTCTGAGAGGTTTCAGAGCTGCGCAGGTTACAAGGATCTCGTAGAGCTATGATGCTCCAGAAATAAGTAAGTCTCCAGAAAAGTCTCAGAGGCCAAGCCACGGTGGGAGAGAAGGGAACAGAGAGCTTCCTGCTTCCCCCACCACAGTGGACAGGCAGTGGATCGGTCCTGAGCCATGGCCCCCAGGGCAGATTCTCCAAGCTTGAAGTCAGACAGGGCTAAAACCAGCTGTTCCGACATCAAAACAGCATGCTAGACAGGAGTCCCAGAGCTGGAGAGCCCTGCAGAGCAGACAGATGCAGCTGATCAGACCCACAGAGCCTCCAGAAAGACGACCGCTGCCTGACGAGGTCCCACAGGGCTCGTTCCCATGCTGGGGTTTCCATCCCCAGTGTGGATGTCCAGCACAGAGGGAGTTTGTGTTATCACAGGGAGGTGGCTTTCTCTATCTCAAGAGGGACAAACTGCAGCATCAGAAACATCGAGGCAGAGATTCACACTACTATGACTACTCTCTTACATAGGGAGCCAGAAGAGCTTTGCTAACCTAAGCACACCCATGGACTTTCAGTGTCACAGGGTGAAAATAACCCCAGCCCTGGGGACCCTGGGAGCCTCACAAGCAGAGGTGGCTCTAGGTACAGTCAGATTAGGTGCTGGGGTCTTTTCAAGGCAGGAGGACAAGCGCCAGGAGCACACTTGCTGTCTTCCCCGCTGGAGCTTCAGTAGCAGGGAGGAGGAACGTGAGACCCATTCCCGTTTATCTTTCACAATGGAAGAATGCAAGGCTGGGGTCTCCTGTGGGAAGAGAGAAGCCTCGAGGCAAAAAACAAATGGTTTTGGCTCCGGCCCATGTGAGAATGTGCAGAGCTCACTAACAGTTTCCTAAACTCTGCAGCCCAGAGGGAGGGATCTCTGCGGATGTGCCGAGGCATTTGCAGAGCACACACACAGAGTGGCAGGGTGGGGGACGTTCAGCAAAGCATGCCTTCAAGCACCCCTTTCTACCCAAAGGTATCAAGGAGCTCTACAACTTGGACTGACAGCTCCAAGCACTGACACAGCCCCATACAGCATGCACTGAAGACAAGAGAACCCTACCCAAAGCAGCTACCCAAGGAGGCTCTGCTCCCAGGAGGGAGCTGCTTCGCATCCCCCACTTTGCTCTCTCAGCAGTTAACAGTCTCCCCACGTTGTCATTTGTGCTTCGTTTGGAACAGGGATATCACAAGCATCTTAGAGAGCCCAGCTGGCTCACAAGACTCAGCTCTCATTTAGCTTTTGGCTCCCTGGTGAACCTCTTTGGTTACTGCCCTCTGCAAATAAGATCCAATTAAAATAGCTGTTGGGTCAACTGCTAAACAAAATGTTTTTAAAGGAGGAAAAAAAAAAGGTTTAGATCCTTTCAGCAATCTTCCTTTGGAAGAGAAAAGGGTGCAGCGCATGGAGGTCGTCTATTTTCAATGGAGGCAACCCTGCACTTAAGTGTTGTGGTGGGGAACAGTCTCTGGCTCAGACACAGAAGAAATAATGAGTCTGGCTTTTGAAAAAAGGCTACACAACTCCCTGAAACTGCTTCATCAGGGTGGCTTGAAAATCTGAGCTGCAAAAACACACAGACGCTGAAGACAGAAATGACACTAATTTTTACCACTCAGCCAGAAAAACTTAGAAAAGAAAGCATGTTTTCAGCACCAACTACTCTAACAGCTTAGATAAATCAGGGCAGTGACTCTAAGAGAGTTAGAAGAGGTGACAGGTGGAGGAAAGGGGATTAACTCCATTGTCGGAACAAGTCTTTAGCTTGTACAGATTGCCTACCGTTGGTGAGAGCCAACAGCGCAAGCGACTCCCAGAGCCCTCCGTCACTTTGATTTTAGGAGGAAAAAAGGAGCGGGGAGGAAGTTCCCAACAGCTCAACAATAATACCGAAGTCCCCATCTCAGCCGAACACGTCTCCTTCGGAAAGCTCCCGCCCCTGTGGCTTTCCTCCTGAAAGCACACACACATCCAGAAGTGAGACCGCAGCCTGGATGTTGCAGAGGAATTGAGCACCGACAGCAGGGTCTCCTCTGGAGCAGCCTGCCTCCGAGCAGAGCCTCCCCACTTCCTTCTCCTGCCCCAGCAGGGAAAGGCACCCCACTCCACCCGGCTTTGGGGTGGCAGGAGCAACCCTCCAAGTCAGAGCGATCCCGCCTGCCCATCAGGCAGATTCACTCACCTCGCCACGGCCGCCTCTTCTTGCGGGGCCGAGTACACGCAGCCCATGATTGGGGCAGGGAAGAGGCAGACAAAGAGTCGCAGGGCAGCCGTGTCTGTCTGCAAGGGGAGGTGTGGGGGGGACGGATCTAACCTAGCTCTGGAGCAACACGCACACAGGCCTTTCCATTCTGCTCCTCCTGGGCATTAAAGCCAAACGTCAGCCTTTTGTTAAGGAGAAGAGAGCCGGCACAAAAGGTCTGGGCACGGGTCATAGCAGGAGTGGTCTTGTCCGCTCAGATCCTCATGGCGGGGCTTTGGAAGTTACCAAGTGGATCCGTGCAGTCCTGAGAAACTGCAACATCTGGCAGCAGTGGCAGAAAGGAATTAGGAGTGGAGAATGAAGCCTCCCAGGATCCTCCGCAGCACACATCCCTCTCCCATCCGCGTGGAGCAAGGGGACGGGACACAAAACCCTCCCCCAGCCTTGTTACCTTGGAAACTGTTTATATCACAGCTGCTTTTATATATATTCTTTTTTTAAAAAAAAAAAGTCAACAGTGTAGTTGAAGGAAATGATTCCAGACACTGCATGAGCAACGCTACGGGTAACTATGGCAGTGCCATTAGAGAGGCAGCTCAAAGGAGTTTGTTCTCTTCAGGATCCTATTAAATTAAATTAGAGGTGGTCTGTCTCTCTAACACACACACACAGGCGGCAAAGAGAGCTAATCAGGCTAAGGAGCTGGAGCAATTCCTGCCACAGGAAGCCCTACAAGCACCAGGGAATGGATTTCTCTATAGCTGCAAAATAGAGATAAGCCAATTTCTGCCCCAAACAACGTTAAAGATGGGGGAAGAAGGGAAGGGGTGACATCCAGCATACCAATCAATGTCTTGCCTGCGTCTCCCCAGGGCAACAGTCTGCACAACTCCAGAGCAGGGACACAAGAAAAGAAAGAAATCTGCGATTGTGAAACAAGCAGAGGAGGCGCAGCTGAAGAATAAAAATAAATTAGTGCGTTCCCCAGCAATGCCACTGCGAGGAAGCACAGTGGCCACGTCTGCCTGGCGATCGAGAGCTGTTCTCCCTAATGACATCTGCAGAGCAGGCCGTGGGGAAGGCTGCTCCGGTGGTTTCAATTAAGTCTGAAAATGGTCAAAACGCAAGCAATCCTCAGTCGGCGGTATCCCGCCTGCCCCACACATGCGTGTTACGCAACACAGGTACAGGATGTCTTGTACACAGCAAGCCTTTGCCCCTTCTCTGGGGGCTTCGGACAGAACAGCTCCACTTGGCTGCGAGGGTAAGGGATCAGCAAGCGCCTGAGTGGTACCTGAACCCAGAGACGCATCATCGGGGTAAGATCGTGACTGTTCCCAGGCCATGTGGGCTGATGGAGCGAACCCAGCCCAGATGCCATCCAGAACAGGGGGTGTTGACGGTGCAACTCTTCTTCCACAACCAAGGGCAGTTGCAGCAGCAGCATTTCCCTTGGAGACCCTGCTGAGCTGACATGGCTTAATCAAGGCGTGCTGCTCAGCAGTGGCTCCCAAAACTCCAGGAGGGCACCAGGGTGCTGGATGCTGTGTTCAGGTTGGAGACTCTGCTTTCACTCTCTCACATTGCAGGCAAACCCATTAAAGCAGCAGCCATCGTGATGCGTCTGAATTGCTGTTCAGCACTTTCATCCTCCAGTCTTCTGAGGCTGAAGCTGAAGTTGGGGGCCAAAGTGACACAATAGAAACCATCACCTGATACCATCAGATAAAGGAGTTCAAGACAGTTTGGTGAGTCAAGGCAGAACCGCAGAGAACGTGCTGAAGAAAAGCAAGAGCTCTTAAGGTAAAGGCTCTCCACTCTAGCCAGAGATGGCCCCACCAAGGGCTCTCTGCCTTCATGGGACCGGGACAGCTTCCCTGCCTGCAGACAGGCCTGCCCCTGCCTGCCCATGAACCAGCTTGCTATCCAGCCAGCCACAGGCAGCGGCTGACAGTGTGATCCTGTATCTTGCCGATTTGCTTGTTCACCAGAAAGGAAACTCCACCCCAGACTCAAGAATGACAGGAGGGAAGGAAACTCGAGGCTGAGCAAGCTTGTTTTCCCCACTCATTTCCCCCCTGGTTCCAAGTGTCCCATAAAATAATGCTGTAAAAGCTGCAGGAAGTTGCTGTCTCCGTCCCAGAGGATGGATGTGCCACCAACCACATTGTTGGCTTACAGGTCCATGCTGCCCTCATACCAGCTTGCTATAATGACCACAGCAGGGCTGCAGCAGGCAATAGCAGGGTCAGGCTTAATGTACAAGAAAAACTACTTTAAAGCCTCCTCTTATGCTCTTCACCTGCCTGGCTGTCACTTTTCCAAAATGAATTGTGTCAGACAAGGTCCGGAGCAACCTCACCCTTCCCTGGTTATCAGCGACAGGAGGTGTTGCTCTTCCACAACTCTTACAAGCAGCAATTGCACACAGTGCTCCCTGCCAGCCATCTCCCACGCAGACAGAGAAGGGAGCACAGACCCCACACAAGAAACACAGGCAAAATACCCGTGAGTCAGCTCAAAGCCAAAACCTCCAGCCAGTCTCAGATGGAAGCCCACATACTGAGGTCCTGCAGCAGGACAAGGTGGTAACGCACACCCAGGGTGCTCAGCAATTCCCTCTGCAGCGTGACTTCTCTGCAAGGTCACGACAGCCTCTGGAAGAGCTGCACGTGATGAGTGGTGAGTGGAAACAGTCACAAGGACTGAGAGGACAGGAGCTCTCCAAGTCGATCTGCACCATGTCAGGATCTAATTTCAGACTGATAGTGCCATTTCTCCAGCCAGCTTAGCTCTCATCACAACACAGCCATTCTTGTTACAATCTCCAGAGGCAATCGCATGCACTGATACACACAGCCCTCTTGCAGGCACGAGAGGGAAAGCATCCAACTGATCCAACAGAACAAATTCCCAAGGTAAGGCTGAGCAGGCACAGATAGCCGGGTTGCTACCAGCCTCGCACACGGCTGTCTGCACAAGGTACTGCAGCCAGGGAAGTTTCTTCCTTTTAAACCCCTCCCAGCCAGAAAACACACTTTCCATCCTCCTGCAACGTCAGTGCATGCAGCCTGCCTTAGGGTTTGCTCTGAGCTGTGTGCTACTCTTCCCATTACCCGCGGACTTCACAACAGACCTGGCAGCCCAGGCTTGCTTTCAAGCAGAGGGCTCTGCCACCAGAAGAGAGGGTCACGATCTGACCAAAGAGGAAATGGTAAGACCAAACCTGCTCCTTTTCAATTATGACCTGAATTACAACACAAACACTGGATGACGAACCCTGAAAACTGAAAGCAGCATAACCTACTAAGGTAGACATATAGGTCTGAGATAACAAACCCACAACCGCTTGCTGTCTTTGATTTAGGTTTTACACACAGGGCAACAGGAGCATCAATCCCCTGCTGAAATGCCTTCACTTATCACCAAACATCCACATCTGAGCAGCCTATGGACAGGTCTTGCCACAGCTTCTTTCCACACCAGGCTGTAACACTTCGAAATGAAGGACTCACAAGTATTTCTCGCCAGAGCAGCACCCACTAAGTGCGACAGGGAGAAACCCACTTCATGCAGGACACCTTGCTGGTGCAACAGTATGTGTTAAATCTTGAACTGACTTCGAGCAGCCAGCCATCGCTTTTCCCCTCCTCGCGGCATGGCCTCACAACCAACCACTCGGGACTCGGCAGGGAGGGCCTACAGTGAATTTGCAGCCGTCATTACAAACCCAGAGGATTCACCTTTGTTGTATGGTTACCTTCTGCAAAGGCCTAATACTAATACTGGGAAGTGCAGAGCTGGGCTAAGGCTGAGCTAAAAAGTCCAGCAGAAAACTGATGTTAAGTTTGGTATGTGACTGAGACAAGGAACTAAATGCACCCAGATCTCCACCAACACGATTCACACCTGGCCCTAAGACCTTTGCAGAAGACAGGGTGGAACAAGGACCTCTCCCTCTCCAAATCCAGCCTCCTGCTGCTGCTGTAACCTGGCATCAAAGCCAAGCAAGTTTCACAAGAGCTGCCAAGCAGCTCTTGCCCAGGAACTATCTCCCAGCTCCCCAAGACTATTTCTTCTCTTCATAGCTAAGGGTAGATAAGCAGGTTACCTATCAGATATCTTAAGAGCAAGGGCATCTTTCTCCAGATTATCTAACTATGACTTTTATCAGAAAACACAGAGAATAGCCAAAGCAATCATTAAGAGTTTCAAAGTACAGCCAGCAGCTTTTCTGCCTTGCCTTTTCTTGCCTTGCTTGGGAAAGGCAAATTACTGATTTGGGCCACACAGTGGGGTAAGGCAGAACTGCAGCCTGGCTCTTCCACAGGGATTTCTGCATTACGAGGTGAACAGCTCAGAAGAAACACCAGGGCAAAGAAATGTACTTTGGGACCTAGTCCCCTTGCCTGGGGACCTACCAGAATCCAGCTGAACTTCCCACACAGCCTCCAAGGACCCACTATAAGCAAGACTGAAAGCTACACTCACCCCATGCTGCCTGAGAGTTGTTACTTACACTGATTGAATTTTGGGGAGGTCAGGGACTTCTTCCTTTTTCTTGCGAAAGAAGAACCAGTAAGTAAAAAGCCCGGTGATAAGCGAGATGAGAAACACGTCCGTCATGCTGAAGAGAGAGTCTTGCTGTGCAGTGTTGTCAGTAGGGGAGATGTTCGGTTCCACGCCAGCATTCCCCATGATGGTCAGAGGCACTGTAAGCAAGGAAAAACAAATGAACACCAGCAGTCACACAGTGCCACAGAAGACCACAAGAGCATTAAGAGACCTTCAGAGCATGCTTTTTCCCTACACGTTTATTTCTAGGAGCACAAGGCAGCCCAACAACTCTCCAGAGAGAGGCTTTGCACCACAATACTGCAAGATCCTTTTGCATCCCAAGGTATCTCACTGGCCCACTAAGCTTCTCCCTTCCCATTGCATCCTCGTTGATCCACCAGAAGTGATTTCTGCTCCCCCTCTGCCAGCACTATTGGAGCAGCCCCACATTCCAGCCAGGGAGCCCAACCTGGCTCCTACTATCGCCCCATCAAAACTCAACAGGGACTCGTGGCCAGCCTTCACTAAAGCCTTTACTCACCACAGAGCCCACGGGGTGTTAGTGGGGGAAGACCCCACTCTTCCAGTCACCCCACAGATCTGGGGCTTTCTCCCTCCTTTCCACAAGGTGATACAATGCCCTGGACCTACTGCTGTGCTTATAAACCACAGAGCAGGACTGCGGCATGGTACTTCTGTGAGCATCCCCACACTAGGGCATTACAACACAAATGACATACTTCTGATTTCCTATCCACCTCCTCATGCAGATTGGATTTACTATCCACCTCTTTTTAGGCCTTTGGCTTCCCAGTCCCCTCCACTATCTTCCCCAGTTTAACTTCCATCTCCTTGAATTACTCCTTTCCACTTGCCAAGGCAAAGTTTAAGTGACTTGTGACTTGCCCATGGCCATACCCAGAGACCACAGTAGTGCAAGGATGAGCACTCAGCCCTCAAGTCCCTGACTAGCTCTACAGTCCCTGTCCTTCTCCTGGGGAGTCACCTATCGCTCCCTTCCTCCCGCTGCTCTGCCAAAGCTCTGAACTCCTCTGACCCTAGTCCAGATTGCAAGATTATCTTCCCAATGCACAAGGACGCACTCTGTCCAAGCAAACAGATAATTAAATCAAAACTTGATTTGTAAGGGCAAAGTGACTCTCTTCTTGTACTTGGGCATCCTGCCAACCCAGGAGACCATGGACATTTCAACTTTCACACAGAAAAGTGACTCAGAGCCATGGGGGTGCTACTGGAGAGAAAGGACACGTCTCCGTGAAGGGAGAGTTAACCTATTCAGCAAACCTGTGCCTGCCCGAGAAAAGACCGCAGGCAGCTTTCCTGGAGGCTGAAAGAGAGCAGCAAACTCCAAGTTGTGCCTGGGCTGAGAAATAAAACTGACAGAAGTTTAAGATTATGCTAATGCATTCAGGAGCTGGGAAGAAAAGGGAAGGTGTTGCTTAGGGAGCACTAACAAGGGAAACCAGGTAAGGTCTTCATCAAATAAGACCGCCTTGTTGTTGCCCCACCAAGGAAAAATCCAGCTCCAGAGAGCATGAAGTATTCTGCCACAGGCCACCAGCTATAAAAGGCAGCCCTGTGGAGTGCAGGGAGAAGTCCACAGCCACCTGACAGTTATCATGGGTGGGCTCCTGGGTATTTTTGCAGCCCAATTAGCTCTCAGCCCCAAAAGAAGTTTAATTCAGTGGAGAACTTGGCAAGTGATTGTACTATGAAGGGCACTAAAACACCACTGCAAAGCTTCCCATTAGGTTCTCAGAGATGACACTAAGCAGGAGGGTGAAAGAAAAATGTTAGTAATGCAACTGCAGACAAGCAAATTGCCCATTCCTCTCTATCAGGCAGGTCACCCTGTCCCCCCTCCCCTGCAGGCAGGCTTTCCATCACTGGATCTCAGAGCCAAACAAGAGCTGGGTGTTATTTCTGTACGATCGTAGACTAAACTGTTAAGTTAAAGCCTCCACAATTGGAGCTTAGTTGCCAAGAGGCACAGCTCCCAGCAGGGTCCTCCTCCTCTTCCATGTTGGGTTCCAGTAAACCAGTGAGGAGCAGGTCCAGCAACTGACACCGAGGGAACACACTGGTGGGGGGAAAACCATTGCTGGTTTATTGCCTTCGCAAGTCCTTTCCCATGGCACATAAGGCAATGACAAACCTTTGCTCAGAGGAAACCATGAAAAAAACCCAAGGCTGATGGAGACCACACTAAGCTGGTTTTGGGCAGGAGCTCCACCCTTGCCCTTCTGAGCACCAAATCCAGCACTCGCAGCAGCCAAGCCCTAGGAAAGCCTCCTTGCACAGAGCACAGCAGCATCCCTCGTAACAAACCACACGTGGAGAAGAGTTTCAAGCTAGACACGTCTTCAGTAAGTGGCAGCCAGCCCAGGGCAGAACGCATACAGGCTGCAAACACCTGGCCCCACAGCAATTCCATTCCCAGCTCCAGATAGCTCAGATGTGGATATTCACTAGCTGCCCTTACACAGAGCGAGAGAATGAGTTCCTGGGCTAATCAGCAAGACGAGGGCTACGTCTCCAGCAGCGATTCATTGCTGTGCCCAAAAGAGCAGAGATTCTGGCCTCCCAGAGCAGAAAGGACAAGCAGCAGCCATGAGGGGGTTTGCTTTATCAAGCCTCTGGAGGTGGTCTGCTCTCCCGAGCAGCAATGACTTGGAAGGAGGCATCCTTGGGAGGGAAGCTCCTGGGAATGCAGGGTGGACAGATACAGGGGAGGAAGCCGTGCTATCTCCTGGCCTTCACCACACTGCAGCTCTCCAGCACTTCAAAGGGGAACCCTCCAGCTGCTGCCAGACCACACCCGCTCAACTCCCCATACCCACAGCTGGAGGGAAAAGCACCATTTCTGAAGGCTTATGGGTCTGGTGCATGGATGAGAGTCTTGGTTTGGTCTCCTCTTTTCATCCACAAGTCTCCATAGCGTAAAAGTTATATACTGACCTCTAACCCTGGAAGGAAACACACTCATTCTCTAGTGATGGAATCAAAGACACAAGAACTGCTTTAATTTTGATGATGGGCTCCATCTGGTCCTGGACACTTAAGTTATTCAAGTCCTATATCCTAGCTACAGGTTTTTCTTTTGGCTCTCCCTTCACCATCCCCACCCTTAGGAAAGGTTTGCTTAGATGTAGCAAGAAAAAGGCAAAGGATGTGGAATTAGACCTCACACTTCTTTTTTTTAAAGGGTTGTCATAACTCTGGAACTATTTATTTAACTCACTTCACCTAGCACAGGAAGATGATTCCTCAATTTATCTCAGTCTTACCTAGTTGGCTGCAGCAATTATTTTCCAGAAGTTCACAGCAATTCATTTTCAAATACATGTCCTTTTCTAGCTTTCAGTGAAAAGAAACCTGACCTTACTTGGAATGTAGATATCCTGGAAATCCTGCAGTCTCTGGAAGGAACCTGATAAAATCAGACAGTTTTTTTAAAGGGAGCGGGGTGGGGGAGGAATTTGTGATGCAGAAGTAAAAGTTGCCCTGATACCAGTTTCAAAGGCAGTTATTTTATCTCCAATGTTTATTAGACCTTCAAAATAGGACAGGCTTCCATCCTGCCCGCCCCCCCCCCCCCCCCCCCCTTTTTTTTTCTTTTTAAATGATGGCTCCAATTCCTGGATCCTTGTTTATGCACACAGTATCTGGTATAAAGCAATCAGTCTCAGCCAAGAAGTGAGGCATCTACATTACACAGAAAAGTCACAACATTTTGAAAGATTGCAATCAAGCAATGCTATATTTTAGCACAGCTTTTCAGCCTCTGAATGCAGCTTCTAAACCTGGGAATTTGCTTGCTACACGGCAGCTCACAATCATTCAAATCACCAGGGAACCTCTCTGCACATCTCCATCCTGCCAAACAGATGCACTTCCTTCTCATATTAAAAAAATGTATTCTTAATACTCATGCACATCTCTGAAGCAAAGGACTGGAAGCACTGTCAGTGCCAAGCATCTTCAAAACCCCCACGATTTCCACGTGGACTAAAGGTGCTATCACGCCACAGGATTAAAAATAATAAAAATAGTATTACAACGAACAAGACGGGATGGGGAATGCCCTAAAAGCCAAACGGTCAGCAACCCAAATTGATCTGTTCTTGCCCCTCTCTTGCACACAGCCAACGGCAGCATTAGGAGGTGGTGCAGCAGAAGTCCCCAAAAGCACATGGAGCCCTCCACTCCAACTGGCATGCGCAGCATCACGGTCGTGAAACATAGCTGTGAGGTCTCCCTTTCTGCCAAATACAAGGATGTTTCTGCGAGTCACATTGTAGTATCTTCTAGGGACCAAAAAGCCTTGTCTCTGAAGCTAAGTTGGCAATTTGGGCAGGAAATTGGCTCTTCGAGTTAAAGTAGCCTTTTAATTATATAATGTTTGTTATGACTTCCAAGTATCTTGGACAATTTGGCTTCCCAGTCCCAGACTGCAGCCTGCAACTCTTGCTCCACAAATGAGTGACCAAGCTCTGCACTTGACTCTCCTCTGCCCTGAGCCATCATAACCGTGCTGTGACCCGCGGCATCAGCCCTGCTCACGTGAGAGGGAAAGGAGAAGGAAGACTGCTGACCAAGCACAGCCCTGGGCTGCTCACCACTCCCACCCCCAATAACTGATCCCCAGGCTCCAGCTGGCCAGCTGATCACAGCCTGTAGCACCAAGAAGCCCCCGAGTTCAGCATAACACAGCAGAGAAGGCTCCCCATGATCCCTGCACACCCATGCGGTGATAGGCATGAGTCTCGCTGTGCCCTACAGACTTTGCCTGCACTGACACGGAGCAGCACAGAGGTTGCACCCTCATCTCCCATGCCCCTGAGCTTATTGAAACAGCCAGTTTTCCCAATGGGAACCAAGTGGCATTAGCATCCTTTGGCCACCTGCAGATAACCACAGGAGCTGTGGGCAGAAGCTCTATTTTGGAATATGTGCATGCTAAGATCTATGACAACCAAGTCAAAGGAGGAATTGAGTGACATAAATGCATGCAAAACCACTAGTCACCCTCTGCCTGACACTTGCACCCATGCCAGGCACCATTCAAAGGTTGCTCAGCAGGGTGCAGGCAGCCAAGCCTTCCCCAGCCCCCAGCAAGGTCCAGGCTGTCTCAGCTAATTGCTAGCAGGGACACCAGGTAGCCAGTTAAGTTAAATCATGCCTGCAGGAATGAGCTCGCCACACATCTCGCAGCAATACCATCATGCCGCCAACATGAGCCCTGGAGTGCCCAGTCCCTCCGTGCTAGTCAGGCCGTTCACATCCAGCAAGGACACTTACTGAAGGACTGCTTTCCAGTTTCTTGTGAACGGGAATCCATGCAAGTCACCACCCCCTCTACCAGCAACACACACTCAAAAAGCCAACAGTTCTTCAGACTGGCTTTCTCCAGGTCAGACTCACAGTAAAAGCCCCGCACAGCCACACCAGGGAAGGGGACAAAGGGGCACTGATGGCAGAGCTGACCTGGCAAAGCACTCTTCTTGCTCTCTGCAGCCACGTGATGATGACCCTCGTGTCACTGACTCAGCACAAGCACTGCATTAGTGAACAAAGAGGAAGCACAGCTGTCACGATTGCTAGTGCTGAAATGCCAGCATTACCACGAGGTCTGCAAGAGCCACCTTTCTCATCAAGAAGGACCATCCCAAATTCCCTAGGTGCATGTGGGTGTGTGTGACCACACGCTCCTCCCCACCACACGCCTGGTCTGCCCCAGGGATCACCCCTTCTCTTGTGCTAACCATCTTGCATGGGACCATGGCACAACACAGATCAGGGATGTGATCAGCCTCGAGAAGAAGCCTTAAACCCCCGCCCCCCAGTTTTAAACCAGAGATCTGTTATTTCCACTGGCATCATGGCACAGCCCCAAATGACTGCTTCAGGACAGTGGGGAGGCACAGCATGGAATTGAGCAGCCAAAGGAAATGGAAACTCGTCTCTTTGTACAGAACTAATCTGCAGCCCGAGCTTTAGAAACAATGGCAAAATAAATAGAAACTAATTAACAAAAAAAAAAATCAACTAAAACACATGGGAGGGAAAAAAGAAAACCACCCAGTGGCCCTCTCACAGGTCCCTATTCCCATGGTATCTGCAAATCTTGTTGAGAGCTCATACAGACAGCAGCACCAGAAGGAAGCCGTGGTGAGCCCCCGTCACTCCACACAGTAGTGGTGGTGGTAAACGAGGAAAAGACTTGCTTACAAACAGGAATACAGTCTTGTGACCAGCAAAGCATTTTCTTCTTTCACCCACTAAAGATGCAAGACAGGCGGGTTACTGACACGTGTCCGGAAGAGGACCTCCACAGACACAAGCCCACGAGGAAGGAGGGGAGGCAGTAGCAGCAGAAAGAGAGTAGGGCTGTGGTGGAAACAGCATTTCTGCCCATAATCCTGTGCCTGGTCTCTTCTGAATCCCACTGCAGTGAAGACTTTCCTGTGTGCTAGTGTGTGGTATTAGGCCAGGAGACCCCTGGGGCAAAAATCTTCTCTCATTCCTCTTCAGGTATGAATGCAACCAATTAGAATAAGAAATTCTGTTTACACCAGCCTGTGCCAGTCTCGGCAAGTCTCAAATTAGCTCTTTTTCCCTTCCTTCTTAGTAAAGGGAGACCTGGCAAGAAAAGCGGTCCTTTCCAAAACAATAGCAGACCATTGAAGTTGGCGCTCAGATCCAAGTTATTTAACATAGCCTTCAACAGCCCTTGGATTAGCCTCTTCTCTGTAGCTCTGCCGCACAGACATCGCGTTTCACCTCAGTAAGAGGCCTTTCGTCTGGCCAGATGAGTGGCCGTGCTTGGCCTGGTCTGCACAGGCTCCCTGCTTTGGGAGAGCTCACCCTGCAGGTGAGTTCCTGGGCTCCTGAAGGCCGCACTTAGGAAAGAAGGCACAGTGGGAAACCTCACGGCTGCCTCGCTCCATCAGCCTCAGCTGAAGCACCCATGCTGGTGCTCGCTGTAAAACAGGGCAGCCACTGCAAGCAGCGAGGCAAAGGTGTGCTTTCCTCATCAGAGCAATAACAAGCGGTGATCCAGGGCTGACCTTCACCAGTGCCTGCGACAACGAGGTTTGGCTTTCTCTCTGCCTAGCACTTCTGTATCACTTTCTTCCCATGTATTTAAAAAAAATCCCAGCACATCCCACCACTTCCCATTAACCACCACCAGCTCAATAAAGAAGCGTGGAAAGCAGCAGAGCCTCTCTCACACAATACTAGGAAAAGTGACTCTCCATGGGCCTCTCGGCACTTCCAGCAACTCAGACACCCCAATCTAAATGGAGGACTTGGCTGCAGGAACACCTCGAGCAGGGGTAAGAAACACATATCCAACTCAAAAGCAACAGAACAAATTACTCTTGCTGTGCAAGGTCTCTTCTAACCTGACCTTGACACACTGGCTCAGACGTCAGCAGAACTTCTATTTTAGGCATGAGACAGATGTGAAGTGTGCATCAGTCAGTCTGGAGCTTGAAATACTGCATATTTGAACTTTCACTGTCACACTTGGATTTTTTTTTTTCTGGCCAATAAGTCTTATTCAAGGACAGCAGAGCAGCTGTAAAAGCAAGGAAGAGAACAAGAGGAGTGGTTTTACCGAGGCAGAAAGCAACTCTACCCTACAGATATGCCAAGGTGGGGCTATGCAGTAAGCCCAGTACACTGAACCAAAGGACTTAAGGCATTATCCAACACAAAAACTAATTCAAACTTGCCAAGTTGCCTCAAAAGAAAGCAACCCAAAATTACTGAGTTTGCACACTTCCTTTCACCAGGTAAAAGCCTGTTTCTCAACCTTTAAACAAGTATGTAGGGCATCTCACCAGCTTAGGCACCTGAACACCTTCCTTCACACAGACTAACACGAGCCAGCACACAAAAAAAAAGTGTCAAGGATTACAAAATAAACAAAATCTGAGAACAACAGGTAAACTGAACCCCCCTGCTAACGAACACTTTTCCCCAGGCTCCCCTCCCAGGGAGGGACAAAATCAGTGCATTGTGCTTCAGGCACTGTTTGAAAGTGGAATAGGGGTCTCAACACCACCAATATTCAGGAGCTGGGACAAGACTGCAGGAGTTTTAGACCACCCTCTTGCCAACTACCATGGGCACTACTCAGTCAGACCAGTTGCTCAGAGGGCTATGCTGCAAAATCTCAGGAGCAACCCACTCAGGCATGTATATTGCATGGTTCAGGTCCTGCTGAAGATGTTTTTTTAAGATCAAGAGGGGAATATGGTATTTTTTTCAGCAGCCTCTTCTGCAAATGTTGTATACAATGCTGCCAGAGGTGGAAGTTCAGTGAAAACCATTCTCCTCCAAACCAGCCGTTTGCTGACCCCCTGCCTGCATTTGTTGAGGGTTCCTGTGCCAAGCTGTGATTTTGCCTGCAGCCACTACAGGGAGGAGAGCCTACAGACAGGGTTGGTAGCCACAGACTTTGACTTCTTCCACTGGGAAGAGCTTGAACAGCAAAGCCCTCTAATACCGTTCCCATTTGGGAGGTTTCCTTTGAAACACATGGTTAAATAGATCCTGCAAAGGTTTAAGAACTGTAAAGACATCCAATGGGAACAGTATGTTTTGCAGATTTATTTATTTAAAGAACACCAAGCACTGTTTGTATGGAACCAGGACATTTCGTATTTATAAGGCAGCTTTCCTCTGAGGATGTGAGAGCTTTTCAGACATTACATGTCTGTCTCCTATGTTGCTATAAGGGAAGGAGGTGTTACTGCACAATCCTTACATCCCATGGTAACTCAGCAAGAGAGCTGTCCTCCTGGTCCCAGACCCAGGCTTCACATCCGACTGCCCTATTAGAAAGGTGTGCACTCACACTATGAATCTCGGTGCCTGCTACGGGTAAGGCAATCTGAGCTGTATTTTACTTTTCTGAACACTTGTGAAATACAGACAACTACCCAGCCCAGTCCCCTGCAATCACACACAACCGCACGCACCAGCAGACCCCAGAACATCAATCCCATACCCAAAGGCTATAACCCTGGGCTGAAAAGGGACACAAGGCCACAGGACAACAGACAAGTCAGGCAGGGAATAAGTGGGGTCACATGCTGAAAGGCTGATGCCGAGCTGCAAAAACTGCAGCTCTCCAACTCCACACTCCCACCCCAGTACGGTCAACATAAACAGAAGATACTTGACACAGGATTTTTCTTTCCCTTCCTAACATGAGCTGCTCCTCTTACCTCCAGCAGTTATGCATACAGCCCTGTTACACAACCAGGGCTTGCACAATCCTTGCAGGCATTTTATCAGCTTGCTCCTCCAAAGCTTGGAGTTTGCTAGAACGGAGAGATGCTAGCAATGACCCGTAAAAGCAAGTCAATAGATGCATTTCACAAGCAACCACGCAGCAAGATCCAGCATACTTGCCAGCACCGCAAAGACAGACCTACCAACTCCCTAAGCTGGTTACTAAACCTTCCCAGAAGACTTGCAAATGCACTTGCAGAGACAAATTTTCCAAGAAGGAAAATCCAACCCCATCTTTAACTCCGAACCTCCCCATCTCCTACTCCATATAGCAAGAACAGAAAGGAAAATTAGTCAATAATTCCATGTTATTCCTTGCAAAGGAATAACTGGAGGCCCAGAAGTGGCTGATAACTAAGCAAGAATACTACAATAATCTGCCACCGTAGATCAATCTCAGACACTCTTTGGACTTGCGGCCCTAGAGAAGCCATCAGAGATACAAGTGCTCCTCTTCCACTCTTTCTGAATTCCATGATCAATCAGCAGCACACAATCGACTTAATGTTTACTTGGAGAGAAGCAGCAAGAGACTACAAGCAGCCTATAATTATTTGTTCCGATATATGAAATTTCAAACTCTGTAAAGAAACAATCTTGGCAGAGGTGCACCTGTCACTGCAGGGCTCGTGACTCACTCTCAGCAATAGCATGTATAAAGTAATCTCACCACTCGGATCAAATTATCACATTGGGAAAGCAACTTATGCAAGTTCTATGAATTGTGTTTTTAGAGGTAGGAGAGCCCATGTCAGCAAACAGAACAAAGTTCAGTGTCAGTGGAGGAAACTGCTGGGTGGCTTTGTTTTATACCAGAGGAAAGGGATAGGGAAAAGATGACAGGAGCACAGACTTGAGTAGGGAAGCCTTTTCCCTAGTCCTTCAGGACTGACAAAACACGTTATTTTGGCTGCATCACAACAGCCAAAGGTGAGAATAAAGATCAAATGAGATTTCAGTCCAGACAGTTCCACGTGCCACTTCCGCTGCAAATGAATGGGGTACAGAAACCATTGCTCCCAGCTCCTGGCCTGTCAGGTCTCACTGCCAGCTGACCGCCCCAAACCTGACTGCACCCATAGATGCTCCACAACCTGCAATGCTCAAAAGAAAGAGGTTACCTTGCACCAACAGTTCTGCGAGCAAGCGCCGACGGGGCCTGTGAGTTCCAGCACGAAGCACAGCGAGCAGCAGGGAAAGCCTCCCTCGAGACAAGGAGTTTTGGTCGTATGGCCCTGTCGAGCTCCTCCACCTGCTTTAGAAGAAACAAAATAAAGTTGCAGAAGGCACTTACTTGCTCAATCCTGGCTACCCAGAAGGCACCACCCCAGAGATTATTGACTGAACAGGAGGCAACTGCAGAGTGATGACAAAGCAAGAGGTTTTAGTCTGTCACAATTAGAGCAGGACTAATTAATAGAGGGTTAAGCCAGCTGTGTGACACTACCTCCTACTTCCTGCCCACTCTTCATCTTACTCTCCAAGGCTTTTACACTAGATTAAAGTGAAGTGCTCGGTTGTGTCAGGTTTTTCTCCTGTAGCACCAATATTCCTCCTGTTTCTTCCCCACTTTATGGGAAAGCATTTGCAAATATAGTTCTCATGCATCATCACGCCCATGTGCAACACAGAGGACTCTCCGAGTCCAGACACTCTGTGCCATGCACGTCCCGCTTCAGAGCGACCATCACAAGATGCATCTGAAGGAAAACCAAGAGCTGCACTGGGACAAGTTCAGGTTCTCCAGGAGGGGCCTGGCTCACCAGCCCTTCCCTGACAAAACACCAATTTCCTCATTGCAGCAGATTAATCTGCACGTTTGCTTTGCATGTGCGCAACAGCTCATCAGGATTTCTCAGAGAACTACAGAAATACTGAAAGAAAGCACATTCCCTTCTATCTAGCAAAAGGATGCATGCATCAGTGCACCCCACTAAGCACAGCTCTGCTGGCTAACAACAACAAAATTAAATCCCGTAGCTCCTCACTACAGTCCACACGAAGCATAAAGCCCTGTTGAAGAAGGGATATCCCCACCAACACTACTGCAGAATTTAGAAACAGAGACCTGATCCTTCCTTGTACTTTTCCAGCTCCTCAACTGGATATATGTTTCTGCTTTTTAAAGAGAGCTGTAAAAGTACAAACCTATTTCAGTTCTCCAAATCTGTTCAGATTAGGCAGAAAACCTCAGCAATTTCTCTTCTCTATATGCCTTCCACCAAGCATTACTATTTCTTTTCACCCTCTGAAAGCTAAACCATGGTCTAAACACTGGCAGACCAAAGCGTGCTCCAAGCTGCACCAGCTGTGCTTCCTCCTGCAAATAAGATGACTTCCTAAGAATCAGTTCCACTTCGATGACTAACTCCCAACACCATGATCCAGGTGTCTTCACCCCCTCCAGCTTTAATATTTCCAAACAGGGGGTTTTCCGTTATTTCCTTTGACAAGCACATTCCCTAAGGGGATAACTTCACTCTCCAAAGCAACTTCATCAGGAAAAGACCGGGTGTTCCAACACCACAAATGATTATAAATAGGCAGAACAACAGCAAACCAGCCCAGGGTGCAGTAAAGGTGTCAGTTAGATGACGGGAATAACTTTCTGCAGAGAAGGGTCAAAAAAATAAGTTCATTGAAGGCTTTCAACCAGCAACAGCCCGGGATAGGGTAAGTACAAGCAACCCTTCAGTGGCAGCGAGGCAAGGGGCATTGCCCTGGAGCAGCCCTCTCCCCACTGCCGGCCCAGAACCCGCCAGGAGGCTTGGTGGGGAGCAGCCTGCAAGGCAGGCAGGGCCCCAAGCGCTGGCTCCCGCCCTGCCTTGCGCCCCCTCCTCAGCCCCACGGCACGGGCCCTGGCTGCTGGCAAGCCCCCTGCCCCACAGCCCCTGGGGAGCGGGGCACAACAGGGGCACCCCCTGCCCCCCAAAGAACAGGGGGGCCCAGTCACACCAGATACCCCAGCAACAGTGGGCTCCGGTCATCCCCGTCCCCCCATTTGGGGGGGTCCAGTCACATCAACCTCCCCCTAAATAACAGGGGGACCACTCCCGCCAGCCCCCCCCCCCCAGGGGACCCTAGCCATCCCAGTCCTCCCAATAACAGATGGCCCAGTCACACCAGTGTCCCCCCCATATAACGGGGGGCCCACTCAACCCAGTCCCCCCCCCCCTCCATCACAGAGGACCCAGGGGGCCGAGTCCGGGCCCCCCTCAACCACAGGGACCCGCGGGACCGGCCCCCCCTCAACCACAGGGACCCGCGGGACCGGCCCCCCCTCAGCCACAAGGGACCAACCCGGGGCCGCGGCTCCCGCGGAAGCGACCCGCCCGCGCTCCCCGGCCCCACAGGCCCGGCACCCACCGCTCCGTCCCGTCGGACGCTGGCGGCGGCGCCCCGCAGCCCCGGCGCGGCCGGCACGTAGGGCGGATCGCACCACTCGGGCACACGCGCGGGGGGGAGAGAGGAGGGAACACGCTCCGCCCCTGCCGCCCGCCAATGAGCTGTGTGCGTGCCCGCTGAAGGAGTTCCCCCCCTCTGCGGCAGCGCGGTTGGTACGGCCCCACTGCGGCCGGCGTAGGGGGCGTCTTAAAGGGACAGGAAGCACTGTGGAGGGCGCGGAGTCGGGATTAGAGGCAGGGCGGTTTGCTGGGGTCAAAGGTCAAGGTGGAGGTCAGGCAGCGAGCTCAGGGAGCGGTCAGGGGTGCCAGGGGTCAGGGTGGGCTGGGGGTGCAGGGAGGGGGCTCGAATTAAGGTGTGGTGTGGTCAAGGGTGGGGGTCAGCGTGCAGAGGGCTAGGGGTCAGAGGTCACAGTGAGGTGTAAGCAAGAGGTCACGGGTCAAAGTGGGAGGCAGGGTTGGGTCAAGGAGTGGGGTCAGGGTTGGGAGGTCAGGGTTGGGGCCAACACTGGGGTCAGGGAGGGTCAGGGTTGGGGCCAGCATTGGGGTCAAGGTGGGGTCAGCGTTTGGGGTCAGGGCTGCAGAACACCCCAGCCCCCATTTACTGGTTCCCCAGTTGCCCGTTGCAGCCCAGGGTGGAGGCAGGCACCCAGCAGCAGGTCACCACCACCCCTCCCTGGGAAACGAGGGGCTGCTCCACCTGGCCAGCTCACAGCCAGAGCAAGCGGATGCCCCCGATTTAACCACAACCCAGATAACGTGGATGTTTTGGGGAAGCCTTTCTCGTAACGCTCGCACTGCCACCCACGGCGAGTTGTACAAGCAGCTCCGGAAACATCCCCAGCAGTCCCGCAGGAGAGGTTTCACAACCCAGACACCCAGACCCTGACTCCCACAGGCACAGAGGGACTGGTGCTCTCCTCAATCCTTTTTTTGTGAAGCTGAGTCATGACTCTGCTAAGCCCAGCCCAGCCGAAGCCAGGAACACAGCTTGCCCCGACACCCACCGAGCAGCCCCATGGCCAGGCCCTGGCCCCCAGCGTCGTGCATGGGGTCACCCCGGGGCTGGTTCCCCTCCCTTGGCCAGGTACTGGCACGTCTGATGCCATGGTCCTGCTGCTATCGCTGTGTTGATGCTTGCTCAGAGTCAATAAAAGCCTTGGGGAAGGTGCAAAGTCTGCACCGGCTAAGCCAGCAGGCACCCGAGGGGCCAGGAGGAGGGGGCACCGACCCCAAAAGCACCGGCTTTGGGGCAGCGATGCCCCAGGCTGCAGGGACACCCCCTTTCATGCCAGCATCCAAGCAGAGGGCTCGGGTGCAGGGCCAGCCGGGCACCACAGCCACCCACAGCAGCTCTGGCATCAACCCTGCAGAAGCTCCCCAGGGTGACGCCAGTCCGTGACCGTCCCCCACGGGGTGAATGGCCATGGGTTAAAGATCGCAGTGGCCAGAATGCACCTGCATGGCCCCGAGGGTATGGCAGGACAGAGCTGGGCCATGGTTTGGGGTCATGCCTGGCCTGTTGAGTGCCTGGAGTGGGCACAGCCATTATGGCACAGCCCATCCCGGTCTGTTCCCAGTGGGGAAGGAGCTGGGGTCTCATCACACCCAACCCAAACCCCCCGGGTGGATGAGGAAGTCCAGCCCAGCCAGCCCACAGGGTCCTGTTCGGTTGGTGCTTTGCCTCCACACGTATTTCTCCCACCCGCTGCAGGGCGTATGCAAGCTCACACCTCCCTGGCTCTCCTCCATCCTCAGCACAGGCTGGGGCTTAACTTTTGGCCACAGAGCCTCCATGGTGCCAGCAAACAAGCTGGGACCCAGCAGGACAGCCACACCGGCGGTGTTTGGTGGTGCCTTGCCCCTGGCACAGCTAACCGGGCCTCCAGTGCAGGATAACTGTCTGCACACATGTGTTTTGCCCCAAACAAATGAGCGACAGGAAAGCAAAGAAATACAGACCCGTTTTTCTTTTGACATTGGTGTCTCTTGCCAGGCCTCCCCCCACTGCAGGACCCTGCTTGCTCCCAGCCAGCGTGGTGATGTAGGTCTAAGTCGGTTCTGCTTTCCTCATGTACCCCCGAATCACAGAATCGCAGAATGGCAGGGGTTGGAAAGGACCTCAGTAGGTCATCTCGTCCAACCCCCATGCTTGAGCAGGCACACCCAGAGCAGGGGGCACAGCACTGCGTCCAGGCGGGGTTTGAATGTCTCCAGGGAAGGAGACTCCACAGCCTCTCTGGGCAGCCTGTTCCACTGCTCTGGCACCCTCACAGTGAAGAGGTTTTTTCTCATGTTTAGGTGGAACTTCTTGTGTTCCAACTTGTGCCCATCGCCCCTTGTCCTGTCATTAGACACCACTGAAAAGAGTCCGGCCCCATCCTCTTGACACCCACACTTCAGATATTTGTAAGTATTGATAAGATCCCCCCTCAGTCTTCTCTTCTCCAGACTGAACAGACCAAGACTCCTTTTCTCTTGCACCGTGGTGGGTGCACAAAAGCAGAGGGGATGGAGCTGGATTCTCCCAGAGCATCCTTCCTGCAGCAGGACCACTGCCCCGAGCACAGGGAAACGGCCGACTCAGCTCCCAGCACTTGTCCCCAGACTCATGTCACCCTGCAGTGACCCCCTGAGGACATGGGGGCAACCCAAGGGGCTTTCTGGACTCACTGTGCACTCCACCTCCAGGGCGGATGCCAGACTGACATTGAAAGAAGCGGCAGTTTTACCGGGAATGCACCAGAGGCACAAAATAACAAACCTTCAGGGACAGCATGTTCCCCAGGGACAGCCATCCCAGGCTGAACTGGGGGTTTAATGAATTTTTTCCTTTTTATCCCTGCCCTGCTTTAGAAACTTCAATTCTCTGTCTCCCCTCCAAGGAAATGACCTGGTACTGCAACATGTCATCAGTAATGTTGCTGTGAGCTTAGTTTGGCAAATGCCAAAGCCCAACGAGCTGATGATTACCTCCCTCTCATACAAATTTAATTCCTCCTTTTAGCTTTCAGACATGTTTGCAAATTCCTCATCCCGATCCCTTCCCTGTCTCCCAGCAATCTCCCTTCCCTGGGCGGGGGGTTCTGAGTTTGCCACCAGCCCTGGGAACCTGGGACTTGCTTAGACTCTGCTGCTGGAAAAGCAGGTGGTCCTTGGCTGATTAATACACAGCATTTCACTGTGAAAAGGCTGCCCTCAGGAAAGGCAGGGAAAAGACTTCACCAAAAACAGAAAAATCTTTGCAAACATCCATCTGAAGGCCACTGAACACAGGTACAACACGTTGCAAGTGACAGATAGGTGTCGTGCAGCTGGACTCAGAACAGCCCTGGGGACATGATGGAAGCTGTAGAGATCAGAGAGACCAAGTGAACTGCCAGGGTCATCAGGAAGCTCACAGAAGAGCTGGGAGCACAAGGAAAAAACCCCAAACTGTGGTTTTGTGCCCATCCTGCCATGTCCCATCCCCAGAGCTCACCTGGAAGGCCATGGCAGTTGCCTTGTCCCCGCACAGAAAGGTTAGTGGCTGGTACCTGCTCCCTCACGCAAAGGCATGTCCCCCCACTGCTGGGGCCAAGGGGTTCACCGTACCTCCTAGAAGGAGGTTTGCTGTCTGTTCCCCACACCAGCCAGGCTTGGGGCTGTTCTCACTGCCAGCAGCAATGCTATGGTGACTCTTACAGGCCAGGGCTTCCTTTACCACTGTAAAGCCACGAAATTACTCACTAGAAACACGCCATCCCTTTGAAAGCTCTGCAGGGAGAGTGAATCTTTTACCAGATCAACTGATATGAGTCAGAAAGGAAAAATAACCAGTTTCCAGCCCCACGAGCATTTTCCAATGTGCAGTACCGCCCATCTCCAGTGCGCGTCCTTCGTCACCAGCCTGACATGCAGCTATCACCCACCAGACACCCACAGCCTGCCCTGCAGTCCCCATCGCACCCGGCCCACCACCTGGAGGGGCACGTTCCAGCTCCCCACTTGAAAGCAAACCCGGAGATGTAGCAGTTTGTTTCTCAGATTCTGTTTTAAGCTTACAATTTGGAGGTATACAACATTTGCGATTGCTACCAGTCGTCATCACCCTTCTGCACACTTCTGGAAAAAAGTTATAAAATTCCTAGGTTAAACAGGCAAGTATCTTACAAGGACGAAAATCAAGGCACTAGTGAGAGTGCAGTATCAACATTTCAATGTTATCTCTAGCATTTCTTTCCTGGTATTAAAAACATGCTTTTAATTTCCAAACAAGCACCTTATCCTGTTCTTGCTCCACACTAAACATATAACAATGCGACTGCTGTCAGCAGGAAAGTCCATGAAGTCAAGTCCATTTGCGATCCCATGGAGGACTGAAACAATCAGGGATGAGATGGAGCCAGTCACCAACTCCAGGCTGATTCCCAAATTGCTGCATCCTCCTGCAGAAAAAGCCCCTGTGCAGGGGTGCCCACCTTTGCGAGCAGAGCTTCTTACTAATGTGCATCTGAGGTCTAAGTTCTCAGCATTCACTTTGGTCTTCCCCCAAAGCAAGCCCCTGCAAAGCCACACATAACTGTGGCAGTCATCCCAGAAGGGCTGCTGGAGAAATAAGTGGCTGTACGGCAACATGGGGCTTCCTCAGACGCTGAAGAGAAGAAAAAAAGGAAGAGGCACTACGTGCTTCAGAGCATGCAGCTGCCAACCCTGCCTATGACCTTGGCTCACTGATAGCATGGAAGAGCCCCAAGGCTATTGCGGTTTCGGAGGGACAGGTTAGGCACTGCAAGAACATCTCCAAGTGCAGTAATGGCACTTTGTGCTTCATGTAGCACTGTTTTTTTTTGGAGCACAACGAAACTCTAAGCCAAGAGTCAAAGACAATGGTTGAGATCATGGCTGATTTACAGACACACAGACAGCAGATTCCTCCTGGGCATGGCACAGTTAAGCAGCTACACAGCTGGAAATAAGGCTCAAGTCCCACCAACTCAACCAAACTCCTTCATTACTGCCACAGGCACCAAACACTGCATCCGGCTCTTAATTCCTTGCTGAAAACTCCACTCTCCCACACAACTTTCCACCAGCTCTGAAGAAAACAGAGAGATATTGTGGTAATATTGGTGGGCAAGACATCTAAAGCTGAGCAGTGCAAACACCCCCATAGAATTGCTATGTTCCAGTTAACTCTTCTAACTCACTATTAAGGTCCCTCCCAGCTCCTTGGATTTATACACATTTGCTCCACAAATGGCCAAAATCCCTTATTGAAGAGCCTTCCCCTCCTTTGTGTGCATCTGAGGTTGCCTTATCAACGAGCGCTGGCAACACAGGCTAAGCTACTGCAGTGCTATCTGATAATTAAGGTAACATGTTGATGCATGCACAGACTGCAGCTAAGAAGGACCTTCAGCATTTTAGAGCTGTGTTTTGGGGGCCAGAAAAGGGTCTTCTGTATTCTATCCTCTTGCCCCAGCCCTGGTTTAACAAGTCCCCTTCAAGGCACACTCTTAGTGGAGAAGTCACTGGTAGAAGAGACATTTGTACTCCTCCACTCAACTACTAAGTTATAAACTAAGGCTTTCATGATTTCAACCTCCTTTGGGTCCTAGCTACATCACACCTGTAAACAAGATAGGAGGCTAAAAGCCTCCCTGTAGCCCCATGTGCTTACTGCTGCAGCCTGGCTAAAGCCCAGATTAGTCCAGTGTTTTGACAATTAGGTTCCTAGCTTGAGTTGGGGAGCTGATGCACTGTAACTGTAGTGGCAGTGTGGAAAAAGGCAGCTGTTAAATACAATGAAAAACGACTCCGAAAGGACGAGAAGCGCACAGAGGTGATACAGTCCGCATGCCCCAGCAACACCAAAAAGTTAAACAAAAACTTATAAAGGAAATATAATTAAAATAGCCTGTGCCAGAGAGCAGGGGAATGGCCTACAGTGGAGCTACCAACCCATTCCACTAGTCACCCCAGATACAGCAAAGCTGTCAGCAATGCACTGCTGCGTGAGCATCACACAATGGTCCTGCCACAGTATGAGAGTCCTGCTGCTTTCCAGATGATCAGTACACCTGGATTCTCGAAAATTCAGCTGAAACAGGAGCCACCGTGGCTGCTGGATACCCAGACGCTTGCTGAACCCCAGCCAGGGGTCCCACACCTGCAGGTGTCTGTGGATCAGTCAGGCACACATGCTGTGGGGGAGAGAACTTGCCCAGCTGGCAGCACTGTCCAGGTGAGGCTCCAGCTCCAGCGTGGGCCTGCACATAACACTCTCCGAAGGCACCTCTGGCTTGGTAGTGGGGAGAAGGGAGGCTGTGTCCTGCAGCATGGCCATGCTGAGATCCCTCATGTCCCAGAGCATGGCCACATCCCAGAGCACAGCTATGTTGAAACCCCTGGCTCTGAGCATTGGGGTGCTGCATCTGGAAAGCAGGAAGAGCCGGAGGCGAAGAGCAGTAGTAGCTTTGGGTGGGGTAGGCACCTGGTGCAGGGTTAATCCTGGGCAGGAAGAAAACAGAAGGTTACTGCTGGGCTCAAAACTGGCATTGCCTAATTAGAGCTGGAAGTGCCCTGGGGGTAGTTTTCCTCCTGACCAATGCTCAGAAAGGTCACTGCAATCCATCAGAGAGATTCACTGCAACAACAGAAGCTCATATTATAAGCAGCACTTGAGTAAAAAGAGGTTTACTGGCCTCCCAGGACAGATGTTCCCACTGCCAACCCACACCAATTCCACACCCACTGAATGAGCACGGATCTTGGCCCCGAGTCTCTTTGTGCAGGGAATACGCAAGTCAAACTGCAATGTGCTTTAAGATTTCCGTATGCATCCTCTCTGCCATCCACTGAACGACACATCTGCTAAGTTATTAATCAGAAGTCACAGCTGCCAAGTGTTATTTATCAAGAAGCTATAAAGCCCTTTGGTGTGAGTAAGAGACCAGGGTATAGAGCAAAAAGGGAAGGAGGAGAGAGTTACAAATAAAATTAATCATTCAGAAGCAAGGTCTAGAAACAGCCTTTGCCAACAGAAGGCATGACTCATCCCGCTGAAACATATCAAGTGAAGCAATCTGCCTAGAAGCCAAAGCCTCTGGGACTTCAGGAGTACTGCTCAGCCCACGCAAAACACTAAGATGAGTGCTGAGAATCAAGACAATATTCACAAAGACCATGATCCCCAGATTACCAGCAAGAATGAAAGACTGGCTCATGCTGCGGTTTTTGGGCTTGGACTTTTTTTTTTTTTTATGTGTGGTGTGGGTTTGGTTTTGGGTTTTGTTTGGTTTTTGTTTTGGTTTGTTTTATTTGTGGACACAAACATGATGTCAAAGCCTGGACCTCCTAGAAATGTCTCCTTTCCGGTGGCAAGTTGATGCCACAAGTCTTATGAAAACTCAAAAAAAAAACCAAACAAAAAAAACAACAAAAACACAAACAAACAAACAAAAAACCCAAAAAAACAAAAACAAACCCAAATCATTAAGAGCACTTACTTGGGAATAAGAATCAAAATAATAAAAATTAAGCCCTAGAAGCACACATAGAACTTGTATCTAAGACACAGAGACATGCAAATTTAGCTGCAGAAATGGAAACATCCTAGAAACACCTTCCCACACCTTGCTTGATAGTCAAATGTTTATGTAAATACCTTTGAGACAGAACAGTCTATTTATGTCATCTCACCTAAAGAAAGCAGGTTTAGACACAGAGCTAGGACGCTGTGCACAACAGTTATTAGCAGAAACATTAGATCGATGAAGACACAGGCTTGGCATGCAGCAATAGAGTCCCTCCTCCCAAAAGCAGCACTTGCACAGAGGGAAGAGAGTAAAAACACGAATGCTGCTGGATCTGCCTGGCCTCCCCTACAAGCACTCACACGTTTGAGTGCCCTGATGAATCTGGGGTACACTCCTGCTGCAGGCAAGGGCTTCTTTTATAGTTTCCCCAGGGGTGAGGGCAGATGCAAACCCTTGGGAATGCTTCCACTTCAAAGAACGCTTTACAGTGAGCTGATGGCTTAAATACATAGAATTTAACCCTTAATAGAAAACCATCCTCCCTCTGTGAAACTGAAATGACATCTTAGAACATGGAAAAATTTGGCCTAGATTTCCAAGCTTTTTAGAATACAAGTTCTCATGACTTGTAACGTACACAAACTTAAAACCACTCTTTAACATCAGCCACAGGCCCCAAGGTTTCTTTTTGGTAAGTAATCTTGCCTTGACACTGAAAACACACATTGAAAGGTCTACATTGAACTTCATAAGTGACGCCTTTAATTTATAATGCTCCTACATAGCTCACTTCACAGCATTCCTGGGAGGCAAGGTGGGGCAAAGAAATGTAAAGATCACACCCCAGGGAGCAATACAGCCAGGAACAAATGCCAGAAGTCCTAATGTTAGGGCAGAACAGCAAAATTTAGCCTTCATGTCTGCCGAGCTGCAAGCGTACATGCTGCCCTTGCAGCAAATGAGAGGTCTTTCACCTCAATTTAGCTTTCACTGAAAGACCTAGTTGAGTTAATGTGCGATAACATATTCGTCACAGTCACATCACCAGTGTAACATCAATGGGTCAGTATGTTCCCCTTAACATCCCAGATATGAACACAACAAGCATGATACAGCTTTTAAAAGTTATTGAATGCCTCCACTTATGTCTCTAAATTCCCATATATCATAAGATCTTTCACAGGAACTCCTGCACTTACTTGCCACTTTTGAAGGCTCTTCTCTCTGCTAAGGACCCTGGGATATATTTCAGCCCTGGTATCCTCTTTAGCAGACTGAAAGGGAACACCCGGTCCAGCTTAGAGCCCATAGACTCTGGAAAATCCAAGCAGAAACAGTAGCCAAGACCATCTGAAGTCACCAGCATGTTAAGGAGGACTGCAGACAAAACACACTCATTTCTAACACAGCCACACACAATCCCGCTCCGGCAACAAACCACTTTCCCCGGAGAATTCTCCCAGTGCTACCCAATGCCACCTTCACAGACCATCACCCTTTTCAGCTCCATGTCCTCTGCATGCACTAAAGCCACAGGGGAAGGGGAAGCACAAGGTGAAAAATAAATGCAGAACTGGGTGTGATGAAGACTGGCAAAGCCAGCAAGAGTTTAATGCAGAGCAAGAGCCCAGGAAACACCATAAAGCCAGTGCACCTCGGCAACAAGATCCGCAGCAGGTCCTCCCCCTCATGAGCCAGCGATCCCACTCTGCTTCAGGTTTCGCACTTGGAAAGGATACAGGCTTCCCCAGCTAGGAGCCCACACAGGTTACTCAAGAGAGAAGAGTGGGGGATAAACCATGCTATGCAGAGCATAAACCATGGCACCAGCACCACTGGAACTCTAACCCCAAAAACCAGTGTCCTCTTCATCCGCGAGCGGGTGGTGGACACACCCAACGTAGCAAAAGCTACTGGCATGAATCCTTTGGCATCTTCCACCTCTAACACCCTCGAGACAATGGTCTCAAGTAAGAGGTACAGGAGGGCAGAGAGGATGGCAAATGCGACGGTGAGGAAGCAGTGCTTCACAGTGCCAACGTTCTTCTCGAAGCTGCCGGCAAAATACCAGATGATAATGGCACCGCAGGTCAAGGATATGAGGTCTTCGTAGACAAAGATGTAGGTAACTAACCTGTGAACTGAGCACACCAGCACGTTAGAAAGGCAGAGGCAGCAATGAATTTATTTTAAACCACTACAATGACACACTTGAGCAGAGGGAGAGTGAGCCAACAGGATTAATTACTAGCTTTCATTTCTATTCTGGTGTAGAAGAGAAGGAACTCGAGGCCTTTAAAACCCAGTGTAAATAACCAAATAGAGTTAAAACAAGTGCTATCTTGGGTATCGCTGACATATGGACTGACTCTTGCTGCTTCCTGGGAAGTTGCCTGGAAAAAAGCAGCAGTATCTGTAGTAAATCTCAGTCTCATTAAAAGAGAAGGCAGGAGACATAAAAATGACTGTTAAAATAATTATGATTTTGCTCAAAGGATAAACACTTCTTGAACTGCTAGAAGGCTGATCTTTCTCACAAAAAATGCCTGGAGTTATCAGACCTCAGAAGTGCTCCGAGGGTCTCTGGTCAGCTGTTCTTCTAGGCACTCAGTGAGGACTGAGGCAAAGAGTTCTCCACCCCCCTCCCATCAACCTCAGACCTATAGCAAGATACACAGCAGTCAAGAGTATAACCTGGTGCAACCTGACCACCTCCCTGGAGACACGTGAGGAGGTGGCTGAACTCACCCATCAGAGCACTGGACTGCTAAAAGAAATCACTGCATGCTGGTGAGCAGAGACACGGTAATTAAGAGCATAATAAAAATCATTCTGTGAACACCACAGGGACTGAGCAAGCAAATTCCCCGAGCTCCTAGCAGCATATCCCCACTCTGCACAGTGTAAAGGGCCAGAGATGGGGGACAAGGGGGAGCAGCCTGATGACGGCAGGCTGAGATGGATGCCCAGTAGGCCCAGTGCAGGGCAGTGGAAGTGCCTGGAGAGGAAGGAGCAAGGGGCACAGTGGGGAAGGCCCTGAAAGGCGAGCCCCGGATGGAGCAGCAGGCTCAGCAAAGGGTTTGAGGATGTGCCCAGAAATGGGAGCTGAGGAGGGGGGTCCAAGGGGTCGAAGGGAGGACACGGGGAAGGCCCGGAGAGGAGGGAAGCAAAGGCTCGGTGAGGGATTTGGGGAAGGACTAGAACAGGGGACAGGCGAGGGGGGCGGAGAAGGCAGCGGCTGCTCCACCCCGGCGGCCCCCGCTCACCTTCCCCCGCACGCAGGGCGGCGGGCCGCAGCGAGGCGGCGGAGCGGGCGGCGGGGGCTCCCCGCAGCAGCCCGGGCGCGGAGGCACCGAGCGACAGCAGCAGCGTGATGGCGACAGCGGCCGGCGGGCGCTCCCACCCCGCCGCCATGCTGCCACCCGCCGCCCCGCTTCCGGCCGCCGCCGGAAGGCCTGCACCGTTGCCGCGGCAACGCGAGGCGCTGCGGCGCCCCCGTTACCATGGAGACGGGCGGGAGGTGTTTGGGGTTTTATCCTTCTCCTTTTTAAAATTTTTTTAATTATTATTATTTTCCCTTTCCAGAAGGGAAAAATAGCCCCGGGGAGAGGCGTGTGCTATCGCTGGAAGCCCACCCCAGGCTGGGTACTGCCGGCCCCCCGCCCCACACAGCCTCCCTCGGCAGTGGGGGTCCCTGCGGCGGGGTCAGGCTGCTTGGGAGGGCCAAGCGTTTCCCTTCAGGTGCAATGGATGGAGGTGGAGAGGAGGGCCCGGACCAGAACCGCGTCTGCCCACCCACGCTGGCACCAATGGAGGGGTTGCCCGAAGACAGGCCTCCTCCATGTCAGTGCATTACAAACCAGGCTAAACCTGCTGAAACAGCATCAGTTTTGCTGTTTGTTTACAGTGTTGTGCACACACCTGCTGAACACACCAAAGCTTGAAGGGAACTGGCAGATGGAGGGGTGCTCCGGAGCGGGAGCCCCTCGCACTGAGAAGCCTCTGCGTGAGGAGAGGGACATGCAGGAAAAAAGTAAGAAGCAGGGAGAAATAGAGGCTTTGCTCCAAGGGTGGTGGGAGGTGCCCAGCAGTGAGCAGAGCATGTGGCTCCCATAGCCCAGTCCTGGTGCTTGGACCCGCATCCGCTCGCCACAAACAGGTACGTGGCAGAGACACTTTCCCATACCAGCTCCTCCTCCGGACAAGACCCAGGTCACTGGCTGCTGGTTCAGGTCTAACAAGAGACCCATGAGGTCTCATCTACACAGGAAGGATCAGAAGAAACACACCTTCCCCCACTCCCTCTGATTTTGCAAAGCTGGGAAAGCGTTTGAAGCAGCTGGGATCTCTTCCAGCTGAGGGGGCTGAGCAGAGGCTTGAGAGTCCAACATCTTTTCCCCACCCCAGCTTCAGAGTTTTTTGAAAGCAATGGGAGAGCGCGGCACAGATCTATCAGCAGGCACACAGACATGTAAGCTTGTTGCTATGTCTCAATTAATACCATTTTCCACTTATAAGAATCCTTCAGTCTCTGAGGAACATAAAGTCACGGAGAGGCTCTACACATTGGGATCTGCCCTAATCCCGACGGTGCATTGCAAAGGCAGCCTTTGTGAGAGGTCCCAGGTCGTCGCAGGCAGAGGAGGGCTAATGGCGCAGGAGAAGAACTCGCAGCTGGAGGAGATGAAGTTTTTCAAGGACAAACTGAAAGATGGGGAGAGAGCTCAACCCCTTTTTTTTTAATTAATCATTCTAGTCACTGCTTGTTTTGCAGAAACTTATTTTAGGCCGTGGCAGTGGGATTTGCCTCCCGCTGCTACGCCCGGGGGGAAAGAAACAGCCCAACTTGTTTGCAGATCTGCTCAATCCGTTCAGCTGAAATCAGAGAATGCTCTTCACTGCCTTTAAAAGAAAAAAAAAAGGTAAAACCTCGCAGCGCTCACTGTTTCCCCAGCTGATGCATGCCCAGACTGTCACTAGTCAAAAAGTGTGCAACTGTTAACTTTCCCCCTCCAGCTCTTGCAGGAAGGTAGCTTGACCTCAAACAAGAAATATGACTGGTAAAAAACAAGCAGATTAAATAATCAATGTTGCTTTTGCCATTGTTTCAGTTCATTCCTCGTTAACCTTCCTTTCTGAAGCAACATCCCCTGTTTCATATATGTGCTTCCCAAGATCGCAATCCCTTTTCTTAGAAAGCCATTCTCCAAATCAATATTTGGCTTTCTAAGAGTCAGACACTCTGGCAAACCTGGTTTTTTATTCACTGGGGGCCTGATTTTGGTTGTTTTCTTTAACTCCATCTTAGCATCTCGCTTCTGTTCCTGGCTGTGCACGCCCACTTTCCCCCGCCGTGGCTGCTGTCAAGTTTGGCATGGGGAATTCTTTTTTGGAAAGCCTGAAACACCCTTTGGCCCACGGTGATGCACAATCGGGGTGCCGAGAGGGAACTGAGGGGGCTGCTGATGCAGAAAGCTGGGCGTCTGCCATGCCCTGCGTGTTTATTAATTAAACTAATTTAATTTTTTAAACGATTCACTGCACGGCCTCGTCCTACCCCGCACGCCCTCACAGCGCCGAGCACCCACCGCCCCCCTCCCCCGGTACAACCCCCCCCTCCGGCCGCCGTCACTTGGTACGGCCCATTCCCCCCCCCCTTCCCCGCGCGCGTGGTAGGCGCCGCGGGCGCGGATTGGCTGCCCGGCCCCGCAGTCCGCGCGAGCTGCGGGTGCCTCAGTGTGCGCGCGGCCGGCGCGGCGCTCGGTCTCTCTGTCTCTCCCCCCCCTTCTCCCTCAGCCCGCTGAAGCCGCCGCCGCCACCATGGCTTCGGGTAGGTGCTTCCAGCGCCGCGGGGCTGAGGGGGCCTTGGTGGCGTCTCCGCTTCCTGTCGCCATCCGCGGGTGCGGCGGGGCGCGGGAGGGTGGGCGAGCGCCATGTGGCGCAGGTGGAAAAGGCCGCGGCCATGTTAGGGGGGAGGTGCGGCCCCTTCCCCCTCACCCCCTCCCCCCGTTACCGCCCGCTCCGCGCGCCCTGCCGATGGGGGGGGGGGAGCCACGCCCCCGTGAACCACGCCCCCTTTCGCGTCAGGCCACACCCCTCCCCGGTGAGCCCCGCCCCTTTACACCGGGGCGTGGACAGTCCGACCACGCCCCCCCGGTGTTCCGATGGGGGGGGGCAGGCTCCCATCGGGGCCGCCCCCTCGGGTGCTCCGTGGGGTGTAGCCCCCCCACCCCATTTTGGGTCGAGGCCCCCCTTTGAGTTATGCCATACCTCCCCAGAGATGTGGGCCTGCTTTTGGTTCGTGTCCCCCCACCCCCTGCGTGGGGCCCCCTTGGGGTCGTGTCTCTCTCCGGTGTGAGGTGGAACTCCCCTTTTGGGTCATGGCCCTTCCCCCCATGGCCCCCCCTTTAGGTTGTGTCCGTCGTCCGTCCGTCTGTCCCCCCCCCCCCCCCCCCCCCCCCCGGTGTGAGATGTGGACCTGCCTCTCAGTCATGCAGCTCCCCGCAGCATGGTTTGTGTGCTCCCCCTTTGGGTCAGCACCCTGCCATGGAATGCAAATGCCTCCTCCCCTGGGTCATCTCTTTGGCATGGGATATGCCTTCCCCGCCCCCCAGCATGGAACCCACCTTCCGGTCCCAATATCTGCTACATCTGCCGTGCATTCTGCTCTAGGAGCGCCCCCCGAGGGTGCCAGCACAGGGAAGCGCTTCACAGCTCCCCTGATGGTGGCTTAAAACTGCCCTGGTTGTAATTATTTTCGTAGCGGAGGCCTTTAGTTGAGTATGGAGACAGTACATCTGCTGTCCCAGATGACTTGACACAGCCCAGCTTCTCCTGGGCTTCTGCGAGCATGTTGTGTTGCTGTTTCCTCATCCCATTTGAGGTGAAAATGTTTCAGTCCCACCAGCATGGGATGGCTGTGGGATGCCCCTGTGAAGCCATGGATAGGTAGCGTACCCCAGAATGGGAGAAGGAATTCCAAGGCTGTAAGTGCTTTGTGGAGTGAGCCATGTTTTGTTAGGGTTGAGCCATTTTAGTGTTGTCTCATATTACATATAGGAATGATAGAGAATGAAAAAAAGCGAGGTATGTTAAAGGAGTCCTTTAATGCAAGGAACAGTTCTTTACCATGAGAAGAAAACATATCCCTTAAAGGTATTGTAAAATGAGTTCAGACCATGAATTCTTCTACTAAATGAGTAAAGTTTGGCAGTAGACTAAAACCACTTTTCTTCCCAGACCTCAAGTGCTTACCAGTCAAGCACCTGAGTGTCTCCTCTGTTTTTACTCTATGGTGGCGCTCAAACATGAGATTCTTTTTCTCTTGGGAATACTACAGAAGCAGTGCTGCTTTTTTATATGAATTACTTGGTATGAGAACTTCAGTTTTCAAATGTACACAGTAGATTCCTCTATCTTAAGAGGAATACACTTCCTGAGCAGTGCAAGGTGACTAGTCTGCTATGCCCCCCTTCATTCACAGGAAATTTTTCCATGAGCTTTTTAAATATTCAGAAAAAATGTCTGTGTATGCAAGAATCTCCAGAATAAACTGTTGTTCCTGAAAATACTTACAGACTCTTGTCCCCATTGAGCCCACCAAAAGAAATAGATCAGAAGTCTGTAGACTAAGAGGTCCAACAAAGGATGTAGAAAAATGTATAAATAAAGGAAATTCCTCTGATTCTGTGTATTCATATTTTACAGGCTCCTTATCTGGTTGCTTTCAAACTTTTTCCAAAATTTTGTGGTTTGGCAGAAGCTTGTAAGGGAGAAGCTAAGGAGATTAAATGTAGTCCTTCAATTTATAGCTAACTGCATCCTTACTCAAGAATTCTTTCTGATAGAACCATTAATATTCTTTGCTTTAATTAGCAGTGTTAATGGCATATAGATTTTAGAGTTAAAACATAGTATTAAAACGTGGTTACCTATTTAATAGTAATCTTTGTGATCATTTAAATTGAAATAATGTAAAAATTTGACCTTCATGTCATTAAAAACAATAAACATGTTTGAGTTGCACTCTTACGTTGGGTTTTTTTAATTGCTTTTCATTATGAAAAGGCAATGAAATATTTGTGTAGCAGTGCAAAAGGAGGAGAATATTTCACATCTGAGTGAAACTGCTTTATAGGATGGGTGAAATGAAATATTATTTCATCTCATCTTAGCTTTTGGTAAATGGTTCTCTCACAGAATATGAAATTTGATGCTTTGTGTTGCTTTGAGCAGACAATTTACCATTAAAAATGCTGCTCCATGTCTGAATAGCTTAGGTGGTAGCCTCATCTTGGAAGTATATATGCTTGTGTTTAAGTATATGTGTAAGTACTGGCAGGATTGGATTTATAACCAGATGAGAGAGGCATAATGAACAGACTTTGAGCAATTTGACGTGTGTTTTGATGGGAAAATGGTTATAGTTGTTTACAGTTTGACATTTACCCTGCATTGTAATTCACTCTCGGTTTCAGCTTTTTAGTCAGTTCTAGGTGTAGAGGTTAGAGAGAGTGAGTGGGGGAAAGACTGAAATCAGGAATGAAAACAGAGAAGTTCTGAAGAGTTTTTATTAGACTGTGGCACCACAATATTTGTACAAGTTCTTGAAGTGATTTGAAAGGAACAGGAAAATTGCAGGGCTGTTATCCAGAGTGACAGTACTGGTGAGGCTGGCAGAGAAAGGAAGGAAGTGTTTGGTTTTTGACAAGAAGGTGGGAATTTAATGCAAAAGATGTCAAGAGGAATTGAGACTCCCGCACAGAAAAGCGAGGTTGACAGTCTGTGCAGTTAGAAGGTGCTTGGGCATCTGAAAGAGGTGAAGCCTGCTCGTAACCATCTGAATTCTGAGGGGTCTGAGGTTGACGGAGCAATGCTCTGAGTGTTCTGTGTGTCTGCATCTGTTACAGGCAGCTGGCTTGGGAAACTAAATCTTTCTCCTGTATAGTAAGAGCTTTTAATACATAAAAATTTGCAATTTTGTAGAAGACAAGGAAATCCATCATTATGCAATTAACAAGATAAAATAATATGATAAGCTAATTCAGGAAAGACAAAGCACCCTATTTAAGAACTGAATTCCAGCTAGCAGGTTGTAGCCTTTCTCATAATGCTGACAGCTTTTACAGATTAGATGCTCTATTTTAAATATAAGTCAAACCATTTCAATAATTTTTTTTTCCAGCTTGAGATCATATTTTGAAATTCGCATTCTTCCATGTGTTTCAAGAATCAGTTCCCGTGATAACTGAGGTTTATGGTTTGAGCTATCAGTAATGTTTTTCTTTTTGCAATATGAGAGAAGAAGGGAAATGTCATGGTTTCTCCATCCCTGATTTTACACCTCCAGATTCTGCCTCTGTCTGTGCCCTTTTGCTAGGCAGAGCTTTCTTACAGCATCTTAAAAAGGGGTTCAGTAGAACTGACCTCCTTAGCTTCGCTCGAGTAATTAAGCTACTGCATTCTGCTCATTGATGATGGGACTGTATTCGATAGCCGTTGGGGGGGTTGTGCAGTCCCGAATATTTGAAGAGACACCTCAAAAATGGAATTCAGACCCTTCAAAAGGGAAGTTCAAAGTGGCTATACCTGTGTCGTGTGCCCTGCACCCTGTGCTTCTGGGCTCCTCTTCTCCCAGTCTTAGCATTTTCTGTTTTTGTTAATAAAGAGGAAGCTGTCTCATTCTGCAGGGAAAGCAGCTGCATTATCCAGTGTACTTGAACCTTTCTCCCTCTCCCCAAATTTCTTCCTCTTATAGTAAGTAGAGAAATAAAATGTTAATTGGAAGTTCTCAACGTGACTTACTTCTTTTTCTAGATTCTGGAAGTTACAGTCAGTCTGGGGGCCAGCAGAGGTATGTGTGGGTTTTTTTTGCTGTTAGCAATTAAATCTGCAAAATAAAAGGCTGTTTAGGATTCCCAGCATGACGTTTGAATCTTTGGGCGTGATACAGTGTTGATACATTTTTGGAGTTACAGGTGCAGAAAGCTTGCTGCCCTGAGCCTTTATTAAGATGTCTTAAAAAAACAGGAAAAAAATGTATATTCCTGAAGAGAAGACAATAAGCAGGTTTAAATTGGAATGACATCTTTTAATAGTAAGAACTTTTGAAATATCATGAAAATAGAGGAATATTTTTCATATGACTGCCTTAAGCTGGTAGCTAAGATTTTAGTCAAAGGTTATATATAGATGTAGAATTTTATTTTCCCCATTTTATTTTCCCATTGGAGGGAAATTTTTGTTAAAACCCTCTGATAACTCTTCGTAATTGTGAAATTTAAAAGCCAGTTAATAAAATAGCTGCAAGTTTGGGAGGGGGATATTTTAATCAGTGAAACAAAAGTGGTTTTATGGAAGTGTGAAAATCATGGCTAATACTGACTGCTAATGAAAGTCATAAGGTTCTATGCATATGGCACTGCGTGAGTTTGAGTTTATATCTGAGTATGATATGAGTTTCAGCACATGGGTCTTCTGTCAGTTCACGAAGTCTTAAAGTGGCAGAATAATGAGTAAGTATAATCTAAAACTAGTGCGGTTTTTGATGATGATGTCGTTGTTGAATAGTCCAACAAATACCAAATTGACAATAATTGATTAAAATTAACTTTGTAAGAATTTATTGAAAAATAAAATGCCTTGGTTTCATATGATAAAATTTTCTGTGATTCTGAAGAATCTGTCAAATTAGAGTAAGCCCAACTTTCATGTACTTTAAATTTACACTTGAAACAGAGCATAAATTAAAATAAGCTCTTCTGGCTTCTGACAGTCAACTACAGTGATCGTTAGTTTATTGATGCAGTTCTAATATGCCCACAACTGCAGTGGATTAAACATCTATTTTGGAATGAAAAGAAACTTAAAATAACCCCAAAAATACCTTTACTTTCCAACCCATGTGGAAGGCGCTGTAAGCATTTACTAAATGCATTTTTCTCTTACAGCTATTCATCCTATGGCAATCAGGGCAGTCAAAATTATGGACAAGCACAGGTGAGTTGAAAGCAACATTGTGTCTTTCAAAGCAGATGTTCCTTGAGTAAAAATAATTGTTCCTGGGTGACCATATCTGGGCCAGGAAGAAGTCCATTCTCAGCTGTGCTTGGCGTCTACAGTCATGTCTAGTGAAGGAAAGCTGTAATTACCTGCTGTGGAAGTGACCCTTACTTGAGTACGTTCTTTAAATTACAGGGATATTCTGGTTATGGGCAGAGTGGAGACAATTCCTCCTATGGACAGAACTATGGAAACTATCATGGGAACTATGGACAAAATCAAACAGGTTTGGCTAGCTTGTTACATTCATTGGCAGTGATTAAAATGTGAATATTTACTAAAAATTTTCTTCCTCAATTTCCAGGTTATGGACAAGATTCCCAGGGATACGATGATGAATCCGGTTATGAAAATCAGAATCAGAGCTCATACAACCAGCAGTCTTACGGCAGTCAGGGGCAGCAGAAAGGGTCGTCTAGAGGGTAAGGAAGCTGAGATTAACAGTATTGATTTAAAGTATTGTCTAGTAGTTGTACATGCTTAGCTAGAGCTATAACAAATTTCCTGCTATCATTGCCAAAAAAAGGACAAACATCTGAAAATCCATATTCTTAAGACGTTTTTAATGCCTGAAAGAACAGGAGGTAAGGAAAGAATATTTATTCATGTAAGAATGGATGCCATTGTTTTGAAGTCAGGCTGTAGGGGGAGATACGCTTCAGAAAGTCTTTGCATAGTGACTACAATGAAGAATGGTCTTGGTAGAGAGTATTTTTGATTAAGAAAAAGATAGATCAAGTACCTCTGCAGACACATTCTTTTGTATAAACTTACAGTACTCTTTATTAACTTCAGATAAGCTGTTAGCAAGGAAATTCTTAGCCATTCTTAGATTTGTAGACTTATCTGACTTAGAACGCCTTTTCGTGGTGAAAGAAAAGGATTCAGAAATATCGTTTAAGTATCTTTTTCCAACTAAGTAGGATTCTCAAAACATCATGGTTTTATATTCTTATCAGTAACTGAAATGCGCATGTGCATACTGCACTCTGATTTGGTACTTTACGCTATTACAGGTGTATTTTACTTGTTCAGTGATGTTGTAGTCGAATCAGTTTCAGGAGGATTAATGATACAACTTTGAAAGTATGTTGGAAAATACAACCCAACTTCCTGTAACGACTTATAAGACCGCTTCATTATCTAATTTAGAAGCTGCATGCATACACCCCAGGGTTACTGCTCACATTAGATCTTTATTGGGGATCATGTGACCTCTTTAAAAAACTCTGTTGTGTTCTAAACTTCATTCTTGTGTCCAAGGTCCAAATATTTTTCATATTTTTTTTGCAAGCTGATAAAACAATCTGGACTTCAGCAAACTCGTACTTGGTTTCTGTTTTTGTAGTTATTACAAAACATCTTAATGTTAACAAGCAAGGTCTTAATCTGTCAGCAGTAGGTGCTGTTACTCAGTGTGTCTTTTTCACATCCCTAAAGAAAGCAGGAACGTGATTATGTTTTGTTTTGCTTGCCTTTGTTTTCTGAGCATTTATTAGAGCTGTACAAAAGTACAGGACTAGGCAATAATGTAGTTTTTAACTACAATTTTAACGTCAGATGTCTGTAGACGTCTAGTGGGAAAAAAATGCAGTAGAGCATAGATTCTCAAACAAGCTGGTTTTGACCAAGAAAATGAAAAAAAAGGCATTGGAGAGATTTCAGTGTGTGGTTGTAACAAGTAAGGAGAAACTGAGAAATTAAATTCTAGCAACTTTGAAGAGGATGGCCACAAAATTGTAGCTCTCACATCCTAAGGGAGGGAAGGAAGGAAAACCTGCAAATAGGGGATGCTCTCAACGATGCCTCCTTCACTGGGGATGGTGCACAGGCTAAAGTGGAGCTGACTTTTTTTGAAGTGAAGATATTAACAAAAATCTTTGCAACCTCTTTGCCACTGGGATTAGTTATGTTAAAGCTAAGATCTAGGCTAGAACTGGGATTGAGCAGATCAGACAGTATTTACATGGATGGGATATTTTGAGATTGATTGGACCCAATGGACTTCATCTCAGAGTGCTTTGAAAAGCTGGTGGAAACCTTCTGTAGGCTCTTAGATTTTTTTTTTGTTTGTTTTTCTGAGACATTTTGGCTAGCAAGTAAGATTGCCAAAGACTGGAGAGTGGCAAATATAGTGCCTAATCTTTTTAAAAGGGGTGGAAGCAGGGAGGAGGAAGAGAAGAAAGGGTGGCAGAGGTCAGCGATGAATTGCAATTACTGAAAGAATAATACAGTTAAGCCGCAACTATAAGTACCCAGGGGGAAAAGAAAGGTATGAGTAAGAGCCAGTGTTTCCTGGATGCAATTTATTTCTCATAAATCTATGTAATGTCTTGCTATGAAAGGGTAACCCAACTGGAACTATTCTCTCACATATCTAGATTTTCAAAATACTCTTGTTTCTACTGTGGACGCTGAAGTAGCCTGGGGAAGTATGGTGTAGGTGAGATTTCCTTGTGGTTGCTATAAAGTAGTTGTTAGTCAAAGAAGAGTTACGACTCCCTGTTAGAATGTATCGCCGCATTGTGTTGGAGTATCCTAGATGTGATATTGGTCCATGTTCCTGATGAAAGTTGGTGGGATAGTATATGTAGATGGCACTAAAGTGGGAAGAACTGCAAGTATGTCAGAGGACATCACAGAGTTAGAAAAGTTCTTGGCCAAATGGTAGAACGCCCAGAAAAAGATAGGTTACAATTCAGTGAAAGCAGAATTTTTTTTTTTATGTAGGCGGCAAGTATCAGCTGCACCATACAACATGAGCAGCGGGTGTCTTCCCTGCAGTTCTGTAGAGAAGGGTTTGGCGTTAGCAGGTCACAGGCTACGCATCAGCCATTGTCATGCTACTGGGGAGAGGGGAGAAAGCAAGCATTGTACTGGGATGTGTAAGGGGTGTGATGCTCTTAAGTGACATTTACAGTGGAAACTGAGGATGTCTTGAAAGCAATGGTAACAGAGTTTTCTGCCTTGCTCTTCTTGGAAGCCAGATGTATCCCAACAGAGATGAAACAGTATTTTCATATCTGTATGCCAGTAATGACTGGGAGGTAACTGGGACTAGGAAATTTTAGCCATGTCATGAATTTTCAGCAATTGTTTTGCACTCTATTCTGTGAATATTTAGCTATTAATACAAAATCTGTTTATTTTAAGTGGAAGAGGCTCTTATGAACAAAAGTCAAACTATGGTCAGCACCAAAGCTCTTACGACCAGCAGTCAAGCTATGGACAAAACCAAGACTCTTATGACCAGCAGTCAAGCTCCTATGACCAGCAGTCGGGCTATGGCCACCAAAGCTCCTATGACCAGCAGTCGGGCTATGGCCACCAGAGCTCATATGACCAAAAGTCAGGCTATAACCAGCACCAAAGCTCATATGGCCATTCTCAGCAATCCTACCAGTCTCAGAAGGGAAGCTATAGCCACAACAGCCAAGGTAAAATTGACAGGTTGAATTCAATATTGGCTAATAAAATTGAGCAGAAACACTGTGAAATAGTTGGATTTCCTTCCACAGACAGCTCATTTGAGGAATAGTTAAAGCTCTTTTTCCATGTTGGTATTCTTGGGGAATGTTTTATTTGTTAAGACTTTCAAAACATTATGCAGAGGTGAAAAACTGTCGGGACCCCAAAAATGTTGCATTTGCATTTGTTGGAGGCAGCCTCGCAGAGTCCATGTCTGAGTTCTGCAAATTCTAAATGGAATTTTCTTCTAAGCTATTTTGAACCTTCTTCCGACACGAGGGTGACATGTCTTGAACAGTCATGAAGAGCTTTTGCATGTCACATTCCAGCTTTATGCTGTGTAGGTGAATTCTGAGATAGAAGGAAATGAGAAGTTTAAGGTCAACCCTTTTTTTGCAGTAACTTCAAACAAGTGGCACAAACCACTCTCTATCTCTGTTCTGTCTTCAGTGATGTCTTTTGCAAACTGGGAAGGCTATATGGAAGTAGAATGAAAAGTATATTTTAGACAATGTGTTTCATGTTTGGAAAATGGAGTATAATTAAGGTACAGTGTTTACGTTCCAAGATACTTTGTGGCCCTGGAAGCCAAAGGAGGTAACTGGAACAAAATCAAACTTTGCTTCATTACTTTGTGGCATAGATAATGTAAGAGAGATGTAGTTGATGCTTTCCAGATTTAAATGGTAGACTTGAGGGGGGAAAAAATAAACATAGGGTGGGAATTTTCACTGCACTGCAGTTTGCACTACACTTTACTCACGTTTTGTTCTGTTTTACTCATTCTTCCAGATGATCGTCGTGAAAAGAGTAGGTATGGAGAAGATAATAGAGGATATGGCGGGTCACAGGGAGGAGGTAGAGGGGGATATGACATGGATGGAAGAGGTCATATGTCTGGATATAGGTAAGTGATCTCATTCCAGTGCCTGCAGTTCCTTACCCTTGTTCCTTACTATTTAGCTGGTTTTAATTTTTGTTTGCTATATGTCTATTCCTAACTTGGTTCAGATTTAGATTTCCAAAAGTGGAAAGTTTCTAAAATTAAACCTTTCTGCACTGCACAGAAATGCATTTTGTCTAGGAAAAGCTTTTAGGTTCAAATAGATTGAGACCAAGCGTTTGATTGTTAGGATGGATAGCTGCATTTTATTTACATGAGTTAAAATACAAAAACTGCCTGAGCCCATTCCTTGAAATAAGATTTTAAAACCTGTAAAAACTTGTTTTCAATTACAAGAAAACCAACAGCCAGGGACTGAGAAAGTTTTATAAAATTCATAACTAAGGTAACTAACATTTTAGCAGGGAATTATTTTGACTTTACAGTGACAAATAATTACGCTAATTGTCTTTCTGCTTTCTAAACAATTGAAGAGTAATTTAGTAATAACATTCCTTGTTCTTTAGTGTTTTTTGCCGTTTTAATCTTCTATTATAATTCAGTTTTTATTATTGGTTTAGCTGTCAGCCTAAACACATTTATTTTAGGCAGATTTTAAATACTAACAGTACTGTTACCCCTTCTGTTATTGCCTTAGGCTCTGTTCCTGTCAAGAAAATTTATGCACATATTTAATTTTGTGCTGGCAGATGATTTCATGCATAGGTCTGAGAGGTTGGGACCTTTGCTTTAAATCCCATTGAATTAGGCCAGATGACATTATTATTTCTTAATAAATTATCACAATTGGCTACCCTTTGTGTACCTCTGTGAAATGGTTGGGGGTGTAGAGTGCTGACTGATGCAAAGTAAGAATGTTGAAGCTTCCAGTGAGCTTTGAAGCGTTGCTTGTCAGCACCACTTATCCTTAACAGGCTGCACAGTTCTGGGTTATTGCTAGAACACCAGATGAAGAACTCTAATTATACAGCGCTGTTTGTTTGAACTGATCTAATTTAAATAAAATAATCCAACAGTGTGTTAAGACTCGGTGACTTCTAAAAGTATTTATTTTTAAACCATATTTCAAATTAGCGTGCTCCTAAGGTGGTCCAAAATTGTAGTTTATGGCTTGCTGTTTTGATGACATAGGTGGACCCTATCTCTCCTAATTAGGTGTGGTAGCACAACTACAAAAGCGTATTAGTAGTTGTTTTATGTTACAGTTTGCTGGGGGTTTATATAATATCAACTTAACTAGCAAAGTAATTTCTAAGTTCATTTTCAGTGAAAACTGAACAATTTTTTTAAATTAGCTTTTCTATGTGAATGAGGGTTTTCCATATTCCTATGATAAAATCTGGGTTTCTAAGAGCTGAGCCCTTTCAATAAGAGGAATGAATGTGAGCTTCAAAAAACATACTTTTGGTAGATTTTATCACTTTGAATCAAACTTCTGTCTTTGCAAGATGAAGTAAGATAAATTAATGTGTGTGAAAATAAAGCCTCTTCCCATATTTTTCTAAAATGTAAGAAAAATTTTGTTCATACATCCATGTAGATAACAGTATGTCAGTGGACTTGGAAGCCAAAAGAAGGAAAAGAGGGGAAGTGAATGGAGAGGTGGGGGAAAATACAGCAAAGTGGGAAGGCATTTATTAGGAAGTCTGTCTGCTTCTGTTAAGTGATGCAGGCTTTAATGCTGTTTGCAGTGAAATTTTTCTGAAACTACAGTGTCATATATGTTTATTCAGTCTTTCTGCATAATTATGATGGAGGATTCTCCTTCTGACGTATATATTTTACCAAAGTCATGCTTATTAGAAAAGCGTAAAAGGTTAAATTAAATAATATAATGTATAATCAAGGGGAAAATTACTTCTAATAAGGTAAGAAATCATGTTTAGCCCTGTGAAAATGGGGGGTTTCAGGGTAGGTTTTTTGTTTTCCTTGGGTTCCTTTTTTTTGGTTGTTGTTGTTTTTCCCTAAAAGCAGCCTCTGTAGGAATGTCAGGTCTATCTCCAGTAACTAGTTATCATTTTCAGTTTTTTACTTCAATCACATTTTAATGCTTAACATTAAATTGTGGAAATTCCATAGCCATCAGGAAATAATCTATTTAAAAATCTTGTCTATGCAGGTATTTGTACTGCTGTAATAATGTAGGCTCTGATTTTTATGGTGGTTAGACAATATTGTGTAAATAAGTTCTATCAACACACACAAAAAAATATTGTTCCTTGACATTACGAAAAAAATTAATAGCTAACTTGGCACCATAGTGAATTAATCTCTTCTATGTTAGCTAGTAGTAAAAATTTTGACTTGACTGGCATTTGACTGGCAGGGAGAACTTGTTGCAGCTTCTTCATTGGTAAGAGCTTTACCCAGTCATTGGTGTTCTTACAGCTGTACTGCACTGCCTACTCTGCTCTATAGTGCTGGGCCGTCAATGCATCCTGTTCACAAGCGTCATCGCTGACTTGCTCCTGCCCTGTACTTGTGATACAGTGGCTGTGGCTGTAACATCAGTTCTCCTGCAAGATTCTTGCGAGTTGCACTGGCCTGTATGAACTTACCCTGCATGTAAGACCTCTCAGAGCAGTCTGCAAGTGCAGAAAATTATTCTGGAATACTTGGGGCAAAATCAAATTAGCATTTTTTTAAATTTTGAGAGCTTTCATTTCTTTGAATAACCTTTATAAATATACTTCAAAACCTAGTTGGTAATGTTATGGTATGAATTGTTATTCTGAAAACTAGAATGACTTGAATACGTACTGTAAGGAATGCTTTCAGCACTCGTCTTTTGTGCCTGTGCAAAGTCATGCAGCACTGAGAAGAAGGTATCTTTTGAGAAATTACTGTTCAGATTCCCTAGCTGATACTATTACAATAGAGAATAATAATTTTCTTATGCGTCAGGTGTTCACTTTTTAGTCTTAGTACCTTAGGGTTTCAAAATTATTCTTCAGGTTTTTTTAACGGTTTTGAATTACATCTTCGGGGATTTTAGAATAATTTTTTTCACCGTTTCATTTTGAAGCTTGAAAAATTGATCTCACTAATTTGGATTCTGGCTAAGAAGCAAAATATTTTCTTTTTTTTAAAACCCATAGTAGAAGAGTCTTACCCTTGAGCACTTTTGGTTAGAAAGCAGGTACCCAGGACTTGAGAATGCAGAGTTTTACTCTAAGTTAGTCTACCATGTTTCCTTGTAGAATAAGTCACCTTTTTGTTAGAGTCTTCATCCGAAAAATGAGGAATTAATTGCTCATTGTCCTTGGGGGACCAAATTGTTTTGGTTAAGCACGTAAGTGGGAAATACAGTTGCAATACAAAGCAGGTTTGTTTCCTGTCATCTTGGGAGAGCCATTCAGGCAGTTGGGTCGCCATACCTGTGACACTGCCCTTCTTCTAGAGTCTGGGGATTAAATGGGAGAAGCTTTGCCTTTCAATCTGCTCACGCAGTCTGTGTTGGTGGAGCTGCGTAGATGCAGTTCAGAAAAGGATTTCCCATTGGCTTAGGATTTGTCATAGAAATCCTAACTTTGCACAGTTTAGATTTCTTTTTTTTTTCCCTCTTGTGCAGATTTGATGTTGATGTACTATAAACAACAGTTACCTGTGCAGCTGCGTTGCTGTATTAGCTATTATGAGTGGGAATTAGCTTACTGTGATATAAAGAAGCTACAACTTAGTGCAAATGTTTTTTACAACAGTGTGGTTTGTGTTCAGAATTAATATTTTGACTTGTAATGGATATGCTTGAGCTGAACCTTATATAGACTTCGGAAAAAAATGGACAGAGGCAATAAATATAGTCAGCAAAAAAAAAAAAGCTATCTGTCAGTGACTTTATTGGTGCACTAAGCATTCCTTTCTTGTTTTTAAAAATACATTCTTACATATAACTCCCACATGCTTGGTGAGACATAGATGCATGTTGGAGGCTGAAACATGGTTCCTGAATTCTTAGTGCTACCTCTCCCACTTTTTTTAAGTATATTTCTTGTATCTGTGATGTTCAGCTTTCCATGTAACTGTGCCTTTAAATTAAAGAGTTATTCCCAGCTGAAGTAAGCAATGTTCAGATGAACTCCATTTACACGCAAGTAGGTGATGTTTAAATATGTGATTGAGTATGGGGAGAAAAGAACATCTGAAGATGTTTCTTTCATAGCAGTAAGTTTTTGTCACTATGTCACCAGGTACACATTCTGACTGCTTGCAGTTCAGTCTCTTATTTTATTATTTTGTTGGTGGCATTGCTGAATTTTAGCTACCTGTTCGTGAGTCTAACAGAGGATGTTAAAACCCCAAACTCCACCTGGTCACCCATCTATTTGGTCTGTGTGCAAGACTGGTAAAGCAATAGGCTGTGAAACACTGCAATTATATTTCCGCCATGTTCTATGACAATAGTGTGCGAACTGATTCAGTTGCAGAGATTGAGACTTATATTTTGTGTCTCGGCAAGGGGTACATCTGAGACTGTGGGATCAGCTGCTTGCAGCCAGTTTGACTTCACTTGCTGCAGCATATCCACATGCCTCCTGGGGATCTTAGGTAGCTTTGCCCAGCAATCTCAGGACGGTAACATGCTGCAGCTTTATAAATCATGTATGAAATGGGATTTAAAAATGGAGGAAAGCATTAATCTATCATCAAAGGTATCTGTCACTGAATTGATGCAGGTTTTGGTTAGGTTGGTCATGTGAGACTAAGCAGGATATAACATGCTGAAGCATACTTGGGCAAAAACATATTTCTACAGACATTAATTGAAAAACTAATTAAAAATTGTGGAATGCACTTGTTAGTGCGGGATGCAGAATTACTGTATCACAAAGTTAGAAATCAGGCATTTGACTGTGACTTCCTTTATGTTTTCTGTATCCAACTATATCACTTTTCAGAATCATGGTGCACACATTTTACCCCACCATCCTGGCAAAATCCTCACTTCCTGTAAAATCCTGGCTTGGTTGATCACAAACTTATTTTCTGTATGTTTTTACATCATTGGGTTTTTCTAATTTATGTCTCTGCTGCTGTTTCAAATCAGAAAACATACATGTGCTGGATAATGCTGTCCTCATCAACTGGGACCATAATCTGGGGTTGGAAAACTTTGATAACGTTTCCATGGTTGGTGTATTCACTCTTGTTATTTTTGAGTTAAAATCCTAGAAGAGCAGGCATCCTACTGAAAATTGTTGTGTCATAATGAAGGGGTTTTTTTAGCTGAAGTGAATTGGAGGTGGCAGAAAGATATTTACAGTAAATTTTATGATCACCATTGTGTTTTTATCATGAGTCCTTGAAAATAATAGCCAGCCTTGAATAAAGACCAGCTCTGATGTTGCATATAAAATTCATTCATTTTACCTCTTTAATGAGCAGAATGAATTACTTATGAGTAAATGACACTGCAGTTCAGCATTCAGATTTTTTCTGTGGAGAACCAATTTAAAATCTGCAGCAAAAACTTATTTTAAGAAAAGTCCCAGTAAAAGTGATAGTCTGTTGTGACAAACATCTAATACTCTTTACATGGACTGTTACAGAATGTCAGTCACCCTTCAAAGAATGTCCCTCTTAATCCAGTTTTTATAATATCTGTTGAAACTGTATTTCTTTTTTGTCCCTCACTTTGGGCAGATTTTAGCTCATAAATGTTAAGTAAACAGTACCTTCCATTCATGACTTCGCATTTGCTATAACAGAAAACAGATATACAGAGTGCCAAGGAAGTTACTCCCTAATTTTATTTCATTGCCTTTTGCTGGGGTACTTGTGTCCCATGTTTGCACTCTGATGTGCTGGCAGATATATTAAATTAAAACCTGGATACTGACTTCCAGTTGTAAAGTGCATTGGTGAAGAGTCTGCTTGTACTGGCACAGCAGTTCCAGAGTCTGGAGATAGCCCTCTGCATCAGGGTTTGAATTTACGCTGGCTTTATCTTAGCTGCCGAGTGTGAAAGCTATCAGGATTAGGTGAACCTGCCTAATTTTCAGGTGGCAGCTGTGTCCACCACGTGAAGGAGGGCAAGCAGGCAGTTGTACGTGGCAGTATGAGACAGCCTTTCTGACACGTGGTTATTGACTTTCTAAAAAATCCAGTGCTTGTATTTTTCCTGCAGGCTTTGAGTATTGATTATATTGTGTTCATAACATGGATGCAATTTAAAATGCTGTTGTGAAAAATCCTACTAGTGCGAACATTTACACTGAAAAGGGAGGGTTTATTTTCATGTACATAATTGGAGGCGTAACGTCCTGTTTAAAATCCCCTTCTAACCTTTGAAAATTAATGTGTGTAATCTCTTAACTTGGTCTACATTTTGTGCCACAGGTTTCAGAATGAATGAAATAAAACTTCACGGCCTCTGCTTTTGAAGCTCACATACACACGCCTTCTCTGTAATGTCAAGTGCTAATAGTACAGTAGGTCCCCACAGACCCTTTCTCAGAGAATGGCTGATACTGCTAATTTGTCCCCCGTGTATAAATGTATAACAATGGAGGTTAATTAACTTTAACTCTTCTTACTTCTAGGAAAGTACTAAAGTACTAATTATTCCAAAGTAGCAATTACATCTGCAATTAAAGCCCATTAACCTTCATGAAAATAATGTTTCTGTTTTAAAACCCAGTTTTTAATAGCAGTCATGTTGGCTTATGGGATGGGAGAAAGTATTGAAACGATGACATGTGGATGGGTTCGTTTAAAATACTCTTTAGGGCTCCTCTTCTCCAGTGCAGCACCCTGTGCGATTATTCACTTTCATGTAATTTAATCTTTGAACATGAATGAGTAGTGAGGAGAACATAGAGATGGTGCTTTAGCTGCCAGACAGTAACTGTCAACTTGTGATCAGTTAACTGTAGATTGAGCCTTGGGCTCAGCACATAGAGACTTAAGGAAGAAATCATTTCTTCAATTTTTCCTCTGCAGTGGTGGTGACCGTGGTGGCTTCAAAAATTACGGTGGTAAGTGCCGAGTATCCAAAAATGTTTCAGTGGAAATTCTTTATAAATCTAAAAGCCACCAATATCTTGTTACTCTCTAGTAGAAGCATTATAGCGTTCTGGTGAGGCTGGTGTGTTCATGAGTTTTAATAGCCAAACTTTTAGCAATAAACTGGATTTCTACTTTGTCAAATTGCATGAAAGAATTTGTGGAGACAGTGACATTCACCGGATTTTTTTTTTTCTTTTCTTTTTTTAAATTTTTGTTACAAATGCTTCTTAGAAAGGTACTAGAGGTAAAAAAAAAAAAAAAAAAAAGTGGTAAACTGCTTGGTGATCTGACAACCAGCATTTGCAAGAGAACACCAGCATAGCATCAGTGTGGTAACTGCCACATGCTGCAAGTTAAAGAACACGATAACGTCCTACAGACACCTTCTGTTGAACGTTTTAATCTAAATATTCTCTAAATCTCTGGTTAATGTTTTAGATCTTAGATGCATTACATACATACTTTAAGTATTTTCTTGTCTCTGAAAAAGTCACTTGAAAATGTTCTGCTAAAAATACTATTTGTCTTTTTTTTTTTTCTTTTTTTTTTTAACCTGTTTCTTAGGTCAAAGGGATTATGGACCGAGATCAGATGCTGGTAAGAAATCAAGCAGTGGGTGGGAGTGGATTGTAGCTCTTAGGCTTTTAAAATGTCTGTCTAGAAACATGGATGCGGCTGCAATTCCCATGGCTCAAAAGGAATATAGCTAAAGCTTGTCTTCCTTGAAAGAAATGTGTTATATTAAAATGCATGTGAATTTCTGGATGTCTTTTCATGCCGCAAGTGAGAATTTGTTGATAAACTTTGGATCTCCTTGAGCCAAGCAGCTGCTTTCACTGCCTTAACACTTCTGCTGAACTTGTGTTACTTAAAACATATACTACTTGGATGGGTTTGGATGTCCTGGCTGCATGGACGAGTTGAGTGTGTGGCAGGCAGCTGGTCAGCTGTTGAATGTATTCGGTCTCTGATGTACTGCAGCATCTGAAGGTGCTGCGCATGCGTTTTTGACGCTGATGGTATTAACTTGAAAATTATGCTCTCTGCTCATCTTTTGTTTCATGCAAGATGTCTGGGATTTAAGGGTCTGCTACCGGGCAGTATAGACCTGAGCTTAAAACGTTGCTTCTGTTGCTACCACAGAAATGCATGGTAAATGTAGCTTATTTGTTCATAGATTCAGAGTCTGACAACTCTGATAACAACACTATCTTCGTGCAAGGACTTGGAGAGGATGTTTCAACAGATCAAGTGGCAGACTATTTCAAACAAATCGGTATTATAAAGGTACGTGAAATGAGAAATCATTGGAAATAAGGAAGAGAACTCGCGGAGCTAGTGTATTGGAAATGTACTGGTACCATTCAAGGCAGATGCTCACTCTGACTCCCCAGCAGTTGCAGATAATATTTTTATCTGGGTTCCCAGATGACAGCTCATTTATAAGCTGGCAGCACTGGCAGCTTTTTTCTAGTGAAATATAGATTGCTTCTTATCTCTTCTTTAGTCTTTATAACTCTTAACACTGACACGCTATCCATTGTACTGCCCTCATGCTTCAGCAAGTATGCTTCTGTGTTCTATGGCTGTTTCTTCTGTTTCTGCAATTCTAAATTAGGGCACTTGACCTCATTTTTGTTGAAATGGGGCCCATCGTTACTTCATGGAGAACAGCCAGTCAGTATCCTTCAGTCAAAAGCAGCTGTTTCTGCAGGCTAGCCCCAAGAGAATCTTCTTTCTAATGATACTTTGCTGTTAACAGTTTATGCTCTGAACTGGCTTTACCAGTGTTTCTCCTATGCCAAGTGTACAACCTTTCTTTTCAGACGAACAAAAAGACTGGCAAACCTATGATAAATCTTTATACAGATAAGGATACTGGCAAACCAAAGGGAGAAGCAACGGTATCTTTTGATGACCCTCCTTCTGCTAAAGCAGCAATTGACTGGTTTGACGGTGGGTGAGAGTACCTGTTCTTTTAGTTATTTATGAATCTAACAAGCAGTGGAAGAAGCAAATCAGTAACCTCATTGGGGACCCCATGCTACTTCTTGTTTGGCTTTTGTTTTCTGGTTTGTCTTTTTTACAAAGACCTCTATTTCATGGTATTTTGTATGCGCTGGCTTTCTCTCTCATTTGGTGGAAGAGCAGCTAGTGATTAAGACCAAAAATGTGTAATGAAGCTGTTAGGGTTTGCTGCGGTACCTCAGTCATCCCTGCACAAAGTATGAGAGACGGTGTTCATATCACTCAGGAGAGCGTAACTTCTTGTTCAGACCAATGGAGCTGTAATGTGTGTTAGCAGCTGGAGGGATTACCTGCAGTGTTAGTGTTGATAATATTAGTGCTGTGGTAGCATTTTTGGAGTCCTGCAATGGTTATGGCAATCTTGTGCCCAGTGCTTTGGCACTATATACGCAGTGAAGAGCAAGAGTTTTTTAAATTATGGGTTCAGTGGAGGAAGAGAGCAGATCCCAAAAATGCATGGATATAAAACTCTTCAGACTTGATGCAGGAAATGCAGTGATACTCTTTTGTAGGAGTAAACTTGGGTGCGGGGGTGCGGGGAGGGAAGTGCCTGCTCCTGTGACCTTGTGTGTTCACAGAATTTTAATAATATTGGGCAGAAACAAAAGGACATACTCTGCATCTGGTGTAAAATGATGGTGCGTAAAAAATCTGGCATGGCATGCTATTTGGTGGTTTATATTTTGCTGATAAAATGCAAATTAACTTTTGTTGAGGAGGGTAAAGCAAATATGACTGTATTAAGCACACATGCAGTCCTGTTTGTTCTGTGATAAACCTTGTATCTATGAAGAACTGAGACTTTGTATTTAAAAAGTTAATGTTTTTCACTTACTTGGGAGTACTGAATTTTTGTGCTGGCTGTTGAATTGTACAAAAGCCTTGTTGCCTGACCTGGGGGAAGAACAGAGTTCTAATATCAAAACTACTTATGCATGAATGTGGCCAAAAATCTTTTAAATGTTCTTATGAGTTTAGTTAAATTGCAACTTACAGATTGCATTTAAGGTAAGAGGAATATCTGTGGGTTTGTGGAGAACCTAGCAAGTACCTCAGTGTTTGCCATCTCACATCTGGACCAGCGTTTTAAAAAATAAGAGATTTAATCCATACTCCTGGTGTCTTAAGAGCTTTGTATTCAGTCTGTATGTGCAAATCATCTCTGTTCTTTTGAACTTGCTGCTGTGTTGTTAGGAGCTGTGTTGATCTTTCTCTCACTTTCTGTCTTTCCACAGGAAAAGAATTCAATGGCAATGTTATCAAAGTTTCTTTTGCAACTAGAAGACCTGAATTCATGAGAGGAGGTGGAGGTGGTGGACGTCGAGGTGGGACTAAAATCTGTAGAATCCTTGTTTTTGCATAGTTAAATACTTCTTAACTATTATTGGTTTATAAAAGAGAAGTTGACTTTGAAGCAGTGATTCATCGAAGTATATGGGCCTTTGGGATTCTGCCATGAAAGGGAGTAATAAAGATTGAACCAAGTTAAGTAAACTGAAATCTGTAATCTCTTTTGCACAGCATAGAATTTATGCTTTCCTTTTGAACTGGAAAGTCTCCAAATCATGTCTCAGCATTGCTTTTAAAGAGATAGTATAATAATGATGTTGAGGCTGTACAGGTTCCACATAGATAGGTGTGAATTCCCAGTGGGTATTTGCTTATTACAGCAAAGCTTTGAGATACTCCGATGTTTCCAGATGGTATTAAGCAGGGTAAATTATTCAACTGCTACTGACTTAGAGCAGCATTTGGATGTCTGACTCCTCTAATTAAATAATGTTAATCTCCCTGATTCTCTGCATAATACAGTTTTGTCAGTAGTCCGCTGAATATTAATTACCATTTTACAGAAGCATGCTTTGTGCATTGGCTGTCAACAAATTTTAGTTCTTAAATCAGGCAGTTTTTTAGGCTGATTAAAAGATGATACTTCAAGAACTTCAATTGGTATAAAAGTTCTTAATCTTTTTGATGCAGAAAGCAAGAACTATGTTCTCCCTGTGCTTGTGTCAGATGCATCCTGGCATCAATCCAGACGGATTTTTGTTGTTGTTAAATTTTTGTTCTGTGACTAAGTCTGGCCTTATGTGATTGATATTATACATTGTTAAATCTTTATGAAATTTTATTAATTCACATAGTGGGTTTATATTTACCCATTGGTAATTCAAGTGAATCAAGTTTCCTTTTACTTCTGAAAATGAATTTATAAAAAATATGTGGTGGAGCAAATTTTTCTGGCCATCGCATGCTATCTTTGCTTCCTATTTTTCCCCATCTGCCCAAGCTATAAATCTGTTCTTATGAACATGTGTATGTCAGCTATGCAGGTACATTAACTTCAGGACATCGAATGCTGTTGCGATTTAGCGGTGGCTGAAACTTCTGTTGTTATTTGCCCAAGTCTTGCAGCTAGTAGCAAATCAGCTAGTAGATGCTGAATTCTACAGCAGTACAATTTTTTGTCATTGGCACTCCCTGCTTTTTTCAGAGTTCCTAATATGGTTTCAGAGGCTTGCCTAGTAAGGATATATTTACGTTGAACAGTTACTCTTTCTTCACGCTGAAAAGTCTGTCTGTCACTTGGGTTCTGAATCCAGTGACAGTCCTTAGTAAATGTTTCTCATGTATAGGTGATAGACACTTCCCCTCCTTTATTCTGATTATAATTTTGTCTACAGGTTCACGAGGTGGATATGGAAGAGGTGGGGGCTTCCAGGGTAGAAGCGGGGAACCCAAAAACGGTGACTGGGTTTGTCCTAACCCGTAAGTGTCATTTTAATTGGGCAGTGGTGTTTCATGTATGCTCTCTGAGTTTCTTAGCAGCTAAGTCTGGGGAATCCTTATCTTTTCTAGGGCCTGTGGTAATATGAACTTCGCTCGCAGGAATTCCTGCAACCAGTGTGGTGAGCCCAGACCAGAAGATTCACGTCCATCAGGAGGTGTGTAAAAACAACTGTGTCTCTTCCGAAGTGTTAGAGGTATTAATGGCATCTGCAGCTTTTTGAAAAACCTGTCTGATGTGTTGGTTTGCATTTTCCTCCAGATTTTCGTGGGAGAGGTGGCTATGGGGGAGAAAGAGGATATCGAGGGCGTGGTGGCAGAGGTGGTGATCGGGGAGGTGGCTATGGTGGTAAAATGGGAGGAAGGTAAGCAGTTTCTTTGCCCTTGCTTGTTTGTGTAGCATACAGACTGTGGAATTGATATGGACTGTGGGAAAAGAGTGGTGTTTATGTGTGCACGCACAACTGTGCTATGAAAACATTAACTACAGATAGAAGCTTCCGGAGAAAGTAAGTCAGTTTGCCTGTTGAGTGTGTTTTGTGAGCATTTTTGGATAAGGCTATCTAAACATAGAAGAATACACAGAAGTTGGCGTAGAGATGTTTGGCTGAAGGGACTGTTTGTTATTTGCTTAAGGGATTCCTTATAACTTTTTATTTCCCTTCCAGAAATGATTTCAGAAATGATCAACGCAACAGACCATACTGAAGACCACTGTGAATGTTTTGTCTGTCGTCTTGATGCGTTTGATAGTGAAATTGCCAGAGTTTTGCCTGCCGCTTCACCCATGGCCTCTTTGGATAGTGGAATTGAGTGAAACTAGATTTTTATTTTGGTGGGAGGGACTGGGGAGGTTTGGGAGGATTTTTTTTAAGCAAGACATTGAAATTTAATCTTGATTTCAACATTCTCCTCTTTTCTTTCCCATCCCTATACCTTTTCAACAGGCCCTAAGAAGGAAAAGGATAAACTGTAAAATATTGCCAAAATATGAAGTGTTTTGTAATACAACAATAAATGCTGATTGTTTTATTTGTGAAATCTTACTGTTTCATCGTTACTTCAGTTGCATGCATTTCCTTACATATTCCCTGTCTTCCTGTGGTATGACCTCAGTAGTAAATAGGGTCTTGTTTGAAACAGCACTGCTGCTTTGACCCTAGCTCTGTGCTGTTTGCAAAAATCTGCAGTTAAGTCAGCGGCGAGCCTACTTGCTGTCCATGCCCTCTATCTCAGACTTGCAGACTTGTCCCCTGCTCCTTCCTTATTTCCCTCTGAGACTGAAGTCCTGTGTTGCCCGCATTTCCTGCTACGCATGCTTTGGTGTGCAGCCTTCATGAGGAGCAGGCAGATGGCAGTGTGTTCTCGTGCTGCCAAGGAACATATTGTGTCCAGGCCAGGATAACTCAAAAACTAAAATAGGATGGCTTCAAAAAAAAAAAAAAGGTAATTTGCTACATATTGCTGTACCTTTTAAGTGCTGCTTTTGGAGTGTAGGTGATAGCAAACAAGTGTGTGCAGCCGTTTCACCTTCGAGATAAGGCGCAGGTGAGGTTCAGCAGACGCATTGTAAGCATTTGGGATTCAGCACTGAAGCCAAGGTTTGAAGAAACAAGGGAGGTTAATTATCACTTCTCCTCAGACTAGGTCACTCTGCATGCTGCAGAGGTGGGTTGGGGGGAACCTGTGAGAAGCTAGCACTGCCAGTCAGCTGGTGTCCAGTGCTACCTTCTCATCACAAGCCTTACAGAGAGAACGTCCGGTCGTCCAATACTCCAGTGGGCAAAATACTACAAATGCAAGTTCTTAGTGTCTGTAGTTACAATCTTGATAACTGGACACACAGCTGCACAATATCCATGGCCTCTCACAAAGAAATGCACAAAAATAGCTTTTGTTAATGTTTGTAAGCCAACTCCCTAGCTTGGTGTACATTCATGGTCATGGTAACGGTGAGTTCAAATCAGCCATTACCCCTGGCTGTAAATGTAATAACTATGCTGTGCCTTTTTAAGGTTTCTGCTGGAAAGCATGGGTACTTGTTACTGCTCCGTCAGAAAAGGCATTTGTCACAAGTTCTGGATGGCTTGTTCCTCTCAAAACAGTGGAATTTGAGGTATGTGTGTATTAGTAACGTTATAAAATTTAATGTACAGGTGAGGCTTTAGAAAGGCAAATTGTAGACAAATAAATTCATTGTCTGTTGTTTTGCTTAAGAGTTAAGATCTGAGGCCTGATACTCATAACTTGGTTCTGTCAAAAATGAGCCAGGCTAGAAAAGTTTGAGTTTTTATTGTTTTTAAGCTGGTGTGATTATTTTGAGTGAAGCAGGCTAGAGGGTGCTCTTGCACATAGCTGTGTTGGCACATCTGAGGGAGAGGTGGCTGCTGGATGGGGTGAAAGCGGAAAGCAGTGAAAGCAGCTGAGAACAGAACGGCATGTGTCACTGCCTTGAGGTTTCTTCCCCAGCACAGCTGCACCAGCGCGTTGCAGTGCACAAACACCGCCTTGGAGCTGCACCTTGAGCCCTCAGAGCTGTGCAGGGAGAGGTGGGAATGGCTGAGCTGAGCAAAACCCAGCTGCGCTGAGGCAGGCGTGGTGTCGCCTGTCTGGTCCCACGGGTTCGCTGGTGGGGCTCTCACCTCTTCCCTCCTGGGGAAAGGAATGGTGGTCAAAAAAGCTGGTACGTTCAATATTGGGAGCAACGGTTCTAGCTCCCTTTAATGATGACTCAAATTCCAACCCTGCTTTCTCCCCCAGTCTAAGAGCACTTATGTCTTTGAACAGTCACTACCCAGCTGGATTAGTAAGTAGACCAGTATTCAAGTAAGCCACAGAGCTGCTGGAGCTGTCCCCCTTCACAGCTTTTTCAGCCTGGCAACGATGCTGAATGTTTGTTTATGTTCTATTCTGTATTGGGGCAAAACAACCTGTGTTCTTACATGTTTTTTAAGATAGTGAAGACATCTTCTTCACCAGCTGTTTTGTCTTACAAAAAACTGGCAGGTCAGACAGAGAAAGGGTGGTACTAGTTTGGTGGCACATAGGTTTTTTTAGTTGCTTTTGGTTTAGAGAGGGTTAAATTAGTTTAGAGAGGCCTGGCAAGTGATGTTTTGTAGAAGATGTAAACCCAGATGACAGTTTAACTATGCATTGCCCTCCAACTGTTTCTGGTAAAGTCCTTTACCACTGCAGTTTTTCTCAGCAACTGCCTAAAGTTCAGAAGGGTTCAGAAGCTTTAATGAGGTTAAAAGAAAAGTAAAAAGCTTAAAAGAAAAGAATCAGTAACTAGTATATTAAGGATTGAATGAATGTCAACTCTCCCTGACATGGTAACATTTGCTGTTAACTTCTCACGGTCTGGTTAAGCAGACTGCTCTATGTAAATACAGGGCCATACAGTCATGCTAGGAATATTCCTGCATTTAGTTAGATGAACTGAGCAGATTTCATATTTAAGTCAGCACTGCTGGCACTGCAACTAGCTGCTCCTGTTTCTAGGGAGGTACTTGTAATACTATGCAAATAAAATGCTTTACTAATGGTCAGCACTGTTCATAAGAAGACTCGGGGTTTTACAGATACTAGAATTGCTGGTTGTTTTTTTTTTTTTTTAGTTTAAACAGATGAGGAAGGTGTCTGTCGACAAGTCATATCATTTACTTCTAACAGACCAACAGCTGAATCAAAAATAAAAGGCACATCTTATGAATCCTACTTTGAATTTATCTTCAGTAGGTGCTCTGTGAGAGTTTGGTAGGACTTCATATAATAAAATTGCAGACTAAGGAGAGACAGGGCTGCAGATCTGTCAGGAGGTAGAAAACCAAGAGAGGCTATCCCAGCAGAAGGAACGGGTTCAGGTTGTCGGAGCTGGGAGCTGCTGTGCTCTGCTTCCTTCATCCCTTTTTATGATCTGTCCTCCAATACATTTTCTAAGTGGTGAGGTTTTAGTTTTGGAAATCAGTCCTGTATGGAATGCTGGTGGTTTATTTATAAAAACACATCTAGCACTTGCCAAGCTCAACCGTGTCTTTAGGGAGAAGAGCGTAACAGAGGGATGCCAATGTAGAAGAGGCATATGATCATTACAGAGCTGAAATGCAACAAAAATAGCTGAACAATTTAAGAGACAGCCAAATAATTTCCAGGCTTGCTCTATACAGCCAAACCCACCTCACCCTAAGAAGTAATGCAACTTAACAAGTTGCTCAAATACCACAGTCCTAGAGGGAGATACGGAAGCTGTGACTGAAGCCGATAGCTCGAGTCTTTAGGATTTTGAGGCCAGGATTCAGCCAGTGCTGCTTTGCCTAATCTAGAAATTATAATTCCCATTTCCAGGGTAACAAAGAACTTGTGTGACATTGTCCCCAGTAGATGGTGATGTTAATGCTGCTGTAGAAATTCCTTGTAAAGCTGTTGTAATAAAACACAGCTGTCAGAACGCACCCGAACTTGCAGAAGGGCTTAAAAGTCCGCTTTTCATACTAACATGATGATGTCTGCTGGGACTCGGGTGGTACCCTGATCCTAGGAGGAGAGATGCATGGTTTTAGCTGTCCTCTGAGCAAATACCAGTGAATTCAGTCAAACTGCTCCAGCAAATGCAGCACAACTTGTGCTGATGTATTTGCAGAAGGACTCATGAGCTGGATGCAGCCTCTCTTCCCAGGAACTCGGCACACAAAAGGTAAAGCCAAGGAAAGTATGTACGGATTCTGCATTTTCTTTTTTTTTTCCTTAAGCACCCTTGTGGTAAGTATCTGTTCCTGGCTCTGTTGAAGACAGGATACTGGACTAGACTTATCTATCACATTAAGGACATGGGGAAGTCCGTTGACTTGTCAGAGCTCACCGTGCACAAACAGAGCACCCAAAAAAACAGTGTCTAAGCAGAAAAGCTTTACCCTTGTGAAAGCTAGAGCCAGGGGAATGTAAGCTTCTTGTGCCTTTCTAAAGAATTTGACTCTTGGAGGCCAGGGCTGCTGCCCGTACTGGAGGGCAGGAGGGACAGCTGGGTCTGTGATGGTGCCTGTCTGTCTGAACTGAAGTGGTCCCAGATCTGGCCACCTTTCAGCAGCAGGATGAGGATTTTCGGCATTGCCTGCCATGGCACCCAGCGAGCCATTCTTCTGCTCCCCAGCTGCTGCAACTGGTGTTGAGCAGCAAACATTTGAAGAATGACTGTTCTCCAGAGGCGATGTCTCGAGTGGATGAAATGGAACAACTTGAACGTGTTCTTAGTGCAAAGCATTAAAGATTTTTAACTGGCAGTTCTTGTACATCACATCTGTCCCGGGTAGAAACTGCCACAGAGGAGTAATGGTGTTGCTATTTGCTTATCGGTTGTGGTAAACATTGAAAGCTGCTCCGAGAAATTTCATGTCACTAAAGTGCTGTTTCATAATGTTGGTTTATAAACCCCTCTTGGAGCTCACCTCTGCCGGAAGCAGGCGGTGATTCACTGGTGGTTCAGCTGTTCGCTCTGCAATGCTCAACTGCTCTACGCTGCACCCATATCCACAAACACGGCTCTCTAATTCCAGGCTCCGCCTCTGTGATAACAGCATTTAGTCCTCCTTAATGTTTTCAGGTTAATGCGTTAATGTTATTAAATTAGGAACTCTCTGCGTCTCCAGGAGGCAGCTTAGGAAAGGGTTTTGAAATCAAGGTAGCTGACTGCATTGAGACCTTTTGGATTAAATTTGAGGGAGATCGGATCTTTGTCTAGAAACCCAAGAAATCAGGAACGTTTAGGCAACCAGAGCTTGTACGGATCTATTTATCATGCTCTTCTGAGAATGTTTTTTTAGTAAAACTTTGTCACCTATTTGCTACAGGCTTACCCTCTCAGGTTTCAGTTTTGGGGTAGAAGTTACAAGGATTCAAACTCTTTCTTCTGCCCCACTTCTGAGTTTTACCTAACACTGAAAGAGTTGGAAATCTGTTCACCTTTCCACAAGATAGCTTTTCTGTTCCTGATACCATTCTGATTACAGCAGCTGGATAAACATCTTTATACTCCAAGCCAAAAGTCTGCAGGCAGCTATGATTTGGCATCTCCAGGGCTGGACTGAATTCTCCGTCTGAATGCCAAAAACCCTGAGGACTAATGCAGCAGCCCTGGGAAATGCCAGGTCAGAAAGCTGGCTGCTCTGGGGGCTGCAGGTGCCCTCCCAGACGCTTCCCTGCATTACAATGAGCAGAAGAGGGAGTTTCCTGCTCCTGCTGGAGCCGAGCCAGTCACTTTCTCATCATCCATATTCTTAAGTGGAAGAGCAGATGGATCAGTTGCTTCCTAGATACGAACCAAACACGGATGCATTTGCAGACAGAGCTGCTCTTGTTTTGAAAGGAAGCATTGGGCTGACCTGCTGAGGAGCAGCCAGCCCTTGCACCTCTGTAGCGAGGCCAAGTATTCCCCTTGCACCAGCCCCTTACAGCGTGCCAGTTGCCCGCCGTGCTCTCCTGGCAGCCCATCGCTCAGTGCTTACTAGCCCAGCCGTGACCTTCTTCATTTCTCCCATCTGTATTTTTCTCCCCGTGGCTCAGCGACTTCCTTATTTTGCCATGGTATGCGGATCCCTTTCGCCTTTGAATCCCGCTTGCCTTCCCTAAATGCTAATCCCCGTCGAGCTGAAAACCAATGTGTTATAGGATCCCTGCGGATCTCTTCAAGCTGCGCTCAACAGATGCTCCTGTAACTTCAGATTTTGGCATGATTAAAAAGAAGAGGAAGAGCCCTGTGAGCTTTAAAATAGGTGTGTGGTTGAAGCTGGCACAAAAACAAAAGCAGATATAAGTCACATCCTATTTTTTCCTCTGAACCAAAGCAGAATCAAAACATCCTTTTGCTTTAGTCAAATTAAAACAAAATAGTCAAACAAAATACTGCAGGGAGTAAACAGAGCTGTTAACTTGTCACTGGTAGCCACAAGATCATGAGTTGCAGGAGGGCTGTGATGCTGACGTGTACATCCTGTTGCTTTGGGTGGTACACAGCCCCTCGTTGTCCACGGGTGACCAAGTCCATGCCTAGGAAGGAATTTAAGCATAGACAGTGCAAACCAACCACCCTGAGTGGGGGGTTATTTTGTAAAGCCTGAGAGTGTGCTGTTCTGACACGTGGGCTTGTTTTTACCAGACCCCTGACGAGGGGTAGTGTTGCTCGTCCAGCCTCCTGTGTTGTGCTCGTGGCTGGTGCTGGCCGCTGTCAGACTGGGACCCCCTGTGTCTGAGCCCTCGTCCACTCTGCATCCGCGTGGTCTGGACCAACGGTGAGCACAGGTTTAGGAAAAGCCATTCTTTCTTTCTCCCTCTTTTTCCCCCTGCTTCAAACTGGGCAGAGCCCAAGCTTTGCAGCCTTGCTGCCACAGGCCGCAGGAGGTTTGTCCCAGCAGCCTAACCTGCCCATGCTCCCCATCCAGGCCGGCGAGATGGCACCCGCAGCAGGACACATCCTGACACAGCCGCTGTGCGTGTCCCGCTCTGCAATAGATGGGGTGAGTTAGCGATGCCCAGCGGGCCTGAGAGCATAGCAGGGATGCTGCATGGGGGACACCTAGAAGGATCCACACTCGGTGCTATGTTGGAGCGAGCTGAGTGCAGGGTGAGTCCCTGGGGCAGCTCTCCCAGCCTTTCCCCGAGGCGTGGAGTGGTGATGGGCTGTGGTGGACAGACCCCGAGGGGAATTTGTCCCAATGGCACAGCTCCCCGCTTGCCCTAAGCTCAGCTCTCTGTCCCCATGTTGACAAGCTGTATGTATGTGCGTGCAGGAGAGGGATGTGGAGGGAAGGGGCATCGCCCTGCTGGGAAGAGGGATGGAGAACGCACCAGGGATGATTTTTCCCGTGCAAGACGGAGAGGGCGGCACCGGGGCTGTACGAGCGCAGGGCGGGTGCGGTGCAGCCCTCCGTGCGGGGGGAGCCCAGCCCTCGGCCGGGGCTGGGGCGGGCCGGGGCCGCCCCCGGGGCCGGGGCGGGGAGGGGCGAGCCGGGGCCGCGGCGGCCGGTGCCGGTCGGTGCGGAGGGGAGCGGAGCGGAGCCGGGATGGGAGCGGGAGCGGGAGCGGGGCCGGGCGGGGCGCTGCGGGCCGCCCTGGCGCTGGGGCTGCTGGCGGCGGCGCAGCCCGCACCGGCCGCTCGCCTGCGGCGGGAGGCGGAGGTAGGAGCGGGACCGGGACCGGGGCTGGGGGGGTCCGGGGGGTCCGGGAGCTGCCGCCCGCCGTCCTGCGCCCCGCCGTCGAGGGGTGTGTGTGCCCCGGGTGTGCCCGTGCCATAGCGGTGCCAGTGCGATAGGGGATGCCAATGCCATAGGGGTGCCAGTGCCATAGGGGTGTGCATGCCATAGGGGTGCCAGTGTGATAGGGGATGCCCATGCCATAGGGGTGCCACTGCCATGGGGGTGTGCGTGCCACAGGGGTGCCAGTGCGATAGGAGGTGCCCGTGCCATAGGGGTGCCCCGTGCATGGGGGTGCCAGTGCCATGGGGGTGTGCATGCCATAGGGGTGCCAGTGCAATAGGGGATGCCCGTGCCATAGGGGTGCCCGTGCCATGGGGGTGCGCATGCCATAGGGGTGCCAGTGTAATAGGGGGTGCCCATGCCATAGGTGTGCCAGTGCCATAGGTGTGCCTGTACCATAGAGGTGTGCGTGCCATAGGGTATGTGTGCGTGCCTGAGGTACATCCACACCATAGGTGCATGCCCAAGCGTGCCCGACACATGTGCATCCATGCTACAGCTGTATGCCATGGATGCCGATGCATGCACACGGCGCGGGGGTGTGCCCGTGGATGGTGAGGGTGACCCCTGTACGTGTGCGTGCCCGCCACAGCTTTGTGCCCGTGTGTGCTGGTGGGGTGTCCGCGCCAGAGGCGTGTGCGTGCGTGTCGCAGATGTACGGCCATGCCTGCTGGAGATGAGCCCATGCTATAGCTTTGCACTTGGGGTGCCAAGGTGCGTGCCCACGCATGCTGTATATGGTGGTGCGTCCCCACAGGTGATGTATATCTGCAAACCCCCCGCCCCTTCCATGTAGCTCTGACAACAAAGGAAGTCTTGCACTAGTAAACCTTCCCATCTCCCGCAAATCAGCATGGGACAAAAGCTAGTCTTTCCCCTGCCCTGCCTCTCACTAGGGCTGTCCCCATCACCTCTGTTTGGTTTTCTTCTGTTTGTCCCCATATCATCGTCACACCGTGCCACCAGCCATTCCTGTTTGTTTTGGGAGGACGAGGTGTAAGATTTGGCTGGTGAACAAAGGTTAATGTTGGGGATTTTTTTTTCTTGTTCAGGCGTCGATCCAGTGTACGTTTGCACAGATGCTTGATTTTAAAACCTCAGCAAGTCCTGGTGGATTAATCAGGATTTTTCATATGCTCTAAGATGAAAAGTGCACATAAATGCTTGGAGGCTTGTTTTAATGTGCAGGCTTCTTATTCTGGGACATGCTGTTTCGAAAAGGTGATTTATATGTGTGCTTGTCCCCGTGTGCACAAACCTCAGCCCGGACCTGCATGCCACATGGAGAAAATAAATCTGCAAAGTTCTTGATGCTCAGAAAATCAATAATTTAAAATTCACTTTAAAAAGAAAACCAGCTCATTGGAGGCAAGAGCTTTGAAAGGTCTAATCTGCCTTTTGATTCCTCACTGGGGACTTCTGAGAACTTTTCCCTTGAGCCTGAGAGCAGGTCTCAGGATCGTGGCAGATCCCAGGTGAGGTGTGCGGGGTAAGTGACTTTCCTGTCTCCCTGCCTCAGTTTCCCCAGTGCAATGTGCTGTGCTGGCCAGGGACTTTGGGACAATACATGCAATGGAAATGTATAGAGACTGGGATGAGAAAGTTTATCTAACTAAACTGAGCAGTTAATTTTGCTTTTAAGAGGAAGCTGAAATTCTCACATAATATCAAATAGTTTAGTTACTTGTGGCTTTCAGACCACTGCCAGGCTTTGCTTCTAAAGCTTTTTTTATTGCTTTTAAAATAGCCAAAGTTAGCAATAATGGGTTGTGTAAACTTAGATGCAAAAGTCTGAGAAAATGTCCAGTTATGTTATTTTCCTGGCTTGTGCCCTTGTTTCTACTGCATTTGTATCAATTGCAGCTCCAAAAAAAAAAAAAAAAAATGAAAAAGAAGGAAAGTTTGGAATTTAATTTGAAACATTTGTGTGTTAAATCATCTTCTTATCTGCAGGCTCCAGATAGGAGAGGGTCTGATGCTAGATAGCACGTAGTTTGGCAGATCTGGTTTCTGGCTGAGTTGTGCTCAGGACAGTGGTTGGGTGTGTGGTGATGCCCAAGTCTTCCTGCTCCTGGGGGAATTGTGTAAAATGCATGGCACATGAGGCCTCACCCCGTGTTGGGAGTGAAGAGCGTGGCTGAGTGCTGCCGGTGCCAAGGACAAAGGACAATAAAGCCCCTGTAGTGATTTGCGTGAGAAGCTACAGGTCTGTTACGATAGGAAGAAAAAATTGGTTAGAAATTTGAGAAAAGCGGGGAATGGAAATGGAGAGCGAGACTAAGAGACCGAGACATTCTCATTTCAGATTTTTTTTTTTTAACTTTCTTTTTTTCCACCCTGCCCTTCCTCTCCCTCTTGCAGTAGCATTTGGCCTCTGACTTTCCCCCTTGGCAGCCCAAGGGCTCATATTTAGCGTAGGGTCTGAGCTGTATTTGTGCTGATAAATGCTCCCGTGTCCGGATGAGCTCCTTTATGGAGTGGGCAGCCAGTTGGGATGCTGCATGCTGAGCACAGCCTGGCTGGAGCGAGGGTCTCTGGGTACCACCCAGCACGTGGTGGGGCTCAGCATTTCGCTGGGACCCCCAGGTGCTCCTGCTGAAAGGGGCACCTCCACATTTTCCCTCTGATTGAAATAAGGGGAAGAAAACCTTCTTCCTGGGGAAAATTCCTGCTGCTCAGCCTCAGCAGGGCAATGCAAGAGGCAGAGAGGAGGAGGAATTACTCAGGTGTGAGGTACCTCTGCGAGGCACTGCTGGCCTCTGCGTGGCTGGGGAGAGCATGTAAAACCCATGAGATGATGGCTTGGAGTCACTGCCAGTAGCGGGGATGTGGCAAACGGTTCGGTTCCAAGGCACCCAGCGGTCCCCCGGTGTGATTAACAGCCCGGTGAGTCACCGCAGTGTGAACAGCCCTGCTTTCTTCCTGGCTCTCCCCCTGAACAATCCCCGCTTGTTAGGGCAAATACTGCCCGCCAGGCAAGGGGCTGGTGGCTGCTGGGAGCAGCTCGTTGCCTTCCCCTGGTTCCCATCCTGATGGAGGATGAAGACCAAGCATCTTGTTTCCTTTCTCTCCTTAGACATGAAAGCACAACCAGTCTGCGTGACCAAACTGGTTTGTCAGCTCCTCTGGTATTTGCAGGGGAAGGTTTGGCCAAGCATGGTGTTTTCCCCTGTTTTCCCCAAGTGCTTTGGGATGCATTGGGATAACTCCGGTGCTGCCAGAGCTGTGGCTGGGTGGTGCAGCCCAGCACTACCCAGGGCGTGGGGTGCCTGGGGTGCCAGGGCAAAGCTGTGAGCTGGTTTCAAATGCAGGGGTGAATTGTAGTAAATGCTGATGGAATATTCCTGTATTTAACACACAAGCAAGCAGAGCAATCTGCCAGCCCCGCAGGGAGGTAACACCAAGCCCAGTGCATTTCGTGGCATTTATTTTTCAAGTAATGAGATATTTATTGTTCCTGCCCCGTAGTATCCCTCCTGTCCAGGCAGATGGGGGAGGCAGGGAGCTAGCTCCGATTCAGCATCCCAAAGATCTGAGTTACTGAAACCAGGAGGGTTTTTAGTTAGACCTGCTGCAGTCCTGGCCTGCTGCCCCAGCTTCTCAGCTCCAGAAGTTCAAGCGTGAAAACCAAAGAAGCTTAAAAGATGCTGGGCACAGTATTTCCCGAGCTCCACATCTTCAGTGGCAAGTAGATCATTTGTTGCTAAAGTAGATTTTCAGGAGGGGTAGGTGGGAGAGGAGATTCCTTCAGGACGGGATTAGGCACAGTGGGGGAGCATCACAGGAACGAGATGGGGCTTGGGGTTTTAATCAGCCTCCGTCATTAATATGCAGAATTAGCTGACGTCTCACTGTCTTTTCAGCGGGAGAACAACCAAGCTCTGTACTTGCTAATTTCCCTCTTGTGTGTCTATATATATAATATTTATATAGATACTTATACACACACTTAAACAAAAGAGGCACAAGGACTCTGCCTAAGGGTTTGCAACTGCAGGCAGGAACGTGGCTTGGGAGAACAGAAAGAAATGAATGGGTATAAATGCCTTGGCATCTTCCAAAGGCAATGCTCTGACAGGCAGCGACCTGATGGGCAGGAGGAACTGCTGCTCCTTCTGTGGCTGTGCCAAAACGTTCTTGTCCCGGGGGTCAGCTCTCCTTGTGTCTGTGCTGTGCAGGGAAACTGAGGCTGAAAAGTGGGAGCTGCGGCTTCCCCCGTGTCCGTCTCGGTGGTGAAACGATGCGGGATGGAACCTGGGTCTGCTGGCCACTGGGGCTGAGGACACACCTGGGCTGGCTTGCTGGGCTGCTGTTGTCTCCTGCTTAAAAACAAAAAGACCTTGGAGGTGCAGCTTGTGGCCGGCATTCTCTGTAACTGTGGCACGAAACACCTGCCTGCCCTTGGGCAGGATGGGATCGCTTCCCTCCGCCGTCGCTGTCGGGGGATGGAGGGGAGAGATGGGTTTTTGTCCAGGCAGAGCAGAAGCAACTGTGGTCAACGGGAGCCCAAGGTCAGGCTTCTCTGATACTTAACTGGTGGAAATGTGCCAGAAGCTGAGAGTCTGGAGGGGAGGGCAGGCAGGACTGGAGCCTGTTGTCTCTGCACTCGCCAACCCAGGGAGGGAGGTCTAATTGTATTAGCTGTTGGCTGTCTTCCACCTGGGATGCCTGTGGTCGAGGGCAAGGTGTTTCCTTGGCTTTAGCTCTCCACAGAGATGATTTCCAGGATTGTAACCAGCTCCTCATCAGAACCTTGAGATGGGAAGGGCCCATCCATCTCCCCCAAACTGTCCTCCTGCTGTACCCCTGCTGCGGCCTCAAAGGCTTTTGTGCCCTGGTGCTAGCTCCCGGGCAGCCAGACCTTTCCTCTTCTCCCTCCCTCATGTGGAGGGGGAGCCAGACATATTTCATATTAATGCTCAGCTCCTGGTTTCCTGCTGTTTTTCTTTTCCCATTGTATGGAAGAGAGCATTTCCCCATCTGGGGCAGGAGGGAGAGGGTTTTCCCAGCACAGCCAGGCTTTGTATTGCAGCCTCTGGAGAGGTTTAATGAGCTGGTGCCAGTTTCCACCCAGCCCTTCCAGAGCCTGGCTGGTCTCTGGGGGTGTGCAGGGCATGGGCAGTGCTGGAGGGGGTCCTGAGCGTGGGTTCGGGCACAGGATGCCATGGCACGGGGCTCTTGGGTTCCCCTGTCACTCTGAAAAGTCCATGTTCCAGGGGACTTGATATGCTCTGCTGTCTAATAAATACCTTGCACAGTAGAGGATCAGCACATCCCTCTCCTGTAGCTCTGTGTTTCCAGGACTAACATCGCCCGGAGCTCACCATAACCACGTCTAGAAAATGTCATAAAATTTCTCCTAGTGGTTTTGCAGCCTGAGAGCTGGTGCCTGTGTGCGAGAACCTCAACATGACACAGGTCAGAAACTACAGGGAAAGTGCCACTTTGGTTGGACTTTCAAAGCTCAAGGAGGTCTGGGCAGGAATAATAAAGCCAGTGGCCTGTGTACATTTTGGTGCCATTCAAGAGCAGCTGCTGTGATAGCCTTTGGTTTTTTGCCATGCACCCTGACTTGTCCAGATGGGGTTTCAAGCATTCATGAGATCACGGTGGGGAAAAAACATTTTCATGCTTTAAGAATGGGATTGCATTAGGTTACAGGAGAGGAAACAGCTTCAAGTTGTTGTTTTAAATGCTAAGTGAAAGCAAAATTGCGGTAGAGAAGGTTTAGACTGTGCCATGCATTTGAGACCCAGGACTTTCTGTCTGGGTGCTTTGTAGCTCACATTTATCTGCGGTGATGTAAGCACTGGGGATGTTGTGGCTTCACCTGGCAGACAAACAGATGCTCTCTCCTGCCAGTGTGGCTCTTACTCACACCTGATTTATTCTGACTCACTGGGACCGGGTCCACCATGTCTGGGTGACTCCGGCCATGCTCAGGCTTTTACTGCTGCAGCCTGATGCTCCTACAAGATGCTGCTACCTCCTGCTGAGGGTAGGCTGCTGGTAAATGTGTTTGGTGGGAAACAGGGCCAAATTTTTTGGCTGGGGCTGGATGAAGAGCATGTCTTGGCAGGAAGCTGTGCTGGTCCTTGCCGCGCTGCAGCCGGAGGGGGATCCTCCATGTAGAAGGGGTGTAAAGGAGGAGATAAATTCAGTGGCTGGAGGAGATGAGGTTGGGGAAGGAGGTAGGGAGGGCTTCCAAAGGGGTGAGCAGCAGGCAGAGAGCACGTGGAAGGTGCCTGCCCTGCTCGTGGGGAGGTGGCAGGCTCAGAGGATGATGGGTTTGGGGATTACGTGAAGATGACTGTTAATGGCAAGCACAGGGTTTGGGCAGGAGGAGGAGAGGGAGAGGCCCTGGCACACCCTGGGGATGCCATATCCAGAAACTGTTCCTGCTCTCCATCAGGCGACCAGCAAGGTGTGGCCACCTCGGTGCTGCCCGCGTCCAGGAGGGAAGCTGCCGGCTCCGCGGGGGTGCGGTGGGGGATTGAATCTCCTGCCAGAGGTGGACAGTCAGGAGTAGCATCGAGTGCAGGTTAACACCAACCCCCTTCTCCCTGTCCTCTCACCCATCAATAACCTCAGAGATGAGCAGGGAGGGAAGAGGCTTTAAAAGCACAAGGCTCTGCAGCAGCAGCAGCCGTGCTGTCCTGGAGCAGTCCATAGCGGTCCTGCTCCTCAGCCCACCTCTCCTTTGGGATGCGGGAAATGAAGCAGCCACTTTCACTTTTTATTCCTCATTAACTCTGATTCTGTTGTGCTAACAGGATGCTGGGCGGCTTGTTTGTCTCCTGCAGACATCCCTGGCGGCGGGGAAGGCGGGTGTGGAGCATTCCTGCGACCGACCGTGGCTATTAACTTCTCTGAAAGCTGGGGGCGCAGGCTGGGCAGAGGGAAGCCGTTTATTTTCTTTAACGTGCAATTTTTGTGTTGGAGCAAGTTCAGAGCGACGATCTCCATCCATGTAAATGGCCGATAAGAAGAAGAATGGTTTGGCAGAGCAGATTGCCCCCGGACTATCTCCGCTTTACAGCAGCACCTCCTGTGTGGGGATGGGGGGAGGCTGCAGCCTGACCCCATCTCACCCCACCCTACTTATTATGTCCACAGCACTTTAGCCTTTATTTTAATCACTGCATTGAGCCAAGATGATTAGAGCTGTGTGTTTGGTAGCCTCTGGCTGTGGATGACATGGCAGCAAGGTTTTTTTGATCTGTTGATAGCAATGTTTCCTCCTACGCCTCCATCATGTCATGGCCAAAAACCCAAGAGCCATCAAGACTGATGGGGAGGAGACACACATAAACCTGTATGAGTGCAGGAGGTGCAGCTGCTTGGGGTGCAGAGGTCTCAGGAAAAAAATAACTGGGCATTTCTGCACAGCCCCGAGTTTGCTGCACTGTTTCCCATTGCTTCTCCTTCTTTCCGCCCCCCTCCCAAGCCAACACTTGCAGACACCTGCCCTTGCTCTGAGCTGCACCTCTCCCATGTCTCTTCTTGCAGCTGTTCCTGGAGAAATACGGCTACTTCGGTGAGCCGGGGGCCAGCACGCACAGCCCAGCCGAGTTCATGGAGGCAGTGAGGTATGAGCCTTTAATTTAAAACCACAGCAGAAATGCAGCAACTCCAGCTGCATGGGAGCTGCTGGTGCTTGGGGGTCTTTTCACAGCTGGGGGGGACTTTTTGCAGCCGGGGGACTTTTTGCAGCCAGGGGCTTTCTCTCGCACGGTCTGATGATAAAGCACAACTGGTCCTTTTTGGAAACGCCGATTCGTATCCAGCTTCCGCAGCTGGATGCCGGCTGCTGGCAGCCCAGCGCCTTGCTGTGCTGCTTTATTTGCCTTTTATGGCCCGGTGCTCCCCTTACAATAATATCTGTGGCGAGGCCAAAGTTGGGGATGGCTGGGAGATGTCAGGGGGCTGAGCTGACAGCCCCTGCTTAGACTTCTCCTCTCGAGATCACGTTGGCTCTGGGAACATCCCTGGCCTGACCCTGGGCAAAGTCAAGTGCAAACTCAAACAACTGGGGTTAAAAACTGGGAAGGGCATTTTTTAGGCTCCCCTGTCTATTTTTGCCCCGCTAGGAGGTGGCTTACCAGTCAGATGTGGTTGCAGAGGCAAATTCTTCTTGTTTTATCACTTAGATGCATTCCTGATGGCAGGACACAAAGGTTCCTTGGTGAAAGCCCTGTCTCGGGTCAAACACCCAGCACAAACACAACCAAAACTCCCCGGGGGGGGGGGGGGGGGGGGGCAGGTGGGTGCTGACATCTCCCTTCCTTTTCCAGGGACTTCCAGAGGGTTACCCACCTCCCACTCAGCGGGGTCCTGGATGCCCCCACGCTCCATCAGATGGCTCTGCCGCGGTGTGGCACGGGTGACGGGGAGAGCCGCACTGCCTGGGCACGCCGGGCATCTGCCACCCGGCGCCACAGGCGCACCACACAGCATGGTGAGCGTCAGTGCCGGGCATCCCGGTGCGGTTTGGATTTCTGGGGTGCTGGGAGTCCAACTCTTCCATCCTGGCTCTGGAGATGCTGCCGTGGTTGGGAGGTGCAGCCCCGCTGGCACAGCATCCATCCCAGGACCCACCTGGGCTTTGCACCACTTTATTTTTAAACCTTTTTTTTTTTTTTTTTCAGTTGTTCTGTATGACTTAATGTCAGCAATGATTAGAGAGATGCAACTCTCACTTGTGGGGGAATTCAGCTCTCCAGGGTGGTTTTACTGCTGTTGAGGGAGCCAGGACATCTCCGAAGGAGCTATCAGGTCACCATGGCCCTGGGCACAGCCGAGGTGGCATGATCTGGAGGGCAGAGGCTGGCACACAGGGAAGCTATCTCAGGCTTTGATGAGCTTTGAGACTTCTAATGTGTGTTAGTCACCCAGCAGTAACCACAAAACCTGTTGGTGCTGGGCTGCCTGGCCATGGGGGGTTGTTTCACCCACATTAATGTCTTTAACTCTGCTCCAAGCAACCTCTCTTGCCTCTGTGTGTCCAGGATTGGGCCTCTTTTTCTCTCATGAGCAGCCTTCTCGGCATGTGGATGAGTAACTGGATTCCTAGAGAGCAAGAGGGCTGGGACCAGCTGTGCTTAGGACATGGGAAAAATGAAGGCGAGATTAAGAAAGGGCTCTGTGCCGTGTCAGACTGTCTCTGCATCTTGTGATGAATGGCCCCAGGAGATAGCCCCATCGTCGTCCTCCTGCCTCTGGCTTTCCTTCCAAAGCACTGACATGCAGCATCACCCTTGCAGGCATCATCTGGGGCAGGAGGGCAATGAGGCAAAGCCGGGAAGGGCATGCAGCAGGAGATGGGTGAACAGAAGCAGCCTATGCCGTGTGGCTCATGGGGCTCCTTTTTGGGAATTGTGGTCCATGTGTGGGTGGCAAGAGACTCCCGGCAGCTCCGAGCCCAGGTGGGGAAGGGCTCTGTACGGCACCGGTTATTGCTCCAGTGGTCTGATGCTGGCAGATCCCTCAAGGCAGCAAGCTGGGGCACAGCCGGCGGCAGCACCAGCAGGCAGCAGGGATGGGAACAATGCCATATGGGTGCCCACAGGCTGGAGGGGAGGGACGGGGTGCCTGCATGGCTGGCGACACCATCCAGGAAGGCCGGAGGCTTTGTGCAAAGTTGGCTGTTTATCCTACTTGAAGCAGGAAGCCGCTGCAGCTGAGCCAGCAAAGTGCTTTGTTATCCACTCCTCTCCCAGCAGGAGCTTTGCCGGGCAGCCTCCATGTCCGTCATCCCACTGGCTTTGGGCAATGCTTGCAGCCCGGTGTGTGGGCAAAAGCCAACCCCTTTGGCTCCCAGCTGGGTTAGCCCCACAGCGGTGGCCAGCACAGGGCTGGGGAGGGCATCCATCCCTCCCACTGCTCCAGGGCTCTGTCCCAGCCCAAGAGTGGAGATAGTCTCCCTGTGCGGGATGGCACCAGCACATCCACCCCTCTCTGCTCCTCTAAAAATCTTCCCTCTGCAGTCAAAGCCCAAGGCTTTCTCCTCTCTGGGAATGTTTGGAGACAGGTCCTGTTTGCCTCCATAAAGGGACTGGGTTTGGAAATAGGGGTCTGCAGTGGAGGGTGCTGGGAAGAGGACTTTCTTCTAGTTGCCTTTTGCTGGTCTTTACCAGCCACTGGAGCTGGCCAGGAGCTCTGCTGACCAGCAGGTCCTTGGCCAGATGGCATGTCGGGCAGCAGCATCCTGGATTTCCCCTCAGGAATCCTGGATTTCCCCTTCCTGCCTGTGATTGTCCTGGGCTCAATGGCTGTGTGCAGCGCCCAGCCCTCCTCTTCCCAAGAGCCAGTTGCCTTCGCCTCACCCAGCCCTGCGCCTGGTGCCATCCATCCTCCTCCGATGGGGAGATGCTCTGCCCCTGTGGAGGGAAGGGCAGGATGCCATGGCTTTATCTTAGGGCTGCAGCCATCCAGGCATATATTTAGCCTCTGCCATGCAGGGTTTGTCCTGGGCACTGGAAAGCACAGCTGTGTCCCATTTGAGTTGGAGGCTGTTGTTGCTCTGATGAGCAGTGGGGGGCCAGTTCTGCCCCTGGGAGGGTGACCAGCAGGCCTAGAGCCTCCCCTGTCATGGACTGCTCAGAAACCAGGGGGAAGGAAGCAGAGCTGGTGGGGCTTGTCCCCATGTCTGGGGTGGGTGAGCTGGGATGGGATGTCTGCCAGCTTTGCCGAGCAGCTTGGCTCAGACCCACGACAGCGAGCCCCAACGTGCTGCCAACTCCGTTCCCCCTGTTTCCCCGCACATCTGGAGCAGGCACAGTTGCTGGAGGTCTGTCGCCGCTCCCACGCCTCAGCACCAGCTCTGGCACACTCATCTTCCTAGCGCAGCCCCATGGCTTCTCTCACAGTCCCAGCTGGCCCCGGCCAGGCATAATCGCAGGGCTCCAGGGTCCCTGCAGCTGCCGAGGGGTGCTGGAGGAGGAGGACGGGGCTGTGATGCTGCACGGTGGCTGCAGGAACACATATCTTTGCACCCCTGTGTGGTGGGAGGAGGGTGGGGATCTCACAGGCTTGTCCTCTTCAGTGTTGTCACCATCTGCCCTGGTAGCATCAAGTCTGTGTCACCCCTGAAAGAACAGAGCTTTTGAGGAAGCCATGGGCAATAAGATCCTTGGTGATTGTAAAATAATGCTTTTAAAATGAATGGTGAACAGTGTTTTGTCCCCGCTGTGATGTTCCTGGCTGGGCTTCCAGGCAGCATCTTCTGCAGGTAGAAATGGTCAGGGTGCCCTTAGAAACAGTAAAAACACAGTCCTGGCCACTGGGGAGCTGGCCTCCTTTTCCTTGCCTTGGCTTAGTATGTACAGGAGGTTGGAGCGGGGAGGAAGAAAAGAGATCCCCTAAAAATAACCAGACAAGGCTGGGACTCAGGGAGGGAGTTCAGGGGAGACAGGGAGGAGCCCACTCTCGCCAAGTGAGCTTTGGGTGCTGGGGAACCCCAGCCCCACACACCCCCCTTGGTTTCGGTGTCCCTGCAGCTTCTGGGCTTGTTGCAGAGGGTACAGAGGCACTGCAGGGACCAACCTCAGGGACCAGCTGCAGGCCTCTGCTGCAGCTCCCCCGGTAGAAAGAGGCACTTGCCCTCCCCTCCCGTGCTCGATGGCCAGCTGGATGAAGCCCTGGACATCTCTGGGGTCTCTGGGCATGTGACAGAGATCAGCGTCATGGTGGTTGGTGCCGTTTCTTCCTGGTGATGTGTTTCAAACCTGACTGTTTCTCCCCTTGAGGATCGGCTCTTTTTTCCCCTCTGGCTGGTGCCCAGCTATTGGCAAATCTGCCTTAACCGGGCTGCAATCCTGCATCCTCATCCTGCAGTTCTGTTGTGCCCCAAAGTTGCTGCTGAGAGCCCTTCCCACTCCTGTTGCCTTTGGGCCATTTGTTTTTGGAGGTGGCTTTGCTTTCTCTCCCTGAAAGCCAGTCCTTGGGCTGCATCTTCTTCTGGGTGTGAAGCTGGCTTCAGGCAGGAGACCTGCAGGTCAGTGACCCTTGCTGGATTTGCCCTGGAAAGCATGGCAAGGCAAGGCAAGGCGGGGTTCAAACTGGGTGCCCCAGCTTCTCCTCTCCTCAAACAGGTTTTGGCCACTCTCTTAGGGTTTGGTTGCAGCTCCAGCCTTGGGAACCTCTGGGTGGGATCTAGTGGTGACACATTCAGAGGGATTTCATGGGTCCTGCTACTGGTGCAGGATGCTGAGGCTGCTGGTGGGACACCTGTGTTGACTTTCAGCTTTGGACTGGGAAAGCCATGGCTTTTCCCAGCACCGGGAAGCTTTCCTTCACCCAAGCAGCCCCTGGGTGGAAGAACAAGTCCAAGTCCCCATCATCAAGCTGAACTTGCCCCTCTTGCAGGTGGGAGATGGTACAAGCGGCACCTCACGTACCGGGTGGTGAACTGGCCCTCCTACCTGCCACAGCATGAGGTGCGCCTGGCTGTGAAAGCCGCCTTTGAGCTCTGGAGCAACGTGTCCTCACTGCTGTTTTGGGAAGCGCGGGACGGCCCGGCTGACATCCGCCTGACGTTCTTCCATGGAGACCACAACGATGGGCTCAACAATGCCTTCGATGGACCAGGTGCTGGTCGCTTCCCCCTCGTAAGCTTCTCTTTTACAACGTGGGCTCTTCCCTATGTTCCAGGGAGGAGGGCTGGGGCAGCGATGGGCTGAGGGTGATGAAGGTGAGGCTCTGCCCCGGCAGTCCCTCTAGCCAAGGACACCTCCCAGTTTGCACCAGTTCGCTTTCTGATTTGGTGTCCTCGCTCCCAACTCTGCAGCTGGGGTCTGCCCGCGAGGCGGCTGAGATGCTCATTATAGGCTCATGCTGATGGCCTTTGAGGAGCCCTCCCCACCTGACAGCATCCTCCAAACCTGATCTCATTTCCTTCCAGCTGAGCCTTTCTGCACGGTGCTAGCAGACACGCTCAGGTTTTCTCCTTGAGCTTTTGCCTGGCATGGGTCACTGTGGTGGCTTCAGTCCCTGGCCTGAGGCCAGGGCAAGAAACCAAACTCATAAACCACAGAGCAGACAAATGCCCCTTGTGCTCAGGAGCAGAAGGCAGAACTGGTTTGGGCTGCACCTGCTGTGGGAAGCTGCTGTTCTTTCTCAGGAGACCTCCCAAAGAGCTAAAATTGATGCATATTTAAGCAAACCAGAGCTGCATGTGCCCTCCTGCCCCTCCGCTTGTGGCTGAGGTCCTTTCCTGCCTCACAGTCCCTGATGGCTCTCGTCCCCAGGAGGTGCCCTGGCTCATGCCTTCTTCCCCCGGCGTGGAGAAGCCCACTTCGACAGCGCCGAGCGCTGGTCCCTGCACAGCGGCAAAGGGCGCAACCTCTTCGTCGTGGTGGCACACGAGGTCGGCCACACGCTGGGGCTGGAGCACTCCCCCGTCAAGAGTGCCCTGATGTCTCCCTACTACAAGAAGCTCAGCAAAGATTTTGTCCTCAGCTGGGATGACATCTTGGCCATCCAGAACTTGTACGGTGAGCCTGGCTTCCCTGAGCATCCCTTGGTTCCTCTGGGCTGTTCCCTGGGATGGACAGTGAGGAGCAGGGATAGGAGCAGGTCTCTGCAAGGGCAGAGGACTACATGCAAGGGTCATGGGCCCCATCCCTTTGCAGCTGGGGAGGAAGATGTGGTAGAGCATGTGGGATAGGTACCAGGTCCTCCAGGGCAGAAAAGGTTGGACTTGCTGCCCACTTGCTTGCAACCAGGGAAATGCTGGTGCATGTTTTTTGGGGGTACCAAGGGGTCTTTGCCACCACTGAATAGAGGGGGACAGTGGGACAAGGAGTGTTTGGAGCCCTAGGGCAGATCCCCAGCCCTGTGCTCAGGCAGTGCTCTGGGGAAAGCCGCTTCCCTTCCCCTTCTCCGCGACTCACCGCTCCCTGCTCCATCCCAGGGAAGCCCTCCAAGGGCTCGGCTGTCCAGCTCCCGGGAAAGGTCTTCACTCACTTCCAGGACTGGAGCACGGACCTTTACGGCAGGGACCGGCAGCAGGGGAGCCTCAGCGCCTATTACTGCCACTCCTTCTTTGATGCCATAACCGCTGGTGGGTGTTGGTCAAGTGCAGCCCTCTCCCAAAACATGCACCCCTACACCTTGTTCCAGTGCTGCAGCAGCCTGTTTCTGCTCTGATAAGCTCCAGCGATGGGAAAGGTGGGTTTGGGTGGTCCACAGCCCCATATGTGCTCCTGGGGCTGGTGGCATCACTGACGCACATTGCTGCCGCAGAGTGGAGCATCTTGAGGACACAGCAATGGCTTGGTGTATTGGGAGAGGGGAAAACATCCTAAAACTTGGCCCATGGCAAGGCTTATTTGCTGCAGGAGCTCAGCCATGAAAGATGAACCTTGAGAGGGAGCTGTGGTCAGCTTTTATCCTCTCCAGGCTGGAGTGGAGGCAATGAATTATGAGAGGGCAGCTGGAAAGGCAGAAGGGAGCCTCCAAAACCCAAGCATCCCCGAAGCACCGCAGAGCTGCATGGGGAGGAGAAGGGAACCGGGGAGCGGTGGCTGGGAGGTGGGACGAGGCTTCTTGCCTCTCACCCGGGACCCCCTCACTCCTCCCTCTGCCCCACAGATGGGGATCACAACCTCTACATCTTCAAGGGCAGCCACTACTGGGTGGTGTCGGCGAGTGGCAATGCCAGTAACCCACAGCCCCTGCAAGCGCACTGGCCTGGCCTCCCCACCGGCATCGATGCCTGCACCTGGTCCCAGCTCAATGGCAAATTTTACTTCTTCAAAGGTATGTGAGGCATGGGCAGGAGAGCTCCCCTTGGGGCTGCCACCGCTCCTGCCTGCTGGTCTGGCTGTCCACGTCTGGGTGAAGCATCCTGTCCTGCCCATGTCCCCTGTCCCCTCCCACTGGTCCTGTCTCAGGGCTGAGCTGGGGCATTGCTGGGTCCCACATGTGCAAAACCCCACAGGAGCTGTGGGCTCAGTGCCTACCATGGATTAACTGTATGGCCTTGGGCATATCGCCCTGGCAGCCTGCATCACTCCCTCATGCCTCAGTTTCCCCATTAGCCCATTCAGGAAAGCAGCGCTTACCTGTGTTTGAAAATTAAACCAGATGCATCAAACCCTTTGGGGACCTTGGGAGAAAACGCTTTCCGAAGACGTGTGGCTGCAAGGGAGCTGATGAGTGCAGCATTTTCATGGTGCACGCGGTTCCCTGCACCGTGCCAGGGGCTGAGCTGCCAAAGGGAGCTGAAATGCTGTCCGCAAGCTGCCCAGCAGCATGCCGCAGCCGGAGGGGTAGAGGAAGGTCAAACCAGGCAGCCTGGCTGCCAGGGTCAGCCCCAATTTTTAATGGAAACCAGTCCCTGGCTCTCCAGAAAGGGGGCTTTGTTGCTCCAGCTGGGTTAAAGCCAAAAGCCCCTCTCCCTCCTCAGCCCTCGGCCACTCCCTCCCTCCCCGGGGCTGGGTCAGGCCAAGCAGAAAGGGGCTTTTGTCTGCCTGCTTCCTGGGGACAGGGCTCTGCGGGGACATGACTCTGCGGGGACACAGCTCTGCGGGGACAGGGCTCTGCGGGGACATGACTCTGCGGGGACACGGCTCTGCAGGGACAGGGCTCTGCAGGGACACAGCTCTGCGGGGACACAGCTCTGCGGGGACAGGGCTCTGCAGGGACAGGGCTCTGCAGGGACAGGGCTCTGCAGGGACACAACTCTGCGGGGACACAGCTCTGCAGGGACAGGGCTCTGCAGGGACACAGCTCTGTGGGGACGGGGCTCTGCAGGGACACAGCTCTGCGGGGACGGCCGAGCACTCAGCCCCAATTGCAATTCCTGCTGCTGTAGTGCTGGTCTCAGTTGTCCCAGCCCCAGAGGGGTCTGGGTCTGTCTGTCCCACTCGCTGTGCAGGAACAGGAGGGAGGTTTGCAAGGAAGCAGCATGGGCTAGCGGATGGCGTGGGGGCCTTACTCTGTCCATGGCAGTCCCTTTCCATGCCTTCAAGCCCCTGAGTTACTGTGCCTCAGTTTCCCCCCAGCCTGGTCCATGGGGCAGCCCTGTGGTGGTGCCAGTTGGGTCACCAGTGGGATGAATGGCACAGCTGCAAGGCTGGCTCTGTGGCCGAGTCCTTCCATGTCTCCTGGAGCTGGTCCTGTGATGGACCCCACTGGGGTGGGTTCTAACCTCTCTCCCCGGCTCTTCCCAGGTGGCCGATGCTGGCGCTACACAGGCTCCACCTTGGAGGCAGGTTTCCCCCAGAAATGCAGCGCCCACGGCCTCCCGCGGCACCCCGACACTGCGCTCTACTTCCAGCAGCTCCGGCGCCTTGTCCTCTTCAAAGGACCCAAGTACTTTGTGGTGAGCGAGGAGACCCTTGGCGTGGAGCCCTATTACCCCCGCAGCCTGCGGGACTGGGAGGGCTTGCCCCCCGGCACGGCAGGCGCCCTCACCCACCGTGATGGCTTCATCTATTTCTTTCGGGATGACCAGTACTGGCAATTTGACCAGGCCAAGCTGCAAGTGGTGGCCACCGGCAAATGGGCCACCCAGCTGCCCTGGATGGGCTGTTGGGATGCAAACGGTGGGCAGGTCCTCTTCTGAGCAGAGTGTGCCGGGATGAAATAGTGGGGGCTGAACCCCACCTTGCTCGCCGCTGTCCGGATCCCTCTTTTTTTGACTCTGGGTTCCTGTCTGGGGATGGTTCAGCAGGGACCAGCAGGCCAGGGCTGCCCACAGACGGCTGGAGCTGTGGTTCAGTGGAGCGGTGCTTCGGTGCAGCAGAGATGCAGCTGGGATGGGGCAGCCATCAGCCCAGGAAGGTCTGCCATGGCCAGGTGGGCTGGAAGCTTTGGGAGACAATACTTTTTTTGTAAAGACCACTAAAAAAGGTATAAGCCATGGAGACTGCAAACACACCCATTTCTGCAAACTTTCAGGATACCGTTACGCATTTCTCTCCAACCGGGACTGGTGTTTGTTGATACTTCAGCTGTCATTTTCCCGCTTTCTGGCAGAGAAGTGCCTCACCATTGCTTTGGTTGGGGCTTGGGTGGTTTTAGGATGTTTCCTGGTTAAAACAAAAAGAAAAGAGACATTTGGACAAAAATACAGACCAATGTTGAGCTTTGCCCCCGCTGCATAGGCTCTCCTCCCCTGCCTCCTCCCCTCCCTTGCCCCCAGGATGGAGGGTCGACACCTGGAGATGAGGCCATCCCCTGCGGGTGCTTTGCTGGGCTGCATTCACATCCCAGTTCTCTGGTGAGGCACCAGCTGGAGACACCAACACCGTGGGCTTTTTGGGGAGAAAGCAAAGGGGTTTGGTGTAGGGAGCCTCTTTGGGGTGAAGGGTGAGGGGGGGTACAGCTGAGCTGCTGACTGTGTCGCTGTGCAGCTCGAAGGCAGCAGGAGCACTGCAGTTTGGCTTTCTGATGGGCTTGGGATTGCTGGGTGGGTTCTCCAGTGTCTAATAAGGGTTGTGCTCACCTGGCAGTCTTTCTTGTGTGGAGAGAAAGTGTCTGTCCTCTGCTCTGTCTTGGCAAAAGACGAGATCAACATATTTTTGAGTCCTGTGCCCCTCTGCCACAGTTGGATGAACTGGGTTGAAAAATTACTGGGGGAGGAGGGGAAAAGAAGAGGGTGAGCAGGACAGACGGACGTGTCCGTGCATGCAGGCTCACGAGGACAGCTTGGCTGCATATTCCTCATTCCTTTCCCAAAGCAGGCTCCCCACCTGGAAACGCCGCTGGTTCCTGTGTGCCGAGTCACCGGTCTCATCTGCAAAGGGCCATCATCTCCCACAGCCAGTGGGGGAGCATCAGGTCCCCAAGGCTTGAATTCGGTGGCGGCAAATGCCAGCCATTGGTGCTGACCAGGACAGGGCTCAACTTTCTTAAAATGTCCTTTGATTTGAGAGATTTGGGGATTTTCACCATGCTGGAGTTGTACATGGGTGGGCTGCTGCTTCACTGGTGGTTCTCCCAGGACTCGGACCCTGGTGCTGGGTACCCTTCTTCGGGTCGATGGCTTTGGCACCGGGCTGTGACCAGTCGTGCTGTGCAAGGGTGCCATGCCAGGGTGCTATCCTGGTGCCAGCAGCCTCAAGGACACTTTCCTTTAGTGCAGCATCCTCCGCTCGCCCTCACCCACCCTAGACCTTCCCCACAGAGGAGGCAGGAGCCGGGCTTGGCCCAGGCAGGGTGCCAAGGCTGGTACTTCCTGAGGGCTTTCAATGGTGTCAGATGCCAGCTGAGATGTGGATTTGGCAGGAGGGAGAGCCAACGCAAGCGGTTTCCATCCATTTTCCATGATATTTGTGAATGAGCCCTTCCTGCACAGACACAGACATGGGAGCTTCATCAGCTCACGGCCTAAAATCTCAGGGGATTTTAAATGTTGCCAAAGAGACAGGGCCACGTCATTTTTGTTTTGAATTGAATGATAATAAGTTGACATCGCTTGCAGCGAGTCCCAAGGGCTTGGAGACCTGAAGGCAAATAAAATGAACTTCTTGGATATGCTGTGTTGGGATTTCTGCTTGTTTTCGTGTCACACTTTTGTGTTTTTTTTTTTTTTTTAAAGCCAATCTCCTGTTTTCTGAAAGGGCTGTATTTGAGATGCATATGTGTGTGTTTGGGGCTGGAGTGGGTATTGCTGAATTTGGCCTCAGCTTTTGTGCTTGCTAGATCAAACAAGGGGATGGAGCCCACTGAAAACTCGCTGTATGGAGCACATGGTGCTGACAGTGAAGAAAACATGGAAACTCTCTTCTCTACCTCATTGCAAATTACTGAGGATTTCTCCACACCTTGGGATGTGTTAATAGATTTTTTTTCCCAGCATGGAGGATGAGTTCATGCTGATGGGGGCCTTCCAGGTCTGCACCTTTGCCCCAGGCCATCATGGTGTGTGAATGCAGGTCCTTGCCTCCTGTGGGACAGGGAGCACCTGAAACCTTCCTCACTGCTCCTGTTTGCTTTGCTTCATGCTGCAACCTGCCGAGGTGTCCTGCCTGTGCTGCTCGATGAGCGGGCAGTGTTTTGCCTGCTGGGGGAAGGACCTGCCGGCCAGTGCAGGTGGTGTCACAATGTTTGCAGAGATGGTCCTGCCTCCATCCCTGCTCATTTCTCCTGCCCGGAGCCGTGTCTCTCCAGCCCCCTCGGCTGCCACCAGCCATGGGATCTGCAGCATGATGGGGGGATCAATGGGGTTGATGAGGGTATTGATGGGGTTGATGAGGGTATTGATGGGATTGACGGGAGGGGGGGGATTGATGGGGAAGGCTGGCGCCGGATGAGGTCTTGCTGTCAAGACGTGTGTACTGGGCTTCAAGAAGGGTCAGAAGAGAAGTGTGACTTCTGCTCCATGTACCACTTTTTGGAGATGGGAGGATTTATAGGTCCCTCTGTACCCCAGGGGTACTCTACACCTGCAGCTCTACAGAGAAGCAGCAGATCGTTATCCCCTTTCACATCCCCTTAGTTGAGAGCCAGGCATCCTTTCTGCCATGGGACTAGAGGCCGAGGATGGGACCACTTCAAATCCTCTCCTGGTTTTGGGTTTTCCTTTTCTTCCCTTGCTTGCTGCCGTGTGTTTCCTGGGCTGTGTGCTGTCGGCATGCCTTGGGGTCATGAGTGATGCTGCGGGGGCGGGGGGGCTGGGACTGGGGCTGAGCGCAGCATTGCTGGCAGAGATGGGGTGACTGTGCTGCATTGCCTGCACCCCACAAGTTCGGGGGGGGGAAGGTGTCCAGGGGAGATGACCCACACCCTGAGCCATGCAATTGGCCCCACTGGGTGCCCTGGCTGAAAATCCTGCGTCACAAGGGTCCTTTTCTCCTGCTGGGCTCCCTGGCAGGGCATGCCAGGCGCAGACTCCTCCAGCCAGCCTGCCACACATTCCCCAGCCCCGGGGAATAGCTGGGATTCTTGCATTTCCTCCCCCAAAATGACACAGGCGGATCCAGCTGTGATATGCAGTGAGCATCAGCAGTTGGCTCCAGGGTGAGGATGGGGTCCCTGACACAGCAAGAAGCGACCCCCCAGCTCACAAGAGGCTCCATTTCAGTCCCAAGGTGCAAGCATGTCCCTGGTAGATTTGTTTTTTGCAGAAGTACCTGCAAACCCTGGGTTAGGGAGGGAGTCTCTGACATTCCCAGCAATGCCCACTCACCCATGTAGTTATTTTCTTAAAGCCCCAGCTCCTGGAGTCACGCCATCCCTGGAGGAGCTAGGCTTTTGCTGAAGACCTTGCTGTTGTGGGCAGTTTGGGAAGAAGTTTGCAAGGGAGCATAGTGCAAAGAAACCCCAAAGGCAGGCATGCAAATAAAACCCCCTCATGCTTATTTTATTTTTTTTTCAGAAAGAGATTTGGGGGAGAGGATTGATGGATTTGTGCTGTGATTTGCAGGTAGAGCTACTGCATTTCCTTGGAGCTTGGGCTGAGCCCTGACACATTGCACATTGCAGGGCTTCCCAGCTCCCACTGAGGGGTGGTACGAGCCCTCGAGCAAAGGGGGCTCCCAGGGAGCGGGGTCCTTGGGGGGACCTGCTCTGGCCCCCAACTTTTGCAGGTGAAAAGATGTGTCTGTTCCCTGCAGTGGGATCAAGGGATGAGCCTGGGTTCAAGTGCAGTGATTTACACCCAAACATGAGCAACCACTGGCATTTTTACTAGGTGTTGAAATTTTGAGAGTGAGTGAAGATGCTTGTGATCAGCACGGGGGTGTTTCCTTGGGAGTGCTGCCCCAGGGGCTGTGGGTGGGAGGAGCTGGTGGAGGGGGACCTGGGGGAGGCAGAGCATGGGGGTCCGGGACTCCTTGGAGCTGCTCGGCTCTCAGACCACCTCCTTGCTCCATGTCTTGGTGGAAAGCACAGAGCAAGCGATGGCAGTGGTGTCTCTGTTGCTACCCTCTACTTCTTGTAGCTCTTCAGCCTTTTCCTCTTCCTCCTCTGGCTGTCTCAGTTGGGACATTACCAGGTTGCACAGAAACCCTGTGGGATGGCTGAGCTGTGGAGTTTGAGAGTCCAGCCACCAGCTTTCTCTGAGAGATCTCTGCCTCATCTGTGCAGTTTTGGGAAGCTCTCGCCTCGGGGTTTGGCTTTCCAGCTCCTGGTGCCACTGTGCCCCAGCGTGAGTGTGTGAAGGGCAGGAGCGATGCGAAGGCACCAGTCAGCATCACCCCCATGATGTGTTCAGAAGCCCTCACACTGGACCTGTACCAAGGTCAGCCTCTCCCCATCCCTCTGGGCACCCTACCCAGGGAGGAGGGAGCTGTTCTCAGGGTCTCCCATGCTGGGGCTCCCCTGCTCGGGTGGGCTTGCAATAGCATGTGGTAGCATCTCAGCTCAGTGTCTGAACCTGTAAAATGGGTGCAAAATGTGGTCACCTCAGGGCTATCAATTCAGGTGTACCGAGCCCTGAAGATGCATCTTGTAGGGCTCCCAGGTCACTCCACTTGCAGTGGAGGTGGGTGCAGGGGTGGCGGGGAGGGGGCAAATCCCCCCTCTTTCGGGGTTGTGAGCAACTTGGGATGCTGAAGAGCGGCTCTCTATCTCCCTCCTGCCCCCAGAGCCAGGGACCTTGGTGGAAAATCCACCCCTGGGGCAGCTGGCGAAGAAGGAGCTGGGCTCCCGGTGGAGGAACAGGAGCTGAAGGGTTAATGGGGAGTGTTTGCAGCCGGTCCCTTGTCACCAAGGAGAAGGGAACAGCACTTGGGAAGGAAACAAAACACCCACTGCCCAGGAGGGTGATTTCCTTTCCCCACGCTGCATTACAGCCCTTGCACCCCGAGAAGAGCTCCCGGCACTGGGAGGACGGCGTCACCATCCCGTGTGGCAGAAAGCAAGTGGCACCAGGTGAGTGTGGCTGCTGGGGAGGTGGGCTGGAGACACCAGGGCAGGTCCCCATGTCCCCGTCACCTGTGTTCCCACCACCCATGTCCCCATCACCCCTTTTCCTTGGTGTCCTCTCAGGCTTATGGCAAAATGTGGGGGACGCCAGGCGCTGCGGTGCGGAGCATCCGGCCCTACAAGTCCAGTGAGCAGTACCTCTACGCCATGAAGGAGGACTTGGCCGAGTGGCTGAAGGAGCTGTACAACCTAGACATTGAGGCGGGCACCTTCATGGAGGTGCTGGAGACGGGGGCTGTGCTCTGCTCCCATGCCAACAATGTCACCCATGTGGCCGAGGAGTTCACCCGCACCTGCCCTGGCACGGCCTGCCACCTCCGCCTGCCCACCACCGGCGTCGCCTGCAACCTCGCGGCACAGCCGGGCACTTTTCAGGCCAGGGACAATATCTCCAACTTCATCCAGTGGTGCAGGAAGGAAATGGATATTAAAGGTAGGATGCTGGTCTCCAGCCACCCCATGTCCCTGTGTGCAATTCCCCTCCAGCTGCTCCTGGCATCACCCTGGGTGCTTTCCCGTGTGTCTCCCAAAGCTGCTGCCACCCCAGCATTGGGCAGAACCGCAAGCACAAGAAATCCCTGAGCTGGGATTTCTTGCACAAGCTGCTCCAGGCTCGGCAGCAGCTTTGCAGGGTGCTGGGACGTGGCAGGTGTGTTTGCTTGGGTTCAAATATGCACTGGGGGGGGATGGCAATGGAAAGGGCGTATGCTTCAGCGTGGCCCTGCCATGCATGGCCTGGTCTCAGCTGAAGGACATCAGGAGTGGTCCTGGCTCTGAGCAAAGCATCTGTCACCCTGTCCCCACCACCAGTGGGTGCCCGAGAAGGGCATGGGATTGGAGTGACATGTCCTCAGTGCACTCAGCCTCTGGGTTTTGTGGCTTTGGGATGCCATGAAACAGCCATAGTGCCTTTGCATGTAGATGCCCAAGGGGAAGACTCTTCCTCCATTAATTTATCCTAACTGTTGTTGGACCCGGCTATATTCCTAGTGCGATGGCTCCAGGGAATAACATCCCTTTGGGCAGGTTTTGACTCCACCTGTGCCCCCCGTCCCCTTTGTCCCCATCCCCAAACGCCTGCCCTGGCTCAGCCCAGCCCTGCCCTGTCCCAGACGTCCTGATGTTCGAGACAGAGGACCTGGTGCTGAGGAAGAATGAGAAGAACTTTGTGCTGTGCCTGCTGGAGCTGGCACGCCGTGCTGCCCGCTTCGGCATGCGTGCCCCGACCCTTGTGCAGATGGAGGAGGAGATCGAGGAGGAGCTCCGCCAGGAGCTGGACCTGCCACCCGCAGAAACCCCCCTGCCCCGGCCCCCCAGGAAACCACGGGACCTCCAGAACCTTGACCAGATGGTATGGAGGGGCATGGAGTGGGACTGGGATGGGAATGGGAATGGGAATGGGAATGGGAATGGGAATGGGAATGGGGATGGAGCTGGGAATGGGGATGGAGATGGGGATGGGGATGAGGATGGAGGTGGGGTTGGCCACCCCAGGACCTTTCCCAGGAGCCCTGGTGAGGACCCATCCCTGCTGCCTGCAGGTCCAGCACCTGGTGAGCCGCTGTACCTGCCCCGTCCAGTTTCCCATGATCAAGATATCCGAAGGCAAATACCGTGTGGGGGACTCTGACACCCTCATCTTTGTCCGGGTGAGTCTGCTTTGCCCCATGCTTTTGGGACACAGGCACCAGGAATCCTGCTCTGCTGCCATGAAGCCTCTTCCATAATCCACCCCCAAAATGGGGCCAGTGTGGGATTTTTGACCGTTATCCCCAAAGCAGGGCAGCAGGGAATCTCAGTCCTGCAGTATGTGTTTGCATGGATGTAACCATCCATGTGTATGGGACAAAACCTGCCATCCCATGCCAAGCCAGCAATAGGTCTTAACCAGCAATGGAAACACTGGGATGCTCTGTCCCTACCTGGATCTATCCCTAAGCCTGGCCTTCCCAAAGGGCTCAGCACATGATGGTGGAGAGGGATTTTCCAAAAGGCTCCCTGCTCTCCCTGGGGTGATGAAACCTGCCTGTTGGGATGGCAGCAGGAGCTGAGACCCTCCCTGCCTCGGTGGCACTGAGCCGGGGATGAAGCTGTCCTTTGGGAGACCTGGTGCCACTTAGGGCAAGCCCACAGGTCTCGAGCACTGGAGGATGAAGCCTGGATGAGTATGCCAACCCCCCCCCCCGCCCCGGCTGCTTAAAAAGTGGGGGCGGGTGGGAGGGTCCCATGGGTGAATCGCACGTACCTCTCCAGGCCTCATGGCATGTGGCATCCTGTGCAGATCCTGCGGGAGCACGTCATGGTGCGGGTCGGGGGCGGCTGGGACACGTTGGAGCACTATCTGGACAAGCACGACCCGTGCCGTTGCACCTCGCTCTGTGAGTCCCCATGTCCCCAAACCCCATCGCTCTGCCCTGTGGCTGGGGTGGGGGGGTCCGTCCTGGGTCTCGCTGCTTCTGGGGCCATTTGCAGGAGCCAGAGGCCTCATTACTGTGATACCTCGTTGCTTTGCTGGGGAATGTTTGGTTTTGGAGACTCTCTTTGGCTTTGGTGGCCACTAGAGGTCACGGCAGACTTTTGGATGGAGCCAGACCCCAAAAGCCCCTTTGCAGGGAGTGGGGATTTGCACCACCATCTCGGGGCGGGGCTGGATGCTGAGCAACGGCTGGGTGGGCTGCAGGCCGGGGTGGGTGCAATGGACAGGGGTGCTGAGCCCCCCCCCCGTTTTCCCTGCAGCTCACAAACAAGCCTGGAAAACCAGGAGCCCCCAGCAGCAAGTGCAGCACGAGATCTGGCTGTGCCCGGCCTCGAAGGCAGCTGCCCGTGGCCAGCCCCAGCCCACACTGCTGGTCAACCGCTCGCAGAGCCCCCTGCCCCCTGTCACCTGGGGGTCCCGTGCTCCCCCCAGCCCCCGGCCCCCTGCCACCTCCTCGCTGGAGGGCTCAGGTCGCCCGCTGGGTGCCAGCCCTTGCCAGGAGCTGGCACAGCCCAGAAGGGTCCCTTCAGGCAGGTAAGCAGTGCAGAGATGCTTCGTGCCCCAAACCACCTGGTTTCAGAGCAATTTTTCTCACATATCTGGATTTTTTTTTCCCCTCCCTTCCAGAGGTGCCCAGCACCAGGGTGGATGGAGGGGGGGAAGCACCAGCTCCCCGGCCCCTCTCCTCTCTCTCTCCTTTCAGGACGCGGGAGCCACCGGCTGCCCCTTCGGGGAGGCAGCTGCCACCGTCCAGGTCGCCTGCTCGACTCAGCTCCCCTGGACACGGGGTGACAAGCCGGGCACCCACTCCTTCCCGGCTGGCCCCCAGCACACAGGACAGAGTGGGGGTCTCCGAGAAGCTGCATGGGAGCACTCTGGGGAAAACCCCCGCAGCACCGGCATGGGGCAGGTCCACAGCACCCAGCACCCGGCTGACACCAGCACCTCCAAAAAGCCCCCAGGAAGGAGGCAAATCATCTGTGGCGGCTGTCAGACCACAGGAAACGGGGGTCCCCGCCAAGCCAAGACCCCGTGTCCCCAGCCCCATCAAGGTCTGTGCCCCTTCCCTGCACCAGAATAGCCAGGGAGACTCACAGAGCCAGAAAAGCCCGCGGGAAGGGGGCCGGGGAGCCCTCAGCTGGGGCCAACCACTGTCACCCCGAAATTCCTCCAGCCAGCCTCCAAAACAGGATGGCAGTGTTAAACCCCCCACCAAAGCCAGCCCGGATGTCTGCCAGTCCCCCACTCCTCCGGCCCATTTTGTAGACGGGTGCAAGGTCTGTGCTGCTGGGGGAGGTCCCCAGGGGACCCGGCAGCGCTACACAGACCCAAGCCCAAGGACTGGGGGTGCCAAGGGCCCTGGGGTGCCAGCGGATGAGCTGGGGGGAGCCTGTGGCCCTGGCAGGGGGTGCGAGGAGCTCCAGGGGTGCTGGGGGCATGGGCAGCCCCCCAGCTACAGCAGGGTGGTGGAGGAGCTCTCCCGCGGGTGGCAGCCCCTGCGCTCCATGGGGCTGGGGAGCTGGGGCCCCAAAATGCCCCCACGAGCCACCCCACAGCCCACTGCCCTCCCGGCCGGGGGGGAGGTGGAGGGGCTGGGAGCAGGGGGCCAGACCCCACGGGGACCCAGGGCCAGCAATGTCCCCAAGCCCCGGCGGTGCCTGAAGAAACCTGAGCGTGTGCCCTCCATCTACAAGCTGAAGCTGCGGCCCAAGGTGCGTCCCCGGAGGGACCACAGGCCAGGCAAGCGCCCCTCGCGCATCCCCACCCCACTGGGGCAGCGTCCACCTGCCTCCCGGGGCCAGCATCACCCACCGGGGCCCCCCCGGCACCCCCAGCCCAGCAGCAGCCACCCGGGGCCCAAGCCCTCGCCGGCCGACAGCAGTGCCTGGCTGACCGAGGATGATGAGGAGGCATGGGTCTGATCCCCCCACCCAGAGTTTCGGCGGGGATGGACCCTCACTCATCCAAAGGTGGGAGCGGTGCTGAAGCTGGAGCCTGAGGTTGGTGAAGACAGCGCTATAGATTTGCTCTCAGGTGACCCAGGGGGTCCCCCCCTCCTTGCTCTTCGGAGCTGCACCCCCTCCTTCCCTGTGGGGTTTTTTTTTTTTTTGGACTGCTAATTCTCCTCCTAAACAGGTGCTCTTGTACTGGCTTGGGTAGAAAAATCCAGCCCCAAATTGAGAGAACAGGGCACTTTCTGCAGGGAAGAGAGGTGTAGCCAGCCCCTACGGTGTCCCCCTAAAGCAGGGACACCCCGCACCTGGCATCCAAGCATTGAAACCATCTCGTACCTCCATCTTCCCCATCTGTACAATGGGACTAATGATCCTCACACCTTACAGCACCAAAAGCCTTAATGAGTGTTTGAATTGCTCAGGTCGGGGGGGTCACAGGAGGTGACCCTTGCTGAGTCCCGGGGACTTCCTTAGGGGCGAAGGTGGGAGACCCAGGGCAGGGGGTCGGTGGTCACCTGGGCAGTGATGGTCAGGGTGACGGCTGTCACCAAGGTTCAATGCAGGCACCACCACTCTCCTGAGCCTGCAGCCATGGACCCAGCAATGTTGTTTGTGCAATAGAGATATACCAAAGCTCTTCTGTTTCAGCATCTTTTCTGTGTGGGTGGGGAGGGAGAGAGGATAATCCTAATGGAGGGGTCATGGCTGGTGAAGTGAATTCATGCTGCCAGTCTGCTGCTTGTGTGCACAGCAAACATTCCTCCGAGAGCCCCCTGGGGGCCAGAAGAGCCCCATCTTCCAAGAGAGGTTGAAGCCAGACCCGCACTCCTGCAGAGGAGCAGCAAGGGCAAGCACTGGGGCCCTGTGGATGCAAAACCTGCTTGCAGAAATATTCTTTTTGCAGGGGAGAAACAAATTCCCCCACCCTGGACCATTGCCTCCCGCAGAAGGGCTGCGAGAGTGGCAGCGCGGCGGCGAGCAATCTGGCGCCACGGGCAAAGAGCAGCGAGGCGGGTACAGAACAAGGGGGGACAGACCTGATTTTTAATTCAATTTCAAAGAAGGGGTGCAGGGCATTACAGGCGGTGTAGACACCTCATGGATCTCCGACAAGAAGTCCAGGGGGGAAAGGAAAGCCAAGTCAAGGCAACCAGGACACTCACTGGGGCAGGAGGAGGAGGAGGAAGAGAGGGAAGCATCCTCATCGGGGCTGGACCAAACCCAGGCATCGCCTCCTGTGGCACCATGCACAGGGGCAGAGACCCAGCACTGCCCTGGGGACAGCGATGGGGACATTCTCAGCCTCTCCCAGGCTCAGGAGCAGGTTATTTTTAGCAGAACCAGGGTGGCATTGGGCGAACAGTAACACTTTGTACTAAAGGTATGAGTAGGGGCAAGGCGTGAGTCAGATGTAGCTGCTGCTGTGCTCCTGGCTGCTCTGATCCCTACGAGCCTGGCCACGTGCTGGACCTCCCTGCCCCGTTTTCCCTGCCTGTACCCAGTGGGTACCACCACCCAGTTTCCCCACCTGTAGCCGGTGGGTACCGCCACCTACCCCCTCCTGAGCTCTTGGGAAAGTAGCTCTTTGTAGCCCTCTTTTTTCTTGGGAGCTGGGAAATGCTGTCGAAGCAGTGAGAGTTATTATTACTAATATAACTTTCTCTGTCTATAAAGTACAATAGAATATAACAATATTTATAACATTTTTTTTTCCAAAATACTAAATAAATGCTATAAAAACCTGTAACTAATTGTGCTATAAACTGCAGGCTACAGGGTTATAACAAACAATGTATTGGCTTAGTTGTTGATATGTGTACATCGGAGCACTTTATAAATGCTTTATTATTAGCATTTACCAAGGAGTTTCCTTCTTAAACAATTTGAAGGGATAAAGTTAGCCAGAGACCGATAACGTGGACTTACACGTGTTAATAAACCTTGACGAGATGAGGTCAGGGGGGGCCGGTGGCCAAGACCAGTAGTTTTGCCATGAAGGCAAGAGATGGAGATGAGTGCCGCTGCCCTTCCCCAGCCGGGGCTCTTGCAGCCACCTGAGACAGACCAGTGTCCCCCCATCTCCTTTTCTCTTTTTTTCCTTTTTCTTTTTTGTGAGCAAGGGGAGTGCGGTTTGGTTCCCAAAGCGGCTGCTGGGGGTGGGAGGGGAGGAGCGGGGTGACCCCCAGCCCTGTGGCATTGGGGCTGGCATTGGCCCAAGCAGCGGGGACGGGGTGGCGACACGCACCATGCCGAGCTCAGCTGGATCTACTCATAATAGAAAGTGTTACTAAGAGCGCAGTGGTGCTTCTGTTAGATGGAAACCTGACCGTGGGAGAAGAGATGGGGCTGGCATCCTTTTGCTTTACTGCCCAGAGTGGCGCTGAATACCTACATCCCCTCGTTAGACTAGAAATCACTGAGATGGTTTTGCTGGAGGATGGACCAGCCTCAGATCCTGCCTCAGGGATCAAAGACGGCATTTCACCATGTCTCACAGGGAGCAGCCAAGAAGAAGGAACCATGACCCCCTCAGCCTTTTGCTTACCCCTTGCTGGCACACCACCTCGACACCGTTTGCTAGTGCAGGCGGTGCTTTGCCACCTGCCCTGCAGGACAAGACACAGGTGAGCTGCAAGGCTGGTGCAAAAGGAAGCCAAAAGGTCAAAAAAAAAAAAAAAAAAAAAAAAGGGACTCACTTTCCTATTAGGGATGTGCACAGAATTAAGAAAAAAAAAGGAATGCAACTGGAAATGCAACTCCAGCTCCCTATTGCTTCGGAGGCTGCCTTTCCACCGTCGCCATTTCACGTGGATGGAGGTGAGCATTGCATGGGAAAGCCCGGCGCGGGTCAGACCCACCTCACGGCTCCGCTGGCAGGGTGCGATGGCATGGGGGCCCTGCCTGCCCGCCCGCAGGATGCCGGGGGTTTGGGTCGGAGCCGTGCAAAGCTGGTCGCCCACTGAGCCTGGGACGAGAGGTAGCAAAGGGGTGACCTGCCCGGCAAGGAGTGTTTTGAGATTATTTGGTGGTTGACAGGCTGGTGGGGGAGAAGCAGCCTTCCTTGGCTGAACCGGAGCAGAATGGGGACTCGAAGCCCTGGGGAAGCAGCACCTGGCACCCCGTGGGTGGATGTAAGGGGCAGAATGAGTGCTTTATTACTTTTTTTTTTATTTTCCCTTTTCTTGCTTTCATCCAGAAATTCTGCCTGGAAATCTGACCCAACCAAGCCAAAAGAGAGCCCGTGTAACCTGGCCTCTTGCTGGAGGCTGCTCTGCCCTCTGAAGGCAGAAACCCCTGCTCTGTGGGGAGGAAAATGGGATGCCTGGCTCCGCCATGCCCCAGGGATGGAGCCAGCCCCAGTGCATCGGGCCACAGGCACTGGGCAATTTTCTTCCAGGGGGTAGGTGATGGCAGGCAGAAGCAAACATTGCCCCTACGATGCCAGGGCAGGAGCCGGCAAGGACGGACCCGACAGTCAACCTCGGCACCATCTGAAGCATCTCCTCCACCCTCCTGATGCCACACAACCTTTCAGGCACGGCAGAGACACAAACCCCCTGTGACAGCTTTTGCCCCGGGGGCCGGAGGCTTGGAGAGGTCTCAGGGGTTTAGCTGAGGTCCTCCCTCACCCCTCGCTACCTCCAGGCTGCTCAGCCGCCTACCCATTCCGACCCACCGGCGGCCACCGCATCACCCTGCCCAGCACCACCCAAGGTGCAACGTCCCCAGATGTCACCACAGGGTGCCAGCGCCAGTGGGGAAGCAAACCCCAAGGCGCCTCTGGCACAGCTCCCACCGTGGCACCACCCCTGCAGAGAGCGGTGACGCTAGCGCTCGCCGGGGAGCTGCGGTCCCCAAGGACGGGCGGCCATGGGGACATAGCCGGGGGGAGTCCGTCGGGGCGGGGGGGCTCACATGATGGTGCATCGGTTCCTGCGCAGGGCGCCCTGGAAGCGGATGGTGGTGTGGACGTGCTTGCAGCGGGCGCAGCCCACGCTCTTCAGGAGCTCGCTGAAGAGCAGCAGGATGTGCCAGTTGTACTTGGCCGAGCACTCGATGTAGCCGCACTTCCACGTCTTCTTCACCAGGTTGGAAACGTTCCAGCGTGGGATCACCCGGCCCCGCTGCAGGTCCCGCTTGTTGCCCACGATGATGATGGGCGTCTCTGAAGTGCCGATGACCCTGGGGAGGGCAGGCAGTGAGGGAGGACAGAAGGAGACGGGGCACAGCACGATGATGGACTGACCCCCAGACACCAACCCATCCCAAACTGGCACTTGGCTTTGGCTTGCCAAGAGGGACGTGCCTCCTCTTGGCCTGTCCTCTCGTCCCTCTTTGTGGCCAGCCACCCAGCGTGGCAGCCCCAGTTGCTTTTCCAGGGATGGATGCCCTCGCCCACAGGGGTCCTGCTCCTTTCACTGCCCTCGGGTCCAGTTTTGCTTTTACTTATGGCTCCTAGCCCTGCAAAGGGGCTTTGCCCCAGTCTCTAATATCTCATCTCCGATGTCAAAGCAGGGGAGTGCTGGGGCGAGCCATACCGCCCTGCTAGGAGCTGTGGGGAGATGCACCCACCGGCAAACTGGTCCCTACCTCGTTTCCAGGATCTGCTGGCGGATGGTTTTGATGTACTCGAAGCTGTCAAAGCAACAGATGTCATAGACCAGGATGTAGGCATGGACGCTCCGGAGCCCCCTGCAACACACGTCCGCCCACTCCTGCAAGGTGCAGAGAGGGATCAATCCTGGCTCAGCCCCATCGCCGTCCCCGGGGGATGCTCCGCACTGCTTTGGGGCCAGGCACACCAAGGAGGTTGCTACACCGGTGGGTAGCAAGGGGGGCTGCATGGTCTCCAGCCCCAACACCCAGCACCCAGTTCACCTCTGCTCTGCCCCGACCTGTCCCTGCGATGGCTGCGTTAGCCCCCCATGACCCTTCAGCATTCCCTCCACATCTCCGGAGGTTCCTTATCCTCCTTGTTAATCCAGAGAAGAGATAATGGGATCTGTCAGCCCCAATTTCACTCTTGAGCAAGGATTACAGCCTGCCTAACATCTGCCTAATGCACAGTGGTCCAGAGGTGAGCTGGGAGCAGGGCTGAATGCAACCACCTGCCCTAGATTTAAAAGCTTCACCCTCCAGAGCTGCTAATTAGGTGTGTTAATTAGTGATGCACCCTGGTTTTCAGGTAGGGCAGGTAAGGAGGACACCGAGGACCCAGCCCAGCCCAGCCTCTGGCGGGCTGGGGGTGATGAACCAGCAGCTCTGTGGGTTAGAGGGGGAAGGTGATGGTAGGGCTCTTTGGAAGGGACATCGGGACAGGAGAGGAGCAATGGCTATTTGGGAGGGAGGTCTGCAAGAGCAAGATCAGGAGCCGGGGCAGAAGCAGTCTGGGGTGACTTCTCCACAGCCAGAATTTGAAGCAGTAAGAAATACATGTTGTTAGGAAAGCTTTGGATTTCCAGGAATAACAGGAATCTTTTTTCCATCCTATAGGAGTGAAAATCTGCCCCACTTCCAGCCACTTTCCCAGCCCTGCAGTGGTACCAGGGCTGCAGTGACATCGGGGAACAGCAGCCCATGCAGGCAGCACCGCAAACCCTCCGGAGTGCAACTGGAGAGGAGAAAGATGCACCAAAGAGGAAAGGCACCACTTCTCCCCGAGGAAACTCTTCAGTACCATGAATCATCCCTTTCTGAGTTTATCATTGGAATGAAGCAAAGTGAGGAGACCTAGGACCGAAGGAAACTGGGAAAAGGAAAGTTTTGGGTGTGGGTTGGTCTCCGTCGCAGACCGCAGCACAGGAAGGAGCTGGGAGCAAGCGGCATGACACAGCCCCTCTCCCATCCACGAAGGGGAGGAGATGATGTGGAGCTCCATGGTATCAGAGAGATGCAGGTGGATGAAGCGGCAGTGTCTCAGGTTACTCTGAGTCCTGATACACCTGAGAGATCAATAAATCGCAGCTCTTTCACCATGCTGGAGTGCAGCTTGCTCTGGCACCATGATGTTGGGATGGTTTTCCCTTCCTGGGATGCTTGGGGCTGGAAGAGGACCGTGCTGTGTATCTGCCTGGCCGCGTGCAGGAGTGGGACATCAGGGAGCCGCCGGCCCCAGCTCCTCTCCCAGGACATTGCCGCAGGGGTGCTGCTCCTACACATGGAGCAGAGCCCAGTGATGCTTCCCAGCAGACAGAGCTGTATCCCCTACTGTGGTCCTCTCCTTTCCCCTTGGAGCCATCTCTCTGACCATCCTCTCTTCCCTGGAAACCTCCATCTGTTCCCACCGGCCGCCTCCTCTTGAGCACAGCGAGGCGGGGAGTTAATCGAGTGTTAGCGTCGGCTGCCGTGTCAATAAATTACCCTTTGCTATTTCAGGCTGTCTCTCACGCTGACCTTTTGTTCTCTGCACATGCTGATTAATTTTTAAACCTTCTCCTTGCCCCTGGAGTGCTCACTTCGCCTCCTGCCCAACGGCACAGGGGAAACTTGGAGCACTACAAGGTCCCCATCAGGCACAGGAGCAATATAATTATACTTATTAAAAAATACAAGAGACCCCAGCTCCTGCAGAGGTGCCCCCACCGGTGGCATTGCCCTCTGGCTGGCTGTGGCCATGGCTGGGCACCTCCAGCTCCTTTCCCTGCAGCAGTGGCACAACTTGTGCCCCTGGGATGGGGCTATGGTATGAGCTTAAAATCCCCTTTTTCCCCATTAAACCTCCCCTGAAGCGGTTGGCGCTGGTGGCAATGCTTTCCGACCCCACACTGCCTTTTGGGGCTGTTTTGGAAGCACCTGAGAGGGCTGGGGGTTTGAGGAGGAGCTGGTGGGCTCAGCGCTCCGGGGACAAGCCCAGGCAATGCTGGGGGGGTGATGGCCACCCTGGGAGGGGACAAGGAGCCCCGCTCCACTGGCCTCAAGCAATGGGTGTATTGGGGTCTGGCCCTCTAGGAACCCCTGATTTTCACCTGAATGCTCTGGCCACACTCCCCGAGTCCTTTGCTGGCACTGGCTCTGGCAGCCATGGAACCAGATCCCAGCGCTCCAGGATCCACCACCCAGCTGGATGGGGTTGTGGGCATCACCAAAGCCATGGTCCTCGGAGCGGGATGCTGTCCCTCCCTCATTTGCTCTCATTTTAGGTGAAAAAGCTTTAAAAGACATTTTATCCTGGGCCCGCTCAGCCAGTAGCCATGAGGATGTGATCCCTCGCACTGGCTTTTAGTAAGCAAACCCCGACATGGAGGGAGAAGCATCCCCCAAAGTGGAGGAACTGGAACCCTGCAGGGTTTCACACTGAAACCCCACTGAGATCACTGGAGACCCCTCAATGTGGAGGTCCCATCGCACCGAACTGGGTGCGCCCCTACCTGCAGGGTGTTGACGGGGAAGGCGGTGATAGGGGGGAAGTCCATGATCTGCAGGTCGTGGACGTGGCCGTTCATGACGACGGCGGGCAGGTAGACGCGGCGGGCCGTGGTGGGCACGCAGACCTCGCTGAACTCGTTGTAGAGGAACTGCCGGACTATGGCACTCTTGCCCACGCCCTGGGCTCCCAGTACGGCGATCTTGAACGTTGCCACCATGCCGCCGCGCGCCGGCCGCTGCCCTGGTGCTGCCCCCACGGTGCCGAGGCTGCATATTCCCGCGCAGGGGGCCTCAGCCCCATTCAGGATGCATTTCCCCTCTGGGACAGCCCGTCACTGCAAGGCCAAGGAGAAGCTGGTCAGATCCTGGAGACACCCTGGCAGACCCCACTTATTTCTTCAGGCAATATTTTTCCAAGCAGGAGACCAGGGAAAAGGGTTATGTCTGTCCTTGGGGAGCAGGAGCATCCCCCAGGGCTGGGCAACATCTCCAGCAGCAGCCTCAGCACTGCAAGACCCCAGGGTCCCCCTCAGAGGCTCCCACCCTGCAGAGCCAAGGAGAGCCAGGATTTGAGCGAACTTTGTCCCAGGAAGGTTCTCACAGGCACATTCAGCCCTTTTGGTACCAGAGCAAGGAAACCTCCGGGAAAGGGACTGTCTGCAGCTCAGGGTTTGTCCAGCCCCGGCAGCAGCAGGGTCCCAGGCTGCGCTGGGGACTTTTCCCATAGCACCCGCAGGGACTGTCACCAGCTGCTCCATCCCAGCACTGCCCCAAGCTGGGGAATCCATCTTCCCTCTGCTTGGACAGTCAGAATTGCCTTTTGCTGGGGCGAGGGGGAGATTGCTCTGTGCCTGCGAGCGACAGCTTTAATGTTTAATTTCAGGTTTTGAGTGGTTTGGCAATTAACTTGATGGAGGCTAATTTCCGAGCCAGCTGATGGGGTGAGCCCGCAAGCCGCTGGCACACGTGCTGAGGATGGAGGGGCCCTGGGGCAGGGCCACATGTGCGGCAGAACACGGGGTGATAACCCACGCACAAGGCTGCGAGAGCTGACTCTGAGCAGCTCAAACGCCTGCTGGCACCGGGTTCCTGACCAGGAGCTGCAATGGAAACAGCAAGGGTGAGGAGCCGGGTCCCACTTTTGCTCACTCCCATCACTAGGAAGCTGCTTGTGCTTTATCCCAAAGTGTGGATGCTTTTACCAATTTGTGATGTTTTCCCTGAAAAACCATCCCCAGAGCACAGGGCAGCGGTCCCTGAGCCGGCAGAAAGCAGCAGGTTCAAACCACCCTGTCCTGCCTGTTTGATGGAGGTTATTTGCCCCAGGGAGAGCCTGGCTGTGGAGGTTCCCACTGCCGGGTGCTGGGGAGGCCGGGCTTCCCGCGGTCCCCCAAGTGGGGCTGTGGCTCACACCATCCTCGCCCTCCTCACACCGGGGCTGGGGGCTGGCAGGGCCTGATCCAGCCCCAGGGCAGTAGGGCAGGTTTGAGCCCAGGGCTGGGGACCATGGCACGCTGTGCTGCTGGGACTGTCCCCTGGGGTGCTGACTGCCGTCGGGGACCAGCTCACCCGAGCCCCGGCAGTGGGAGCTTTTCTGTGCCACATGTAGGGAAATGGGGGGAGCAGGAGCCCCCACGCCCGGCCCTGCCGGGGCTTTTCTCCACCAGCAGAAAGCACTGTCATTGCAAGTCCTGGGGGGGCCACCCTGCTGCAGGGACAACCCCATCCCCACAAACCCTTCCTCCTTGCAGAAGCAAACCCAGCTCCTCTGCGGGGCCGGAGGTTGATGGAGCGACACAGCCAGAGACCCAGCACCCACAGGGCTGCCCTGACCTGCAGAGCAGGCTGAGCTCTGCTGTCCCACCCCAAAAACCCCGTCCCCCTCCCGGCTAGCACACAAGGACCGTGCACAGGGAAAGCTGGCTCATGGGCCCCAGAAAGCAAGCTTGCACCCTAAAGTGTCAGAGGCAGACCTGACGGCTCCCGGCCCCACGAGCATCTCACAGCAGCGTGCCACCGTGGGAAACTGAGGCGCAGCGGGGGGTTGCAGCCGGGGCGGCCCCGCGGAGGGGTGGCGGAGTGGGGATCAGCCTGGGGGGGCCCCAGGAGCTCAGCGCAAGGCCGAGCTTAGCGGGTTGCAGGGCCGGGTGGAGGCTGGCAGGGTGCTCTCGGGAAGGATGCCCCGGCCCCCGGCGCGACCTTGGGCACCCCGCCGCCACCCGCACCCGTCACCCCGCGACGCCGGGGGCAGTATCCCGCATCCCGGCATCCCGCTCCGACCCTCCCGGGGGGATGCTCTCGCCGCGGCGGGCAGCGCAGCATCCCCGGCACCGGCCCGCGGGGAGAGTGCTGGGGCTGGAGGAGGTCGGGGGGTGCCGGGGGAGGGGGGAGAACACGCACCCCCCAGGCCAGCGGGACGGGAGGGGGGGCGGGGAGCACCGGCGCTCAACTTTCGCTGGGGACCCCCCCTCCGGCCCCGTTGCCCCGCTGTCCCCTCGCCCCCCCCCACCCCCGGCCCTGCCCAGCGGCAACTTTGCCCCCCCGACCTCCTCTTCCCGGCGGGGCCCCCCATACCTTGCAGCGGCGGCCCGGGCCGGCGGCGCCCCGGCGGGCGGCGGAGCCATGCGGCGAGCCCGGTGCGGGGCGGGCGGCCCCGCTGCAGAGCCCCGGCCCGGCCCGGCCCGGCCCCCGCCCGGCGCGGCGCTACCGAGGGGCCGGGCGGCGGCGGGGGGCGCCGGGCGGGGGGAGCGCGGCCGCCCCTGGGTCGCAAAGCCGGGCCGGGGCACGGGGAGGGGATGGGGCAGGCGGTGGCCGGGGAGGGATGGAGGCAGGCACTGCTCAGGCAGGGAGGCAGCGCCCGAGGGGGGGGAATGGAGGCAGTGCCCGGGGAGGGATGAAGGGAATGCCCGGGCGGGGAGGCAGGCAGCGCCTGGGGAGGGAGGCAGGCACTGCTCAGGCAGAGATGCAGGCGGTGATGCCCGGGGAGTGATGCAGGCAGTGCCCGGGAGGGAAGGAGGCAGCGCTCGGGAAAGGAGGCAGAGAATGCCCAGACCGAGTCGCAGGAAGCCAGGAGGGACACCGGCTTCTCCCGGGGCTCTGGGTGGATGCCGATGGGAAAAGACCCTCCCATGTCCCCCCTGCAGTGTGCTGGGTGCAACACCATCACCCCCTCCCTCCCCGGTGCCCAGCAGCATCTGTGCCCTCATGCCCACCCGTGGGAGCCCCCTGAAGCCAGACGCCTTTGGGGAGGAGGGAAGGACCCTCCCCAGGGAGCCTTTCCTTCCTCTGACACAGCTGCTCAGTATGCTCTCGGGCACATCACTTCACCTCCCTGCTGTGCCAGCCCCTGGTCCAGCTGGCAGGGCTGGAGGTTTCTCTGTGCCTGTTCTCAGACCAGGGTGGTGCCAGGCCCCACCGAGGGAGGGACATTTCTGTTGCAGTGTCTACATTTTTGGGATACCCCGCACGGAGCATTTCCCTGTGCGGCAGATAGTGCGGAACATGCTGGTTGTACCTTCAGGGAGCGTGGTCCAGGCCCCCGTGACACGCTGCCGATGGACTCCCCGCATCTCTCTGCTCCTCAGAGCAGACCCCAAACCCCATTCCAGCTCGCTGTGACACTAGTGAGCACTGGGATGTCTCCATGGCTCTGGCTGCGATCATGCAGGCTTGGCTGAGCCCAAACACCGGCCACAACACGGCAGGGCTCCCTCCAGCCTCGTCAGCACCTTTGGCAGAGAAAAACATCATCTCTGGGGGCTCCTCTCCAGGGTGAGGAGGAGGTACAAGTGGAAGCACATTGCCATATCCTTCCTGGGGGAAAAGGGGATGGCAGACACAGGCCCACAGCTCAGGGGGACACGGGCAGCTGGCAAAACATGGGACAGCCTTTGTGCCACTCTGCACCAAGACCGGGGTTGAGATCAGTACCAGGCAAAGTGATTCAGAGCCCCTTTTCCATGTCTCACATTACACCCAGGCTTTCAGAGATTTGGGGCTTATTTCCCTGCAGAGCTGCCTGATGCTTGCAGCTAGGGAAATATTTAGGTGTCCCTGGGGGTTATTAGCAGCCCTAAATGCTGCTCGTCTTCCACAGCCCCCCAGCTCCCCTTCCCCGCATTGCCATAAAGCAGCTCTGAGCCCTGGAATATTTCTGGGGGAGGGCAGGGATCGCGGCTGCACATGAACTCTCCCGCACAATTCAGGCTCCAGCCTCAGGGCTATTTTTAGCAGTTCCCTCTGAGATAAAACTTGCAGTTTTATTTGTGAAATTTAATATACAAGGGTGGGGGGAGGGGAGCTGGGCTGGATCCTGGCGCGTCCCCGCTGGCTGGGAGGCTTATCCCAGCCTCAGTGACAAGAGACCGACGCAAACCTAAAATCATCCATCTAAGAGCTCCCGTGTCCTGGCATGCAGGCAGCAGCAGGGGACAGGCAGAGCTGATGGCTCGGGGCGCTGCATTAAGCCCTCGCCTCTGCCACGGCCTCCAAAATCCTCAGGCAAGTCCCTGCCTCTCCCCGTGCTGCACCGCGAGCTCAGGGACCTGCTGTCACCCGCTGCTGGCCCTTAGCACATGCACTGGCACGGAGCAGGATGCGTGCGAGGCCAGCAGGAGCAGCAGGGATTTTGGGGAGCCCACCTAGCACAGCAGGGCTGGCCCCATCTCCAGCCAGAGCAACAAGGAGCAACACGGGAGGCCCCTGTCCTGTGCCGTGGGCCTCGGGAACGGGGAAGGCTGTGGGGACCATCCACCCCCCTGGCAGCTCCCAGCCCAGGGAGCATCACCTGCGTCCCCTGAGCTCCAAGCACTGGAGGCTAATGATGCTAATGAAGCAAACCCAGTTTGCAAGGTACAGCAGGGCCCGGGGTTGGCATGACCCCATTTACGAGCGTGACTGTGCCTGCAAATCCAGAGCAGCAGGAAAGACCAATTTCTCCCCGAGGATCCCCTGGCAGAACAGGGAGGGAGGGATAAACTTTTCCCTTTGCCATGGGACACGAAGGGGACAGCAGCTGCCACAGCAGAGCCCCGAGCACCTTGCAGCAGCTTTTGTTCCTGTTGGGCCAATGCTGCCCCAAGCTCACCTGCAGCACCACGGCAGGAGCAGACCCCACAGCCAGAACAACAATCCCAGGGCGTGCAGCCCAGCCCAGGCACACCAGGGATGCATGAAGGGACACGACAGCAACATTGGGACCCCAAACCAGCCTGTCACTGTTGCTACTAGACACATACATCAGCTTTGAACACAAAAACATCCCAGTGCAGAGCATCCTGGGCTGATACGGTACCTGCCACCCCAGGTCCTTGGAGGGTGGAAGTTACCTGATCTCCAAGCTAAGCCAAGGCTGGGCAGGGGCAAGGGAAAGAGTTGCTCTGCTTGAGAGCAGCACCTCCCAAACCTGTTTCTTGTGTTGTTGCATTTCTGGCCACTCCAAGTGCTGAGTCTGGGGCTGCCTGAGCTTGGCTCTGGCCTGGTACAGATGTTTTGCAGCCCAACCTGTCTTGCCCGAGACAGGACCAGCGATGGCAAAGCCCTCTGGAAAATGCCAGCACCAGTCCAGAGCAATCCAAATGCATCACCAACTCACGAGTTTATCATTTCACCACAGGGAAAGCATATCACATTACACACAGCCCATCTGGGGCCCAGAAAGGGCTAAACAGGTACATCCATCTTCTGCTCCTCATCAGAGGCTGGCTCTGCCGAGGTGCTGCTTCCCCCCTGCAAGCCAGGGCCCTTTTCCTGCTGCCCTTTGAGATGAGAAGAGAGCAGCAGCCAGAGGCAGAGGACCAAGGATGCTTGCTACCTCCTTGCCCTGCAAGCCCCTATTTTGGGGGGGTCGTCTCTGCTGTAGAAAAGAAGTGGCTGGTGAAAAGAGGACAAAATGCCCCTGGTGAGCAAACAGCCTCCTTCCCACAAAAATCCAGCCTTCAGCTCTGCCTGCTCCCACGGGCAGGGCCGAAAGCAGGGGAATCGGATCCTCTCCCCAGCCCCACAGAGCCACACATAGCCACAGCATCGTGGAAATGAATTTATTGACACAGATGGCAGGTAAAGCCTGAAGAGCAACACAACTACGTGGCAAACACTCGAATGAGCGGCGTGGCGGGAGAGGAGGGCGAAACGCCACTGACCGAGCCCAGGCTCTGCCCTGCAGCACAGAGACACCCATGCGCCCAAAAAGCTGGGAAGAAATTTGGCAAGAGAAGGGGTGCTCAGCAACACCCCCCCATGTCAGAGCTCCACCAGCTGTTTAGTAGAGGAGGCTTAAGTGCTTGTTCCTGACCCTCTACCATCTCCTCCCTGCCCTGACACAGCATCACACTCAGTGCCACTAGTGCTTCCTTAATTGCTCTATTAATGATTTTTGCAGTGCACCTGCAGAGCTTGGAGCAAATCACCTCCCAGCACACATGGGCAGGACTCAAGGGCTAGATTGCTCCAGCTCTGCCCCACTTTTTCCCCAGCCAGAGCACAGGGGTTCCTACAGAGGGACACCACCTCACTCAGGGTCCTGCAGCTCCTGTGCCCTGCTGGAGCCTCTTCCAGGGCATTGTGACCTTTTCCCAGCACTGGCTTCTTGGTTGCAGACAGTGCCAAAGCCCTGATGAACCATCTCCCACCGTAAAATATTTATCAACTTTGAATGTGGCATCTAAAAAGACAACATGGGGGTTGCTACGCATAAGAGCTTTGCTCGCTGCGGAGGAGATGGTGTCAGAGCATGCTGGGGAGGACAAAGCTGTGCTGGTTAGTGGCTTGGTTTAAGCAGGACAAGCTATGGATGGAGCAAGGACATGCAAGAGGCTTTGCTTTCACTGCTGTTGCCGCAGCACTTAGTGGTTGCAATGTGGCGAGTCCACAGCCATGAACTGGAAAGGGAAGCAGTCCTGGCCTTAAGGATAAGTTGGAAAAGAGGAGCCAGGGCACAGGGCTGCTCAGGACAGGGGGTGAGAGCAGAAACCCAACTGGTCCTTGGTACCGTGTGCCTCTGGGCAGAAAGAGCCAAGCTGCAAAAGGAAGAAACACTTCCATGACCTGCTTGACTCAACCCAGCCAGAACGTGAAGCCCCCAGGCAGGCAGGGTGCAAACACTGCCAAGCCCAAACCATCTCCTATCAGGCCACAGCCTGGGTTTTGGGGGACAGCACGGGAACAGGGAGAGCCGCTCCACTCCCCGCGTCACCCCGGGACACTGCCAACAGCCGGCCCTCTGCGTGGGGGTACAGCTGATGCCTGCAGCCCCGGTGGGGAAGCAGCACTGCCACGTTCGGATTTACCACCGCAAGCCTCAGGGATTGCCGGGGGTTAGCGCAGCACCGGGTGAAGGTGGCACAGCTCAGGGGGTGGCCAAGAAGGCAGCTTGGCAATAGCAGGCATGGAAAGAACAAGAAGAGGGGCTGCAGATAGGCGAGGATGCAGAGACCGTACCTGGAGCTCTGGCAAAAGCCTTTTGCTCTAAGAGCGGACTTGTTTCCTTCATTTTATCCATCACTGTCCCGTTATCAATCTAGGTCTGCAGCTCCTCCCCATGCAAAAGCAGCCTCACTTCTCAAATCAGCAGCTAATGAGCCAGGGAGATGGTTGGAGTGAAAACACACCATCAAAAGCAGAGCTGAGTCTGCCAGCACAAGTGTAATAAACCCCCCCCCTCTCTTCAGGGCTCCATCTGCCTCCACAGACCGAACTGATGGCTCTGTTCCTAGTTCCCCGAGGCCGTGCTCACCCTGCCAGAGCCCGATGTCCCTGCAGGGCTCCCAATACTTCCTTGGAATCGCCTTCCCTTTAAGCCAATTACAATAGAAAAACTCAAAAAAAAGGTATAAAAATATAAAGTGCAGTGTTATGTTTTTGACACTTTTGCCTTGTTTTAATGAGCCGACATGTGGTTTTTGCTTGTTTTTTTCAATGAGCAGTAGTTTACAAAATCATAACTACGCCTAAAGCCATTTAGAAAACACTGAATATTGGCACAAAATGGAGAAGCCCACGAGAACGGACAACGAGTGAGGGGCAAGGGGGACGTGGGAGTAGTCGAAGCAGTGGTTACAAACTCCATGGACGCTAAAAATATCAAAGGGGTTTGTTCCCTATCATCATTAGCACGTGGATACTAACTGCTACCTTGTTTAATCAGTGCCTTTGACTGAAATCCTACACATGAATACAGCTGCTTCCAGTTAAGAGTGCTTTTCCCCATGCCAGTGGTGAAGGAGTATCTGGGGACCCCTTTCTCCCCCTCCTTCTGCAGGGTGAGGCACAGGCTGATCTCCTGTTAGTTTTTCAAGATGGCATCGTAGGCCTGGTAGATGTACTGGGACACTTCGGGAGCTCGGCATTTCAGGGAGAGCTGCGGAGAGGAGAGGAGAGGTTAGTGGTGGTGCAAAGGAAGGCAGGAGCTTTCTACCATCTCCACGAAGGCAACTGGAAACATCTGACCTACAGCATGGGTTGGGCAGATCATGGATGTGGCTGATGACAGTCACCCAGAGTATTTCTCCTGGGTACTCTTTTCTTCCTCACCAACCCTGGACTGCCTTTTCAGAGCTTGCCACAAGCAGGAGGAGGTGCATGAAAGCAAACTCCTGTGGGGTTCCCAAATTCCTTAACAATTGTAGGTGCCTCTGCAGGCATGAAGGAAGGGGACATTGCCCCAGACTCTGAGACAAGGAACTTGCTTGCCCTCATGTTGTAAATCACAGCACTGAACCTGGGGGCCTTGAACGATTTGCTGCTCAGTCCTGATGGACACAAACTTGGCTGTCACCCCTCTCTAAAGCAAGGATCGGGCTGAGACCAGGCTTGCAGCATCAGTCGTTGTGGACACACTTTAAATCACCTTCCAACACTCCCTTTCACCCCATGGGTCCCCAGACCAGGGATTTTTCCTGAAACTCCTGGAACAGCTTCCAACAGGAAATAAATCCTCTAATACCGGCATGTGCAGACACACAGGTCCTCAGAAGTGGAGCAAAGTCCAAGACAATAGCTATAGGAGTGCATGATGCAGGACAGAGTGCACCTTCCCACCAGCCATAGGCTGATGCCAGCACAAGGCCAAAGAGCCTCTGACATCCAGACAGCCGGTCTCTGCCGCAGGAACGTGGCAGGGCATAAATTTCTCCTTGTTTATGAGAGGGGGAAGGGCATCCTGGCAATGCTTTCTCACTAATGTCTCTTGGCTTTATCTCTGGGTAACCTTGGCAAGTAACTGCTCATTGCTGAGTGGGCATTATCCCAGCTCACTGGTAACAGAGCAGCATAATTATGTTGTTTCTCACTTTTTTCCAGTTCAATGGGCATTCCTAACCCCCCAGTCAAATTAGCAGGATCTCCCCCAAAACAGCATGTTAGGCAAAGCAGGGAGAAATGGCTCTGCATGCGAGGTGAGTTAGGATCCCAGCCTGCGCCACGTGCCCTCCACAGTACACCACCTCACCGTGTAGTTCGGGTTCCCCGGCTGAATGCGAAGCTCGGCCAAGATCCAGATGCCGTTGGTGAGTTTCAGAGACTGGTAGAGCATGTCCTGACCCTCCACGTTCCTCTTGGCAATGGTATAGACGTTGTTGTTCTGCAGTTTGCTGGAAACGGTGTCTTCAGAGAGAAGGAAGAAAAACACATCTGTTAATTCAGATTCATCATCTGCAGAGACAGGAGAGCCCAGAGAAACATTCCCAGGATGCAGGCGCACAAGGAAATGCTGACTTCTGTCCCAGAGTTTTCCCTGGGGACAGGAGCAGACATGGCACAAGGAAAAAAAAATTCCAATTTGCTTCCATGGACCCACCTCATTCCTTTCTGGCTGTGATCCCTTGTGAAGTATTTGCCCATCTAGCAGGGCCTTCACTTAGTGCTCATTGCCCTGGGTCACTCAGGACTTGCTGCCTTTATGAAGGTGAGAGTCTGCAGCTCAGAGGGTAGGAGCACTCTGCTCTATCTATAACCCCCACCAAGCCTCAGGCAGGCTAACCTGGAGGCAGCCAAAAGTCAGAAGGTGAAGGCAGAGAACAACAAAGATCCCTGCCTGAGGCTTGCTCAAGTGCCTGGTTCTGAGGTCCCGTCTCAACCATGACAGCTCCCTCCTGCTTCCCCACCTCAAGCACATACACCTCTGGCCAAACCAATGTCCTACATGGTAGTAAAAACCCTTTCCTTTTTTTTATTTAAAGCAATCACTTGAAAGGGTAAAAACCCACAGACATCTGACTCCAGACATCATAGGGCTGTGATACAGTTTTAACACACTGTACGACCTCAGCACTCGCAGAGGATGTGTGATTTAACCTGGAGACCTGTATGGATGCAACCATGACACACGTTATTTCTAAGGGACCTTTCAAAGAAACATGAACAGAGGCAAATATGCAGAACACAAAGACCCAAACCAGTGGCCTCTGGATGCCAAGGGGTTTCTCAGCACAGAGCAGAGCAAACCTCAGCCTTCAGAGGCCAGTAAAAGGGGCAAATTCACACTTTCAGTGGAAGGCTCAGGGAGGACGACTCCACACCTGATAAGCATATCACTGGCAAATTCCCATTTCTGGTGCCCAACAGGAGAAATTTAACTCACTCAAGCTCTCTGCCAGGGCAGGGTGGAACACCCTGTCTATGCTGGGCCATTATCAGCAGATTGGGCACTTTCGATAGAAAGCAAGGGAGAGAGGTGGTCTTATTAAACCAATTTGCACTGAAAGCCAAGAGACTGGAAATGCGGGATCCATTTCAAGGAGCACGAGGAGCAGGATGGCAGCAGAGAAGCAGCACAAAGCGACCGTGCAGCTCTAATCCATCCCTGCACCTACAAACACCGAGATCCACTGGCACCAGTGCCGGATTTGAGAACGGACACAAGTCTGTGGTGGTGGTGCAGGGAGGGATTAGAGAGGCAACAGCAGAGTCTGTTCATCCACCAGGGAATGGTAGAAGCAGGAAAGAAAGAGCCCCACAAATCCATACACTGATGCAGACACTTGGACCCGCTGCCTCTCTCCAGGGCAGCCTGGACCCTTTGCCTGTGGCTGGGCTGAACCCCTTTGCTCCCCAGGCTTCAGAGCAGCTGTGTACAGGTTGAGGAGGGTTCAGGCATCCAGCTACCCAGACACACTCAGATTTAGGTTTCCTCTCTTCCCCAGTTACTATGGAAACTGGCAGATATAAGTAACTAATGAGATCCTTTGCTTAAAAACACTCATTCCCTCTGTCTCCTCCTCCCACCTCTACTCCTTTGTACAACAAACTCATCCAGATTAGGGAAACGGGCAATGCAAAGCAGTCCCCTGCTCACAGGGAGTGTTGCTGGGAGAGACCCATGCTGGAGGGACATCACCCACTAGGGATGAAGCCCAAACTCCCATCTCCTTGTGCCCCCCCAGCCAGCGAGAACAGCCTCCGGGGCTTTGCAAAGGCATGCTGTTCAACACAAGCGCCGGCTCAGAGAGTGCATCCTTGTTTGCAAGGGATGTTGGTATTAAATGTGATTTTGTTTGCCCAGTTTTAACAGGCTATGCTTAAACCTCACGAGTCTGAAGCCCCTCTGGACAGGTATCCTGGAAGTGGAACTGCTGGCAAGGGTTCGAGACTTTCTCCAGCAATCTTTATACCTGCTGGCAGCAGTCTCCCCCTCTGCCAGGGGATGCTGTCAGAGCGAAGGCATTCCCTGGGGAGCGTGGGTGCAGGGTCAGAAGCAAGGCTGCAAGCAGGAAGCTGTAATTTTGGCAGCTGTGGAGCTGCTATCCCATCACACAGTGTGACGGCAGAGGAGGGGAGTGCTCCTGCTGCCCGGGGAGCTGTGCTCTGGGGGCACAGTGGGTGAGACGGGGCAGAGCAGAGCAGCTGCTCTTACACCAAAGCCTTCACTGTGCAATGGCACCTCTTGCAATTTAAACGGCCACTGTCTCTGCTGGGGGACAGATTTCCGAGCAGGGAGGTGCTTGTAGGGGGTACAGGGAGGGAAACTGAGGCAGGGCAACTCCTAGGAAAGCCTGTTTTCTGCCACCCTGTCTGACCCCAGTTACCCTCCGAAGAGTGCAAGAAACCCTACCAAAACATAGCCCGTCTCAGCCAGACACCCAGAGCAATCATGAGCAGGCTGGAGTGCTGATGCTTGGCTTGCCCGACTCCTCCTGCCCCTCTCTCAGCACACACTTGGGGACTGGTGAGAGCCTACTCCCTCTCCCCGCCAGGTAGCAGCTCCCATCCCTTCTGTGCTCCCAAGTGTCAGGATTTTGGAGATTGGGCAGAGTTGCTAAGCAACAGTGCCAGGCTTTGGCTGGCTGAAGGCAGGACCGCTAATGCCATGTGACAGCACAGCCTTTAAAAAAAAAGAAAAAGGCAGATATTTGCTGGGAGCAGAGAGCTGAGTCCAGCTCCGAACAGGGCTACTGGTTTCCGACCGAGAGCGCAGCACCCACCAAAGCCCTGGTTAGTGCCCAGCGCAGGCAGGAGGAGGGCTGAGCTGGGCACGCGTCTCCCCGCACACGTGGGGTCTGGTGACTCTGCAAAGTCCTTCTGCAAGACAGCACAGTCTGCATCTGACCTTGCTAAGCAACTTTCCGCAGGGCTTCTTCTTTTGGCTCAATGCTTATTCTCAAAACCCTCTTGAAGCACAATGTTAAGGATACAGGAAGATTTCCCCATCGCCAAAGCCAGGGACATCAGTCCATCTTTCGGGATGGATTTTTTTTTTTTTTGTTTCTGGAGGTTTTTTTGTTTGTTTGTTTTCCTTTTCTTTTTAAACAGAATTCTTTACCTCAGTCCAACAACTAAACAACACATATCGGAAGACAGGCACGGAAGAAAGAACAGCTCTACAAGGTCTCCTCCCTTGCACTGAAGTAATCCAATTCTTTTCAACAGCACTTTCCTTTTGGGTAAACCAAAGGACATGCTTAAATTTTCTACCCATACAGCTTAAGAACCTCACTTCAGAATTCAAACAGCCAAGATGGTCAATTGGCAACAATGGGAGTTTTCACAAAGGACACGCACAACTCAATCAACATCGACAATATACCTTTTCTGAACTTGGACCTTTGTGGCATTTTGCAAAAAGCACTGGATATCAGGAAGTAAAATTTAATGACTATATTTTATGCTGTGGTAGCTGAAAACATCCCCATGCCATTTCTAGCAACACCTGAATGGTTCTGAGCATCCAGCCAAGGACCGCCTTTAAATACCAAACACATCTGCAGACTCTGATCCAGTGGGGAGGCACTTTGGTCAATATTATGACATTCATTTCCAAGACATGTAATATGCACAGGTTCTATAATTTATTAAACAATCAGGTTATTAGATTTGCACATACAGGAAAAAACCCAACAACATACTAGGGAAGCTTGCGTGTGATTGCCCCCAGGTTGCTCCAGCAAGAAAATCCAATTTCTCTTTGTTCTACCATTAGCAAATTACTCAGCAGGGAAAAACAAAGTGACCACCGCATACCAATAAAGCCATATTCAACTCCAAACACTAAAGCTGTTGTTTCACACCAAATTGTGGACCAGTAATAAGCAAGCAAAACCAAAGTTCCTAGAACTACTGAACAGCACGGCAACTAATTACCTCCTGTTTAATGGCATTCAATCTCCATGTGCAAGTCAGCTTGTCCTCTTTCACTCTGTGGGTTTGGGTAGCAGAATTTAAAAAAAGAAAAACATTTAGCTAATCTGATTTGCATATCTTAGCTTAATGTAGTGGTCCTTTAAAATTTAATCAAACTTAGCATGTTGAAAAAAGTGTAAACAAGGCAAACTGAGCTTCAGCGCATGCTCAGTTGCAGAGGAAACCTCAGTTGGTATAGTTGCACCAAGAGCACCCAGATTATTTGAGCTCTAACAGTCTAGGAATCTATTTTCATGCACTAGATTTTTATATTTTCATTAAAAATCCCCAAATCAATTAATTTAGCGCTGGATTCATAAGAGATGAGAATGCTGGGGTATAATCACGACCTGTGTTTTCATTACAAGTTGTATTTCTGAATATGGTTTTCTCCATGGAACTATCATAACCTCTTCCTAAGAGGCAGATGCATAAAACAGCTCTAATGAATTTAAGATGTTCAGCTCATCCTACGTGCACCTTGGCCCCATGATACAACTCCAGAGAGACTCGCTCCTCCACGGCCATACAGCTCCAGCCCTAAAGAACAGCCTCAGGCCAGTGCCAGCTCTCACCACTGGGAACCTGAGCCCCAAATCCCTTATCCAGAATTAAGCACTCATCTCTCACCCAGTCACTGGGAACTGTAGGAATACCTTCAAGGGTCCAGGATTTGGGTTTTTTTTTTGGAATCAGAGTAATCATTTAAGGGTATCTGCTCCTCACCCCACGGCCTGGCACCTTATCCTAGGCTTCAGCTTGCAGGGCTGTGGGCTACCTAGAGCAGCCAAGATTTTCTGATTGTTCTGTGCCCTGTTACAGGGCGAGCTGCCAGGGACAGGAGCTTTTTCTGCCATCCCCGTTGCAAACCATCAAAGCTGAGTCAATCCTATTTGGCTTGCCTCGTGGGCACAGGACGGATCTTTACCTACAAAGGCCTGGGAGCACAGACTCACACAGAAGCGTCTCCACTAATGGACTGTGTTTATCTCATTTTTGTTTGAAGGAACGAAAGAAATAACCTGGGGAAAAGCCTGCAGTTTATGCAGGAGGTGCTGTAAGGTGACTGTTGCACAGGGACAGCCAGCCAGCCCTGGATATACAAGAAATGCACAAGCTGCTTTCTTGACAGATAAAATCCCAGCCTCCTAAAAATCCCTGTTCCAAGTCCATTTCACTTTGGTTTAAAGAAAAAGAAATTCAAATTTCAGTTTCTCCATTGAAGAAAATCTGCATCCCCTGTTTAGCTGCTCGGTAGGGCCTCCTGCATGTCTGCACGTGACTTCAGCCCCACTTCCGACGCGGTGCAGAAACAGCGCAGATCTGAGCGCTCAGGAAAGCAAAGGCTCTTTGCAGCTAGAAGAAGAAAAGCCAGGCACCGAGGGTGCATGGACCACACTTCTAATCAGCCCTCTGCCCAGCAGCAGCCACATGCCGTTCAGCATGCTCTGCTCCATCTGTCTGACGCCTGCTGCAGCCACGCGGCTCTATTTAAGTGGCTGGTAGTGCTGCGATTAGGGTGCATCAGCTGGGAGCAGAGGTATTTTTAGCTCACAGCTAAATTCGCGTCACTGGGCTGGAATCGGTTAGACCGAAGCATGAATGGTGCGGTGTGTCCCCGAGCCTCAACGGCAACTCGCCACCAAGTGGGTGGCTCACGCTAGGCATGAATTACTTATCTGAGCAGATGCGAGAGGAGGGATAACGATTCACACGGCGGCTGCACACCTCTGCGGAGCTGGTGGTGCTTAGAAGCTTTTCATCTGTGCTGAAGGGTTGCAAAACCCCAACACCTCCTAAGTTTTAGTTAGGAGCAGTTGAAAACTGCAGACTTTGCTCTGCACAGCTCTGCCACGGCAGTCATTGCGTACCTTATTTTATGCAGCGATACGAGAGCTGCAAATGGCAGTTATTTCTTCGGTGAACAATAGAACCACCAACAGCCCAAGTAGAGAGCTTTATTCTGGTCAAGCATCTCCTACAAGAGAGTCTTTTGAACACAAACCAGTCTTTCCTCCATAAGGATCAAGTTCCTAAAGATTTTATACCCAGAGTTGCTTTTTTTGGAAGAACGGAGGTGTCTTAACACAAGGCTGTTTTCACTGGATTTAAATGATCAAAATTGTGAATCTTGAAAGACTATCGCCCTACTGCAGCACATGGCCAGACACACACCCTTGCTCTGGTATAAATTAGTAGCAAGATGGATTCAGCTGTCACCAGAGCTCACTCCGTTTATTTTGCCCCTGCCCTGGTGTGCACCATCAGCCACTTGCCACACTGCGAGAAGTCTCCATCCCTGAGGATGCTGGAAGGCCAGCCCTCCGTGGGGTCTGGGGCCCTGCTGATCCTTGTACAGACAGGTTTGATGCTCTTAGGATGGTCTGTACTAGAGGAGGGTACTGCTTAGATGAAATCAAGGTGAGCAGCAGACTGAGTCAGGGTTGCATTGTTAGTTAAAATAAAAGGGACTAAGACAAGCACACAAGATTTCCTCAGTTTTCTCTCCTGCAAGCTATTGGCCTGCTCCTTGCTGAAGCCCAGGTGGTCAAGGAAGGAAATGGCTGGTATATTTGCAAGAGGAAGGAGGTTTCGGCAGCAAAAATACAAAACCAGAACCTTCCGTGGATGGAGGTGTTTGAAATCTGTTTATGAGACATGACCCACCTTCTCCCATACATAAGCCACAGAAGCTGGCAGATCCTGCACACCCCTGAGCATCCCAAGCGGCAGATCGTGCTCAGGAGAGGCACTGCATCCAGGGCTCTTGCTAAATCACTGAGAGAAGCCTCTTCTCATTTGAGCCCTGGCAATGGCTGCAGACACCACTTCAGAGAAACCACCTGGCATTCCCATGCTCTCCCTGCAAGCTAGTAACATGTCCTCCACTAAGCATCACCAATTCAGGCAGGCCTGGGCAAGCAGTCTGGGCCAGGATAGCAAACCACTCCTGAATGGGGAGCATTGCCTGTCACTCCACATTTTCTAACATTTTGTCTGGACGAAGAAGGGAGCACAGGCCAGACTGCAGGATCGCCAGTGCTCATCTTCCCAGCCATGCACACCCCCTCTCTCTCCCTCCCGACTACATCCTCTGCTAACCAGCACCGCAACTCCTCAGCGCCAAACATGAGAGGTTACCAACATTTCTGATTTGAGATGGAGAGAGGTCTGGACAGCGCCGTTAGGGCACAGCCAGCGCAGAAGGCATTACTGGCAGCAGCACTGCAGTGCAGGGGGAGAGGCTATGCCAAGCTCCATTGGGAGCAGAGGGAGGACTGGGGGAGGCGCAGAGGTTGTTCTCATTTGGAACCCCACAGTGCAATCAAGTCATAAGGTCCAACAGCTGCTATTTTTTCCCCTCTTGCGTGCTCCATCTTTTATATTCCAATAATAATTATGAGTACAAAGAGACCCATGGTTTCTGTCTGCAATTGAAGCAAGAGGGTGTTCATTGTGTAAGAGCAGACATGAAAGAATAAAAAGGTTACAGGATTTGTAATCAATAGGGACACTTTTTTCCTCTATGAAACATAGCAGCTTTCAGTAGAATCACTTGGCTCCTGCCCAGAACCTCTTGAACAGGAGCAAAGCTGCTATGCTGGCCCCATTCCACCTTTTTTACACTCCCTTATCCTTCAGCAGTAGTAAGGTCATATGTACAAGTAGGATGCTTACAGAGGCAACTAGACGGCTAAACACAGAGCTGAACAGGACATAGTATGATCAAATTGCATAAATATAGCAGCTAACAACAGCAGACCAAAACTCTTCTCACGTGGCCTGTCCTCCATAGATGTCAAAACATTTTAGAGTGGTATGTAGGGTTACTCTTTCACAACAGAAAGAAGAAAGCAGATGCTGAAAGGTGAAGTGACTGGCCCAGGATTATGTAGTAGGTTAAAGTCAGGCTGGAACACCTTGCCTGAAACACACAGTAGCAGGACAGGATTGCTGAACAGCTCCAACACTGATTTCAACTCCATTTAAAAGAGCAGCTTTGCAGAGAAGCAAAATATAAAAGAGAAAACAAGAATACAAGGTCCAGAATGACAGGAAGAAACAGATAGGTAAAATCTAAGATCTAGGATTTTAGATGGGGACCCAGCTAAAGTTTTTGACTGAAACAAGCCCTAGGATCCAAGGCTGTTCTGGTCATAAGTGCAATACCCATCTATCCATTAGCCATAGACAATGCTATTAACGAGGTGATGTCTAGTGACCATACATCAAAACTGCTCTCAGCGTGGTAGAATTAAGCTACTCACCAGCATTCAGGTGACAGTCTTTAATCTGGAACTGAAGCTCGTTTTCGTTTGGAATATCTTTCCATGTTGCAAGGAAGACCTGGCGCTCTAGAAATGAGAAAGACAATCAGCACTCCTGGATCCTCACAGGACCATAGCATTAATTAATTCACCACAGAATGTTACAAGGTAGACAAACAAAAGATCTTTTGGTCACATTTTGCCCTGCCATGGACAGATCCAGGATTTGCTCCTGTAACAACCTCAGTCTCACTGTAAAAGCAGCAAAGCTTTGATGGATTTTAGAACCCCCAAACCAGAGACAGTCTTTACCATGTGAGTTGTTTACAAACCAAGAACAGGTGGGATTTGACAAGAAGGAAGGAGATCCATACATTTAGGATTACGTTAGTGAAAGCTGCTTTTCAAGCAACTTCCCAGCCAATTCAAACAACAATTTAGTAAACATGACCAGGAATAAATGAATTACAGTGAGTGGTATGGGGGCAAATCGTAGACCCATTTGAGTGAACCAAACCCTCCAAAAAACCGCCCCAAAATCAGCTTCAAAGAAAACAGATCCACCCCTTGTCTGGCAGAGAGAATCAGAGCGGAAGACTTGGGTTCTGGTAACTATTAGAGTTGCAGGACAACAGGGATAGGCTACCAAATCACTACAGGTCAATTCAGGCTGCTGAGATGCACTGGCATGAAGATTGTGGCCAAGCCCACGTGAATCTCAGCCATGGGACAAGTGCACCCAGCTGGGCGCTGCGAGCACAGGCTGGCTGAGGGAGGCTGACCACAGACCTAAAAGCACTCACCCATTTTGCCATCCTCTACGAAAAGCACGTTGAGAGGAATTAGGCAGCTGAAGTAAAAGACATCAATGTTGTTTTTCACAGCCACCTGTTACAGAAGAAACAGGGGTGGTTAAACTTTCTCTATCAGCTGGAAGTCCAGAGGGATCCCAAGACTTTGCACAGTCTCTTCGCCTGCCCTCACACCCTGGAGTGCTTTCTTCGAGCAGAGGCCAGCTCTGAACATGAGACTACCTGGAGAGATGCTGCTGAGCTTCTAGGTGGTTTCAGGCAAGGATCAGTCCCACCCCTCTGTGCTCACTCCATTTTTCACTAAAAGCTGCTCAATCTTCTCCTATGAGCATTTTGCAATGCTGCTTTGGAGCCAACTGCACTGAGGGGGTCACAGCCAGCATCCTTGTTCTTTTCTGCTCTCATTCAGCCTCTCTCTCCCCTCACTTCTTCCACCTCCGATGCACGTTCATCCCTCTTGGCTCCACACAGCTACTATCATGTCTGTCATATTGCACACAAGCTTCTTCATCCACCCTGTTTGCCATCTCACTCTTGTAATGCTCCAGCTCCAAACCCCTGTGTATTCTTTATTTTCATGCCCCATTCTCAGTCATGACTGAACACACAGACTCCTTGATTAGTCGTATCTCAGCCTGGACACTTTCTAGAAAGCCTGAAGCTGGTCCACCGCCTGCACCTTCCTTGCAGCATCTCCCAAGCCTCCTGCCTTTACCTTTGTGAAACCTATATAGTGAACACATGCCAGGTGTTGATTCGTGGAAGAAGAAAGCCCTGCTACAGAGCTATCAGGGCAGGTAAAAAAAAAAAGATCGCTTGACAAAAGACTTAATTCTCAGTGTCATTAAACTCTGCCAGCCAGCACTGGATTGCGTTTTATCACACATGCTTGCCACATTACCAACTAATCTCTGCTAACACAGACGGCAACCTCACTTTCAGTTTTCCCCAGGCTGAGAGCTGACGGTACAGCAGGAGCAAACTGGAGGTCTGAGAAAGTGCACTGTCATAATATAGCACAGGAAAAGGTAGCTCTGGGCTTTATTTCTATGCCTCTCATACTCTCCTTGTATCATCCCGAAGAGCAATAGGCTGTCATGGGAGTACAGTTCAGCAGACACCTGCCATTGCTTGCAATGAAGAAAACTTAGCCTGTAAGAGAGACCTAGAATTGAGGTTGTGTGGGGAGCCCTGAATTTCAGGAGCCATTTGAGCTCCTACTTCCTTTGAGAAATCCCACAAGTTCTCCAATTTGTCACCCAGCTGAAACACAAACCAGACCATGCTAAATGCTGAGCCAAAGAAATAAATTTGCTGCTGCAAAGATTTATGCCAAGACAAACTCCGTTCACATTAATAATTACATACAATAAGTGTTCTGCTGAGAAAATCTATTGTCCCATAGTGGCAGGTTTAGAAAGGCACCCCCAAATGTCAGTAAAACCAGCTGCGGATAGACAAGGGAGGGGTATAAACCAGAGAATTCAAACGTAAGTCAGCTGATAAGACATGCATGCAACCCAGAGGACAAGCGGTAGGAGATCAAGCTCCCAAATGAACTCTTCTAGCAATTGGGAAGGTCCCAGAAGTGCACAGAACAGCAGAAAGGTAGATGTGACAGCCTGTGGGGTTTCTATTTTCAGCCATCACTAAAGGCAGCAGCTTATATTTAATTCCCACAGTGCAAACCAGCTTAAGAAGGGATTAGTTTAAAGCTCACTAAAACCATGTAAATGATGGTGCAACCTAGAAAAAAAGATGGAAATGGTCCTCTGTAATAGGGGGCTGTCACGTGCTTCGATTGCCAGCATCACACTCAGGAGTTGGAGTGTCTAGCATTTGAGCTAGAGGCATCAAAGCCAGAGGGGCAAAAGCAGATCAGTGGATGGACTTAAGTGATTCACGTCTGCAAAATGTGATTGAACAGACAGGGTGAGCAGCCAAAAATGCACCTCTGAATCTGGGAGGGGAGAGCTGGGGAAAGGACAGCAGTGTAGCCATTCCAGATGCTACGCTTGGATGTAAGTCATGGAGATGAGCCAAAAGAGGGAAAATTTAGGCTAAATGGGAAAATTTGATAGTAAGAATTACTAAGCAGCACAAAATTCTCCTGAGGAAGAGAGAAGCTCCAGTGCTTGGAGTATTTAAAATCAGCCTCGACAACACTCTTAATAAGAGGAACTGTAGCAAAACAACAAAGCATAGCAGGGACTACTCTACGTGACCCAAGATGTTTTCCAACTCTGATTTAATGATTAATTGCCTTGCTTTAGAACAACAGAGATTACTTAGCTTTTGTAGCTAATTGTTGTTGCTGTACAACAGCAGTTTCTTACAAGAGGGGCTGGAAAGCAGCGCCTTCTCTCCAGTCATGGTTCTAGAGGCACGCTCCAAATTAATATGCTAACCCTGTCCCCACAGTTATAAGAATGCTATAAAAAGGTATCTGCTGACCTGCTTCTCAACTCTGCAGAAACATACTGAGTAAGCTGCTTTGGCTATACTCTGGAGAGCTACCCAATTAAGATGCTCTGAATTGCAATTTCTTCCCAGCAAAGAAAAAAGCAAGCCACATGCCAGCCTTCCTCCCAAACTGCATCACTGGGTTCAGTAATGACATCACATGTCACCTTGCAAGTATCTATAATGACGCAGAAACCAGCTGTACAAATAACTTTTGCAAACAGGAAAGGAAAAAGCTAAAGTCTCCTTAAACCTATAGCACTAGGACAAGACTGGTAAGCTTTTAAAGACTAGCTTCTATCCTTCAACACCACATACTTGCCCCTAACAGCCAGCCATGCACTGTTAGCACTATGGTCCCCAAGATCTAGTCCATGAAAAGGCACCTGCAGATACCTAGATAGGGAAACTCACACTAAGAAGAGGCTGAGAGGCTCTACCAGTTGATAACAGCTTTCCAAGGTCGGGCTTCAACCTTTGCACTGCCTCATCAGGAGGCATCCAATGCCACCTGACAGGCTACAAAAACAATCACAGGCAGAAAGCAGATCCACAGCAGCGCCTGTGAAAAACAGAGTAGCTAATAACAGCGACTTGTCAAAAAAAAAATCCAGTGCTCCTCGGGTGGGAACATCGGCCTGAGACAATCAATGACGTCTAAAGGGATACCAGTAGCTGAGAAGTCTCTCCAGGTTTGACATGCTTGAAAAGGCACCTCCACCTGCATTCAGTAAATTCTCCAGTCCAGACTAACTTTGCCTGTGGCTCTGCAGCTTTAACCTGCTGAGCTGAACATGAACTATTACATCTTTAACAAGACCTTCACCTTCAGACATCTAAGAGCTGAAACAGAAGTATTTTAAATAAAAATGGCTTTCTATCTACGATCTTTTTGAAAGGAGGAAAAAAATTATTACTACCATGTAAATTTAGTCAAGCAGACTACAAAGCTTCTGAGGAATAAAAGTCAAAATGTGCAAGATTTTCATGTGATGCTTCACTGCTGAAAAGGTGTGAGCCCACTAAAAATTGGCACAGGGTTCCCAACCACTTACATCTTGTTCATGATCTGACTAGAGAAAGCAGCATCTCTAGAAATAACCCCTGCAACATATTTGCTCACCTTGCAGCATAAGCAACCTTCTGATGTCCTTTCTTGCAGTGCAACCCTCTGATAGCCAACACATGGTATTTTGGGGAAGAGATACCTCATAAGAACAATGCTAAGTTATTTTCTTCAATAGTGTAGGTTTCTGATGCTTTAAATCCCAGACTTGAGCATAAGAACTGACTTTCCAAGTCAAGTCTGAAAGCAACACAGATGCTTTCCATCAGCAGCAAGTACACAACATACCCACTTGGAATCCCATTAGCACCTACACTAAATTAAGGATTTACTTCAAGTTGGGTTTTGCTTTAGAGCCTGGTAACAGCCAAACTGTTAAGGCGAGAAGAACTCTCCTCTGCAGAGTCTTTTTTACCTCTGCCAGCACAAGGTCATGGTTTATTCTGTGACAGTCTGCTGCTCTGGCTGTCAGATGCCCTCAGGGAGTGCTAGCTACTTCACTTCATTTTGTTTGACAGGTAGGGTTCTCAGGATCCCACGGGCGCTTGACAGCCGCTGCCAGCCGGATGCTCTACCTACAGGCACAAGACTCGAGCCCGGGCAGCGGAGCTGTGAGCAGACAGCGAGGCTGGGTGCTGCGCCCCTGGCTGCAGCTGTCATCTCCAGGCACGCCACTTACGTCAATGGTCAGGGAACAGTGAGTTACTGGGAGGGTTACGCTCTCATGTGTGCCTGGCTGTACTTGAAGTTCAAAATGTACATTTTATCAAATGTGCTGTACCATGTGGCAGACCTGCCCTTAATCAGTAAGCCAAGAGCTTTCCGCAGCTGAGCTAGGAACCGGTCACAGACGCCAAGCTGTGATCTGAGTCCATAAGTCAGGGAGCTCCCAGGAGGGGTCTCTTTGCTAGAATAAGACCCTCACTAATAGAGGCTGTTAAAAAAAAAAAAATAACCTAGGCAACAAATGCAAGAAACCACCTTCCACTTCTAGCCACCCAAGGCTGTTCAGTGGTGGCTGGTCCAGTAATTTTGACACAGCTCACACACAGGCAGATATGGTGCCCTTTATCAAGCAGGCTCTGAAGGAAGAACATCTGCTAGCTGGACTTGCTGCTCACGCCGATTCTCAGCCTTGTTTTTATGGAGAGTTCAATGTGTGAAATCTGTTTCCAAGTACCAAAAGCTCTGCATTTGTGACCCGAGACACATTAACACTTCTGATGAATGAGAGCTCCAGCAGTTCTGCATTGCAAGCGAGACACTGAAGAGTAGAGGAGCATAGGTGATGAGTTACAGCAGAACTGAGTGTGGAAGGATACGTATGATCTAGTGCATTAGCAAGACTGATCTCTCAATGAAGCTGCACTTTCATCTGCCTTTATAGAAATGTTTTGCCAAACTCATTGGAAGAAACAAAAATGTTCTGCACCTCACACTGCTTAGCAGCAAGGGAAAGGTCTGTGTTTCCAAGTGTCACTTTTCAGGAAGAAATGCAGCTGGCAGATCCTTCCCTTTCAATACTCGCCAGATCATTTTACAGGCATTTTGGAAAACTGAAGCTATGCTTCTTTCAGTTGCATGCTCAGTAGCTGCAACAAACAGCCCTGGCAGTAGACAGCAGGTAATGCTGAGGAATGCAAGACACTAATTGTCAATTTTGAATGTGGATCCCAAGAGAATGGCAATGCTCCAGACTCAGCAGACTCACTACTGCTCTGGGAGTCCCTGCAGTTTGTTTTCGATTGTATTGTCTCCAGCAAGTGGTTACCATCTCACGGAAGAGATTATCATATTCGTGTCATGACAGGCCAGGCCTGAGCTCAAACTCTCGCAGCAGGCTGGCTCCACTTCACCTATTTCCAGGGTTAGGGGAGCAATTCTCATGTACCCAAATGAAAAAAATATTGAGTATTCTGATTTCACAGCCCTTGAAAGGCCATTTATTAGGAAGAATGGGTCTCTTTAGCATAGACAGGCTCTCATCCCAGGCATTTTCTTATTCCAAATTTGTCCTGAAGCCGCAAAAGTATCTGGAAAGACGATTCCTCACCAATGCAAATCCTTATTTCAGAACCTATTTTCCTCTTTGAGAGCTCAAGGTCTCACACACAGTGGCAAAGATACCCCATCCACTCGAGCTCTTTTAGCAGGTATGACTGACAGCCTACATGTCATCAGAGAGGTTTCACTGCTTTGACTGTGAAAAGGTAACTGTAAGACCCAAACAAGCCTGTATAACTACTAGAGCCATCTCCCTGGCTGGCAAACAATCCACGGCTATCTAATACTCGTGAAGCTCAACACAGCCTCTCGAGCACCTTTGGGCAAGAGCGTGTGATGGCAGAGGCGGCTCTGCGCAGGGGAACCACAGCACCCGCGAGTGCCAGGTAGCCTCCAAAAAGCTGACAAGGCACTGCCAGAGTGTCCCCCAGCAGAAGTTAACAGTGCACAAGTACCTAAGTCAGATTTTCTTTAGCAACAGGCACACTCCAAAGACATCCTGACAGCAGCTTTTTCAATCTTTAAGTAAAAAAGATGAAACAGAGAGCAGGGACTGGAGTCTGTTCAGCCCTACAGTACCCAATCTAACTTTGGCTTTATCCTTTGAATAAATCACTGCTTGACTGGGGGTTGAATCTGAGTCAACAGGTCAAGAAAATTATCATCACTACTTTGGGATGGGAGGTACAAGCCTGCTATTCATTATCACAAGATGCAAAGTGATTGGCAAACAGAAGACTTCAGTTGGGAACCAGAGTTATATTTTACTTAAGTAAGCCTCTGAAAATATTTCAGTCTTCCTCATCTTCTTGTAAAAATGGCTTTTTTGTTAACTTGTCAATATTTTAGTTTCTTTCCATGATTACAAATGTTAAGATTAAACCAGCTGCATTAGCTGAAAGATTAGAAATTATAATAAAAATAACCTGAACAAGACTTGAATTCATTACTTCTGAAATAGTTGCCTAAGGAATGAACAACTAGTCTTTGAAGTTTCTAATTAACATGACAAAAAGGTTGAAAGCTATCAGTTTGGTTACTTCAGGACCTATTTTTCTTATTGTTAAAACAAAAAACCCCACCACTATAGATGAACATAAGGTCCTCAGGTTCAAACCAGCCCTGCATCTCCTTCAATGTTCCCCAGCTCAGAAAAACTGCATTAAGCAAATTCAACTTGATGAGTGTTTTGGTTCTTCAATGAATACAGGAACATTTGTATTCTCTACTCCTATATTGTGCTATAAATTGTTCCCTAAGTAGGTCACCATAACGATTTCTGAATGTTTCAAGACATAATTTCTCCATGAACTCACAAAACAGAACCAAAGCCTTGGCTGTCAGGGCAATGACAGATCTCCATCAAACCCACTGCTGTCAAAAAAGTAAGGGGAGTGCTCTTTTTATCTTGGCATCTGCTATCATGATTCAACTTTTTGCAGAGAAATATACTATTACTCCATATGGCAGCTTCCCCAATTGTAAAAGGGCAGCCAACTTCTATGGCAATGAGAGAGCTAGCAAATTAGCAACTAAGTCTGGCACTAATGAATGCTCCGCTGTCTCAGTATAAGGTAGCTGGAGGTTTCCTCGCGTGTTTTCTCTTTGCTTTGTTCTAGCAGAAGATGCTACAAGAAACTTTAGAGATTCCTTTAGAGATTTAATAACCCAAATACTTCACTTCCTTCCTGATCAAAGGAAGCAGCAACTTGAGAATGCCTCATCAAGAGAGTCCCCAGTGTTATGGAGGCAGATCAGGACCATCACCTCCTAGGGGCTTCCAAATTTGCTTCAGAGCAAGAGCTAGATTTTACCACAGCTAACACAAATGCAGTGATGCAACCATATCCTTGTGACCGGGATGCAGAGGGAATCCAGCTTTTCCACAGACTGGAAGGGCCCTCTGTGGAAGACAGGCACATGTAATTCATTCACTGTCCACATGCTCCCCCATTGCATGACTGAGCTCAGAGCCAGAGTGTAGGACTGCTCGTTTGAGCGCCAGAGAAGCTATTTCAAGCTGTTTGCCCAAAGACTCATCAATAAGTCATAAGCCCCAGAATGGAAGTCAAAAGAAGGGAAAAAACAGTTGCTCAGGCAGAATAAATAGTTACTTCCATTGCATTCTCTTAATCTAAAAAGAGAATGAGCTGCTTTAGAATATTCCCCTTATGGGCTGCTACACTACAGGAACCCAACCTAGTTCCATCTCCTGGAGACTTGAGGCGAATGAGACATGCTACAGTGCAAGTTAGCTGCACTTTTGGGATACTGGGAAAATCATCCTGGAGGACCCAGTTACACAGAGCAGAGATGGGTCACTCGCTGAGCTGCGCTCCACAGAGTAGTCATACGTGGCAGCAATAGGAAAGAGCCTCCTTCCAGGGAGAACTCTGTGCCTGATGAGCACTTCAAGACCAATGCCCCTCAGGCATGTCAGGACTGATGGAGACAGTCTCTGGATCAAACCATAGGGGAATGTCTCCCCAGATCTGTCATGCCTTTATCACATTGGCAGCCTAATCTGATAAAAAGCCTCTTCTAGGGAATGCTGTTCCCAACACACACCAACAGCCTCATTAATGAAACATTGGCTACTTACATCACTTCTCCCCTGCCTTTCCTGGAACACATCTTGTTTGCATTGGATTAAGCTATCTGGGACAGGGGTGTGAGAATGCCTTTGTAAAGCACCCTGGAAGTTAAGAGCACTAGAGAAATATTAATCACTCAGCAGTTGCCATCTTTCCTGCAATGCCTTTAATTGCCTCAACTCTTGCTGACAGCTCTCGCTGCCTGCTCCACCACAGGCATGTACTTTCTCTGTTCAGACGAGCTCCAGTTCACAAGCCCAATCAAACCTCGAGCCTAGTTTACAGAAGCATGTTACTGGAGCAGACAAAGACCTTAATCTACACAGATGCAAGCAGTGGGTTTGAGGTGTTTGAAAAGGCAAACTCACAAAATTCAAGAAATGTCTGCTTCACTCCTCCTGGAAGAGACTAGAAAAGGGAATAGGAAGTGTTGGCCAGACTCATGGCCCACATCCATGAGGTCTGCCTGCTTACCCTACACACATGGTATTTTCTTACTGGAGTCTTACCACGTTGTGCTGAGCCAAACAAACTGGGCTGAGCACCTGCTGATTTCCCTGCTGCCCAGAACGAGACAATCCTTACCTGGAGGTTGTTCAGAGGCTCCATTTTCATGACTGGTCCCAGAGTGTTGAGGGGTAGGGAGACATCAATACTTTGGTTTGGCATCAGAGGCGTGTGAATGGCCAATGGGGTGCTCGGGATGACCCCGAAGCTGGGCAAGAGAAAAACAGAGGCGATGAGAGCAGCACTGCATCGCCCAACACCTATTATTCCCTTTTGCCAAGCATGAGCTGGCTCATCCCATTACTCCTGAGGTGCCCCTGCTGTTACTCCAGAGGAGGAACACAGCTCAAAAAGTGCACCACAGCAGATACTCAAAGTAGGACAGGGCACAGGAAACTCAATCAGGTTGGTCTCCCTGACAACATGCACCATCCTGCCCAGGGGACCAGCATCTGGGAACTCTTCCATTACCTGCACAGCATGGGTCTACATGCGGAGCAGCAGCCTGCCCAGCAAGGAGAGGCACCTGGACTCAGACTCAGGCCTGTGGGCTCTCTCTTACAGAGCTGCAGAGCACTAGAAGTAGAGTATGTCACACACTGCATGGCTGTTATATCATTGGGAGCCATGGAAGAAGGAACTGGAGCCAACACAGAACACATACATAGCCAAGGAAGAGTACGTGGTTTGTAACAGAGCACTGTAGAACAAATGAATCAACGCAGCCAGCTGTCTGGTCCCAAATGACAGCATCTGGCTCTGTTGCTTGAGCCTGTTTGAGGCTCCTTCAGCTGGGGACATATACCACCACAGCAAAGCAAATGTTTACTTGCCCCTTCAGTCCAAGAGGCATTTAATTCCACAGGCACCTCTGTTTGATGTGGAGAAGAGGAAAAGCAGCTAACATTTAACATAACACTTCTGTACTATGTACCGGCTTCTTTTCAAAAGCAGATGGAAGTTCAGATGCATAAGATAGTTTTGATGTCCACTTGTGGCTGCGTTTCTCTTTAGTGCAATTCACATTAGCTCAGAGGTGATAGAGCATTTCCAGGAACAAACATGTAGTGTGTATTTTTATTTTATGCACTAAAAACCCGACACTGTCTCTGTACAGAGTCAGCTGCATGTGTACTGGGTATGTCACTCTTTCAGAAACCAGCAGATGCCCCATTCTTTGTTCTCCATAGTTTTCAGCTCTAGGGAGCTGAAATAAGCATATTCTCAGCAAGGGCCTAGCCATGTGATTTGCCTTCTGCAGCCATTTCACCCTGGGGAACATAAGCCATAGTGTTTTCCCTTAGACTCAGAGGGAAAAGAAAGTTGCATTTTGCTACTAAGTGGCTGTGGTATTATAGCACACGAGAGTCCTAGCTTTCTTTTATTTTTTTTTTTTTAATGCTTTATCCCAAGACTGCAGTGAATGCGATTAGTAGCAGCAGGAGAGGGGAAAAGCAATAGAAACTTCCCAATCACAAACCTTAATATTTAAAGCTAAAGAGCCAGCCCACTGCAGCTCTTTCCAATGCACCAGCCATGGTGGAAAGCAGTGACAGGAGAACAGTATTTGTACAAGAGTAAATAATAGTAGATTGTATAGAGTAGATTGCTCCATGCATGTGCTGATACGCTGCAAAAGGAGAAAATGCTGTTCTACTGTAAAGTATTTAAACTTCTTACATCCTTGAGAAGTACCATGTAGGTGTGGCCAGAACACAGCTTGATGTATGCGGGGGGGGGTGGGGGGGTGGAATCACAAGCAAAAAAATGGCTTTTTTCAGGCCAATTTGCATGAAAAAATTGCATATAGCAGCTTAGCAAAACTCTCCAGAAAGTATAGCAGTCCAGGGAGAACATTTACTAAGACTTACTTAGCATAACGTCTTTTGTAAGTAAATATTATTTGTCCCAAGAAATCCCAAATTTGCAAGGCTAACAATGATACTAAAGAGATGGTTTCAGTAGATCTTTAGTATAGAGAACCCTTTTCCAGTGAAAGGATATTAAGAAATGGGGAACATTTCAGTCACAAGATATTCTTTACAGTTTTGATAATAACTAGCCCAGTCCTTGCTCAAGATAACATATAGCAAACCACATGATAAGCTCTCTGACTGAGAAGGGTATTTGTGGGAAGGCACCGTGGCTGTACTGCCATGTCATGTCTTTTGACCGAGATGGGTTTCTGAGAACAATCTGTATGCTCTACATTCAAGTGGCTGCTCCTTCTGACAAAATTGTTCTGCTGCCAATTACAGGGAAAACATGCGCCATAGGCTCTTACCTTGCAACTTCTTCATTGACAAATAGCTTTATTAATGAGACCCGTACTTCCAGACAGTCTGAGGGGCAGCACAGCAATTAAGTCAGGAGGTAGAGGCATTACAGATTGATACTTGTGCAGCTCAAATGCTTGCCTGTTTATGCTCTCGCTTTCCTCGGGGCACTTACTGGCTATAAAACCACTAACCTGCCTAACAACTCATGAAGCCGCTTTAAAACTCTGCAGAGATTAAATGGGGCAGATGCTGTTTCAGAGCTAGCAGAACAACAGGACCGTCTGCTGCCTGTTTCCTCAGAGATTTATCAGTCTGTATTTTCAACGCTTTCATAGAACTGTGGTGTGATGGAGAGTTCAGGCTGTATCATCCAGCGGTTTCCATGACTGCATTATATACCTATGTAAAAGTCCTCCCTATATCTAACAGTGTAGACACAGACTCCTTTCATAGGAGCACGCAATCTTTTTAACATGGTGGACAAAGTGTATTGATTTCTCACCTGTTCTTATTGAACTGAATGGCAAAGTCGGTCATGTGCTGCAAAGCCTTATTGGTAAAGTTCATCTCCATGTAGATGTGTCCCTGCCTGTGACTGAACGTGCCTGAGATCTCCAATCCTTTAGCCTTCACTGCAGGCAACCAAACCTTGAACACAAGAGATGTCATTCAGCATGAGAAGTCTGGCCTGAAGACAACTAACAGAGTTTTCCAAACAACAGGGAAGTCCTGAGTTTGGAACCCCAGCTACACTGGCACATTAAGCCCACAAATGCTAAAGAAGTGCTAGAGGGAAGATATGACATGGGGTGTTGAAAGGATCAAGCTCACCAATGAGAAATAAGCTTGCTGCTCCTAATCCATATTTGTTCACAGCACTCACATAAGAATTCAAATATACAATAACATTAGTGTGCACAAGAAACAATGAAACCTTGTGTCCATCACACTAATGCGAGACTTACCAAATCTGCTGACGGACAGGCTTCTCCAGGGATCTGTTGGGCTATTAGAGGCAGGACAATACTAAGGTTTGAACCAAGTAAAATCACAGGGCTGATACTATTAGCTGTTTGGGTTCTGCATTCCCATATCATCTTTGTGGGAAAAACCCAGACTCAAATTTGAGGGGTGCAAAATGAAGTACTTGGCTCAGAATTACTGGGTTCTTTCGTACTTGGTCTCATACATGGTGTAATGCAAGCAGCTAAGGACCAAAAGCTGTGAGTATGCTCTGCAGTACCTTGAGATCCTAGACTTCATAGGATGACTTTAGTTTATTCATCCCTTGACTGTTTAATAAGAGTGATAATTTGTTTATTCCCTTTTGGGCATGAAAGGCTAACCCTGAGCTCTCTGTGGTTGCTCCACAGCCTGTTACTAGAACCATGTTCTGCATCTCAAGAATCCTTCAGACTAAGCATGTTTCAGTCAGTGCATCTGTGATCTGTCACTAACAGAGCATTTATCCGCATTACACTGCGGCATGCTCATCGCAATCAAGTGATTTTGTCTTCACTGTCACGTTGGATTCCTCCAAATACATGAATCTTCTATGAAAGTTGTAGCAAATTGTATCCTGCCCTCAGTTTCCTGGGGAAACTTGCTAAGAAGTAGGTCTCCAGAAAAGCTGGTCTGACAAAATTGAAAATCTCATATCTTATATAAGCCATTCTTTAGCATAATATTGTTACAGACAAAATGAGGTAACTGCTAAAAAAACAGAAGTCTGCAACTAACAAGTAACATGGTCTCCAACACACTGTTACTCTGCCTGAGAAAAGCCCAGAACATCCCTAATGGGACTGAGCTGAATTAAGGTGCCCCAACAGCACCAGAGACCAACAATAAAGGGGATAAGTGAGCAGTCTCAGACTTCCTGTAGCCTAAAGGTAAGGCAACATACTGAGGATGTTCTTTTTCCTTACGTACAGACTTCGGAGCCACATATCCTCCAGGAGCCATGCCTATACCAGATGAGAGCTCGAAGAGATCGTTGAGTCCACTGCTCACCACCGCTGGGGTGGGTGAAGGGGCAAAGGTGGCTGGCACAGAAGAGGGAATGTAGGTCTGCCCCACCTGGAGGAGTTAGAAAGAACAGGCACTGATTAACATCACATACAAAAAACACTAGTTATTTAATAAAGCATGAACTCAGGCAATATTCTAAATATTTTAAAGCCGTTTGCAGCTTCCCCGCTGAATTATCAATAGTGCTAAATAATGCATTTGAATTCCAAAGCTCTTGGCAACTAATCCCTACACTCGGCTGTCACCTCAACCATGCAATAGCTTTCACGTATTTTTTTTTATAGCTCCAGTTATCTATTCCCACTGTAGAAGAATCTTTCTTCTCCATCCCACCTTCTCATAAAGACAATATGCTTTGTGGATCTATCTCACATAAACCCAGGGAAAAGAAAAAAATGCTTCAAATCTTCCCCCAACTACAACAGCCTTCATGAATCTGCAAGATTTTGCATATCCAGAGATAGCAAGGGAGTCCTGACCGTATTGCATACTCCCACCCAAAGCTAGAGCTCTGCATTCTCAGCACTGTGGTCCAAAAGGTTCATTACATGAAGCAGAGCTAGTTGTCTTTGCCTGCCAGAGGACAACCTTTCTGCAAGAAGGGCAATCCTTCCCTCTCAGGACTCAAATGAGGGCACCAAACCTGGAATATTAACCTTTAGGTGCCCAGCTCCAGGTGGGACAGTCACACTCAAGTTAGATTCCCAAGTTCTCTTCTTTACTGTGAGCAGGAAGAATTACGTGCTTGAGAATAGGATTCACCAGTCAGCAGCCCAGAAACAGGCAGAATGACTAAGGCAGGCAATAGGAAATACTGATGACAGGTCTGGGTCTGAAGTCTCACTGCTGTTCTGTGTTCAGGAACCCACCTGAAATGTGATGTTTCAATTAACCCTTTGGACAGGGAAGACTGGTGGTTTTACAGGACTGCTTGGTGGGTTTATGCTGGCCCAGGAAGGCAGAGACCTGGCTTTGTAGGTATGATCTCTACAGAGTAAGTATCTCCCACGTCCTGGTGTGTACCGCCTGGGGGCTACAGGTATACTGTACCACCAGCTCTCATCTGCCCTCATGCTGAAGTTAGAAAGGAATGCAAGATTCACAGGGAAAGAAGGAGAGAGAATGACTGCAGCCATAGCAAGGGTTTCTGAAAAGCCCTCACTCCAGAACTGAGTTACACAGTCCTGGGAAGAGGGACTGGAGCTTTCTCCAGAAGACTGCTTTTGGCTGTGGGTTGGAGGCACACTCCCTCCTGCCCACTGTGTCTCCAAGTCATCTTGCATCCTTTCCCCATGCTTTCCTGGAAGAAGCTAGTATGCATTTGAAGCCAAGGGTGCTTTGGAAGCAGCCTGAAAGTCTTCCATGTCCTGGCAAACGCTCTAGGCTCTAGGACACTCACAAAGCACAGGCACAGAGAAGTAGGCCAGTGTCACGCAGAGTTCAGCACTGACCACACATAGTAGGAAAGCTCAGAGCACTTGATCCTGATGTCCAGGAAAAATCTTACGTGGCGTTTGGGAGGAGAAAAGCACTGAGTTCAGACAAGCCCGTGGTGATGCTGGGTTAGGGTTACAACAGAACAGGCTTTGTGAGTAGAGAGGTAAGCATCCTTGGCCTTTCAGCTGCCAAAGCAGCTGTGCAAGGACTGGGGTACTGCCAATGTTAGTGCTGGTGCTCAAACTAGAAGCTCTGAGAAAGAAGAGCTAGGCAGAGAGAGTCAACAGCTCTGGCCATGGCTGCTCTTAGGAAAGCCCAGGTGACAGCTGGACTCAAAGCAACATAGGTGGGGTCCTGTGCGTTTCAGTTGCAGTTGTCCATTTTCAAGCATCTTCAGGGATTTTAAGCATCTTCCAGCACATAATGGGTGAGGTTGTATTTAAAAATCCTGAGCTTTGAGCAGCTTTTTAAATTGGGGAAAAAAATGGAATGGCACTTACTGCCGGGCTTCCTCCAATGCCCCCGCCAAGGTCACTGCCAAGCTGAAAGACAGAAGGAGAGAGAGGAGAGAAAGACCGAGTTCATTTAAGCCAAGTGTCAGACAGCCGGAGTGGAGCTCAGTTGACCGCACTGCTGCGAGTACGTCTCACCCTCTTGCTGCGTACAGGACAGACAGAAACGCAATGATGGGAAAGCACAGGGAACAGAGGGGCTTTTTTGCTGTTGTGTGAGCACAGCTATTCAGAGAACTACCCCGCACACCTACTGCAGACAGGAGCGTTTTGCAGGTTAATAAGAACAAAAACTCATCTCCTCTTGCTCCTGTCATCTGTACCACAAACTCTGTGCCAGCTTCATGTTTCATGCATCAGTGCTTTCCCTTCAACCCACCATGCTGGCTGCCAGCAGTCCTGAGCAGCTCCACAAAACCCAGTGGGGTAACTGTGAAATGGAATAAAAATAAAACTGACAGGAAGCTTGCTTTCTGAAAGCTTTAGTTTTCTAAGGAATAGGTATGAACTACAGGAAAACACAATGCATCTTGGCTATGTTCCTCTGACATACGGCTCTTTTCAATAACCAGGAAGAAAGAGAACGGGATGCGTGCCGGCTATTACAACAGCTCAGACAGGTGGGCTTTGTCTTCCCTTTGAAGGTATCACTCCCTTAGAGAGGACAAAACCAGCTTCATGATCTAATGGGCCACTCAAATAGTAAAGAGACCTTTCGGCACACTAGGATATTTCAGTAATGATCTCTGCCAAGCTATACAGCTACAGTTTGAAGTGACTGAAATAGCCATGGTATACCACCTGTGCAACCTTCCATGAACACTAAATCCTCTCTGGAGCCCCTTTGCCAAACCATCCTGCGGCCCACCTAGAAGCTGTCCTACCATGAACTCCCTTTACAAAGCATCCAGACCACTTTCTCTGTGAGAAAGCACTTGCTTTTTTTTTTAAACATCCCCACCATTCTACACGCTTGAGAGAATTCAGTGATCAGGACAGACTCCAAAGCTAGCTGCAAGTGCTCTTTGTGAGTACATCATCACTCCTGTGAATATTTATAAAGCACTCGACAGATGACTGATAGCCAGGAGGAAACAAGCACAGATCTGCAGCCGTTATTCACTACAGAGACATCTCTAGGCTTATCTGTGTCCCAGGCTTTTGTTCAGAAGACCATGGCAGTTTTTTGCCTAGTGCAGGATTTTTGCGTGTCCCATTCAGACAAGGATCATGCCCCGACAATGTGCATGGAGGATGAAGCGAGTGCAGGGGCGAGGTAGGAGCCAGCCCCTTGAGGAAAAGGCTGGACTGGAAGACCAGAACAGCAGAGCTCGCCTCATAGATGGCTGTGCTCTTCCATTTGATCACGGTTTGGGGCGTTTGTTTGCTTTAAAAGAGCATTTGACAAACTGGGTCAAAGGCTCTAGGTATGTTATTCAAATATATACTGATGTGATAAGATATCAAAAAAACACACCATATAGCTAAAGCAGAAGCTTCCAGGAGTACATATGCTTAAAGCCAAAAAGGCTCCAAACCTTTCCCTCTGCACAAAAGACCTGGAAATTAAACTTTGTTCTGGTCCCCACTAGCCTTCTCCCCTGGGAGATTTCACGGCAATTCCATTTTACACGGGTCAAGAGGTACCATAAAGCTTCATACTTTTCTCCCTCAGAGCACAGATAAAAAGGATAAAATGCCTTGAGAACAGCAGCAAAATTGCAAGACAGTGACTTACTAGATGATAACTAGCCTCCCAAAAACCTAAAATTTCACAAATCCCTGTGCTGTTCTGGATCCCTCCTCTATCCCCTGCCATCTCTCCCTCCCCTAGTCCCCACATGATCCACCTGATGCAATATTAGCTACCATAAGTAGGTGTTAGAGGAGTACAAATGATACACAATTTGCCTTTTGTTAAGAAGCCTTCAGAGTTTTTTTCCCCCCTATATGAGCCTCAGTTTATCCCTACTTGAAGTCATGGCAGAAGTTTATAGGAGGTCCCTCATCTTCTGCAACAGTCACCTCTTCATAGAGCAACTCATCCTCTTGCTGCCCACAGCAGTGCAGTGCACAAGTCCAGTTTTTCTTAGCTTACTTAGGAGAGAATAGATAGGAGCGAGCGATTCCAGAGTCAAAAGAAGGATCAGTCACAGACCAAAGGAAGCCAGCCAAGGATGCAAATCCAATTAATATTGAGCTTATAAAATAGGACTTACTACACTGTCAGGTCTCCCCCACTGAAACAGCCTGGCAGAGCAGAGGTTTGTTCTACAGACTGCTCTTTAAGCCAAGCCATGTTTTAGATTAATATCTCAGATCATTTACAACTTGTTACTGGCTCACTGAGGAGTAATAAATGCAACTGCTACACCTCATCCCTATTCATATTCTTGCACACAGATGAACTTCACACTTTATACTGACAGGCAGTGAAGTCCAGAGGAAAAGAGAAAAAGGTAAAGAATCCAATTCATTTCCAGATATTATTGTATGCATGGAGGATTTCCGGTACTGTTGTCTGAAGCGGGAGAAAGAATGGTTTATCAAGCAGCAAGCATTTTAACAAAGGGTATTATGGAAATGACTGAATAATTCTGCATAATCAAGCCAGATGTTAACTATTCTACCATTTCCTACTACTCATCATAAGAAGCTACAGGCTAGGAATCCAACCTCGGAGGAACCCGTACACTGGTATCTGCATGCACTCACTGTGAAGGAGGGAAGGAATGACATATTGGGGTTCCTCAAGCTATCCGCAGGTCTTACATTTTCCCTAGCTGTCAGGCCTTGGGGGAAAAACAGAATTTGGATTTATTGCTTGCCTTGAGTCGAGACTCCAGCTCTCACCCCCTCCAAGGCAGAGGAAAAAACCTCACTAGCTCAGAGAATCCTTACATTTCTAGATTGTACCCAACAACTCTGCTTTGTGGTAGAAAAGATCTTTCTAATGCCAGGAGGCTCTGACCTGCTCCTCCGGAAGCCCCACTTTACTCATAGGAGGGGTCTGCACACAGCAGCCTGCCACCCTCTTGGCTCTTCTGCTTGGGACCATGCACTGCAGATGTGTACTGCAAAGCCGCAGAGCCAGCTCCAAGGAGCTGGCAGCTTCACCAGGTCCCTATAGGCAGAGCTGGCTCTGTCTATATAGTGAAAAGAGAAGTGGCAACATATGTACTTCAACAGAAATTAAAGGGGAGAAAAGTTAATAAAGAACTAAGACAATCAGTTCCACATCAGATCCGGGGTGCACTACCCATTGTAGCAGCACAGTAGTCCCGTATCACCAACGCTTTCCCCATTCAGAAACTACAGGTCTGGTTTACCCAATCCTCCTGCAAGATGCCCAAGATCTAGCTTTATTCCAAACTCAAATTATGGAAGAGACCGTAACAGCGATGTGAGTAAGAGGGAAGGAAGAAGACAGAGGGAACAGGAACCAATTACCCACAGAGTGTCCTCTCCCATCTGGAGTGACAGGCAGAGTGCAGAAGGAAAGAAGCAGATATTAGTCAGGCATGAAGTGCCGCTGAACCAATTCCCCAGGGCTGGGAGCTCTAGTTAACCGTTTCCATTCATCTCATGGGTGGAAACAGACTCCTGTTGGAAGGATAACATGAACCTGCCTTACATGGGAGCAGACGACAGCCCCATGGAGGAAAGGACCACGTTAATACAGCTGCCAGCCCTACCCAGGCTGAAACACTTGCTGTGAAGGTGGGGTGGACAAGGGCTGCCACTTGGTCTCAGGATGGCCAAGGAGAACTTTTGGCTGGGAACTTGCGGCACTGCAAAGAGCTGATCCTGAGCCCAAAGTTGGCAGGCTTGCCATTTGCTGAAGAGCATGGAGCCTCTGTCCAGGATGAAGAGCTGCCAGCTTCAGGAGATGAGCAGGGGATCAACAGGGAACCTTGGCTACCAAACGCACAAAGTTCTTCAAACAGGAATTCTCTTTATTCCCTCCAAACCTATCCTGCCAGAACAGCACTCAAGCAGCCACACAGGTTTAAAGAAGAGGCTGGGCTCGACGCTCTATTAACAAAAACAGTACTAGCACCTCTTCCCAAGCTGCATCGGCATCTTTACTTTGTATTAGTTGGCTCAGACAGCGTTGCAGCTGCTCTGCAAAGAGCACTTGCCCTGTAATTTCAGCTCCGTGTAAGCAGTTATGCTGACTTATGAAGTGCAGCAGTGCTGGTTACTGCATTAGGAGGGTTTATTTGCATCTTAACAGTGGCTTGTAATGAAGTGACTCTGCTGAAGTGTTCATGTGATCTGGAGGTGTTACAATCACTTCTGCAACATGACGTGAGGCATTTGGAGCTCAAAAAAAATAACAGGGAGGGTGGAGCCAGGGACAGAAGCTGTAACAACCACTGCTCAGCAATCCCTTTGCCTTGTGTCCATAGCATAGCCAGGGCTTTCAAAGCAGCTGTGCATTTCAGTTAACAGGGTTAACAGGGGACAATTGCTGACTCCTCCCTCCCTTGCACCCCACACCAAGAATTAAGCATCACTGCTCAAGGAGCTAGATGAGAGCATGCACCGAGTAACACAGCAGCAAGGAACACAAGGCATTTACCTAACAAGAATCAGGCTACAGGACTGACTGAAATGCTGAGAGCTCAGCTGCTAGCAGGCCACTTGATCAGGGCTAATCCTGTTAGAGACATCTGAACTGCAGGGCACATCATGCATGGCCTGCATCTTCTGACGTGCTGATGGGCTGCAGATATCTCACTGCAGACTCGGCTGTGGCTCACACAGAGGCATTTTCAGTACCTCATTTGCTGCCTGGTTTATGGGTCTATTTTCATGCTGCCAAGCCAGGCTTGCAGAGCAGAAGGGCTACTGTCCAAACCAAGGACAGCTGTGTCAAAGGTGGTGGAGAACAGGTGGAGGACAGGACTGCCAATACCACAGCCACCAGTTTCAGTAGCACTTACTGCTAATGCTTTACCTTGCTGAATGATTTCCATCAGCAAACAAAACTAAGTACTAACCATTTTCATTTTCTAAAGTGTAAAAAAGCAGCTGTACAAAGCTCTTAGCAGTCCTATTACTGTTACAGCAACAAGAGCCTTAAATGAGACATGAATGAATGACACACCGGAAGAGCTCCTTTTCCATACCAGTACTGCTCCAGCAATGGACACATGCCCTTTGTAATAATCCTAACAGATGTCCTTTCCAGCTCATCAAACCAGAACAGCCTAGCTGAAAGGAGATGCTCAGCTCCTTGTTGGAAGCTGGAGGAGCACCCTGGGGAAGCATCACATCCACTATATAAATGGATGTTGGGGCTGACCTAGCATAGCCACTCTCACACTGTAGTTCCAGGAAAAGGTAAATGAAGTAGCCTTTATCAGGCAGGCACTCAGGACTGCTGGAGCAGGCATTTCTTCCCAGCTGCCAAGCCTACAGGTGCCCAGAGCCCAAGACACCCCTCAGGAGAGGGTGAGCCAGTGCTCAGATCCCAGCCCTCCACCGCACTTCAGAGCAAGCACAGTGGTGGGACAGCCCTGAACCACGCAGAAGAGACCCCCCCCTATATCCAACCTGATTACATAGAGGGGCACAGCTCCACCTGGAACAGCCCAAACCAGTCCAGGTGTTACAGAAAACTGCTGATATCCAGTGTTTATCAAACAGCTTTACAATGCAGGACATAAATAAGTCTGACCAGCTGCCAGCCTTGAATCAATAATGTTCTTGTAGATGAGTGGCTAGAGTATTAAATAAAATCCTTACATAACAGACAATCCAAGCCTGTCCGTTCCTACCGATTTACTGTTGTGCCCCCAGGTTTGAAGCCAGCCTCCTTGGCTCCTGGCCAAGTGCCCTGCTCCCGTTAATCGCACGGGCTCACAGTGAGCGGTACAATGAGCCAGGCAACACGGCACTCTCGTGCCCAAGGGATTTTCAGAGCAAATGAACACACAAAAAGGTTTAAAGACAAAATGACCCTGGCTCATTACAGCACGGATAGACATGCTACAAAGCACTGCATCAACAGTAAACCAAGAGTTGGAGGGCTGCCTATAATCTGCATGAAGTTTAGCCACTTCAGCTGGCTTTAAGGGGATAAAGCATCAAACTCCAGCTCTCAGCATGCACAACTCTGCACCCGGCAGTCTGCTGTCCAAGCAAGTTTTGCTTCTCCCACATTAGTGACCGGTATGACTACTTTACACTGTGGAGCTGGAGATTTCAAATGGCTTTGTAATGGTGGGCTTGGTCACCACTTTACAGAAGAGAAAGCAAAGCACAGAAGAACAAGATCTGCCCAGGGTGGCAAACAAGGGCACAACCTGGAGCAGACTCAGTCCTGGCTCTGTTCACTAGAGAACAGCTCTCCATAAGTCATATAGCCAGTCTGCTCTGGTTATAAGCAAAGCATATCTTGTTCTTGTACTAAAGACCCTTTTCTTTTTTTTTTTTTTTTTAATTTTTAACACATGGTCAGCATCTGTGCATGCACAATATGCATGTTACATTTAATACCACTTACAGGACTTGCTATGGAGATAAAATAAGAGTTACTAAAGAAATTAACTTATCAAGCAGCTGGAGTCTCACTGGTCATGGGGATAAATATCTAGCAATGCTGAGGAAAATTCAGATGAACAATATTAATCTGGTGTTTATCCAGTTTTACACCATGCAGTCTCTATTTATATACCTGGAAGAAAAAACCCCCCACAGTTTAAGAAATGGAAGTGCAGAATGACATTTGCCGTGGAAGTTAATGCTGCTGTTGACCTTTCTGGGTTAGTCCTGTTGGGACTTTCACTGCAAGAGCATCCCTCTGAAGGCAGACACCCCCTCCAAAGAAAAGAGGCGTTATCAAATACACAAGAGCTACAACAAGTATCCAAGGGAATCAACATGTGACAAACTGGCTGAGATCCTGCCAGCAGCCTTCTGCAGACCTTCAGCTGCCTTTGAGACACTCACAGCACTGACGCAATCTCACCATCACAGCAACAGAGCATGATTTCACGCATCAACTCAAGCACATCCCAAACCATTTTCTTCCACTGTAACGGAGAGGCTTATTTAGGCTTCAGCAGTTGCTTAGAAAATGGAAGTGTGGTTTGGGGTTGCTCTACTCTGGCAGTAGAGCAACTTAGGTCCCCACTCAGGCTGGGAGATAATGCCAGATGCACAATGCAGAGAATACGCTGCATTTGAATCTCTCATGTTCCCCTGTCTCCTCTCAGGTCACCTGAGATCCAAAAAGGATCTGCTAGTGATGAGCAAAAAACAGGGATCAACAGTAGAGGTGGTACAAACTCCATCACTGGGCGCCTTAAAAAAATTATACTAGACAAATTCCTGTTGGCAAAATGCACATTCAATCCTTCCTTAGATCAGACTCCAACCGCGCTTGGTTCCATTACTCTTACTTAGACTCTTAAGACAACAGGAGGGAAGGGAAAAGGAAAACCAAAGTGGCACACACAGAGGAAGACGGCTGCCTCAGCATTCACAACCCAACAGGGTTATTTTCTGTTAGAACAAGGGCCCAAAGTGAAGTAAACTGTCTGGTTTGAGGAGGAGAGAGGGACTGCTCACACCACTCCATGCTTCATGCAAGACTATGGGAGCCTCAGTCTTCCCAACAAAGCAGGGGAAGAAATGCATTAAAGACTTTAGGAGTAATTGATAGGGAAGCTTCAAAGAGGAATGAATCAGGCAACAATATAACAAAGAAAATATGTCTATAAGGTATCTGGAGGAGAACGAGGAAGGGATTGCTACACTGACAGCCAGAACGCCTGCTGATACACTGATAGGTAGACCACTGATAAGGACAGAGGAAGAAGATTTTATTTCAGTCTCCAACCCCACTAATTGACTGCACAAGCAGCCCAAGTGACCACCATCCCTGGGTCCCAGCTGTTTTTGATCCCTGGTGAAGGGTGAAGAGCTCAACCCTTCTTCAAGGGGGCACCTTGGGACGCATCTCACCCCCTCACCATGTACAGAAATCAGGCACGTGCATACCTGCAGTCTGAGACTGTGTTTCTGGCACTGCACAAATGTGGTTTCATATTAGCCTAAGATCCAAATGCCAATCCCCTTGGCTAGCCATGCAGCCAAGAGACACTGCCTAGCAATTTAGCTAATACCAAGTTAGGGTTAACTCAGCTTGATACTTGATAAACACATGCCCACAACAATGAACAAAGACACAGATCACATTCACTCACACACTAATTAGACTTATTAGGGAAGGAAAAGCCAGAGAAATACAGAGATTTACCAGGAAGATTCACTTATACGTGCGAGCGATCAGAAGACTGGACATTTGATGCAACAGCACTTCAATAGAAAGCATTCCAGGGGGGGAAAAAACCCCCACCACCATTCAGATGTTTTTTTAGTGCTCACTCCATCTAGTAACTCAGCAGAAACAGTGCTGTCCACACAGCCCAAGGCACAGCTACTCCCCATCCTGACATGATTACTTTGTTAGATCACACTCCACAGCCCCATGGATTTACTTAAGGCTTGAGAAAAATATTAAATAAAAGCCTAGTACCACATCAACTAACAGCTCTACTGCCAATTCAGGTCACTAAATTAAGCCCATTAATGCCAACTGTGACACAACTCTTTACCAAGTTTTAGTCCTCCTGCTGTGTCCATTTATTTGTCTCTGACACTAATGAGAAACAAAGGGTTACTCTAAGTGGCCTGGAAGACAGTATAGACAGAGGAATTCAACTCCTAATCATTTTGAGCTGCCACAGATAACACCATTTTCTGCAATGCCTTAACACAATTAAAAATCTGTTTCTTAGTGGCACATCTTGCAATGCAGGACAAAGGCCACTGCTCTGGGCCCACTATCTGCTTTCTCAGCAACTCCAGTTTAAACCGTTTCCCTAATCCCCTACCTCCCCAGCATAAAAGCAGTCTCCCTGCTAAATAAGCAAACTGCTGTTTAGATGGCCCAGGGGCTAAAGCACATTTGACCTCTGTGAACACCAATGCCGTTAAGAGTTAGGTTGTTTCCAGTTCATTAGCTCATGAAGCGCCAGAGCTGGAAATGTGTTTAATGTCTGCTTTAATAAGATTATGGCAGCTTAAAAAAAATCTTTGACAAATAAGGATTTGTTGCATTGGGGTTCATCCAGCTGCCTCCTACCTCTATTATTCAGAGCTTGACTCAGAACTGAAAGCGCACCTAAACCAGGCCCACAGATAACCCAATTCAAATCTCAAACCAAAGCAAGACAAATCCACTGTAGGTCTGAAAAACACCCAACTATGTGCACTGGGGTAGTTTTATTCAGGTTACATAGTGCAAATATACTCAGACTGCTTCTTACCCCTGTAGGCAAGTCACCAGGGTGTTAGGGATCTGTGTGTCGTGCTCCACCCCATGGGAACAACTCTCAGGCTGATGATTACATTCACCACTTCTCCGTGCCTGGCTGCCACCAGTATAAGGCCACAGTACGGAGCTCCTCTCCAGTGCCACAGTCTCCTTGCTAAGTGATTCCCTCATTGCAACTTATTCCCAGCTCACACCCCAAAGCAGAAGCAATGTGTGATGACTCATACTCTGGATCCTGACCCTGGTAGTAGTAGATTACCTCCTCATGAGCAGCTGTGGCACAGGGAGGACTACGCAGAGCACTTCCCTCTTGACCTAACTGCAATTAAAATGTCACCGATGTTAAACCATTACATACTCTGGAGAATATACAAATAGGATGACACGGGGCTGTGGCCTGCAGCCCTGAGAGTTTTGCACTGAAATTCAGTAGGGTTGGGAATTGGGTGGAACAAACGCCTTCTTGAAAGGGAGCCTGAATCAATTAAAGCAGTGGGACACTTTACATCCTTAAAACAACTTTTTGGTTTTCTTCTACAGACATAAAAAGCATGGAACAAATATATCTGCTGATCATGGGGATTCTACAGCATGCAGCAACATTCCTTTTATAGCAGGAAAAACCTGCTGAAAGTTGGTACAATAGCACTGGTTAAATCCTCTTGGAGTTCTAGGACTCAGCACTGGGAGCTCAGTGATCCAAGCATTACAAGCACAAATGATCAAGGCTTTGCAGAGATAAGCACAGCTCCAATTATTTTGCATCAGCTGAAGCTAAAGAGGATGCCACTTACCAAGCTGTCCAGCCCTCCTCCCAGGAGGTCCACAGCACCCATCTGCATGGAGGACACCTGGGGAACATTCACTGGGGGTCCCAGGTCCAGGTTGAGAAGGTCACCCAGAAGGTCACCCTGCGATGGAATGACCTGCGGCTGCTCCAGGTTTGTAGTGGCCGTTGTGCCCACGGGGCTATCGCCTGCATCAGTGCTATGGGTGGAAGGAACAAGAAGCAGAAGAGAGAAACATTGGTCACCTTCAGTCTCCAGCTTCAGATTCCCAGCATGGGGAAACACAGCAAGAGGTGGCTCATGAGCAGAAGCCAGTTAAAAGCTTATCCTAGCAGCTGATCTGACCACTGCTGCATACAAGGCGGTGTGTTATAGCAAGTGGTTCTTCAACACATGCTTTGAGCACAAAGACTTCCCATGCATCATGCATGGTTTTCAGTTCAGAAAAGGGAATCTTCAGGTGTGAAATCTGCCCACCTTGAGAACTGCAGACCCCTCTGAAACCATAAGCCATGAGTATTACATGCACTACAGCACTGAAAATAATTATTCCTCAGCTCAGAAAAAACCTATAGAGATGATTTTCAGCCCACTGGGTCTGGAGAACTACATTTAAACATGTGTGTGTGGGGGGGGGAATATCCAGATTTCTTCAGAGACCTAACACCGATAAAACCCTTGAGTCCTCACTCTAAACAGTGCAAACTCAACCACTCCCCAGAGATCTGGATTAACCACCTTCTTCTGACCAGCACCAAGCTCCACAACTCTTTTCTAATTGAAGACCTCAATCTAAAATTGATTCCTCCTTTCTATCAATAATTTCCTTTCCTCTGAGTTAGCAGGCATGCTAATTACTAGTCTAGAAATGCTTATTATACAGCTTCCAAAATTTGTCATCATAGGCAGTCTGGCTACCTTTTATATTCACTTGCCACTGAATTTTACAACAAGGAGGGGGGTAAGTAAGACTGACTGTAGCTCCTGGAGATCTCATTACAATGTATTTATTCTTTAAATCCAGAGATGCCAATATTTTAGATAACTTAAAATCTGTTTTGTATCCTGTTGCCAGTAGTAACTGACAAAATTATTTCTAGCTCATATTACTGCAGATGCAGCCAACAGGTAATTGAACACAAATGCCGTGGGAATTAGCATCCTGACAAGGTATTTAACACTGGGGCTCTTTTGTAAGGATTGCAGCTCCTGATTTAGAGTAGCCACGATTCTCTTCCTTATCCTTATTCAGTTACCGAGGGGAAAGCTTTAGCAACAGAATATAAGCTGCTCCTAACTTCAGTGCCAAGAGGAAAAGATGTAGCATAAGGACTGCAGAATGAATTAGTTACCAGGCAGCGACAGAAAGGGTTGAAAGCTTCTTTGCATTAAAAGCTTTAGACCCCTAATAGTACTAATATTAGTTGTCCTTTCTGCTTCTGCCTTCAGCAGGGAGACTTCTGAGTATGCCGAACAGCTAACTAAAACATTTTTGAAGAGCAAGTGGTTACCGTGATCCACTCCCACCCCCAACCTGAGAACGGGGAAGAACAGCCTGTCTGAGCAGAGGCACATTACAAGCCGGTAGTGCACACACTTGGTTCGTTCCCAGTATATAATCCCTTTAACACTACACCTCTTCAGCACTTACTCATCCTTCTTCTGATGGAGATAAAGCAATCCTTTGAGGTCTTGTGTAACTGCAGTTGCCCCAAAGCCCAACAAGAAATTAGGAAAGAACAAAACTAAGTCAGTTTGTATTAAAAAACAGAACACCAATCCTTCCATTTCCTGTACAGAAAGGGCCTCTTTAAAGAGATTTGTATAAACAACTCTGCATTTTCTTTGGAAGAAAAAAAATTAATAAAGAACCTGTGGGTTACAAAGGGCAAAAGACTTGATATAAGCTTTCTCCCTTCTAGTCTTGGGCAGTGGCTAGCAGCTGGGTTTGCCCACGCAAGCTGGAGATTTGGCCCTCCTCTGAGTTCAGCCTCCAGCGGTTCCCAGATGTTGGGTGTCACAAGGGATGCACAGCCTGAACGAGAATCAAAAATTTCCTGCAGCCACCTGTGTGGGAATGGGGACTCCTGCCAGAGTCTATCCAGTCTCCTCCTCTCCCAGGAGCCCTGTAAACATCTCCCCAAATTCTCCAGCTGCATTATAGCTGAGCAGGGGTGGTGGGAGCCACCACATGAGGAAACACTGCCAAGCAATCAGGAGATTTCTCCCCCACCTTTAGGATTCATCTGCAACTCGACGACACTTGGGCTCATTGAAGAGGCTGGAACATCTCACCATCTGTGAGCTGTTCAATGGGTCTTCCCATAAGCCGAGAGCTGAAAGGAACCTGTCCTACACTGCTCTGAATGAAAATGAAATGAATCAAAATGCAATACAGTGTATTCTGCCAACCAAAACTAACTCCTCCTAGGTTTATACCCAGGAAAGCACCACTTCTCTAGCTACTTCTGCCCATCTACTCAAGGCAACGCTATCTTGACTCTTAAGCTACATTCACAGTGGACATCTCCATGCTTCCACCTCTATCTCACTGTGCAATCTGAAGGAAAAGCTGTCTCCAGCAGACAGGTCAGCAACCAGAATGGTCATTACTGGAGTGCAGAAGTAATGAAGATAACTCCAAATAGCTAGGTGAGGAGATTATCTTTCACTGGACATCCTTAACTTGCCTTAAACTGACAGATTTCCATGAATCTTTTCATGAAGACTCAGCACTAGAAAGAGGCAAACCATTTTTTTAGAAATTAGTAAAATCATACTGGATGCACAAATTCAGGCTCCCCACAACCATACTCCTGAAGAGCTGCTCACTGCAATTCTCACAGCTGAAAGCGGCAATTTGGTGTGCTGTGACATGGTACAAGGAGGCCTTGGCATCAGCTTGTAAAGTTCTACTGTCCTTTTGCTAACAATAAAGCAGAAGACCACAATACAGGGCCTCTTTATGAGGTGAGCTCGCATTGGAGAAGCCTGGTGTGCCATTAAGTAACACCACTCATGTTTTTTATTTTACCAAACAGGCTAAAGCACTGTGTCAGTATGCAGCGTGCCCTGCTGAGCACCCTTCAGACTTTCCCCCAGCTCTGGCTTCCTCAGCTCGCCACTGCTGATTGAGGCCTGAAGGTTTTATGTTGAAGTAATGGGTAATTTAGTAGTAAACACCACCAGAGCAATGTACAACACTGCTATAGTCAGAAAAGATTTGAGGTCAGCAGACTGTCTGAGCACGAGCTATGAGAGTCAAGCCACATAGGAGCTAGTAAAAAGACCGCTCCTTGCAAAAGCTGAGTTCCTTGAGCTGACTAAAACCCCATAAAATGTTAGCTTCTGTAGTGACCTGGAACAACAGTGTACAGGAAGGCTGGTAACACTGGAGACCAAAGCTACTCCCACCCCAGCTCATTTTGCTATTGAGGCAAATCTTTGACTAGGAGAGGTAGCTGCAGAAAGTGGCCACTGCTTTTCTTGTCCAACTGGTAGACTTGTGCTTGCTGGTCCTGGGTCAATGCAGCCAGACTTGATTTCATAGGCAGGGAGAAAACAACTCAGTTTCCCAAAGCTAGTCATTACAGAAATAGCTTCAGTTGCTAAGAATAGCAGAGAAGCGGTGTCAGAAAATAGAAAAGGAGCAGCATCGCACACTGATTTATCAGTGCAACAGCAAAAAAAAAAAGCACTCCAAATGTCACTTTGGGAATATTATTAAAAGGTAAGCCTGGATACTCTGCCTCCTGCTGTAAAGCACACGTACATTTGTAATTATTACCATCAGTGCAAACAGCACTGCTTACCTGAATGAGGAACCATAGGAACAGGCTCAACACAACACCACCACAGCCCAGGACTACTGTACTGCCTGCTCTTGCAGATCTAACCCACTTCCAGGACTGTGATCATGGGGAAGCATTAAAGCTCCAGACAATAAGCCGAAGCATCTTCCCCCCACCCCCCAAAGGTCAGACAGAACCATATCAGTCTAGCCATCTTCTTTTAAGCCCAAACAGTTTTCAGTGATGGGGCTTAGATGGCTTTTACACTTTATAGGCACCAAGTGAGAAAGTTAAGTTTTACCAGTTCTTCTCCATTTCATATTCCAACAGCAAAGGATCCCAGTACTTGCCAGTTTCCAGGAAACTGGTATTATTGTACACAAATGAGGCTTGTAAAGCTGCACTGTTGCTAAAGCAAAAACTCTTACAAAATCAGAGAAGTGTATCCTTCTGTAGGATGTTTGTTTTTACTAGTCATCCTCCTCTTGGAAGTATGCCCTTGCACCAGTTACCCAAAGCTTCTGCTTTTTTATTCAAACTCTCATGTCAAGAGGGCTTATAGCCAGTGTCTTTCCAAAAAACATTATAGCTTCTCCTCACACAAGAACTTTGATACTTCCTTTGTCTTCTGACTCAGGAACTCAGAAACTACACACCCAGGATTACATCCTACAATGAAATTGCTCCTTGAATGACTTGCAAGCCCCTACACAACTGATAAAAAAACCCTACAGTATTATAAAAGATCCTTGCATCTTTTGGACTGTTTGCTAGAAAGAAACAAATCAATCCTGTCCGTTCTTACCACAGTTGCCTCAGCTTACCTTCCATGGTGAATTGGCAAATGTTTGCGGTGGATCCCATGGCTCCCCTCCACAAAAGCGTTGGGTGGTTTGTGGTACACAGAAGCCAGAGACCCAATATGGCAGATCAACTCATCTAGTAGAGTCGGCTCAATCAGATCGGTCTCTTCAGAAATAAGTGGCTTTTCTGAGAGAACCACTTCTTTGGCAGTCACTGGATCCGTGGAAAGAAGGCGCCAGTAGATGTAGCCACGATCCCGCAGGTCTGGGTTGTCAGAATCCTGAGACAAAGCAATACATCAGTCACAGGTCTGAAGGGGACTAACACCTGTAATCACTTAATTTTTCTAGCAGTGATTCTGCTGGTTTAAAAAACCCCAACCATCCAGTAGCGACACAGTGACCAATTTCAGAATGATGTTACAAACTGCTTGTTGTGATGAACATCCCAAAATTAAAAGTGAGAATTAATGCCCAGCTTCCTGCTCAGCTGGTCAGGGAGCAAAAAGTCCAGGATTTACATCCCACAATTGCCCCAACCCACAGAGCTATCAACTGCTTTCCAAACTCTCCTGACACTTAACGTAACAGTAAGTATTAGGAGAACTCCAAGGGGGTGTAGACAGGAGAAAAGAATGTGAGTCGGAATGACTGTCACATACTAAGAACAGACATGCAATACCGCATATTGTAACACAATGATCCAAGGTTCCTGGAAATATATGACTTACCCAAGGGCACTGCTGGACAAAAAGACCCTGCAGAGCTACAGGATGGATCTTAATAGGCATATTCTTCATACCAAGAGAGAACTTATTTATCCTGCCTTTTAGTTATCTAATGAAGTATGGGAAAATCCTAATGATACACAGTTGGGATACTTCATCAGTTCTCCAGCTGTCAATAATACCCTTGTTTTACTGCAGATACTTCTGCCTCTGCATGAAGCGCTAATTATTTCTCTCCTTTTTGAACAGCTCTGCCCAGAGCAACAAAGTGAGTGGTGATAGTTTGCAGCTAATGTTCTAAGGAGGGGGAGGTGGTGTGGTTTTAAGTTTCAGTGTAACATGTTTGAACTGTTCACAGAAATCAGAGCTGGGATTTTTAATCCCCTCATCAGCAGAGTAACAGGGTAAATGTTTCTGAGGTTCCCCCCCCCCCGCCACCGTAAAATTCTGGCAACATATCATACACCTCATTAGCCTTCCTCCTTGGCTTTTTTTTTTCCCCCTCCTCTTCCGTGATCTCATTCACACTGCTGCTGACCTGCTATAATCTGCCTCTCTGCCCTCTGTCTCAAGACATTCTCAGGCACACAGCAAAACCTCTACCTGTAATGAGACGAAGTACACTAAGCTCATTTTGCTCGTAAGGACCTAGATACAACGTCTGGGTCAAATGAGAGATTTCTCTGCAGTGCTGTTCTTCAGTTTGACGGTGGAGTTGTGGACTCTTTACACCCTTCACCCTTAACAATTCCTACAAAAATCTCCACATCCTGCCTGCAGCAGGCAGTTCAAGATCAGGCTGGGATTCTGCAAGGGCAGACACAAAAAAAACACATGCTCCTATCTACTTGCAGGCACATACAGATTCCAGACTGACTGTTTCTTCGCACAGCCAAATAAACAGACTTGAAACTTTAGTAAATTTGGAACAAGAACTGCAACAAGAAATCCCAGATATTCCCTTTCCACATTTCTCCTGATTCTCCACTCTCCAGGGTCTGCGTGCACTCCTGTGGTGCATACCAATGAACCCATGCTAGCCTAGTCACCCACCATGCCAGACAGACAACAGCAATGGAGATGTAGAGGCTCTGTGCCATCCATTAGGTTATGGGCTTGCCGGGGACCTTGATCACTGCCACACATCTGTGTCCCTCCCATCCCCAGCTGCTTCATTGCTATTTTTACCAGTGCTGGCTGGATTAAGCTGGCTCCTGCTACAATCACACCTGCAGTTTGCTGTGCAGATGCACCCTAAGAGACACTCGAAGTGCAACAATATCTAAGTTGGGGAAAGAAACACACTTGCAATTACTCTCCCACTCAAGTGGAAAACAGTGTCTCTACCTAGGAATCAGACCTTGAAACATAAGGCTTTTTAGTGTTTTACAGCCAGTTATCCTACATTTACTTATTATTCATATAAAATACAAGAAGCCAGACTGAATCAACATTTGTGACAAACAAAGAAAAAACAGACGCCTATTATATTCCTAGGGTGCCATTAAGTGTTTTGTGACTCAGCATAGTGGGTTTTAACACTTAGTACCTTTCTTCTGTTGGCTTAGACAAATGATACAGCATGCCCTTGCCCACCCCTCTCTACAGAGGAGCTTGGAGCCTGCCTAATAGCAGGCTTTGAAGCAAGAAAAGCAGGCCACAGATTTCTTGCCACCGACCAACGCAACACCCCCAAAGGGATGAATAAAAGTTTTAAGTACTAAGAAGTCCACAGCCATGACTTCTTACAGCAAAGTGGACCAAAAAGGCCAGCTGATGATTGACTCAAGGTTTCATGCTCAGAAACAATTGCAGCCCATTCAGAGCAGCTGGGAGACTCTTTTCATCACTTGACACATCAGGTCTGGAGAGGAACTGCTCTTTTTGGACTATGTCATCACCCATTTACCCCAGTCATTACATCCAAGGAGTGTAGGAGGATTGGCTGCAGTATTACCCACTCTTGCCACCAGGACATCTCCACTTCTCTCCTCCAGAATTACAGCACTTCTGTCTGCCAGCTCAAGCCCAGCCTGCAGTGATCTGAGCTCATAACTCAGCACCTCATGCATAATGAATCTGGGATCTTAACCTACCATTACAGCCTCCAGCAAAGCTGCCACATTGGTTGACAGCATCCAAGTACAAAGGAAAAAACCCAACCTCAGTTCTTTCTCCTTCATAGCATTGCTTAAGCTTTGCTGTTCACAGAACAAAGTCTTTGCCAAGCCCTTTCCCTCTCATAGCTCCAGATGTTTTAACTGCAAGCCATCTTCAAGGAGAAAGCATTTTGGTCTCTTCATAACTCTACCCTGTCCTTAACTTTTCATTTGGTGGGGCAACGGGAAAGGAATTCAGATGAAGCGAGAGCCAAGAAGGAGAGAGCAGATGCCAGATGGCATGGTACAGACACAGAGCAGCTCTTAAATGGAATCTCTTTGGGAGAGAGGAGAACACGCTTGAATCCTATCTACTGCAAAGCTGACTGGCCTGGCAGATGGGAGACACCACACAACAGGCCAACACGGCGCCTGGAGGGCTCTGGTTCACTGGATATCTTGTGTTACCTGTGTGGCCAGGCTGAGGACCTGCTGAACCAGCTCCTGTGTCTCAGAAGGCTTTTTTAAGAACAGCTTCACTATAGCAGTCAGTAGGGTGAGCTGCACCTAAGAGAAAGGGACACAGCAGAGATCAGAAAATTCATCCATGCTTTAGCAATGTCTCCCAAGTCTCAACATCCTTTACTGATATGAAACCCAAGTCCTATGCTTTATAACAGCATTACACTATTCTTTGCCAGTGAAACTCAGTACAATGAGACTCAGACTCTTGCCTGTTGCAAAACACTTCTGCAGACAAGTCCCTGGTCAGCACACTGAGATTTATGTCATACTTTTATGCATCTCATCACTATTCTTCTGTATGTTCTGGTCCCTAGTAGGGCTACTCCCCAAGAAGTATGCAATATCTAGAAACCCCTACTGTTCTGTCTTATCCTTCCAAGAAGAGAAGTTTGGGAGATACAGACAACAGAGCAAGTCTCCCAAGAGTTTTATTTTAGCCAAATATTGACGTTTTCACCAGGAGATATTTTCCAACCACTGCAATATTTACCATCTGCCCCATACATACACTGCATGAAACCCTACAGATAAGATGCACAACACAATTTTACCTGAGTACTTTCATCATGGAAGCCCTCCAAAAAACTCTCCAACAGCTCATCTGCATTGTCAATTCTTTCTGCATATTCGCCCACTATCCAGATCATGGCAGCTCTGGCATCTGGTTCATCCAGGGAATCTAGGTTCTCGCACAGGGTGGCAATGATGCTTTCATACCTAATTTGTCAGAGTACAGGTGGATTACTGGGGTGAATTCAGCTTTTGTTATTCCATCTCTGCCCACATCATTCTGCAGAGAATCCTGCACTGAATGACGTCTTGTATTTCTACGCAACGAGCAGCATTTTTACTCAACTACAGAAGATATTCCTAGGCTTTTTCTTTTTCCAAGCTAAGCATTAAGATCTCACAGAGATCTTCAAGAGCTTTGCAGTTTCATTAATCAGCAAGACCACCCAGATGTGGAATTTAAGACAAAGCTGCCTCCGTCTCTGTTTTGTAAGGGGAACATTTGATCCAACAGTTCAAACCATGAGTCTGTATCAGATCCTGCAGCCTCGCTGGCATCTTCAGACTAGTAACTCTAAACTGGATATTACACTTCCTCAAAGGCTTTGCTGTAAAACAGACAATACCCCACTCTAATTATTTAGCTTCCCCTATTCCCATGCGTGGGTATGCCTGTCATAAGCAGGCAATCTATCTTGTAACTGACAGCAGAAATTGCCAGAGAGGCCTGCAGATGTCCCATATTACTTTTTAGGTGATCATGAAGTCTCTGCTGAAAGACATTGCTACTGTTCTGCAGCTGAAGAGACACAACCTTATTGCAGAAACAGCTTAAAAGAAGATCAGTACTGCCCAAGCCAGAGAGAACACTTGATGGAGAAAGCCAGCAGCATTTTGTTCAGCACAATCTGACTGGGATCTCAGACCATGAGAGCTATGAACATTCATGGCCTTGTATATAAGCCTTCTAGAAGAGATGAGCAAAAACAGAAGCCTGATGCTGTAAACTTGGTCAAATTTTCCTTCTGGCATTCTCTTTAAGACCTCTACTAGCTTTTGATTAAGGCTTATACTCAGCATCAATACGGAGTGGTGGGGAAGGAAAAGCTTTCAATTCAAACTAATAATGTGTCAGGATGATACCTCATCTAGAGCCAACATCTGAATCCTACCGTACTAGGAGCTAGAATGAGAACGGACACTGCTTTTCAGTAAAACAGCCACCTTCGCTTCAGAGCCCCAGTAATCTATGCTGAGAGAGTTTTACATTGCTCTATTCTGATGCTAACAGACAAGGGCTTCCAAAAACCTTATACTACTTTCACGTACTTGTTGGGATACTTGCGGAAGATGTCTCTGATGACAACAATGGCCTCCTGGACCACATAGTTGACCTTGGTCTGGATGAGGTCTAACAGTGTGCTCACGCAGCGCTCTGCAGATTGCTAGAGAGAACAGAACAATACAATTAAAACAAGCTGAAGAACCACTCCTTCCCAGCTCACATCACACACTGAGGAACGAGGCATGCATATGAGGAAAGGCCCAGAGGGGGAAATCAAAAGCAGGACAGCTACCAACTCAGTATGCATGTCCAAAAAAACCCTACAGGTTGACAAGTGCTTGTGTATTACAGTGGAAATACCAGCTGACTCCAGCTCCTGCAAGAAGTAACGGTTGAAGCAACCGTGCCAGTAGATAGCTGAATCACCACATAAGAGACCTTAAGAACATTATCTGCATTACCACTTAAATCACCCTCTTGCTGGCTAGCAGTTGAAACAGGCCACCAAATGAGCTCTCTTGGACTTGCCCAAGCTATGGCAACCAGAGCTGGGAGAGTTTTGACAGGAGCTGCTGGAAGGTGTCTGGGGAAGCTAGAAGGCAGGAGAAAACCATGCTGTCAATCACGCTGCAAGAGCAGCAGCAAAAAGCAGCTCTCACCAGCAAGAGGTTCAGTATTTTTTGGGTGGGGTCACTAACAACATGTGAAGATACAGCTATAAACAGAAATCCAGCTGTTGCTAATGCAGCTTTCACATTAATTAGTTCAAAATTCCCAGCCACAGGCACTGTAAGATAACAAGAACTGGACACTGGCATGCTCCAGGAACCAAAACTGGAGTTAGAGGCAAATAATTCAGGGAGGTCTATTCCCAAATAGCATGATGAGGCAGGACATCACAGGAGCAACCAGAGAGTCTCAAATAAGGACAGTGATTTGGCTATTAGCAGAGCACATACAAAGCCTCATTACACAGCTGGTGATTAATGAGAGAAGCAGACTGCTCATGACACTGCCTAGGCAGTCACCATCAGAACATTCATAAAGCATTCAGGATTGAGACAAACATCGTAGGGCACAAACAATAGCAACGTAGGTGGATTTTTCAATTCAAGTGAGATAATAGTCCCCTTCACTTTCAGAGCACTTGAAGGCTGGGCAGGAGGAGAAGGAGGAATAAAATGGCATTTAAGTCACAGGAATCAGTTTTTTGAGAATGGGCAAAAATGTCAAGGACAAACCTCAAGACTTGTAGAGCTGAATTTGGGACAAGCAGAGCCTAAAACCTCTTTGTGATTTCTTGCCCTCATGACTCTAGCTGTGGTATCTTACAAACACAGCCTACGAGCGCAAACAGTGGCAATGCTGGTCAAGATCAGCCAAGAGAGTAGACACTACAAACCAGCATTTGCTCTGTCTTTGCAAACTGGCACTAAAGGCCATAAGACTCTCCCTGGAAATCACACCGAAGAAATCCAATACAATTGGTAACAGAGTAAGGAGAGGTATCATATAAAATTATATGATTGATATAGTATATTTTTATGATACCTCTCCCTCCTCAGCACAGCTTTACAGGTACTATGCCACTACAGAGGCAGTGAAATGACAGTCTGACAATGTCCTATTCTGATCTCTTCTCCTGCTCAAGAAGATATTTGAGGCCTGTGACCCGGAAGACTCTTCCATTTCACGGAGACTGACCATGGACGTGGCTCCACACAGACTGACATTGCTCACAGTCAGAACCCCACTCCAAGTCCTTGCAAGACAGATGCTTCAGAGCTTGCAATTTCATCTCTTATGAGCTTCTCAATAACCTTCACTAGATGTTTTAACAAGTGGCCTTAAGGGTAGCTTGGGGTAAATCTGCCCTAAGCCAACCCTACTTTATAGGACCTACAGCATCAGTCACTGCAACGAGCAGTCCAGCCCTGTCAGAGCCTACAACTAGCAAAGCTTTAAGAGCTGCAGAATTCAAGGAAAAGCAAATTAAGGTTTATTTTTCTTTTCTTTAGACACTTCATAGTGTGATTTTTCTGGGAAGAGCAAAACATCCACTTTGAAATATATGCAGTATTGATTTTTAGCCCAAGAGTCCCTTGGAAAGTGAGCAGTCATGTGGGCACATGCACAGTAGAGCAGTCCCTCTAACAAAATTTCCCTGTAACAAAATACATCTCAGCTCACCCCACCCCTTGCAAATACATAGCTATTTGAAGGTGGACACCCCTGGGGACTGCAGCGCTCTGCACACTGATGAAAGAGTGCCCCAAGCAGAACAGCTCTCAAGTTGGAGTGAGGGAGGACAACCAACCAACATCAAAATTGCTTTGTTTTTCTGTAGAAATCAAATGAAAGCCTGCAAGATTACTGAAGCAGCACATACCATGCTCAGAGCCATAAGCCTCAATGATTTCTAAGAACTGGGTTGCTGGCAGAATCTCCTGGAACAGAGACAAATCCCCCTCTAATATGGCTCCTTCTGTTTCTCCTTTGCTCCAGAGGGATCACTATTCTTACTGCATCCACTTAATTTCCTTTTCCCATAGGGGTGATGCTTTGTTTCCTTACAATCAAAGCATCAGATGACTTCTTCATCTAGTGCTGTCAATGGAGCAAACCAATGCAGAAGCCAGATACCTTCACCTCATGCTGTCAAGTCTAGCTACACCACACAGTTTGCTGTAGACATACTCAAGCTAACTCTGAGCCCAGCTTGTATAGACAAGCTACCCATGCAAAATGATGTTGTTCTGACATCCCCCAAACCAATATGACTACTCAAGCCTGGGCAAAATCCATCAACCTTGCTATGCAGCAGGGGTATTGCTTACATTTCCAAAACGAGCGCTAATTCTGCTGTTAGCACCATGCACTGCTGCACCACAAAGATAATGCCACACTTACTCTACAGCGCATGTCACAGCAGACAAATTTATTTACTGTCTTACTTTTCTAGGAGAGACAATTAGACAAAAGGGAGGATCCTTGAAGGCAGCGCTGAGGTTCCCCATGAATACTCATTCATCAACAGCTCCCACCAGCTGTGCCCTCTGTCAAAACGCAGATTTCTAAGCCTTGGGAACTTGGACACTGATGGCTGAGAGAATGCTCTTCTATTAGTCATAGCTCACAGTGCAAACAGCCTCTAGTAAACACAGATGCACTGGGGACAGGGATTAACCTAGAGATGAGGGCACTGTAATGAGTTGTTCTATGTTTGCCCTCTTTAAATCTGGTTCCTGTCAGAGGAGTAAGAGAGACCTCATCTTTAGCAGCAGTGTCTTCAACAGAGCGTTGCTAAAAATCAAGGTTAACACTACTTACTGAGACACACACAATTACACAGTTAGAGGGTCACTGCAAATTTGATGGGATATTATTATCAGTCCTTTGCATATTGAATATGACTGTCATGGTATCAGGCAAGGGAAGAAAGAATGTAGGGGATGAGGGCAGGAAAGGGTAAAAACTTCTAAAAACACCTTGGTACTGCAGGAATACACCACCTTTAATGTGAAACTAGGACAGACACATGGCCAAATCCTAGCGAGAAAGTCCCTACTGAGAACTAAAGCAAACTCCCACTCCCCAGCAGAAGCACTGCTACAAACAGGGCTGCCACCAGCTTCTTTTAACTTCACAGTAGCCCTCTTCTATGCTCAAGAGCATTTTCTACTGTCACTGCTGTGGCTCCATCCAGACAGCCTCCTGCCTGCGCACAACGTGGAAGGAGCACTCCGGTATTTTGAACTGCAGACATGAAATAGAGGCAGCGATCACCTGCTCTATTGGGCTACGCTTAAAAGAAAGCCCATGGCAGGGATAAACCTTTAAGAGCTGAAGGAAGGAAGAGAGGGCTGCATGGGCGGTTGATTCTCTCAAGAGGACAGAAGTTGGTGTCCTCTTTACACAGACTTACAGTAGTTTAGCTGAAACAAGGGAAACCTGTGCACTGACACTATAACTCAGCTAGGCATGATGAGGTTTTTATTTAAATCTGCTGTCAGGCAATGCTCATGGGAACACACTTTAGCAAAAGCTAAATGAGCTCAGCTGAAATTAGACCACTTATGTGACTTTTTGCACTCGGTTATCAGTTTACTGAAAAGTACCAACACCACAGCATGAGTCTTCTCTCTTCACAGGCTTTCTGAGCTCCTGTCAGGCATACCAGATTCATTTACAGGGAAACTAACAGAGACATCACTAGAACAAAATACTGTATTACAAGCATTTTGGTGGATTTTCAACGGGCAGAGGACGTTTCAGATTGTTGTTTTGGACAACTGCAGAGGTTCTTGGGAACTTATTTCTGTAAGCATCTAGGCTAAAGAGAGCACACTCCAAACGAAGCTACAGGCTATACAGACCTTTAACATTAGATAAGGTCACTCTGTTTGTGCAAATTGCACTTAAGTGCCCCAGATATCTGTACCGAGACACATGTACTCTATTCAGCTGAAACAGGGGGGACACAAAACATTTCATAATACTGAGTTCCTCTGCACAGTCTCTTCTCCTTCCCCCTTCAAGAGGTCAGGCCACAGCTATTAAAGGAGGTCCTCATGGATAAGTGGTCATTGTTCCACTGGAGCCGGTACAGTAAAATATTCCATCCAGGATGATTTAGCTGCCCTCCTCTGCCTGCAGGCTGACGTCTGAGAGGAGCACTCCACCATCCTGTGATGTACTCAACTGGAGCTCACAAGCCCTACTGTTCAGCTGGGGCTCTGCCCATGCGCGTGATGTAACCAGGTCACTTGATTGCCAACGCAAAAGCAAAGAAAATTTGTGTAATGTGGGAATGAGATGGCAAAGCCCATCATGGTTTTTGAAGACAGAGAGCCACAGAAAGCCTCAAGTCTCAGATACTTGCCTCAACTTTGATGGCACAGCGCCCAATTGCTCGGACAGCCTTGCGCACAAAGTCAACGTCCACCTCAGTAGCGTATTCCTTGAGCTCTGCCAGAACCTGCAGAGAAAGCACACCAACGTGAGTCCCTCGGATCACACAGAGAGAACATCCCACTCTGACAAGTGATGCTACTTGAATACCAGAACACCACCAGGATGTATTCTTCCACACCTAGCCACAAACACACAGAGCTAACACAGCCAAACTCTGCGATCAATTTCTATCTCTGAAACCCACTTGGTTTAGGCTGGCCAAAGCTAAAAGATGGCTCAGTCTAGATTATTTTCAAATTCCCTTGAACAAAAGCTGGGTGCAAAACCAGCCCTGCCAAACTTAAGTGTTGCTATTCCTTCTTACACTGAAAATACAGTGAAGTAAGGGTCACATACATGCACACAGATTTTATGTATGGTTTATTGTACTTATTGTTCTACATTCACTGTATGCAAAGCTCTCAGCAACAACCATTTTTGATCTCTCCTTTTCTGTGCTGAGATGAACCTCTGGATCCCTACTGGATCCAAAAGGAGGATGCAGAGATGATCTGAGGACACCCTAGAACACCTATACAGATATTAATAATGTGAAGATATTTTCCCTCTTAAGAATACGATTTACTATTTTGTCTCAGGTTTTTTGCTAATGGAAACTGAACAAAGCCTTAAACCAGGACCTGCTGGGATCTTACAGACCACTAACTAAAAAGCTACTTTGTCTTAAACAAATCACTTAGCTTAGAAAAAATTATTTTAAAAAAAAGACCCTATGCAATTTATATTCCCTCAAAATCCCATTTGTTTCAGTTTCTCATGTCAAACATGACATCAGGGATTTCATCGTGATATCACAAATAGATTGCAAGGGAGAGGTGAACAGCACAAAGCGAGACAGTTGTTTGAAAAATCTCTAATCAATGCCAATTTGCTCAGAACAATGAGAAGATAAAGAGGCCTTGAAGGGCCAGACTGCAGACAAATAAATCTGCAAGGAGTAGACAGGACATCTGTGTTTTGAAGTTTTATTATTTCCTTGGATGATCTATGTTGCACAGTACTTGGAACACTGGTTTAGTAGCTTATGCTTTTCAAATACTGCCCGAGTCTGAGTGCCTCAGATTCAACTAGTCTTCTGCCTTGGCCTAGAACAGGCATGGAGATGAAGAGTCTCGACAAGCTGCACAGGGAGGATGTGGGTGGAAGCCTGCTCTCCTTGGGTCTCATTTCAGGGCGTATTTCTGACAAAGCTTGGGTTGTTTTTAGGAATGCCTCTTTAGAACCAGGAAGACATTCATTCAGTCGTCTACAGATCCCAGTCCCAGACTCTGCTCTCCAGACATCACTGCCTTTCATCCAAACAACCTGCATTATCTAAACATTATGCATTAAAATTGGTATGGAGCCTACCCAGAGTAAATAGAAAATGCTGAATATGTTCTCAAGGAAACTGATTTTTAAAACATTTTTCATGTCCCCAGCACAAAAGGGGCATGAATTACCTTGCTCTGTTCCAAAAAAAAAAATATATCAGGGGAGAGAGCTGGAGAGAGCTCCTTAAAAATGTCACGTTAAATGAAATTGCTTTGTGACAATTAGGATAGGACAATAATAGCACTAACCAGAGGCATTAATCATTCTGCTTTAGTGTTAGGTCTTGTGGCCAGGGTGGCACTTGAGAACGCTTCCTTTAAGAAAGGAATTTGCAATAAAACTTCATCAAAACCAAGGAGAATCTACATTGTAAAGCAGTCTCAATTCAGTTTAGCTTTAGCTTTGTGCAATTTCCACTCTAGAAGCAAGTTAAGCAAAATAAAGGTTATTTTAGCTCTGAAGAGTGCCTGTGCAAGGGTTTAACAATTCAACTAATATACTTGAAATTCACACTTCAGTAATAGTCGGCCTTTCTGAATGCCTCCATTACAGGTGCACCTCTCTCACTTGAAACAAGCCTCATATTCCAACCTCAGCACTAGCAGTGACTCATTTGACAGGAGACATCAGCTCTCCTCCTGGAATTGTAATCTGTAAAACAAGATCTACCTAATGGTAACAATACAAGACATACCATGCTATTAACATTTAAATTATGGAGGAAACTCCAACACCTCCCATTAAGTAGCTGCAAAGAGCACTACACCAGGGACAGTGATGCCTAAAAGCCAGGACAACACCAGCAGTAGTAGCATACATCCTCATGCAAGGAGCACGAGAGGGTTTTCCATCCCCAGAACACATCAGAAGTTCCTCAGCTGACCTGGGCAATGTTTGCCTGAGAAGCTAAGCGGATCATGATGTCCAGTTTCTCCAGTTTGACATAGATGGGGTCGTTGTACTTCACAAAGAACACCTTGATTTCCTGCTTCAGGATTTCAGGCCTGGAGGGAACATAACGTTGTTTCACTCAAGACTGGTAAAAACAATGGGCTCTATCTTAACCAAAGGTGTCTTTTGTTTAGAAATCTACCCAAACATTCACCTAGAAACAGAATGGTGTCATTTTGTGTCCCAGACACGCAAACAAGCATAGGAGAACAACAATTTTTAAAAAGTTAGAAGGCTGGAGAAAAAGATTGTTTAAATACAAGTGCAGAATTCAAGTCTCTCTAACTATGCCTACATCACTACCTCCTCCATTTGAACTGCTGAGCCAACCACTGCAGACAGTCAGTGGATGTCAGTGTTTTCAGTGAAAGAATAACATCCTCATCTCAATGCAAAACCCACCTACAAACTCATTTTTCTGCTTTCGCTTGCAAGATGCCAGTACACAGTAACTCTGCCCTGAATACAATCAAAGTGCTATCCAACCTATCCCACCTTTCCAGCAAGGAACAACAGTATTTGAACATGCACGTGGGAGTAAACTAGTGAAAAAAACAACCCACTGTACGTCAATATGTCACCAGCCTGATTCTTCAGGACTGAAGAGAATAGCATAAGCACACTGAGTTTCTACAGGTCACTATGAACAGTACAGTTACACCCTCCTTCCTATTTGCAATCTGATTTACAGTCTAATGGGAGGGCAGTTCTTACTGCTCTAAAAAAGGTGGTGGAGAGAGATGCAGGTAAAGAGATACTGTGTGATACTCGTATCACAAGTGTGCTGTAAAAAATTAATTCAGGCTACCAGAGTCATGAGACTGTTTAATCCGTCCCTCGAGGGATCTGAACCTGGATTAAATGAAGTTCTGTGCATGTGGAAATATCTGAAGGTCTGAGATAATCAGATGCCCTCCCACCCCCCCGAGGCTTTACCTTTTCTGCACAATCAAGTTGATGTTCCTCAGGGCAACATACTGAACTTCGGGCTCTCCAGACAGCAGGGTCACCAGTGGAGGGGCAAGTTTCTTCAGCAGCATGTTGTAATAGTCCGAGTCCTTAGGAAGAAGTTCCAGGAACTTCATCAAGACCTTCACCGCTGACAGCACCACTGCCGAGTTGGCATGAGACAGCCGAGGGGTCACCCGTTCACAAATACTGCAGACAGAGGAGCAAGAAAAGATTCACGTTTATTTCAGAACTTATCTGAATTTCGGAGATTTAGCTGAAGACATCATCCTTAGACACTTCGATTCAGTTTTGTTCACAAAAAACAGGCAAAGTCCTGCTTTCCTGAACACAGCAGGAAGCAAAAAAGAACTGCTTCTCTCACAGCTTCAAGTTTCTCTCCTGCCACAGTTAGCTCAGGAACTCTTCCAGCTCTCAGCATTACAGTCAACGCATGTTCAGTTATTAGCTTTTTCTGCCTTTGCCTGGTGGTATTCTCTATTTCTGTGATCTCGTCTGTCACTTACAAACACAACTTTAACAAAACAGCTATCAGAAAAACACTTTAGCCCCCATATAATCATTCCGAGGTGATACATGCTTTAGGCTTGCTTGGGGGGGTTTGCTGCCATTTCAACCATTTGTTTCTGGAAAAAAAGGGTTTCTGCTACTCTGGAGATGTAGGGAAAGAGTGACCCAAATACCCTCCCAAGTCTCAGCTTCCCCACTTCCCTCAGTGGGTCCTATAATCAACAGCATCCTAAACAACCCATCCCAAGCAAAAAGGAAGTTTGGGTTCATATGGTCTTTCTTACAGCATCTGTCAAGTTTCTTCCCACCCCCTCCTGCATATTGCTAACCCAGAACAATCTTATTCCCATCTGTGCCTCAAAGTTTCTTTCCCTGAAAGATTTGCTTTCAGCCACCCTGGAAGGGAAGCAGCATGGCTAAGTGAAGAGCAGAGGAGTCTGTAAGTCAAAGCCAGGGGCAGTCCCCAGCTGCCGCTGCCCAAGGTCACCTGGCATGCCAAAGTGGCTTCATCTCTCCATGCCCCAGCTTCTCCATGTGCAGGGGCAACACCAACAGACTTGCTGTGAAGGAGAACACTAAATAAAACTAGGTGCTGTCATTCTCCTATCTGAAATAAGGCAGGCTCCAAGAGTTAAACTCCACGCAAAGGAGTGGAAGTAGTTACTGCCCATCCAGTTTTACACACCACTCTTCAGAGGAATTACAGATGAGGAACTGGGACATGTTCACAGTTGTTCAAACTAGCAGTCCCTTTCTGACGAAGCTAGGATAATACTGGCCTGACACCCTGGAGATCTCCACAGGTTTCTAGCACTCATTAATAGCTGTTTCTGGCACAGAAAAAGAGCACAGGGAGGAAGGAGGTGGACAAAAAAGAAAATAAATCAGCAAGACTACTGCCAGGGTTTTTTAAAAAATGGATTATCTGTTGTGCCTCAAAAAACAGTCAGTGAAGAAACCCATCAAATTCAAAAAGGCCTGCCCAGGATTCTGCATGTGGGCTTGTGCCCCTTCCTCCTCCCCCGCTCCCCACATCATCTACATGAAATATATAAAGTCTGAAAATTCCCCTGTTCCAAGTAATTTTCCTTGATGGTTCCTTGTTCTCTTGAGTACAGAATCGGACTTTTTGTGATTCTGGACACAGACGAGGAAGAGGCTTGAAGTGCACGAATTAACACCCCACTACCTAAATCCTAAGGTCTTTGTATTTAGGTTTAATCATTGCAGCTGAAGGTAAAAGCACAAGGGTGAACTTGGAGCGATAAGAAAAGTAATTTCTTATCCTTATTTTCAGTTCTATCATATCACAGACTAGTTTTTAGTTGGAAGAAATATTAGAGTCTCAGAGCTGCAGTACTTTGGAAGCCCCAAACCTATAAGGGCTTCTTGCATCTCAAAGTAGCAAAACCAGATTTGAAAGCTCTGCTTTAAAACAGAAAATCCTCCAAACAATGCCTGCAGATGGATCAACCATTGTTATAGGTTTGGTCTTGGGTTGATCCCTTCTCAGTAGTGCCAGTTCCCATAAGAACTAGCCTTTTAAACAGAAAAAAGTAAAAAAAAAAAACCAACCCGTTAACAATAAACAGAGAAAGTAGTTCTGCAAAGGGAAGGGGCAGGCTTCCTGCATCAGCCCAAACCACCAAAAGGTGCCTCCCTTTCAAACCTCTTTTACTTCAAGTCTTATTTGTGCTGTTACAGACCTGAACAGAGACCCCTGTTATTACAAGCCCTTTTCAGAGTTGCAACACTGCCAGAAGCCTGCAAGTGCCCTGCTACCAAATAACCTTAAACGGCCCGTGCAAAGAGTAGGAACAAGCATACCTCTGAGCTTCGCGATCATCCTTGGGGTTGTAGTTGGACAGACAGTCCAGGATGAAGATCTGGCCCCACTCCGTGCACTCATTTAAAGCTGTCAGCAGCTTGTTAATGTTCTGAGGGTTCAAATCCAGCAGGTTGCTGTTGGGATGCGATTCACTGATTTCCGACAAGGCAGCCACAGCGTTTGCAACCACCTGGGAGAAGAGACAAGAAGATGCGCTCTTTGCTAGCATGCCATCAGTGGCTTGGCAGGGATTAACTTGGGCTTAGCATGGGTTACCCAGGGGAAAAACACAGATATCCTGGTGTGTGCTATCAGCTGCTCAGCAGCAGTCACCATGTCAATCATCCGAGTCTTCAGGGACCCAGTACAAGCTCACAACCAACCTGGAGAGCCCAAACCTTGACTGTAACCTTGCTCTTTGCCAAAATTTGAAGAGTCTCTTGGGGAGGAAGTGAAAGAATAGCAGCACAGCATGAGGGGGCTGCTGACACACACAGGAAACATGAAAAGGCAGCATGGGTGCAGAGAGCGTTTTGCTAGAGAAATTACAACCTGAAAGTATTTTTGTTGAAGATAAACAAAAGTTAAAGTCACCTCTGGACAGAATAGGGACCTGGGACCAGGACCTCACAAGACACTTTACTCTGGAGGGAGCTAGAGGTGGCATCAGAGAGTGTCCACATGGAACAACACCATCTCGCCTTCCTGCAGGCTCCTGACTTCCACCCCAGCTTGCTTCAAGCAGACATCATCTCCCCCACTTCCAGGAGATGCTCAACTGATATAGTCAAGGTCTCAAAACCTCTAATCACCCTACTCATTCAGGAATAGATGCTTCTTGCCTAATTTCCCCTTGGCAGTCCTGTGGCACATTGCTTAACGCAATCCCAGAAATGACAAGAACTGTCTCCTTGGGAAGAGGAGCTGTCAGGTGCCAGGCAGCCTTCAGCTCTGCAGCAATTCTGTCAGGTCATCCAGTTTGAAAGCAAACACACAACTTCCCTAAAATGGACAACTCCTACTAAGTTTTTAATAACACATATTTCAATCCCAAATAGTCTCCATAGCATCCATTTGTCTGCTTTACAGAGTCCCCTTAAAGCAAGCACTCCAGCACAACTCATCACTGAAAATATTCTTGCTACATTTAAGACTCTATAAGGTCTTCTCTTTTCTAAGCATGGATGAAAGGAAGCAGAGAGGAGGTCCAGGGTCCAGCTTGACAAGAGCAAGAAGTGGGAGTGCAACACAAATTTCTAATTCTTAGCTCCATACTCAAGTTCAACAGTTATTCTAACAGATGCCATGTGAAGCTTTTTAAAATAGAAGAGTTGCAGAATATATAGATGAAAATAGACAATTTGCAGACGAGACAGAAGTCTTACTTTTTTAACTAACTAGAAAAGGGATTTAAGCTTGCGTTTGACACTGAAAACTGATACACCCTATGAAAAGGCATTTTCAGGATATTTTACTGTGTATATCATGTCCAGCCCACCCAACTCACAACTCATACCTGCTAAAAATGAAGATTTATAGCATTATTTTCTATGGGATTAAGGCAAAGAAGCATCTTATCTAAAATCATCTGGTTCTTTGGTTGACTAAAGATGCTTTTGATGCAATATAGTGAAAACAAGAACAGCACGACCAGAAAATTCTCTGCATTGTTCCCATCACTGCTTGTCATTAAGCCAATATATTCCAAAGTCATTGCACAAGCACAGTAATGTTGATTGTTTTGCATTTCACACCTAGAGGTCAGAGATAGGATTTTGATCCAAGATTTTATGCATTTCATTAGTTGAACAAGCCTTCTGTCACCAAAATCATTAGCAATCAGAACTGCTGTCTTCTTGTACTGTTTTAATGAGTAACTTATTAAGATATGCTGCTTATTCTTCCCATTATTTAATTTGCCTAATTCCTGAATGGTTAATGTGACACAGCATAAAACTGAAGTAAAATACAGTTTTAATTTCGTTATATTTTGGAAGTTTACAAGTGAAGGCAAATTATAAAAGCAACTGAAAAGTTCAAAACCATTCTGAAAAAGCACTTATAAAATTAAATGAGGACTTTAGAAAAAAAATTTGAAGTAATGAAAAAGTGACAGAGCCAAAGCATCACAGAAAGGTACCTGTCAGTTGTACTAAGGAACAGGGCTGAGCTTTGGCAAATGCACTCGCACTGCCAGGCACTACCTTTGTTGCAGTAATTGAGCCATGTGGATAACCTAAACCCTGGGGCAAGTACAAGTCAAAGCAGCTGTGCTTAAGTTTCTTTCCTTGCAGAGTAAGCGAAGTCTAACACTTCGAGTTTGCCACAGGCAAGGGGCACGCAGAAATGCTGTTACCATGGGCTGCCTGGTACACATTAGCTCCAACCCATAGACCTGACTGTGAATGGGGTCTTCCTTTTAGAATCTTTTTATGCTCTTTTCAGGAACTAGCATGGAAGCATAAATGCAAGTGTCGAAATCAGAGCTGAGGATGGGACACTACATGGCAACCCACTAGATGTCAGGTTTCCAATATGGGCTGTGGTCTCCTTGGGTGTTAGAATAAAAGGACTGGCAGGGGCTGTGAAACATTTGGTGGCAGCTCAGTTCTGCCAGACGGCCTGGGATATACAATCACATAGTCCACAATTACAGCTGGTCCTCACCTTCTACCTTAGCAGAACAGCACTGCTGTCAACTTGGTGACAAGCAGATAAATGAACCAAAAGGAGACAAGGGAAGAGATGGGGAATATCTTCAAACTTTAAGTAACATTTATTAAAAAAAAAGTGCTTGCTGGCGATTCGCACTGAACATATTGATATGTTATGGTATGCCAACAAAAATAATTAGCATCTTCAAGGCTTTTTACACAGCCGCAGCACAGTTGAAATGAAAACAGATTTCAGGAACCAGTCCAACATAAACACTGGTTCAAGTATGCACGCTCACCTCTCTTCATTGGCACTGCCATTGGCTTCGTTACAAGACAGGAACATAGAGCAATACAAGCCGGCTCTGCGTGGTTTCATTCCAGTACACAGCCACCCCTACTTTGCTGACAGCTCTAAGTCATGGCTCAAGCAACATGTAAACAGAGACTGACACGTTGTCCACAGTTTGGGATACTAACAGTTATCACTCAGGTATGGAAGAAAAGTCCATTAAGAACGAGTCAACACCAATTCATGTATTACATCACCTGGTAACTTAGTATACACTTTGGCAGTCACATAAGCATCATTGGAAATATTTAGAAAGATGTTTTGGCCGAAGAAAATCTACAGCATCAAAGCTGAACCTTAAGTCTTCAACTTAGTTGATACTTCTTCCTTAACAGAGCAACACAAGACAGTGAAGACCAACTTCAACAGCAAGTACAAGGTACTATTTTATCACAAAGTGATAAAACAAGTTATATAACAGGTTGGGGTTTTTTACCTTGAAAATAAGTAGCAATGACAATGTACTTGCTGGTGGACATATTAAAAGTAAAGCTAAAGCTTTACAAGTGGTTATAGGACAAAGTCCTCCATGGAACTGGAGAAGTTTCACAGCCAATGCCATACCTTGGCTGAGGGAAAAAAGCCATAAGCTTGTTTAGCAAAGCATTCTCTGCTTTCAAAACGTGCAACAAGTTCATTTTGATGAGAAACCAACCAGGAGTTGGGTAACTTATTTCAGAGATTGGAAGGAGGAGTCTAAAAGGACAAGAAACTAACATCTAGTATAGTCTTTAGTTCTCAAAAATAATGAAAAAACTGAGGTCAACCCACTAGCCAAAGATATGTGTGCCCAAACAATTACTGAACAGGAAAAAACTTTTAAAAGCTTAAACTTATAAGTTAACTCCATGGCAAAATGCCTCACTTGACTTGCAATTAAGACTATCATCTTTAAGCTAACAGCTACCAACCAATGAGAATCAGCCTAAAAAACATCTAGAAAGTACAAATGCAGAGCAGATTGAAGATTTAATAATAGTAGTAGTAGTAATAATAATAATAATAAGTCCCTGGCTTGCTGATTTAAATCAGTTCACCCTGGGTACACTTCAAGATTATTCAGATGCAGTCACAGCAACATCCCGTTAGAGCACAGTTGAGCCAAATGACAATAAACCTGCTTTTTGGCTGGAATTTCCCACCAAATATAGACTCTCTGAGAAGTGTCATTGGGATGAGAATAACTAAATCTCGCAGGCTCTTATTAAAAAAAAATAAACCCTGCACTTAAAACTACATTACAGATTTAACAAGAACCCAACATTTTTAAACCCACCTACAGACAAATCCCGTCTGCAGCCAGAGAGACCAGATCCGACCTCATGGAGAGCTGCAGAGGTAGGAACACTGATTTGCCAGTTATTCCTTCTGGCAGCTCAAACCTTTAGCTCAGAGCAAATGGTATAAAATACATCAACAAGGAGGAAAGGGGGTGGGTGAAAACCTGAGTGTCTGCCTATCAACCCACACGGAAAAGCTTTGCAGGGGGTGGGGGGACAGGAGGGAAGCTAGGCAGATCTAGAACACCAAACAGTCAAAGCAATCAGATTATTTTGCTAGCATCCCAGGCTAATTGGAAATTAAACCAAGTGTGTAATGGGGTTAATGAAATACAACTTTCTGCTGCTTAAAAGAAGAACCTCCGGCTCACCATCCCATTAAAATGAGGAGAATATGAAGAAAAAGAAGAAAAATTAAGAGGCTCTGAGAAGATGCTGAGGAAAGGCAGCCTTCCCCACATAGCTGGGGGCTCCTACCCTCAAGAGAGCCAGGCACCACGTGATGTTTTCGAGAACAGAGAGGTGCTGACATTTTCAAAGAGCACACTGAGCTTGCATGGTACGTTCATGTCATTAAGCACAGACTCCCAGATGGGATATTAGGGGCATTCGCATGGATGCGTGTTTCACAGGGCCACTTGTTTTCACAGCTACAGATGATGCTGTATGCCTGAAAGGTCCCTAACAAGTACCAACACAGACAAGCTCTCTCTCCTAAGTACAGGACCCCTACTTCCGCTCATGTTAATTATCTCTTTCATCTACAAGCCCCCCTTTAATTTGCTTCCCTAGAAATGGTCTATGAACTATTAAAACAGCCCAAGCAGGCAAGTCAGAGAGCCTATATGAACCTCTCACACTGTTAATGCATGTAACATGTATAGCTTTAAATTAAAACCCTGGCAGACTAACACATCCCCAGCCCATGCATAGTGTTGGAAGGTAACAGCTCACCTGTTCAGCCTTAATTGTGACAGATTTCCAGTGCTCTGGGCAAGTCATTCATCTTCCACTAATTCCATTGCAGGAGGTTGTACTTCAGTGCCTACAAGTCTGGAACCGCACTGCTGGATACATGATCGGTTCCTGACCACGTCCCAAAAATTGCCTAGGTGGGGAAGATCTCCCACTTTTGCAAGTGGGATGAATTTTTCTGGAGGTGGCAATAGAAGGGAAGTCAAAGTGGTTTGCTTCCCACAGCATGCTTACCCTAACTGGCTTTTGCACTTCCCTGCTCCTACTATGCACTGCAGAAAACGCCACTTTGTGGCAGACTAAAACACCACTCCTGCTCCCATGTCCTTGCAAAATCAGAATGTGTTAGTTGTAAGACAGGAAACCATTCTTCCCCCAACTGTTGAACCTCTTGCAGTAGGTGGCAAGAAGCCGTTCAGGGATAGCTCCAACACAAAGGGTTTCTCCTTGGTAGAGCTGAGCCCCCCCAGTGCAGGAAACTAAGCTCTATAGGAAGCCACAGAGGGTCTGCAACCCCCTATGCTTCTTCCAGAAAGCACCACGGTCTGATCCCAGCCTGGATCAGGCACCTATCACACACCAGGAAGGTTTCTTTCGTGCTTTTTTTTGTAAGGCCCTTTGCAATTTTTCTTGCAGAGGTTCTCACTGGCACCATCCAGTGGCAAACAGGGCTGTCTGTCATCCAAGCAGCTATTTAGAAGACAGGCACCAGCTAAGCATCAACAAAAACCTCATGTAGCCCTAAAAAAGGGGGGTGTGGAGTTACAAAACATCATAGCCACATCATTTTGTGACAAATGGTGCTTGTCAATAGCTGGAAGTGTCTGTTCCGATTGAAAACGTAACATACATCAACAAAATTCCCCAGTACTCTGATTGATATTAGAGACCCTGGAATGATCTATTCAGCAAGACTAACTCTCTGGAAATCAGACACATACAGAAATAGGACAGTAACTGGAAGGAGACAGGTCTCTGATGGATGAATTTGTCAATTAAGCTTTATAAATGAGCGGTCTGGGAGGACAGACTCTGCGGAGTCATGGAAATTCATGCATTTTCATAGAAACCCGTTGCATCTCTCTGCCAGAGTGCTAGTATTCAAAAGGCAGGGAAAAGCATGGCTTCCATGGAAAGTGCTCAAGACCAGCATCCCTCATCCACAGCCCTACCAAAAATGAAACAAAAAAGCAGGTCCCACATACAGGCTTGAAATTCCCTCAGACCTGTTTAGGATGACAACCTGGAGAAAAAAACCAGCTACTCAGGAAGTCAGACTGCAGCCTTCCTCTGCAGAAGCAGTTGCAGAAGCTCAGCCCAAAGCCTAAACTGGGTTTCCACAGGCAGAGCGAGCAGAGTCAGAGTGGCTAACCAGAAGCCATGCCATGGATTACAGACAGCAACTCTCCCTTCTCCCCCAGTTTAAATCTTTGCAGCCTGACTGCTGCAACACAGACACAGAAGCTGGCTTCTGAACTTCCCTGGTAGTCTCCCACACTGACTCTTTCAAGCATCCCACCACATACATTAACATAGCCACTGTTTTATACAGTCTGCTCTGCAACATCTACCTATTCAATTTCCAGCTCGCTACTGCTAGCTGCCTGCATACTTTGCAAAAAGTGTTGCTCTCCCTCTTGGGCAGCCTCATTTAAACAGCAGGAATGCCCTACAAAGAGCCCCAAAGTGAAGCCACCAGTCTTCATCAGCCCCTAAGCAACAGTCTCATTCACTGTATCATATCCAACACTGGGTAAGCAAGTTCAACCTACTGATGCCTACAAATGCCATCAGGTGCCTCCCAGAAGGAAATATTATCTCCACCTGCAGCACAAACAGATTAAAAAACCCAAACCACAGGCAGGACCAACACAGACATGGTTGGGGGACTTCAAGATACAGCCTTCATTCTGCAACACCTAGGTTGAAAAGAAGGAGGACATTTTATGGCCAGTGAGGCAGCCAGGGTATCTCAGAGGCAGCCCCCAGCATGCTGCAGAGGCACAGCCTGCAGCTCCCAGGAATATTCAGCTCCATACTAGGGTGTGAATTTTCAAGTCCTTTACAACCTTTATGAACAGCAGTCATGAACTCACCCGTCAGTGGTGGTTCACTCCTTGCACTAGATAAAATATCAGCTGCAGAGGGGAAAACACCACAGCCGTGAGAGGTCCAGATTTCCCCATGAGGAACAAATCCTTTCCCATACCTATGAAGCAGCTGATGTTCCACTCCCTGTTGTTTAAGAGAAGTCCCATGTCCCAGACTGCCTCCCACAAAGTCCTGTTGGTACTCAGAGGACCACCAACAGTCTCTCAGCAAGAGGCTCATTTCTCAGCTTTATTACACAAACAAAGAGGGACACAATTCCTGCAAAGTGCGCAATGGAGGACAGCCCAGGAGGCAAAAGCTTATGTTTCTAAACAGGCTCATTCCTCAGGACATGGTCTTAGAATGACATACTGCTTGCCAGCTAGTAGGGAAAAGAACAAAATGAGGACCACCTTCTTCCACAAGGTCATCCAGGGAGCCCAAACATACACCCTGAAGTTCTGGCTGGCAGAGAAGGAGCCTATATGGCTTGCAGGCACAGCAGAAAAGACAAGAAAGCACTGTGATTTATATCAATAGGTTTTTACTCTAGTCTGTGAACTATAGAAACTCAATACTGCTAGAGGGAATTCTGATTAGATCAAGATGGACCTCGCCACCTCTAGTTATCAGAGGTCAACACATTCCCTTCTTAGTGCAGGTTATTAAATGCTAAAGAAAAAAAAAACAAAACAAAACAAAAAACAGGCACAACAAGAGTTTAATTATATTCCACACACTTAGTGTATTTACTCATTCACTTATTAGGTGATCTCAGTTTATTCTGTATTGATTCACAATAGTGTTTCTCCCAATAAACTGTGATGTGTAGATGGTATAAAATGTGGCATATTTTTGGACAGGACATAAGTGCTATGCCTATACAGCCTACAAAAACACAGGAGCAGAACAGCCACACTGGTGAAAGCTTTGATCCAGTGCATCTTAGTGACAAAGCAGAATATGAGGAAGAAGAAACGCTGCAAGAAAGAATTAAAAACCCAACAGCACCTAGAAAAGAACTGGGAGAAGGTGACATCAACCTAACTTAATCCATGTGGATAACAGGTAGATTGACAAGAAAACTATTCCATGGGTTAAAAGTTACCCTAGAAGGTTGAGGATTGAAAATATTTGGAGAGAAAGGTTGTTCCATTCAAATATTAAAAGACCAGTAAGGCTTAAGATGGATTTCCTCTTATGTTTTTCTGCTAATATTTACATTCCTGAAGAAAACCAAGCAGTGCAGTGATAAAAGCCAGGAGGGAACTAGTTACAAAATAAGGTGTCTAACCATCAACAGCTTTGGTTTTGCTTTAAACTGCCGCCATCTCGTGGTCTTGCTCTGCATCACCAGGGCTCAGCAATGAGCGATCAGTCTAGGTCTGATTCACAAATGTCAGAACAAGACAGTATTAAAGAAAAAAAAAGTTTGTCCAAGACTTCAGAGAGCCTCTGGCCATCAGTTGGTGTATAACAGACCTACCTCTCTCACCCCACTATTATCTGCTGCTGTTGCTGGGTTGTGAATGGTGTTTTGCAGTAATCTGTCATCCCATGTATGAGAACACAAAAATCCGGGGATGTCACACTGAAAGCGTTTTTTGTTAGAACAACATGAGGATTATGGGAGGACATGCCTTCCGAGTTGCGCTGTACCAAAGTTACCAGCGAGAAAGGCCCTTAGGACTGAATAAGTCCAGCAGCACACTGACAGCCCAAAGCAGCCAAGCCCTAGCTTTATATTCATTGAGGCCTAGTTCTGCTGAGCTTCATGCAAGGAAATGAACAGCTAACAAAGAGAAGGGTTTGCCTTAAGACAGCTCTGGGAAGAAATGAGGGTCCCCTCGATGGAGGGAAGCTCTTCGGCAGGATCCCAAGTGACAAAGGGCAGCCACAAGCAAGTTAGGCCCATCTGTAAAATGAGATTAAAGACTCCATCCACAATCAAACTTCTGCAGTGTAACCACCCCGTAACCAAACCATGCCCCTGTATGTGTTATTGGCCCATTGCCTGCACAAGGCAAGACATCTCAGATAACTCAGCTGAAATGTAGTAAGCCACCAACCCATCTGATAACTTGCCATATATATATCCATAACAATATATATGCAATTAGAAGTTTGAATTAATTCATCCAGGAGAAACTGCAAAGCTACCACAGAAATTTTTCTAGAAAAAGCTAGTGAACTACCAGACTCAGGTGTCAATCCTTCAATCACAACTACAGCCAGCTCATCTGGAAGGGTGCAATCCTACACCTGTTCAAAAGATCACTGTATTATTGTATTTGAACGAAGGTCAGATCCTGACAACAAAAAGCCCAGATGAAGGGAGAAAGCACCCTGGCTGTGCACCTACAGCACCTCAACAGGACTTCAAAGCAATGCCCTGAACATCCCCAATCTCTGTTTGCACGATTCTATGATAACAAACTACCAGTCCAAAAATATGAGAAAAAAACAAACCCAAAACATTTCTGACAAGGTCACCTCCAACTTAATCAGACATCATTATGATGCGGGTGATTTGAGCTGATAGAAACATGCACCCTGATCCCTGCACAATTACAAGGCAATTAGCAGGCCACAGATGGAGTTGTTACTCTACCCAGCACCCAGTTAGAGTGCTTAGTGCTTGCTCATGTGCTAGAGGCAGCCAATTACAAAATGATAATAAAACCCTTCTTGAAGACTATTTTTCAACAGGAGTTTTTATCTCCTGCTCAAAATCCTCATTTCACAGAAGAGAGAGCAAGTATGGATTTCCTATCTACAAAATTCTGCTTCCTTAAGTGTCTAATGTTGCCTATTTCCACAAGTCATCAAAAGAGGAGGAACTTTTATAATATAAATGTGAATGAGCTTAGATATCAGGTTGCAATGATTGAGATGCACCATTTACAGAGGAACAGGCCATAAAGGATGGATCCATCTGTACCATTCTTTTCAGTAATCTTTCTTTTGATAGCCAATACCAATACACACATTTTACTTAAAAAGAGCTTCCAGGCAGGGCTGCTTTCCACCTGATCATGGAGAAATACCTTAATAAATATCAGCTTGCACACAAATATAACTTATCTGGCAAACACAACTCCTGGTCATCAGGAACCCTCACGGGAGTTTCACATGGAGAAAGCAGCAATGAGCTGGATGGTTTGACTAGGAAGATGAGCCTTAATTAGGGGTGGATAGCTCGTGTACTTTTGAGGGAATCACTGTGCCACAAAGGCATGAATTTCAAAGGGGACTAAAGCAATAAGCTTAACTAGAAGGAATGTCAGTATCTACTAAAAATTGTAACCAGATTAAATATTGTATTAAGTCAGCAGCTATAAGAGCCCCAAACCTGATAAAAATCTCTCCCCATGCACCCTTAAAAAGCAAGAATATAATGCCTTGTCTACAGTACAGCCTGGGAAACCAGTACACTGAACACCAGCCACAGGATCCTCTCAAAGCCTGCAGATCTGAAAATGCACCACAGGCCTCTCCTCTTCATCACTATCACTCCTCCAAATTGCATTCTCCTCCTGTGAATCCTCAGCTTGGGGAGAAGCAGGTGAGTACAACATGAGGCAGGTACTGAGATCCTGCACAGCTTCAGTAGCTGTAGAGCTGCAATCCATTGCAGCAGCTGCAAAGGTTTTGCTGTCCCAGTCCATCCTCATTACCACCAAGGAGCTCATCAGTTGTACTGATGTTTTATTAGGAATCCCTATGCTACTTTCGCTGGTTTATTTAGCAAATGGAGCATACACTGCCCTTTGGTATTTCTCCTCTTCTCTCCATTCATTTAAGTCAGTATTACGTTAATGTACTTTTGAAATAGATATCAGTGCTCTCATAACAGCCAATGGTTCATTTACCAAAACAGTTTGTTCCACAGAGATCAATGAGCAGAAAGGGCAAGCAAAACCTTATTAGTTTCTCCTGAAGTAACACATCTCTTCAGCCTGAGCTCCTCAACTCATATCCACATGGCTGTAATCAGCAGAAGAAAATTAAAGAGTTGGAACCAAGGCTAGGAGAAGAGTAAGTTATATCCCTTTCCACAGCACACTCCATTGCTGCCTGTGAGCTAGTGAATGCAAGGGGCCGGCATTTAAGTGAAACTAAAGCAGCCCAATCAAGTATTTTCAGAGGCTGCAAGGCACAATCTCAATATTAAGTTAAAAAAAAAAAAAAAGGTGTTCCCCTATATGCCTCAAAATTGCCTAGACAGAAAGTGCATCTTCAAGTAGTCATCAATATTCATGCAGAAGCCTGGCATAAAAAAAAATAAAAATCAGGGATGCATACGAAAAGAACAGGTTGTAAAAGAGTTGGATATCAGAGGCAATAGTTGCCTCTCTCTTCTCATAGGCACCACTGCTCAGACTTGTGGCTGCGAAAGCCAGATGCCTTCCGTTTTACCATCTTTAGAAAGCCATAAGAAATGCCATCAGCAGCCCTCACTCTCCTACTAAAGGGGATGCTACCTTACCACCTGCACTTGACTTATCCAGAGCTGCCCAAAGACAGCTATAACAGGACAGCAATTTGCTTTATGTGGTTTGATTCATGCACCATAGAAAGAGCTGTTAGTCCTGCCCTTACAATGTGAAATTACATCTTTAAGCAGAGTCAATCAGATTTGTGCTTTAAGAGAGCTAAAAAAGTAGCAGTCATATCCTTAAACTGAGTTAAACCAAGATGTGGAAGTTTTCTTTCCTGATAGGAGTTACAATGATATCTGTATGCTCACTGGATTCTGGTAGATCACAGGAAAAAATACTGAATGAAAGCATTATGCAATGGGGCACTTCAATCCATCGTCCACCACATTTTAGTTACAAAATAATAGCTGAAGATGCCTGCTGTGGAAATGGACCCTTCATTAACCATGACGACATATTGGTTTAGTAGGCAATTTACTCCTGTGAAATTCTTGATCTCCACCTCTGCTCTGACGACTCAGTTAACTGTATTAAAAACATAAGCATTGATTTTCCCCACTCATTACAGGTCAATGGATTTATCTACATTAGTGAATGAATTAATCCAACCTCTAACTCCAAGAGCAGCCAAAATCTGTAGGAAGGCAACAGCTACAAGCTGTCATCAAGGTGACAGCATCAAGTATTTCTTGCTCTTCTGATTCATCTGACCAGGAAGTTCAACTTTTGCTGCAGCACTCAAGACAGGCAACACTGGCAAAACCACAAACAGATCCAAGAATAGAAGGTATTTCCTATTTTCTGAGGCAACAAGTGTTCTCTAATCAATGCATTCATCACAGTGCATCAATTGCAATTAAAAAGCCTTCATGTTTCTGATTATCTGCCCATTACAAACTCAGGCAATGCACTGGAAGGACATATACATTACCATGGGATTGGAGTCTGCAATCAGGTCACGCAGAGAATCCAGAAATCCTTGGTCCTCCACCATCTGGGCATTGATGTCATGCAGCTTTGCCACACAGACAGCTGCGGTCTTTCGTACATAAGGGTCTTCATCCTTCAGACACTTGCGAAGAGGCTCACACAAATACTCTGTGATCTTGTCCACCCTGATGCACCCCATTGTACGGACGGCAAGAGCACGGATGAGAGGGTTTGGGTCTTCACAGTCCTGCAATGGGACAGAATATGCAGTAAACAAATCTGCAACTCTAGCCACTGATATCTTCAGGCTGTTCTTATTTCAAACAAAAAGTGTTCTCTCTGATTACATGCTAAAAGGCAATTATTTCAGATTAGGGATAAAAGGTGGAACTTATTGGTTCACAGAAACATTCTATACCATCTCAAGATGTTTTCAGGCTATGACAGCTTGTAAAATAGTAAAACTGTGATCTCGGTGTCCCTTGGTTTTCCCCAGGCAAAGCTTCTTTCAACATGATCTAGCAGCCAAATCCAACGTACAGCTAAGCTAGAGAGGCAGCTCTCACCACCCAAAAACTAGCCACAGGCAACTTTCAGACAGAATAAAATACTGGTTTCCAGCCTTACCGGTTTAAAGGAGAAAGAGAATATAATGGGAAAAGTCAACAATTAAACACAATGCAAAAGTCATGAAGGGCTATTTCTCACAGGCCATCAGTTCTAGACACAAGCATCCCTTAAGTTTGAAACACATGAAACACTAGGCAAAGGCTACTCTTGAGGTGCTTTTCTGATGAGGGGAAAAAAACCACCCAAACAAAACAGAAGGGAGTCTAACACTTTATACTTCAAGCCTACATAATTTTCCATACATCCAATCCATCTACATCTGAGCAACACTCCTCCAAAATCAGCCTATAAAAGGATGGATGCAGGATGACCTACAAAAGCATAAGGGGCACTTACCTTTCACTGTTTAAGTTTTCTACAGCTGAAAAAACACCTGAATGCATCACTTCTAACATACAAGTGACATCTCTTCCCAGCACATTCAACACCTTGGACTGTGAACTGTGTGTGAAGTGCTGAGCTAGTGCAGACTAGTGTGAACACTTTCCCTTTAGTAACACTTGTCCCTCAACTTGCCAAAAGGGACATCAAACATTTCCTTGCATGGAAAAGCATGAAGTTGGAAAATATCATGTTTGTTTGTTAGTCCATTCTAACAGAATTACACTTTAAAGACATGACAGACAACAGTATTCTTTCCCGAGAGGGAGGTAGGGACATCCCTGGCCAGAAGAGCAGACCTGCCCTCAGCCTAGGTCCTCTCACTTCTTCCAGCCTCAGGTACCATGCTGGAAACTTAATACATGATCAGATTCCCCAGTGTCTCAGATTTTATAATGATCTAGAAGGAATCTCAAACTTTCTCTAAGTACTGGGTTTTAACTTACATAACATGTGACTGAAATAACATTTCCTAGAGAAGGAGAGGCAACCTGACAATAGAATTAAAGGCAATACAGCAATCAGGCTGTTATTATTCCAGTGAACCATCTTTCAGTTTCATCAGAGATAAAGGTTTTCCACAAAGAGACAGCCGAAACATTCAAACAAGAAGTAGATATCTGTATGATGGAGATACTACAAAGGCTGGAAGATGAAAAATATAAATTCTGTTATGCAGTACCAGAAGTTGGTCTTTAATGATGATTAGTAAAATGACAGAAGCAGCTTTTCCTGGAGCAGGCTCTCTCATAACCACTTACAGGGGCACTTAAGTCATGTCCTCTGCAATAACTAGTAGCAGCAAGTGAGAGAGAGGACCCAGACCTGTTGGATTCAGCATGCCAACTCTTTATTTTCTGCTCCTCTACAAACCCAGAGACTCAAGTACAAAAGCAGAGATAAACTACAGCTCAGAAAGGCTAACAGACAAAGGAGATGTGGTGATGGCCATGGCGCTGAACCATTTTCTGATGAGCTGTGGGAGCAAGTTACCTTCACAAAGCTGTTGACAGCCATAATGGCCATATCTGGCTGACTTTTGGCATAGTTCATCAGGTATAGGTAGACCAGTTTCTTCAACTCCAAGTTGTCGGTCTGCATGCAGTTCACAACATCAGGAAAGAGTGAGCTGGACAGACAACGGTAAGCAAGGATAGAGAAAAAGCAGTGAGATTACATGGTATGCAAAGGGGAGAGTAACATTATCAAAGAAGCCAGGAAAACTGGAGTTCCACTTTAAGTACCCTGCTGTCTAACGAGAGAGGTCAACTTCCCTCCCAAAACAGTTTGCAATGGCTTTTTTAATAGCTTTATCATTTAAACTTTTCTAGGGCTTTAACATCAGTCAGTTCCGGAACAGGTGAAAGCTAATGCAATTTCCTAAAAGTGTTTTAACTGGGGATTTCACTGAACAAGAAAACTCTACCTTGCCAGACCTGGAAATGAACCCACAAGAAAAAAAGCTGCTTAAAAATGTTTTGGTAATGCAGGACATTTGCAAAGAACCTGCCAAATTTCAGACGAGTAAACTCTAGAGTCATTGGGAGCTTAAAGGCTTACAAGCTGAGTTTCACTCAAATATCAGGTGGCAATCTGTAAACAGCACTGCAGAAGAACACAGAAAGTTACACAAGGGTATCTGCAGATCTCAGATAAGCTGTAGAGATCTAAAGGTGAAGGGCGAGTGCTGTTGGCCAAAAAGATTATTTTTTTATTCCTTCCAGTTTATCTGTTCCTTCATTCTACAATGAAGTCATGATGCTGAATTTGCAACCTTATATTAATTTCTATGGCAACAGACCACACTGCCCTGAATCCAGGACTACTCTGACTTTATGGTAGACTCCAGTAACAGGAGAAGCTGGAAGGGAGAAAGCATTCACTCAAGCAAGTTTTTCTGGTTGCCTCAAATACACAAAAAAGTATTGGGTCTCACTATGAGGCAAAGGTTCAGTTTAAAAACCACTCATTTTAAAGTGTAGCTTAAATTTATGCTATGATAAGTAAGGCTAAGAAAAACACTTGGAATTACCTTCCTAACGCAAAAACCCAGGCTAGCAAACAGTTTGAAAGCATCATCTAAAGTGACATATTAAATGGTTGAATTCTGGATAGATTTTTATTTAAAAAGGGCTAACAGGCACCTAGCTAAACCAGCACTGAAAACGGTTGTTTCTTTTGCTTTCAGTAGGCAAGGACACAGCCAGCCTCACTGCCCACCCAAGACAACAAACTTGGAGATATTCCATGGAGATGAGTGCCACTACACCCGAGAGTCCCAGGAGAACCAGAGCTGCTACAGGTGCAAGAAAAGTTGCTTTTACCTGACATCCTTCCCCACGGTCATGGCTGCAATAACCTTCTTTACAGCTTCTTTTCTCTTCTCCTTCTTTTCATTATTGAGTTCAGCCTTCAGTTCAAAAATCTCTCCTGGCAGAGGACAAAACAGATTGAGCCTCTTAGGAGAAGAAAAGCGTCTTGCTTTAGGGATAGTTTAAAAGTGACTTTTTACCTTCCCGGCCTGTTGTTCCCATAAAACTGGTACAGCAACACATGGAAGCTGTCAGACCTTATGGAGAACATGGTTCTATGAGAAGCAAAGCTGCGACACTCAGAGAATGATAGGGGCTATAACTCGCTAACGAAAAAGCAGTTAACAAGAACCACGCTGCATGTTGCAGCTCTCCCACTTCTAGAACATAAAACCACATCACTGTAGCGTCTGTTTCTCAAAGGCAACTATTATATAACCAGGATGAAAAAGATATTTGGAGACGCCAGATTAGTGCCTGCAAGAAAAAACTAACTTAGCTAGGAATTTTGCCCAGACTTTTTAACTTTTGCTCATCATCGCCTGCTTCCTGCGAACGCAATGAGAAAACAGCAGACTGCAGTGTAGTCAAAATGCCGTCATACACAGTGGCAGAAACAGGAAAGCACAAATTTAGTCCAGTGGAATAAATTCCTTCCAAGCTAGAAAGACAGAGCTACTACTAACAAAAGCAGCAAGTAACACAGCTCGCCTGGATTCTGAGGTTGCCGAAGCAGCCTTTTCCATGACACTAATTCTTCCAGATATTACTGCATGGAAAGTCAGTTCAGACTGGATCATGAAAGCGGTAAAGCAAGTTTGCAAAATAAAGCAACACATGCAAAAGACAGCTTATCAGGCCTCTTCCAGACAGAGCAAGTGCTGTGAGAAGGATAACGCTTCTGACTGACGGACAGCTTCCCCAGGAAGGAGAGCGAGCAGTATTCCCACTGGAAGCCACAAGCTGAGGACACATTACAAATATCAAAATGTCTCTGACAAAATACATTCTAGCCCCTAACCTTCAAGCCCTACACACCAATGCCACTTTGTCAGATCAGCAGCACTAATTACTGAAGAGCCTGGCACAAAAAGACTAATGGGTACTTCAAAAAGAGAAGTTACTCTTCTGAAGAACGCAGTGCAGTGACCACTTGTAATACCTCCTGCCTGAGAAAGAGATGCTCCCATTACTCACACTGAGATGAAGCCCCGGCGCAGAGCTGAGCCAGCAGCAGCGCGCTCACTAGCATGCACACAGTGCAGGCTGGCCTCTTGCAGCCATCCCAGAAAAATCTGCCTGATACTTTAGGACTGAACTTACAGATAGAGCTGTTCGTTAGAAAGATGTGAACTGCCTTTGCTTAATTTATGAGCTCGTTCTGAAGCTTAATGAAACATAAATAGATCAACACTGTAGTTTTTTCACTGGCAAGCATTCATCAGAAACATTCAGCCATTCTGAAAAGGAGAGGTTAATGCGAACAATTTTCCACATCTACTGAAGAAAGATGAGCAACATCAGGCTTAAATTGCAGCCAGCAAGAGTTGGGATAAACACTGTTTTGCTGAACAACAGGTTAGAAAGAAAAATCTGCCTGGGACAGTTTCAGCAGAACAAGTCCTCCGCTGAAACAGGTGAATGGGTAAGATGTTCCCAAAGATCCTTTCCTGTTTTCCCATTTTTTAATGGGAAAGCAGTTTGTCCTGAGGTGAGGTGACCACCACACCTACGGTAAAGCCAAGGGAAGGTCCAACAGAGCACTGCAGCTTTGAAGGAAGCAGCAATAGGAAATCCCATTATCTTTGCAACAGCTTGATGTAGAGATATACATTTATACCTTAAATATTAAATGTCTCTCAATCAGCTTAATCCTGTGATGCCCAATGGAACAACCATCCTCAGTCTTGAACTTGTTAGTCCATAACTAAAACTTCATCTCTGACCAGATCTGCACTCAAATTCCAATGGTTTGTTCTCTGATCCTTGAAACAGCAGCAATTTGGGTCATTTTGTGCATCACAAAACTGCATAATACATCAGTTTTGTCTTTTGTCACCATATGACCTACTTTAGAAGTTTCTCCCTAGATGATTAAGACAAGAAACAGGGACAGAGCTAACAGCGAAGCACAAGTTCTTCTGCATGCAGTTAAAAAAGCTGTGTAAAAATAGCTACCCACCACCTCCAATCCACTGCACCAGCTTAACACTAACCTTTTTTATTGGTTGTGAAGTATTTGGAGTCCGTCATGGTTCCAGTTCCTTAAAACACCTGAGAATAATAATAATAAAAAAAAGAACAAGCGGTCAAACAGCATTTAGAGCTGACGACACCCAGTTTGCAAGGCAGGAACTCAGAGAATGGACGGTTGGCGAGTGCGTAAGGTCAGGGAAGAAGCAAATGCTTTACATTCACAGGCACAAGTTTTACAGTCTTTGTTCTGCACCTGCTCCTGATATTACTTGGCAAACCCAGGGATTTAAAGGGCTCAGATGAACAATGTTGGTGAAAACACAACAGCCCGAGGCGGACAGGCTAGGAAAGCAGTGGTGCTCAGCCCAGCTTTTTAAACTCTCAATCTCAGAAGAGAAAAGGCGGTTTTTAACTCCTTATCATCAGCAGACCTTGACATGTTCTGCAGCTGTCTTTCCTCTGGGTACACAATTTCATTTTCCAAATAAAGCACCGCACATTTAATATCTCGACTGGAAAGGAGAAGTCCATGTTTCAGACAAAGGAAACTGTCAACTCCCCCTAACGATACTTTCCTGTGTTGCATCTTGATGGAAGAAACAATTAACCCTACTTGCAATAGCCACCCCGATGCCCAGTCATTTCTTTCCCTTCTTTTGTTCCCAGGAGATGCAAAGCACTTTTTTTGAAAAGAAAAGCCATTATTTTTCAGTTCTCTCAAGTTTAATATTGAAATCTTTCTCTGCCAAGATCTGACATCCCACCTCTGACCCACACAAGCTTATTATTTCAGTGCTACACTGCATTTTTAATGGACAGGACTGAAAACTGCTGCTGGGCCAGCAAGTGCTTAGCAGAGCCAAGAGAATGGCCTCACCAGCACTCTTCTTGCTCCGTGGAACCAAATTATTAATACCTTAGAATATAGGGATTGCCCAAACATATGTGGATATCCATCATTTTATTCTTACAATTGCCAGCTCTGTGACAAACGTGTCTCAAACAATTTTCAAGTACTGGCTGAAAAACAAGCATGAGAGCGGGCAGTTTTACCAGTTTTGATTAAACAGTCTGCGTCAGTGCTAAGAACACATGACCCTAAAACCATCCCAAAAAAGGGTTTTCCTACCTTTCGTGCTTTTTCTATTTTTTTTTTCCCCAATTCCCATTCTCTTGTACATACTTCCATGACCTTAAATGCTACCAGCAAACCACCAAGTCCTCTGTTCCCTAAACGCTGCCTCTGCCTTGCCTCTAAACCTCGCAGGTCTCGCTGGCTCAGCAACAAAAGGACAAGCTTAGCTTTGAACTCCAAGACACTGCCCAGCAGTGCAGCCAGCTTGCTGTTTCTTAACACTTTCCTTCCTCATCCCTTAACCAACCCCAAAACCACCACCACTCTTTTTTCCCTCCTATCCACCTTGATCAATTTAATACCTCAGCAGCTGAATTCCCAGCAGCAGCAGCTGAGGGGTAATGCCACAATTTCTACCACCTTCATCGTGCCCTACAGCATGGCAATGCAGAGCAGTTGTAATCTTGTCCAACTGCCAAGCAACCAGATGAGAAACAACCTGTTGCTTAGCCCAGTTCCCCAGAGCTCCTGCCTGTCCTGTGCCTGCGTGGTTACTGCCTCATCCCAGTTGGGTGGTATTACTGGGTTTGGTTTGATTTCTCTCCCCTACTGCTCCTGCCAAGCTGGAGAGCAAACTACGCCTGGGGACCGCTCTGGAAGCACGTTCCTCCTGCAGGAGAGGTTTGCCCTTCTTCCAAAACAGAGGCTGGGTTGGGAAAGCCGCATGAGCCACATCATCACAATCTTTCCAGCAAAAAAATCCCAGCATCACAAAAGAAGAAGCTGTTGTGGGTCTTGTTTTATAATTAAAGACACAGGCCATGCTCAGCTGCAATGTTATTGCTGACACAGTCCTTCAGATTTGAGCCCAGCTTAAAAGATGACTTAAATGTTTTCCTCTATGAGAGTGTTTGGCATGGTGCCATGCGAAAGGCATTGAACATAGCCTTGCTGTTCTTCGTTTGCTTATACATGGATTTATTAACCTGGGTCATACCTCCCAGCTGAGCTAGTCCGATATTGTTTTAACAGCGGCCAGAGCAGCAGATTATAGAGAAAATCCAGGAGAAAAAAAAACCACAATACACGTTATCCCAGTTGCATAAAGCTATAGAGAGGAAGAAACCTTGATGAATTTCAGACATGATCTTTAAACCCAAAAGCAGGACATTTCACTGTTTTTCTAACTTCAGATCACGTACCTGGAAACATGAAGAATCCTACAAACACTCAAACTCAGATAAGGCTAAGCACAGCACATGTATTTACAACCTGTTTTGATAGATGTAAACAAGATCTGACTTAAGTCAAAAAGCAAACTACCATTTCCCAAGTGCAACACAGGAGAAAGCTCTTTTTCTCATGAGCACAGATTTTTGCTTCGTGTATGTCAGACCTTGCTTTGCACATTGTTCAGAGGCAGCTTGCTAGCAGTACTATTATCTCATCCACTACGCAAACTCAGCATGGTTTACAGCAAGTCCCAGATGAAGGCCAAAAACAAAATAGCCCAGATATACAAATAGCAATGTTTTAAATAACTCAAGAAAATGCCAGCTTCTTGTACACAAATCTAAACTGAAGACAGCCAAGATAAATTACAACATCACGAACATCCTTGTATTTTTAGGAGAAAATCTACATCAGACTGCCCCCTCCTTACTATTGTTCTGCGTCCAGCAGTTGCTAAGGTAGAAACAGGTAAGGGGTGTTCAAGCTGACAGCAAAAGGCTCCTGTTCCAACCCCAGCAAACAAGAGACAAAACAGAGGAATTTCTCCAGAAGCTCTGGCAATGCTTAATGCTATAAGCATTGGCTTGACATTTAAATGTAGATTGAAGCAAAAATATGATTAAATGTAAAGACTAAGGAAGCATCATAACCAGAAAGATAAGCCACCTCAGCCCAAAACCACACAGAAAACTGGATCCTGTGTCTGACCAACAACTTCTTTGCCCCATGCACGACTCCAACAACAGCCTGACCAGCTCCCCACCGCTGATTTCACATAGGTGTAAACAGGAAGGTGGCAGGTTTAAGGTCTCAGTATTGATCCGAGCTCCCTAGCATTGAAACGATCCAGTGTTGCACCCCTAAATCTCTAAAGTGATCCTCAGTTTAACCTGGCTTATGCTCTAGCTGGTGCCACCACCTCTTATCTGCACCCATTTCACCCACAAAGCCTCTTGGGTAGCCGCACAATAGCCCAAGTGTGGCTCAGGGCCGCTGGAGCATCAGGGAACTAAACAGAGCGGCCAAACACAGATGGCAAAGGGAAAGCAGCGCCTCAGCTTCAGAAACCCACAGCCCTGACAGCACGTGCTGGGGGCAGGCAATTTGTTTCCATCTTGGGGAGCAAACAGCCCTTTGGTGCTCCCCACCCCATTCTCAAATGCTTCCTATCACCTCCTCACTCCTCGACCCCCTGTCCCAGCTTTGCCACCAGCCCCTGACACATCATCTGCCCCCAGCAGGACTCGCAGCCCATCCACCACCCGCAGCACCCACCCACTCTCCTCCCAGGCATCCCCAGCCCACTCAAACCCCTCACCCACCAGCCATTCCCCCTCAGTAGCATCCCCCAGACCTCTCCCAGTATCCCCCAGTTGCAGGAGCACCCCCCACCAGTCCCAGCTCCCCTCCCCAGCGTTCCCAGCTACAACAGCTCCCCCCCAGTCCCCCTCAGTGCCCCAGCCCTCATCCCTGCCCAGTCCCACCACTATCCCAGTAGCTCGCTCTGCTCATTCCCATCCCATCCCACCTCCCCTCCCCAGTCCCACCAAGCCCCAGCCCACCCACCTCCGGCACCTGCCCTCCCACCGCACGCCCCACCAGTGCCCCGCCCCTGCCCAGTGACCCCACGGCCCAGTCCCACCTCCCAGCACCCACTCCTCGCCCCCCCAGTGTCCCTCCCAGTACCCCTGCATCCACCTACACAGTCCTTCCAGGGACTCTCCACCTCCTCCCAGTAACCCTACCAGCGCCCCACCGACCCTCCCCGCCCCATCCAGCCCCTCCCAGTGCCTCACCAGTGCCCCATACCTCCTCCCAGTGCCCTCCCAGCCCCGCCCAGTTCCCCACCAGTGCCCCTCCCTACCCTATCCCGGTCCCCCCTCCCAGTTCCCCACCAGTGTCCCTCCCCACCCTATCCCAGTCCCCCTCCCAGTACCCCACCAGTGCCGCCCCCCTCCCAGTGACCCCCCCGACCCGACTCACGGTAGCGGGACGGACACACCGCTGTGGGACGGACACACCGCTGTGGGACGGACACACCGCTGTGGGGGCGGCAGCGGAACCGGAAGCGGAGCGGAGAGGCCGGGAGGCCGCGCGAGGAGCGAGAACAATCCCTCCCCCGCCTAGAGCGGCCGCGCCCCTGCCACCATCGAGGTGCGCGGGAGGAGACAGAGCGCCGCCCGCGCCGCGCTTCCGGGGGCGGGGCAGGCGGGTGCCCTGCGGGGCGGCGGCTCCCCCTAGCGGCAGGTTGGGGCGCACCGGCGCCATGGCGGAGCTGGGCGCCCACCTCACCGCCGCCTCCGCCGGCGACGACCGGCCCTCCATCTTCGAGACGGTGGCCCAGGACAGCCTCATGGCCGCCGTGAGACCCGCCCTGCGGCACCTGGTCAAGGTAAGGGCGAGGCAGGCCTGGGGCGGGGGGAGGAGGCGGGGGCGGCGGCCTTCTCCCCGCTGCGGGCCGGGGGTCTGTGGGGAGCGGGAGTGTGGGGTGATCGCTGTCCTCAGGGCGGGGGTCTGTGGGGAGCTGGGCTGTGGGGTGATCGCTGTCCTCGGGGCAGGGGTCTGTGGGGAGCTGGGCTGTGGGGTGATCGCTGTCCTCGGGGCAGGGGTCTGTGGGGAGCTGGGCTGTGGGGTGATCGCTGTCCTCAGGGCGGGGGTCTGTGGGGAGCTGGGCTGTGGGGTGATCGCTGTCCTCGGGGCGGGGGTCTGTGGGGAGCTGGGCTGTGGGGTGATTGGCATCCTCAGGGCAGGGGGTCTGTGGGGAGCTGGGCTGTGGGGTGATCGCTGTCCTCAGGGCGGGGGTCTGTGGGGAGCTGGGCTGTGAGGTGATCGCTGTCCTCGGGGCGGGGGTCTGTGGGGAGCTGGGCTGTGGGGTGATCGCTGTCCTCAGGGCGGGGCAGAGGGTCTGTGGGGAGCGGGAGTGTGGGGTGATCAGTGTCCTCAGGGCGGGGGTCTGTGGGGAGCGGGAGTGTGGAGTGATCGGCGTCCTCAGGGCAGGGGGTCTGTGGGGAGCTGGGCTGTGGGGTGATCGCTGTCCTCAGGGCGGGGGTCTGTGGGGAGCTGGGCTGTGGGGTGATCGCTGTCCTCAGGGCGGGGGTCTGTGGGGAGCTGGGCTGTGGGGTGATCGGTGTCCTCAGGGCGGGGGTCTGTGGGGAGCTGGGCTGTGGGGTGATCGCTGTCCTCAGGGCAGGGGTCTGTGGGGAGCGGAAGTGTGGGGTGATCGGTGTCCTCAGGGCAGGGGGGTCTGTGGGGAGCTGGGCTGTGGGGTGATCGCTGTCCTCAGGGCAGGGGTCTGTGGGGAGCTGGGCTGTGGGGTGATCGGTGTCCTCAGGGCGGGGGTCTGTGGGGAGCTGGGCTGTGGGGTGATCGCTGTCCTCAGGGCGGGGGGTCTGTGGGGAGCTGGGCTGTGGGGTGATCGCTGTCCTCAGGGCAGGGGGTCTGTGGGGACACTGCTGCAGAGAGGGACCCCGGAGAGGCCGCACACCTCTGCGCTGAGCCGTTCATCCCCAGGGTTTACCTCTGGGCACACTCACAAGCAACCATAACAGTTTTGACCCACCCAGCTCGCTCTGTGAACTGGAGGCATAATTTATAGCTGCTGTAATGTAGCACATTACTTTGCTTCCAGTTCCTTCCATTTGGTGTCCCTTTCAATAGGTCCTTGCTGAGTCTAATCCTGGCCGATACGGCTTCCTCTGGCAGTGGTTTGATGAGATCTATGTCCTTCTGGATTTTCTGCTCCAGCAGCACTATCTGGCCAGGTGCAGCGCCTCCTTTTCTGAAAACTTCTATAGCTTAAAGAGGATACCAATAGGAGATTGCCAACAGAAACCTCTGGCCACTGCTGGCCTGCCAAAGAGGCAGCACTGGAAGTCCCTCCTCTTGCTGGTTCTTGTTCCTTATATAAAAGGAAAGCTGGAGAAACTGGTGTCCAGCCTGAGGGAAGAGGATGAGTATTCCATCCACCCTCCATCGTCATCCTGGAAGCGCTTTTACAGAGCCTTTCTAGCTGCCTACCCTTTCGTAAACATGACCTGGGAGGGCTGGTTTCTTATCCAGCAACTGTGCTATATCCTCGGGAAAGCTCAGCATCATTCACCCATCCTGCGGCTGGCTGGTGTTCGCCTGGTCAGACTGACCGCGGAGGATATCCAGGCCCTGGAGAAGAAATCAGCTGGAGCCACCTCAAGTCAGACACACAGGTATGTCAGAACACGGCTTAGCTGCTGCTCTCTAGGGGGTCTGCGGGTGTGTTAATTTAGAGGTGATGCTGCAAGTAAAACTGTCTTGTTCTCCAGAAATTCTTCGCAATGAAGGTTACCTCTGGCAAGAGGTGCTCCAAAAGGGTGTATAGTTAGTGTAAATAAGGAAGCAGGCAGCAGGGATTAGCTTCACTGGATTTTGTGGTAATAAAATTACAATGTTTGGGGATCTTTTTTGGTGCTCCAGCCTTTATCCTGTTCAGTCTTCAGTTGCGCTTTTCTAATAAGGGAAGCAGACTGCAACAATATTGCTCAAAGGACAAACTCAGCTGTTTGATTTTTCTGAGCAGCAGCTAGTCATGCCCATGCTTTATATCCTGCAAAATGATGATCCATGAGCGAAATGCTCTGCGGTCCAAGGTTGCCTCAATCCAAATTCTTCAGTTGAGACTTCTGAATGGAACAGGACTTGAAGCTTTGTTAAAATACAAAGAATCTGAGAGAAACATCCTAGCAGATGCCTTGTTACAAACAAGGGATACATTGACCAACTTCCTTAGCGTTAAGAAGCTGTATAAAGCACTGACTTACTCCCCATGTCCTTTTTGCCGTGGGTTGCAGACGGACAAACGGGCAGTAGTAACAATTCCATATCTTCTCTCTCTCCTACAGCATTAAAGTGCAAGTGCAGTCAGCAGTGAGGAAAGCGTTGGGTGGCATTGTCTTCTCCCTGTCCACCGGGCTGTCCGTCAGCGTCTTCTTCCTCCAGTTCCTGGACTGGTGGTACTCCTCAGAAAACCAGGAGACGATCAAATCTCTGACAGCGCTCCCTACTCCTCCACCCCCCGTGCACCTCGACCACGGGGCCGGCTCAGCTCTCTTACCCAAACTGAAGACCGTGTGCCCTCTGTGCCGCCGAATCCGTGTCAATGCCACGGCCCTGTCCACGTCTGGCTTTGTGTTTTGCTACCGCTGTGCGTACAGTTACGTGAAGACTCACCAGCGCTGCCCTATCACAGGCTATGCCACGGAGCTGCAGCACCTCGTGAAACTGTACTCTCCTGAGAGCTGAAAGGCCCGCCCTGTGCTTTTGGGGAGATATGTCTCTGAAGCTAGCAGCTGGGCAGCAGGGAACCCGAATTTGCCCCTTCTTACGTCCCATAGAAGACTTTCGACCGCTACAGCTCATCAGTGAGCTCTAAAGCTCCTTTGAACTTGGTGGTATATCAGAGCTTTGCTGCCATTGTGAATTCTGGTAAGGCTCTGCCCTTTTGTTTATTAGCTCTTCAAACACCCTGTGACAGTTTCAGAGGGATCAGACAGCCACAATCTGTCAACCAGCACAGAAATGCCTTCAAAGACCAACTGAAAGGGAAGAAACATTGATTTGGATAAGAAGAATGCAGATATGAGGATCAAGGAGTGTCCCTAGTAAAAGTTCTTCTCAAGGGCATGAGTCAGCAAATTAAAGAGGTAGGGAAAATTCTCTAGGCGAGTGATTCCTCCCTGAGCAGCTTCCCAGGCGCTCGTGCTGCCCAGGGCGAGCTCTGGCACTAGTGCTTGTCAAAGAGGTAAAGACAGGCTTAAACTTCTGCTCTGATCATGCTATTCTTAAAGAGTCTCCCTGCGTTTTCAGGCTACTCACCTTTGAATTGAGAGCATCACACCCCTAATTCCCATCAACAGTTCTAAATTAAGACATTTGACTCTTTAGAGGAACAAGGGGCGATGTGTACAAACAAGGATACAAGAGGGAGATTACATTTTCTGCACAAGGGAGAAAAAGGACAAACCAGATGAAAGCAGCAACTGTGCCAAGAGTTGGTTTATGTTAAGTCTTTGAATCTGTTATTATCTGCTTTTATAAAGCAAAATTCTTTCTCAATTGAGAACCTAACATACTTCTTTTCTGAGGACTGGAAAAGCAGGGCTTGCTCCTCTAGGGACTCTGTTTACATAAGGGAGACTAGACTGAAGCTGCTTTCATCTTTGCAGATGATGATAATGGATATTAGTGTTTTGTAGGCTGGGAGTCTTTAATGCCTATGTTTAAATATTACATTGCAATTATTCCAGTCCCAACCACATAGCACGTTCATATCATATGAAAGCATCCTTTCACTGAACAGAGGAGAAAAGAAAATGCGTGTGACATTATGGCTGGTTCTTGCTTGACACCTGATTTTTCACAATGGAAGGTTGTTCCCTGACTCGGCTCCAGGGAGCAGCAGTCAGCTACTCCAGCCATCACGGTGACTTTGCTTATAGAACATGAAGAGCAAAGTTTGCTGCACAAAGTAACAAGATCTTTCCAGATTAAGAGATATGTTCTAACGTTTAAGCCACTGAACCAGTCATCTCATTTTCCCCCCACTTTAGCTCTGCTTCAGAAGATAAAAATCTCTAATATCCTCCCTCACCTGCAAGCAAGATAGCAAGGTTATTGAATAACATGGAAAAGTAGTCATTTGCATCCTCCCAAAGACGCTCTGGAAAACACGTATTGTAACAAAGATTTGTCCCCAGCACTTGTCTTATTGTCTCTATACAACTTCCAGATGCTTCTACCTGTGCCACTATGGAATAATAATAAAAAAAGTCTTATTTTTCCTTTCCCCAGTAGTTATGGGATCTATAAAGACACCTCTCTCTTCCTTTAGAAAGCCAGTAAGAGCACACACATATTACTGGAAAAGAAATCACATCAAGGCGCGAGATTTTCTGAGATTTCAAATCACTTTTAACATAGCTGACTTTGGGCTGGCTATTAATTCACATCACTTGCTACATCAGTTTTGCTTCACACGCAGTGATCATAATCTCTGTGAAAACCCCACATCCAAGACGTTTGTTCCACTGCTGCTGCATGGTCTTACCGTAACCTGCCTGGTTAGCCAGGCAGGGGCTCGATTGTCCTGTTGACTCTAGTGCAACCGCTTGTTTAAATGAGGGCTGAAGGATTTGACTGATGATTCAGTTTCAGGATAGGTTTATTTTCCTTTTATCCTTCCTATGCTTTCCAAATTATCTGCCTGCTGCTCAGTGAGAAGCTGGGCAGACCTGGGACAGAAAACTGACCAATGCTGACTCACCTACCGGCACTGCAGAGCTGTTGGGCAAGTTCCGCACCACCCTCCCCAGAATCCAAGAGGGTTCTCTAACTGCTGAACAGCACAACCACATCGCCTGCAGGTGCACTGCTCCAGCGCCTCTCCCTCCTTCTCCCAGGGTTACTCTCTTCCTCTCTCCAGAGTGGCTACCAGATGCCCACCTGCCCGCACCATGCTGCACAACACCCTGTCCCTGCCAAACTTAGATTGGGCCAACTCCAGGGCAGCTCCCAGACCTGCACAGAACCACCCACATCTAAGCCTCACAGTTCTGAACAGCTGTAATTACTCTTTTGAATGTTAAATTGCTCTTTAATGCCTAGCTGACTAACAGGCATTAAGCCCACAATGGTGACAGGCTCAGCAGTTACCCAGCAGATTTTATTAGGTATTCCACAGCCATCTGCAAGAACACAACTTGGATTTGACCACTTCTTCTAACCCTCCTGCCCTTAGTACCCAAACACATACCTGTTTACTGGGTTTACTGCTCTAAAACAAAGCTGTGAAACTGATTCGGGTTATACAAACATTCCCTTATCGGCTTTTAAACTGTCACAGTGTTATTAAAGCTACGATGGTCTAAAGATAGACAAGATTTTTTTCAAGAAACCAACTTTATTAAATCAACCTTTGGATTTACATACTAATTTGTGACTTCTATGCAGTCATGCATCATATATGCATTCAGGGTGCTTTGTTCTGTTGCTTAATACAGTTATATCAACATTAACAGCAGCACTGAAGTTGCCTGGTACATTACTGTCAGAACTTGACTTTGCAAGTCTCTTAAAAAATGCTTAGTGCACCTAAGCCACATTCACCACTCATCTAGACACTCTTAAGAGATTAGTGTATTAGCAACTGAGTTGCTTTCCATACTTTCTTAACAGAAACCACATGGCTTCTCCTGTTAAGAGAAAACAGCCATAACTGTACTCCCAGGTACATATTCCCCACAGAAACTTCCTTCTCCACAGGAAGAGAGAAATGAATGTAAAGCTGTCACCAAGACCTGGAAGAGAATAAGAACTAGATTAGAGAATAGCACCATCTTTACCTGTACTTGCTTGATTAGCCCAGCCTTCCCTGCCCACCCTGGAAAGGGCTGTACTTCATCCAGAGCAGAGCACCAGAGCCAGGCCCAACACCACAACTTGCTTCCAAAAATACTCCTGCCTCAGTGCTGGCAATCATTAGAAGATAATACAGCTGGACCAACTGCTCATGAGGTGTCTCCAGGACAGACAGCCCAAACTCCACTTTATGGAGCCTTCGTTGCATTTACAAAGGATGAAGTTTCGTAAGCCGTGTCACACATAGGAGAAAAAAGAAACCCCCCTTACTGCAAGCTCAGTACTAAACCCAGCGTTGCTGCAAGATACACAAATCCAAACAAGTACTTGCACTACACACTTTTCAAATCAAGGTTTTGTTTTTCTGCAGGTAAAAGAAATTGCTAAAAAATCTTAATTTTTTTTCAGCATTTTATAGGGTGCATCAAAAAGTTTCAAGAAGCAGCAAAGCCATTTACTCTAGATGAGCTTAGCCTAAATAAGCTCAGAGAGAAGATTATGTGATCATGCCCTGGTCAGAGCAAAGACACAAAGTCTCAGCAATACCAGTTCAGAGTATACTTCGCTCATCATTGCTTTGGGCAAATTTATTTCCATTCAATATAGAGCTTGCTCCCAAGTCAGGAACTAGAACAGAAAAGGTTTTTTTCCTAGAGGAAAAAGCAAACAAACACACGCACATGCCTCCCCACCCCCAATACAGATTAATCTGGGTTCTGAGTTAATTTGTTTATTCTTTTCAGGATTACAGGATTTTCTTACAGACTAGAAATTTCTACGGGACAGTTTGCAGTAGTTCACACTGACCCTTGGGAGATGAGACAGGAGTGGCTGTTACAAGCCTGAAAAACTGAGCCCCGAGCTGCTATTTCTACCTTCCTGTACCCACCTCTGTCACACAGCATCGCGGAGGAGGTGGAACTTTGCACCATCTGTACTGACCTAGTCTCTCCACACAGAGTTTTTGCTCAGCTGTGTGCATGACAAAGCCACGTTGGTAGAGTAGAAAAGGCAAAGCCTTTCCATTTCCCCTTCCCAAAGACCACTAGCTAAGCCAGCAAAACCCCTCTTTCTCCTCCTGACACACCTATACACGTTGGTCCCTTTTACTGCCACTTCACAAGGCAGAAGAGATTCCAAATAGGCATTAAAGCTCTGGCTGATCTGCAAGCCTGCAACAGATACAAGGAGCTGATTTAAGTTTTATGCTCATCCACAAATCAAGGGTTTGTTTTTTCTCCTTATCATCTCCTACTGTTACAGATAACAAGGGGACGAAGCACATTTAGCAGGGGAGCAAAGGAAGGGAGGAGGGTGACATCTCTGATAGAACCAAACTGGAGGTGGGGAAGATGACTTGGGATTCCAAGGTCAAGCAGAGCCAGTACCAGGCAAAGCCAAGAGGAAGAAACCTGTCATACCTTAAATGTTGCTGAAGTCCGTGTGTCTCCAAGGGCGCAGAGGCCTATTCTGATCGAGCCCTTCCCTCACGCCACCTATTCGCACCGTATTTCCCATCTCCCTCCCTGCACTTCCCCCCCCACCCCCGGGCCCCTTGCAGCTCTTCAGTCCCCAGACGCCTGCCCGCCCACTCCCCCTCAGCCCCCATTGCCCTGCCCTGGCCCTGGCCCTGGCCCTGGCCCTGGCCCTGCCCCTGCCCAGCCCGCAGATATCGGCCCCGGCCCCCCACGCCCTGAGCCACCCCTCAGGCCTCTCCATCCCTCAGCCCACCGCGCTCCCGCTCACGCAGGCCCAGCCATGCCAGGGCGGAGCTGACCGCCTTTGTCCCACCCCCCGATGGCCGACACCCAATGGCAGCGCGCGGCACTGCCGGCAAGCCCGGGTGGGCGCCAATAGGAAAGCGCGTTAGCGGCGCTCGGCGCGGCGCGAGCCGTTTCCGCCCTGAGGCGCCCTGAGGGGGCGGGAAGGCCCAGCCCAGCCCAGCCCAGCCCAGCCCAGCCCAGCCCAGCTCAGCTCAGCCCAGCCCAGCCCAGCTCAGCTCAGCTCAGCCCAGCCCAGCCCAGCCCGGCCGGCGGTAGGCAGCTGTCCCCTTGCGGCAGCCGCCGCTGGAGCTGTTTCTCTTTCTGTCTAATGTCTCTTCAGCCGCACGACTTGCTGGGCCGAGTCAGAGGGCGCTCATAAGTCATTGCCTCAGACGCCGTCCGCTCCCGAGGGCCCGGCTCTGCCGGGTGTGTGTTGTGTGGCATCACCATGAAACCAACTAAGGGGAAAAAAAAAGGAAAGAAATAAAAAAAAAATTGTGGGAGAAATAAAAATATTCCAACAATTGAACAGAAGGTGCTTTGGAAGGAAAAGTATCATGATTTAATATAGGAGTTAAAACGCTTGCTTGGGTTTTTTTGGTCATGAGTTGGGATTCCAATGCTTGCTTGTTTTTTTTGTAAGGCCAGATGGGTAAATTCACCCTGTTGTTTTAAAGCAGTAACGCCGTTCCTCCTGATGGGCAGCAGTTTGCAAGAAATTCCTGCATAACATGCATGCCTGCTCAGGAGATGTATTTCATATGGTTTTCCTGGGGAGAGGGTTTCTGACCCTGCCAGGGCCCTTCCTCTGCGGGATCCAGAGGAGGATCCAATCTGAGGGGCAAAGAGAGCCTTGTGACGCAGTAAATATGTAGGGAGACTCGGAGTTCAAAAAATAAAAGCTTTTTTAACGTACCCATAGACCTGTGCATTTCATTCTGACTCTGCTCAGCCCACAGAGGAAAAATCTGCAAGGAAGGTAGGGAAGTGTTCAGTGACTGATGGTGGGCACCATGAAAAATTCAACTGGGAAAAACTGTGCTTTGTAAGGAATAAATAGAAGCCTGGGACAACAGAATGGAGTCTGGAGGGAGATGAAGAGAAAGAAGACAAGGGGCAAAGCAAGGAATGGGGTTGAGCCGAAGACTCTGTTTTACACATTATGGAATCAAAAGCTAAAAAGCATTTTTACTTTGTACATGAAGCTGTAATCCTGCCCACAGATAGAATATGTTTCTATTTCCTTGCTGTTCTGCAAGCAAGTTTCTGCAGTCTAGCACTACCTTGCTCTTTTTCCAAACTATTTCATCTTCTCTCATCTCCCATCAAAAAAATACTTGTTTGTTGAGCCAATACCCAGGGCACACTCATCCACTGCTGCACGAGGCTTCTCAAGGCTTTGCAGTCAAGCCCACAACCTTCCCTGTTCTCAGCCCCCTCACTATTGCCCCAATCCCAGTGCCTTTGCCGGAATTTTGTCCCAAGGAGGGAGGCGACACTGAGGATGCTCCAGAGTTGCCCCCTGCATGGATCTCTTTCACAGGGAAACGTTATGAGACAGTTTTAACCCATAACTCTAATTATTTCAGCTGAAAATTTTATATGGGCATGATTTCAGTATAAAGTGATTAGCTTTAATGTGCTTTGTCAGTACAAAAAGGTAAGAAAATTGAATCTCGTGTTGCAAATGTTGCAAATGACGATACATAGACTGTATCTTCCTCACGGGACTTTATGGCTTCCTGTCCTGCTTCCCAGCTTCCAGAACTGTATCTTTGACTTCACAGCTCTAAAAGTTTAATGAAACACCAGCTTTTCAGACTGAACAAGCAATGCTGTATGTAAATGCTGTAAGTTGGGGGATTTCTTATAAATTATTTTTTGTAATTGTCTCTTTTCTCTGATAAGCTTTGGCCACTGGAAAAGTGCCGGAGGGAGGGAAGTAATAGCTCCGGAGGGCTGAGCTCCCAGCAAAAAATGGTTATGAACTTCAGATAGAGCTAGAAAGATCCAGTGAAGTCTGCGGACACTGGTGCTTCATCCAGGAAACAGAGGAGAAGAAAACAAAACTGGCAGAGAAGTGAAACCAGCAACAAAGTATGTTTCCTTTCTCGTATGTTTTTTCTTTCTCGTCTTGTTTTTTATAAGGAAGATGGGAGGAGAAGGTCACTTGGAATCAGCCCGATGTAAATACGTAAAGTGACTGGGGCTGGGACCAGAGTGGAGAGTCTGCTGCCAGTTACAGCCCAACATTTCTGTGGCATTGCAAGATCAGCCAGCTGTCTGGGGGCTTTTCTATTGAGCTGTTACTGTTTCTTTGTTTACTCGCTAGCTCTCCTAAACAAGGTTGGCAACAGCTGGTCCTGTGTTGGCATTTTTAGCAAAGGGACTGAGACCTGGATAGATGAGGATTGAGTTCCCTGAGGATGTAGTCCTTGCAAAAGAATCTGGAAACACATGGAGTGGTTAGGGAAAATTTTGAAGAAGCAAAAAAGGTATTTCGGGCAGCTATGGTCTCCATTTTAGCCTTTCACCAATATTAATTCCCACAGGATCATTTCAGAGGGCTGAATTGCATATCTTATACAAACACTAACTGTTTCTTCTTTGCCTTGTTAGTGAGATCCCATAGCATAATATATACTCCAGAAAAACTCAGTGAAGAGCTCTTCCAAGAGCATCCAGGGTTGGATATTTTAGTGGAAAATCAATTGAAGCAGCTTTCTGAGGGAGTTTTGATATTTTCCAGAAGCTGGGCTATTGAGGTTGGCTTGCCAGAAAACCAAGATGTAATTTGTGATGTTCTAATAGCCGAGGATAGTCACCAATCCTCTATAGGATCTGTAAGCATCATATCTCGAAGGATTTGTTTGAATGCTCAGGACACACAGCCTGGAGGCTGAAGGAGAAATTAGTCAACACTAGGGTCTATATTCACAAATTGTGTGTAATACCAAAGCTACTGACTTTGCCTCCCAAAAATAACTGTGGAAAAGAATGGGATCTCAATATTCAAGAAATGTATCCCCAAAACTACAGCGTAATCAACAGTGACAGCGTGAAGACCCTCTTGCGTGCTCTCCCAGTAGCCCTGCTGACTTTCAAGTCCTTTTTAAGATTCTGAGTTTTTGAACCTCTTGACCATCAAACAATACCAGCTGCTGTCAGAAAATCTTCACAAAACTAAGAAGCTGTATGTTTATGGTCTACCAGGAACAGGAAAAACTATAGTGGCCCTGAAGATCACAGAGAAAATAAGAATTATGCTGCAGTGCACACAAGAAGTTGTTCTTTATGTATGTGAGAACCAGCCTCTGAGAGATTTTGTGCAGTATTTCCTCCAATTATTCATTTTAACATCATGTTATTTCACCAGCATTTTTTAAACAGGTGAGTACTGATTAATGTATTTGGTATACTATTTGGTCCACCACCATTGCAGTGTTTGAAGTATGTATTTGGGATGCGTTTTTAGTAAGGCTTAAATTCTTTTCTCAACACCCTGAGCATCTACTAATAAATATTAATTCAATATCATGGGCATTCACTTGGTTCTGATCAAGCATAACCAGTAGTTTGCAACGCAGAGTTTGTTTTTAATGTACTTGTATCTCTTCTCTAGGCAGAAAAACATTTGCCAAGCTGTGACAAGAGTAGCCTTTTTGAAGGCAAGCTTTGGTGATGTGAGGCATGTAATAACTGATGAAGCACAGAATTTCCAGGATGGGGAAGGTGATTGGTATAACAAAGCCTTGACTCTAACCTCATCACCAGGTCTCCCTGAGCCCAGTTTTTTCTAGATTTTCTTGGACTACATACAGACAAGTCACTGCTTCCTAACTTGTCTTCCAGAAGCAACATGGCATGATCCCGTCAAGTCACTAACCAGTGGTTCGTGATGCTAACAGTGTCTATATCTATCTAAAGGAAAAGATGGAAATGATTGTAAAGTACCCTACCCTAAATATTCCCAACCATCGTTTGGAAAACTTATTATGCAGAGCCACATGTGCTCATGCTGTGCAAGGCTGTATTGAAATAGAACACAACCTAGACGGAAATGGAATAGCAAAGTATGTGGCAGAACATTGTCGTACATATCTTAAAAAGGGTCACTCTGAGAAAGATATTGCTATTCTGTGCTACAGTGATGAAGAAGTAAAAGCATACTATGGAATACTAGTGTTAGAAATTAGGAAGTCAAAGTCAAATATATCATTAAGAAAAATGGAGGGAGGGCTAGAGAAGCATGCTATTCTTGACAGCATCTGTCATTTCTCTGGCTTAGAAAGAAACATTGTGTTTGGTATTATTCCTCAATCCTTTCAATTTCAGAAAGAAATTTTAAGAAATATGTTGGTCTGTGTAGCATACAAAGCTAGTTTAAATCTACACTTGTTATCTGATAACTGAGAACAGGTAACCACACAGGATCCCAGCAAGGCCCTGACAGGTCAATGGTTATGTACATTTGAAATTTTTTTACTCTATATCTGAAGGATTTTCTTTGTAATGGCTGGCCCTCTGTAAAAGCCCACATGTTCTTGGGAAGCCTCTACAGTCTGTTTTAAATCAAATGTAAGGTTTCAGTAACGCAGAGAAAAGAGATACTTTGAATGTCAGTAGAATTACATCATTCCCTGAAGGCTCCTTTCAAGGACTTGCAAAACCTGACACTCAGCCTTTGACTGCATGCAGGTGCATTGCCAAGTGAAAGCCACTATGCCAAGGCAGGAAATTGGAAGACTTTCTGGCTTTCACCAGCTCACTCCCGTACTCAGTACTGCCCAGAAAAGTTACCAACCGGCATAGGCATCCAGCGTTAGAAGCCATTTTTTAAAAAACAGCCTCTATTCAGATATCTAGGAAAGTAAAAATGAGGCCTTCTGTCCATGTTTTAGCTAAGAAATACAAATAAATGGCTTTTACAGAAGTAGTTTCCCCACTCAATTTCAACAACAGTCAGTATGGGTTAGAAGAACCCAGCTGCTTCAAAGAGGAGCTTTAGCGGGAGAAGGAAAACTTTCCATAACTGCCCTTAGATACCAACGTCATTTTTTGTCTTGGTTTCAGACATGCTGGTTAGATAAAACTCTCTGTACAGAGTTAGATGCAAAGTACTTTGAAAAGACAGATCCAAACCATATTGTTTTCCACCACAGAAGGACCTGTGGTTCATTTGGTTTGGAAGAACAGCCCGATATCCTCCCAGCGTGATTATAAAGCACCCAGTGATTTAACTGGGTGGGGTTACAATAAGGAGAAGACATTGTACACAGCTGGAAATTTGACTTTTAGCTTAAAAATTCATGCTTTTCTAACTTCAGGAAGCTAGAGGCACTTTTTTTTTTTTCCTTAATCAACATACAAGGAAAGACTATCCCCATGGTTCCTTTCATAACCCCCAAACCTCAACACTTAAATCATGCCATTCCTATCATGTGAGGATCACTGACATTCAGTAGCATCAGAACTATTCTAATGCACTTGAATTCACATTTAAATCATTGCTGAGTAAGATTATATTTACTATGTGCTTAGATTTTCTTCCTTTTCTTCCCCCAAGGGACTAAAGCAAGGGTCTGGGTTTTTGTGTTGTCCATAGCATCTGTGCTTGAATGTAAACATTTATATAATAAAGATTAATATGATGACCAGCTGGTGTTCTTATTCTGCTTCTTCCATAAATGAGGTATTTTCAACATTCCCTGCTGAACCAAACACTGTGCCCTGGTGTGAACCTCAGCTTATCTGTTAGCGCCACCTCCTCATACAGCCTTTCATGGTGACTTTGCACGTTCGTTTGAGCAGCACTGGATAGTTTGCAAGTAGTGAAAATTCAGCCTGTGCTACCAATTACTCCAGCTTCCCAGGTATGATCCAAGGCTGCAACTAGGAGTTGCCTTAGATCCTCCATTTGCATAATAAAAGCAGAACAGGAATTCCACATGGATCAAAGTAGTGAATTTATTAAGAGTTCATCCACCACCCTCACACTTTGGCACATCACTTAAGGCTGTTTAAAAATACCATAAATGAACAAAAAAGCACACAGCTAAAACCCAACCTATTTGGGTGGGACTGCAGGATAGAAGGCATTTAACCCTCCCTGTTCCACCACTGCTAGAAATTCCAGAAGTACTAGGGGCTGTAGATGGTTGCAGAACAGATTTCAGCTCAGCCGAGTTTCCTTCCAACAGCCCCCAGCACATTTCCAACACAACCGACTTCCATAGCTGGGCCTTGAAGCTTTCATCATTATCAGCTGAATGGGGGCAAAGAAAAGATTTACACCATCTGGAAATTACTCAGATGGACACTTCCCAAATTTCCCAGGCTAATATCCCCCTTTTCCTCATACAGTTTCTGATCCTCTAGAGTTGTCCCCGAACTATTCTGTGCCTTGACAATGGCACTAGATTTTCCTCATGGCTCTCACTTTTCCACATTTCTCAGTAGCTTTTTTCCCCCACATTCAGCCTTTTTTGGTGCTTTTCATTTCCTCATGCCTGAGAGAGAGGTTTGATCAGCCCATAATCCATGCACCTTGTGAGGCAATCACGTGCTACATTAATGATGTGCTGCTTCTTGGGTTCATCTTCTTGCTTGCCGATGTATGTCAGGATCTCCAGGAGCTCCGACTCCACCAGCTTCTTCGCTAGCTCTTTGTCAGCACTGATTAAGTTGAAAGCTATGACCAGTCCTCGGTGCTGCACTTCCATGTTATCATGCAAGCAGAGCCTCTGCAGGATTTCAAGCCACTGGGTGGTCTTCAAGGGAGAGAGAGAGATCATTAGCATTGATCTGAAGAATACCTCAACCAAGAATGCAAGTTTGGCAAGGTATTTCTCAGCAGAAGGAAGCTCAGGGACTCACCTCTTCATACTCATGTCAGGTATGGCTATATGATTCTTTAACTAAGGAAACCTGACTCCAAACTTTTGAACCCAATATTTGTTACACTGAAGTCAGAAGCTTTCATGGCACTGGCACCACATGAAACACGTTTCACATTTAGGCTGCTGCTTAATCTCTGTGCAAAGAATCTGATCAGAGTATTGACACAGCTGAGATGACCAGAAGCAGACCACCCGCTCCCCCCACTGATTTTTCTGAGCCCCTCTTTTGGCTTTTATTCTTTTATTCTAACAAGCCCCAGTGTCCAACATCAGCATGTGTGCAACACAAGAGGGTTCATGAGTTCTCAACCACAGCTCTTCACAGATATTCAGCTATGCAGGATCCGAGTTCTCAGCACCTACAGATCCATGCAGGCAATGGAGATGTTTTGGATGGAGGTGTTGGAGACGTTATCTATCAAGCTTTTCTCATTTTTGATTGGAACAGGGTTTGGATTTCAGGCTATTTATCAAAACCTTTAAGGGCCTATAGAATAGCATTCAACATTCCTAACCTTGCTTGACAGTTAGCATTTCGGACTTAGTTTGAGGAATAGCTGTATAAAAATGTTTCGGCCTTGAGATGAAGTCTAGTATAATGCAGGCTGGTTTACTTTGTGCAGGGATGGACTAGAAACATGCACACCCAGGTCTCAGCTTCACCACTAAGTTCCTCACTATCAAACTGGTGGGCTACATGTTCCTTTTGAGAGGCATTTTTATGCCTGAGCCAGGCTACTTTGAGGGTATATCTACACTGCCAATAAACAGACTTATGGTCTTACCACTTCAGTCATCTTAGAGCAGAGTTTCTTTTGTGCTGCTGTGAGCATGGCCAGGGCTCCTGCCGCTGCAACCTGGACTTTCTCATCATCCTCACCACACAGTAACACCACCAACTTCAGCCGGTCATTTCCATCAGCCACAAACCGCTCTTGAACCTAAAACCGCCCCCATGATATCCAGAGACAACACATTTAGGAATGCCTTGTCACAGTGGTTCACAAACTAGTGCACACAGGCAAGTCTGAGTTGCCCAGCGAGTTACCTCCTTGTTGACCACCAGGTTGCACATGCACTCTGTGGCTGCCTGTCGAAGTTGGTCATGATTCTCAAACATATAGTTTTCAATATCTGGCAGGGCCCTCTCTTTGACTATCTTCATCCTGTGTTGAAGAGCAGTCAAATAAAATACATCATGGGACAAGCAATAACCAATTATAAAATATTAACTGCAGACAAGGGAAGGCCTTGAAACAAATCAGTGTCCGCAACACTGGAACTCATGGTGTGGTTCATTTCCTATCTAATGCAGATTAAGTTCATGTCTCTCCTCTTCCTGGCTATATTATTAATCTTTTAGTTCTGAGACCTTTGTAGCTCTGCCAAAAGTAGCTCAAACTGACCAGCCTTCATAGTCCAACAAGAAAAGTGTTGAACTAAACTTCACATTCACTCCTGGGGAAGAAAGCAGGTCAAAAAGCAGCTAAACTCACCTAAGTTTATCACTTCTTCCTGAAAAGTTAGTGAGACCTAACAGAGCCTCATAATTCTGGAGGCCATCTCTCTCTGTGTTCAGCAGGCTGACAAGGGGCCTCACCACCTCGTACACCTAAGAAGAGAAGGCACGTCACTGCTTTTCCAGCTCAAGGATCTTGGCAATTTGCATTTGCTAAAGGAATTATCACGATATTATTTTTTTTTTTTAAAGCTTACCCTCTCCCCTGGGAATGCCATGTCTGGATTGGAGATAGCAGCAATTTTTGCCAGAGCATGAGAAGCCTTTATCTTGCCAACTTCCGTGCCTTCCACAGCCAGAGGTATCAGGGCCTAGCAACACACAGGAAAGCATTCAATGCCTCTGAGAAGATTTACAGCATAGCCTTAATATACTAAAATAAGTTAAAAATATTCTGAAGATGCATTTGTTGAAGAAATGGGTCTGGACTGTAACCCACCATGATGTCTTGCTTTTGTTCTCAAATAGGCACCACACCAGAGCTTGTAGCTCACACACAGTTGTTTCAAGAAGATTGCTTCGTTGGAGGCTTGCAGAGATAGGACTGGAGTATCAGTCTGGGCCCCAGGGGCTAGCAAGACAGCCCCTGCTTTTCTGCCACATTACCTCACTGTAGACACTTTGCAGGCTCCCCCAACAGACATTAACTGCATGACAGGTTGGGCTGCAAACAAAAGTAATCACCTTTCCACCGCCTTGAGCGACAATGGTCCCACGGTCTTTGGGGTCTTCACACAAGGCAAGAAATACCCTGCAGAAGCACAGCATCAATTAGTGAAACAGCCATATGGGAAGGCAATAACACATGTCCCTCGTGGGAAGGAAGCTAAAGCTTTCAAGGGGTGCTGGATCCACCAGGTAAATTCCAGTGCCCACGGCACTCTAGGAGAAGGCAACAAATGGCACAGGAAGAAGTTTCCAGGCCTGTAAGATGAACTCTAATCCAGCCAAAACCAGCACAGAGGACTAGAAATTCAAAATGCACCCTAGCAAGGCAGCCCTGTAAGCCAGCTTCAAGGTCATAATGTGGATTTTTATGACATTGCTTAAGAAAAACTTTGGTTTTAAATCTTTTCTCCCTTTCATCTCCCCCCCTGTAGGCAGAATGCACCACCCCACAAAGCAAGGAGCCAGCCCAGGCGCCCATCTCAGTAGCGCAAGGACTGGCCAGCACTCCCAGCTCCCATGACAGCCATGAAGGCACCTGGCGATGAGCTCCTTGCTCTGGTCCGTCAGTATGGCACTGTCTGCCTTCACCATGCAGGCCAAGGCAGAGATGACACCGGCTTTCAGCAACCGCTTCACCCGCTTCACCACAAAATCCTTCTTGTCCTGAGGGGGGATCATTGGACAGGGATTAGCCCCTTAGCAGTTGCTATCCTGCTGACTACAGCCAAGCCTGGCTGGAGAGCAAAGCAATTTCAGCCTCAGAGACAGGAGACCTGAGGTCTGTGACAATGGATATACCAAAGACAGTCTTCAGATCCAAGTCTTTGGCTCCCCGGCTGTAGACAACCTACCTTTGGATGCTCCTCGGGCACGTGCTGCTTGGAGAATTTTGCCAGTTGCACAAGCTCTGGGATCAGCTCCTTGGTATCATAGCTGTTGGTACAGTTCACCAGCGCAGAAGCCACAGAATACAAGATAGTCTTGTCACTTGTCTGCACAGAAAAAGAAAAGCTTATGAGAGGGTGAGGAAGACACAGCAAGGAAACAGGTCCCTTAGGGCTGCCATTGTGGTGATTTGCACCAGCTGAAGTGGTCGCAGGCTCACCCCCAGCTTTATAGCCCAGGGCAGGGAACAACGGAAGTTTTTATGGTCAAACAGGCTGTTTGACATCATCAGATGCCATCAACACCTCGACACCTTTGGTTTTCATGCAGTTGCTGACAGTAAAGGTAAAAGCAATCTTGCTCAGCCTTGGGAGAAGAGCAGGATAACAACAACTTTGAGGTGTCTCCGTGGCACAGGCAAAACTGACATTTTGCTAAATTAGAGGTGAGGGGTTGGGGTCACAGCTCCTCCTGCCTGGGAAGACAGTGTTGGTTTGGAGAGCTGGGAGAACTTGATGCTACCAGAGGAATGAGAGAACAAGGTAAGGAGATAGACCTTGGCTAATTCAAACATAGCTTGCAGGGCTGGCTCATCTTCAACAAAGTCATCTTTCACATCTGCATCAAGGGTTAGATATGCCAGCCCTTCCACAGCCCATTTCCTGGTGCGGGCATCGATGCTGGTGTTACACAACCACCTGGAAGAGAAAAAACAACATCCACATTTCTGCCTTGGGAGCCAGGACTAATTTGTCTGGGAGAAGAGGGAGAAAAAAAAAAACAGATATTGAGATGGTTTCAGGCCTGAACATGTACTCAGGTTCTGCTGCGGCTCCTAAAGACTGTGGATGCTCCCCTTAAGACATGGCCTTCCTCCCACGGCCCAACTTGAGGGATCTAAATGCTGCAGGGAAAGAAGCCCAGCTGCTCAGCACTGCTTTGCCTTCACCATCACATGAAACACGTGATGCCCTGCTATCCAGTGCCAGCAGCAATGATCACCCACTCAGTCACTTCCTAACTTCATCCCACCTCCTTTGTTAGTCCACACCTGGCAAATTCACCTTCAAAAGGTACTTGTGCATATTCTAGATAGCACTTGATTAGGCTGTACCATTCTGGCAAAGAGGGAGGCACCATGTCTGGTGTGTCACATGGGAAGTGCATGAGGAAGAAGGCTTATCTGGATATTGAAGCAGGAGGAACATATGGTTGTTTGAGGCACAGAACAGCTCCAGGTCCCAGTGCAATGGTTCTGGGGGCACTGTCAGGCAGCAACAGTAAATGAAGGCAATGTGTGGGCAGGATCTTTGGGGAAAAGAGCATATTCTATTTTGCAAAGTATAGAACAATGGAAGAAAAAAGTAAAATCACTCACTTGCGGCACTGCTTGGCCAACTTCTCAGTGGACCCCTCAGCAAACTGCCGCAGTCCATAATCTGTACCTCCTGCTGAGCCCAGCTTGCAGAGACCCTGAGGAAGATGAAGAGGATACACCAGTCAGAAAGGTCCATTAATCCTCTGGTATTGCTGCCCCAAATCAGCCTAATCCCATATCTAAATTTTGAAGCCAGTTCTAACAAAGAGGAAGGATTATAATACCCAGTAGATCATTCAGCTTGTAGCACAGCAAAGGGAGGTTTTGTGCTCTTATTGGATGTCTTTAATGGAAGATTAACCAGTTTTGCCTTCAGAGTTACCTACAATCCATATGCTCTCCTGATCTGCTATCTCCCCCTTCCTTGTAGGGCGAAGCACCATAAACCATTCCCTGGCTGAGGTGAGTGAACCCAACATATTTCCAGGACCTCCCCCATCTCCCAAGACTGGGGTTAAGCTGGTGAGTGTGGCAAGTGATAGAGGCAGGGGCTGCCATCCTTACCACCAGGGCTCGGATTTTGATCTTCTCATTCTTGGTCTTCTTGTAGATCTCCTTCAGGAGCGTCACCCCATTGGAGATGATGAAGGTGGCCCGGCTCAGCTTGGTGGAGGCATGGATGAGGGCTTCCACAGCCACCAGCTGGTCAATCTCCCTCTCAGACCCACACAGGGCAACCATCATCTCCATGATTCCCTTCATGCCAAGCAGCTTGTTGCCTAAGTCAAAGGGCCCTTGCAGTACTCCAGACACCATCTGTATGGCATGGAGTGTCTTATCCATGTCCTGTGGGTCGATTTTGCTCCTGCATGGGAGAGAGGGACTCAGTGTGTGGAACAGTAGTTGCTTACAGTTCTCATTCCCTTGGACAGGGAATGTCCTCCCTTGGATTGGGAACTGAGCTCCACTGCTGAAATACATAGCTATTTGGGACACAGCTGAGCCCAAATTCATGGAAAGGCTGTGATCCAGCAGGTAGGAGTACAACAGGAGGATCTGAAGATCCCAGCTGAAGGATCCATCAGGATCTCAAGCAAATCATTATCTCCCAGGGCCTCAATTTGGCATCTAAGCAGATTGCAAGTGCCTCGTCTCATCCTTAAGACCTCCTGCTCCTGTGCCTCTGGGCCAGCTCAGCCCCAGTAAGCCAGCCCCAACTCACTTGATGTACTCCTCGCAGATCACCCGGTAGTTGTCACGCTCTGGGTCGCAGCGCAGGTCATCATAGAGTTTATTTAGGAGGACTGAGGCAGTTAGCTGGGTGTTCTCTGTCAGCGGCAGGCAGTCAGGCATCTCAGGAATCTGGCCCACCACTTTCAGTATCTTTTTTAAGCCTGGAAACAACGGACAGATACAGCTGTTAGAGGGGAGAGGGTCAGTACAAAACTCAGGATACTATTTGTTGGCTTCCTGCAGTGAAATAGCCAGCTTGGACAGTTTTCAATTACTTTGCAGCATAATCACATAAGCCTTAAACAAAGAAGGCATTCAGATATTTACTGGGGAGGAGTTTCTGCTGGTGAGATTACAGGTTTGCAGCATCAGGCTTTTATCCAGCTCTGAGTGAGATAAGCAAAACTATGCATTTGGTCCCTGGCTGAATCAGTTGTTTTTGTCAGGAGGCATTAAACCTACTGAACTCCAAGGCTGGAGTCTTTGACTGAGGAAAAATCAGCGACTTTCAAGTGATTCCGGATGTCTTAATCTTCCTTTTGCTAAAGTGTTATTTAATAACTTCCACTAAAATGGTAACAAACATATGCATTGGAATTAGTATAAAACCATACCCCACACAAATTCCTCACCCCCTTCCAGTTTTACAAATGACCAGTTTAAGGATCCATCAAGCTCAGCAGGTGTTCATCATCCTGTCTAAGCTAGACAATTTATCCAAGCCAAATCCTCCTAACATTAGCAAATACATTGGAATAAACCAACAAGAGAAGTTAAGTCAACCCTTTAGAAACTGAAAAATTCTTGTCCTCATACACAGGGGTTTTTTCCCTCTTAATATTGTTTCCTGCTAATAAGTTTAACTTTGCTCCAGGCTTGCATGCACCAAAAAAAGCCAGAGGAGATTTAATTTATAGGGAGGATCAGTTCTACAGGTATTCAGGTGAGAATACACAGCTCCACATCTCCCAGACCAGAACAGGATGGAGGGAAAGGACTCACCATTGTCAATGACAAAGATGGTCCTGCTGTTGTCGTGGTCTTTCAGGTCCTTCCTCGGTATATTCTTGTTGAGGAGGTTGAGAGCTCTGTCTCGCCCTTGCCCAGATACTTTCTTACTGACCAGCATATCCAGCAAACGCATTGTGATCATCCTTAAATCTTTTTTAGTATCTACACAGAAGCAAGACAGTAGCAGCCAGTTACAAGAAATTTTCTCTGAAAGCAGTGAAAGAGGTGAACCCAGTGAAAACCATTCAAAGCCACTGCATGGCTGGAACAGGTATTTAACACCATGAGGATAAGAGCCATGTGCAGGTTGTGATCCTGGACAGCTGAAGGGTAAAGTCCCCACTTCACCAAGGAATAAGGGGGACACCCCAGGAGCAGAGCCCTCTCTGCTTACCCCGCTTCTCCTCCAGCAAGACTGAAGGACCACCAGGTCATGCACTGTTACCTAGCACTACAGCCTCCTCCTTCCCGTGATGCTCCTCTTTCCCCTGGCCCAGCAAGCAGTCAGTGATGGCCTGCAGGAGGTTGCAGACAGCCAGGGAGATTTCTTCATTGTCTACCGACATCCACATACAAATGTTGTCAATGCCCAGGTAATGGAGAATGGCAGTGGCCTGGCCCCAGAAAGGAGAGAGCAGGGCAGGTGTGAGCAAAAGGTATGAGCCTTTCCTTCCTGCATGCTTTACAATGGTCAAGCTCAGCTTGTACAAAGAAAGTATTTATCTGGGTGAATCTCGAATCAATACAGGGCAGAGTTTTGCTTTTCATCCTTTTTTTCATATGTAATAAGACTACTCAAAAAATCTAGAGTTGCCAGTAATGCCACAGACTATTTCCAACGAGGATGTTGAGGTGAGCATGGCTGGGACTGGAAGAGGCCCTCACACAAGATTCTTAACAAAGAGCCTGTTTGGTGCACAAACCCCATCCTGGCTGTGAGCGAACCCAGTGTCATCCCGCAGCCTGTCCCTGTGCAAGGTGGCACATCAGTAATTCACGAGAGGCATGTTCAGAAACACACTGACCTAGCGGGCTTTGCAGAACAGCCTTCTTGCATATGACAACAGCTAATGTTTCAGGAAAAGAAAATAGGTCTCCACTCCACTGGATTTTTATCCAGTAGATTTTTTTTGTTGTGTTGTAGTTCTTCCTGCTCCTTTGCACCTTTAAACTGACATGCATATTCATTTTGCACATGTCCATCTCTTGCTTCCAACCACATAACACAGACAGGGCTTCTTATGAGCCATTTTACATAATATAAAAACTGTCTTGGTGTAGACTAAGATATTAGCTGGCTCAGAGACCCCTTGGACTTGCCTTGGGACCCTTTCCAGTGATCTTAACATTCTTGTAGGTCCTCCCTGCTTTCCTTCATCTAAGCCTCAGACAAAACTTTCCCAAACTTAGTTATTTGTTGCTTTTCTGAGACCTATGATGAAGGACATGGATTTGACCCAGCCATGCTCACCAAAACTTATGTGGTAACAACTCATTGTAAGTTTTACTTCACCAGCATACATGAAGGCACCGCAGGGGACACGTATGGCTTAGACCCCGGAGATGAGGAGCATAGTAACAGGGGCAGTTTCAATAGTCTCTGTTAATCCCACTTGCTTATTTGTATTTTTTCTCCCCAGAATTAATTTTATTTGTAGGATTTAATTTTTTCCCACTGTTCACAAACATTGTGAACTATTGCAATTTTCCACTCTCCCAGGTGTAAGGCAATAGCAGGGAAAGTCTCAAGCACTCCATTACTTACCCGAGCCTTATGTCCTGTGCACATGCCTGAAAGCGTCCTCACAGCTGCCAGGATCAGCTCAGCATTTTTGGTTTCTATCAGCTGCAGCAGCAAGCTGACCCCGTTGTTCTGGAAAATCCTCTCAGCACCTGCTTCTTCCCGCCCCAGGACTATGAGGTTGTTTGCAGCCTGGGTGGGAGACAGAAGAACCAGGGGTCAGCAGCAGAGCCCCGCTGGCAGCCTCCGGAGCACCTCCATGCAGCTCTGGGATGTCCCTGTGGGAGCTGTGAGGTGGTCATCTCCCGACGGATGCAGTGGACCAGCTCTGACCGCACCAGGCAGTTTCTGCAGGTGCATCTGGGGAGCGGCTTCGCTCTGCCCAAGAAAAGTGGATCACTGCTTGGAGGGAAACATGGGGAAGGTAGCAGAGATGGGCCCGAGCAGAAGTCCAGTCTAATCCCACCTTTGGAATTCTGGGAGGTTGGTCTACCTTCCCACAGCACAAGGGTGATGCCTCTTTGGGGCATTTCACCTCTCGGTTGTCCCTCTAAGTGCAGTTCATCTCTCAGCTTCTTACCTTGAACTCCATCTGGGGGAGATGGGGAAGGGAATGCATCCTTCTGCTCCTCGGTGCAGCCTCTGACATTAAACAACAGCAGTTTGTCCTGTCAAGTCCAAAACAGTTCTCACCTTTTCTCGCTTTTCTTTCTCACTATTCTCATCCAGCAGGATTTCAAACATCTTCTGCACCCTCAAGTCTGTGGAGAACTGAATGCGCAGCTGTGCCAACAGAGAGTGCATGGAGCATCAGAGGGAGAAAATCGAGGAGCGATTACCCTTTATTGCTTCAAGGACACCACAGACCCTCAAACCACAGACAATCTAAGCTGAGTAACAAAATAGGTGTCACTTCTCAGAAAGCATCAATTGCCCATCTCAGACTCATTGGCAAGGGCAGAGCTAGACCTAAGCCATCATCTCTGAGACGTCAGGGTACCTAGTAATGCAGGGCCTTCTTCACAGCACCCGTGTAAAGGTAACTAAGTCAATGTGGTGACTGTCAGACCCAGTCCGAAGCTGGTCCAGTTCCTTGCCAAGACCTTACCAAGACATTCAGAACCAGGCCAGCCTCAGGAGTGAGCTGCCACGCTTTTTAATTTAACTATTCAATCTGATCCTCAAATTTACATGCATCAAGTGTGAACTTCCAGTTAATCAACTCTATTTATCCCCCCACATTGTTATAAGTTTCCAGCATGACCAACAATCCATCAGTGTAACCCAGAGCAACAACTTCCCACACGTGGTCTGTGAACCTGGGACTGCTCCCCTTGGCATTTACCTTCTCCTGGATATCGGCCCCCAGTCGCCTCAGGGTCTCCTGGAAGTTTTTGTTGCGGGGTTCGATGGTGGCACACTTCTGAGCATCTTTGAATGCTTGGTCCAATTTCCCCAATTTTTCCAGAGCTTGGCTGCGCCGGTACAAGGCTTTGATATCCGAAGCATTGATGTCAATAGCTGGGAAAGTGATCCAGAACACCAGGCATCAGAGTTTGCTTCTTGGAAATCCTCTGCATAAACTGTGATTTGCTTTAGAGTGCCTACAGCTCCTACAACTACAGATGTAGTTGTTATGTTGTGGGTGAATTGGTACCTGGTCAGCATTGATTGCATTGACGCACCAAATCGGTGCATCTTCTTTTGTACCTTCTCCATTAATTCCCTTGAGGCCTCAGCACTTGGGTGTTAGCGGACATCAAGGAATAAGACCACAGTGCCCCAAGAGCAGATGTAAGAGCAGGCTGGAGCAAGCATACCCAGCAACTCAGCCCTCCTTTCTCAAAACAGCCCCTTACCTCTAGACGCATCCGAGGCTGCCTTGACGTATTCCTCCTGTTAAACCAAAAGGGAGTGAGTTGTTAGCAGTGGAATAGCAGGGCATGTCCCCATTGCTGATGCACACTGCGACCTCTCTGTTCCCACTTACTAACAAGACACCCCAGTGAAACCAGCAGCAGCCTACAGAAGGAAAGAGGGGGGTTCAGGTAACTTTTCATCACTGAAAGGGGGGAAGAGAAAAAGGTCTGTGATGCAGGTGAGACAACATACACTGATGACAATGCAGTGACAGACTACAGGCAGTGCTGGAAGAGTGATCAAGTGGGACCACCTCCAGGCTGAACAGGCATGCTCAGCCAAATCAGAATTGAAGCAGGGAGGCAGCTTTACAGCCCCAGGACAAGCCCAGAACAAATAATTTCAGGCCAGTTTGCAAACACCCTATTCAATAAATGGACAAACTACACAGTCCACAGCTGGCGAGCGCCCTTGGCTGCCTCCTTGCTCTTCTCCCTTTGAGCACTGCCCTGGCAAGCCGGGAGCTTTTCTCACCTTTTTGAGGAAACACGCTGCCCTGTTCCTGTACAGCACTGCCTGCAACGCCTTGTCCTTGTTGAGCTTTATGGCTTGAGTGTAGCTGTGAACAGCTTTCTCGTAGTCTCTGGCCTGAAAATATTTATTGCCTTCCTCTTTCAGCTGGATGGGATCCTCCATCTGGAGAGCTTTAAAGAAAAACATCAATTTGTGTCCCATTTTCAGTTGCCTGTGTCACTGGGGTGACCTGCCTGCTCCACCAAGCCGAGCTTCACCATGAGACCAACATATAATTAACACACACATTAATAAAAGCAGCTTACCAGGCTGAAAAGTTTGGAAAACACAGACCTAAATTGCTCCTCAAGGCTGTGGCTTCTCAGAAGCTTTTCCCACAGCTGTAGATCCTTAGGAGTCAATTAATAAAAGAAAATAAAACAACAGAAAAAGAAGAATTAAAGAAGTTTGCCGGCACCACGGAGGGTCCGTGTGGCTCAGGAAAGAGCTCGCCTCTCTCTCCAAGTTTGGGCAGGACCTGGCAGCTCCTGCTGCCTGTCAGCGTCACCTGTCACCAGAGCCTGTCCCCCTCCTCGTCCCCCACCCCATGCTATATAGTGCCTGGGGAGGGCTGTGAGCCAGGGCCCCCGCAGCCAGCCCAGCTCGGGGGGGCACCTGCGTGCAAGCAGGCAGCACCCTCTGCAGCAAGAGGGGATCCTCTCCCACCCGCCGGGGCAAATCCCAGCTTCCCTCTACCTGCAGAGCTGCACAGGGTGTGAGGAGCAGGAACGGGGGGGTTCATGGCAAAAAAGCCTACGGCTGGGATTGCTGACCCCCATCAGAGTGCTCAGACCCTTTTCCCTTTCTATTTAGGGAAGCATGAGACAGCTGAGCCTCAGGGAGAGGCGGCCCCATGCCAGCAGCTGCAGCAGCACCCAGCACCTTCCAGAACATCCTAGGACAGAAAGCCGACTCACACCCAGCACTGCCTCCTTCTCCTCACAGGGCCTTTGGGAGCCCACCCCACTGGAAAGCCCACCCATATCCGGCGCTGCCACCTCCCCTCATTTGGCAGCCCACATGAACACAGATATCTGTACCGGAGAACACTGGCCCACTGCTGTGATGAGAGTCTCAGGTCTCAATTTGAGTGACAGAGCAGAGCCAAGCTCTAAAAGAGCTGAGCCTTTCAAAGCCCACTGTTTCCCAGGGGTCACAGTCAGTCAGGAGTTCTGCTTTGCAACTTATCTCCCCCAAAATGCAGGCCTTGCCTTCCTGAGTGTACCCACAAGCATCCCAGCTATAAAGCAAATGGGGGAACTGGCAGTAGGGATAGGAAAATGATCAAGGAGAGCACGGGTTGACCAGTATCAGCCCAGTTGCTCCAATCAGGCTTATGCCATGGAGCCGAGCTATAGCAGACAATGCACTTCCACACTGAAACATTGCCAAGAAAAGAAAAAAAAACCAGTTTTCTAATACTGGTGATCTGTGTTGTGGCTTGTGTATCTTATGCAGCAAAAATTGGCACAAGACTGCCCTGTTCAGGTCTCCTATTTTATTCACCCTGCACTGACAGCACTGTTCAGTCCCTGGAATCTGGGCAGGAAGTGACTGCAAAGCAGTTTGGAGATCTCTTTGCAGCACATCACCTGCACAGCAGTTGCAGTCAGCTCCATCAAGGGCAGCTCAAACACATTCACCTGTTTGGGGGTAGGTCCAAGGCACAAGGACCACATCTGTGGAGGGTGTAAGAGGCCATCTCTGCCTTGGGTAGATTCAGTACAGTAGCTTTTCTAGGACTCACATGGACAAACATACCAGAAACCCCTTCCCACTTTGCTTTAGGTACAGGGGAAGGGTCAGCTTGCTTTCATTTCTTGTGGTGCATATAGCACAGCCTTCCTCAAGTTATCCAGATTAAAGGCTTCATTTCCACAAGCAGCAGCACTGCAGGTACTTCGAGTAAGTTAAGTTACAAAATAAAATTGTGTTTGATGCTGCTAATGTTCAAGGCAGGGCTAAGAGTGACCTGAGCTCCCTTGGGTCTGCATTTTTGGGACAGGGTATCGGTGATTACACCGCACCAGCCGGGAAGAAGAGCAGCTGGCCAGGACAGGGGTCGCAGCCCCGGGAGCTACCTTATCCCTGTGCCTTCCTACAGCTGGAGCAGATGTGTTAATGCACTCTGTGACAGCCCCTGGAGGGGCTGGCAGGGCAGGCAGCCTCGGCAGCGAGTGCAGGGGGCCCTCTTCAGGCCTCGGCTGAGAAAGCAGGTTTCTGGGGAAATTCAAGTCCCAGGCGGCCAAGGAGAGGGACAGCCCCCAGGCTTCCCCTGCAGCAAACCCCTTTGGGGGCAGAGCTCTCCCTGCCTGCAGGGCAGCGAAGACCCTCCCATGCACCTTCATTTTCCACCCTGCAACCCCAATTGCAAGCACTGGCTGACAAATCTAGCCAAACCCAGCCCTGGGATCCCACCGTACCTTGCAGCTCCAAGCCACCTTCTAATTCAGGACCTTGCAGAGATCTGGCAAGGTCCATGCTGAAATTACCCTTCAGAAAGTCCCAGGATGAGCTCCATTAGCTCTACAGCAATAGCAGGGTTGCAGAGGTAGCTGTGCTCAGCACCCAGGGCCTGCGCTTTTCTCCAGTCAGCATTAGAGACCTTTTCCTTGGGGAAGGCTGCGCGCGATCCCTTTTAGTGCCGCCCCCCAAACCCCTAATGCAAGTTTAGGGCAGCTAAAGTGTGTGCATAGAGCTCAGGTTCATCTCTGAAATAACTTCAGAAATTATAGTTAAAGGGTTTTTTCCTATTCACATCAGCTGCTCTCCTAACAAGCACTCAGACCCCACCGGCTCTGCACAGGACCGTGCGTCTGCCCAGCCACAGCAGCCGCAGAGCCCAGCTCCGAACACAAGTTATGCTTTTAGAAGTGAAACAAGTCCTACTCAGAAACACACAGAGCCCTGTAAGAAAAGACTAAGGTAGCCTCACCTCCCCCTCTTACTTATTTCAGTCTGTCACAATTTTAAAACTAGCTTGCTTGATTCCCCCCAGCCTCCCCCAACAGCAGCATATCCCCCCAACAAACCAGCCAGGCCTGGCTCCGGTTCTGTTATTTATAGAGCCTGGAGCTGTGGCATTGCTGGCACCTGTGCAAATGGTCATTTAAAGACAGCCGGGGCTTGGGGGAGTTATTATAGATAAGGGGAAGCTTTCATTTCTGTTTCCTTTGCTCCAGCTTTGCTGCAGGCCCGGGTCCCTGCTGGTGTCGGGCTGTGCCTGCCCTTCCAAAAGCCCCCTTGGGTGTCAGCAGCTGGAGAAGGTTTTGCCTTGCTGGGGCCAGCGAGGAGGGGAGCGGCTCCGGGGGGGGTGTTTGCAGGCAGGGCCTGGCAGCGCTGCCCCCCGGGCACGACCGGCAGAGCCCCTCGCTTGCAGGGGCTTCACTGGGGCCGGTGGCGGAGCCGGGGAGGAAAGCCCTGGGCGGGGGGCGGGGGCTGCGGGGGGGGTCGGTGAGGCGGGGGGGGGGGCCGGGGCTGCGGAGGGGGCTGCGGGGGGGGGCGGAGCTGCGGGGGGGGTCGGTGAGGCGGGGGGGGGCCGGGGCTGCGGAGGGGGCTGTGGGGGGGGTCGGGGCTGCGGAGGGGGCTGCGGGGGGGGGCTGCGGGGGGGTCGGGGAGGCGGGGGCTGCGGGGGGGGGGCGGAGCTGCGGGGGGGGGGGTCGGTGAGGCGGGGGGGTGCCGGGGCTGCGGAGGGGGCTGGGGGGGGGGTCGGGGAGGCGGGGGCTGGGGGGGGCGGGGCTGCGGGGGGGGCTGCGGGGGGGGTCGGGGAGGCGGGGGCTGCGGGGGGGGGGCGGAGCTGCGGAGGGCTGCGGGGGGGGGGGGGGGGGGGGGGCTGCGGGGCTGGAGCCCGGCTCTGCAGCCGCTAGATGGGGGTGCAAACGGGAGCCCTGCCCGGGCCTTCCGCTGCCTGCAGGAAGCAGGAAGGGGAGCGGGCGGGGGGCCGGGACCCCGGGGCACCCCGGCCCCGGGTGCCTGGGGGAGCAGGAGGTGCATTTGGGGTGCAAAGGGAGGGCAGGGCGGTGAGGATGGGGTGGAAGACTCGGGGTGGGGTTTTCTGTGTTCAGGGGCACGTCTGCCCCGAAGGGCGGCGGGGGGGGCGCTGGCCTGCTGTGCTCCGTGAGCGGGAGCTGCCGGCTGGGGCACGGCGGTGCCCGGGGCCGGCCAGCCTGCAGCATCTGGGGCTGTTGGGGAGACTAACAGTCACCGTAACCCCCGCTCCCAGACACAGCCTGGGTAGCGTCTCCCCAGTGTCCGCAGCGCCAGGGACAGGCTGTGGCTTTGCTGCACGTGTGGGGTATGATCCATGTCAGGACAGAGCCAGATCTGCTCTCCCATCTCCTCCGCAGGCTTCCTCTCTTCTCCCGGCCCCGTGCTGGGTGCTCTGTCCTGGGGGTGGCCGGGGACATGGTGGTCCTGCGGGCCGGGCTCTGCCCTGGCCTCACCGAAGAGATGATCCACCTTCTCAGGGCGAACGGCATCAGGACGGGTAACGGGGCTGCAGCGGGGTCTCGGGTTGGGGAATGTCGTTCCCTGCACGTTTGGGGTGGCACCGTGCTCTCCTCCTGTGCAGGACCTATCTGCCAGGTTGGGTGGTCTGGGCTGTGGGGCAGCCCCTGGAAAACATCTCCTGGCTCTGTGGCTTTGGCTTGCAGCCCAGAAGCTGCAGTGGGGAGTTTTGCTAGAGCCCCATAGGGGAAAGGAGGGTGGGCACGGGTTGTCTGCCATGATCGTGCTGGGCATCCACTGTAGGAGCTTGGGGGGCTGCAGCTCCAGTCCCTGTGCCCGCATCATCCCACACCCTGGAAGCGTGATATTGGTGCAGTATCCCTCCCATGTCTTCCTTGCTGGATGTCTTCTGGGTCCCCCTGGGTGGGTATGAGTCAGGACTTCTCCATAGGAGCAGGAGAGTGATAGGACATGGTATGGGTCTTTGCAGGGGCTCTTTGAGGGACGATCAGTTATGGCTTTTAGAAGGTATTTCTGGAGGGTTTGTGTATTTTTCCCTCTGAAAAATGCCCATGCTCCTGGCACACTGCACCCTGGGCAAGGCCTGCTCTTACAGGGGAAGGAAAGGTCTTCAGGTGGATTCTTTACTTGCTCTGAGGAACTGGATTAGAGCTGAGAAGAAAATCGTTCTATTCTTGTTAAATGGGATCTGTGAGATCCTGCGCATGCTGGAGCCATGGATGTTGTAATCCTTGTTTTCTCTAAGAACTGCTTTTTACCATTTTTTTTTCCAACCAGTAACATACATATCTATCTGAAAAAAATTAATCTTGGAGCGGTTCCTGGGAGCAGAGATGGGTCCACTAGCTCTTCTAATTTCTGTGGCTTTAGCCTTTCCTGGCATGCCCAGGGCTCTGGGTCAGTCACTAGCCTCCTGAGACTTCAGTACACTGGCAGAAGGGGACTCTCTTGGCTGGCCCCAGTTATCCACTGGCCCTGGGCAGCTCTTGAGCAAAATGGAGAGAATTTTTACCAGTTTTTCTCCCTGATCTGTTTTGCAAGAAAAAATTTGTTTTGCAATGGGCGGTAGGGCAACCTCAGAGGAAAAACTCCACTACTCCATTTTGTGGGGCATCCTGCTCACCCTCTGGAAGTGTTGGCAGAGGGGACAGACATTTTGCCTGTTGGTGCCCGCAGGCAGGTTCTGTTTAAGCTGGTCATCTCTTTGGTGTTCGTGGTCTGTCCAGGTTTGGCTTCCAAATTCTTGTCCCTCCTGTTATTTGCAGTGGTGGACTTTGTGTCATCAGACCTGGAGGACATTGCCCAGAAGTGTTCCCTGTCTTACAAGGTAAACGGTGACTCCAAAGTCCTCGTATGTTTATCAGGGAGCTCAGAAGCTGTTCAGCTCACAGCTTGGATAGCCTTGTCTGGGGGGACCTTCTGCAGCAGACGCTGTTGGCCCTGGCCTTCCTCAGTCTTGTTTCCACAAGTGTCTCTGCCCACCAGGCGCTTGTTGCAGTGAGACGTGTGCTCCTGGCCCAGTTCTCTGCCTTCCCTGCCAATGGAGCAGACCTCTATGAGGAACTCAAGAGCTCCACGGCCATCCTGCCCACTGGGAACCAAAGGTGGGTATGTCGTCCAGCAAGCCTGCAGGTCTGCCCAGGGCTGGACGTGCTGCAAAAGGCCGTGGTTGCCCAATGCAGGCTTTGGTTTTCAGTGTGGTGATGCCCTGAGCAGGCTCAGTGGTGTCCAAACCATCCCCAGCAGCTGTTTTAAAAAATTCCAACCACAGCCTGTCTCTGCCTTTTGGGAGCAGAGATGATTCTTCTTCCTGTCCTGTGGCTGCAAAGCCAGCTGGTCTGTGTCCCTTGAGGGAATGACATTGCTGTTGTCCTTGCGAGAGCCTGCACACCTTTTGGGAAGTGATTGTGTCTCACTTCTAGACTAGACAACATGCTACCTTCAGCCTTTCCCTTGAGGGCTCCAGAGGAGAGGGTTATGGATCTGTGAGGGCTGTTCAGTGGTGATGGTCCAAACTGTCTAGATCAGGCATGGAAATGAAATACCCTATTGCACATCCTTATTTCTTCTCTTCCCCTGTCTCCTTGCTGGGTTGTTACAGTGACTATGCAGAGAAACCCTGCGTATTCAAACCTTGCTCCCAGGACCAAAGCTCTTCTCCAGCTCAGGACTGTCCTCTTGTAGCCCCCACACTGCAGATCTGCTGTTGCCCACAATGTGGAGAGGGAAGATGGGAGGGAAAGAGCAGAGCCTGAGGCACTTGTCTGCATTTGGGAAGGGGACTCCAGGGACAAATATCTGGGGACTGCTGCTTCCTGATGCCCCTGCCATTCTGGCTGAAGGGGTGTTGATAAATCCCACTTTGTGTTCAATCCATAGCCTGGACCAGCTGCTGGACTCTGGGCTGTACACGGGGGAAGTGATGGAGCTCATGGGAGCACCGGGCAGTGGAAAGACGCAGGTGAGTGGGATGGAGGGAGGGGAGAGGACAGGTAAGGTGAAGATGATGCCTTCAGGCATGTGAAGCAGAGGGACCTGGGAGGGCTGGCTGACGCCTGGTCCCTGCCTCTCCAGGTGTGCCTGGGCATTGCGGCCAGCGTGTCTCTCAGCCTCAAGCAGCACGTTCTGTTTCTCGACTCCACGGGGGGGTTCACTGCCTCCCGTCTCTACCAGATGCTTCAAGGCCAGACAGAAGATGAGGAAGAGCAGGCAAGTTCCCCTGGAGCTGGTCCCTCCACTCGCACTAAAACTGCTTTGGCTCTTGGCTGCAGACAACCCCCAGAGACTGTTTGTCTGTCCAGCTCTGCCTTTGTCCCCATGGGCTTTTTTGGGATCCAAACTCTTCCTCCCATGGCTGGGTGGGTGGTGCGCTCAGGGACAGACACTGCACTTTGGTTTTTTTCATGGGGAGAAGGGGAAGGCTTGCTGTAGTTGCTCACACTTTCACTCCCTGAGCTCAATCTGCATTGCTTCTTCCATCAGTGCAATGGAGACAACAGTGTTCATGGGGTGGAGGCAAATGTGGAAGAAATAAGGGTCCCTGGCTCCATGGCATGGTATATATGCAAAGAGCTGGTAGCAGCTGGGGCAGGAGGAATATAACGAGTCCTGGAGGGGTGAGGCTGTTGGTGATGCCACTTTGTGCTGTAGCTGGAGGCTCTGCAGCGGATCCAGGTGGTGCGTGTGTTCGACATCTATGAAATGCTGAGAGCCTTGCAGGAGCTGCGGGATTGCCTCTCCCAGCAGGTAGGAGCGAGGGTCTGGGCTCCTCTCCCTTCCCCAGAGCTGCAAGGAGGGCAGCAGGGCTTGTGTGCCTGATGAGTGACACCAGATCACCCTGTCCTGGGGACATTTGAGCCTCTGTGCAGCTCACGACCTCCAAAACTGCTGGATTTGTTACTCCACATTGCACATGGTGGCTCCTTCTTTCAGGTTGTGAGCTCCATGGGACCTCTGAAGATCGTGGTGATCGACTCTGTCTCGGCTGTGATTTACCCACTGCTGGGAGGCAAGCAGTCAGAGGGTGAGCTGATTTGTTTGGATGTAGAATGAGGTTGCAGACCTCTGCTCATCCTGAAGAGCATCTTCCTCCCATGGGTGCTGTGCCTGGAGCTGGGGCAGGATGGATGTGGATGCGACTGCTCCCAGCTTTTTTTTTGTGACTGGATAAAAGGGGAGTCTGTTTGCAGTGTTATTGGTAAACATTCAAGCTGGCTGTGGCCATGCAAGCTCATGCCAGTAGTCTGAAACCCAGCCAGGGGACAGAGGAGGCACTGAACTGTTTGCCCACAGATTAAAACCTCTGCTTACAGTGTCACAGATACATCGTGGTTGCTAGCACAGCTTGCAAAGCTCTCCTGAGGCTCTTCCTGCCAGAAAGGACTATAAATCAGGAGTTGAGGGGCTTTCTGCTGGCTGAGATGCCAAAGAGGCCCCTCAAACGCATTCCAGAGGGTCTTGCACACCTGGGTGGCAGCCAGTGCTATCACAGGAGGTCCCCTCACAGCCACAGGCTGTAGGAAATGAAGCTGTGAGCTGGAGGGAGGGGTCCTGTACCTGTTAAATCAACCTGGCCAGTTTTGGCTGGAGCTCCTGGTGCTTCTGTAGGGTTTTTTGGCCTTAGAGCTTCTAAGATGGGAAAGGAGGGGGTGGAAAAACTTGGGGATCGGTCTGTCCGTGCCACATCCATTCGGCCGAGGTGCCCTGGAGTGTGCAGGTGCAGTGGGTACATTGGGGTGCTGGTGATGGAAGTGGGTTGAAGGTGTCCCTGAACACCGGCACTGGCACTAAATCTAGTGTTCATGCAAATCTAGGTGTCACCTGCCTCCAAGATGCACTTTTGGGGGTTGATTCCAAAACACCCAAATGCTTTGTCCTCCTCCAGGTTTGGCCATCATGATGCAGCTAGCCAGGGAGCTGAAGACACTGGCCAGGGAGTTCAGCCTTGCTGTTGTGGTGAGTGTTGCTGCGTCTTGTCCTTCGCGTGCTGGTGTGCGCCATGGCAAGGAGCCCTGGAGAGGCTTTGGAGCTCCTGGGAGGGGGGACCCCACTCCCAGCTAAGCAGGAGCAAGAGGCCTGTATCCCACGGTGCTCTGCTCCCCAACATAGCTCTGCTTCTCTGCAGTCTGCAGATGTCTTGTTCTAGCAAGTGTGGAGCAAGAACAGGGCTGAATTGCTCCCTGCTTTCATTGCTGTCCTCAGCCAACAAGGCATTCCCTCGATTGAGCAAGGCAGAGTTAAGTACAGACAGATTGAAATGTTGTTTGTATTTATTTTTGATATAACACCATTCATTTAAGGGGCTGGCCAACTTACTAAGTAACCTCTTGCTTAGTTACCTCGGAGGAACTGCAGGACATTGCATCATCCAGAAGGAGCTGGGGACTGGAAGGGGCTCTGCTCTAGTCTTCCCCAGCTCTTGGCCAAGCAATTACGGGTTGCTGGGACCACAATTAATGTGTTTGAATTGGGAAGGCCACAACAGAAAATGGTGGTCTGCTGAACCTGGCACTAGAAGATGTCGAGACAGTCCTGCCCTTTGCTCTGAGCGATAAAGTGACACAGATGGGGTGCCTGGAGGGATGCTTGGAGGCTCCAAGTTAAGCTTCACAGGTGGCTTCAGCCCCAGGAGTCACTGCAGCTTGCAGATAAGAGTGAGCTCTTGTCTGAGTACATATCTGGGACAGTTGCATGGGCTGCGTTTAGAGGGGATGGCATGGGTGTGCCACAAAGGAGGGCTCAGGATGGAGAAGAAAAAACTTCATAGAAGTAGCAGACTGGCCATTATTTCCTGGTGATCTCGGCTGTTTCGATACACTGAGTGGCACTGCTTTTCCCTGGCACTGATAAGCCTGTTTGTTGCAGGTGACTAACCAGGTGACAAGGGACAGTAGCACTGGTCCACTGAAGCCAGCCCTTGGCCGCTCCTGGAGTTTCGTGCCCAGCACCCGGGTGCTGCTGGAGAGCAAAGAAGCCACTTGGGAGAAAGCCACCACGCAGCGCGTCGCTTCCTTGGCAAAGTCACCCCGGCAGGTGAGGCTCCCTGGACCAGTCCCTGTGGTAAGGGAGAAGCAGCTATGTGATGTGGCCCTAGCTTCGGAGCAGAAGGAGCCTCCTTCTGGGGGGTAGGGCAGGATTGGGCCTCACTGGGTGCCCCATGGCAACGGGAGAGGAGCAAATGCAGCCTGGTTGTGTGCTATGGAAGAGAAGAGCATCTGTTCCCAACAGCCTGAGCTTGTATTTATAGGCACGTTAAATGAGCGGCACCACTTCCAGTCCAGGTCGTTGTGTTCCTTGTGCTTGTCTCGCTCTCCTGATTGCGTGTGGGCAGTGAGGATCCCACGGAGCTGGCTCCAACACCTGCAGAGGTGACTTTGGACTGAAGCCTGGCTACATACGGGGCAGCGCTGCCTGAGCCTCCTGGCTCTGAGCCCGCTCTGTAGCCTGATCCAAATGGATTTGGATGGGGTGGTGTGCTGGGTAGTGAAACGCCTCCTGGATGTGCTAAATAAGTGTCTGGGGATATCTCAGAGCAAGATGTTCTTTCTTTACTAAATTGCATTCTCTATTTGTATCTCTGTGTTCAGCAGACCCAGTTAAAATGAGGGCACCAGCAGAAAGAAATCCTCAAGGGGATGTAATTGGGGATTTTTAGCTCTGGAGCAGGTGGAGTGATGTACAGGTTTGCCCTTAGAGTCCCAGCAGTGTGAAGTTAAGCTCCTCTCTGTTTCTTCTTGCAGCCGACAGGGATACAGGTAGAGCTGGATACTGGAAATGGTGATGTGCAGGAGCTGAGCCCAGTGACACCCACACAGGTGCTCTGATGTGGGTGGAAAAGCAAAGGTCAAGTTCCAAGAGAGCTGCAAAAAAAGCAGGCAAGCATGCTGACAGTTTTACAGACTGCCCCTGAGTCCTGCAGCCTTGTGAAGGACCAACATGAAGAAGCTCTTGTTCTTCTGTGCTGGGAAGAAAATGAGCATGGGGTTCCCTGGAGATCTCCTTGCCTCAGCAGATGCTGCCTGCAGGGGCTGGGCTGTGTGGGCAGCATGACAACCAGGTCCTCTCCTCTGCTGCAGGCTTTTCTTCAACCAGCAGAGCCAGCCCTGTCCTCAGGTGTTGGCTTGGGACCAGCTGGCATGTCCCTGTACAAAAACATGACTCCTCAAGGTGGTTTTGTTCCCCCCATAACTTGCTGCCCTCTGGTCCTGGAGGTCTGATCATCCTTGGGCAGCCCACAGTGGTCTTGGTTCAGAAATAAAAAAAAAAATCTTGCATACTGCTGTGGTTGTTGAGAGCTGGAATTCAATTAATGGTAACTGCTGTTAACTTAATTAAAATTTTGAGGTTTAGCCCCTAGCAGGACTGGGGTGGGACAGGCTGTTGATGAACAGAGACATAATCAGATGCTTGATCTGACCTCCGTGGAGTAACACCCCTACCCTGTAGGGAGCTGCTGGTATTTTTGGGGCATGACTGTGCTGCATAAAAAATTGCTGTTCATTGATGAAGGTTATGATCTGGATCAGCTGGGGTGGATGAGTCCTGTCTGACACCAGGTGGCCCTGTCTGATGCTCAAGGACCTACTCCATTGCATGTGGTGAAGTTTAAAATACTCTCTCCTTGCTCCAGTGCTTTCCAGCTGCTCTTGCCTGCTCTGGGCAACCTCCTGGGGGCTTGTGCAGTGCTGGGGAGGAGATGGGAGGCTGGGATGGAGCGTGGCTGCTCCTCTTCATCCCAGATGTCTTAAATACCCTCACCCAGTGCATAAAAAGAAACTTCCTTGGCAGATGAGCTGAGCTATGGCTTGCACTTCCAAGGTTGCTGATGTAGACTGTGGGGGCTGGGACTCATCAGGGTGTCCTTGTTAAACTAATAACACAGCAGTACAGCTTCTGGAGGCTTCTAAGGCTGTGCTGGGCAAAGAGGAGTCTGATTTAGCCAGAATTTGGGTGCTAATTTCTCCAGAGCAGGCATAACACTGTACAGCCCTGTATTCCTGAGCAAATAGCTGCTGTAGGGAAGGGGCAGCTAAAAGGGGTATGTGAACACCTATTTTGGTTTCCCAAGAGGCAGTGCCAGGTCTCAGCACAGATTTTTGTTTTGCACATCTGTCAGAGCCATGCTTCCTGCAAAACCGAGCTCCCAGGGCCGTGATTTATGGGGCAGGTCCCACCTCCTCTATTTCAGCCACCCAGCCACTGCAGCCCCATGTGTGTGGCTGTGGGAAAGGCCGTGCTCCCAGCAGGTCCTGCCCAAGGAGGGGAACATGCCAAAGCAACCTGGGCTGTGCATTAAACAGTTTTAAGTAAAAATAAATGTATTTTAAAGTTGTGTATTTATTTGCATTGCTGGGCTTTCCAAGCTTGGGAGGGGAGGTTTCGCCCCAGCAATTGCAGCCTGGCTGGCTGGGGCGAGGAGGAGGATGGTTTTTCTGTCTGCTGGAGACCTGTGCTGATGTGGATGGTCCTCACAAGTAGAAATTTTAGCTTGTTATATCTCCTGAAGCTGTGAATAAAGAGCTGGTTGTATTGGGTTTACGTGGCAAGGTTTTGGTAGCAGGGGGCTACAGGGTGGCATCTGTGAGAAGCTGCCGGGAGCCTCCCCCATGTCCGATAGAGCCAATGCCAGCCGGCTCCAAGATGGACCTGCCACTGGCCAAGGCCAAGCCCATCAGCGATGGTGGTAGTGCCTCTGGGATAACATATTTAAGAAAGGGGAAAAACCCCTGTGTAACAGCAATTGCAGCTGGAGAGTGAGAATACGTGAGAGAAAGAGCCCTGCAGACACCAAGGTAACTGATGGAGGGGAGAAGGTGCTCCAGGCGGGGGAGCAGAGATTCCCCTGCAGCCCGTGGTGAAGACCATGGTGAGGCAGGCTGTCCCCCTGCAGCCCATGGAGGTTAACGGTGGAGCAAATATCCACCTGCAGCCCATGAAGGACCCCAAGCCAGAGCAGGTGGATGCACCCGAAGGAGGCTGTGACTCCATGGGACGCCCGTGCTGGAGCAGGTTCCTGGCAGGACCTGTGGTGCTGTGGAGAGAGGAGCCCACGCTGGAGCAGGTTTGCTGGCAGGACTTGTGACCCCACGGGGGACCCAGGCTGGAGCAGTCTGTTCCTGAAGGACTGCACCCTGTGGGAGGGACCCATGCTGGAGTGGTTCCTGAAGAACTACAGCCCACGGGAAGGACCCACGTTGGAGAAGTTGATGGAGGACTGTCTCCTATGGGAGGGACCCCAGGCTGGAGCAGGGGAAGAGTATGAGGAGTCCTCCCGCTGAGGAGGAAGGAGCAGCAGAGACAATGTGTGATGAACTGACCGCAACCCCCATTCCCTGTCCCCCTGTTCTGCTGTGTTTTAAGAATTGGTTTTATTTCTCATTATCCTACTCTGATTTGACTGGCAATAAATTAAACTAATTTTCCCAAGTTGAGTCTGTTTTGCCCATGACAGTAATTGGTGAGTGATCTCTTCTTGCCTTTATCTCAACCCATGAGCCTTTCATTACGTTTTCTCTCCCCTGTCCAGCTGTGGAGGGGAGTGATAGAGTGGCTTTGGGGGGCACCCGGCGTCCAGCCAGGGTCAACCCACCCCGCTGGTACACACAAATTTCAACCAAAACTGTGTGCTACTATTTTGTATCTCTGCCTGAGGCTCTGTAGGGGAAGCAAAGCTCTTACAGGGGAGTGTGGAGCAGGGGAAGAGCCAAACAGAAACCTCTAGATATATATATATGAACCAAGGGGGCTCTCTTACTGTCTCCTTCCCATAACTAGCAGGAGGATGAGAAGGGAAACAGCTGGCTTTGAACCCTGCATCAGCTTCAGCATGAGACCAGCCATGCACCCAGCATGCAGCTTTGCCGTGGCCCCCGGGAAATGACAGAATAAACTCTGCTCTTGCACTTAGTCACCGCGGAACAGTCATGGGACAGTGATTCAATAGGGATGGTGCCAGTTGGTCAGGAAGAGATTGGGGAAAGGCAACGACACGTGGGCTGCACTCCTCCAAAGCCACCCACTCCAGGCTTTCAGGCATAGCTGGGACCTGGGAGGATTTTCTCTTCGGGGCAATCAGCTAATTGCAGCTGCAGGAGTTTTATGCCCTCTTGGGAAACAGCTGGATAGGTCGGGGAGGATGGTGTGATTCGCAGCATGGCTGAGCTTCGGCTGGCAGCTCCTCCGCTCCCGGGTTCGCTGCCGAGGTAGGTAGCATGCGTGCGAGGTGACAGTGATGTCCTGATTTTCTGGCTGTGTTACCACAGGGAAGGCATTGCTGTGGGTGCTGGTTATTGCTCAGTCCAGGACAACAGAAGGGTTCAGGCTATAGGAATCTATTACCCGTTCTGGAAAAACTTGACTTCTTACTCAAGCTGATTTGCCCTAAATTTGCATAGTAAAATTAGGCTGAAAAGAGTTTCTGACCTAAATATCCTAATTCAGCCTTTCCCCTCTGTGCTCAGACAGACACTTCTTCATCCCTGTAAGACAGGGCCTGGCTGTGCCAGCATACATGGGGACATTCCCTCTCCCTGCTCCTTCCCCTTGCCTAAATCAGCTGGGAAATTGCTGGAAAGGCCCGGAGCGGGTGATAAAACCCGTCCCAGGGCAGAGAGGGCGCCCCTCGCCCCAAGCAGCAGGGATGTCTTTTAGCACTGAGGGCTTGTTTGCCCTTGGTATGTGTAAAATACATCTATGTGTGTGTTTATATGTATTGTGTGCATATATGTATATATGGGGGGGTGTGTACATATCTATATACGGGTCTACCTGTATGTATAGGCATGCTTCCCGTGCACGCAGCAGAACCTCCTCCGGAGCTCACGGGACCCCCACCTATGCCCCCATCCCCGCTGCCCCGAGCGGGACTCGAACCCGCGGCGCTCGGAGCCGCCGCGCCCCACGGGCGGTGCTGCTCTCGGCCTCCTGAGGGCGCCAGAGAATCCGCCGCGCCGCCGGGGGGCGGGCCGGCCGGTAGCCGTCTATCCCGCAGCTCTATGGCAGCCGCTCTGGCCGCCTTCTCGGTGGCTGGCCGCCGCGGTGCGCAGTTGCCATAGCGCCGCTGCCGCCGAGGGGTGGCTCGGGCCGACCCCCAGCCCGGCCCCGCCGCCCTCTCCGGGACGGGGCCGCCGAAGGAGGCGGGTGAGGGGCTTGGGGGAGCTTGGGGGAGTGGGGCTGTGGTGTGGGGCCCCCAGGTTGGGGGGGGAGAGAAGGGGGTGAGGCCTTCGGGGGGCTGCCGGGGTGGGGGGGGGGCAATGTGGGGCAGGGAGGGGGCTGCCGGTTGGGGGGGGGGGGACTGAGGCCCTTGGGGGGGCTGCCAGGGTGTGGGGGCGAGGGGCAGCGGGGGGTCTGACAGAGCAGGGAGGGTGCATGGGGTAAGGGGGGGGCAGGTAAATGTAGGACCCGTGCAGCAGTGGAGTTGCCACTGGCGGTTATCAGGGGGCTGTGGGGTGAGGGAACTGCTGTGGGTGGGGGGATTGTTGTTAAGTGTGGGTGGACGTGGGGCAGGAGGGGGCTGCAGGGGTTGGGGGGCACAGGGCAGCGAGGCTGGGGCTGCTGGGAGCAGGGCTGGCTTACAGGGAGAGGCTGGACGGGGGCTGCAAGCACCAGGATTTTAGTTTTGGGGAGATGGGGTGAAGGGGCTCCCCCACAGGGAGCACTTACAGGGCTTCCCTAATAGGCGGCTGGGACTCAGGGCCAGTCTCTTTGCTCCTGTTCAGAAAGTGGTGGTCAGAAACTCTTTCCTTTTCCATGATATGCTCCGAAAGGCGTTCTGAGGTTCAGTAGGTTATTCTGCTCGAAATGCTATGAGAGCTGAGGCATTCTGGATAAGCACCAGCCTTCAGTACAGCTCTTTGCTTAAATTGTTGTCTGCATTTTATTATGTCCAAGGTACTCATTTGTTTGGTATGGTGGCAGTGTACTTGGGGCGGGTGGTGCTTCCTTGGTGGCCAGGACCAAAGTTATTTTCTTAATGAGGAGCTCTGCCCCGCTTCTGCTCAAAATGGGGGGTGTATGGCAAAGCGAAAGCTGTGAAGGTCCTTCCTTTGCCGCAGAAGGAGTTCAGAGAATGTAAGTACTCAAGCGTTCTTCAGAACAGTTTGTTCCTGTAAACTGGTCAAGGTGTTTCCTGTGGAGAAAGTGTTGATGTATCATCAAATCGGTTTCTTACCAGTATTTCAGCATGTGCTTGCAGGTTAATAAATGTAAATTCTGTGCAGTGAGAATGTGCATGCAGTCCACTCTGAGCCTTCACAGATCAGGGATTCGGCAAAACAGCTAAGGATGAATGCGCTCAATGTTATGACTGTGTGATAAATAAGCTGTTACACTTGATCGTTTCACGTGTTTTCAAACACTGCAGGGATGGCCAGGCTTACTTAAATACGGGAGAGGTAGGTATAATATTAAAGCATAGATAGGAATGTTGTAGTTTTATGGTTCTTTGATTAAGATATGTTCAGGGTAATGTTTAATTTGCTGAGGCACAAACCAGTTTTGTTTATGTGTTTTCTTTAAGCTCACTTCCTCCTCTCTGACACAGAATGTATCTTCCGTGGGTAGCACAGGACGTCTCTGATGTTGTTTTTGGAGAACTGTTTCAGGGCAGTGTAGGAACTTGTGGCAGTTTTCTCTCTAACTTGATTATGGGATCGGTAAAGAACTTACTGAATTTCCAAAATGCTTTTTTAGTTCTCCATTTCGTTAGGATGGTAAATGGCAGGTGCATTACAAGTTGGCATTTTTGGTGTGTTTACACTGTAGTGGGTTATATTTCAAAACTTTGAAGCTCATATTTTAAGATAAATTATTATTAAGGCAGACACATGATTACATCAAACAAACAGAGTGTTTACACTTTGTGATCATTTCCACTGTTACCTTGTTTTTCCAGAGCCGAGAAATGAAACACAAAGCTGTGAGCTTCAAATGTTTTCTTAGGAATTCCAGGTCCCTGCATTTACTTACCGCCACCCCTCAAATACTGTTCTCTTTAACACGTTTGTGTTCACAATGATGGGAAGGGGGAACTTGTGTTCATTCTTTGTAAACGTAATTGGTTTTGGCAGAACAATTGGGTTTAATGAAACAAAACAATTTACTTAGGCTATTGTCGTGATTTTCATTATGGGCAATTCTCTCTGCTTGTGTGAATCCCAGTGCAGAGTTACCTGGCTGCAGCACTCTGCAGTTGCAGTTTGCATGTCCCCTCGGCTGCTAGCAATTGAACTTTTAATTAAAAGCTGATTGCCTTGACATTGGTGTTCATGGGTTAATGCTTAATAGCTCAAGTTTTTCCTGAATTGGATTAGTTTTAAAGCCAGCATTTAAATATTGTGTTTAATTGTCGGGTAGAAAAAGTAGGCTGACTTTCAGTGAGGCTTAGTCTTTCTCATTGGCAGGTACGTGTGACTGGGCTCTTAGGAGTCACCTTAAAATGAGAGCCGAATGCAATACTCTGCAATGAGTGTACAAAGCAATAATATATATATGAATTATATTTTGGGGTTGGGTTGGTGGTTACTAGTTGAGTTTATGACCAAAGTCTATCTATCTTTTCTCTAGGCCTTCAGTTTTTTCTTTATTGTGGTTGACTTCAGTATGGTTTTGTGTTGGGTTGTTTTTTTTTAATTCTGTAATTTTCACTTGTTATGCAACTTTGTGCCATGGTTTGTTTTTTACAACAACTTAGATTGTAAATTCTTCAATCAGGCTAGAGCATGGTTTGAGTTGAATCTCCAGTGCTATATATAGAAGGGTTATTAAAACTTGTGCTTTAGAATTTTGACCAGCTTTTGCATGGTGGACAGGTGGAGGCAGATTTTCATGCAGTCATCTGCTGTGGTGTTCCTGTATCTGTGTGCCTGCCTCTGACTCCCTTAGCCCTGTGTTGGAGGCAGGCTATAGAGCTAGACAGGCTGTATATCCGACCCAGTACTGCAACTTTGTGTCCTCCCGTCTAGCTAGGTAAAATGCTGTCCTCATCTAGTGTGTGTTGGTTTCACTGTAATACACATAGGAAAAATTGTGTTTAATTAGGTTTAGGCTACCTTCCCGTCCCTTTTAGGAAGAGTGTGTTTTCATATGTATGTAGGATATCTCAGAGTCCCTTCTCTGAAGCCTTTGACCAGTCCCTAGGGATACAGAGCCTGATCCAAAGATAAGAAATTAGAAAGTATGTTGAACCAAGTACTTGGTCCTTAATAAAATGCTTTGCTGGCAGAAGGATAATGTGAGATGCAGATAATTGTGTGCACGTGTCCCTTCTTTGGACACAACTGTGTGTGAACTGCTGCTGACGAGGCAACGAGGACCTGTTGGTCTGTGGTACTGAAAACTGAGGGAACTCAGTACTTTTCTACAGTCTGAGCTCTGACTACAAGTACAGTATGGCTTTAAATTACCTGAATGTTCCCAGCAGTCTGGTGTGGGCTAAACACCTGAGTATTGATCTAACTTCTCAGAAGAGTTACGGTCTGTGCTGTGGGAAGGTCTGTGCTGTTGCGATGACACTGCTATTCATCTGCCTGCACTTTGTGCTCTGTGCTTAAACATATTCGCATGGTGCAAATGTTTTTCCAGCCCTCCCCTGATTGCCTGCTTTCATTGCGAAAGCCCAGCCACTCTCCTGCTCCCCAAAGTAATTCCAGTCATTAGTTTTGATAGTACCTATCTGCGTCTTCCCGTATCACTCTTGTTTTCTTCCGCTTCCCAGGGATGGTCATGACAAGAAGCCAGAAATTAGTACTTGGAACTCGCACCAACTGGTGTTCAGGGAGCATGGAGCACTTTGCAGGGATGAATGAGTGTAATCTGTGTTTCACAGGTGGGGAGAATTGCATCACTGCTAAATTGATGTCAGAGACAGAACTAATCTGCATGCCAGGTCTTCTAACCACCTCATGGTATGTCCCTCTGAAGTCAGTTATTCAGTCTTGAAAGAACACTGCAAAAATTAGTTTTCTTTAAGAAACAGAGTATGACTGTCAGATCAAGAACTCAAATTTTTTATTAGTTTCTCCCTTCTTTCTCAGCTCGTTTCTTCAGAACTCAGAGATGGCTTATTCTAACCTCTGAGAGCCTTTATTGGCTTTTTAAATTCATGTTCCCATAAGGGACTCTCTTTAAAAAGAATTGTAGCTTCCTGAGACACTGTTTGTTCTTCTCAGTGTCTGTAAAATCGACAAATTTTCTTCACATGAATTGCTCTTGAGGTTTTCACTTTACTCCAAAATATTAATTAGGCTTCTTTCTTCAATGTCCTCTGGCTTCTCTGCCAAATAGTTTTGGAATAGGAATTTCCGCATTGTGTTTCAGTGTAGACTAAGATATTAATTGAACATTAACATTTTTTATGCTGCTGCCTTTTTATTTATATTTGGAAGGTTGTGGGATATGCTTATAAGAATATGTTTAAGCAGCATATGCTTTGAATCTTTCAGTTTAGCCTCTAGACTGACATTAAGTGAGATTTTAAACAGGCAAATTTAAAATACTCTCTTTTGGGAGTAGCTTGTTGCATAGTAACCTCTAGTGCAGAGGGATTGTTCCTTTGGACATTATATATTCTATATATACATGGATAACTTCAAATTGCAATGTCACAAGTGGCATCATTAAGTCAATGCCATTTACTCTGTGCATGAGCTTGTACTGGTTTGGCTTGCTCCCCAAATGAGTCACAGACCATAATATTGCATCCCTGGAAGTCCAGACTGAAACTGAAGTGATGCTGCTTTTTGTTGATGTCAAAATACCTTGCTTGGAAAGCAGTGGCACCAGTGAATGCCTTCCACGTTTCATTCACCCAGCCACTCTGAGCTGTTAGAAACACTCAGGTGAGTAATTTCTCCCATGTTGTGTTTGAGGACATACTCCATGAGGTTCCATCGTGCATTGATAAATTCTGTTCCGTGAACACGCTGGTGCTTCTTAGGGCTCTGCCTGAGCCACAGTTATTTGGAAACCTGCTGAGCAGTGGCGTTCCCGGGCTGGGAGGCTTGGTGAGCAGCAGGTTAATACTCTGCTGTAGTTCGTTACAAGTGTAGTTTGGTGGGCTGGAACTGTGACTGGTGCTGCTCTGTTGCAGTGAGGAATCCCTTCTCTGTAAGATTGCCTCTGATTTTTTTTAATATATTTTAAAATGGAGCTTTTATTCATCTGGTGGAATAGATTTCTCTATAGATACTTGGATTTGATAATTTGGAGGACAAACAGGCCTGTGGTTTCCTGAATAGGTTTTTAAAATGGCAAATTAATCATTAAAAGAAGGGAAATGTTTCTCTGTTTAGATTAACAAAATAACTTACTGAATCCTTGAACCTCTTCCTATATATGCCCTGTATTCTGGGCAAGGAGCAGAGATGGGTAGAATGTCAAGCTTGATAGATTGTTGGAGCTGTTTTTTTGGTGGTTAAACAATAATGAAACTGTTACATGCTTGCAGGGAAACACTGCTCTCTGTGTGCGGACTTCGTCCTGGAGAAAGTTTCAATTGTTCCAAAGAAGGGCGATTTCTAAAATGCAGCTTCTGTGGCTAGTTGCACAGCTGTCTAAATTACTGGCTGTCTTGAGGCCATTACACAAGCATTACAAAATAGTTTGGAAACAGTTTATTTTTCAGATTCCAAATAAAGTGTAGATTTCAAAGTCCCTTTTGACTATATAATCAAAAAAGTAGAAATTGAAGCTGGTGTTTATATAGAGCCTCGTTTGTGCTCTCGGAGCTTCGAACGTAGATTTCTTCCAGTCAGAGGCTGATACTTGCATAATTCATACCTTACGTTTCTTGGATTGAAAGGCTTATCAGTTGTTTGTGATCATGTATTTCCTTGTTGGCTTAGTCACATCTAGTCTGTCGTTGTGCATTTTCTTGTGCAATGGGCTCTTAGGTAAGAGGAGTAAGATTTTGTCTCACGCAGAAGAGAAGTTAGAGGGAGTTGATGCAGGCATTTAATAAAAATAAAGGCCAAACCCTAGTCTTCTTTTAGACAAACTTAGTCTTTCTGTTTCTGTTGTTATTTATACTTCTTGCTTCTTGTTACTTGCTTCTCTGGCTTGAAGACAGATCAGACTCATTTTGCAATGGAAGTAACTAAATCAAGAATGTAATTCTGAGTGAAGTAAGAAATTCCTGAAAATAATTGAAATATGTTGTTTAGCTTGCTGCTGGAGCTTTAGAAGTGAATTGCAATGCCTACAAAATGTGCATAGAGAATGCAGCTGGAATGCAAAGCACCAGTAAATGACTACTTGTATATAGCAAAGTAATGCACTTAAAAACAAAGTACTTGCAGCTTTTCATTTTATCTGCCAACCTTTGCCTTCAAAGACATCTTAAACCTGCAGATAGCTTTATCTGATAGTCATGAGAGGTGCTGATATCATCTCTGAACTCTTCGGTGTGAAAACTTATTTAAAGATTTTCAAAATGTATATATTTTAGAGATAATACATCGCACGTTTAATACAGTTTTACCATATTAGTTTGTTCACCTTTTGCTGCATTAAATGCCATTTGTATCACATTTTCAAACGTGTTCGACTGCATATAATGAAGCCTTTTCATACAACAGAATGTAGGCTAAAGCCAAGCCTATATCATGAAAGGCTTGACTTTGTCTAAGTGAAGTAAGATGATCGTTCTTGGAATGAGGCCTGTCTTTTTGTCAGTGTTCTGCTCAAAACCTATGTAACTTGGTAAGATATTGTTATGGAAGCCTAGGCTTGTTTTTTTTATGTCTGGATGTGGCTCTTAATAACACAAGCTAAGGCTTTTTTTGCTCTGCCTGGAATAACAGATGCAAGCTTAACATTAAATCTGTAATACGTGGTAGTATTTCCTAAAAATTCCCCTAATAAAAACAAATGTGAAGAAAAGGATATAAACTCTTACTGTCTACTGTATACTTGACTGATCAGCTTTAATCCTTGATTATGGAGGAAACAGTCTAAAAATATTTATCAAACCTTCTGAACTTTTAAATAAAAAGGAATTTTTACAACATCCACAAAAGATTTGAAATGTAAAATCCTAGATGTTTTTCTAAACGGCAATTTGATAGTGTTGTGCCTCCTTCAGATGCTATTCTTGTCTCAAGTACGAAGACTGTCTGTGTTTTTGTTTTTGGTTTTGGTTTTTTTTTTACAAGGCCACATTTGTCAGTGAGAATTTTTTAAGTTAAAATACCCCACTAAGTAAAAACAAACTTTTTGAGCAATACTTCATTCTGCATGTTACCATAATTTTCACTGTGAACTGCTTAAGAGTTAAAACAAACCCCAAGAAAAAAAGACCAAAAAAGTAACTGGACTTGGATTGTCTTTTGCACTTGTGTGAAACATGAAGTTGGCCACCAAATCATCTTGTCTTGTCCTTTTTTTTTTAATATTTGTGTGATGTTCTTATGTTAAACTGTTAGGATGCTCTGCAAAAGTGCAAGGAGGTCGTTCACCATAAGCATTTCTTCCCAGAAGTGCCTTACTTCTGTGAGCTGTGATAGTGTTCTGAAAATATTTAACTCCATCATGAATACAGTATTGCTTTGAAGAAATGAAATATTAACTTGATTCCATTCCCTGACGAGGTATTATCTGTATTTTATGTATGGAAAACTGAGGCACAGAGAATTGAAGAGGCCCAGATGCACAGAGCGTCCGTAACAGAGCAAGGCCAAAAATCCTCAGCCCCAGTTGTCCCGTATTAATCTATCCCATTACTAATTCAAAAGTAATTACCCAATGGAATTTGTTGAACTTCAGGTCTTTTTTTTAAAAATAGGAGTAAGTGGTATGTGATTTTGTGTGTGTAATCAAAAATGGGGCAGTTTCTTCTGAACTATTGAACTGAGAAATGTAGAACTCAGAATGGAAGAAAGTTCATGTTGATGTTATTGGGTTATTGGTGGAAAAAACTGTTGCAGGGAGCCTTTTAGCAGCAGAAGTGTCTGCTTGTGCTGACATACCAGATAAATTGCTATTTGTTTGGGATCTGAGAATAGAAGTGAAGATGTTTTGAGGTTTTATTTAAAAAATGTGTTCTTTGTTGTTAAAGGGCTGTGTGAAAGTACAAGACAGCATAGTATCTGTTCCCAATTTCCATGATAGTTGGTATGTTTTGGGTTTTTTTTTCCTCCCAATGCCCCAGTGCCAGGATTTAGTCTAATACAAAAATCTTGTCTGTTGTTTTACAAAGCAAACAAACCCAGAATGGAAAAAAGTGTTCCTCCCACTTACAGAGAAGCAAAATGAAAATGTTTTGATGCCTGTGTACTGCAAAGGTTGGGAAAAAAACCCCAACAAACCCAAGGCAAATTAAAAAAAAAAAACAAACACCAAAAACAAACAAACCCCCCCCCCCCCCCCAAACCCAAGAACCCCAAACAAACCAAAAAGAAATAGATTTATTGGTTTACAAAACCCAGTGATTTCTGCAGCACTGACTCATGATGTCTGAATGCTTGGGCTTGCCAAAAGCCGTGAACTGAAATGTGACCCCAGTCTGCTGGTTGGCTGGGCCATATATGGGAAATTTCCTCTTCGTGACAAAGGTAGGGAATCCAGAAGACGCAGGTCCTTAAAGGCTGTTGGAAGCTTTCATTACCTGGTATCCTCTCAGTCTCCAAATCTCCTAGGGATGTTACCCTTCAGCTCAGTAACCAAAAATACAGGACAAGATGGTTGTTGGGTTTGATGTTTCAGGTTGAATAAAGGCCAGTTTTCAGTCTGTGTTGTTTTGGGGTAGCTAGTCTCTAACATTCTGCAGAGGTTGAGGCTAGAAGAAGGAGAGGCGTGGCAATTGAACAAGGGCAGTGGTAAAGCAGCCAATTTAGAATCTTTCAGCTCTAGAAACACACACTGTAGATGGCTGGAAATGGAGTTTTTCACATCTGTCCCATGAATGTTACAAGTAGTTCATGCTAGTCCTACTGACAGACACTGGATGGTAAGGCCCGAACTTTCCCTCAGTTTTCAAGCTCTTATCCTGGGCTGCACATAAGCAATTTTGAATTTCAAACCCTTCAGTGCTACGTGGAGATTGGCACAAAAATAATAGTTAATATTTATGGAAATGCTTTAAGAGTGCAACTTCAAAGTCTCTCTTCAACTTTCACCTGTACTGACTTACTTCAAATGAGGGTGGGGTATTTTTCCTTGTCCACAGATGAGGTGACTAAGCCATAAACAAACTGACTTTTTTTTTTTACCTGCTATCTTTTGTTGTCTCAGTAACAAAACTAGTATTCAGCTTTTCAGTGCTGTATTCAATATCCTGGACCTTTCTTTAACTGCTGACAAACTTGTAAGTATTTCTGCAGTGTGGGAGAAGAGAGCTTTCCACACCGTTTCAGATGTGATGTATGTGCTGGTATTTGTACATGTCTACTGAAGGAGATGATACACAGATGCATTTTATTCTATTTCAGCACCTAGTTTGGATTTGAATTGAGATTAATTTGGAATAGGCATAGCTAAGAAATGAGTCTGCAGTGTTTGTACTTGTTAATATGTGCTTCAATTATATACATTCAGTTCTTTTTCAGTCTAGCCAAATAACAATGATCTCTTTTCAGACTACAGTTAAATAGGTTAGAGGTTGCCTGCCAGTCTACACAAATCTCTGTTGCATGCAATTTTACTGCAGCATCATCGATCTGAACGTGCACTTTTCCACATGTATGAATTCCACGGGGTTTAGCTTGATTTTCTACTAACAGCCCCTAAAATGGGGAGGGGGGGAAGAGTAGGCTTTGTGTGTGAGGAATTTTGAGGTTATTTTTTATTGGGGGGGGGAAGAGGAAGATTTAGATGTTTACTGTTTAAAAAAATAAACCCGAAACTTGGCATGGAAAAGTAATTTAGAGGATTTCCAACTGGTGTTACAGCTTATCAGCAAACACTCCCGATTCAGCGCGTCTGAGAGACAGCAATAGCACGGAGCCTTTAGAGCATTGGTGCCAACTGCAATCCCAGTTTCAGACAAACTTAATGTAATTCTGACTGCTGATACTGCACTACCTCCAACCCAAGCTCAGCTGCTGGATGAATAACACTGCAAGACTTAAGACTGTACTTAAAACTGTCTGTGTTTTGGGAGCAGCTGCTTTAGAGTACTTCACCTCTCTGAATCTTTGTACACCAGGTGGGACAGGGAGTTTCTGTGCACATTGCTGCAGTTTGTGGTGAGATACATCCTATCTTCTGTATCCCTACCCTGCCTCTGTGGATTGGGGATAAGGGTTTTCATAAGCTGGAGGAGCTGTGCCTGGGATAATGCCTCTTTCTCCTCTGTTCAACTGCCCCCATATGCTTGTGCTTCGTTCCAAAGATGAACTGTTTATGAGTATGTAGTTTATCCAATTGGAGAAAAACCTCCTGTCACAATGAAACAAGATGTGCAGCTGTCATCATAGGCCCTCCTGGGCCAAGGATTTCAACGGAAATAGCTTTATGTCTTTTTATCTGAAGTGGGAACTCTAGTGATACGATGAAAATAAAATTTGACATCCTTTCTCCTCCCCTTTATTCTCCAGCTCCCTGCATGCCCCCCATTTAGAAGAGTATCATTAAAGCCATCTGACAGTGGTTACCTTCTTCCATGGTGAAAGCTGAGGTGATTCAAAGCTGTTCCCCTGATGTCCCTGGTTAAATTGTGGAATTGCTCCTGCTTGTTTGCAATATCTGAATGCTGAAATAATTTAGTTCATACTAGTCTTCTGCAGCACAGCAGAAACTTAGTTTGAGGAACTTTCCCTTCTGGGCAATGTAAAATTTGCAAAGAGAGCAAAGTATTTGTAGGTACATGAGGAGGAAGGCTCCCTGAAAAGCTTATGTTGTGCCTTTGGAGAGTGTTTCTGGCTTTCAGGTGGGCACAGATCCAGCTAACCTCCCCCAGCTATTGCCGTGTGGCTGTCACAGCAGAGCGGTCGGGGGGGGATTTGAGATGAAGTCTGGAGAGTATGGAATGATTACCTCCCTTGAACAGAGCTGGTTAAGGAAGCTACGGAGTTATTTAGATTTTCAGGTTTTTATATAGCAATTGATTGCTACGTATTGCAATTACAATTTTAGCAGCTACCCTCTGCTTGAAAAAAAAACCAGCTGGCTGAAACTAAATCCAAGGAAGACTTGTCATGATGTGCATGAACTGAGAAAAAAATTCAGAGTGTGAGCCAGCATTGACCTTTTTCCCTGTAACGAAAAGGACTGATTGAAGTGGTACGTGATAGACTAGGATTCCTGCACTGCTCATTGCTGCAGTTTTGACAGAGCTTCCACTTTGACTGCCACTTGTGTGTGTGGCACAAAGGATAGAGACACACGTACCCCCGTGCAGGATGCTAGGAGGGTGGGAATGGTAGCAAAATGGAGTAGTCTGCAATCTCACTTCTCCAGAATTTTCTTTCTTCTCTTTCTGACTTGGTTCATGCTATATATTACAGCCGACTTAATTTTGTCTTGCTGATGAATACCACACTAGTGTGAAAGAGAGCACAGGATTTTTTAATTGTTTTTCAACATAGCAGGAGAGTGGAAGGGAGATGGTCTATCTGAGGTCACGGCACATTGCTTGGGAAGAGGTGTGGGACTAAGGAATTAAGATAGGCTGGGCAAGATAAATAGTTTTCTAAAACTAGGCACATAATTGCATTAATCACTTTGTTTTGTGTTAACTTGCTGGAAGAATGTCACTGACTTGCAAAGGAAAAAGGCTGTTGAATTTCCATCCTGGCAGATGTCTAGAGACCTAATTACAGTTAATAGCAAGAAGAACTTTTTATCTAAATATTTTTCAATACATACAAGTGCAATTTTGGGTCAAAATAAACTGTTTATATTGAAATAATACACACCCCGGGTACCCAGTTCCTTTTAAAACAAAACACGATTTCCAGGCGTCTCATGTTAAAATTGGGGAAAATCATTTGGTTTTACTTGTTCTACAGAGGAGAGAGAAAGTGGGCGAGTGTTGAGTTTGCAATTCGGGTGCAAGGCTGGGAGTCAAGTGAGAGGGTTTCTGTTTCTGCCTTTGGAATTAGCTTCCCATGTAATACTCTGTAAATCACACGGCTTTCTAAAACCATTTTCTCAATTTTAAAATGAAAATTGCAGCTCACCAGTTTCAGAGATGCTTGAAGCTTAGATCCTCTGTGCTTCTAACAGTATTGGTGGGATTTGCTGATGGGCAAAGGTGATTTCACTGAAGGTCCATAAATCTTCCAACAAACAACATCAGCAAGTGTTGCTGAGAGTAAGCTTGCAAATTACTTGTCACATAGCATGCTGATAAACACTGATAAAGCTGCAAAATGTTCTTAGAATATCCACTGTGTTTTTCATGTATTTGAGAACTCCAATTCTTAATTTTCCTCTCTTTTAAGCAAATTTTCTAAGGGCTTACCTTGCAAATGATTCACTCCCCTGTAAACCAGGCTATAGCACTATAAAAGGATCTTTGTCTGCGTGATGGTTTCCTCTGTACCATATAACTAGGAAGTCATCTTGGTACTTCTCTCGGAATAAGCAATAATTTAAGGCGATAGCATTTCATTGAAGCTGTGCGTGGCTGTCTCTGAGCTTAACTACTGTGGCCCTGTTCCAGCTTTTTCCTGCGCTGCTTTGCACCCTGCCCCAACGGGCTACGCTGTTTACTTTCTGCTCGGTGGTAAATGGATGTCACTTCCTTGATTAAAATGCTGGTGCACAGCCAAATTCTCTTCCTTTGGGCTCACATGCTCGGAGAAGCAGCGCACCTCGTAAGCGCGCACGCTGTTGAATCCCGTTGTGTGCCACACTGCTGGCTGGACACGTTGGGATGTGCTGTGTCTCCTGCCTCCCGAGACGCCTGGCATCCACACGTAGAGGCTTTTGAAGGTGTCTCTGAGGTTGAGAAGCACACACACAGCTGTGTCATGCTGTATTAAAGAGGGTCTGAAGATGGATTACCAGAAGGCACAAGCTGAACTACCAGCCGTGTCCTGTCCACATCCAATGGGGAAAGTCTAGACAGCGTACGGGCATGGGTTGCCAGTATCAGCCTGCTCTGTCCGTCAAAAGCAGTCAGTGGATGTGAGTATGCAGATCGTGTTCGAGTGCAACTGCTAGCCCTGATGTGCCCAACAGCGTAGGCACTCTGGGATGCACAGAAGCTAACCTGGACACCCACTTCTGACCATGCTCGGCGCAGCCTGACCTGAATGCTCTGTCTTCTGCCTTTGTAGCTGGCCGGTTTTTCACCTGAAAAATTTTAGACTGACATCAAAGTTGCTGATCAGACTGGTGAGCAATCATGTGTTTGTCTTTGCAAAAGATTATTGGTATTGCGTGCTTAGATGATGAGAGATGTGAAGTGTCTCCAGACATTTTGAAGGCACAGAACAAAATGGAAAAAACATCTCCTCTGTCCATACCAAAATTTCAGTCTCTCTTCCCTCTGAACACTCATGTTTCTATCTTTACTGATATTTATTTATGTATTTTTGCAAGATGTGCATGTTGCCACCTTAGGCATGTGGGAACTAGTACCTTTACTTACAAATATTTTTTTTTCTACCCCTAGGTAAAACTTTAATGTGTTCAAACCAGTTGTTGTATATAGCGAATTAGATTTACGTGCTTTGCGATAGCCAGGGCTGGTACCCACCCTTCGTTTTCTTATGCTTTGTACTGGTTAAGACACCACCTCTGCAAATGTCATGCAACCTGCCTCCTTCCCTTGTGCCTCCTCCAAATGATTAATAACAATGGATTTTAATTTGCTGACTTTTCCACCTGTCCCAACATATGGTTGCTCCCATTTATCATAATTCAGGTCTGTGTGCCTGTGACACAGGCTGATAAAAATAACATTTCATGCATAAATGTCATTTGAGCATATTATTCTATAGTTCTGTTATCAAGTAAATACTAATTTTTGACCAAGCAAGCTGTGAATTCAGTTTGTAAGTCGTAGGTTATTAGTGAAACTAATTTTAGCAAGGCATTTCTTATCAGTGCAGGTTTACTGAAGGAAAAAAAAGTAACTTGTAATAATGAGCAACTGTGCAATGCTATTAATGAAGCACCAAGATGGTTGACTGATCAAATACTTAAATCATTGCAAAACAGCATTCATGAAAGTGGGATCTGATAAATTTTGCAGGGGATGCAGCATGGAATAATAATGCAAAAATAATAATTTTAAATGTGCTTTAGCAAGACGTGATATTTTAAAGCCACGCTGCCCTGTTCTGGCTTCCTGAATAGATTTCAGTGATCTTCAAGCTACTAGAAGTGGCAGAAACCACTGCTTTTGTGAATAATGTTAATCCCAGTCTTGGTGTGTTGCCTTGAATGTGGTTTTGCTGTTGTGGAGGCCACACAATGGATAACGGGTGGCATACGTGTTGTTGTACAGCATCTGTAGGTGAAGCACACAGACCTTACTGGATTCTGCAGTTTGGCAGTTACCTGGTGTTTGGCAAAGAGGAGGAGAAGGTGGAGGGAGGAGACTGAGACACTCTGCAGTAATCTCCTGGAAACTGCTGAGAAACAGGAAAAGAGTTTGGGATCGTAGTGGGGTTCTGAAAGGTAGTGAGAAGGTAGTCAAGGAGGATGGCCTCCGATGAATGAGATGGAAAGAGGAGCTTGGTGGTTCAGGGAGCTAATGGAAAAGAAGCTCATTGTGGTGAACAATCTTCCTCTAAACTAGGAGGTGTGAGGGCAGCTGATAGAGCTAACGAGCAAACATTAGCGTAGGAAAGTGTGCCCTAGCAAAGCTGCTGTTTGTCTTGCATCTCCCTCCCTTTTTGGCACCCCTCTCCATGTGCAGTAGCCTCAAGTGTTATCAGCCCTGGTGTTCCAGTGGTTGAAGGCCTCTCAGGAGGAGGAGTACGTGTTGCTGTGGCTTCTCCTCGTGTGGGAGCGAAATCAGCTGCCTGTGGGAGCTCAGTTCCTTTTGATCCCTTAACTCAAGTGTCTCGTTGGTGCTACCGCATTCCAGCCCCCAAATTTCCTGCACAGTCATGAAAATAAGCCAGACACAGTCATCGGGAGCTTTATTATACTGAGCCGAAAGCTCAATGATTCTGGGAGATGTTCCTTTCGCTTGTTCTAGTCCCTTATTGTTTGCACTCTTAGGAAAATAAAGGGAAATTTTATATTCAAACATAAATCACAGTTTTCCTATACAGCTAAAGCCTGCCCTTTGATAGAAATCCACAAAGCATGTGTAGTAAATCCTGTATGTAGACAGTGATCCCTGATACTCCAGCCAGCAAGGTTATGGCATTAATACTGCATATATAGTGAGAATGTGAGTTCAAACTTGAGTTTTTAATGAGGAAGGAAAGTATAAAAATCCAGGCTTGCATTATGGATACTGTCTTTCAACAGTGTATGGGAGGAAAACTTTTACATCACTGGTATTTCCTCCAGAACTAAATCGTGCTTGCAAATTTATACAAAACTCATGGTGATGTATAGAACATGTTAATGAACAGGTGGTGAAATGAATTTCACTCTTCTGTTTAAAATCAGTGAAGGGAATCACAGCATTCACAGCTTCATTCTGGAAAAAAAAAAAAGCAGTCTGTCAGAGCATGGTAGTGTGCTAGCACTGCTTTGCCCAAAGACCTTGGCAAGCAACTCCCTGCCTCGTCCAATATTTATTGGATTTCTTATGGCTTTTCCTTAAAGAAAATCAAGAAAGAAGATAAAACAATCCCCCTTCCTAAAAACAAGCCCAGCGTGATGATTGCCCTGTGGGTGGATGTGTTTGCAGGACAGAGCCTTTAATCTTGCATCTCCACCCTCAGTGAAGCTCCCCTTGCTCTTGCAGATGCTCCAAGCACAACATGCAGTTAGGATTTAGGGCAGGTACTTGTTGGCTGCCAGAAGCCATCTGTTGAGCGCCTGCCATATAGATTTCATTTTCCCAAAAACACGCTCAGCTGCGTAGTTAAAACAGTTATTTTCTGTGGCTCCCATTGGAGCATCTTGTCCAAGAATAATGAAGTCTGCTGATATCAGGAATGCCTGTAATGTTAGTCATGCCAGTAAGTCAACATCTTTTATTCAAGAAGTTGCTTGACAATTCCTGAAATCTATGGTGCCGTTAACTTTTCCAAACCGACATGTTAATACTAGTCAGGTTACTAAATGTTTACCAAGCCCTGGAGCGTACCAAAGTAGTAGCTCTTTCTGCTGGTGAATTTTGTGGCTGGGCATTTATTTGTTGCTTCAGTGTAATTGGGGAGCACCTTGCGTGCAGAACAGCCGTTTATCTGCGGAGGATTGATGGGCTTTACACAGGGCAGTGCTTTCTAGTTATGATGCTCAAACTCTGTCACGTCTGCACCAATGACCCATCCATCAAAGCGTTGCTTATGGAAATTACCAGTTTCTGGATGGTGCTGATCACATTCCTCTGAATGGGTAACAAAATAAATAAGGGAATAGTTAGGCTGTGGCAAACATTGTGGAGATATCTAGGAAATTGCCATCCTGAAGTTTCACCGCGAAATGCTGCTTGCCACTACCAGTCCTCTCCCACTGGCAGTGCTTACTTCCTCAGGTCTAACACTGATGCTGTACAGAACAAAGGAAAAATCCCTCTTGAAGCAGCTGCTGAATCTTACCTGCATTTCTTGTTGTTTTAGTGCAGCTGTAGGCAGATACAGAGACATTTTAGCATCTTAAGCCTCAGTCATATCTGCTTGGTAGTATAGCTGCCAGTTAGCAAAGCTTCGCCTAACTGGTAGCGCCATTTTAAGTTCGAGTGTAGCATCCACTGCATGTTCCAGGTATCAACGGTGCAATTCGTGCTTTTCAGCCATTGCAGTCTCCTGGGGATTTGGAAATGGTAGCAGATATCTACAAAATTAGTTGGGGCAGTGTTGACTGAGATGCAGAGCATGATGGCCGCTGTATGGGCAGAAGTGGAAACGTTTGTGAGCTCCTTTTCTTGCACTCGGAGCAGTCTGCGCTGCAGCTGGAGCAGGCTGCGGCATTGCCCGGGTGCTGTCCCCGACCTGTACGCCGTGTTGAGAGGCGATGGTTGCTAGCTGGCATCTCTGGCATGATCTGGACAAGAGAGGTACCTCTCGGTGTGCCTGGAGGAGAATCCCGCTTTGCGAAAGAGCTGACAGTGGCGCAGAAGAAACGTGGGACGCCTGCTCACAGTGCAAAGTACGTGCTCGGCAGGAACCCACCAGCTTCCCAAAACGCTGATAGTGAAGTGAAAGCTGTCCGTTTCTGTGTGGCTATCAACCATCAGCACAAAGCGGTTTTCAGTGAAGTATCTTTGTCAATGTCAATGCTGCATGTAGACAAGCCCGAACTTAAACTTACACCTATACGTAGAGGTCCTTAAATAATTAAAACCTGACATAAACTGGTGTAGGCTGCAGTAGTGTGCCTGAGCTGTATGAATGGCTGTTGCGTTTCCATGTGCTCCTTCCTCTTAGAGATGGGAGGGAGGTACCTTTGGAAAAATGTTACAGATCAGAGGACGGTCCTGGTGATTAGTTGTTTGTTTATGCACGTTTCCCTTCCCTGCTTTTGTAGTTGAGCAGGATTAAGGTTCTTCCAAAGCAACATCAGAGCCTTTTGTCAACCTTTTCGTTTGCTGGCAATTACACAAGACTACAGCTCCAGCTGAATGCTGAGTTCTGCCTTATTTCCCTATTTTATCTGGGTTTGTGCACTCCCTTGTGTTTTTCTTCCCAATGTTGGACATGTTGCAATGTTCCAGAGTGAACTAGTGTGCTGTCGTCTTTTTTTTAGGAAAACAAAGTTTTTAGGGCAGGCCATAGCATTTGTGTATTCTGTTATTGTGGGTGGCCTTCAGTTTGCAGGGGTCCTTGGAGCAGGAAGGGAACTTGACTCTGGGCACAGTTTTCCGCTGCTGTGGAGGTTGTGAATACTCGTTTGTGCAGCTTTCGTGGTGTTTAGATTTGCAATTCCTAGGAACAAATTAAACCTCCAAACAGCCTAGTTTAAAACAGAAATTCAGTATTTTTGCAATAGAAAGGATATGTTAACTTCGGAGTGGGACCGATAGCTTGAAAATTAATGTGCAGAAAGAAGAAGAGTCATTTTTCTTTTATGTATGATATCTAAAGTATGTGTTTTGATTGCAGTGCAGAGCTAATACAAGTGCATGATATATTATTTCTGTTTGGAATGCTTCTCTCCACGTATTTATTGAGTGATAATTACCCCTGCTTATACGTGCTGTGGCACATGAAACTAATCATTAGGCTAAGACACTGCAGTTATGCCATTAATGTTTTCAGGCTTCAGATCCCTGTGTGTCAGTAAGGACTCGCACTGTTTTTCATTGATTCTTGTTTATGCTTATAAATAACTGTGTTCAAGCTTATCTTCTGACACCAGGTTTTGTACACAGGGATGTAACAGGAATCAAAGTTGTCGGTGGCCTGTAGGATCTCGTTGTTTTGCTGCATGGTGACCATCCCAAGTGATTTCTGTGCAGAACACACACGTTCCTGCCAAGGCAGTTTGCTGTCCGAAGCTGCTGGGGAAGCGCAGCGGCTTGCTTGTTCTGTCTGAGACCAGCTTCAAATGATGTGGGGGGAGGATGGTCAAGGCACCTCCAAAATTTTACGTCAGCACTCGGTGAGAGGATTGTAGGGGATAGAGAACGTACTGATGCCGCTTTAGCATTGTGGTTTTCAGTGTTTGATAGAATCAGTATTTGATGGCTTTGATACCACAAGTATGTGCAGTAACAGTCTTGTGCCCTGTGTGTCTCTGCCATGCCTTTGGTCACCCCAGTCCTTTCGGCAGCCAGCTGGGGCTCCTTTTTGTCTGTTACTGTTCTGTTATTAGAGACCTATTTGCAGTTTACACTACAGCATTGTGCACATCAGTTGCACTAAGAATTGTTTATCTGTCACAAATCTGTAGATTTTCACTTAAACATGATAATCTGCTGAGCCTGCAGAGTAGAGTTCATTGGTAAGCTCGCCATTGTGGATTTTGAAAGGCATATGTCCACTGCAGTGACAGCGGTTACTTTGACAAGCCAAATTCAGCTAGATTTTGAAAGGATGAAAGATGCCACTAAAGCTACAGATACTGGAACAGCACCAAACTGCAAAAGCTTCCCAATTCAAGTACATAAACCTAAAAGACTTAAGACAACTTTAAAAAAAAAAAGAATTAAACAGAACACTTAGTGTATTATACCAAATAACCTTTAGGACTCACACCAGCCCCCTTCCCTTGGGAATCTGGAGTTTTACAGTGGCAATACTTACTGAGGCGGAAGAAAGGAATTGGTTGTAGAGCTGAGAGATGTTTTATTGTTTCCAGAAGTTTATGGAATTGAGCAGTCCAACACTAGCAGTGATGGGCCCAATGTTTAAGTCATAAAAGAAACACAGTCCAGGAACTACAGTGCGAATGCAGAAATGCAGAGGAGGCAATTTGTATTCTGTTTACCAGTAAGTGATGACACATGGTGTATGCTCTAGAAACTGAATGCCCAGATGAATTCAGATTTCTTTGTAAACTCCCAGAAGCAAGTTTATAGCAGTGTGTTTCTGGAATCCTTCTGCATGGGTGGTCTTAGAAGACTCCAAAACTGTGCATTTTGCACTGGACTGTTAAGATTTTAGGTAAGTGTGTGTCTATGTATAAAATTAATTGGCTTGCAAAAAAAATAAACAAGCAATTATGTGTCTCAGATGCAATTGTTTTCCCAAGTAAGTTACCGGAAGCTATTATTTGATTTTTCGTAAGTTACTGACGTTTACTTGCTGTGTGATGACTTAGCCTTGTAATGCTGCAAATTCAGTTGAGAACTGGCATATGTTAAATCAGTAGCTCCACTGTCCTTGTCTTTTATTTTGTCTTTTTAGATTTGTAGCTGTAAATCTGTAGAGGGATTTAGAATAAAACTGAAGAATAGCCATCTCTGATCTTGCTGCTGACTTTATTTAAATAATGTATAAGACATAATTTGAGCTTCTGTTTGCTTTTCCTGATGCACAAAAACCCAAAGTCCGTGTATTCTGGCTTACATGGAATAGAGACAGCCTGTTACAGCAAACGTGATCACAGAGTCTCGTACAGCCAAGTGGAACATAAAATTTATCTTATCTTTGCTTTAATCACTTAACTCTAAGAAATTCCAGTAATAACTATGCTGAACTTTATTTGTCCTTTCTCACCAAAGGCATACCATGCTGGACTGGGTGTGTGGTTTTTGCATGTGCTTGTAAGTTAGAGGAAGGAGCAAAACTTACGCATTGTCAAAAATGAATTGCTGGTGGGAAATTTAAATATGCATTTTATGCTTTGTTCTCACCGTAGCTACAGATTGTTTCCTGTGCCATTTCTAACGTGTATCTTTTCTGCTTTCAGTTACTATGTGGGCAAGCTGTTGTAATTGGCTTTGTCTGGATGGCTCATCTGAAGAGATGCAGCCGCAGCCGCAGCTGGGAGCCAGAGCCCAAGCCTATTCCAACCCCGGGTACAGCTCCTACCCGTCTCCCACAGCTTCTGAACAGAGCTGCAAAGCCTGCGGAGTGCGCTTCGACAACTCCTCTAGGAAGGTGAGTTGCAAACGTCTTCTCTGGCGCTGCTGACTTAGAGGAGCGTTCCGTTTGACTGCAGTATGCCATCTGACTTTCATTTAATTACAAAAAGCCAATTTGAAGAGAAATGGGTGTGCATTAGAGGCTTCTGATTTGAGGACATACCATATGGGAAAAAATAGCTTGCATTTGCTTCTGTGTCTTTAGTCATTCTTTTGCAATTAGCAGACATAGTTAAAGATGAAGGTAGTTAACCTTCAGTAGGCTTGGCTTTCATAGGCGCTGCTAGAAGGCGGCCAAACTGCTTATAATCATTTAAAGGAGCATTAACTTGAACATGAGTTTTCAAATTTGTTATTTAAAAATGCTGATGTCTTTTTTAAAAAAAAAAAAAAAGCTGTGGCAAAAAGTTTAGTAATCTGTTAGTGCTTTCAGTAAAGGAAGATCTATGTATGTCTTTCAAACGATTGTTGCTCAAACTGAAAAGCCATATAAGTGTATTGAGGGTGTGTGTTGAATTGCTGAAGCTCGGTGCCAAAAAAAAAAAAAAGACCTAATTCGTTTTATCTTGCTTGCAAACTTCATTTGTGAGCATATAGATGCCAAAATAATTGTTGCCACAAGATTTTTAATTAGACAGCAAACCCCGTCTGGGACATTATTTGGGCATGGTGGTTCCTATAATGCTGCTTGAAAAATGTTTTAGTGAGGAAAGTTGTTCAGAGTCCAAACTCTGTGGCTTAAGAAGTGTCTTATATATAGCATGATACTGAACTTAATAATGTGAGAACTTAAAAAATACAGTGAATTTTGGCCACAGCCCTTCTAGATTAGATGGGGAATTAATAAATTGGCCTTTCTTGTACCTTTTTATTCATGTGTGCTGGCACAGATCTGAGAAATGGTAAGTCTTGGCAGAGCTGTTGCTTTCTACTCAGAGAACAACAGGGACGTTTATGCATTTTTGCACTGAGAAGTGTTATTGCTCCAGAAATCATCACAAACTTAAATTTTGGTAATATATTTTGGGCGTTGGATATATATGTTAAAGTATTTTGGGTATGTAAGTATGCTTAGACTTTTTCTGACAGTAGGCAGATTCTGGGTCAGGTGGGAATGGTGCAGTCACTGCACATGACTTGGCACAGTGTTGTCTTTAACATTGTCCTCATTAATGTGATGTATCTTTTGCAAACACTTGTGGCAAGAATAGTTCTGGATCCAGTGCTTCCTCTTCTGCATAGTACCAAATAGTGGATGTAGATGTTTCTGTTCTTGAAATGAAAACAATTCATGCAGTTAAGTTTGGATAACACAGTAGCAGTGCCAGAACCATGGTCCTGTTTTTCCTGGTGTCTTCTAAAACATATGTTCTAATATAAGCTGTCTTTAAAGCACTCTTGTGTAAGAGCCGTCAGTACTGCCTCAGGCAGTGCCAGCATGCTGACTGATTGGGGCTGGGTAAAGCCCTGGTGTGCAAATTGTACAGGGTCTGCTAAAGCAATTTAAGACCCTTCTGTCCCCAGCAGGCTTCCATGGTTTTCTGCTGCAGTTCGCTGTCAGTGTAACCGGGGCAGCAGCGTACAATGTGTGCTTGTGTCTCAGCTGCTCCCATTCAGTGCAGACTGTCAATGAAAATGAGTTTGAGGTTTGTATTCTGTGTTGTGGAGGGGGGGGCTCCTAAACCTTCGTTCCACCTTCCTTCTGCCACCACAACTACTGAGCAGTAATTGCTGGGACTGACGTGAGCTGGATGGCTACAGGTGGCAAAACTTCAATCAATAGCTGCAGGAAGGTCTGCTAGATCATCCAGCAGCCCTTGGACTTGGTGTCCAGAAGAGAATTTGAGATAAAGAACTGAGTACATAACTTGTAAAACACTGACATGTTTGTAAGCCATGTTAATTCTGTTGATACGGACCAAGAAGTGTATGAAATCTCACTTTGGTGCTCTCGTTGCAGCAAAACCTCTGCATTTTGTCCCAAGAGAGGCAGTACCTCTGAACTGTAGTGTGTCCAGTTAATGTTTACACTGAAATACAAAAGATAAAAATTAATTCCTTCCGCACTGGTGACCATAAGGATAACCTAGACTGCTTTAAAAAAACCCACCCACCCAACACCTTCCCCCCCCCCCCCCCCCCAAAAAAAAAAAGGCAGAATGATGATATCTTAGGTACTTGATCTTTTTCATCATAATTGTATTTTAATTTTCATATAATGTGGCACCTACTAGAAGGATTAGGGTAGGGGAGGTTTGAATGGAGCATGTATTTATAAGATGCTTTTAACTGTTAGAGCATATTTAAAGGATGTAAAATTTAATCATGGTAGCAAAAATCTCTGAGCTTTTTGGTGTTTTCCTTCTCTTAGATGACTCTTTTGATCTTGGTTTTCTGTAGCAAACTGATCCCACAAAATCTTTTAAATTTAAAACAAGCATTCTTCATTTCCTTCTCTGCCGATAGAAAGCGATGGCAGGCATTCTTGGTGGATGTGTTAGATTGTTATTCCTTCCACCCCCATTTTCTGATTTCAGTGCCTTAAATTGGCTGACATTTTCAGGAAGATGCTTTTCTTTGCATACTTACAGAAGAAGCTCCTGGCAAGCTAGAGTGTAAGATTTAAAAAAAAAAAAAAAACCCAACCCAAAAAAAAAACCACAAACCCCGAACAACAGTAGCCATAGTGAAAGCTTGAATGTTGGCATTTCTTCATTTTATCCTGCATACAGGGAAGAGCCAAGTGTATCAAAGCCCCATCCTGGTATCTCTGGGAAACTAGCTGTTAGAGCAAACAACCAGGGACAGCTTCCATTCTGGACAAGCTTCTGATTTAAAGTATTTCACTTCTGTTTGACCATCCTGTGATTGTGCTGCCAGTTCGTAAGCAGTGTTCAGAAGTGGTCTGACCTTTTTAGTAACAGGATTTAATTTACAACAACATTTGAAACTAATCGTTCTGAAGAGAACAGTGTCTTCAGTCATCGCCCTTTCAGTCTGAGTTCAACAAATATATCAAAGCTGTAAAAGCTGCTTAATAGTGAGATGCAGCAAACAGCTTCTGTGCATGTTTCAATACTTGATGCTCAGAAACAGGCTGGGGAATTTTTTTTTGCTCTGAAGATGAATCCTAGCGGTGAACTGATAAGCCAGGGACATGCCTGGTTTTATTTTGACTTCTCAAATGTATCATTTGATAACTAAGGCAGACTCATGTTATTACTGTTAATTGCTTGCAAAAAACATGTTGGATAATGCAGCCCTTGTACTGTGCTCGCTTACGTGATACCTAAGCACCGAAGTGCTCCAGTGAAGGTTTTCTGGCTGGAAGGTCCTTGGCTGTACAGTGGTTCCCTTTGGAGCCAGTCTGGCAGTCGGCAGAGCACGGGGGAGGCTTCCCCCTGCCAGAGTAAAGCAGGGCTGTTCGGGGTTTGGTTTTTGGTTGGTTTTTTTTTCCCCCTCAGTTCTTCTGATTGCTCCCCTGTCAAAGATGAGTGATTGAGAGAGGGAAAGCTTTGTCAACGGGCTTATTTTCCATTACTCTGCCTTTGTGGAGTGTTTGTTCACCCGCTCTAGACACATGCACAACCAGTAATTCCTGTCTCTGCCCTGAAAATTTCCCGAGAAACTGGATTGCTCCTGCAATCGTAGGGTCAAAACCAGTCAGTTACATGCTAATGTATTTTATAATGACCAAGTTAAGGAAAACTTCTCAGAACTGGATGGTATGTGGAGATTGCCCTTCCTGTCTTGCTTTGCGATTGATGAAAGTCACTTTTCCTTGGCAGGCCCCCAAACAGCAATTTTGAGATGAGGTTTCATGTTTGCATGACCAGAGATTCTCTCTGCGGTAGAAATTTTCATGTCTTAAAATGCTTAGGCAGGAAATTGGGATTCTTTCCACTAACTGTCATTATAAGTCTGTTATAGGGTCTAAATGAGAAGTCTGGGTATATTGTAAAGGGGGTATATGGGGCAAGGGGGCTGCCAGGCTGTGAAGGGGATCAGAAGGAGCTTATCTAGGCAGGTAGTGTATTTACACCTTTTAAAACATGAGAAACATCTGCTTTCTTTGAACTGTGGAGTTAAAATGTGCTTTAATCACTAGAAGCAATTAATGAAACAATTTTTTTTGTCTCTGAGTTTGTATTTGTTGCTTCTCCAGCTCTGCATGTGTATTTTTCCTTGCATAGCTCTGAAGGGTCAGGATGTGAGGATTTCATAGAGATGTTTGTCTTCTCTGAGACCGTGAATTAGCATTTTTAACCAGCACTGAAACCAGTTCTTTCTTCCCTCAGGACTTTTTAAAAGGAGCATAATGCAGCTGTTCTGCTGCTATTCCTGTTGGAAAATGTAGAATTTGACTTTCCAAAGTGTTGAACAGTCAAGTTTCTGCAGAAGTCAACATGGACTGTGAGTGCTTGGAACTTCTGAAAATCGAGCCCTGAGTGATGAGACCAGAACAGTATAAAATATAAACATTAAACAACAGAATTTAATCTGTAAAGTTTTTAAACATCTGGGGCCTAATATTTCCGAAACTTCCAACACTTTCTGTCTAGCACCTAACTGCACACAGTGTGCATATTATTTTCAAAATAAGCTGGCTATTTTTGTTGCAGAAATAAACATTGAATTCTTTGATGTCTGTCAGACACTAAGCCTTGCTGTTTCCTTTTCCTCTTACGGTGAAAAAAAAGATTCATTTAGTGATTGCAGCAAATTGGAGGGGGGAGAAAAAAGGCGGGGGGGAGGTCACTCATAGCAAGTATTAAATTTATGACATAGAGAAATGTTTTTAAGTAGTTCCCTCTGATGCTAGAGCTTTCTGAATGCACAGAGCAATATTTCATTGTTTCATAAAGCAATGCACAACGAGCTGTAATTTACTTGAAAGTCTGCTGCCTCATCGCTATCTCCTGATTTCATCTGTGGCTTAAACTGGATTCACAGGTCCAGAATAAGGTGCAGAAAACTCCTGTCATTTGAGGGAATTTTCTAAGAATATAATATTTCATTCTGGGTAAATGGAGTGTAAATGTACTTTTCTGAGAACTGTGAGGAATCTACTGATCTGCTGATGGGATCAATCCTTTTCCTCATCTAGGAACATGAGTGACGTACTTGGCACTTTTTCATAAATTAGAAGGTTTTGATTATGCTTTAACAGAGGCTACTACTTTGGCTTCCAGATGGTAGGGGAGCACTGCCTGTGGTGGTTGTGCACCTCTGTCGCAGGTCACGGTGGATCAGTTTGATTCTGTTCCCTTCTCTTTACCAGCACATCTGCTTAGACTGTAAGAAGAATTTTTGTACGTCCTGCTCAAACCAGCCCGAAGGCGGTCCCCGTCTCTGCCATCTATGCCAGCGTTTCCGAGCCACAGCTTTTCAGCGGGAAGAATTGATAAAGATGAAGGTGAAGGATCTGCGAGACTATTTGGCACTCCATGAGATTTCCACAGAGTTGTGTCGTGAAAAGGAGGACTTGGTGTTTCTGATTCTTGGCCAGCAGCCTGTAATTACCGAGGAAGATCAGATAAGAACAAATCCATTTAATACTAGTGCCTCTGGACAGCAAGACTTTGCGATTCTCCCACCAACCAGCATAGCATCTTCTACCTCACATGATGCGTCTCCCGTGTCTGCAGATCCCATCTCAAGTTCATCAGCTCAGGAACATCAACAGGTACAGCCTCTAGCCAGAAGCAGCTTTTGCAAACTCGGTCATCTCTATTTTTGGACTAACTACTAAGATGTTGCATGAGATTTTCTGAGTAGATCATGTGCCAATAAAGCTATACGCTAAAGATGCCTGCTTAAAAAGCAAGGAGGGCTTCTGTTTAGAACAGGTGACAAAATTCTTCACCTGTGTTTTATACATGCCCTTCCCAGGTTTGTTTTTAATTTTGAAGTGAGGACCTCACACTTTCTTACAGAATAATTAGGAAAGTAAGATGAGTTATTTTACACTGCCTTGCTGTGTAAAACTCTGACTTGTCACCAACTTTGGCGTGCTATTCCCCTTCTACACTAGCGGAATTTAATTTGGTGGGCAGTGCTGAATATATTGGACATTCACTCTGAGAACAACATCGCTATTTTGTGATGCATTTGCTCGGGTGCTCTGGTCCACACTTGCCATTGCCACTAGATAACTCCTGTGACTGGTTCCTTTGGGACTTGGTGTCTGGTGCCCAGATCTCTCTTGTGTGTTCATGTTGACAACTTCCTGACGACTGTACGTAGGTGTTAGATGAAATGGTTATTATCGTTCTTTAATTCATGCGCAAGGCAGCAAGCACAGTTTAAAGCAATTTTGGAACTGAAACTGATGAGAAAGATGATTGTGAGATGGGGGAGGTTTTTGGTGTCTTTGCACTCAGGTCCACAGAAGACAAAACCTAAGTATGTTGTTAAGTCTTCAGTTTATGATGAATCCTGCAGTTCTGATGAACCTTGTCAGGGACATTTGAGCTTAATTATTTTTTATTGACTTTGCCTTGTTTGTCTTTCTGCTATCTGGTATGGGAGGTTTACTCAGTGTTTGACATCTGCTCTTAGTCCTATTTTGAAGTTAATAGGTGTGTTTATTTCCCTGTGGACCAGAGCTGTGAAAGTGTATGTGCCTTCTGCTTCCTCAGCAGATATATCTGGTACAAAAGAGGTTTTCCTGGGAGGACATTTTTTACAAATCATTAAAAGTCCTTTTCTTTCTCTGATTTTCTGGATATTGCCATTCCAGTTTTTACCAGCAAATTCAGCTGTTGTCTTCCCTTACTGCCCCATGATACATTTCAGCTGCTTGTCTCTATTTGTGTGACATCCTGCTACAGTTCAGGCTCTCTCATAATTATTGTTGTTATTTTGCTTTGTGAATATTAACAAGTCACCACGTAGATAAGTAGGATGGTAACGTTACAGTCCCCTTTGTCAGCAGGGAAACCACAGAGGGCACCGACAGCTGCTGAGGGCAAGTCGGCTGGAATTACACAGCAGTTACTTTCATTTTATTAAGTGCTCAAAGCAACTGCTCCTTCTCGTTCTCCAGCTTTGTTGCTGCTGGTCCCTCACTTAGTATCTCCTATTTGTCCAGTCCAAAACCCACCTGAGGAGGTGTTTCTGTATGGTTACTTTGAAGATGATCTGTTGACTTTGAGCTGTGTTACAGAGGAGTCTTATACAGAGCCTTGCACTGACAGCTGATGTGCCATCAGAGCTGCGATGTCACACTGCAACACTTCAGTGAAGAATTGCATATATAAACATATATATATAGACACACATGTATAAATTGGGTCACCTCATTCATCCTCACAAGAACATCATGTGGGATCTTACTGTACAAGTACTCTGTCAGGGTTGGAATAAAGCAGGGCTTTAAAGGGCCAGATGCTGCACTTCAATTTCAAAAAGTTTTACTTGTTCAAAGTTTATTTGTTTTTGTAAGTGCTGCACAGGAAATACCGCCTGCAAGTGTGCCTTGCTTTTACCTTGTGCTGCAGTTCGTCCTTCCAGGAGGCAGGGTTTGCAGTCGTGCTGAACTATCGAGCTTATTTCCTTTTGGACATGCAGAGATATGCTGTTGGTGAAAGCTTTGTTTCCTCTTCTAGGCAAATGGTTATGTGCCTCCCAGCCAAGTCGGTATGACAGGAGTTGAGAATGCAGCAGAAGCACCAACAGAAGAGGAGACACAGGTTTGTGTGTCCTGAGATGACAAGGAATACCAGGTTTTCTAGGCCCTATTTGACACCACAGAATCATTACTGCAGAGATGGGTGGCTAAACAGTAATTCAGACTGACCACCGTCAGACCCAATCAACCTCCTTCAGCATCATCTTGTCCTCCACATGTAGAAAGAACTGGTGTCACTTGGACACTCTAATAATAGAAATTATTTATTTCCATCCTAGGACTTGTGTTTCTGATAGATGAAGGAATTTACAAGTAATCAGAGTTATATGTACATCCAACCAAGTATTCCTGCTAGCGCACATATTGAAAGTTGATTTAAATTGTAGTGCTAGGTGTTGAGGGCAAGAATCATTCCATCTTTGTTCCCTTTCAGTCTACTGACTCAGAAGATAACCTGGTGCAGGGGAGGAAGGCTTCTCTCTCTGATCTAACGAGCATTGGAGACATCAATGCACTCTCTGTGCGACAGCTGAAGGAAATTCTTGCTCGCAACTTCGTCAACTACAAAGGCTGCTGTGAAAAGTGGGAGCTGCTAGAGAGGGTGACTCGTCTTTATAAAGAGAAAGACCTTCAACATCTAGGTAAGAAACTTAGCAAGCTCTACCTGTTGTCCAGATTTTCCCTTTCTACGGACAGTTGCAGAAGGGACTAGAACTGATCTTACATTTCTGTTTCATGCAAGTGAGGAGAGTGGAGGGAGTGTTTCTGATATGCACGTTACAGGGAAAGTAGCTAAACTCTGTTCACCACCACTAGTACTTGTTTAAGAGGAGAGCATTATGGTAGCTCTGGAGAGTAACTTCCCTGTAGTAGCAACAACTGCGAACAGCGCGCCCTTCATCTCGGGATTCTGTATAGCTGCGGCAGATCACGCTGGTTGCTGCATCACCCAAAGCAGCTGACGCACGACTGTAGACGGGTGACTGTAAGAGCTCACCCCAGCGCTTATCTATTGACTCATGGTAACTGGCAAAGCGAGCAGGAAGATGCCACCAAAAAGCAGCCAGGCAATTCCGAGCAGGCACGTGCTCGCTGACAGCGGCTCCCGCTGCTGAACAGCTGTGGTTATCTGTGGCTTGACTCTGTCCTCTTGATCACAAGAGCGTTCCTCCTGTGCGCTGCCTCCTTCTGCTGGGCCTGCGCAGTTGACTGATGAGGGGATCGTGGTGTGATAGAGGTGCACAGGGAATGTACCTGGCTTGACTTTTAGGTGCCAGTTTGCAATTCTAGGTAATAAGTTAAATAAATACGCTTGTAAATGATTTACAACAGAAATGTATTTTAACACTTCGATTTCATAGATAGGTTTGTTTCTCAGTGTTGTCCAAAGTAGCATTGTTTTCTTAAACACATCTCTCTAAGCTTTGTCCTCTGTGAATGATAAAAGATTTAAGACAACCGCTTTGCTTGTACATTCTTTCATTGTACCTTGTGCTTTTGGCAGAATTTATCTTTTCCTCTTAATCACTGTTGCCTATGCACGTGTCCCAGCTGCGTTCAACAATATGGGTGAGATTGTGTAACACCAGAGAAACTGGCACAAGAGGCTACTGGAAGTGTGGTTCTAGGAAGCCAGACACTGCACAGGTTCCAAGACTGTCTTAAAAATTGAGAAATCACTTTAGATAGTTGCTTATTTTTGGGAAGTGTTAGCTATTGTGTAAGCTCAGTAAAAGAGAGAGTTTCTTGCTCGTTGAACAACCTATCCTAATCACAGATGCAGCATGAACCTCCGCATGGGGATCAGCAAAAGCAGTTTTGGTTTAGTAGTTTCCTTTCAAGGCTTTCATCTCCTGCTTATTAGTACTGCTTGAGTAAATTTTTTTCCAGCTTATTTTCACCAAATAACTTTCTTTTCTTATGTTGCAGTTTCCGACACTGATGATCAAACTGGTAAGTGACCATTCTTAATGTTGCTAAACTCTGTGAAGCCTCATTGTGAAGAATCCCAGTGGTTTCTGTTTTCATCGTACGGAAAATACTGTGTAAAAGCTAGAACTTTCTGCTCCTTGCCGACTGAGGGAGCAGATATATCCACATCAGTGTAGACACAAGGGGAATTTTTTTTCAGTCCTCCAGTGTGTCAAAGTACATTGGAAGGCCTTCGCTAAAGCCAACTCACAGATTGCACAAAAGTGACGTACCTTTCTTTGTCTCATGCAAACTGTGGTCTCTCGTTCACTCAGGTGGTGCTGGGCTCCCTGGCACGGAGGACAACCTCTGCAAAATCTGCATGGACGAGCCCATTGACTGTGTCCTGCTAGAATGCGGCCACATGGTCACTTGCACCAAGTGCGGGAAGCGGATGAGCGAATGTCCCATATGCAGGCAGTATGTGATAAGGGCTGTCCATGTCTTCAAGGCCTAAGTGTGCGTAGGGAAGGCTGGTGATGCCTTAAAGCCTCATCTGTTAGAGGAATGGTCAAAATTGCTGCAAATAGTTAGGTCAGAGATTAGCATATGGACCCCTTCAGAAGCTGGAAGTGACGGAAGGATGAAGCCTGGGGAAAATTGCTCTCACTCAAGCCGTGCCTGGCCGCGCTCTTCCCACTATAGTGCTTTACACCACAGTGCCTGGACTCCTCGGAGCTTATTGCCAGCAGCAGACACAGAAATCATTAACAACCTGCGTTCTAGAATAACTTGACCCACTGGTGTTGGGGATAGATGGATGCTTGGCTTTCCACCACGAAGATGAGATTCAGAGGCTTCATATTTTCCCTTGAATAATACAAAAGTGGACCAGGGTCTCAAAAAGTGACATTTGTTTTGGTGCTTAGGCTGTAAACCCAGCAACAACTTTATTTCAAAGATTAAAAATGTTACTGTGCTTGTTAATTTTTTTTTAAATTTAATGTTAAATGCTTATGCTTGCAGGACAGGCAGACCGCCTCTGATTTTCCGTATTCGGAGTAAGCATACTTCTAGCCTAGTACAATTGTGGGGAAATGTATAATTTTATTTAAAGATGGACTTTGTATTATTGAAAAATGCAAGGGGAGTGAGACTCTGTGAAACACACAGCCTTACCTTGTGTGGTGGTGGTTCTGTTTATATGCCAGTGGGAGGGAGACTCCTAGTTTGACTGTTGTTGATTCCTTTGACTTCACGGGCTTCCTTACGGTATATGCCAGCAATCGCTTTAAAACTGAACTGACTTCACTTGATTAAGGAGCTATGAATCTAAGGCTTGAGTCTTTTAGAGGGTTTAGCGAGGAAAATATACAGTTAAAGAGTAGTAAGGATTCCACTGCTACACAATCATACTTAAGTACAGGTGGCTTTTTCTTTTTACAGGGGAGATGTGAAAGCAAGCAAATTTTATCTCCTTTGAATCAGTACGATGAGCAATCATCATTGCAGTTGCTTGTTCACTAACCAGCTTCCTCCCTATCCTGCCCTTTGCTCCATTTTACAGTCCTGTTACATTCAGACTGCTTATCAAAAGCAATTCATTTGGTACTCTTTCTGCTTGTGAGGGTGGAGAGGAGGTTCTGTGCTCTGACACGTGACAGTTGCAAGCCCTTAGAGCTGTCCTCAGGAACAGCATGTGCATTTGGAAGCCTAGCTGGAGAAAATTGTAACTGGCATATTTTTCCCTCAGTGGCCTGCAAGTGTTCAGTCCATTTGGCTGGTAACTCACTATGTTTCAGAATCTTGATGCCTTAAGTTTTTGGTCACTGTGGGATTGCATACTCATTTCAAGTCGTTTGTGAGGTTGAGTACCTTCTGCTGCAGGTTTTCTCCTGTCTAGTGTTCCCCTTTATGGAGGGGCAGTGGGTGATCACTTAAGTGTTCAAACTGAATTTCTGCGTGGCTGCCAGAAGCGGAACAGCATAAAACCAGAAGTGTCCATTTACAGCTTCTGGAGCAGTGGAAGTGCAGTTACAGAACTGATCACCAAAGCCATCTACTTTTGCAATAAGCACGTGGAAGTGTATGTTAACAGCAAATTCAACTTGTGTAATCTTGAACATGGAATATTGCATGAGTAACAACTTGCTTCTCAACTGGCATGGAGTGGAGTGTGTCTGCTCTGCAAGCTGGAATCAAAAAGCACTTAAGATGAAGAAAACTGTCACCCAGTAGGTAGCAGAGCCTTTGTGCTACTGAGGTGGACTCTAAACTCCACAAAAATGTGACAGCTGCTCAGGCTTATTGAACTAAAAACACTGAGATTTACCTCGTTCCCTGTTCAGTTTGTTCTCTAACATTTGGCTTATGGTTTAACAGCTTCTGGCATGAGGAGAGTACTGGTACAAGTCAATGCATCATATAAAAAAAAATTGCAGGTAAGCAGTAACTGTATTTACTCTTCAAGAGGTTCATAGGGACCTGTTTGAGGGGTTCAACAGCCTCATTTAGTAAATTCACTGTGAAAATTCATGTTGTCATATTTTTCAATAAACTCAGGGCTGGGGGAATTTAGCAGGAAGATTACTTTCCTGTGGACAGATGAACTATTACTTGTAGAGGGTAGGCTTACTTTCTACAGCAGCTAAATCAAGTTGCAGATCAATGCCTGAAATTTTAGGATTGAGAAGATCTACCCATTTTCTGAAGGGAGGACTCTTTCTTTTCTTTTCCTGATTATAGTGTTTCTCTTGCAAAAATGGATTCTCTACTATGGATAAGATCAAGTTGTTTTTTGAAGGAAGCAAATTAATGATCCAAAGGAATATAATGATCTGAACTAATAAAATGGAAATATTTATGTGCTTTATGTCTACTGTACATAGTTTAAAGTTAATATTCTACTTGAAAGGGCATGTTATTCTCTATTAAATCCTCTTGGTACTATGATGGTTAAACTTACTAGTTTTGCTACAGAAGTTTCATTTATAATTTTATAATAAAGTTGAAATATGATTTAGGTAACAGTGTTTTCTGGCTCTTAGCCTGTTGGCAACAGAGGAAGCAGAGATCCTGCAGCTACTCCTGAACTTCAACCAGAAAAGGCTTGGGTTACCAGGTGCTTAAATATCATTAGAGACTGGGGTACTAGTACAAAAGGAAGTTGGAGGAAAAAAGTTAAGTAAAAGCACTAACTCTTAAGATTGTACTGCTAAACTTTGTGAGATTACAAAGGGGAGAGTGCACTCTGTACCCTTGAGACTAAGGGAACCAGTAAACTGGTCAACTCACTTTTCTTTTTGTAGTGTACACATGCACCCTGAGCCTACACCTTCAGGGATCACATGCAGAGTTATTCAGCAAATGCACATTGTCATTTGCAAAACAGTTAAGTTAAAATGAACCCCTATTTCTAAAACCTATCTTCCTTATTTCATTAATATTCAAGTACTTGCAATGTAGTTTTGAACAGCTTCAGAGAAGGCAGGGTCTCAACTATCCTAAAAGATCCAGAGGGTAGAGTTTCTTTCTCAGCTTTTACTTGTTGACACATGAATACCAGAACATGAGCAACATATTCCAGAAAACAAACACTCCACGAGGATGCTTGGATAATGCTGCAGTGGTTGCTGTAAGGGAAGCTTAGTTGGCATCCTTGTTTTGTTATGAAGAGCTGTAAACTGCTACTGGATACAGATCTGTGCTGTATGTCAGAAGACAGGAAAGAAAAGTCAAACCAGAAGACGACACATCCTTCATGTGACTACTGGCCATGCAGCAAAGTTATCCTGGCACTACAGCCAATAGTTTCACATATTTGATGGTCCTGTTTCCTGTCCAGGCAGAGACTAACTTTTGGAAAATAAGTCCTGACAGCAAAGGAGAAACTGCTTCAGTTTATTTCTTTATCTATAAAAATACCCAAACTTTAAAAACCCAAGGAGACTAAACCAGCACCTAGAGAAGCACATTCTATGTTATGGGCAGAAAAAATGGATTCAGCAGTGACATTTCTTCAGAGAGGTGTTTTAATTAATTCCATATGGTTGCTATGGATCTTAATAACTACCTCTGATGTCCTTGGGGCATTTTATTGCTATCCACATCTCCACAGAAGAATCTCTCCATTTCTTCCACCTACCTAGTTCTCAGCTGTTACCCTCAGGCAGTTCTTGTGTCAGCTGCCCCACGCTGCTAGCAGGGGGCTACTAGTCTCCGTTTCCGGATGCATTCCCAGATCCAGTTGGGAGACACACGCTTAGCACCAGGATTCTCATCAATGTCCCCTATAACATGTGTTGCTGAGGCTGTGTCAAATTCTGGCACAAGATCCCCATCATACGCTATAAAGTACCGCCGTATTTTGTCGAAGTCCTTCACAGAGGGCGACAGGTACAGCTTCACACCAGTGAATATGTCTAGCAGCGTCTGCATATTGTGAGAGAGGATGAGAAGCACAGGTTGGTAAAAACATGAGCTTGCTCTGGAAATTACACTAAATTCTTTGAGGCATGAATGAGTCCATTCACAGTTCCTGAGGTTATCATTCTAATCCCATGCCTAATAACTGTAAATCTCTTTTTGGACTGCCATTAAATCATACACAAGAGCAACACCCATACAGTTCCTCTGAAAGCCAGATGTTACAGCTGAACAATGCTTCCCTGGCTAAAGGGAATTATTACCCCATTAATTCCCCTTAGCGATGATGCTGATGTGGTCCAGTAAACATGATCTTAATGTGCTTGTCTTTACAAGCTGATGCTTCTTAGTTAAAGTAGGAGAACTAACCACACTGGGAGGGGACTTGCTGTTTACACCAAAATAGCTTCTCCAGGCTTATCAGGAAATTATAGCTCAGTGATTCATAATCCACTCCTACAATCTGCTGCACAATGGGCTAGAAAGGTCAGTTCTCTCCTTTTACAGCTCCCAACTCTTTATGTGCTGCTGCTCAGCAATCACAGCACTTTGTGCAGCAGGACTGTGGTGGTGGTTGAACCGAGTACTGGCCTTCAGCATGACAGACCCAGTTACATCAGCTCTGCAGACCAGAAAGAGCTGCAGCCACCCGCTTCCTTTACAAGGGGGTTGTTGCTGCTATTTCTGCCTTTACATTTCATTTTAATTTAGGGTGCTCCTATAAGAAGATTTCAAAGACTTTTCCAGATGGAAGGCAAAAGTGAACAGGCAACTGAAACTGCCTGTGCTTCCACCCCAAAGTCGTTGCCGTCCAGCTGTCCATACCTTTCTTCCATTGTCTGCCATCTCGGAGGCTTTTCGCTTCTCCCCTCGTTTCTCCTCTGATTTTTGAGGGGATCCAATGACAGCTTTGCTTTCTAAAAACAAAAACTTGTCTCATTTGTGCTCTCTGTCCAGATACTGGTTATGTATTAAAGTGAAGAGAGAAGAGGGTAAAAGGCTTCCCGCCCCCCCTTTCTGGAAAACCCATGAATTAGAATATAACTAGTTAAGACACATTTTTCTACTGCAAATGGCACAGGCCACCTCCCTACCCTCATCTCCAGGATGCTGCTGTTCAGCTTCCCTTGCGGTCACCACGCTGCCTTTTAGACACTGCTCAGAAACTTGCTTCAAGTTATTCCCCAGTGCAAAAAGTGCTGGTGAAGCAAACTCATTTCACAGCTTTGCAATTTAGTACCTGGAAATCCCCTCCATTCAGGTGGGCTGTTATACGCATGAATTTAATCCAAATAAAATGAAACACTGGTTCATGGCCAGAAATGCCTAACCAAAGGGCATGTGATCCACAAGAACAGGAGCAGCAGGTTTGCTCTTCAGACCAGTCTTCTGCAGTCTGCTAAAGATATTTATCTAATAAGATTAAAAGGGACTGCAGTCCCAGAGAAATCCCTCCAAAGTAGTTTTGGTACTAACTATATCTGAGACTCTGCTAGGTTCAAGATACCTGTTCTAGGCAGCATATAATCTCAAAGAGCTTTTATTGTCTAAATGAGCTGCCTACGCACCAACCTGAACAGCATCGTAAGCACTGTCTCCACCTTCTCTCAATCCCAGCACACCTCAGAGCTGTGGCCATTCAGTGCATGCTGTGAACAACACAGGCCAAACCAAGGCTCTGAACAGCTTTGCCCATTGACCCTGATGTGCACATGGAAGCTGCCATGGGATCTTCAAGCACCTGACGGAAGGCAAAGATCCAACGCCAGCCTGCCCCAAACACAGCGAATGCACCCTGAGGCTCCTCTTCCTGGAAAGCACCATCTTACCTTCTGGCTTCTGGGCTTTTATGGGCGACTTGCTTGGGGGAGTTTTAATAGCGCTGTGCGGCGTGGAAGACCTGGAATTTCCCTCGTTCTCTCCACTGCTGCCAGCCGTAGACTCATCTTCCTCCCCAGCAACAACATTGAAATCAGCTTTTTCTTTGGAGAGTTGGTAGAGCTCCTGTCCCACCAGAAACGAAGCACTACCTTCAGCCACAGTGGAACCTCTGATACTAGACATGAGCTGTAATGCACGTGCTCCTCTTGTTCGTTCCACCCCCAGCCCCAAAGTGTTTGCACATATGTTTTTTCTTCCTGCACCTCTTTGTAGCCATTTTCCTGTCAACTTCGTTCAAGCTCTATGTGTTCCACCCAGCTGCTTGACATCAAGGGAAGCCATACCAGGAGGTACCAAAAGCCATATTCACACAATCTGCTACAGAGCAAGACAGACTAACTCTTCAGAGCCTGGCTCCCCAGCCTGAGAGATGAACAACACCCAATGCTCACTCAGGGAACGGTCTGTCTGAAGAGGGTATTTTACCTTTCTCTCCCCTACCTGCGCAGGGAGCCAGAAAGGCTGCTGGGCAGCAGGTGGGCTGAATCACTCCTTGCTTCACTGGCATAACAAGCACTTACATCTGCTGCCAGTATCCCTGTAGGCAGCATGAAGACAGCCCAAACAACAACTACTAGACTGAGCACAGAGCTCAGCAACAGCTGACTTACTGCTGGGGATGGCAGCAAGCCAACCGGTTTTTATCAGAAGCTGCATGGGGTGGGTGTAGCCCCAGGGGTCCTGGCAGGCTGCCATTTGGCCCCTGCGCCCTGGAACTCAGCCAGGCTACCCTCAGTCACTTCCCAGATGCCTCCCCCAGTCTCAGCAATTAGCAGGAGACCAAATGACCATAAACACTTAAGAGAATAAAGGTCACCTCCTTCAGGAAGGAAATTCCTCACCATGAAGGCTGTTACAAGAGCTGATAAAACTAGCTGCCAGCACAGACTTCCCTGAAAGTGCACAACACAACAGCTCAAGAGACTCTAGAGGCCCCGTGAAAGAATAAGATTCGCATCAAAATAATCCAGCAAGCAGCCTGAGCCTAGAATAAATGGAAAATTTAACATGCCATCATAGGTACCAGTCAGCAGATATGATCACTACATACCCTGCTATCCAAATTTGTCTTTTTAAATATAGAATGTTGTCAGAACTTATTCTGGAACATGCTGCAGATGAACTGTGTTAACTCACCTTAAGCTGCTGGAGGTTGGTGGCTGTCTTCCAGTCTTTGTCATCTCGAATGCGGGTGCAGCGAGGGAAGCGAATGGAGATCCCATCTGCAGTGTGGGCTTCAGCTTTAGAGAATTCAGCCCCTGTGATCTCCCACACTGGGGCTTTCTAAACACAGCAGTGAGAAAGTCACATCACATTCCTGTGTTCTCTCATGAACTATAACACGTCTGTGCTCCTCTGCCTCTGCAACAACCCCCCCACCCCAGCACACAGAGTTCCATATACACAAACTGACCTTCTTGGTCACCGTAATTAGAAAAACTTCTGTTTTTTTCAGCGAGTCACTCATCCTCAACTAACATATCATGCCAATGTCTAAACAACACTTTTTCTATCAGACATACGTGGCACAAAGCATACTGCTAGATTTCATAAAATAGCAACTTTTGGGTTACAGTTGTGGTTCAACCATTTTAAGACAGATTTTTCATGCCTCAAATGTAAAGTAAGTTCACTTCTGGAAGGGATTTAATGCACAAGAATATTTCCCAGAAGTGCTGCAGGTATGATTTCTTCATGAAGCTCTTAGGCTCAAATGCACCTGCAAGATTCAGAGATAAAAACCTGTGCTTAATTTCCTGTTGCAAATATGAAGACTAATTTTGTAACAGACACAACTTGTACACTTAAATGAAGTATAGTAGATTGCTATAACAAGGCTGGAAAACATAGTTAAATGACTAGAACAGCACTTACCTTTGGATCTGGGACAATGAAGTCTGGGTAGTAGATTTTGTTAATTTTTAGCCACCTTGGAATTTTACTGGGATCCTGTTAATTAAAAGCACAAAACCAAAATGATAGCACTTTTGATCATATATGAACATATTTCTACAAAAGAAGTTGCTGAAAGATAACCTAGAAGTAGATTAGCATATGGGTATTACGTTGCCTGAGTATGGATGAAACTTGCTTTAGCCTCCAGTGTAAGGTGCACTGATCTGCAGCAGTTTCTCTTAGCTAGAGAATCACAAAAATTATCTGTGACACAGCTCTCAATTACTGTCATTCTATATGAACAACAATATTATTGTTGTTTCAACTGTGATTCATATAAAATTACACATTTTTTAAGATTCTATAACCTTGATGCAAATGGCCTTCAGGATATCGAGTAAATATTAAAATTCAGCTCTCTGTTCATATGTCAAGTCCTGAAAAATAAGATTCCTCACCTAAGTAAGTCACTCGCAAAAAGTCTTAACTCCAATATGTCATCTAGCCACAAGAAAATACTCTGACGAGCATTTCTCACTTGCAGCCCCACCTAGTGACTGCCTTCACCAATCGCAATATGCCCAGAAAAATGATACTTTCTGGGCTCTTCCCAATAAAACTTTGTCTTAGCAGGAAACAGATGGTGCCTGGCTTCCCACTCAGTGTCTGAGTACACATCTCAGGCAGCGACTCGTCTCGGGAGCTGGCTCCACCTACATCTCATTTGTGTCAGAGCCTTTTATCTGCTTTAACTCTAATTGAGCCTCTATTCATTCCCAGCAGAGCACTTCAATTCTGCATTTAGCCAGCACCTCAACTGTAGCTCAGGAGGAGGAAGGCTTTCACCAAGCCCTTCGCTGAATGTTCCTTTGCTCGCCTCCATGCCAGAGCCCCTCTCACCTTGCTGATCTTCACCATATCCAGCTCTGTCTGCAGACGTGCCAAGGTGGCATCATCGTGGCCACCAGAACACTTGGTCACAGTGCACCACTTCTCACTCTTGGGATCGTAGCAACCCATGAGGAAGATGGACATCATCCCACCTGCAGGAGGGGAGAGCAGGATGGTTCACATCATCTACAGGACAAGCCACAGCTTTTTGAAAAGCAAAGTAACAAACCAAAACCCTTCTCCATCTTCGGGAGTCAAAGGGCCTCGGGCTTGTGATGGCTTCACAGCATCAGCTCCCATATACAAAGCATCTCTACACTGCACAAGAGCTCAGCCCAAGACCTGAGGCTTTGCTGTGCCAGCTAACCCACAGTAAAGACATAGCCTGGCACATGATGGGCTGCAGCAGAGAGTCACTGCCTGCTACAGCCAGTCTCATTCTGGGACAAGACCAAATGCTACAGGAGGCCTGGGACAGGGAAAAAACTTGAGAGTTTTCTGAACTGACAGATCTCTGACTTAAGCCAACTGCAGAGACTTACCTTTACTGCCTTGTCCGTAGAAAGCTCCCAGCACCACCAGGTCTGCTGTGTCAGCCATTGCACCCTCATTCAGGTAGTCTTTTTTCACTTTCAGCCAGTGTCGCTTTCCTGGTTCATAATTACCCTGTGCAAAACAAGGTAAGAACCCCCAGTCAGAAAGATCACCTGCTGGACAGTGACCTCCTCAAATAGCCGTTGCTTTTATCCAGCTTAGCAGTACAAGAGCACAGCAGTGCTTAGATATATAAGGAGCAACTTGGATTGGATGTCAGCATGGACAAGAACCCAGAGATGTTTCAAGGATGCTCAGCCTTGTGTGCTTCATCCACAGACCTGTCTGCTTTTACTCCCCAATGCCCAGCATGTGCCAATGAAGAGTAAACATGTACTTGCCTTTGTATCTTTCAACACCAGTCCTTCCAGCCCCTCACGGATGACTCGGGTGATCATATCTGCCAGATCTGAAGCTTTCTAAAAAGGAAAGGAATCATGGTTAGTTCAAGACTGTCAAAGGGCTGTGGTCTTCAGACTTCCTATTTGGAGCAGTGGTGCACTAGAACCAAAGCAACTGCAGAGATGAATGGGTACTTTCATAAAATAGTTTTCCAAGGAGAGTCCCATACGTGTTCTCTTTGCTGCACGTCCAGGGACTAAGCTGGGAATATAACCCAAGAAGGGTTTGTTAGTTAAAAAATACTCCTCAGAGACGAGGTGGCCACACTGATTGTATCCAAGTACGTCCCATATGTACAAGATCAGCTTTGCCTCAGCCAGCAGTGCCTGCTTGCTTCTCTATCCAACTGCCTTGGGACCTACGCTCTTTTCTTCTTCCCAGAATGCTTTCTCTGCCCCAAACGTCCAAGCGTTCTCCACCAAAACAAGGTGCTACAGAAATCAGTAGCAGTGAAAATAACGGGACATAGGGCTTGTGCATAACAATCAAGGAAAAACTGAGCATGCTGCTGTCTAAATGCAGTTTTTAGCACTCAGGCTATATCTGGGCTGTGTGGCACTTCAAGTTGCCAGTTTGGGAACTGGAGGCAGCCTAGCCTCCTTCAATCATACTTCAGTCTTCTCTACACGTCGCAGCATTGCACAGTACAGACTAAGTTGCAACAGGCTTTGGCTCCTCCTAACGATGTCAAAGTTACAATGGCTACAAAATCATTAAGAACCCAGAAAAAAAAGAGATGTGCTAGTTAAGACTATACTGAAGTGGTTGTAGCCGAGACAAGATGGGAGCACAGGCATGGTCCTCTTGAACAGCGCCAGCTCAAGTACTCTTGCACACAGACCAGAAGTAGAACCATTTTGACAGGTGGGGAATTGCTGGATTTACGGCCTTAATCATAAAAAAGGCCGTGAGGTAAAGGAACAGTGAAGTGTCCAGAGTGCAGTCTATGAGATCACCACACAAGCTATTTTAACACTGAACTCACTGTGACATGCTTCATCTCCGAGAAGAGGATCCGGTTGGGGATTTCAACCATGTTATCGTGGAGAAACTTACGACGTTCACACAAAGGCCTAAACCAGAGTACGGATAATTAAGGACAAACAAGCAATTTCAGCATGAAGTACCAGTCACATGAACATTGAGAAAAGGTATTTAAATAATTAAATCATTTATCCTAGAGAGTTCCAGAAAGGACAATCAATTCTTATTCCCTCCAGGATAGTTATAAATACAAGTCTTAGGTTAAAAGTGCATTTAATTTCAGAGGATGTAAGAAGGGCTGGGTACTGAACCACACTGAGTTCAGCTGAAACGCAGTTGATCTTGATATTTTGGAACTGCAGAGCAAGATGGAGCTCTGTAGTGAAACTCCTTAGCACAGCAAGGATTCTCCCATGATGTCTGGATTTTACAGGGGCAAATGGCCAATCTTAACAGCCAACGTGAACTGCTCCCTCTGCAGTGGTAGTGTATCCCAGAAAGTTCACGCTGGAAAACCTGTCAGGCTACTCTGACACTGTGCCAGATACATACCTGTCCATCAGGCTGATGTCATTGAAATAGATGCAGTCAAACACAAACAAGCAAACATTGGCGTCTTGGAAAGCAGCTTTCTGAAGGGCAATTAAAATCGATTAACAGAAATCTGCTCTCATAGCAAGCAGCAACATGGAGTTTTAGAGAAATGACAGAAACAAAAGGATGTACTTTTATCTCCGTAATCTTTTAGTTATAATAAGCTTAGGCCTCTCGAAAAGACAGAATTATTCTGAGAATTAGGATTTAGACTGAATGTGTCAAAGCACAAACTAAGAAAATAAAACATGCTAATTTCCTAGTGACAGGGAAATAATGGGAAATAATGCCACAAATATTAATGACTTCGGGCAATGTAACATCCATCACTACTGCTGCAACAAAAAACCAACAAGTATTCCAGAGGCTTCAGATTAATGGCTACTTTAAGTTAAAGCACTTCCAATTTAATTTTCATTTTACTGGCCTCTTCCTCACCACCATTTAGTCTAGACATAAGCACTACATAATATTCACACAGACTAAATACTCTGCATCATTCTGGTCTTCCAATCTGCCATACACTGCTACAAGCAATGGTATGCAATGACAGAATTACAAGATTTTCCAAGGGTTTTTTAATATTTATCTTGAGCTGAAGTTTTCTTACTGTCCTGCTAGTGATCAGGTTAATATCAAACCTATTGTATTAGAGCAGTACCTTTTCATTAATACCAGCCTTCCCAGGGATCTTATTTTTTCCCCAAATGCTCTAGTAAGCACCAGATCTCCTAAATTACCCTGTGGTAACATCACAGGCTAGTGCATTTATGTCAGCATAATAACAGCCTCCAACCACAACAAAGGATTTTTTTTTTTTTTTTTTTTTTTTACCTTGTGCACACCAAGAGTCCCAAAAGGAAGTGGCTTGCCAGTTTTGTTGTCAATCAGAAGAACTTCTGAATCCAGGATCATACTTTGCCCACCAGGGAAAGCCTGGGGGATGAAGTCCTTAAAATGGGCTACCTTGGGGGAAAAAGAAAAGAAAAATATATGTCTACTGGCTGAAGACATGGACTCACTCCAGTGCAGACGTCTTCTCCAGAAGCATGTCTGAGGCACATACAGGCATATCTGCACTAGCTGTATTTTCTACTGTGGTATAGACAGCACAGTCTACAAACAGAAAAATGAGTCTTGACCAAATACAACCAAGTCTCCCCACTAGCATCAAGCCTCCCCAAATGCTGTGCATAAAGAGGACTCCAAGACAGATGGGTTAACTGTAGTTTCAAGCTCCTAATGTCCAGCAAAACTAATTGATTAAAATTCTATTAAGTGTTGCTTTTCCAGATTCTGACTAGCTACACAAATTAGGCAAAAAAGTCTACAACAGAAGGTATCCTCCCTGCCTATAGAAACTGTTGTGAAATTCAGTCATGTTTATAGAGGGAGGAAGGTAAACGCTGGCACAACAGACAAGACAGTTTAGAGGTACTTACTTTGTGAGGAAGGACAGGTTTGAGGCTTCTGCTGAAGTAGCTGAAATGATCTCCATTTTTATGGACCTGCACCCGCTCGCCATCATATTTGATCTCTGCATACATGCCATTTGGACACTTCTTCATGGCATACTCAATTGACTTGCAGGCTTCAGCCTTAGAAAGGTGGAGAGAGAAGTTCCAAACTCAGTTGATATATTTAAAAATAAAGCTACTCTTACCTAATTTCATTAATTGACTATCAATTCCTTTTTATATCTTTCTGTCCAGGGTCTCTAATACCCAGTCCAAGTTTTCTTCTTCATCAGTCATTTACTTAGAATCATCTGCATATGCACAGATAATTATAGCCTTTCAGTGTTTATCTCCTCCAAGTACTTAAAAGTGTATGTACTGTGCTTTTTGTAGGAGTGCGCTCAGCCCAGAAGTAAATATTTAACTCTGATTTGTTCAAACAAAAAAACAAACTTATTTGAATCTCTAATTCAATGAAAAGCTTACACTATTTCCAGACAAAGGATCAACTTCTGGAATGACAGCAAGCAAACAAAAAAAGAAAGTCACTTCTGGATGGAAAGCAAGTCAAGATCTTAGCTTCTGCAGTGTCACTGAAGCTGCAAGCACCCAAGCACATTGAACACTGGCCTCTTGGTAGAAAACACTTTGTAAGATGGCATTAAACAAAAATCAGCACTGCATGCTCTATTAGCTCATACTACATGCAATCACTTATCAGTCTACTGAGTCTTAAAGGTGAGGGTCTCTGACAGTACACGAGGACTCCATCTCTTGCTTGGCTGAAGGTTACCATTGCAGGGGAGCCAACGTTACCAGCATGGGCTGCACCGGGGTCATCAGAGAGGCCTGCACACTGAGGGTTCGCTTCAGACCTGGCACCTTCTCAGCCTCCTGCTGGTTCTCCAGGACTCGCTCTACCACATCATGGAGGTTGCGTGATGCTTTGAACGCCTCGTACGCATTGGGATCCAAAGCATCCAACCTTTAACAAATTGAGGAGGGAAACATGGATCAACCTCAGGTCTGCTGCTCCTGGCTTATGAGGCTAATGCCCACTTCTGGTTTTATCTTATAATGAAAGGTAAGACTTACACATGCTTTGCTCCAGCGTTCATTTTCAAGTCATGCTTAATTAGCCTGATGATGCATTTCAGGTCGTTGCCTGTACATCTGAAGTGCAAGAGAAGATTCAGATATGGTAGACATTTGACTGAACTACACTCCAGCTGAAAAAAAGAAACTGATCCAGGCCTCTGTAAAAAACTGGTCCTCTCCTTCTGTAGGGTTTAAACTCAAATGAGGACACATTACTAGTGACAACACAGAGGCACAAGAGAATATCCAAAAGGCTTTTTAGCATCTTTATGTCTGAATGCCAATATTCATTCTGCCTCAGCGTTGACATACCTTTCAAAATTCACTTAATGCATCAAGAGTAAATGATAGTAACATCCTCAGCCTTAGATCAACCCAAACTGAGCCAGACCAAAAATCTTCAACATGTCTAAATAGCTTGAAGGCTTTTCCCAACATACCTAGAAATTAACAGCTAAGTATCATTATTTAGTTCTGCAAGCCACTTGTTTAGTACTGATTGAACAGTGTCTTGACAGGCAAGGATGAAATTCTCTGGCATGAACAGGGGCCATACATGTTCTCCATTGCTGGTCAGCAGTCAAGGTGTCTTAAACCACTAACAGCAGCTTACAGATGTTACGTTCAGTCTCTGTGCCTTATGATTAGTCTCTCACCTATGCCAGCTTGTGATATGTAGATGATTACTCCTATCTTAGGGTAAACCTTCAGAAGCCGATTACTTTCCTTACCTGCGAGTGATATGTTGCAGCACACTCTGCTGGTCATCCTCCTTAGTAAGCTTTGATAGCTGGATTAGGAATTCATCTACCTCTTGGATGGTCAGGAGACTTTTGGCTGCTGGAGGACAAGACTTGCTCTGTTCAAAGAAGAGGCGTACGGTCTCGGAAACATCTCCCTGTCTCCAAAAACAAAATAAAGGTGTGGGTCAGAGCTATGGCTAGAAAATGGGCAAGATGCCACTGGAGATTCAACGTGGTTCCAATAAGTAGGCAAGAGCACAGGAATGATGCTGGGATTACATGAAGAAATTAGAACGAAACATTAGAAAAAAGCTGCCACAACACAGAATAAATCTTTTCGGCTGTTTCATTTGCAAAAAAGGTAAGTAAGAGTGCCACTATCATCTCATTGCTCTACTTTTCACTGCTGCGGCATCACAGACACTTTATTTCCTCAGGATGAATCCACTTGTAAATCCAAGGGTCTCAAACAGTCTAATGATGTCACTAGAAGGCAGTATATATCAAGGCAATAAACAGAGGTGAAAGAATTAGCTTTGTTATCTAATTAATGCATTTTCTCCATCTTGCAATGAATCAGAAGCATGCATCGTCAATTACCAACTCCAATGCACAGGAATTAAATGCACACATATGAGCACCTGCAATTGTAGGAGTGTAGCTTAATTGTACGAACCAACTTACACTCACAGTAACAGATCTGTTAATTGAATCAGTTTTTGATATGTGATGTTACATAGGAATACACTAGACAAAGCGGTTTAGAAAAAGCTGATGCAGCCCAACTTGCCCAAGTATTTTCATCTTACTTTCTGAAGTTTTGCAGGTGATTTCACATCTTGCTTTCAAATGGGATTAAAAAAATGATAGAATTCCCATACCAAGAGACTGAACAGCAGAAATTAAGAGAACTGCTGTCTGTACTCACCTGTTCCAGATCCCGGACCATTTCTTCTTGGCTGCAGTTAAAAATCCTACTAAACAGCTTTACAATCTGCTTATCGTTCAAGTTGTAAACAATTTTAATGACGCCTGGTAACAGCAGCTTAATGGTCAGGTATACATCACCATGAAAACCATCTGGGAAAAAAACCACAGACCATTAGAAACTGTCACAATTTATTTTCACGTACAGGCTCTGGTTGTTTGTGCTCATTAGCATGACCCTGTGAAAAAAAATCCTGCAGCTGGGGCTTCCTCTTTCCACCATGCTGCTCTGCTTCACGTGAAACTAGATTTCTCGGGGGAAACATCCACAATTGTCCTTCAAATCTGATCTCAGCACTAAGTTTAGCGGCACATACAAACATTCCCCACCATCCTAGCCTAAGACATTCTTATCTGAATTTGTTATTTAGAAGACAGTTCACTTTGTAGACATTATCTCCATAGTTCAGAAACCATCACAGCACACAGCTTGGACTGCACATCAGATTTAATTTCACCCTTGCTTTTGAAATAATACTTCGAAGTTGATTTTGAGAAGGGTTTCATATGCTGAGAATGCCAAGCAGCAATCATACCTCCTCCGGATCCCTTCTTCAGAAAATCCTGTATGATCTGTGTTTTCACGTTATAGCTAGGCTTTTCAGCAACCATGGCACAGAGCTTCCTGAACTGTCGCAGCAAGCAGTCTTTGTGCTTTGGATCACATTTTTTTGCAGACAGGCTAGACTTCTGGGAAGAGTTTGCAGAGACATCTTCCGAATTCTTTGGCTTGGCTGCATCAAAGACATAAGAAGTTGCTTTTTTAACAAGTACAATATGGCACAAACTTTGAAGTTGAGGCCACCTCTGCTTGGCAAGCTGAAAACAATCCCAGTACGCTGGCAAAGCTTCAGAACCAAACAGTGATGCGTGCCACACCAAAACTTGTGTCTTTAAATTTTAATTACCATTAAAAAGCCCCAAACTATTTTTTCATTAGTTTTGCTCTTCACAATACACCAGAATTTTAATTTAATTCTGCCAAACAAATATAGTTAAACCTTGGTGAAAAGGAATTCCTGCTGGCAGATGCTTCTGCTTTATAGACCTTTGCCCTTCACAGCAACATGTTTTCCTAAGATAATTTCTATAGTGGGGGAAAAACATCCCCATCCCCTCTTCTCTCAAAATACCAACAGCCCTACTCATCTCTTTGGCTGTGTATGTGGCAGCACGTGCTCTGGGTGGTTCACAGCTACAGGTCTGTGTCAGGTCCGTCACTGCTCACACACTGTCCTGCTGGCAGCTGCTTCTCAGGACAAGCTGCTGAGGAACAACCATTCTCCATTCCATGAACACTGCAACTGGGAATCCCTCACAACCAATTTTTTTACAGATTTTTGAGCTCCACATGGGATATTGTTACTCTACACCTTCACAGCTTGACTTAAATTGGCCAGTGGACTAAGGCACTAGTGGAGTGAGCCTGACAATGGGGGTTACTGCATAAACCTTATTTCTTTGGGAATACTAGAAACTCAGACATCAGTTCTTTCAAAACTGACAGCCTGAGAAAGCACTAACAATTTTTGGCAAATCAGATTTTAAAAAAGTAATGAAAACTAAACCATCTTCTATATATAAAAATCTACTGATCTGAGCCAAGTTAAAACACCTCTGATGCTGATATTAGGAGAGAAGGATTTCCCAGAATCAGTTTAAGTCCTACCTGTAAAGCCAGAGAACTTCTTTGGCGATGGAGTGATGAGAGCCAATGGATCTTTTGTGGTTATTTGTCCTGTGGCAGTGAGCTTAGCTTGGACTATCACTTTTTTCTTCGGTGTACTTGCAGCCTTGGAATTAGCTTCTGTAAAACAGCGAGGTTCAAGCCAGCAGTCAGAAATAATCTCATACACCACTCAACATATTATGTAAGATATACTGCAACAAACAAGTTCTACAAGATCTGGGGATAGAGGAGAAAAAAATGAAGGAACATTTTTTAGATAGCAGAAGTTAAAAGACATAATTTACAAAAGTAAAAAGACACAATTTACTAAAGATCATGAAAAAAGCTGAAAATGGAAAATAACTGATGCTTCCTCCTGGGATTTATCTGCACATGAATTAAATCACCTCTATCTTCTCCGCAGTCACGTTGTGACAAATGAATTAAGAAGTACTACCGTAGAAATGACTACTTCTTCCCTTCCCTATAGGGCTGAGACACAGATTTGAGCAGCGCTACCCACTTTGTCACGAGGTCATATTAATACATCAGTGAGGATTTCATCATAAAGGCACAGCCGTGTGGCAATCAGTGGCATACCTTGAAAGTGAGTAAAGTAGAAAAGTGACCAAGGTGCTGCCTTGTGCCTCACCTGAGATGTGCTTGTTGATTAATTCCTTCTCCCCATCTTGTAGCTCTTCCCACCCTTCCAACTCGGTGATGTCTTCGATTTTCTTGGTGGTAGCCCGGGCCTTCTCTAGCTTCTCAAACATGCACTTTACATGGTACCACTCCTTCATGTCCCCACCAGACTCCGTGAAAGGATTGGGAACAATCTTTCCAATGCGCACCATTCCTTTCACGATCTTCTCCTTGCACTTCTTGCAGCCTGCCGTGCCACGCTTGGCATAGTCTACGCAGTACCTCTGCTCTGCCATGTCCTCTGCAGCTGTGCAGGCTCGGCGAAGCCAAGTGTGCACGAGCAGGGAAAAATGGAAAGCCCCAGCACCACCACCCTGGTTTCTGCCTGCGGACCGGAGAGATACACTCCTTAACTGCAGTTGGAACCAGTAACTGGGGTCGGCCCCGGGGAGGCCAAGGGAGCAATGGCGGGGTCTTGGCAAGGAGACCTGCGGATGGGGGGAGGAAAGTCCTGCGCCCCTGCCGAGCACCCGGGCAGCCTGTGACAGTGCCCTGCTGCCTGCGGGCATCCAGCCTGCTCCGGTGCGCGCTGCAAGCGAGACAGGAGACACTGAGCCGGCCCCTGCCCGCCTGCGGGCCCGGGGCGGGGCCCCTCAGAGACCCCAGCCCTGCCCACAGCCCCCTCCCCACGCGGGGCCCGCTCCGCGACCCCCCAAGAGCCTCCAGCGTCCCCCCCCGAGCCCGCCCCGCGGGCCCCGGTCCGCCACCGGCCTGGCCACGGCCCGCTGCTCCCCGCAGGGCCTCCAGCCCCTTCTCCCCTCACAGACGAGCCCCGGCGCCCCCGGCCCGCCCCACGGCCGCCTTCCCGCGCTGCCTGCCCCGGCCCAGCTGCAGCCTCCCGCCGCTGCAGGCCCCGGGCCCCCGCCCCGCCCATCGCCGACGGCCGAGGCGAAGGGCTCACCGAGCTCCTCACGGCGCCGCCGCCATCCCACCCTCAGCCCCGGCCGGCGGACGCGACACCCCACGGCCCTCGCCTTAGGCCGGAGCCGCCGCCCCCGCCGTGCCTTTAAACGCGGCCCGCAGGCTTCCGTAGAGCACGGCGCAGGCGCGGCGCGCCGCGTCCCGCCTCTTCCGCCCGAAAGTGGCGCCTAGGCGGCGCGCATGCGTGGAGCGCTCGTCACAGGCGGCTGGCCCCGCCCACGCGGTGCTGGGCCCGCCGCCAAGCGCAGGCCCCGCCCCGCCCCGCGCCGGCGGTGAGGGAGCGTTTTCCCGCCTCGGGCGCGGCTGAGGCGATGTCCCTGTTCCCGGGCCTGAGGTGGTGTCCTGCTCCCGGGCCTCTGAAACCAGCCTGCTGAGAGCACCGTGGCGTGTTGGGACAGGCCCCCATCCCCGGCTTTACCAAATTGGCCCTCCAAGGGTGCCATGCAGTGTTCGTGCAGGTCCGAGTTGCAGTCCAGTCCCGGCCTCATTAAATCGGCCTTCCGAGCGTGCTGTGCTTGTTTGCATAGGTCTGGGGTGCTGCCGTGTCACCTGGCCTTCAAAAAGGGCCCGAAGTGCTGCTCTATCACCCAACCTCCTGAAATCATCCCTTCAGGAGCCTTACACCGTGTTTGTGTGGCCCTGAGGTGCTGCCCTATGCTTGGCCTCCCAACACAGGCCCTTCAAGAGCGCTCTTGGGTGTCTGTGCAGTCCCTGAGGTGCTGCTCTATCACCCCAGGCCCTTGAAAACAGCCCTTCATCCCAGTACAGATGGGCACATGCCTGCAGCCCAGCTGCTGGCTCTGTGGTGGTGGCAGCTGTCCCAGTTTCTTTGATGGAAGTGCTGTTGCACCGTGCCAGGAGGCTGCTGAGGAAGCTGGAGTGGATGCCATACATACCTCCAACAAGATTCCTGCCTTCATTCCAGAAAAGGATGCTGTGTAGGTTGTCAGGGCTGGGCTGTCCCTGACCTGCTTCGCTATATGTCAAAGGCAGAGTAGGAAGCCTAAGGTACAGAATTTGCTTCACCAGACACGTGTCTTGTCTTTTTACTGGCCTCCAGCTAGTTGCAAGGCGAGCTACAGGCAGTCTTCCTCTTTTTCTCAGCACACCAAACTTCAGCTACACAAACCACACTGTTTGGCGCTGTGGATAAGCATAACAACTATGTCTGATCACAAAACTGGGATGAAGTTCACAAGATAAGCATTTCTGATCAATAGGATCTGGCTAAAAAGCAGGCAGTCTGCATTACTTCGCAGTACTTCACATTGCAATACTTTGCTCTCGGACAATGTATTCAATCTGTGATCTCAGAATAGAAACACACCCTCCTGTCCCTCATGGCCCAGAAGTGGTGGAAACCCCAAAACAAAAGAAAGAAACAAGCTCCCCTGACCAAATCTGACTTGGGCTTTGAGTCGCAGAAGAGGAATTGCAGAAGGATTCAGGGAGTTCACGAAGGACTTCTTGACTGCTATTGACTTTACGTGGAAGGCATCCAGACCAGTGCTATGCTCCAGTTTTAAAATGCTGAACCAAAAGGCTGTATACATTCAGCTCCAAGACCATTTGACAGACTCGGATTAAAGGTATGTGTATGAGTTTAATGTTACATTTTTAATCGTTCGAATTGCTTTGAAAAAGATGTACCATTGAGAAGTTACAGAACCAGCAGCGACTGGTGCAACAGTTTGCCTTAATGCTGACCTCTTACAGAGGAAGAAAACGATAAAACCCAGGAAAAGATGTGGTGGGTACAGTGTTCAGAGAGAGCTTGCAGAGAGCACAGAGCACAGCGCAGTGTTCACGGCATCCCCTCCGGTGAGACCTCTTATTCATTGTGTGTTTGAGCCTGGTAAAAGAGGTGGAAAGATAGACTCAAGAGCTGACACTCACTGCAGTGCGTCGTTACTGGATTTAAATAAGGCAGCTGAGCAACCTCTCAGCAGTAGGATTTGCTTCCCTAACTTTTACTGTCTAGAAGTCAGCAACATGGTCTAAACTAGGCTTTGTCTATCATCAGTAGAGGAACCTGCAGAAGGCATTTCAGAGGCTTGAGTTAGGGTGAGATGAATTGCCTCCTGGCTCTTTTCAGCCTGGAGGGTGTTTAGATGGCAGCACGGACGGGTAAGTGAAGTAGGAGGGCTCGCCTCTGCAGAGTTGTGCTGAGAGTGGAGATGGATGACCTGACCCGTGATGAAATGCAGTATGCACAGGCAGGTGGCAGAACGCTGCTGGGAGAAAGTGTGAGTTTCATATTAATTTCTTCAGTGGGAAACAGACTGATGTTTGGTTGCTTTTGAAAGACCTGGGAATAAGAGCAGCAAAGCTGGGGCACTCTTAATTCCAGCTCTCTTTCTTTTGAGCAATGTAGCTGAAGACTCTTCACCCTGGAGCATTAATTTTGCTGTTCTTCCACTGTGGCCGCAAGGGAATGGGTGGAAAGTTGAAACTATGCATCTTCTGAGCTTTTTGTGGCTAACAGGTCTGAGATGACGTTAGGAAGCAATAGGGAAGTTTCAACTGGCATGGGAGTGAAGGCCCCTGATTTTGGCCACTGCTCTTAAGTTTTCCATATAAGCACTTTCTTCCTCTGAAGTTGCAGTGTGCATCTACTGTTCTTACTCTGAATGGGAAAGTATGTTGGCACAGGGAGGAACTAAAGTTACTTTGGCTTTTACAGTGTTATTTGAATAAACTTCTCCAACTCCCACTTTGGCCAAGATGTACCTTTAAACACCTATGACTAGAGCAATATATCCAGTGAGCGTCTTTCCACAAAACTGCAGGACACTGAGTTCACAGAAAGCTGAGAGAAAACTACGAGACAAATCACTGCTGTTTCTCAAAGGATCAGCGAGGAATTGCTGCTGGTGTCTCTCTTGGTAGCTAATAACTGGAATTGCTGAGACGAGCCTCTTAACATAATGCTCTCTCTGTGTAAAAGTCATCAGTGACAGACTAGTAGAGAGGCCCCTCAGAAAGTAGAACTCTGTTTTAAGTAGTTTATTCCATTAATACAGGGAAGATAATGCCCAAAAAGTCAGATTTAAAGGTTTAAATATGTCCTTGCTTAAGCAAAGTGGCCAGCAGGAGTCTGTCAGGAATTAAAATATGCGCAAAAGTGAAACAATGGTCTCAGGTTTTGTTTGTGGGTTTTTTCTCAGTGTTAAGAAGCAAAAAACAATTTTAGTTTCATCTTAAACTGTGTTGAAAACAGTTCATAAAAAAAGGTTCACCTTGTCCAGATCTTCTGGGGATACCTTAAATTGATGCAGTTTTGAACTGAAATTAAAGTTTTGATGCAAGACTTCTTTCAGAGTTAATTCCAATGAATCCAATCTTCTAGGTATTGAGAAAATGTCCAGAATCTCACTAAAATCAAATAAAGGGAGGGAGATGTTTAGAATTTTAATAACTGCAATGAACAAATATATCTCCCTCTCTGGCTGCTAAAGAAGATACTGAATCTGGACATGTGGTTTATTAAAATACAAGAGAAAAGAGAAATGGAGATTATAGGAAACAGACATATATACATGAAATACATTTGAAAAAAAAAGGGAAGTGATGTCAGTTAAATAACAGATCAAGAAGCCATGTAAGGGAGTTATAAAGCTCAATATTACTCACTTATTTGCATATATATTTGTTGGTAAGACTTACTTTGTTGGGGCTTTGAAAGGAAAAGCTACTAGAGGCTTAATGGTGAAATCAAACATAGACTGGTAGATGGCAGTTCAGTCTGAAAGGATTTGCAGTGCTTTTGGTTTGAGAAGTGGCTTACAAGGCTTTCTGGTTTCTAAGGGTGTGAGAAGTTGAAGCTGGATATAACAGGAATGAAATCCTTCATAAGCCTTTTTCTGGCCCTCAGTTTGGTGGGGAAAGGGGAGAATATAATCTATGGTCACTGATTACAAATGACTTTGCTTTTTTTCAGTTCACATTTTCTTCTTATGGACAGGAAGGATGGTTCCTGTGAGACTAAATGTGATCTAAGGTGTAACGTTAAAAATTTGGATCTCAAAAGGATAGCTGTTCCCTTCCGTAGGAGATGTTATCAGGTGTACAGTCGGTAGTTTCAAGTTCACCTTTCCTTTCCCTCCATGGCAGTGCTCCCTAGAGCAGTGCTTGTGATTCGTTGCATATGACACGTGCAGCCATGTAACTCCTCTGCATCCCTATTCCCATCGCAGTGACAGGCCTGCCTAGGGCGGTGGCAAAAAGATGACAGTGAATGTGGTATTATCCTGAAATTGGTATATACAGCCCTCTGCGGAGGAGACAGTTTTGGAATGTGAACGTTGTCCTTTAACGCAAACACAGCAAAAGTCTCACTCCTCCCTCTTACTACATCTCAGCTGTCTTTTTGAGGGAAGATCCTGACATTTGGTACATGGACATTATGGATATCTGAGTACAGGGAAACAAATGTGAAATTTGTCATTTCTAGTGCAGGTTGCCCAAAGAGTCATTTAACAGCCACAAAAAATGTGCCAGAGATTTCTAAAGGTGTTTAGGAGATGCTCATGCCCATTTGCTGTTAATACTAATGAGAAGTGAGCGTCCAAATCACTTGGACGGGTTTTGGAAAGGCTCAGCTAGATTCATGTCTTCCTGGAGGAAATTGCATTTGACAGGAGGCTTCTGATGCAGAGAGAGTAAGGGCATTGGAGGCCACTATTTGAATTCATTGCATTTCAGTTCAGAAATCTGCCAAATGTGCAATATATACAGATGCTGATATCTACACCTCTATTCTGCTGTCAGCTAATATAATATCCTTTATTTTTCTGCTTACTGCATATGCTGTTAAATTAGATAGACGTATTTGCAAGGTGAATGACAAGTGTAATTGGCTATAAATGCTCCATTTAGAGAGATTGCAAACTATGTTTAAGTTACACCCAAGTGCACCTGTACTTGAGATGCAAAGTCATTCAGCTCCCACAGCACCTTCATTATAACCATACTTCATCCTCCCACACAAATAGATTCTGAGGAAAATAATTTCTCCCCAAATGTACATCTGCTGCAAATTATACCAGCATCATTACACATGCAAGTATAGTGAGCACAAATCTCATACTATATGTTGGTGCTGATTGAAAGATGACACCTACTTCTGGAAAACAAAGGAAAGTGAAAACAAAAGCTTGACAATTTTTTGTTTGTTTGTTTCAAAGCATTTCCCAAATTTGTTTGTCATTTCTGCATGCTTGGAGAAGATTTCTTCATAATTTTAATTGAAAATTTTAGCTTTGAACCCTTGAGAATGAGATTGAAACCACAGCTGAAATTTTTTTTAATTGACCTTGTTAGGGAATCCCTGTTGCTAAAACCTACAGATATTTTGATACCATTCTTTGAGACATCTAAAATTAATTTCAGAAAAACATGAATATTTTCAAGAAAGGCTATAAAAGTTTAAACTTTGTTGTCTTTTTTCTTTTGGAAAGTCTTTAAGGCTTGTGACAAAAGGGCTATTTTTGAATGCAAACAGCTTTTTATTGAAACACTTCTGACTAGTTCTCCTGCAAAGTAACACTTGTGACCAGAAAGAAAATGGTGCAATTTAATCGGTGCCTACCTTTCATTGTCCCTGTCAGATCTGCGGTTGGTTGTGTTAAAAGCATATGCGTGCAAAGCACTGCTTATTATCTTAACAGCCAGGAATCTTGCAGGTTTCAAATTCCCAATTTCTCTTCTCTGTTTCTTCATTATACTAAATGGCAGTTGTGTACCAATACAGAACAGACAGGGCCGAGGCAGTTTTAACTTCTTCTTGTGTCTCAGGTAATCTGTGTTCTCTGCTTTAATACAAAGTAGTCCCAAGGCTGCTGCGCACTTTCCTATGTTATTTCAAGCCACATCTGTCAAATCTGTACTCAACAGCTGGTCTGTATGGGTATCATACATTCAAAGTGAAGACAGTTAAATGAAAGAAACTCCTAAACAAATTCAATATAGATTGTGCCCTGCTGCCTTTGATGTGGGACTGAGGTATGCCTGATTGCAGATCTAATCTCATGCTGATACCTGACTAGCAATAATGACAGTCGCTCCATTTTGTCCTGCCCAAGGAGGCTGCGGGTGATCTTTAGCTATATGAAGTATTAACACTCTTTAGGCTTTCCACAGCCAAGACCATGTTTCAGAAGGCAGATGGACATTCAGGTACAAGATGACTTCTGGAGACCCCAGCTCTGGGCCTCTGCTGTTCAGCAAGTGTAGGAGTTGTTATCTCTGGGCTTTAACAGAGCCTCACGATGCCACCTGCTAAGGAGGCATAGACAAACCTCTGCTTGGAGGGAAATTCTGCTGTTTAATGTTACAGGGAACTTTCTTACTTTAGTGCTAAACTATGTTATTTCTCTTTGAATCTCTCCCAAAGTAGCATGCAGCATTACACATTGCTGTGCTAAGGGTTGTACGTGTAATTAGTGACTTGTATGACTCCCAAAAGCTACAGTCTGAACCTTAATCCAACCTTGGTGTTGATCGCCATGCCACATCTCTTGAAAGCATTTTATGATCAGGGGACTGCAATTCTTAGAGCCAATTCCACATTGGAGATGACTTTTATTAGGGAGACAGGATGTTAAAAAAATATTAAACTGATTCTCATTAGAAACTGGAGACGTAAAAGTCTCCAGAGCCAGACTGTGACTGCCACTGCAGAGCTGTTTATGCAGCTGTTTATGCAGAGAATAGCTCTCCCGGGATGCCCTATTTGCTGCTGCTTCTGCTCCAGAGACCCTGCATGTAGATTCCAGCGCTGGAACCAGGGGGTTTGGGATCCTGCCTGAACAGCCTGAGTGGTAAAGATTGCTAAGTGCCTCGTTCCCACCTCTGGAGAGTGGATGGTTGTCACAATACCTCCGTCTCACTTGCAGCGCCCTGGGGCATGGGAATGGGATAAAAACATAGCCAAAGCAAATGCAAAACCTCTGACCTGTCTGCAAATGTTGCTTTTGGGGCTATTAGTTTCTGTGTATCTTCAGAGCAAGTTCGGGGACGCTGGTTTATTGCTGCCTGCGATATCTTATTGCTTCACTTTCAATGAAATGCAACTCCTTTTTCTATCTTCAGGGTTTTGCAAATGACTTAATATTAACAGAGGAGCTGCCATTTGCTTCCGCGTATCTCCAGCCAAATAACCACACATTCACGTTGCTGCTGCCAGAACTACCAGGCCTTTCTCTGCAGGGCTGCTGCCCAGAAAATCGGGTCCCAGCCTGCACTTACGCATGGAGACTAAGCTGTTGCAGGTAGAGGGGCTTTGCTGAATTCATGAGGCTCCTGTGGGCCCCTTTCTCCAGACTGTTGAGGCCCCTCAGTTAAAGCCTGGGCTTGGCCTGTCCCTCTGTCTTCTCATTCCATTCCTTCCTGGCTCCCAGTTTTCCCCCTTCATTACTCCAAATCTGGAATCTCATTGAAGTAAACATGAGTGAGTGAAAACACCTGCACATTGAAGCAAATACATTTAAAACAACGTTAAAAAAAGCTTTTCCAGTCTTGGTTATCATCTGCTGTTGGTATTTTGGAGAAAGCCGGTCTGCTTGCAGTTACACTATTACCTTTACACACAAGGTCAGATGAACTGTCTGCACCTGCTGCAGATGAAACCCAATTAACTGGCCTTGTGCTGTTATAAAAACCCCAAGCAGCAACTCTGCTGGTTCTTTGTTTGGGGAGAGAGATGTGTGGGCTGTGTTCAGGCTCAGAACTAGGAGTTTTATTCTCTCTTTGTCTCTCTGAAGACTCCTTCCCCTTACAATAGGAGATGCTGTGCTGAATAACACTGTTTGAGAATGGTGCCTGTCTGATCAGTGAATTTTCTTTAAACCAGGTCTAATTGCCTTATCTAGATGGATGTCTTTTTCTCCTTACTTTCAGGGGTATTTTTAGACTAGGCAGTAAGTCTGTGATATGACAGGACCCCTTAAAAGCTCTGGGTAGCTTGGCTTGTAGAGTCTAAAAGGAAGGGGTATAGGATTTGCCTTGTTTGGAGGCTGACAGCTATTCTTAAGGTGTTTAGATCTAATCCATACTAATGAGATAACTTCTTATCTAACTGAAGTGCAACATTTCTTAACTGCTTTCTGTCTCCTTTTGAAAACCTGTGTATTAAATAACTATGAGACAATAGTTTCTAAAAGGCATTCTCCTAACCTTAGTTTCTTCACTAAATTGAATGAATCTAGTGAAGTGTCTCTTAGAAACAAATCTTTTTCAAACCTGCACTCTATTCTTCTTAACCTCTCTGCCCTAAACAATTTCTGAGACAAGATGAATACCAGCTTGTGAAGATCATAGCTACATATATTCGACTTAAGCATTCACTTGGCTGATAGCCTGGAATAAGTCACTTTTGCGGGTTAAACAACTTCTGGGGCTATAGATGGCACCTCATTATGCAATGTGTGAGGAGAGTTATTACTGCAAGCTAGTTGCTGAGGTATAGTTGCTGTGTTCACTACACAGAAAGTACAGGCACTGAGGTTACCCTGGTGTTGAAACCTCTTAGCTGAAATCTGAAACGAGCGGGTTAACCTCTCTCCCATGGGAACCTTCAGTGCTTTGCCCTGTTTTTGCTAATTTAGGGTTCTACCATTTTGCTACTAGAAAATGTAGGAAAGGAAGGTTTCCACTCCCTGTAAGGACTATGTCCTTGCTTTGTAATGCTTTATATTGCTAAGGCCAGCTTAAATACGGCCTGGGCTAATACCAGTGCTGGGGAGCAGACCGAGTCATTGACAAAACTTTGAAATCAGCAGCTTCCATTTTGAATGTTGGATATCCCCAGGGCTCTTGAGCACCACAAGTCAGTATGCCTAAACACGAGGTGAATGATCCTGCCTTTGTACTTCAGTGGGATAACCAGGGTGACCGTTTCTCTAGTTGTGCGTTGCTTAGAGTGATCTCCACCTGCCAGTGTACTCTCCCATTACCTGGTACAAATGAACCAGGTTGGGGAATCTTCTTCTCCTTTAGGAGCACACTGAGCTGAAACTTGGTTTGAATGCTTCTTAACAGCCAAACCCCTGTTATGATCTGTCAACAAAGGCTTATCTGGAAAGCGTTGGGAAATAGTAGGACCAGGAAAATGAACCAAAAGCAGTTGTTTTCTTCATCAATTAAATAATCTTACTAGCTTTTTTTGCTGATAGAAAGTTACCTTCTAAAGGCAGATAAAAGGGGGTTTCTAGCTAGATTTATCCTCAGATGGGACTGGAAGAGAAATCTGGATTGTTGGTTTGAACTCACATAGCGAGGCAGAATTGCTTTGTCATGTTCAAAGAACCACCAAAATATTAAAGATTCCAAACTTTCATGCTGCAACCTTAAATGTCTGTGTCCTAGAAAAATCACTAAACCAAGTAACTGCTTTTTGGACCCGTCTGAAATGCTTAAGTCTACAGGCTGATTTTTGAAATCCCAGTGAAATGCATAAAGTCATCTCAGATTAAGAGTTTAACTCACCTGTACCGCATGCTTAGAGTCAGATGGGATGAATAATGACATGATCTGGATCGCTTTTCCCGCACAACAAATGACACTCATACATATCTGGTTGAAATTCAGAGTGGAGTAGGATACCCAACTTTGTCCTACCCTCTGTGTAGCTCTTTTAGCTGAGCTTTGGTCTCCTCTGACTCGCTGCATTTCCATGGGAGCTGTGTACCTCTTCCTAAATTAATGTCAATTCTGAGTAGATCTTCAAACCAGCAGGATTGCTGCATCCTGCACTTGCTTTCAAATACCCACATCCTCATGGGTGACCCCTGTTCTGGTTAATGTGACGGGATGTTCCTTCCTTCTCCGCATGCGGAATGGGCACCAAAAAATCATTGACCAGCTAAAAGTTCTCTAAGTGCTAACAAAAAATCATCTGGAAATAGTGCCAACTGCGAGTAAAAGTGTCCAAATTTTGTACATTTCATGTATATGAAACTGCATAGAAAGAGTTATTTCAGAAAGAACAAGAGGTTTATGCTTTTATGTAGATATCACAAAGACATACAGGATTACGAGGTTGCTAGAAAGAGCAATTAATGTACTAGGTCTTTCAGTGATGCCATTTCCTCTCTGTTGAGCAATACAGTGCTTAAACTTTATTTTTTCTTTTTTAGCAGATATGTGTTTCCATGCTAAAGCACTGCGTATAATTTTGGGGTATAACTTTTATAAATGAAAAAAAATTCCCTGCTAGTCTCCTTCCTGCTCTACAGACCACCAAAGAAACTACTAATGCAATTTTAATTTATAGCTCTACTTTTTTCTCAAGCTCTGGGACAAAGATTCCCTAAAGTGCTTTAGAACAGAGGTCAGACTGCATTTTTAAAAAAGCTGTGAGAAGTCTCTGATCTGTAATATAAACCCCATGCCATCTAGCTCTGCAGTCCAATCAAGCTTGGAAGCTGCTGATTTGGTAGGAGGGTAACTGTGCATGCAGCGGCTGTGCAGATCATGTCACATCTTCCTAAGGCAATTAGATGCTATGGAAGGCCAAGTTTCCAGTTTTCCCTTTATTACCGTACCTGCCTTTTCCTCCAGAGCCATCCCTCAGGCAGAGGAGGTGTCTTAAACAACCAATGCCAACTGCACCTGCTGAGGATGATAATTAGCTTCACTGCTAGTGCTGCACTCTGCATTGCAAGTGTTACAGCCTCTCTTTCTGGCTCCATTAAGAGCTGCAAACGTCCTTCCCAGAGCTTCTGGCTTTTGGCTTGACATGTTTGTCCATTTCTTTGTTAGCACAGGTAGCAGAGAAGCCCTTATCCAGCTTTGTCTGTTTGCTCTGGCTTTCTAGTACAAATGGCAAGTGACTTGGAGCCATCTATCTTTTAAGGGTAAAACAGGCATGAAAATCAAATGCAGCGGTTTTTGAGTCTAGGCAACTTCCAGAGTATGAGCTTCTAAATTTCTGTGCTGTGAGGCAGATGCTTTTTCAGTCTTCTTGCTTATCTGATGACCAAATCTCCAGGTATTTAAGTGATAAATACGTGCCAGTCCTAGATCTATCATCCAAACTATGTTGGATTGCTTGCTGCTTGTGCAGATGGAGGGCTTGCATTTGGTTGGGACCATTTTACATGTTACATGTCTGATGCTTATATTCTATGCAAAGGAATGAGACTTGAACAATTTGTATTCCCATGGTACTTTTTCCCCCTTTCTTTCTTTTCCTTCCTCTTTTCTTTCCAAGATGCATGACCTCTATATACTCCCATTTTCCCTCTGTTTTCACCCCAGGCCACCAAAGGTGCACCACCTGTGCAGACAAATGTTTCTCTGAGGACAGAAAAGTGAGGTTTTGTAATTCCAAGTTTTAAATATGTTTCAGTTCAATGTCTGTAGAATCACCTAGTGAGTCATCTTTCTTCAGATGAAGTAAGATGAACCTACTTTTTAGCAAACAGTCTGGGATATATCTGCTCTCACCTAGTGAGGCCAAGTTTTACAGTAGAACAAATATTTTTAAAACTGAAGGTACAAGTAGTGAGACAATAGTGGGAATTTTTGAACTAGCAGTCCCAAAAATTGTGACTTTGTTACTGGGTCTGTTTTTTAAAACTTTACCAAAAATCTTTTCTAGGTCCTTAATGATTTTGGTATCTTAAACATATGCCATCCCTCCCCTGACGAATTTACAAACAATCTTATGATTAACCTGCCCCCTTCAGGCAAAACACTGATAAGTAAAGCTGAGAAACATGGAACAGGCGTATCTCATATCTAGGACTGATACTCTAAAATTTGTTGTGGTAGGAAGCCCTGTTGCAGTAGAAACAGATTGTTAAGCTTTTCCGGAGGAGAATTAGATGGGAATTTCTGTAATACAAAGAAGAATGAATTTTAGAGGTTCTCCCTTACAAAGAAAGGGAGTTCACTGAGATTTATCAATTTATCAAGTAATTAAACTTGGAAAAGCTGGTTTAGAAGGCTTCAACTTTGAAGTGGTGAGTCAGTCTGCAAAACACAAGTCTTCTGAGAGATTTCAGTGACTCTGCCTGAAACTTGTAATGGTGGCCACTGAAGTTCTGTAGAAAGCACACTCTGCCTGCACAGAGCTTTGCAGCGTGGCAAGGAAAGCCGACTTCATAAAAGCTCCACCACCAGGCACCTACTTTCATTTTCCACCGCTACAACTCTCCTGAAGGGGTTTTCACTAGGGCAGTGTAACAGGATTGTGTGCACTCCGCGTCACATAACAGTTGTCTTTTCCCAGCTGCAAGCCTCTTTTTTGCACCCCCTCGTGGCATCAGGATTCACTCTGCAAGGGCAAACATTGAACCTCAGTCACGTACCCGTCTGAACTAGAGAGCTCCTGAAAAGTTCTCATTAGGGCAAACTGGCAAAAGAGAGTCCTCTTTAATCTCTCAGCTGACTTATTAAATACAAGGTGGTGTTGGGGCTGCTCTGGTGTTGTCAGTCTTGTTTGAAGCAAAGCATGAAAAACGTGCTTTGCCTTGCTGCTGACAGGGTTGCTGGATAGAAGGAGGTGATTTAGTGGCTCGGCTCCCTACCTTCCACTTGTGATCTACCACTTGAAAAGCTGCTGGTAGTGCCAGGGTGGTGCTAAGCCATAGTAGGTAATTTTTCTTCCTTGTGCTGTTGGTAGGAGAAGCTTTTTGCACAGAAACTGCCACTTTGACCTTCAATTTGCAAGAACAGAAATATTAGCCTTTATGTAGGGAGGGAAGTGAAGGGAACCTGCACTTATCTTTTGATGGGAGAAATCTGCACCTCCAGCAGGCTTGTCCGGGCTAATGTAAGAAGAAAATTATTTAAATGCTGTACTGTAGTTGTGGCCACTTGCTGTCTCTTCAGATTGTCTTATCTTCTCCTTCCTTTTTTATTTTTTCCTATCACTTTCACACGTTAGAAAACATTCTCATTTCTTTCTGAGAATAGAGAATGGCAAACAAGTTAGTAGTAGAGAGGAAAACATGGCTGTGGTCACGTCTTCCATCAGATCAGTTTCAGGTGCTAAGCAATAATGTGGTGTCAAAATACTGAGCAATGAAGCATTAGGATGATGCATCTCAACTTGTTTTGGTCCTCTGGAACCTGGAAGGAAATCCCCCACTACTTCCGATCCCCTCATGAAATCATGGCATTCCTCCTCTTCTGCCTCCGTCCCTGCTTCCCTGGGGAGAGATCAGGCCATTTTAGATAACCAGTCTTCATTCATATGGCATAATGACATTATAAGAGAGAAGATATTTAAAAACAAGCAACAAACAGGCCTGGAATCAGTCTCAGCTCACTTTCCTTGTGGTTGATGGGAGGGGGAATATGGTTGTCTTTTTGAAGAACTGCTCCCTGTGGCATTTTTGCTGCCTTCCCTACTAACTTCAGTTCCTTCATGGGCCATGATGTCCAGTTTCTCACACACACCCTGGTTCCTGGCATCAAATGCCAGCCCAGTAAGCAATGACTTTTGCAAGACTGAAAAGTGGTGGAAGAGAGAGGGAATGACGGCAGGATCAAGTGACCTAACAGGCTTCCAGCTGGTGCAGCTCTCTGAGTGCCCAGAGCTCTGTTCCTCATTGTGACCATTTCTTTCTGGACTCTTCCACTTGCTCACCAACCTCCCTTTTAAGCACGATGAGATGCCCTTCTATCATGGGCAGTAGGTCAGCCTGTTCTCCATCCTGCTTCCCGTAAAGAGACCTGTCATCCTGTGATGTGGCCAGGCAAGGAGAAACAGGCTCTCCTGGGTTCTTCAGGATGGCAGATGAGCCGTCTGTAGCCGGTAGTGCTCTGGGCAAGAACAAGTTGTTTTTGATTAGAGCTGTGGTGCATTGGTAAACCGGCAGTGTATGAGGGACAGCCTGAAATGTTCAGATCCTCCAGGACTAGATAAGCATAACTGCATATTTGGAATTAGCAAAACTGTAAGGATCAAAGCAAATTCCTGGATGGATGACTAGATCAAAGGAGAGACTTTAAAAGGAGAAAACATGGATGTTAAGTTCTGTGTCTACACTCTATAAATACAAGATGCCAGTGGTAAAGAGGATATAGGAATAAAGGGAGCTTTTGCACATTTCTCAGCAGGAAATAATTTGGTGTCTGACTAGTTTGATTTTAAATTATGATAAAATAACAGGCACAGAACTCCAGCACAAACAAGGTTCTGCTTTTAAAAACAGAGTTTGAATCCTTATTAGGATATAGGATAAAATCACAACTTCTTCCATAAATTTACATGAAGGAGCAGTATCGTGTTCCTTTGCTTGAAGAACAGATGCTACCTGACTAAATAGCAAACTGCATCGTATCCAAAAATCTATCAAGAAAAGACTGTTACTTGGTCTCACTTTAAATCACTCCCTGACATTCAGATAGAATCAGAGAATGCGGATCTCTCTTCGAGCACAAGGGGCCCAGCAAAGCGCGTGGCAGATTGTAAACGTGACTGCTGCTTGTTGTGCATGTGGCTATTAAAAGCATATGGTATTCTGGATGAAAAATAGTAATGGTAATCTGCTCAGCCTTGCCTTATCTTTTGAAGGGGGAGATGTTTGGTTTTAATATTGGTCAGTCTTATCTCAAACAGCCTGCAGATGTGGTTGTCCTGCTTGAGGATTGACCGTGACACTTTGACCGGGGTGGAGGTGGCAGCCAGTGGAACTGCGGAGAGAGCTGAGCTGCAAACTCGGAACAGAAGCATCTCCAGAGTCTGTATTTTGCAGTATGAATTGCCTTGTCATATCCTGGGGGATTGAACTCCCATGCTGACATGTGCATCCTGCTGCAAGTAACGCTAATGAACAAATACTCCTTCAGTTAAATGAGATGTTTCAGCGACTTATAAAAGCAGCTTTCTGGGAGTCAGAAAATAAGCTGAGCAGCAGCTTATGCAAGAAGAAAGTGCAAATTGTAAATGTCTATGCCAGCCTGTCGCCCTTACCTCACTCCATGTTTGTGGATCTGAACATGTTTAAAGGATTAGGCAGGCAGCTTTGAGGATCTCAGTGTTAGACTGGATTGGAGTTTGTTCATTGAAATCCTTTTGTGAATCTGGCCCCTCAGACCTATCCCATAGCTTGGCAGTGAAAATATGGAACCCTGGAGAAAAATATCGAGGTTTTAGGAAAAAGATTGACAACTTGTGTGAGGGGCATTTAGAACATGGCAACATTAACGTTACCTCTTGCTACAACTGAGTTTTCTGCCTGAGGCTTTCCTTAATTACACTTTGGACGGGAGACAGGAAGGAGAAGCATCCAAAAGAACAGCCAGCACTGCCGTTCCTGGCTCCTCTTCTTTTCTGAGCAGATAAAGCTGAAAGGAAAAAAACCATCTTTTATTGTACACTGCTGTTTTTCCAGATTCTGAGATCAGTTAACTGCCAAGCACTTTCTAATCCAACCAAATCAATTTGCAAACTTTCATTAATACTATCAGGTAATCTGCAAGCTGTTTACCCCCTGCCTTATTGGAAGGTCCATTAATACACAGGATAATGGATACCTCAGGGAAGACAGACATTAAGTTAATAATTAATGATTACAGAGGCCTTGAGGCAACTGAACGCATTTACCTCTGTGAGGATATTGAAATTGCGTTCATCTAATTTCAGCTATCTCCCTGCAGTTGGTACTCAGAGCTGGCTTGGAGCCTGGCTCCAGACTAGATGTTCTCACTCTGGATTGCAATGTATAAAGTGTTCTTGAGAACTGCTGGGCTTGTCCGTGCTATCCTGTTAGCTTGTGCTAGTGCTGGGTGTGACGTATGGGGCTAATTCCTCCTGACAGGCTCCTGTGGTGCTCTGCTTGTACTCTTGGAGCCTGCTGCGTGCGCGTTGTGGGTGCTGACTGCAGGAGGGGTGGAACTGATGGATGATGCCTCCACTGTCTTCTGAGGATGCTGCAGAATAGTTGTACAACCTCAGAAGAGGCTCTGTGAGCGGGAGGCGTGGTGCAGGGTGGATCCTGTGAGGGACACGCAGCCCAAACACCAGCCCTGGTCTTCAGCTAGCCAGGAAGGTGGTATTCACTGAAGAAGCCTCTCACAGAAATGGTAACAGAGAATCCAGCACAGCCTTAATCCAAAGATCAGGATCAGGATCCAGATCAGAATATGGATGGATCAGGCTCCAACCATAAGCCTGAATAGCTGGGATTTTGGTTGGGAGGTCTTAGGGTTTGCATGCTTTACCTCTGCAGTTCACTGCTTGCACAGCCTGCATAATTTAATGGTGTCTGTTCATTTAAAAATCTCAGCTTTTCATAGATTCATCTAACTTTTCTTCCCTTCTCTGTGCACCATCCAGAGTTTCCTACATTATCTCCAAAAGTCCTGGCTCCAGTTTGACCGGTACCTAGTGTACATTCCCTGTTCTCTCAGCCCGTGTGTCTGCTGCCTCCAAAGTTTCCTTTCTGTGTGCTACACTGTGCTCATTTTTCCCAGTTTCCCGCAAAGTCTGTTCTCCTGTAGCAGCATTGCCTGTTCCACGGCCAAACTCAGTCTGTTTGGGGTCAGTGTGCTGGGCTGTGGCTGACCCTGCTATACTGCCTTCAGGGCAACACTGAGCACATGCCACATGCCTGTGCTGGGACAGTCATCCACAGATGTGAGGGGAAACTGAGCTGGGTGTAAGACACCTAGATTTGTGGCCCTTTGGGTGACTTTCACGATGCAAGCGTAGTACCAACATCCCCACTCCCATGTAATGCAAGCGTAGTACCAACATCCCCACTCCCATGTTTGGATGAATGTTTGCTGAGTACTGGAATGTCTAAAATAGCATTTGGCAGATCTCCCCCTCAATTTAAAACCCTTCAGTTCTGAAGAATCTGTTTGGAAAGTGTGTTTAATTCTTACACCCATTGTTTTCCACTCAGAGCCTCTTCGCTGTGGATGTGAGAACAGCTACTCTGAGCTCCTTGGCTTTCATCCAGTCTCCTGGAGATAGGTCTTATCTGGCTCTGAGGTGTAATTTGTTTGAAGCTGTCCTTCCTTTCTCATCAATTTCAACATGGTACTTAAGCTAGTTCTTTTATTAAGTTTCAGGGGTTTTGTATTCCACAATCCAATTTTGCATTATTGATAAAGTCTTGAGCAGGGGATTACTTGAGACATGAGCTTTCTGGCGCATTAGTCATACCTGAGTTGTATTTTTTCAGAGGAAGCTGGTCTCCTATTTAGGCCAGTTACTTGCCTGTCTGGCTGCTTCTCTTCCTCTGTAGCACTGGCGTTACTAACTCCAGGCATAATTGCAGGCTCAGGTTGTCAGGGAGCAGCAAGGGAGAATGCACAGGGAGCCAAGGGTGACAGCAGGGCAAGGAGAGGCTCGGCCTTGACAGCAAGCGGTGCAATCCCACAGTACCCTAGCAAGAAGAGCAGAGCAGGTCCAGTGACAGCAATCAGGGTCAGATTGCTGACAGCCCAGAAATCACTAGCCAAGTCCACAGTGCCAAGGCAGGTGCGAGGTCAAGCTGGGAAGTTAAGCCAGCAGGTCAGGATTAGGAAGGTACAAGGCCAGGCACAGACACTTGCTGAAAAGTGTGTGTAATGCTGTCCTTGGGGAAATCAGGTGCTACGTCTTCTGGTGGCTGGCTGTGGGTCCTTCATGGCATTAGGGGAGGACGTGTGCTCACAGCAGTCCCTCTGGATGCTGGGCTGCTTGTCCCAGTACGGGCACTCTTCCTGGTCTTGCAAGCTGGGGGAGGTGGTGCCAGTTCAATGCTATGCCAGGAGCAGGATGTTTGCAATTGCCTGGAGAACTTCTGCAGGGAGCTCATCCCTTTTCCACAGCTAAAAGGAAGTGGCTTGGAGAAAGGAAAGCAGGGGTGTGTTGCAGAAGCCTGCAGGGCTACAAGCTGCCTCTATAGGCTAGCCGTACTCTCTGCCAAGGTTTGGAGGTCAGTCTTGAGCTGTGGGGGTGTCCCAAAGGCATGTGTGGGGAAGACTCCAGAGCCTGTTGATGCACTTGAGGCCCTGACATGCGGCTCCTAAATTACATATATTTCTCTATGGATGGGCATGCTTTTAAGCCTTGGAACCACAATGATTTTCATGTACACTTATTTGTAAGTCTAAGAAAACATTAAAACAGATTTCCACCCCCGTCCCCCCCGACTTCAGCAAGATGATCTTAAACACATTGAAACTAGTGACAGCCTTACTTAATCTGTTAGCTGACTGGTAGACTTGCATGTGTTGGTTAAAAAAACAGGCTATGTTTTTTAGTTTTAAGTTTTTAATTTCTTATGTGAAGGAACAGTCTTCCACCTTCACAGCAGGGCGAGGTACATCCTTCTTGAACCATCAGCACAAAACACAGATCTGCCATTACAGACTTGCTCACAGAACAGCATCACTCAGGAAATGTGAACCAAATTAAAGCACTTGTTCTCTTTGTTGCAAAAAGAAGGAGATGTTTCTGCAACAAATTTATGTCTTGGGTTTCCCATGGCTAATTTATGTATTTTTTTAAACCACTGTAGAGCTGCCAGAAACAAGGTATTGACAACCCCAGTGTTCAACTCAAAATAGACTTGAAACTAGCTGTGCAATGGTTCTTTCCTCTGAGGGTTTTTTAGCACAGTTTGCAGAACAGTGCAGTGAAGTGTGACTTGTATGCAGTCTGGTTTTGCTTTGCTTGACTTATGTATTACCACTTGGACAGGACAGTGATGATGGAGCGATGGTACTCAAAGGACATGCTCCTGCAGATGATGTTACGTGCACCTTTCAGAGTTGGTACACCCCATCTTGTTCATGTTCCTTATCACATACTTATTGCTGCAATATCTCATTGCCTTCGAGATTCACCGTAAAGGCTAGAATAAAAATGTCCCCTCTGTTTTGCTTCAGCCTCTCTCCTCTTATGGGGGTGGAGGGGGAAAGAGGAAAGAAAAAAGCCTTAAAATTGCATTCTTCTGTGAAATGTCGTGATGGCTAGGATGAAGGCACACAGCTTGCTTTTAAAAACCATGGGGAAGTCTGGTGTTGGTGAGACAGGAGACCTTCACTCTTCACTTGGAGGGCTGTCTTCTGAGCTGATCCACCAACGTTGTGCCCTGTGGGCTGAGTGTGTGTCCTGCACGTGTGGCTCTGATCCAGACAGTGGAAGTCACAGAACTGAGAGTGGTGCCCAGTCCCACATCAGAGCCTGCCCTGGCTGCCCAGTCTGGGTGGTTGGATCCCAGCTGCTCTACCTGTTCCCCATGAACCCTGCACTTGAAACTACTGCACATCTCCTCTGAGCTTCCTTGAGCCTCTATTAGCTGAAGATTTGACAGGCTTACATTTCTGTTACAATTCATATGCTTAAAGGCCTTTTACTCCCACCCCACCCCAGCCTCTATTATAGAAGACTAGTTTTATAAGCCTTATTAGAGTCTCATCTTGCAAAACTCTTGGGGGCTTTTTGGCTCGATAAAACACCATATAAATTGGAGTGGCTGTTGATTTTGGAGCCTTTCTTAGGAGACAATTGTGTTTCCAATTAGGGATTTCCTTCTCTTACATGCACAACATGTTTTTTTCTTTGCTAGATGGCTTAAAATGCCTGCCATGTGCTGATAAGCTCTGTGCTAGACCTTTTGTCTTCTCCTGGTGCATGTGTACAGAACAAGTGCACAATGGAATAATGGATACAACTCCCCAAATCCGTTGCCAGTCATATAAAGGCTGATACAAGACAGTGTTCATTCTCCCCAGCAGCTGTGGGGATGTACAGAAAATTCAGTAATGAAGGTAGATGCTGGTTGCACACTGCCAAATGTGGAATTATTTGGTTTATAAGACAGCCTCATAAGGCTGAAAAGGTAGATTAGCAGGGCAGGAGTGCTGGCAAGTGCTGATACCAGCTGGCTGTTTGTGGGCACGTTGTCTCCTTGGTAAGAGGCCTGGCCGCAGGGAGGGGTGCTCCCATGGGGTCCCACAGAGCCAGGTGCTCCTTCATTTCAGGAACAGGAAGCAGAGCGAGGGAGCATGGGCTGTTTCAAGGTTCCCAGGCCAGTATCGCCCAGGTCAGAAATAAGTGAAGGATCACAATGATATTTTTGTTAAACCTTTCTTTACTTCTGTTTGCCTATTCAAAAGGACTTCCATTATGAATTAGACTTGATTGTAGTGGGGTTGCAGATTTCCCCCCATCCACTCACCCCAAAACATTACAAGAGAAATAAGAAAGCCAGGCTTATTAGAGGCTATTATCTATTAGGATAACATGGGTTCTGATTTGGGGGCCCAAAGTGATCTTTTAAAAGATGACCAGCTAAAAACACCTGCAAAGCAGGCCTTGCTGATGCATGCAGATTTTTAAGAGTGGGGGAGAAGTGATAATTCTCTCATACTTTTTTAAAAAGAGTAGGAGATAAAATTTGCTCTGGAGTCCGTAACATGCTCCAGCACACTTGTCCTCTGGTAGTGGCCTGTGCTAAAAGCACATCAATAAAATTGCTGATGCTGCTGTTAAGTAACAAGGTAATTATAAAGGATGGGGAGGGGGACATAACTAAAAATCTGAAATAGTAGTTAGTGCTGTTCCCATTAAGTTACCAGCCTTAAATACATGGCTTACTGCATCTCTAACTTTTAGTGCTATAAAATGGTACAAATTGCAGACTTAAGAGATCATTAGAATAATACACAATGGATTTATCTTCATGAATAAAAATGAGGCAACACAGAGCTTTTTCTTTTGTGGATAAGCAGATACAAGTGAAGCCAAGAAAGGCTGTGTTCCCAGATAGTGTTTCTTAAGAACAGCAAAACTGATTGTGCTCCAAAGGTTATGCTGTATGTGTGGTTAGGGCTGTGTCCTAACCTCCTTGATGTAAATAGTTCTTAAGATAAAAGATGAAGCTCTTCCGAGAATATTTTGCCGTTCCCTGGTGACAAGTCAAGAAAATGTTTTGTGCTGATTAAGTCACTGTCAGAAGGTCAGCCATCTCAGTGAACTGATTTAGAAGCCTCTTAAATAAATCACCCCTTCGTCTGCCCCCTGTCCATTACTCATTCAGCTCTGTACCTGCCCTGGAGATGCGGACGGGGCATCGTGTGCTGTAACCTCAGCTGTGACTTTCCCCTCACCTCTGTGGAAGCTTGAACAGTAGCAACTTCATGTACTGGTGTCTACCAGCTCCATTGCAGACCAGCTCCTGTTGTGCCCAGTGTTTTCCTACAGAATGAAAAGGGAAGACAATGTGTTCCCATAGTGAAGGTTAGGTTTTGTCTGCCCTTGAGCTGGTTATGTTAATTGTGGCTATTCAGGTTTTAAACTGCATCCAGCTTTAAGATGCAGTGAAACTGTGCAGGTTGTCATTCCAGCATGGCTGGAAAAGTACCCTGATAACCCCAGAGTGTTTTGTTATCCCAAGTGAGACTAGAAACAATGTGCCTCCCTTTTCTGCTTCATTTCATATCTGGTAATGAGAGAATGTGTATGTACCCCACTTCTGCTTAGCTAAGTTGCCTAGAGGACAGGTCTTTCAGGTTGTAATTTCACAGAAGTACTCTGGATCTGAGTACAAATAAAGCAGTTGCACAGCCAAGTCAGCAAGGCGGTGCAGTAGTGACTTTGTGCTGACGTGAGCCTTTGGCATGCTGCCTGGCATCTCAGTCTGTCTTGTATCTTACTGGATACCTCTGCACAGTGCGACTTCTTGGGACAGATTCTGCTGGTCCTGCCTTTCTCAGTCAGTTGTGACTCCCTGTGACTGTGCTCTTGGAGATGGAGCACATTGCTCTGGCATTGCCAAGTGCCTGCTGGGAGTCCCTGGCCCTCAGGTGAGCCCTCTTCAGAGCCTCAGCACAGCTCTGCACAAGATCCTGGTGGTACCAGCATGGGATGGTCTGTTCTGCAGTGCCGTGGTCCATCATGTCAGTTGGTATTGGGCTGCTGCACTGTCTGCTCTCTTTTCCCCTGAAGCTCCAGCGGGTCAAGCACTTGCACCCCAATCTGCTTGGGTTTGTATTATGAACTGCAGATGGTTGTGGCTCTTGGACCCTGCTTGCCTTTCTGCCATTGCATGTTGGATAAAGCAAGCATTTTTTTCAGGGGTGCTAGCAGTAAAATCCCACTGGCTCCTGCCAAAGGATACTCAGTGCTTCAGTCTTAAGGCTAAGGGGGCCCTGCAGTCACGTACAGTGACCTCAAACAGCACCAGGAGAGGGGAGACTGCAAAAAAGGACTGTTGCAGAGGCCTGTGGGATTTTATTATGAGACATTAACCAAGCATAAATTCTGTTATCATCATTAACACTTTCAATACAAAGCTGAACAGATCCAGGAGCTTTAGACCAGATCAGGGCTTTGTATCATCTGGCCATTACAGCTTTTGATAGCGAGCCAACTTGAGCCTCTCACGAATCAGAGCTTTGGCTAGCAAGAATCTGAAAAGCTTTTGCTCTGTTTTCTAAGTGGAAGAGATGTATCACCAGTGCTCCAGCTTCCCTTTTCCCTCATTTCCTAAACCAATAAATATTTCTCATAGATGGACCTAATGGTTTAAGCACAACCTGGCAGTTCATGAAATATTACCTTGCTTTAATCAGAATCCTGAAGCAAACAAGAAGGGAAATAAAAAGCCAATAATATGCTTGGTTGTGTGCACAAAAGTAGAATGAAGTATATGGAGCTGGTAATGGCTCTGCTGTCACATCTTAAAAACATTTGTTTTGACTCGCCTAAGTGTCAATTCAGCTTGCACTTGATACATTACACCATGGATAAAGCTGCTGGCTTTTAAAATCAGGTCTCTTACTCAACGAACATAGAGATACTCCAAGTAGCTACTCTGTATTGTTGGGTAGTGATGTATATAGCAGAGAAAGCTTTTTTCTTTAAAAGCTCAACTTTTAGGCTGCAATTTTTTTCTGCCATGCCTCTGCGTTAGGGAAGGAGCCCAGAAGCTCAGCCAGAAAGCATGATTAAAGGCAGATCTTTCTTGCCAAGGTTACAGCAAGTTCAACCTCTTGGCCATTTGCTGGGGAGGTGTGTTAAGCCAGGCCTTGTGCTGTGCCAGTGCAGCTTTCCAGCCCCTGGGCAGCCTGGCTGGGAAGAGAGCAGAGGAGCTGGGGGTTCTGTGTGCAGCTACCTGGAAATATTGCAAATCTCAACCTCCGTTTGTTAAACCTTCTGTTCTGTTGAACATCCTTGTGGTGGTCCTCTATGCCTATGTGTTGTGGCTTGGAACAGGACTATGGGAGATGAGATTTTCCTGCTGCTCTTTCTCTGTTGGAAATGCCTCACCTCTCTCACGCTTGCGCCTGCCACAGTGGCATCATTTAGCTGGTCTTGGAAAGACTGAGACTCCAAACTCGTCTAGATGCTCCATTATTTGCAGGCAGTGAATGCGTAACAAAAACTCTTCTGTTCTAGGCTGTTTGATCTTATTTCTGTGTCTCGGGTGTTCAAGGTCACCCAGTTATTTTTGCCCTCTTTGTGTTATCATGACAACTGAAATGCAACACCTCTGGCACCACAGAACACTCTTTTTCGGGTTTTAGACTGTGTAAATCGCAGGACTCCTGGCAGAAGTCCACCAGTTGCCTGCCTCCAGCCTGGCCACTCTGCTTACAGCACTGCATGCCTTGTAGCGTTTTTCTTTTGGTTCCTTGCCTACACTTAACTTCTCGTCTTTTATCGTCTCCATCTTAACCCAAGGAAGAGCGCTCTACAGAACAGCAGGTTAGATCTCCTGAAAAGCAAATTTCATTCCCTGCCCTCAGCCCAAGATCATGGAAATCTGGCACTCTTACCCAGGAATACCTGACAGTTTCTCCTTTAGGATTCAGAATTGACCAGCAGCCTCCTACCACCCAGAGAACTTTCTTAATTCTTTCCCCAAGATGACACTGAGCCAGACTAAAGTCTCCTTTCTTCATCCTCTGTCCTGTCTACCATCTTTACTATACTCCCACCTTTGCCTCTTACCTTTGTTCCTGAACATACCACATTTAGTTCCTGTGATCAAACCTGATGGATCTTTTCCTTTTCTCCTGTTGAGGTCACATCTGTCATATGCTTGTTCATGTTTTTGTCCCAGCCCTTTCTGTGTTTATCGTGAGAGCTTCTGCATTAGTGTGGTAGGCCTAAGTTCCCTGTTTAAACGTAGCACTGGCACTTTTTTAGCTGTGTTGCTCATTTCCTTCGTACTTTCACTTCATTTGCCCTCCTGTTGTAAGTTGTTCCTTTATCCCTTCCTAGAACCTTGTAGTCCTGTTCCCATTTTGCTCCTGCTGTATAGCAGGACCTTGTCTCTGTGCTAGTGCTCTTCCTCCATTTCTGCGCTTGTAGGTTTTTGCATTGCTCCTCCACCTGTCTGGAGTTCCTCCTGCACAAACAGCCCTCTTTCCAGAGGCGCATCCCACCAGTTAAGCAGACTGGTGGGACCTTCATTCCAGCACTCATCTGTGAGCCACCTCTGCTCTCCTTCTCTCTGAGCTGGAGAAATCCCACTGATATACTCAAATGCTCTGTCCTTTGAGCATCAACCTGTCAGGGTAGCAGTATCCACTTCGACTTGTTCAGCTGGGTGTCTTACTGGAGTGTAGCTAGCTCTTCTGAGCAAAACTCTAGGCAGGGAGAAATTACTTAGAAGGGGCTGTAAGTTAATGCACCTTGCACCAGGCAAGACAGTTTACCTCACAACTGCTTCTGAAGACTTTATAGCCTCTAATTTTCTTGTCATACTGCCTTGAACTTTATTTACTCTGGAGACAATTGAGGAGATGACTTTGAGTGTTTCTCAAACAATGCTGGATTGGGATGTGTGAATTGCTGAGAGCTTTAAGTGACAGCTGCTGTACTTGTGATTCTTGGGTGAGGAAATTAGAGGCTATGAAACCTCTAGAAAGGCTCTCCACCACTTTATTTACTTTGCCCAAGGTCCCTAAGGCTCACTCAGAAATGTGCTTCTGAGGACTGTTAATGCTCACATGTTTACAGAGCAATGGAGTTAAAAGCACTTGGGATTTGCCTTGCTGCTGGAAAAGCTGGGTGGGAAGCCAGGCTGCCTTGAAGGCTTTTTAAACAGGATTAAAGCTTTCCTCACTCTGCGGATAGGAATGGGAAGGCCATTGCCACAGTTTTTCATCAGTGGGAAGGGGGATTCATACCTAGGATTAGCTGTTGTCCTGCTTGAGGGGCAGCCTAATGATGTGTGGGAGGATAAATGTATCTGGACTTTTCCAATCCCATTTTTCTCTGCAGGCAGTTTTAGGATTTCCACACTGAGCCCTCTCGATTTTTTTTGCCCTGTCAGAGAAGGCAGCAGTCCCTAGATAAAAAAGAGGGACCTAGTTCAGAGAGACAGTCAGGATATCAGATGTTTGCTTTAAGCAGGATTTTTGTCTTAATAACGCTAGTCCCTCTCTCTCTTCAGACTGCTCCTGCATCTTGGAGGAGGGCTGCAGCCCTCCAGGTAACCTTTCTCTCACTCACCATGTGGATGGATGGGAAGCAGGAACATTGCAAAAGGGCTCCACCACATCCTTTGCAGAGCAGGGAGGTCCTTCCTCCATTTCTGCTTTGGCATTTGGGATCTAGCTAGCCAGACCTTTTCCCTCAGCGTTGGTTTTCGAGGGGGATTCACCCTCTCCTGCCCTCAGCCCAAGGATGTCGACCTCTGGTGTAATGAGCAGTATTGATGTGGATCCTTACAGCCATGTTCACTCCACTGGTTAATGTGGTTCTCATTAGAAATATAGCTGAACCCCTCCATAACTCAGGAAGTGGGCGGCAGAGCGCTACATGAGAGCAATTGAACCGTCTATGAAATGCTGCTGGAGCCCATGGTGTTTTAAGGAGTCAAGGCCATGAAGAGTGATTGCAAAGGATGTGTCATATTTCTGAATCTGCACATTGTCCATCCCCCTGGATGCTGCTCAAGTGTGTCTAAAAACTTAGTTTAAAGGCAGCTTTTTCCAACTGCTGTCTCTGAAATACAGGGAGAGAAATATTCCCTTTATCACAAGGTGAACCCGGAGACAACAGTCGTTGTAGGCTTGGAAGATAGTTCCCTTCCCTATCAGAAACCATGGGGAGGTCCTTCCTTTCCTCCATCATGAGAAATGTCTTTGCGCTGCTCAGCACCAAAGGTGCTGTTGGCAGTGAAACACTGCATTCCCGTGCCTGTGCTGGCCTCCTTGGTGAGGTGCCTTCCTTGGGGAATGTGCTTGCAACTAAATTCCAAGGTCAAAGCCCTTGAACAAAAAGAATCTGGCCACTGCCAGACTTATAAGGCTAAAATCTGGGAGATGGAGTCTGATTCCCTGCCTGCCAGTGACTCTGTGACCTTGGATAAGTCCTGCTTGTGATGGGGGTAGCTGAGATGAGAGCTTGAGATGTTTATGTCAAGAAAAAAGTGCTTATGTAGGCATAGGAAAAAGAAATAAATAATCCAGGAAATTTTGTAATTTTTTTTATCTACCAGTACCTGGAAAAAAAATATAAAGAAAACTTGGCTGGAGTCCCTATTCACTTAATCCTTTTCTCCTTGACAAATGCTGTGAATTCTCTATGCTGGAGCATATTCTTCAAGAGAAGTCTGGCTGTTAGTACATTAAGAGGCAATTTAATATTGAATGCACACTGAAGAAGCAGAGTTCTTGACTAGAAAGCAAACAGGACCAGAAAGGGGATACAAATAAATAAAGCAAGCACCAACCTTTTCCCAAGTCTTACCTTAAATTCCCTTTGAAAAAAAAGGTAAAGCTGATACCACCATTTCCTGCTTGAGGAACTCCTGCTACTTAATCACTGTATAAATGCAAAACAAGCCGAGCAATAAAACAGTCCTCTGGTGATCAGTTGAGTTGCTGACAGCCCTGTGGCTGCAGGTCCTTCTCTGAATGCAAGCTTTTTTTTTTGCTGTCCTGCAAAGCCAAATGCCTCAGGCACGTTTTACCCACAATTTCCTGCTGCCTATTTCATACAAATAATACATTGATAGCTCGGTTTTGTTGTTTTACTTTACAGCATCCGCTTTCTGTGAGAAACAGAACAGATTGGGGTGGGGGGAGAGTCTTTGCAGCACGGTGTGGAAGACAAATGTTAAAGCTCCATCCTCACTGTCAGCTTTAGAGATAATGGAACATCTTTGCATGTTGACATCGCTGAGCTCTGCCTGTTCCACCCTGTGCCCCTTAGTTATTTGTCATATCTGCAGGTAACAGCTGGGTAAATAAAGCTCATATGCTAATGGTAGGATTACCATCTTATTATGCTCTGCTCTCAGCAACATGAGTTGAAATTATAGCTGTTCTCTTTTCAAGGCTGGAGATGCACTCAGTTCAACAAGTAATGGAAAGCTGGAAACTTGTGGTATAAAAACTTTCAGGTTGGCTGGGAAAAATTCTACATTTCAATGCTTGTTACAGTTCTTGCCTCCGTCCTGGCAGTTGTACTTAAGCTGCCCACAAAATTTCATCATCTCTGCAGCAGACAGATACCGTACCATGACGCCCAGCACTGAGGTTGATATTGTTGATTTTAGTGGAGTCCGGTTTGTGTGGTGGCCCCTGATTTACTCGAAGATGCGCTGATTCACTGGTGAAACACAGTTCACTCTCCTAGCCCTTAGACCAGCATCTCACACCCAAGACTCACCTTTCCATCCTTTTGCAAACATCTTTTGCAAACCTTGTCCAGATTCAGAGGCATCTGGTGCCGTTCTGACATCCTTTCTGCCTGTTTGAAGCAACTTTCCTTAAGCAGCTCCTTCACAGAGTAGGCAATCCCCTACAAATGGTTGGAGCCATGGCTTTGCCAGAGCAGTGTCTGGGCTTCCTAGACACCTGGAGAGGGGCTCACTCTGGCCTGCGTTTGGCACTTTTGAGCCTCCCTGAAGTGGAGTTGCTCCCTGTTCTGTCCTAAGGATGTGTTTCACCACTGCGGTGTTTGAGGGAACAGTGCGACTTGCACAAACGTAGCAGTTAATGTCATGGGGTTAGGGCTGTGTTCAGGTTTTGGCTTCTCAACCGGAGACACAATGTGACTCCATGTCATGCTCTCTGCAATTGCAGCTGCCTCAAGCTTCTCCATCTGTTCCCTGTCCCCCTTTTTTTTTTTGCCCTCTAACAGAGAAAGGACTGAAAAGCTTGTGGAGACTGAATCAACCTCTGCTTGTGCTGGGGACAGGTAGAGAAATGGGGCTCTGTCATGGTTTAACCCCAGTCGGCAACTAAGCACCATGCAGCCGCTCTTTCACCCTTCTCTGCCCCAGTGGGATGGGAGAGAGAATTGGAAGAAAAAAGTAAACCCATGGGTTGAGGTAAAGACAGTTTAACAGGACAGCAGAGGAAGAGAAAATAACAACAACAACAACAATAATAATGTTAAAAGAATATACAAAGCAAGTGATGCACAATGCAATTGCTCACCACCCACTGACCAATGCCCAGCCCGTCCCCAAGCAGCGGTCACTTCTCCCTGGCTGGCTCTCCCCAGTTCATATACTAAGCATGACGCCGTATGGTATGGAATATCCCTCTGGCCAGTTGGGGTCAGCTGTCCCAGCCATGTCCCCCACCAGCTCCTCATGCATCTCCAGCCTTCCCAGTCAGTAGAGCATGAGAAGCTGAAAAGTCCTTGACTTAGTGTAAGCACTGCTTAGCAACAAGTAAAACACCAGTGTGTTATCAACATTATTCTCATAATAAATCCAAAACACAGCACTCTACCAGCTAATAGGAAGAAAATTAACTCTAGCCTAGCTGAAGCCAGGATAGGCTCTCAGCCCCTCTCCCCTGGGCCTAGTCAAGGCAGAATCCCTTTAGTGCCAGAAAACTCCTCTGAAAACAATGCTTTTCCCTCCCTCCTCCTGCCTGTGAGCAGATACAAATTGTCCCACCATGCTCTGTGGGTTTAACTTCATTACAAAAAGTGTCCCTGCTGAAAGCCAATGCCCTTCACAGGTGCTAAGGGAGAAAAATGTGTCTGAAATAGCCCATCTGGTATGTGTATTTTGATTACTTCCCCCCTTCCATCTCACTGCCCTCATTACTAAGAAATGCCCAAATGCTGTTAACAGTCCATTCCACTAATAACGGTGCTGCTTCATCAAGTGCAGCCTCCATTAAAGGAGAAAGCAAAGAAGCTTTTTTCTTCTTGTGATGGGGAAGGAGCAAATGGTGCTGGGAAATTGTCTTTGGACCCAGAGGAGGGTAGGGATGGGAAGAACAGCCCTAGGGCAGTGGATAGCAGAGTTGCTGTTCTGTCAGTGCGATGGGCCAGCAGGTTTAGAGCAGGCAGTGCAAAAATGCTGAGATAACACATACTGCGTTTGGTCATTCACATGCCACAGGCATGTTGCACTATGTAGCAGCAATTTCCTCTGCTCTTACAGGACTGTAAAACTCTGCTGTTGTTTTGGGAACACGCACATGATCTCTCCCTCAGAAAAATGTAGTGCTGCGCTTAAGAAAAAACACTTATGTTTGTATCTGGAACCATAGATGTTTGAATGCCAGTTAGATGGGCCAGTGGTTTTGAAACTAGCAGATTAGAAGATATGATTAAGAGTCAGAGCTAGCTAAATGAAGAAATTAGTTGCTTATGTAGTCCAAAGCCCTGCAAAACATTTGTGCTACCAAATCAGATGTTGGTTTAGTTGCTGCTTTCTCTGGTTGTATTCCAAAGTTTCTGTTTCTTCCTGCTCATTCCTCATGGTCCCAACATGACCATATCATAACCCTTTGTCTTGGCAGTTAAAAAAAAAAAAATCTAGGTGTAGCAACCTATCATCTCTGGCCTCTGTCTTGAAACAATAAATTGCACTGTCTGGACATCTGTGCTGAGCAATAAATTTGTCTCTCGGGTTAAGCAGAACTGCAGTGTTGGGGGAAGGGGAGAAGGAAACAGTGAGTGTGTGAATTTGTGAATTGTGGGGAGGTATTTCTATTTATCTCCTCCTGATCTGCTGCTCTTCTCTACATCTCCTTGCCTGGCTTTTGGGTTGTCACTGGAACAACTTAGCCTCTTCTTCCCTGTGTGAATTACCAATAAACCAAAAGTGACTTTTTCCTGTGTCCTGATTGTCTGGAGGAGGCTGTACCCAGCACCTGATGCTTGGGGAGGGGAAAGATGTGACTATATTTCAGTTTCTGTTTGTACTACATTTGCTCATGCCATGCACATACATTTGGTATGTACCTTCCACACCTGCGTGTGCTTTCCGTTGGCACAAAGCAACAGGTTGCCCACTAATTGTGGGTTTCCCACACAAAAGTGTGGCCCTGCAGCCTCTGCAGAAGTTAGAGGAGCGTTTTCTTAACTGGGCACTGAGCAGATTTTTCTACCAGCCATATCAGGCCTTAGTGTTAGCCAGAAATAGAGCTGGTGAAAAAAGATCGTATAGCTGTGGCTGAATGGAAGTTGGAACTGTACTAAGTCTGTGTCCTCTTATTAAGTCTGTGTCCTCTAAGGCATACATCCTTGTTTCTTAGGTTGCAGCTCTTGGTTGCTTTTGCAAAATGTTTTGGTATTTCAATGGCCTCTTCTGTTCTTACTCCATAGCAGAAGTGAGCCTCTTTCAGGAGCCTTGTTTCTTTTACAGGTAAGTTCAGTTACACTTGCATCTAAAGCAGCCAGCAGCATGAACAATGGCATCATATTGTTGTAAATAACTAAAGGGTTAAACTTGCAGCTCCAGCCATTATTAACCTAAACCCACATCCTGAGAAATATAAATGACTCAATGAGCCAACTTGTGAAAAGAATTCAAGGTTCACAGCTGAGAAACTTCAAGGACCAATAACAGAAAGAAACATTCTTCTGCAAGGAAGATGGAGGGATGCCACAACCATGAAACAATGAAACCAGTGAGAGTCACAGTTAGTGGGGGAAGAGTAATTCTGGCAGGGGGAGATTGCGACCACTGACTCAACTGAGTGTCGAAAGGACTACCCCCTCCACACTCCTTTTGAGTATGCCCAGTGAATTAAAATCACACTGTCGCTTTAAATTTAAGCAGAGAAGATACAGACCAGTGGAAGAAGGGGATGCTCAGTCAGGTCAATGATTATGTATTAGATAGGCGTGGTGTGTTAACTTTCATGTATAAATGTCAAAAATGAACTCCAGTAGGTGTGCATGCTAGGTGGAAAGATCCCCCCTGCACCCAGCGCTGAATAAAGTAATGCCTGCTCTTTAACACACCCAGTGTCAAAGAGTTTTATTCCCGGTTTTTGGTGACAATATCATTAGTTGGAAGCTTCAACATTTGATTTAATGCCTTTATGGAGGAAGAGACAGAACCAGTGTGGTGTGGGACCGTTGGAGTCAACTTGTACTTGTCAGGAAAACATGCTGAATTTTTCTCTCACTGTGTCATAATTTTTTTGTTTATTAGAAGCATTCTGAGTTTGCTTCTCTCTTGCCTGGCTAGCAGGAGTCCTCATTTCACCTTCTTCCTGGTTCTCCCCCTTTGGTGCTCAGATCTTGCCAATGCTCCACAACCTCCTTTAGGACTGCATGCCCCCTCACACTGACTTCAGCACAGACTTTGTTTTTCAGCTCTAGCTGCTGGATGTGCCACAAAGAGCTGGACTGCAGGTGCTGTGCTGCCTTGGAAATAGTCAGTCCAAGGCAACAGTTACCTCTGACAGCCCTCTCATTCTTCATTCCCTTACAGCAGAGGGATTCTCAGTTCAGCCTGGACAGCCCAAGTGTGGGTAGCCACCTCTCCACCTCAGACCTCTCACTCAACTGAAATGTAACAGGCCTAAGGTATCTGTTGTTACGCTTACAAACCCAACAGGAGCCATCCTCAAAGTCTAGGTACTGCTTTGGATTCCCAGACTTCTGTGCAATCCACCACCATCCACCATTTTCTCCATCGCTGTTGCTGCTGTTTCATTCATTGGGCCTGATGAGTCTTCTTCCAAAAAGACTTCAGGAGCTAGCAGTTTCCACTTGAGTTGCAAGGACCATTACGCAACACAGGCACTTTCTACATGGAGGATTAGTGCCTATTAAACAGTGCTGGAAGGGGAGCAGCTATCCATCTCAGTAAATGTCCAGCTGAGGACGCAGAGCCCGGCCCTGGCACAGGCAACGCCGTTCTGCAGGAGACAGCTTGGTTACTGCTGCCTGTGTGCTGCTGCCAGAGAATGCTTTGCCTCTACTTTCAGCCTGTGCTGTAGATTACATGGTCTCAGTATTCCTCCAGACAGGCAAAGGCAGGTCCGAGGAGAGGTGTTTATTGGTGCAGATGAGGAAGGAGAATGATGTTGGAGGGGAAGATGCTGTGATACACTTGATACAACTCCTGGCATATTCAGCTCTTTACCCTTTACAGAACAGGCAGGACGAAGGCGCAGTGCCACCAATACCACTGGCAGGTCCCTTGATGCATTCAGGGACACTATCCGGGGGAATTCCTGCATATCTTGCAGATGGGAAGCATTTCGGGCGTTCTTTTCATGGGCATTGCTAGGCTGAGCCAGATTCACAGACAGCAAGAGGAAATCTCGTATTTCGAAGTGGTGTGATATCATTACACAGTGGGTAGGTCAGCAGGTGAATAACGTCTGTGAACAGCAGCCTAGATGTACTGGAAAGGAGAGCAGAGCAAATATTTGAGAGATTTGTGCCCTAACACAGCTTTTCAGGGCCAGGGCTGGCACTTACCTTGAGTACAGTGGGGTTCATCCCCAAAGAGCTTTATAAAGCTCGCTGAAATCTTTGTAATTCTGTCTTAATAGTGATGTGCACTAGTGGCATGATGGAGTGGAGGTTATTGTACAAAACAAGAATAGCAGAGTTTATTCATTATCAAGATAATATGACCAAGATGAGACTAGCCGGGACATGTGAAAATAGAAAAATTAGCCATTATCTTCTAAAGGACCCTGTGAACTTGTTACATGCATACGTGCACACACAAGCCTACTTCAAAATATTCTGCTGAGATCTTTACCAGCTAAAAACCAATAGAGCAATCACTTAACTTACCAGGATAGAAACCTTTATCTGATTCCTGCTCTGCTTCCCACAACTCCTGCTGTCCTGTAGCCAACTGGTGACAAAAGCCAGGTCCTAGCCTGCCTGGTGGGCTGATGTGCCTAGCACCGAGCCACCTCCCACAGGGAGCATCTGAGTCCACATAATGTGTCTTAATGCCTTGGTCACCCCAGTAGCTCCTGGCTACTCTGTGAGAGGTTGGTGGGAATGGGGAAGGGAAGACAGCAAAAGGAGTTGAGGCAAAGGAGCTTGTCTGCTTCTTAGAGTTGTCGAACTGACAGGAACCACCAGAAAGTCCCAATTCCTCCAAGTTAGCTCCTGACCAGCCACCCTGGAGCTCTGCTCACTGCCCCTAACGCTTCCCCGTCCACCCCTGCCCTCTCCAAGCACAGCTCAGGGGTTTCCCATAGGGGTGCTGCTCAGAGGGGACTTGGAGCATGACCTCCCTGTTCGGTGTGCTGTCACTGTGCCACTGCAGTGAAACTAATATAATTTTTTCAGTTCCCTGACCTTCACCAGCCAAATCATTTACTGTCATTTCCTATTCTCCCCTCTTTCCTGCCCTGGCAATAACGGTGTGTGCACATAAAAGCTTAGTGAATGCTGATCAGGAAGAATGTAACGGCGTTTCTAGCCCTGTGAACACATGTTTTATGACTATTGTGGGTTTTGGGGTTTTTGGTGTTTTTTGTTTTGTTTAAAAAAAAAAAAAAAGTACCACAGGGTTTTTAACATAATTGTGTTGAGCAAATTTGAAATATTTGAAAACTTTTAAGTGCCTGTTATATATACATCCAAGGTTTGTCTTGGAACATGCTAGGTTGCAACAGACATTTTCCAATTAAGTGAAACAGCAGTGAGGATAATGGGTTTATAGAAATGGAAGAGCCATGCTGGAGGGAGGGAGATGGAAAGCCAAAAAGCATTAATCTTAATAGGATCCTTTTTCTTTTTTTCTTTTTTTTTTTTTTTAGCTTTGCTTTTCCTTTAAACTTTTTAAAAATTTCCCTAAGTGTGTCCCTGGTTCTGCAGTGGCATGTTCTGTATCTAGAGAATCTCTTCCTCTTTTTTTTCCTTATTTACTTCAAATTTCTCTCCTCTTTTTTTTTTTAAATTTTAAACTTCTTCTTTCTCTCCAAGAAGTCATCTACGCTATCCTTTGTACGGTGATGGAAGCTCGTGCACACATACAGTCATCTGTCACTTTAACTGAGCATGCAGTGTGGGAAATGGGGAATTCACAGCCTTCTGCTCTGGAAGGCAGAGTAACCCTCCAAAGAGCCAACCCCCCTGTCCCTCCCCCTGCCTCTGGTACAGGAATACCTCTGGGAGAGGTCTGGGCTCTGGTCCAGTTCTGCAGCCCGGTCACCTTGGGCCAGGCTCCTCCCTTCTGTACGGTGAGTAAGTATCTTTTCCAGGAGGCTTCCCAGTGAAATAAGCAGGATCCAGGGTGGAATCAGTGCCTAGGACTGGCATCTTTTTATGCTACTATGATTTTCACGTTGTGCCCTGCTGGGTCAGTGCTTTGCTGGGAAGTCCCTGTGGACTGAAGCAGCCAGGTGGATAGCGAGTCTGGCCCAGGAAGGTAGCAGTGAGCTCTGCTGTGGGGGGCATCATCTCTGAGAGGAGGCTCTTTGAGGTGAAGGTGGAATCAAAGGGGAATTTGATACTTATAACCAGAAATTGGGACTCTGAGACCCTGGCCAAATTTCCTGGGAGTATCTGGAGCTTGAAGAAAGTAGGGAACTTGTGGGTTGCACATGACACTTTATGCAGAGGGAGCACTGTGCCATCTCCCACGGGGGTGGGGGGGGTGGGGGGGGTGGGATGGATGCTGGGCTTAACCCACCGCTTTCCTCTGCCTGTCACCTCTCCTGCCATTTCTAAATTGACCTGCAAAGCATCCCCACTCACAACTCTCACTCCTGCTTCACCTTGATTGTGTGACTACCAGCACAGTTTTCTGTCAGATGCTTAATTGGCCTGCATCTCTGTAGAAAAGATCACCTTGAGTCTGGCATGGATTTTTTCAGTTTCCTTCCTATCCCTGGCTGTAAACGTGGACTGTGTTTCTTTAAATCCACTCACTCCTTTACAGTTGCTGTTTTGCAGGAAACAGTGCTTAGATCTTTAATCTGAAAACAAAAGAGCTCAGAATCCCCAACTGTATTTATCTTTGCCCAAATCAGAAGGGCTGGAGGCTTAGACACCAGGAACCTCTCCCTAGAGGTAGGTGCATTTCACAAGTGGATGAAGGGATCTATATATAACATTCAGGTTAGATAGGCTTTTGCATGGGAAGGGCCCTGAAGGTACTACATAATTCCACTCTGCTGAGGTTCTAATACTGCACCTGTCACTGTGATGTCAGTGTGATATTAGAGCGGGTCACTGGGGAGAGCATATTGATCCCATCTGTATACAGTTTACAGCATCCTCTGCATCCTTTATGTCCAATGCATCAGTCCTTGCCCAGTTTCCCCCCCTCCTCTAACAGCAAAATCTTTCATCCATGAGCCAAAGCAAAACAGCTTCACCCGCTCTGATGTCCTCAGGAAACGTGTTGGGCTTCTGCCATGAGTACAGAGACTACTTCCACACCCAGAAGCTTCCAAGCAGTAAGCAGGATTAAGACACACAGCCATAGGCTTTTCTGTGACCTTTGGATATTTAAACAATCTTGGCTTGGCTTCATGAATATGAGTAGGCTTCTATCTGGTTTCCAACCCAGCGCTCTCCCTGCACAGAAATACTTGAAATAGCTGTTTTGACTATGTTTTTAGATGGCTTTCTTGGAAAAGTAAAAAATAACACTGGAAGTGATAATCAGACTTTATGCCTTTACTTCCCCATGATATTATGTCTCCCTCTGTTTTCAAGCCCATTCTGTTTGTCCTATGCTCACTCTCAGTGCATTTTTTTGAGATCCAAAATCCTGCATTTGTGTGCGTATGTAATGATTTTAAAGGCTTTCTTTCAAGCTATTCTCCCACTAGAGGGTACTCCTGCTACATCAGAAATAGACATTGAGGGCTGGACTTGGTTCGCAATGCGTCCCTCTTCTTTGGGAGCAGGCTGTTCATTGACAGCACAACCTGGATGTGTTCTGTCGTGCTGCTTCCCTGCTTCAGCAGCCATGGAGCTGCCTTGTTGCCTGTTGTGCGGGAGCCCAGAAATGCTGTCAGGCCATTTTGGCCTCTGTTGTTTCCACCCCGTTGGCTACATAACACTCTGCTCCTCTGTCAGCAGAGGTAGTTTGTCTGACCCACTGGCCCTCAGGCTGGGGGCCTGAGGTTAGTGCCAGCTCCAGGGAGCATGTGGAGAGCCCCCTCCACCCCACCATACCACCAGGTTTTGATTTGAAAATGCTCTAATGGCTATCTGGTCTTGCAGAAACAGGACCACTGCTGAGATGAGGGATAGGGTTTGGGTGCTCTTGTTTTTGGGGCACGTTATTGGGGTCAGAAAACAGAGAAATTTTACTGGCCACCCTTTTTTAGGCAGAAGATCAGACCATGTGGTCTATTCTGGCCTTGAACTCTGCTGTGTTGGCTGTTGATGGATTGGAGGCTCCCTTAAGAGCAGATTTATTTCGCTTTCATGTTGCAAGACTGCAAAAGTAGCTTTGGGAATGGCTGGAGCCCCTCCTTTCTCCTCCATGCCGGAATGCCCCTATGTGTTTATGGCAGGCAGGCTGCCCGTGGGCAGGCAGGCAGGATGTGGCACATGCTGTGGTTTATGCTACTCTAGGGGCTGTTCTTTCATTGCAGCATGGTTTCAGCCTCTGAAATGGCACAGCTAGCGGAGGTGATTTTTGTTTTTCAGCTCTCATCCAAGGAAAAGCCCCAGGTTTCTTCCCTGTGGTCCCTCAGATCAGAACTATAGCCCCAGTGTCATGCTCCCCTGCCAGCATCTCCCCTTCACACCTCCCTGGTCAGTAGAGCCTCTGGATTTCCACCACTGCCTGCTGCTCTTTTGAGCATGCTCGTGCTTCTGTCTGTTCATGCTGATTTAACGAGTAGGCAGGAATTACAGTCAACCATCTATCACCAGAGTCAGTGTTTCCTTGACCCAGTCAAGAGGAAAGAGGTCAAAATCCTTCTTTCCCAAGCTGTTCCTAGCAGTGAGATAGCCAGCTATGGTTTTCTGGCAGTGCAGATCTGGAACTATGCTGGGGGTGGTTCTCCATCCTAAAAGAAGCCCAAGTGGGCTCTGTCACCAGCTACATGAAGTGATATCTTTAGAACATCATCTTTTGCAAAAGAGAGGGCCTGTAGCATATGTTGGTATTTGGAGCAGTAAATCCCAAAGGTGGACCATGAAAGGGAATGACACTGTCTCATCAAGTCTATCTTAGGCCTCTCCAGAGCAGCTCTTATTTATATGTGCTGCCTATAGGTGGGTCTCCTAAGGGTGTGCAGTCAGACACAGGTGAGGAGATAATCCAAGACACTAAATGCTCTGCTTGAGTATTTGGTCCTCTTTGGCTGAATCCATAGGCTGTGGGATCTCACAAGAAGCCTAGTGGTGGTTGGGATGTAGTTGTTCCTGGGAGCGTCAGTAGACCTGGCTCCTCTTCCAATATCTGTGTAGCTGCCAGAGTGGGGGTAAGGAATGACGGAATGACATTGATGAAGCTGGAGAGTAAGTTATACTCCGAAAACCAGCAAAGTCTTCTCTCTTCCTGGAGACTGACAGCACTGAGGTAGCAGAGGCCATGCTGGGAGGCTGGAATAGCACTCTTTGCTCCCCAGGACTGGAAGGAAGTTGGGGTGACAATCAGGAAGGGGAAAAATGGAAAACAGAGCCTACAAAGGGGAGTAACTCACCACTGTGGCTAACTGTTCCTCTTGGAAAACCTGAAGAAAGTAATCTAGCAGCTCAGAATTACAGTAAATTACAGACCTGGCTTAGTCTGTCTGCTGAGTGCTCTCAGCCTCCATTGATTTCAGAACTAGGCTACGAATTGCTGCCAGGCAATGAGCCGGCTGGTGGCTGAACCCTTATATACTCCCCTGGACCCGATTCTTCTCTTTGTCCCAGTTCCCATCTGGCTGTAGATGCTATCAGTCAATCCAACTGAGTCGTGCACCTACTCCATTTTATCCCCAGGTAAATCCAGAGGAACTTCACAGATGCTGTAACAGCCCTTTCAAGCTTGCATCAGTGTAATGGAGCCCCTTTTTCTCTTGAGTACATCTGATTTCTGGTCATTATCCAATATGCTTCTGAAGGCAGCAGGACACCTTGAAGCTCTGTTGGAAGGAGGAGTCTCTATTTCCTTCAGCCACCCTCAGCCACGCACACTGAGGGCAGCCCGCTGAGTGTCTCCATGCCGTGTGCCTCTGGTTCCTTCCCAGCTGAGAGAGGATCAATCTGGGAGGTGGAAAAGAACATCTCACCCCACCTTGCGCACACAGAACTGCCGAGGCTGCTCTGGAGAGTTGTTGTCCAAACAAAAGTCTATTTGTTTGTGCAACCCATAGCAATTATGACATGCTGAACTCTGTATTTTCTGAAGCAGGGGCATGCTGCTTCTGAGGACAGAGGACCATTTGAAACATCCCCAGCTGGGGGACATGAGTCAGCTCCGGCCAGCCGGCCTCTTCTGTTGGTGCTGACAGGTCTCTGACAAGCCACTGTTTCTCAAACAAAAGGGGAGTCTATTGAGCCAGAGCTCCTTAATGGAGACATTGCAAGAGGGTGGCTGAGACTTGCTAATCAGGGGGTGTCTGGTGCCCTGTGTTGGGACAGCTTTATTCATAATGGTGAGTCATGTGTGCTCAGGTTAGCAGCCTTGGGGGTAGGCAGAGTGTAAATAGAGAGAAGACTTTCCTTTAATAAGAGCTGCAGCCCTATAATCGAGGCAGCTCCAGTCTACAAGATGCTCCCAGCCTCCAGCTGCACTTTGTTCAGCTAAAAATCTGCTGGATTTGCTCTGTTCTCCGGCTTTTCTTCTCTTATTCTCCCCTGATCTTTCCACATCATGCTGTGGCATGTAGCCCTTCCTCTCCCCTGTTTTATGTGCCTTCGCTTAATCTGTGGTGCCTATTTTGAGGCTTTTGGTGTGGTGATCTCTGAGTTGGGAGGCATGTTGCTCTGTGTATCAAAGTAAATGATAAAATACATGGTGTGGTACAGAGCAAAACTAGCAGGGAACCTTTGTGAAAGAGCTGCTTTCTTGGGTGATCAGATGGTGATGGATTCAGGATGTGTTCTCCAGGGCTCACAGAAGCTTGGAGACCAGCAGTGGGTGGCTGGGCTTTGCTGGAGGTCTGTATGAGCTGTGTTGGAGGTCTGGAGTAGGAACAAGGCTGGTGTTATGGCTGGGGAGTGGGGCTGGCAAGGAGAGATGGGAGGAGGGAGAGAGGCAGAATGAAGCCAAGCTGCTGCTTGATTGAGGTTGGCCCGTGATGCTTTGGATGGAGGACATCAAAGAAGAAATCTATAGCTAGGGGAGAAGTGTGGAAGAGCAACGTTTTGGGGTCTAAATCTAAATCCCAGAGGATGGACCAGCATGTGAACACATCGCATGAAGAAATCCTCAGTACCAGCCTAGAGTGTGTGGGGGAAGGGGAGGCAAAACTAATGAAGATAGATGTACCTGGAGGGATGTTTGCTCTTGCTTCCATTAGGTACTCAGATGTATGAGAAGAGTGAAGAGCCTCAAAGACCCAGAATAACCTTGGGAGCTTTATCAGGACCTGTGCCTGTGGTTCCCTCCGTATGGGCTGACACGAAGTGACTAATGATGGTTACCCCCAATTACCACAAAAGAGCTTAAAAATTGAGCACCTTTAAAAAAATGGAGCCGTGTCAAATCCTTACTACAGCGCGTGCTGTCTGTTGCTGTGCCTGCTGAGCTGTTTGTTTGTCTGATGAAGGGGGAAATATAACGTGAAGCTGGAGATGAAACTAGGCTGAGAAAAGGTTTTTTTTTTTTGTTCTCAGTCTCAGCCTTTCCAGGCGGGTTCCAGTAGGTGCCAGTCTCACCTTGTGGTGCAGGAGAGAATGGAAACTGCTAGCAATTTTTCACAGAAATATGAAAAAATACAGCACAAGAGGGGGTAGGAGGAAAAATGAAAGCCTATAGGAAAGACCTCTGTTCTCTGGGATGCTCACTTCATTTCTTTTTCCCTACTCAGCAAAGTTTGTCTTGGGCTCAGCAGCGCAGACCAGTCTCCCCCCTGCCCCGCTCTTTGATTAGCATGTAGTAAAGGAAGAAGGCATTGGGGGAAGGAAAGGGAAATGGGATATTGTGTTTTGATACCCCAATGGGTAGAAAAATGCATGGTTTCCAAATATGATAGTTAATGCTTAATCTGACAGAGTGTCTCTTATCAACAGGCTGTATGTGACACCCCATTACGTGATAATGGAATCCTATATGGAGACCACAGGAGACCCAGTTCCATTCAATTAACTTAGAAAACAGCAAACCTCTGAAAGCATCTTTGTCTTCTCTTTCCCCACCTATCTCTCTCTTTTTTTTACCCTGAGAAAATGAGAGAGTGAATGTTTCTATTTTGTTTTGCAGAGGATTAGTACCAAGTAATAGGATTAATATCCTGAGTTGTGTGGCAAATGGAACATTGTTAATAGGGTGATTATTAGAGAATCATATGGAGGGGCAAAAAATTTAAAACAGTTGAAAGAATGGCATCTCTGTGTTGGAGAGACTGCCATTTCTGTGCAATATCCCAGCTGCTGGCCTGCCTGTTCTGGCTCATACTTCTTTGTTTCTCAGGCTTGCTCTGCCTCTGGGATTGACTTCAACATCAACACAGGGCAGGAAGCAATTTCAGAGGCTGGAGGTGCTGGATTAAAAGAGCTGGCGTCTCCTCCAGGGCTAGCTACCAGGACCCTAAATGTAAAAGAAAGGTAAAGGATTTACAAGTACCAGATAGTCAACATTTCACCTGGCATCCCAGGGAAGCCTTCCAGCTGTCAGTGGACTTCTGCTCACGATGAATAACTCCATCTCTCCCTCTTGCTTCCTTCTTCTCTGGTCGGTGTGGCTTTGCCCATGGGCTCTGACTGCAGGCAGGCAGCAGCGAGAATCGCAGTGTCTATGAGTGCCCATGTCCTCTGGGAACGTTTAGCACTTGGGTGCTGGCGGCTGTGTAACATGTGCGGGAGAACTTTAGTCTATATGAGTTTGCAGGGCCAAATACAGCTGGCAAACATTTTGTAGTGGTTGTGTGCCATTGCTAGCAGGTGTAAGATAGGCAACTTATGCAAACCAGTGGGTGGAAGGGCCTGGAGCTCTGGTTCACTTCTAGGAAGGCATATAGCTACATTCTGCTCAGAGCTTGCATAGTCCTTAGGAAATTAAAGGACACTTATTTGTTTCCCAAAGCCTGTATGTGTGTGTGGGTCACATTCACCTAAAAGAACGTGTGTGAGTGTGAGGCCCTCAGGGAAGGACTTTGGGGAGAGAGATTTCAGCAGCAGCTGAGCACAGTTGATGCACGGAGATTCTTTCTGACATCTGTCTGACAGAGTATCCTGATGCAGGCATAAATCCTTCTGTCCCGGGCCACAAACCGTCCACAGCAGTGGATGGTTAGTAGACAGGGGACTGGCATGAAGGGCTTTCTGCCTGAGAGGTATTATCCCAACCTTGTATTTCCAGATTCCTAGAGGCCTGCACCATTCAGAGCATTTGCTGTAGGGGGCTTTGTCTGAGCAACTGTTAGGGAATTGTTCCCCTGAACTGGATCCCCATTACACCATGAGTCACTACTGTTTATATCAGCTGTCGATCTCTCCCAGTGGCAGCTATTTCTGGCTACCTGCCTTGTATTCAGTGGAGATTTAGCACTTTTTTTTTTTAATTGAACCTTCTTTTAATTCTTTTTCAAACATTTTTTATGTTAGATTGTTTTTCAGCAGCTGACAAGCTGTCTGGAGTTGAGTTGCCCTCACCTGCTGCTTGTGGGATATCCAGTGCTACTTTTCAGCAGATTCATCTTTGTCTAAAAGAGTACTTTGCCACAGAGTAAGACTGTCATGCCATCTAGAAATAAAATGCTACAACAAGAAACAAAGCACTTGGCATCAAACAGGCATTTTAAACACTGTAGAACTGCAATCCAAAGTAGAAGGTTTGCTTTGTTTATGGCCCTTGTTACCCAAGGAATTCTGCAAGAAAACAGTAAATAATCGATTCTTGCAAGTAGATAAAAAAAGACTGACCCAGTTTATTGAAAAGAGAAGGGAAATGGGCCATGTGAAGGGCTATGTCTCAGCCATACTGAGGAGAATGGTAGCCTGACCAAAATCTCCGGAGTCCATTCGGATGCTCTGCCCACAAGGCTGTGCTTTCTGCTGTGGTCTGGTTTCCCTCCCTGATCTTCCTGTGCATACTCAGAATTTCCAATCTATCACCATTGGTTAAACAAAGCACAGTCATTCTCCTGTCTTTTATCAGGACCAGGATTTTCCTTTTCCTCCCCACATCCCCGTCAACCAAGGGATCTCCTGCCTGCCTTGGGCTCTCCCTGTAGCAGAGCAAAGACCTACGCAGGAAGAAGTTGTGTAGGAGCTGTGTGCACTTCCAAGAAGGAGGAGGTTCTCTGGGACCTGCTGGAAAACTTCTATAGCATAGCTGATTTTCTCTGTTGCACGAGGCAGGGTCACAGTTATTGTGGTACCTGGCCACACCTGCAGACTCAGTGTGAGTGGCGAGTTTCCCACTTTACAGCGAGGCCAATTGAGGGCAAGTAAGACAGGAGTGTCCTGCGGGGCTCAGACTGTTGGAACGTGTACCCTGACCCTCTCTCAGAGAGGTCTGAGGAGCCACCTCTGCTCGTGCATGAAGCCAGCTGCTCTGAGGCAGGATATGTAGGAACAGCAGGATGGTGTTTTACCTTCACCTCTGTGGAAGGTAAAAGTCTGTGTAATTTAAAGATGAGTTCCCTTATGCCAGGCTATGAAAAGAATCTTCAGAACACCCCCAAGGTTTCCATTTAATTACCAATTGCAGCTGATTTCACAGAGCAATTTCTAAGCCTCCAGCAAGGCCTTGTGGCAGTTCTTTCATCTCTCAGGCTTATTGGGAAAAGCTGTATTAAATGTCTTTTAATCCTGCCTGGGATGCACTACCTTTGATCACCTACAATTTTATACATCTGTGCTCGGGCTCACGTTCCTATGTACGTGCTTCCCCATCCAAAATGCTTTAAACTGCGTCCGTTGATTAGAAAGTCTCTCCTGACTGATATAAAGCATCTTGCAAACTTGACTGAAATACCCTGATAGCTAATGATGATCCAGGGGGTCTGGGTGATCCAACCATAAGTGGGTAGGCTGATGAATATTGGTTCCTCATTTGTGTTTTACTCCATGTTTTCTTTGTAGAGAACAAGTTTCTCCAGGGAGAAAAAACACAGTAAGTGTCCTTTCATGAAAAGAGCGACCTTTAGCTGGATCTGGGATGAGACACTTTTATGTATTAATATAACTTCAGTCTCAGTTGAATGTGGGACACAAGAAGGTGGATGTTCCCAGAGGGGATGCAGAAGTCTACACCCTAAAAAGGCAGGGGTGCTCCAGTTCACTGAGGACAAGGTCAGTGCGAGGAGCTGGAGCTCTGAGCTCTTAGTCTAATGTCCAAGGTACAGGACACTATGCCCGTTACAATGCTTCCTGTCTGAGGAGAACCTGATCTCTTTTTCGGGAGGATCATAGTGGTAACAATAAGAGATTGCACTCGGGATCCAGCTGGACTCCTGGTGCTCCTGGGCACTGCACGTGTGCCATGGGAGTTGTGCCACTTCACATCAATCGGAAGACTCTCCCTTTTGCAAGTCACGGGGATCTCTGTGAGACCACTGTCATTTGGAAGAGTCCCAACGCCCATCAGGAAAGGAAAAGCCAGGAAAAGATGTTCTGGAGTGGATATAGGCAAAAGTTCCATGACATACAGACAAGCTCCGTATCACAGCCGTGAGAGCAGCAAGAAATCCGCACGAAGCACTGATGGGATTACCTGTCCGAAAAAGGCAAACAAGCCATGCCCTAAAACTGCTGGTACATAAATGGGGACATCTGCCTACATCAGCAGCTCTGTGTGACCACCTGGACTTAGACTTGCATCAGTGCTGTTGGAACATATGTTTATTTCAACTGTGACAAGAAAACTGAGTGCAGGGTCATGTTGTGAAGGCCTTGGGTTTGCTTACTGGAACAGGAACAATCTTTTTCCCAGAAAGTCATTATCTTGATAGTCAAAGAGAGAACAGCCGGAGAGGTTTGTGATCTAAGCAGCCAATCTGAAAATAGCTCAGCTCTCTAGGAAATGCAAGGTCAACTGCCAGATGGGTCAACTCCAACCCTTAGCTCTGCCAAGACCAGTATGTTTTGCACGCTGCAGCTTTTACATGGGATCTTCAGGATGTGACATTATCAGGCAGAGGCCCTTCTAGTGTGGTGTGCCCACTAGAACCCCAAGAGTCTGTCTCTTTATAAGCATCATGCTTATAAAGAAAACATGATATGTTTTCTTCTGCTCTTTTTTAGAGGTCTTGGGTGCTGCTGCTCTCCCCTCACCTTGAAGGCTTGAATATCTGTGTGTGACTGTGCTTTTTGTACAGTGCGAATGTCATGAGATCCTCCATGAACTTCTCTTTCTGCACAGCAGATGAACCTGTGGTTTTGGCTGGGCGGGGGATAAAATAGGCTAATTTCCTTTTGCTTGCTCTATCAGAAAAGAGGGTGAATCTTAAAGGAGTCTGATCCAAGAGTTAGATGTGAAGATCCAGCACTGGCAAGCTTGCCAGGTCTGATAGAACTGTGATCTGATGTGTCAAATGCATTTTAGGGTCTCAGCTATGTGACAGCTTGCTAATGACTCTGAGCTTCAGGAAGCTTTGACTGATCCCACTGGGAGCTGGCAGAAAAAACTGTGGGAAAATTTTTTTTTTAAAACATTTTTGTCAAAATCAAAACATTGAATGGAAGCATGTCTCTTCCAGCATCATTTTAAACTGGAATGTGTCAAAACACATGCTTTTATTTTGGTTTGAGTGAGACACTTACAATTTTTACTTTACATTGCAATAAGGAAACAACACATTTACCATATTTTTATTTATGTCTCTGCTTTTTGGATAATTATCAGAAATGAGGAACTGCGTGCTTCCAAAGTGAATTCTTGGCATTTCTATTCAGAGATTTTCAATTTTTTGTTCATGATGAAAGCAGACATTGATGTTCAGCCAGTACTACCTACAGGTGGGAATTCCAGCATTTCAGATTCTCACCTCTGGCCCTGATGTGTTTTCTTTAGCTGCATTTCATTGTGCAGACATTTGGAGGGGCCATCTTACAGTCTGGGTTCTCTGGGTATTTAATGGTGGTACAATTGAAACCAAAACCCAAAATTCACTTCGTTATAAGTGGAGACTATTTGGTGATATTTAAGTGTGTTCTGGACAACCAATACTAAGCTGAAGGCATAAGTGATGATCAAAATAGAAGACAGAGGGGTACACTTTTGCCTGCAAAAAAGAGTCAAGCAATGACCCTGGCATGTCAGTGTAGCAGATTAATCCTCTGGTTCCACCTCGAGCTGTCTCTTTCCTTGAGACAGGAGGAAGACTTCTTCCTTCTCTTCTGCCTGCCAGCCCTGCAAGGGCTGGTTTAAGTTGCAGTCAAACATGGCTGCAGAATGTAATTATAACCTTAACCACCACTGTTTTAATTTCTTTCCAGCCAAGCAGAGCAGCTGCTGTGAAAATACTGCTGAAACTAATCTAGGATATTGGACTTTGCTGTTCCTTTTGCTACTGGTTTGCTAGGTGAGTCTGGGTGGGTTGTGCCCATGGCTGTACCTCAGTTTCCCTTTCTGTCTGGTGGTCTGCGATCTCATGCTGTACTGTTGTCTCTGTCTAAAAGAAGTTCCTGTCCATACAGTTTGGGAGTGCAGCTCCAGCAACCAAAGTAGTTTTGGTACAAAAGCTTGGAGTGGAATAGGCTGTACCAGCTGAAGGATCTTTTCTTCCTTTTTTGTGAGCAGCAGGGCCCTTAACCCAGTGGCCTTCTGTTTGAACACCCAGACTGTGAACTGGTGCTCAGGACTGTTTGGGTGGGTGGGTGATGGGGAGCTGAGGCAGATCCCTTGGGAAATCTCTCTTTCCAGACTGGTCTGACAATTTTTCTGCCTACTTTGAAGTTCCCACCTGGAGGAAAAAGAGCAGCAAAGGTGAAATGGTGTGAGGGGAAAGCAGGAAAGGCATGAAAGGAAACAAAAATAATATCTTCCCTCCACCTGCTAAACAACTCTTGGGCAAAGGGGGCAATCAGCACAGTGCTCCTCACGTTGCTTGGGTCCCTGCTGATTGAAGCAGTATCAGCTGTGAAGATACATTCCTGTTTCTGGACTGGAGCCACACAAAAGGCCTCTTTGGCCCCACTGAGACAGGGCTGACATGTCTGTCTTCATGAACATCCCTTCCTGGTAGATGAATCAGGGAGTTGGAGACATCCAATGAGCCTGGTAGAGGAAGGACGCCCTGCCGCTTGCCTGCTTGTTTCATGCAACCTGTTCTCTGCATTCAGTCATTTTAGGCCCCAGAATTTCAAAACTGTAAATAAATCATGGTCCTGTCACGCACTGAACTAGGCTGCCCGCATATAGCAGAGCATGACTGAGCTTGATCAGAAAAAGCTGGCCCTTGTTCGCTTTCCTGTGTGTTGAACAGCTCTGCTTTGGAGGACTCAGACTCAGCCTGGGCTTCAAAGGGGAGGATGCTCTGGTAGCCATGCTGACCACAGGGTTTGGGGTGGCATTTCCCCCATTTTTTCTTGCCTGCAGGCTGAAAATGGCTTGTGGGTTTTCTTTTTCATGCGTTTGCCCCTAGGCTAGTGGTGATTCATGTCTTGTCTTAATTGCTTTTTAAAGCATGCAAAGCTCCGTGTCTACCTCAGATAGTACTGAGCCTTGTGATGCACTTCTCATTTTCCCAAATACCTTTTTAATTAAACTGGAGCAGAGCACTCCATTTTCTAGAGCTATCCGTCTTGGCACATTTCTTGTTTGTGCTGGGCAGGCGTTATTCTGTTTATCACTGGCAAAATCTGGTGAGTTTTCCACAGGCTTTGGGATTTGCAAGGACATTTTCCTGTGGTAGGCAGATAGCTGCTCACACAAAGTTTGCTCAGGCTGGCTGCTGTGGGTTAAGGATGTGCTGCATCAGTTCAGGGAGGGTTTGTTGTAGGGCTTAGCAAGAAAAATGTGTTGCCTGTGATATAAAGGAATGAGGTTTGACACTACATTAGTCCTTCTCTGCCCCTGAACTCTGCAAATCTGTGTGGGACAAAAAAAGACATTTTTTTCTGGCAAAGATAAGGGCTTGGAATTTGGTTAAAAGGGTAAACCCAACCCTGTGACTTTGGGAAACGGGCAGCTATTCTGCTCCATCACAGGCACCTGCGATACTGGTGACCTCTTCTGCTCGACATGGAAAATTTGTTCTCTGCAGTGCCTGTTGGCTTGACAGACCCTTTGTTGCAATATGCCATTTCAGATCTCCCTCCTTGCTCTGGGATTCAGTGGTCAAGCATCTGTCCTGCCCCAGCACGCGCAGCATCGCTTAAAAACCCCAAACCCAGATCACACTGTTGGAGAGATGAAGGTCAGCAAAGTGACTGGGTAGAAATGACCCTTTCTTCCTCTGAAAGCAAACAGTGAGCATCTGAGTCACATTTGCTTTGCTGGAGGAAAAAAATAGAGGCGGTTTTCACTATTCTTACCACCGTTATCCCTGCAGAATCAGCTCTGCTCTGAGAAAGCACAGCAGTCTTCTCTGCCTTGTGAATCAACAGAATCATGAACTTTCCTCCAAATGAAGGCTGTCTACATACCCTGATTGACTTTGTGCCTATGCCTTGAGCTACAGCTGTGCAATCCTTTTACAGGAAAGGGGTTCTGGAGGTGTCCGACATGGCGCAGGGAATCTTTTTATGGCTGGTGATCATGACTGAGCCAAAGAGAAAATGATTTGATCTCCTCAAGTGTGTTCATGGGCATTTTCTCTTGGCAGAGGGGTATGAGGAGTCATTTTTAACATGTGAATTGAGCAGATTTGTTGCTGACCTTGAGAAAATGGAGGTGGTGCCCCACAACGAAGCTTTGGAAACAGAGCCTTTAAAAACTCCAACTATGTGTGAGAGCTCTGGATTTTCCTCTGATGAATTAACTTCATTTGATAGAGACAATGCAGCTGTTTACTGAGCTGGGCACTCCTCACTTCTAGTTGATCAGGTGGGAACTGAGAGTTAGTGCCTGGCGAGGGCCAAAACTGCCAGCGTGAGAGCAGACAGGAACCCAGAGATTTAAGTACAAATTGCTCCAACACCCATGGAAGGAGCTGTAACACCAAATCCTGCATCAGTGCAGAACAGAGAGGTCAGTGCACACCTCCAGAGAGGGACACTGACACCGTGTCAGTGTTCTCGTCCCTGCATTTTAAGGTTGGAACCTGGAATTTCCTCTGTTAAAATGGGGAAGTTGGTGTAAGAACTGCAGTCTAGGGAAGTCTCTGCTTGTCTCTGAACATATTTGAAGGTATCTCTGGCCTCTGGGGTTCAGGTTGTTTTCATTTCTCTTTTGTGGTTACCTAAGAGGAACTTACATGCTCAACCTGGATGTGTCATACCAATGTTCTGGGACTCACCCAAAGAAAGGTTTTGCATCTTTGAGACATCTCTTTTGTCAAAGATAATTGGATCAAAGATGTTCAGGTTTGAGTTTTGGTTTTGATTTTTTTTTTTTGTGTCACAACAGTTTTGTCTTGAAAAATGTCATTTTGATGAAACAGAAATTGCTCAGGAAATCTTACTGATTCTGACAATTCTGCTTGGAAGGGAGCTGGGGAGGAATATCTTGAAAGTGCTGGAGCTCCCAGTTATAACATTTTCTGAATGGAAAGGAGTTTTGATTTATTTCTTTTTCTCTTTTCAAAATGATGTTTCAAAATGTACTGTTTTGAGGGGGGAAAAAAAAAGCTGAGCCTGAATGAAATGCCTGAAAAAAAGAAATCAAATATTTTGACTGATCCAAGGCAGTTCTTCAGCATTTCATTTTGCAGCTTCGTTGGCGTTTTGGACAACATAGGTTGATTTAAAAATTGTTGGTTGTTAAGTTCTGCTATCCATACTCACAGATGTGTTTCTAGGTTGAGCCAGTGATGTATGAACCATGCTTCTTTTGTGGTGATAAATTACCTGGTTTCATAGCTGAAAAAAACTGTTTTAATCCATTAACTATAGAGAACGAAATACGCCAAGTCTCTCGATTCATGGAACCATGCAAGGATCTTCCACTGTATGAATTATTCAGGAGCAGCGGTGAAAATGAAGTACCCATTACATTTACAAATATTCCACAAAGAGTTCAAGGCTGAGCAGGAATAGATCAGACAGCATTTATTGTAAAGCCTTGCTGAGTATTACTGTAGATGTAATTTCCCGTAGTAATTAACGCAGGATCTGCAATCCAGCTTTGAAAAGGCGATTGAACCTTTCCCTGTGAATTTAGGAATCATCTACATTATTACACGGTATAGGTGACTTGGAGCGTTGAGCCTTTGTCTAAAATTAGTCCTCAGTGTGGTGGATGATTAAAGAGGGATTGTTCCTTCGGGCTACTTGGGATTGATGTTTTCTATTAAAAAATGCATTGCTAAGGATTTGTGAAATATAGAGAGCTTCTCTGGTTGCGTGTAACTTATGCAGATATGCTTAAGCTATCAGATAAATGATAAATGATTTCTATAAGTTGGATGGGTAGCATGACCCAAGGGTATGTTTTTTTTTTATTATTTTTCTTCCCCTCTAAGAATCGGAGAGAGCCATTTGTCAAGTCAACCAAGTGAGGTGCCCAGAGATCGTATGTCAAACACTGTTCTGTCGGAATGGGCACAACAGGAGTTAATAAAGTTGCCTCTCCTCAGACCTCTTCATTTCTACTAAATTTCCCTGCCCTTTTCCTTGTTTTAGAACTATGCTTTCTTCTGGTTTCTGATGGTGTGACTGCCTCTGAGTGCTGCCTACTGGGAAACCTGCCAGCAGCGCTGGAAGTGAGCAAACACACCATCTAATGGTGTCTGAACAACCTCCTCTCTGCCCCCATACCAAAGCTGAGCTCACAACAACTGGGAACTAGTAGACAAAGTACTCCCTTAATCTCCCATTCCTCTCAGAGTTTTGTTCTTGATCATCTGTCTCGCTCATGTGTATCCTAAGCGCCTCTCCAACCTGAGGAAAACAGCCACTTAACAGGACCTGGTTAAATAAAAGCCTCCTGAAGGCTGGCAGCTGTCCTGCCTTGAGCATGGGGCCTTCCATTTCCACCTGGGAGCACAGGTTGTGTTTCAATTGATGCAAGACCCTCTCCGAGGCGGGGAAGGCAGAGGAGTGGGGTGGGTGGAACATGGAAAGAGCAATGTCCTGTGTGGGTCTCCTACTTGTGTTGTAGGTAAGTGTAGATCTTTGCAATTTGCATTTAACTTCTTTCTCCACAGCTGCAGAAAGTAGGGGGCTAACAGTGCCCTTGGGCAGAATTAAGGCTGTTTGGGATGTGTTAGGTTGTGTTAGCTATATCATTGGATGGTTTGTGGGGGTTTGGTTTTTTTTTTTGGAGTACTAAGAGAGTCATTGACCTTGGGTTGGAGAAGACTTATCCTGTTGGGCTGTTTTTTTGAGGAATGAGATGCAGAGTTTGTTCTTGATGGAGTTCAAACATCCCTAGCACCACACAATCCTAAATCAGGATTTTAAAAAACAAGACTTTTTCTAATTAGTTCCAGAACATTAATTCACTGTTAGAAATTGGGATTCTGTTGTGTTAAAGTCCGCACATAGACTATAAGAGTCACTGGCTTGAAGAATTATCTACTTAACAAAATAGAGTAGGGGAAAAGTTATTAGAACTGCTCCCAGCTTTGAAATGTGTGAAATCTTTTAAAATCAAAATTCCAGTGGAAGAAAGGCTAACTCTTTTGGAAAGACAGTTCTTACCTTTCAGTTACCTCTGACTCTTCTTATCTCATTGGTGAAAAGATTGACAAGAAATAGTGAGTTCTCAAGGAATGTTGAATTTCTCAATGGAGAAAAATGATAGGCCTGCAAAAATGACCCTTTTCTGTAGTAATTTATTTGACTGGATGTTTTGCTGGACTCTTTAATGTTGGAAAAATAATAATTAAATCACTTCTCAACAGTTTTACTCTTTGAAAATTGGTTTTCTTTTGTAAACTTGAAATATCTTAAGCCAGTTCAACAAAACAATTTAGCAGTATTTCCTCAGTAGTAAAATACTTTATAGGAGCTGCTTGGGCCTTTCCTTTACTGTCGCTGGCTAGACCCCTCTGCAGGGCTTTAAATCATAGGGCTTCCAGTCAGGCTGCACCATGTCTCATCAAAGAGAGGATTAGAAGACCTATGAGACATCTATGTCATTGAGGCTAGGGATGTCTTACTCCACATTTTTATAGCACCTAGCACAACAGGGCTGTGATCAAGGCCAGGGCACACTGATGCTACTATAAAACTCCTTATTTGTGTTTTTAACCTAATCTTAGAATTATAATACAGTTTGGATTTTATTTAGCTTTCCCAAGAACATTTTCTTTTCCTAAACATAATGTAAATAGCTCAGGATTTGCTAAGAAGAGAAAGTCTGGGGATTTGAACAAATTGTGCTGGATTTGGGTAGTAGGAGATAATCCCCACTCTGTACAAAGCACCTTTCATCTTGTTGTATTAGTTTTGTAGACAGCAGTCACTTGGCTCTAGGCTGAATTGTATGTGACAGCATCTCTGTACCTTGCTTCCTACTCCAGCAAAGAGTGTGGCAGGCTTTTTAATTACTGTAATCCAGTGTGCGTGATACTGGTGTGTTACAGTGATGACTGCATCCGAAGGGTAAAGCATCTTGGGAGAGGAGCGAGCAACAGGCACAGATAAGCTCTTCAGAAGTTCAGACACTGCTCACCCTGAAACAGGACTGACTTCAGGAGCAGTTCAACTCCCTTCTCAGGGGGCTTCTTTGCTTTCCATTCTCCAGGGACATCAGCTGCTTTTCTGGGCATCAGCTGCTTCAGAGCTTCCCTTGCTAATGCTGAAGAACTAGGGAGACTCTGCTGCCAGGGCTGATATAAATATGTAATAATTTGTTTTCAATCACTAATAACAGTGCTGGGATTACAAAGTCAGATCTACTCATATCATAGTATTGGGGTAACAAGAAACGATCAGTGGCATGTTGGTTGAGTTCTTTCTTTCTAAGAAAGCATATAGATAAGTATAGATCATAAATGCAAAATCAAAGACAGCATGCACAGCTTCTTTGGGAAACTCCTATTCCAACAACTTTGTCAACAGTGTGAGTCTAATTGTACACAAAAGACTCTGAAGACTCAGAGAGCCCAGCATTTAATTTGTTTGCAAAGGAAGCTTTGTGCTTGTGTGTGTTGAAAATTTGCCTTCATTAAAAGAAAAAAAGCAACTAATAAAATGAAGGAACCTATTGTTTTCTTAACTCTGTCAGGTACCTATCTGATTGCACAGGTGGACTCAGTGTTGCTGTTTATCCCTTAATGGCTTTGACAAGTTTCCAGATCAAATCAGGATGGACAGGAATGCACAAAGATGCCTTTTGCATTTGTGCTTCCTTCCCTGCTTCAGGTGCAGCTGTGAGGCATGCTGTAAGGGAGTTCCAGCCTTGCTCCTGAGCATGGATGTCCTGCATGGTTTCCAGGTGCTCTTGCTATGAGTTTAGTAGTTTGGTGCCCATCTTCTGCCTGTAGCACCTATTTTGTCAGTGATTGTGTCTTTTTTGCTAATTTATTTATTTTTTGGGGTGGGAAGAAGTGGATGGGTGACCTCACTGCACATCCATTGCCAATATCTTCTTCCTGCTGAGATGCCCTGAAACCTGAGTGGCTGTAAATGCTGGCAGCCAAACTGTGGTGCAGCTGCTGGCTGAGTGGAGCTGGTTGACCATTTGCTGCTTCATCATTATAGTCCAGAGCACCCACGTACTGAACAAGGCAGTGCTGTAATGGCAGGGGGACAGGGAACCTGCAGCCCTTTCTCCCATGCTCTCTACTCTTTGATTACCTCTACAGTTGGAGCCAGCAGGGACATGCAATTCGTTGGCCATCACAAAGATGGGTCTTGCCCAAAATCACCTGAGGCCTGTTACTGAGCGCACAAAGTAGGGGGAGCTCAAGAAAGCCCCTTGGAGGTACATCAAGCCCCTTTCTTCTTCCCCTAAGACTGCTCTGCCTGTTGTTTCTCTGCAAAAGTGTGTGATGGCCACAGCTCTCCCTGCATGCACATCTTCCTGGTCACACTCAGCAGCTGGGGCTCTGGCTGCTCTCTTCAATAAATGGAAATAAATTAATAGTTTTGTGGGCCAGGGAAGGAGCTTGGGCTCCAAGCATTTGGCCTTTAAAAACCTTTCTTCAATACCTGTTCCGTTATCTGCAGAACAAAAGTGAATCAGATGAAGAACCCTGGCCAGCAGTCCCTGCAGTGCCTCTGCATGCCCCACTGTTTGTAGCAGTGCCCGCCGTGGGGGTCAGCACTGTGGCCCAGCCAGGTTTCTCTGCAGGTTTTAAGGCTGCTTACTGCAAGGGGGGCCGAAGCAGGTGTCTCCATGGTATGAGTCTCACTTTTTACCCCAGGACTTGCCCAGCAGCTGGGAAGGAGGAAGTAAAGCAGGGCTGCAATTTCTCCCCTTGCCTCCTCTCAGAGCCTGCACCTTCCTAACTTGGTTTACTAGCCGTCTCAGGATCTGCTTTGCTTAAAATTACCGGTGCTTTAGGCTGTGCAAGGGGCCGTGGCATGCTGACTATGGACTAGAGCTCCATTCCCTTCCTTCACTTCCCCTGCATTCATTGCAACATTGAGAAACTGGCCTATCTTTTCCTCTCTTGCCCTGACAGTGGGGCAACTTTTCAGTGGTTTTTGCTCTACTGTTGGGTGAACAGGGAGAAGGAACAGGCTCTCATGTTGAGGGGCCTCACAGATTACACTGTAAAAATATCCTTGTTGAAGAAATCCTGTTTTTCCACATCTGCCTCTACATTTTTAGAATTTCACAGGCTGCTTTTCTTCCTTTACTGCTAATTTTTGCTTGGCTTTAGCTTTCATTCTTTACAAAGAAAAACCATTTTTTTCCTGGGACTTGTCTGTCTTTCCTTGGGAAAAATTCCTCATCTTCAGAAATAATCAAACAGAATTTTTTTAAAGAGCTGGGCCGACACTGTCTCCCAGAAGTGGTGACACCATGGTGCCATGGGAAGGGTTGGCTCCAGCCACGTGGGGCTGGGGCTGCTGCTTCTTTGGGCCACGTGTGGTCCCAGCTTTCTGTCTGCTGACCTGGGCACCAGACTGGGCTCCTCACAAACAGGTCTGGGCCCAGCCGCTCTGCCCGCTTTACTTAATAAGTAGCAAGATGTCTCAGCAAGGCATCGAAGTCTGTGCTGCGTGTTCAGACTTCAAATCCCTGCCAATAATGCAGAGTTAAAGAAGGGGATTATAATGGTGCATAACAAACAACAAATGTTTAAACCTTCTTAGAAACACTGTGCTCAGAAGAAGAGGGATTGTTTGGATGGTGAAGCCCGCAGGTGTGAAGAAAGGTTTTTATTTCACATACTCTGCTGTGTGATATAGGTTGTTATAATGAACTTATCCTGGACTTACGCGTTCCTCTTGCTCTAATGCATGCGGCTGTGATCACTTTCTGCTTCCTTCAAAGCCGTTCAGTCTTACTCAGGAGCAAAAATAAGAATGAGCATATACCGGGGGCGAAAGGCAGTGTGGAAACCTGCCCTTCCTGACTTTCTTCCCATCCTTTTCTCCTTGATTCATGCCCCAAGCAGGGGGACCTCCAGCAGAGCTCACCTCTCCTGGTTTGCATCTCCCTCATGGCACGTGTGGACTGCTTTCCACTGAGCCCACCCTGCCTCGACTGAGGCAGTAGATCCCAAATGACCTGGCTGTGGTGAGCTGCCTCTATGCAGGACCTTGGGGCTCTTTGAAAAGCCCAGGAGCCATGCACGCTTGTGTCCCTTCTGCGGGGGAAGGCCTGAGTGGTTAAAATCTCAGTGTAAAACAAGACTGTCATACGGGAGACAGAAGCAAGGGTGTCAGAACATGTTAGTGCTGTTTAAGCGTCTGCCTACCTTGTAAATCTCCCCTTCTGAAATCCCACACAGACCTCCGTTTGTACAAAGGGAATTGGCAACTGCAAATGCTTGTTTGTTTTGTGTTAAACAAAGCTGCTTTTTTCCCTTATCTTTTTGAGTAGTTGCCACATGTGGCAAGAGAAGATGGGAAAACCATCTTAAAAAACAAAAAATGAGTAGATCTGAGGCATCTAAGAGAAGCATTTATTTAAGCCAGTGTGTGGTTTGCTTTATGTGTTCCCTTTTTACAATGCTGAAACATCTGGATTTTTCTCATTTGCCAAATTAGAATGGCAGGCAGCAGAGGTGACAAGGATTATATACATGTTTAAAGCAAGCAAGCAAAACAAACCAGTTGCTATTTAAGTGCTGTTTCCAAGCCAAAGGTAGCCCTGTAACGCAGACTCTGATACCAACTCTCTTCTGGTGTAAATCTAGCTTTGCTCTCCTGCAGTTTCCTTGCATATTCTTTGATGGAGTCTGACTTTTCCTTGCTGGCTTCAAAGAGAAGTGATTTCCCCCACCCTCCCATCCCCCCAGTCCTAAATTAAACTCCTGCAGGTTGATCTCTTCCTATTTTTAGGGGTATGTACACTGAGGTCTAGGTCGGCTCCTCTATCATACGTTGCATATACCTACTAGTTCTGCTGGGTTGCCGCATTATAATGGTACCCACCCGCTGGTACGCTGTAACCGTGATGCTATCCCAGAGGTGCCCAATTATGGATGAAAGTGGTCCAGCTGCCTGCATAGATTAGACAGAAGAAAACACGATTTGCCATCCTTGTAGATCTTCTGACACACAATGTTCACAAAGGGCAGGGTGTCGAAATGCTTTGACTTGGAATAAGAGAAGAAAAAAGCAAGGAAATGGGTCATAATGAAAAGAATTAGGTTGGAGAGGGAAAATGCATTAGAGATACTGCAAAGTTCTGTGCTGCTCTGCTGATTATTAGCTTGTCTCATGGAAATTGGGAAGTTTCTGAACACTCTTAAATACCCAGAATTTAAATTAAATACCCAGTAATACCCCGAATTACTTTCTTGTGTAATTCTACTTCTTGCAGTGTGTATATTTCCATTGAGTGTGGAAATAATATTTTGTGCCCTGCACAGAGTGACTCAGTGTGAAATTCCCAAGTAGACGTGTATACAAGAACCATTATTGGTAGCAGGACTCAAACTTGCCTTCCTAAGTCCATAACAACTTTCTATCCTGAAGAAGTGCAAAATACATCACTTACTACATATACAATGTATACACAGAATACAGTTGAAAAGCAGCTAAATCTGTGAAGAAGATGGCACAATCCATTGTATGTTGAAGGTTTTCGCTGGAGAAAGAGGCTGAACAAGGCACAGCCCTCCCAGGACCTCCTGGCACTCCATGTGGCATGGAAAAAAGTTCAGGGACTTGGGAAATTTCCAGGAAGTGCCTTATTTACACCTCATAAGCTCAGACACACTCAGCATAAGGCATTTCCAAGAGCTCTCCAGATTGTGTGACCACTTGGCCCCAAAGATGGAGATGCAGGATAAGCTGAACTGTAATCCATAAAGGGCATGCTGAGTACCCACCTCCTCCTTCCTCTCTACTTTTCTCACTGTGTATAGTGCTGACAGGCTTCTTAGTAGCTTCCAAGTGTTAGGGTGCCAACTAACCTTGCCCAGACAAGCAGCTGCAGTGGTCGTTTTTGTGTGTTGCTGTTGAATGGCCTGTGTGCTGGTCTCTAGCAGGCTATATAGGGGAGGCGAGGAAAGACTCCCTCAGCTATTTCTCCAGCTTCTTTACTCCCAGACTTCCTTCCTGTTTAGGCTTCTCTTTTTTCCCTAAAGCTGTCCCTTTTCTGGCAGAAAAGCTGCTCAGCTGGCAGGAGATCTCTCCAGGCATTTTGAGGATTGTCATCACTGTGTGTTCCACCCGGGGAGCTTTTGGCCATTGTTAGCTGGATTCACAGTTCAGCTCATTTTCATCTGCATCCAAAATAGGGAGCTAAATACAGAAGTGCAGCTCCTCTATTAATATCCTGTGCGTTATGGTAGGACCAAACTGCCAGGTGCTGTACTTTGTGCATAGGGAGGGAGGGAGACTATTGTTCCATTGAGCTTGAAGCAAAAGCACAGAGAGAAGCCAGATTACTCAGGAGAGCTGAAAAATCAGCTTTGGTTTCCTAAGCCTCAATCCAATCTTTGATCCATCAGGCTATGCTGCCTCTTAGTTTGAAATTGCTCACTTCCATGAAGGCTGAATCTGCCCCCCTGCAATAAAATGTGAAGCTCTTGATGTCTGACTCCAAACTTTCACTGCCTCAGGCCTCTCCTGAGGGTGCTTTCTATTCTAGCAGACCAGAGCCAGTAGTTTTTAATTTTTTGCACACATTTTATACATGTCAGAAGAATCTGCTTGACTGTCTGCTCTCAGATTCATGCTCCAAGGGCAAATATCCTAATTACTGTCAGGCTTCATGGAAGGGTAGGGCTTCATGGAAGTGTCTAAATCACAGATTTATTTCCTGATTACATGACCAATCGTCTTCCTTACCTCTAGTGTTTATATCTTACTGGATTTGGGCTGGTTTAAATTTGGTGGCATTGTTCTGTTCCATGAAAAGGCAGCTGATAGGTGGCAAGTTCTCACCTGGTATGAATCATGCTGGATAGGGGCCCCGTTTGCTCCGGCAGTGAATGGCCACAAATTTCCTGACTAATTCGCGAAACAAAGAACCTCTTATAGGTGCACAACATACCCACGATGCCCTTGGCAATCTCTTTTGCCATGCCCTTTTTGCGGGCTCCCAGTTTGTGGTGTTGTAGGTTGGACTATATAGTCTCACCAGTTGCGCTTTCCTGTATGGAAGAGCTCATGTCTCCAGGCAACACTTGGACTCTGTCTTCTGATATGGTCAATGGATGCTTCAGATGGAATGGGCTTCCTCCACTAGCAGGAACTTCAATGTGTTGATTGCAGCTCACAGAGGTGTCTGAGAGGGATTAAAGAAGGTATCCCTCAGAAAGGAGGCCAGACTTAGTCCTTTAAGGAAGGGTGAGGGTGATGTAGCCATCAGAACAGCTCCTAATGGCCTCCTATCAGCTGCACAGTTTTGCTGGCTGAAAAATTACCTTTTCCCTTTATAAGATTAGAAACAAACAAACAGAAAAACACCCCAAGCATTAACAGTCATAATCCTGAATTCAGTCTGAGAGCACGCTCAGATTTGAACACACTGGAATAATTCTAGAACTTTTTAAGGTTAATAATTAATTGCGTGGTTTTAATTAGAAATTGCTGTTGCATCTGCATGGAGTTCTAGCACATTGCATCTTATTAAAGCTGTAATTGGAATGCATTATTTATTTGTTTCCTTTGTCAATGTTCATATTCCTCGCTCCTCAGGTCACTAGAGCTGCAAAATAAGCTTGTTTAAAATGATATGCACTGAACTCCCAACAGTAAATGTTCTTATATGATAGTAATTGTTCCTGTTCCTCTATGTCCTGGCTTAGTACTTTGAGATGCAGGGGATAGTTATGTGGTGTCTCTGCTCGTGGCCGATTGTCTAAAATGGCATAGATTCAGCTGCTCACTAGGTGCTCACTACGTGCTCGCTAGGTACTGACTAGGTGCTTCATGAGTCCATGGTTACCCCTGGTTCTCACCCATGGAGACCTGGGTGGGCTGTGCTGTACTGGCTATCAGACCGCAGTGTAGACATAAGCTAGATGATGGATGATGTTGCCAGGATGGAAGTATTTAAAGCACTCCCAGAAGCCATTCTGATAGCTGGGAGTGCTGCTGAATGGGTCTGAGTTCAGCCCTGTCCCCCCTTCCTGATGAGAGATGTTTAGAGCTTACTCATTCCTATAAACCCAGTGGGAAGATTTCCTGTGCTCATCAGCTCCACTGTTCCTTCTGGCCCTTCTGCATTCTCTCCTCTTATTTCAGTTACTGGAGGCAAGCCCAGATGAAGAACAGAGACTCATTGCTGGGAAAGCTCTGCTTCATGTCCAGTCCAGGCAATCTGGACAGCTCTTGTGCTGGCTGCAGGGAATTGAATAGGCTGGGAAGAACGGCTTGTGTGGCTCAAAGCAACTGCTGAGGTCAGACCTAAATATCAGGTAGATACAGCATGACAACTATGCTAAGGAGCAAAGCTGGAGACCTCCATAGGCTTTGTAAAACTTTAAAGAAGTAAATCAGCATAAGCATAGCTGGAGCAGTCACAGCTGAGCAGAAGGGGAAGAGAAAACAAAGGCATGGATGCTTCCTGAAAATGGCACAAGTGGTCAGTACTAGAGCTGGCATTACAGCCACTGCCTCCCAAAGCCGCTCGGCCTTTCTGGATATCATGGGACAGGATCCAGCTGAGAAGTGCTGAGACCTCTCAAGTTTTCAGCAACACAGCTAGAAGTCCCGTTTTCCCTTGTAACCACAGGGCAATGTATCCCAGGTACGAGTCCTTGCAGCTCGGTGCTGAGCAGAGCCGATACGACAGGCCTTCCCTGGTGGAGGTGAATTCCAGCTGGCAGGGCTTTACATTCGTTTCGCACAGTGCCTTGGATCAGCTGCCAAGAGCAACACAAAGTCTGGGATGGCAAAGTCCACGGCATGTTGCCTGTCTGACTAGATTTCTTCCCTGTGGGACTTAGTGCCCAAATGAGACTGTGGCCCTATCGCAGGTCAGGGTGGATGTGAATGGTGTGATGGTGAGAGTCTGGAGCAGCGCTCTGGGAGGGTCTCAGTGAGGGGGAGTACAGTCCTCCAAGGAGTGATGGGCTGGAAACTCCTTTGGGTCAGCCCAGTAAAGGCCTGTGGAAGGAATAACAGAGATCACAAGAAAGAACATGTGCTCTTTCAGTTACAAACAAAATTGCATTTTGTTCCACTTATTCCATTTGTTTCATTATCCGCTGAGAGAATTGACTCAGAAATCCTATGTTGTGTAAGAGATAAATGAGATAATCTAAGTACCCTTTGTAGCCTTCTAAGCAGAAGTGTGTGTGAAAGCTGACACCTAAAATCTGCCCTCATTAAGACACTTGAGAGATTACCAGTTGCAGGCCACCCGATTTGCCTGTAAATATTCAAGAAGTTGAAGTAAACTCCACAGATGTGAAAAGCCAGCATGTCAAAGCAACAGCAAAACCTTTGGCACACATTCAAATAATCTTTCGAACACCAGGATTTGGGCTGATTAGAAGAGAAAACCAAAGCAATTTTAGGAAGAGTTCGGGGTGGGGTGGGAGGGGAGAAGGAAGTAAATTTAGACAAGAAAAAGCAATTACAGGCTTAAAAGGAATAATAAGCATCAATTAGCAGCAAGTATCTCTGCCTACAATGAAAGCATTTTCAAGTACATACACGGTGGAATAGAGAAAGTGAAAAGACGGCTGTGTCAATGAATTGCAGCAGGGATTCCAAGATAAAGGGGAGCAAATGCTGTGGAGATATGAGACAATTACTTAGCATCAACCTTTTAGAAATTAAAAAGGTGGGGGTTGCTCTGAGTTGAGGAGCTTTCCAAAGAGACTAGATAAGACTGTGGATGTCAGCTGATAATGCCATGTGGCTGATTCTCTTCCTAGAGCTTCTTGCGTTTGGCCAAACACCAGCTTTCCACAAAGCGCCGCGGAGGCGGTACGGTGATAGCGGGGAGCTGAAGATGGTGGGCTACACAGGAGACGGGTAACGAAGTGCCTGCTCTCTGCTGGTGTTGCTGGCCGCCTGTCAGGATGTGTGCAATTGCTTCCTGTGGAAAGTGGATGGGGGAAAGGTTTGGTTTTGTCCATCTGCTTCTTGCTGCTTGTGGTCCTTGGTGAATGATTGTGCTTCCCATTGCCCTAGCCAGGATTTTATGCTCCATTTTGCCTGGTGGGGAGCTAAGTGATGGGCAGCTGTGCTGAGGAGTCCAGGCTTGGCATCTGTTACGAAAGGAGAGCAATGACAGGATTCAATTGGCTTCATTTCTTCTTAGCTGTGGCCATGTTCCTAGAACAGGCAACTGACTGGATCACACCAGTTACTCTGTGGAACATAGCTAATCCTTTTCTGTCTCTCTCCTTCTCTCCTGCCCCAAAATAATGGAGACTGGGGATGGGCCCAGGATTGCAGGGAGGTGTTTTGTGTCTGGGGCACTGACTTTTTAGCCTTTGCTTAGGAAGATCTTGCTCAGCCCCTTTTTCTGAATAGCAGCAATTGGCAGAGATCGAATATGTCTTCCACTTTCATCCCTTCTCTTCTTAGCAAAGACACATCAGGAGCTGTAGTAGTGCCCTAGAATGATCATAGTATACAGCAGGGATGTGGGAACTACTGCCAAGTGAGTTAATTTTGGCAGCCCACCTGCATTGTGCATTTCTGGTCTTCCCATTTCATAAAGGATCCAGGAAAAATGGGAGGGGTTCAGAGGAGGGTGACAAAAGTGATCGAAGTCTGTAATAGCCTCTGTGCAAGGGGTGAGCTGGTAGCTCTGGCAACTCCATCTGAAAGAGAACTGGCTGCAGATGTGTATGAGAAAGGTCTATGGAGTCGTGAGCGGTCTGCAGAGGATGGGCAGGGGTTGGTTGTTCACTACAGCTTCCAGCACAAGAACCAGAAAGCATCAGGTGAAGCATCCCATTGTAGGTGGCAGGATCAGAAGAAACAAAAGGAAGTTGGTGCTTGCAGTGGTAGTTTAGCCAAGGAACTCCTTGCTGCAGGATGGTTTATACAATATCGAGGGGATGCTAGACTGATTAATGGAAGAGAAATCTGCTCAGGGATACTAAGTGCATGGAACCATTGTCCAACTATGAATGTCCCTGAGACACAAAGGTTGGAGTCTGAGAGACTGTTTGGGGAAAGACTATATGTTTGCTATTAATTCTTCTGCTTTTCCCAGGTGTCTATTTCTGGCCACTGTCAGAGATAGATACACAGATGTTTGGGCTGACCCAACTGCTCTTTATGCTGTGTGTTTTTCTGTTCCTGTGTTCTAGTGGTAATAGTCTCACTGCAGCAGCAGCAGGATTACAGAGCTGTTCAGAAAAGCAAGATCAGTTTTAGTCTGTATGGCTTTCTCTGCTGCTGCGGCTGGGATGATACAGGTACACATGACAGACAACAAAAGCCAACATGGGTCTTCCTCTCCAACACACTGCAGTCATTTCTGTGACCTCAATGCAAGCATGATCCTGCTAAGCATTAAATGGAGCTGAAAAATATTGGTATTACTCCTAAACAGTAGCTATTTCAAGAGTGAAACAAGTGCAGGAACATCACTGATGCTTCAGTTGGTAAATGAGCAGCGTAACCCTTTGTTCCCTCCTTCCCCAAGATCCAGTGGGTCTCTACAGTAATCCAGAATTAGGCAAAGAGAGCAATTAGCAGCATAGATTCTTTGTGCATTTTTCTGTAACTACCTGGAGAATTTAAAAAATCATATCGTGAGATGACTCATTCTAATGTGAACAGGGAGCAACTCCCTTGACATTAGTAGCATTACCCAGATTTGTGCCAGTTTGATTTGTAGCTACTGACATCTTGGCTTGCACATGTTTTCATGAGGCATTTGCACTCTCCCTTCTGCAAACAGTCTCTGCAGCAATGCTTAAGGCCGTGTCAAGAGTAGGTGTGAAACTGGGTCTCATTAGGATTTTAGCAAATGCCAAGTGAGCCATCTTGACAATGATTTCTTTCCTTTCCTCCCAGTCGTCTAAAAGGCTATGCCAGGGCAGAATGGGTAGTGGAAACAGAAAGGCTCATACCTCCTGTTAAAATTGTTCCTCTGCAAAGTATAGAGGGTCTGATCCTGTCTAATCCTGCAGAGGTGAGAATGCCTTAAAAGCATGAAGTTCTCATTTTGTTGCACGTTGAAGGGATTTACTCAAACGCACTACAGCTCCCACTCCCTCTGGGACAATACCTGGGGCAGGTTGATAGCCAAAGCAGGGTTTCTCTGGGAGCGACCGGTGTGAGACACCTGTGTGCTGCTAGGAGCTGCTTGGAAGTCAGCAGTTGACATCCAGGGCTGAATCTGGATCAACTTTTCCATGCTGAAGGCTTGCTATTGTGATGGCAGTGTGCTGAGATGGCAGAAGGATCCGGCAGGATTACAGTGGGAGGAGCTCTCTGGGGGGAGAGGAAGATGGGGAAAGGAATGCTTCAGTGAGCTAATTCAAAGCTGGTTTTTAATTAAAAAAAAAAAAGAGTGAAGACAGAATGAGATAAAAGTCAAAGACAAGAAAAATCTGCTTAAGGCTGGCCAGAGCTATCATGCAAATAAGGATTTTAAGTGGAAAATTAAAAAAAAATTAGCAATAAAGAGAAGAGAAGCAAAAAAGTAGCCAGCATAAAAATTAAATTGCTGAGTCAGTTCTGGAAAGAGTTCAGAAGAGAGGGCTTATTTTTTTCCCCAGATTGATCTTTTCCTGTAAATAATAGATGAAATAGGAACCAATAACACAAAAATACTGGAGTTTGTGAATGCTGAGCGTACTTTCCCTCACTAAAACTAATTTTTTTTAAAGACATATATGGGGGACCCACCCTGTCCCAGCAGCTGGCAAGTTCCAGAGCACCTTGCAGCCACCTGTGGCCCAAGGGTTTGCTGAGCTCTCTTTGCTTTCTCAAGTTAGTGATTATGAGGCATGGGGGAGAGGGATGGAACCGGTAGGGATGAAGTTCTCATGCCCTTTGGCTGTCAAAGCCTCTGTGCTGGGTGTATTAAAGCATCATCTCACTGAGAGATAGAGTGGGACTGATCTGTAGCATCAATCCCAACTAAGCCAAGGAAAAGCTGACAAAATTCTAGTCTCCCACTTGGAGTTATAAGTCTGAGTTTGGCAACGAACAGCTTGGAGAGCTGGCAATTTGTTGCATTTGTACAGCTCCATGAGGGGTCCAACCCCTATCCACGGCTGCTGGGTACTATTGTAGACAAGCAACGCGACCCAGTAGTGGTTCAGCTGAGAGAGCCCAGACCCCCACTGCATCCCAAGGGTCAGGCAGGAGACAAGCTTTGCTACGTTTCCTCAAGGTTGACTTCTTCCATGCAGAAGCACTGTCCCCCAGTGCTTCTCTTTTCAGCCAAGGGCATATTGGCTTCAGGCTGAGGAGGTGAGGCAGGCTTTGGTCATAGGTGTGATGTGTCCCCTGGGAGAATTGCCCTGTGAGGCATCATGGAGACTGGGGGTTGTTGTCCATCAATCCATAATCTCTTGCTTCCGATGGCAGAGAACTGAAGCTGCTGTATAAACAGGGAAACAGCTTAGCCTGATTCTACCTTTTGTCTTCCTCCTGGAAGTCTCCAGTAGCAATCCTAAAAGCTGTCAGCCTTTCACAAAGCATCCACTGCAGGAGATAAGCAAATCCTCTGAGAAGCCGATCTCGCAGCAGCATTAATAACCAGCTGCGTATAAGTAGGTAGAAGAAGCCTTGCAGATTCACAGCTTGCTGTGCCAATAGAAATGTCACATAAAACCACCTCACCATCTGGCCAGTGCTGCCTTTTTCACACCTCTTCTCCTACCATCATCTCTGTCCTATCTCCAGGTGTGATAACCAGGGTGCCAAGGATTGAACTTGTGATCTCCAGCACTGAGAAAGACGTAACATCGCTAAATCCTGCTCTGAAGCCATCTAGCAGAGGGACTATAAAGAACTCATGTTTGTGACTGGGTTTGGTGCTATCTGAAGGCTTGCTCTGTTGTGTCCATTTGGCTGGGAGATTCTGCTCCAGCCTGCCAGATGATGACCCAACCTTGGTTATTCGTGTCTTTGTCCCCTTTGGGCTAGGCTGTAGTGAAGTGATGTTCCTGGGCATGGAGCCCTTCATCACTTAGGAAATTCCAACTAAAGGATGCTGTAATGTGTCTCCTTAGCAACACAGGCAACTCGGAGTTCATTGGCTCTGTAGCTTTCTCTCCCTCTATTTCCCAGGCTGACTTCCCATGCGATTTGAATCAAGTTCATGTCAGTCCTGATCTTCTTGCTGTTGTCTGAGCTCACATCTGGGGTATCTAGGACACATCTAACACTTTCAGGAAGACCCTGAGAAGCGGCTATGGTCCTTTGGCACCAGAGGAGGCTGTGCAATAGATGCACCCTATCTATAGTTTATGCTCAGGCAAAGCAGGTTTTAGCTTTTAAGAACCTTCTGATGAGATGGGCTGAAGTGTCTGTCTCCTCAGCGTCCAAATAATGCCTGTGTTAACATTCAGCTTTTCCATTTCATGCTGCACTACAGGTGTCCCTCCGTTTGCTCTGCCAGTACAGACTGTAGCCTGCTGTTCTCTTCTGTACTTTCAAAATACTGTCACTTCTCCCCATGTCCTGCCGTTTGATCTTGTGTATCCCCAAAGTGACATTGCTCCCTTCATGGAAAACATCTTCTGACTCTTGAACATCCCAAACTGGCCTTTAGTTGAGGCTGCCCAGAAGGTTTGTTTGGGCTTTGCATTTCCTGTGCTGCAGTCACTGGGAAAAGGACAAAGCATCCTTTTCCAGTAAAGCAAAGGGTTACGTTCCTCTCTGCAATACTGGGACTACAGCAAGAAGGAAAACACAAGGCCAAGAAAAGCAACTGGCAATAAATCTATTTCCTAGAAGCTCATATGAAGCTCTGATTTTCTTTCTGTTTTCCTAAGAGATACCTAGGTTGAGGACTCAGTTCAGAGGGTGATCCCCTGACAGCACTGTGCCATAGGAGAGGGGCTCATCCCTGGACATCTGTCCCTTGCTTGCACTTGGTGGTTTGTTTGTTGTTAGTGACCACAAATAGCTATTCCTGAGTACCCCCGCATTCCTCTGCTGGCTTTGGGAGCCATGTTGTGGTGTCACCTTATGGTAACTGTGAAGATCTTCAGGGAGAGATTTAAAGAATTTCACCTCTCCTTTCTGGCAGGGTGAGTGGATTGTAGCTATAATTATGTGATTATTAGAATGCATTGCAAGTCACGTACCAGCAAATGTCTATTTCTTGCAAACGTACAGCAATTTCAAATGTCCTTTACTTCTTAGTAGCCATTTACAAAGACATGCAGGATGTGTTAATATGCACATTAAGGCTAAGGGTCACAGTGTCACATGCAGTGCTGGCCTTGGGGTGAAACTTCTTGTAGTTCATGTCATAGGATGGGATTTATGATGAACTCCCCCATGACCAAAAGATTGATGTAAACTTTTCCACCTTCTGGGCTGAGTGGTGGGAGTGTCTCTTGGATCTTATCCGATATACGTGCCAAAAAAAAAAAATCTCTGTTGTAAAATAAATGCATAGGTCACCTATTTTTCCCACTGGGAAAAGAAGCAGAGGCTTAACAACCTTTGTAATGGTGGCCATCTAGATGGAAGGGGTTTTGGAGTTCAGGGTGCTCAAGCAAACCATGAAGTCTCTGCCCTGTATTGTTGAGGATTATGGACTCTCAGAACCTCCTGAGATTGTCTTGAATGGTGTAGAATGTGTAGGTGAGATCAACTTATGGTCTGGAGCATCCTTATAGGTAGTATGTGGCTACTGGGACTCTGTATTAGCAAGATAGGGGAAACAAAGGGAAAATATATATGGGTAGCTCTCCCTGAGAGTTAGAGCTAAAGACAAGGAAATTAATTTCTGTTCCTCCACATGTCTGTATTTTAACTTTCTGAAGTAGGTGATGGGGACGGGGATTTTGCTAACTGTGTACACAGCCCACTTGCTTGACAGGATAACAGAAGCATACGTGAACCCCAAAGTGCCTCCCTCATGCTGGAGTGGACTGGAAGTGGCTCTGGGTATCTGCCATACTACAGAACTGATGAGAGCTAGAGCAGCCATAATGCCTTAACCAAGACCAGTGCTTGATCATGTCCCTGGATGTACAACTGTAAAAAGAAACTAGTGCCCTTCCAGACCTTCATCCCTAATATAAATCACCTATTTTTTTCTCTAAATGAAAAAAGCGCCCCAGAATATTGTATTTTAACCATTTTCCTTTTGGGAGACAAATCTGAGTGGAAACACAATCCATTGAGTTGTGACATGAGCTATATTGCAGAAGCAGGCCATCTGGGACTGTTTGTTATCCCAGGGTGTCCTGTTTGTGTCCGAATACTGTGAGTTAGTGGTGTACCACTGGGATACAGGGGGTGAATCCATTGCTGAAGACACAATGAATGTAATTTTCTTCCTCCCCCTGTCTGTGCAGTAAAGGCAATTCACTTTAATCTTTTCTTTCCAAGCACAAATTAATCTTCTAATGAAAACAATGACAATATTTGGCCTGGCATGGTGGGTGGTTACTCATGCAAATGAGATGTGTCTCCCTTCTACCCTTCTTCCATCAACAGAGGACAGGACTGAGCCCTGCCATCTCAGACCGCAGGCCACTGTCAAGACAATGACACAAAGGAACTGACTTTGCCTTGTGCGGAGACACTGTTGGACAGGTCTGAGACCAAAAGCTTAATTCCAGATGGCTGGGCAATTAGTAGACCGTTTTGTTGCAGCACTAACATCAGCTGCAGACTATCTGCTTTGATAAAAACCTTAGCAGTAAAAAACCTTAAACCCAAAGAAGCAAAGATGGAAGCAATAAAGTGAGAGTTAGGTACTGCTCAGTTAATGAAGTGAGCTTCAGTAAGAAGAAATGTGTGTCAGGTCAGAGGCCCTGAGAGAGGAGCGACGGGGTTCCCTGTGAAGAAGCAGGCAGCGGAGTCCAAGACTGAAGGATTTGGTAATTGAGTGAGTTTCATACTGCCAGGGGAACTAGTGGCAAATACAGGTGTCCACCCTGGCAGCTGAGGAGGAGAAAAAATAGCTGAGCAAGTTGTTGACTTATCCCTGAGAGAACAGAATTAGTTGTCTGGGAAGACAGAGCATATTAGAGGAGGGTGAAAGGTGGGTGAACACTGCCCTTTCTCTTCACTTAAATTCCTCCCCTATCACTGTAGTGTTTGGATGTAAGATTAGACCCTTTCCTATTCAGCCCTTAAATGCTCTAATATAAACTTAAGCACTACCATATATCCTCTCCCAGGCCAATGCTCGTGGCCACAATTAGAGAGCAGGATCCAGAGCTGGCCAGACCTGTCGGAGCCATTGCCGTGCTCCTCTGCTTATGGCTTCGTTGCAGATAAATTGAAGCTAATCAGCTCCATCACCGAGTAGGGCCTCGGGCTTATAGGTCTGAGGGCGAAGAAGGCCGCCCTGGTTGTCTCAGGGGCTGTAAGAGTGTGGTCAGGAATGTTTGACTGCTGCTGTTTAATGTGGGCTTGCAGCTCTTGCAGTCGGGAGTTTGGTGGGCAGGGGGAGGCTGCCCTAGCACTGTGCCCAGCTGGCCGTGCTCCAGTGGCAGGAAAGGTGGGTGGATGCTGAGCTGGTCAAGCCTCCTGCAACAGTGTGAAATGTCACCCTGGCAGCTGCATCTCTTTCACAAGAGTGTCCAGCCTTGATTTAAAGGCTGCAGGGATCAGCAAAACTAGCTCGTGTTGATGGTAACCTTGACTGGTTAACATTTTTCACTGTTTCTCGCAGTGAATGTGCCCTGCTTCCACCCACTAGTTCCTGCCCTACTCTGCCTTCTTAGCGTGAGCGACTTGAACCTCTCGCCAGCATCCCACAAGACCTTGGCTCCCTTGGTCTTCTCTCAGAGACAGCCACTCTTCTTCCTCCAGGGAATGCTTTTTTTAGATGCTTCCTTCTCTTCTGCAGCAATTGTGGGGCCGGATGAAGCTTTTTTGCTTCTTCTGTGCTCTGATATTAACAGTACTTTTTACAATGACTCCCTGGTTTGCTGGCCTAGCTCCCAGTATATGCCAGTGGCCTTCCATCCAGATCATTTAGTGGGCACAGGATGATCTAGATGGATCAAGCATGTTCAGTCTGTAAGCGTATTGCATTTTCACTGCCCATAAACCTGTTGAATGCTATCTCCATTGAGCCTTGACTTTAACATGGAAAAAGCTGTGATACAGTTCCAGTCTGTAACAAGTGGCTAGTTCTAAATTAGGGTAATCATTTAGTTAATAAACACCCATTAAAGGTTAGATTAAACTATGATTTCTTCCTTTCCTGATCTGTCATTGTTTCTTATTTAGTAGCTGCATTCAGGAATATTCACACATGACTGCTTATGATGTTTTAATTGTCTTTGAAATGTTGTTTCACAGCTTAGGTTGAAACCTGGGTAAAGTGATTCAGGTGATCCTGAAAAGCAATACATCTAATTGGTATCTGGCTGCTTAACAGTGATGCAGGGTTATCTTTTCTTCCTTTTGACCATTTAATTGCTGGTAATAGTAAAACTTAGTTTTCTGCTTGCTGAGACTGGAGTCCTTCATCTTGTTAGGAGCAATGAGAAATCACCAGGAAAAAGCTCTGCGGTTAATATCCAAGGAATATGGCTAACCAGCTGCTATTAATCTTAATGCAAACCAGACATTCAGACTTAAATCGTATCATCCTTAATGGAGTGATGCAGTTAAAGCAAGCATCAAGTGGCCTCAGGGCAAGGATGTTTTGGTTTCATTGAGCTTTTTTTGATCTGGCAAGGGACAAGTCTTTGGTTTGATAATTTTGAGTCCTACAGAAAGCGATGCTACAGGCAGACCTTGAGGACTGGATGGGGTTGCGTGTGTGTGCGGGTTATGAATGGCTTGTGTGACCTGGGGGAGGGAGACGGCTGGACTTTGCACAAAGCTCCCCAGAGCACCTGAGGAGTTCTCTCATTGCTGGATCAGGATTTCTGCTCTCTTGGGCCCTTCCCCTTGCTCTGTGTGGAGGCTGTCTTGGCGACAGCAGCAGAAGTGACAGTTTCATGTGGTTCCTCAGAGTCACTGTCAAGCAGGCGAGTTTCTAGCCTTGATGCTTTGATGAAGGGACTTGGCATTCACCGTTTTGCTCAGAACAGCTTGTCTGGCATTCCTAGTGCAAACAGGGCCCCTTCTCCCAGCAGGACGATAATAACTAACTAAAGAAACAAGGGATCCCTCTGAGCTGCCCTGACTGCACTGGAGAAAGAAAATCAATCTGTGAAAATCCCAGCTGAAGCATGGAAGAGAGGATCTAAATTTAGCTACAGCCTGCCTGGGGCTCCTGACGTTTGTGACTGCTGGGGCAGTTGCTCACAGAATTGTGCAGCTTAGAAGCCGAATCTGCATCCAAAGGCTGCAGGCAACACAGGAGAGCAACACACTTGCTCTCTTGTATTTCCAGGTACCTCTGTTAAGTCTTTGGGGCTCACGGGTTCACGTGGTGCATTTGGTGGTTATTTAAAAAAAAAAAAAGAAAAAGCTGTTCTACATACTTGGGAAGAGCGAGAGTCTGTGCCCCACAGGGCTTTCAGTCTGTACAGGAAAGTCAAACAAGGGCCTGGATGAACAAAGCTCTTCATAGCCTCGCTTCACAGCTGGGTAACTGGAGTTCGGTGAGATGAAGTGATTTGCCTGTGGTTGTATGGGAAGTGGGGAGGCTGGGTATGGAGCTGGGTCTCAGGGGATCTGAGTTCAAAACCAGTTTCTTTCTGTAGTTCAGACAAACCAGGTGATTTTTCAGTGACCTGTTTTGCCCTTGGCATTCCCCAGCAAAACAATCAGTGGGTTAGCATCTCCATGGAAAACAGATGCAGTCCAGCCACTGCTTGTGACTGAGAAATGTTGGGTCTTTTTAAGAAAAAAAAAAAATAAAATCCGCACTTCATTTAGACACTGCTTGTTACCTTTTCTCAATAGACAATTTGTAGATGTCACATTTAGGCCTGGAAGCTAGAGGCTAGGAAACTAGACACTATCATATGTCTCACAACTGCAAATTTTAGGAGAATATGCTTACCTGTGTCTGATAAAAGCTTACTTGGACTGACATTTTTGAAAGCCAGGAGCACTGAAAATTGGATTCCTGGAGAAGAGAAACCGGGTAGTTGTGACCAGAGGAAATTGCTACCGCTGGGTGAAGATGGAATGGCTATTGCTGTGAAAGTGTAACTCTAGATTTGGTGAGATCAGTGCCAAAACCAGCATGTTGCTCCCAGCACTAGGACCAAAATCCTGCATACTTTGTTCAGTGAATGAAGCGGTTCCATGATGCAAAGCAATCATACCCTCAATGCTCGTAGAGTGATGGAAAGGACTGCTAAATGAATGAGACACAGAAATGAAAAGTACTTTGAGCAATCTACTTGCCTATTAAATGTTCTCTGGAAGGGGTCATTGTTAATGTTGCTGCTTCCCACCTAAACAGAAACACGCTGCCTCCTTGACAGGGAATTTAGCAGAAGCTGAAGGGATTACTGGGTGTTACAATATCTCACTTCTAAAAAGTTAATGTATTAGTAACGTGTGAGTCTAGACACGTATTGCAAGACTGATTTAGGATCTTAAAGAGGATTCTGCCTTTCATTCTGGCTTTTATTAAAAGCTTTGTAGTACATCTTTAAAGAGCCACTAAAGCCACACTGAAAACATAAAGGAGGAAAGAATAAAAGCAGAAGGGTTTTTAAATTGATTTCTTCCCCCATTTTCTTTCTTGCCCCTACCCAAAGTTTAAGGCTGTTTGCATAAAAACCTGATGTTCATTTTTTTTTTCCTCTAAAAACACAAATACTCTTCCTCCTTACTTTCTTCCCCTGAAAACGGTGGGCCAGTGTGTAAGACTAATGTCAGACTGTGGAGAAGCAGAATGCCTCAGATCCGGATGTTCATCCAAACTTCATCTAACTGCAGACTGGTTGAGATAGGATCAAGCATGATTACACTACTGGTGGCATTTGGGACAGGATAACTGGTCCTCAGCAGGAGTTGGAGTAGCTTCAAAGAAATTGGGAAAGGGGTGATGGACAAAGGAGCTATATAGATTTATGGAAGATGTAGATTTTACTGCATATGCCTGTATGAACATACTGCTTTCTGCAAAACCTTGGAGAATATAGTAGTTTGTATGGGCAGATCCTGCTGAGTTCCCACTGTATTTCACCTCTAATTTTGGAAAGAAGAATAGTGTGGCACACTGCTTTTGGGATACTTGAGGCCTCCTTCTGCAGGGAACCATCGTGAGCTGGCTGTGGGATGGAAGAACATCCACTGTTCACTTTTGCTTTATTTTTTTTCTCCCAGTCTCTTAGGTCCTTTCAACTCACAGGCACCCAAAACGCTGAGAGTGGGACTGCCTGACTTCAGGTGAGGATGGAACAGCAGGAACAGATGGATTCCTCAGCACCAGAGGCTGGTTTCCATGCAAATACAGCCTGATGACAAAGAACAAGGAGGCAAACACTGCTGACAAAGGGCGCGGGAGCTGATGTCTGAAAGTTTCCTGAGGCTCTGGTGATTCTGTAACAGGTGGCAGCCAAATGGAGCTGCTTTCTAATCAGAAGGGATTTTTTTAGTTTTTTTTTTTTTGTTTTTTTTTTTAATACAGCCTAAGTCACTGAACAAAGCACAGAAAAGTTCCTAACAGCTTCTGGTGGAATGCAAATGCACTGCTGTTATCGTGCACATTATAGCCAGCTCACCTGCCCTCAAAGAGGAGGAAGAAGGCTCCACAATTTGCATATAGATAAGGTTGGGTTGCGTTCCTCTGTAGGCAGTAAGGTGGTTTTATTATCCTGTTTGTTCTTTGCAAAGCTGTTCACCCCATCACCCCACTACGACCAGCTCCTGACAACCCAGTTGTCCTTGGCTGGTGAAAAATTTGCCCAGAAGGTCTAATGTGTGGCAATCTGCCCAGCATCCTGCCATGCCTCTCTGCTTTGGCTCTCAGGAGAAATGAGGAAAGAGGCTGGAGCCTGTGGTTCAGCTCTGGACCTCAGCCACATCAGGGAGCTGTAGCAATGTTTAACTATTAGGGTTAGGGAGCTGTGATTTGCAGAGAGGGAAACTGAGGCACAGTGTGAAAGAAAAAGTGGCTAGGTTCAAAGAGTGGAAGCAGGACTGACACCCACCTTTTGATGCAGAGAAGCTGGTCCTTACTTTCACTGTGGAAAACTTGCTTTACTGAACCACAGCTGGAGGCTGTGCAACCACAGAGTCTGAATCAAATGTCTTCTTTCTTCATTCATGCCTCAGTAGATCTGTACTACTTCTGATGGCTTTGAAATTACTCTGACTTCACATTGGCAGAATCAGGCCTAGTGCGTGGCACAGGAGAAAATGCTAGTGAGTGAGGGTTTTATGCTGTTTGACCCTCTGAAGGGGGCCTGGGAGCCAGCTGGATCAGGTGGGAGCAGGTCTGCTAAAAGCTAGTTAAAAGTCTTCGAGTGGGTTTCTGTCTCGCTTTCTCTTTGGAACAATCACTGAGCCATATCAAAATGCTCTGCCACAGCATTTCAGAGCGTTTAGTGTTCAGAAATTACAGAAGACTGTGCTTTGCTCTAAAAAAATGCAGTAGGAGTGAGGATCCTCCCCCCCCAAATTATTTATAATAAGAAGTAGCTTGAAGCCAAACCTCAAAGTTCCTAGATTTGTTTTGATTTTTACAAAATGCCTTCAATCAGCAGACTTCTCTTAAAACATGGAATTTTTATCAAAATCAAGTTGACATTTTCTGTTGTAAAAAGTGTAGTAGGGAAATTTAAATATAGCTCATGCAACAGAAGCACTCACAGACACAGCAGGATTAGAACCAAAATGTATAGAATGAGGGGAAATGCATTCAAATCCGCCTGCTGATGGCTACTAAACCTTTTGAACAGACTTTGTGGCCCTCTAATTCACACCCTTCAAATGCTCTACCCGCAGCAAACTACATACCAGAACAGCATCTCTATATCCTGCTAGTGCTGGGGAGCGCCTGGTGTTAGACTGAAATAAAACTGTGCCTGCAAAATGTCTGCTCTTTTTAATAAAATACGGGCTTTCATTTTAGCAAGTGATCTCAGTACAAAGTGCTAAGTGTTGTAAACAGTTTTCAGCAAGATATTTCAGGTGCTGAAAACTGACTACTTTAGGTAGCTGCGGTTGATAAAAAGCAAACGTAAAAGCAGAAGCCTTCTCACTGAGCTCAGTGAAGGCAATATTCTGCCTTCCGTGGAGTTTTCTTCTCAAATCCCTCTGGCTGACCACAGTCAGCTGTGTGACTGGCGACTTCAGCTCATCATCTGTCCGTGAGTTATGCCGATAAGTTAACAGCTGTCTTCTGAGCATTCAGTCTCAGGCATGGGGTCTTTGTTTAGCTCACTTTGTTGGCAGTCTGAGCTTTGATGAATTTCGTCTGTTCGTTGTGGAGTAACATGAGTTCATTCCGTGTTTGCCATGGACTAGGAGCATTTCTGTAGATGATTAGTGTGCCTGGGAAAATGCAGGGTAACCAACTGGTTAAGTTTCCACAGCTTGCATGTCTAAACCCCACCATATAACACTTCAATGTATTTAATTTTCCGCACCTTTAAATGGAGGAGATTAATTGCTGTTCCTTCATGCAAAGCCATAGTGCTGTACACTGGCTCCTGTTCTTTCTTTTCTCATACTGAAATGGTATGTAATGTAGAGGGAAAAATCAGGGACTGACCTAGGACTAGCTGTTCTGGCTGCAGCAGGTATTTGCTATACAGCTATAGTGACGTACAATTTGGGCTGTTGATAAGAAGCAACAACCACTGTTGCCCTTAATTTCACTGTATGACCAGTTTCCTAAAGTGTTAATCCATTGAATGCTAAGGTCAATTGGGTGACTGAAAGACAGCAGGGCGTGTTCAAAGAAGCCAGATTTTCACAAGGTCTCAGCAGTGAATTTGTGGTTGTTCTTGCTCACGTCTGCTCTCATGGGACTGACTGGGGCACGGTAAGTGTGCGGGATCTTGCACCTTTCATTTATGTGCTGGAAGTGGGAAGCTCAGAAGGGCAACAGGGGTTACAATCATGGTCATATGAGCAGGTTCACTTGTGGCAAATCAAGCTACCCTGAATTTTTAAAAAGCAATAGCTGAAACAGAGTTCAGCTACTTTAACCAAGGGAACCCCACAATTATGTTGCATTCACAGCTGGTTAAATTCAGAGCATACTTTCAAACATGGGGCCAAGCTGCTGTAGCGCAATTTTACTCCAGGTTTATGTTTAAACTTGCTTCCTCCCCGCATTGTACTGCCACCGGCCAAAGAGGTGAACGCAGCACAACTGCCAGAGCCTCTGCGGTGGTGACATCGACGTTCTGTTGGGAGTTGTTCTGTACAAACCGCTTAAGTTCTCCCGTCCTCATGATCTTCTGGGTTATGCTAGCCACGAATAGGCAGAGATCCCAGCTAGGCATGAGTGACTTGGCTCAGCAGGTTTTAGGGGCTCTCTTGCAATTAGGTGCAAGGCAGAGCAGAGCATGGGCTTGGAGACAGTTGTTCCCTGGGTGGCCAGAGTGCTGGGGCTTGCAGATGCTTTTTTTGACTGCTGTTTGTTACCCTCCTCACCTAATCATCACGCCATTATCTCCTGTTCCCTCCATCTGTTTGGCACATTTGCTAGCTTTCTCCTTTCAGGCTTGAAGTGCAACAGAGACAGGGGTTGTCCTGTTGGATTTGCAGTGCAGAGGCAGCTTCAGATACACAGGGAAGCATCAAGTGAAAAGAGGTGATGACAGGTTCAAACCAAGCAAAAGGAAATACTTCTTAGGCAACATGTAATTTAAGCTGTGGTACTCCTGGCCGTCAGGACGCTGTGGTACAAAAAAGCCTATGTGGGTTTGAGGAGGGATTGGACACAGTCAAGGAATAAAGATCTCTTGAGGACTATTGAAGACAGACACAAAGCTCTCACATAGAAAGTTCCTGTGTGGCAAATTGCTGCGAGCAGGGGCAGTACTCTGAGGAAGGGTTGCTATGCATTTGTCCTATTCTAATGCTGTTTCTTGGGTATCTGTTATTAGGCATTGAATAGTGGACTGGCTTGATCTGTGGTCTGGCCAGCTGCTTCTCTCCTGTGCTGTGAGACCCCCAGACTGCCCTCTTTCCAGTGATCAGAATTCAGTAATGCCTCCATTCCTTGCTTGTTTCTGCCTGTTGCCTCTGGGTCCTTTCAAACATCACCTTCCACCTAATGAGAACAAGAGGAAATTGAGCTGGTCCCTTGGAAGTGACAAGGCTGAGAGGCTGCCCTGAAACACACCCCTGGGCGACGTTCTGTGAGGGCACAGCCAGGGAGTGGGAGTGAAGTGGTTAAACAGAGAGGGTTCTGTCAGGCAGTGAGTAAAACGTGGCTGATTCTCTCTCTAAAGTTGAAGTGCTAAAACTACCCACAAATACTTCAATAAATAGCAAGCTCATAAATAACTTGCAACATTCACTTCATAATAAACCAGTGACAAATGTTACATCTTTCTACAACGTGGATTAATGGTAATGGGGGTGGGAAGAAGGAGTGATGTCTGTGAGGTGGTATTAAAAATCACTTACATTTCACAGGTTCCCATAAAAGGGAGACTTGTGCAAAATAATTAATCATGCATTATAAATGCAGCTTTTATTAAAGACAAGCAAAAGCATAAATACAGCCAAGCCCTTAAGCGCTTGTTCTTTGCAAAGGGTAGAAAGTGTTTGGAAATATGAGCCAACACTTGGGATCCAGTTTAGCTCTGTTGGTGCTGGAAGAAAAGCTGGGATGCAGAGGTGGCTTTGCTGCCTTATTCTTGTCTTTCTTACAGTCCAGCATGGACTGCACTGGATATCCACAGGTTTTCCTATGCCTTGCAGTACGTGAGGTCTAGGAGCAGCCCAGCGAGATCCTTCCAAGGACTTGTCCTGGAGATGACCTCTGCAGAGCACTGTTATACAGCTGTCTATGCTGCCCCTGTGCTGGCTGGAGATTCCCTCAGTCACAGAAGACTAAAACCTTTGCCAAAGCCAATGCAAAATAACCCCCAGAGTGTCCCACCAAAGAAGCAGAGAGCGTTGAGAGGAGGAGAGGGAGCTGTTTCCCTTAAAGGTTCTCTGTGGAGAGCTGTCACAGCAATTTCCCCATTGCATTAGGAAAGATGAGTTTGTTGATTAGAGTTGTGGTGCTATTTTGCTCCTCCAAATCCTGGACCTGAGGAATGGAAACTTTGGGGGTTGTTTTTTATTCCCCTTGGGTTAGATCTGCTCTTTCAAGTTAAGTCTAAGCTTTGAAAGAGAAAAGGTGGCAGAACTAGAAGGTGATGCAAGAAGAATATTAAGGGGAAGGGGGATTTTATGACAGCACAGTAAGAGAGATGATTTATTTTGTCCTTCAAGCACTTTCTCTTGAAGGCTTCTAAAGCCCATTAAAACTTCTCTCTGAAGCTATGGTGAGATTCACTCCCTGGAAAGGACTGAGGTTTTACCATGGGGAGCCAAAAGTGGTGATGGCTCTGATTTCATTAGCAGAGCGGTTATCTGAGCTAAAAAGGTTTCTGCTAAATTAGCAGGGGCCCTTGTTGCAATTAAAGTGCTACTGTTTTGTTACCAAAGTCACTGTCGTTTGTTCGATTTTTGAGGGTGAGCCAGAGGACCATATTCAGAATCACAGAGCTGTCAAACAGCAGGTACCAAAGGGATTTCAGGACATGATCATATTCACAAATCCTCCTCAGCTCCACCTGTGCTTGTCCTTTCCTTGGACTTCTCTAACGTTCAGCACCTCAAGGTTCAATGTCTAAGGTTCAACACCAGACATATCCAACCTACGGAGTGCATATGGTGAGAGTTAGGATGCAGTGTATAAGCAAGACTGTTCCTTGCACATACAGAGCAGAGTGTGTTTTCTTGCTTGTGCAATGCAACATTTCTTTGTGTGTGAGTCAGGGATTAGTCACCATGTTACCTCTTCTGTGTGACTTGCAGCCTCTGAGTTGTTTCTCATGGCCCTGAGCTCTCATGGTCCAGGACTGTATGGAGACATACACAATGGAATAAACACTGGGTAAGTCTTGCAAGAGCCCCCTTTGTAAACGTGGTGTCAGCCCAGAAAATATTGTACATTCTGGAAAAGCACAAATCCTGGTGTTAAAATCCTCCCATTCTGCTCAGATCCATCCTTTTGGCTGCCAGGTCCTGGTTCCTCCAACTGCAGAGCCTGTGGCTCCAGTTCTTCTCTGGAGACCAGCCAAGGATGCTGCTAACTCTCACCATTGCTGCGTTCCTGTGTCTGCTGACTGCTCTGAGGTACACGGGGGCCTTCCAGGACCATTTTGACACAGCAGCTGCCCTGAGCTGTCACACAGGCTATTAAATATTTAATTCATCCATGACTTGAGGACCAGTCGTGATCAAAGGGACAAAGTAGCTGCTGTTCAGTAACGCTTGTTAATCAGGGCAGTTCTGATGAACAGCTCTGACAAGATCTTGAGAGTATTTTTTTAAATTTCCATTGGAGTGCTTGGATCTGTCACCCTGGGAAGAGAATACCTGTCAGCTCATAGCTGAGCAGAGCATCCTCCTCTTTCTCCAAGTCCCTAAAGACCAGATCTCATCTGGCCTAACAGTGGGGATGCCACATATATCGTGCCTTTTTTTCTGGCTACTGGAACTGTTGCTAAGCTTTGAAGAATGGGTCAGCTTTGAATGATTGTGGTGAAGAGGAGTTGACAAGAAATTCCTGCATCACCCAAGCCTAAACTTGATGGTTCCCCCTTTCATTTGGAGACAAGCCATGATCTGGAGTGAAAACACAACTCATGCCCTTTGCTATCACTTAATGTTGAAGTGAATTTTCAGCAACTTGTGAAACAGGATATTAGTTTTCCTGTTGTTCTCACTAAATATGGGGTACCACAGAACCACTCTCTTCTCTGTATCTTATCTGTGCCCTTAGATCTGCAGTCAAATCTCAACTGTCCCATGTCTTTCTTCCCCTTCAATCTGAAAACTAGCTTCTTCGTTCATATTGGACTATCTCCAAATGTTGCCATTGCCTGAAGGGTCCCCAGGCTCCAGCATCAAATCCAGCTCTAATTGCTTTTTCCTGGTTTTCATCACCCTGGAATGACAGAGGTCCAAAATGCTTCCCTGCCCATCTGTTTCCTCCAGCCCCTGGATGAAGCTGTCTTCTTTGTCACCGCACTGTTTGACATGTGTAAGGCTATGAGCATATGAATGGAATACAAGTCACTGAAGTTAGAGCATCTGGAGCACACAGGGAAGAGCAAGAATGGTACAGAAATCCCGCATTCTCAATCTCTCTAGGTGGTGAGAGATCTTAGAGCTGTCATCTCTTTTATTTCTTGTCCTAAATGATGACTAGGCTTCTCTTGCCTGTCAAGTTGCTTTGCCAACATTGTAAATACTTTACATTACCCATTTGAACACCATTCAGCCAGCTGTTTCTTGTATCTCTCTTGCTTATAAATCCTACCCTTAGTTCATATATTTATTTAGGGCAATTAGTTCTACAGCTCTGAACACTGCTTCCTAGGTCAGCCTGAGTTAGCAGTGGTTTTCATTTTCTTTCCCCCTTTTCTTTTTGCATTCCTTCTCCATGCTGTATTGTCCAATTTTCTTTCTGGCCTGTTTTACTGCTGCTAAATTCAGAATCCTCTTTCTCCTACACCCTCAGTTTCTCATTGAAATGCTGCCTCTGCTCCCCAGCCCACCTTGAACCCTAGAAGTTAGCTAGCCTGTTTGCATGTGGGTAACATGGCCCCCAAAATCAGAGCCTGATGAATCCCAACCCTCCCCTTTTCCTTGCTGGACATGCTGTGTGTCCCCAGACCTCCGCACTGCCTGGTCTCCAGCTTCCTTTGTGAGCGCCTTGTGCATTTGAGTTCTAAAAAGCCCACAACGAGCAGAGGCTCTCGGTTTGACTGTTGTCCTTTATACCTCTGGATCTTTTCCAGGTCCTGGAACACCGTTCCATAGGCTTCTAATTAAAATCTTCAAAGAAGCAGAGAGGACATATGGGGAGCTGAGAACAGCTGAGTGAACTCTGGATGCCTATTCCCCGCTGCCTTCTTTGTCCTTAGCTTCTGTGGGCTGGGGTGTTTGCTAGATAGTTGGTTCTGATCACAGGAAGAACATTTTATACAACCACCACTATTAGCGATAATGAGAATAAATGATACAATAATGAAATCTTATAATACACTTTTAAATGAAGGCCTTTCATCTGAAAGAATTCCAAGCGCTTTACAGGCTACTGAACATAGAAATCATTTTACTCACCAGGGAAATTCAGCCAGTGCAGGAATGGTAAGTGGGGAACTGTTGGAAAACATACATTAAGTATGCAGGACGGTTCAGTAGGGGGAGCAAACTTACTAGATTCAAACAGAATTGCTGCCTAAATTTAGGGGAAGAAGCAGGCTAGAATGCCTTTTATGTGGAGCATTAAACAGCTACCCGTTGACTAATACCTGTTGTTGGAGTGAGACAGATACGAGATTTTACAATCAAGGCTGGTATTTTCTTAAAGGAGCTCAAATGCTTGACTGTCATTTAATTCTGGTTCCTAACTCCCTTTGGTTCCTTTGAAGCTGCCAGCCTACCCTGGTTTTACATTCCATAGGGAGAAGGAACCTTCTGCAGCTGTGATTGCCTTTTTAACCCTGGCTGCAATGGGGATTCAGGGCTGGCTCAGAAGACCATTACTCCCTAAAAAAGCCAAGTCACAAGTATTTCTCTTCCTCCTCTACTGTGGATTTTGTTTTTCCTTAAGACCTCCTAACCAAGGACTGACCAGTGCTTGACCCTGCTTAGTTTATGAGAGGTCAACAAGATGAAAATCCATAGCAGAAAATTTCCTGAGCATATTTATCTTTTGTAAAGGGGAAAAAAATCAACACAAACCCCTAACCTCTGAAGACACCAGCTGCCTCCTGCTTATTAAATGGTCCTTGTTTCTGTTTACAGAAGTAGATTGAATAGGGCTAGCCCTGGTGCTCCCTGTGAACGGGAGCTGTGTGCATTCCCCAGTGATGTATGAGGTTAATAATATTCGCAGTACAAGCATTATGCAAAGCAGGACATTCGTTCCGCTGGTTGGCAACCAAGGAGCAGTAGGCAAAGGCGACAACGCAATCAATCTCCAGGCTCTCTGCACTCTGTAGCTGCTTGGGCTGACACTGGTCCTGCTGAACGCTGGAGTGTGGCTGAGCACGCCAGCCGTCTCCCTGGGCTCTGTGCTTGTGTTGAAAGCTGGATCTGTCACTGGGAATCCAGTATCTGGAGCTCTTTGCGTTGCAGACAGTTGGCATTGGTAAAAAGATGGGCCTGCTAATAATGCGTGAACCTCTTGCAAAACCTGTTGCATCATGGGGCTGGGTGCAAGGCCTTTAGAAGGAGGAGAGAAAGGAATTCCCTGCCTTTGCTGCTTTGGTGGTCTGAAGAGGAACATAATGGTCTCTCCAGGCCTCTAAAAAGCCCTGAAAGTGTGGGGGGAAACAAAAGTGGGTATTTGGGGCGCAGTCCATGATACCCCATGGTGGACACAGTTGGCCCGTGAGAGCTCATAACCTGGAGGAGATCACAGAGGGAGTAGCATTTGCAGACAAATTGAGTATGGCCTTTCCTGACACACCAGGGGACTGAAAACCCCATCATGGATTGACTCATTCCGCAGGAAAAACACCGTTAGTCTTACAGGACTCTGTCAGCAGGTGACCATATGGATGATAGGAAGAATGTATGTAAGGTCAGCGTGGCAGCTCTGTCACCAGAGGTATTTAAGAACAGATTAGATGCCTCTGACAAATGTGTGAGGTGTTAAGACTCCTGCCTTGGAGCAAGTGGAATGGACAAGAGGTCCTTCAAGTCCTTCCCAGCCCTGCCTGCTACTGCCTGTGATCGACGCTGGAGGAGTGGGCACTTACAAACCAAGGCCCTTACTCATCCTGACGGACAGCAGGATTCATCTGGGGCAATAAACTATTAGGGTAATTTGTCTGCCCAGAGAGAGCGGAGCCTAGCTCTGTGTGCTGCTGGCTGTCTGAGGGTGATCCCACATCCACTGAGGGGATGTGAGCTGCTCTGCAGGCTATTTCAGAGGCAGAGGTGGGTGAGGAGCTGCTGAAGCCATTATATGAGCTGTTTGGAACTGCCGTCTGCTTTCAGAGAGCCAAATCTGAACCTGTGATTCAGAACAGGGACTGGTTACACACAGAGCTCCCTCCCGGATAATTAACAGCAGTGGTTGTTGGGGAGAAGTATTTGGGAAGTATTTGAGTCAGGGGTCATTCTGAGGAGTTCCTGCCTTTAAATAGCCAAGGGCAAGAGGGAAAAGGAGCCATGAGAAACTATCAAGAAAATGATGTCTTGACCAAATTTCATCTAGGATCAGTGCTGGGCTATCTAAGGGAGCAGTTATTTGTGTTAGGAGTCAGGAGAGTTAAAAACAAGCAAAGGTGACTTTAAGAAACCCGAACACATCCAGTCTGGATTTTCTGGCAGCTGTTCCAGGAGTGGGGCTCGTCATCAACCCAGTTCCACCACACTTGGAGGACTGTAGCATTTCCAAGCCCTTTATTCCTGTGATGAATCTCAGAGAAATCGGCCAGGAGATTCAAGAGTTATTAGGAGGAAATGACTAATGCAGAGCAATAACAGGCCTTTTTTTTTTTTTTTTCCTTAGGAAACCTAGGCTAAAAAGAAGCTTGAATGAATGCACGTAGTAGATTATTTACTGTAAGCTGTTCACCTACTTTGACTTTAAACCAACTAGTTGAATGACTTGCTTGTGCTTAAAATAAATGTTTATTTTAACCTAAGCACATTGTAGAAAGCCTCAAACCCCCAGTGCTGCTATCGGCTAAATATATTTTCTCAGAGTATATACAAGACTCTAATTAAGGTTTTGTCAGACATTCCATTATATGTCTCTCATCTCCATCTCTTAATATTTATCACCCATTTTCACATCACTCCAGCCTTACTCTAGGCAATCACTCAGACTTGGCATGATATTTCCCCCTGAAATGGATTTAATCCACCAATGATGGTTTCAAACCTTCAGAGCATCAGTAAAGATTGTTTCCAGTTGGCTTTAAAATGGCTCTTCAGCCATCGGGTGCCTGCTGCTTGCCCCTGCCACGTGTAGTTTTGCTGTGGGCTGGGCTCATTTCCCAGCACGGGCTCTGTCATTTGGCTCTGGCCACGCAGGGACTGGAGGGAGCACTTCCCATCACACCCTTGCCCACGGTGCCTACACACGGACGGTCTTGGGATGGAACCTTTGCTGACAGAGGTTGCATGTCACATCTTGGCCCCAGTGTTGGCCACAAGTGTCTGCCCCGTTGCAGCTACAGTTGAGTCCATGTTGGCTGGAGCCAGTTTCCATCACAGAAGAGCAGTGTTTCCATGATAACATTCATGGCAGGTGCTGGCTTGGGTTTCCTAGGATAAACCTGGCTTCCCACAACTCTCTTGCTATGGCCCAAGGTCTTGAATGTCCTTCCAGGCTGGCGTCAGGACTGCAGTTTGTCTGTGGTTGGTGTGAAGGACTCCCTGTGAGTTGTGTGAGGGTGACTCTGCTCCATGACTGTACATTCACCATTCTCTGGGCTGTCTTGGACCTGTGTATTGCGGTACTAGGCGAGTGGCTCATGCTCGTACCTTGGATCTTGCAAAGTAGGATGCCAGTGAGACGTCACTGTCTGGGCTCTGAAACACCCTAGTGGGACTCAGAAATGGCTTTTCCAGTTCTGCTGCTCACCTGCCAGCTCCCTTCCTCAGGGAGGAAATGGTGATTAGCATCTCTCATGGAGGTGGCAGGAAAGAAGGCTTCAGAGAGCAAAGAGCAGGGTAATCTGTGGGCATTGGTATGTAAGCATGCTGTGTCGACTATGCTAATTCATTTTAGCTGAATGAGAAGCATTTATTATATGTCAGGGGGAGTGTGATGAATGGGAAGTCAGGTTTTCCCCTCTATTATTTCAGCTCTCTGGTCTGTGGGTGATTTATTCAGTAGCATTTATGGTGTTACTAGTCTAAAACCAAACAGGAAATTTATTCAACCCTTTCCTGCCTTTCTTTTTTTTTCACTTTCTGTTTTATTATATTTCTGCCCTTTTTTTCTTTTTTTTTCTTTTTCCTCTGGTTTAAAGTCTTCCTTACTTTTTGGGTAGATGGATCATATTCCTGCACCAGGCAGCTTGCTTTTCTGCTGTTCAGCTCTCCCAAACAAGGACAGCTTTTCCAGGAACTTCAAATGCCCAGCTTTGGTGATGGGGTCTTTCAGAAAGTCCCATGTGTCACCAGAGGAGCCGCTGTGCGTCAAGCTTTTCTGGAAGGCTTGCCCCGGTGGTGAGTGGCTGAGCTTTTAAAAACCAAACCATATGCTCTTTGAAAATAAAACAAATACTGTAGCCTTTGTCGCATAAAATCTGATCATGAAGCAGATGGGATAGTTTGGGGCAATTGGCTTGCCCCTGTGTTTTGTGTTTTAATCTTGTTTGACAGGAAAAAACCACTTCTCAGTATCTTAAAATAAAAATTACTGTGTTTAACCACAGACCTATGGATGGGGAGGCTGGAAAAGCTCAGGAGATTTTGGGTACCTTTTCCCCTTACTGTTCAGAGATCACTGCATATTGCAGGACCTGCCTGTATTTGCAAGCTAGCATAAAGCAACATGCAAATCAGTGCAGCTCCTCCAATTTAATCCCAAATGAAGGACGAAACCTTTATCTATAAGGCTGCAAACCACACCGGCACTCTTCGTGTCCCTCAGGCACAGCAGCCTCTGAATGTGCCCACTGAATCAAATTGTGGAGTGATGCAACACCCATTTACCGCATTGATACCAATGTCTCTTTCTATCTACAGAAAACCTGCTTCCCTTCATGCATAGCCTATAGGGAAGCATCATTCAAGTCTTGCAGTTTATAAATTGTGCATGTGGGGTTCTTCTCTGGTGTAATTGTACTTGGTTTAGTGTGGCTGCCCAAGAGACAGCAGTGGAGGGTCAGACCCTATCCTGGGACCAGTAACCCCCCTGTCTCTGGGGGTACTGGCAGGGTGTGTGGGTAGCACTCGCTAGTCACACTGAGACACGATTCTTTTGCTTTTGAGTCAGAGCACACAGAAACTTGTTGAAGGAAGTTTGCTGCTAGTAATAGGTTGGTTTTAAGTGGCACATAAACCTGCCGGCTCTTTATGGAGGCTGTCGGGCAATAAGGACACGGGGAATTATGACAGTGGAGGCATCGTACGATAGTGCTTTGCAGATGATGTCTCACAGGGGATGTGCTATTTATTTATCTAAAGGAGCAGGTTTGCAGTGCTTTTTCAGAAGAACGGCTTCCAGGCCAGGATGTCTCAGTGCCTGCATCCACTTCTTCATATTAGCTTTGACAGGCTCTAAATCTGAGGCAAAGAGGGGTTGGAGGGGCAAGGGAGCGCCCCAGGAGAGCTCAGAATGATGTTGAGAGGAGCAATTTCTTGCTGGAGACCTGTGGTATTTTGCAAAGAAAGCTGGGCTGCTTTTGCTGAGGACTGCATTTTTTTTTGTCGCTATTGTTGTTTACAATCCGAGCCGTTCATTTAGGAGTGAAACATTTAATTGCAATTGGCTTTTCTCAGTCTTGTACAGTCTTGTGCCAGCCAGGGAAGGAGGGGAGAGGATGAGAGGCTGTAAAAAAAGAGAAAAATTAGTTTCCGTCTGGCTTTAACAATTGCAAAGGACTTTTACTGCCGCTGCAGCAGGAGACGGTTTCTTTCTGCTCGTCTGTCCTGAGCTCGGATGTGGTGTGGCTCTGCCTTGTTGAGCAGCTGCAGTGGTCCCCCTCGGAGACTGCTGCATGTCAGCAGCAGCGAGCAGATTCCTGCCCGCAGCGAGGAGGGCAGGACTGCGGTGGACATGAGGATGGCGCTGGCCCTGTGAACGGGCAGGGCCTCTGTGCTGCCCTGTAATGCTAACATAGCTGGGCAGTGGCCGAAGCCTCACCTGTTTCAGGGGACTTGCCTTTAATTGTAATTGCCAGACCCCTATGGTGCTTGTAAAGAAAAATCTCAGTCCAAGCTGGCAAGGCTGATTCTTGTTTCCTACTGGATGGTGTGTCTGCTTTCATAGCTTTTGTCTTGGAAAAAATCATCCTTTTGTGCTCCCGAGTGGGAGCTGGTGAAACCCGTCCAATCTGCCATGCAGCGTGGGTCTGCAAAACAGCTCTGCTTTTCTACATGGCATTCTCCTTTTATCTGAAACAGGGCCGCAGATGGGTGGCACGCAGAGGGAAGGGGAGTGTGTACCACTTACCATAGGTGTTTGACATCCTGGACTAGAAGGAGAGACATTTCTTCAGAGAATGATGCAGAGCTCCTAAATTGAGCTCCTGCTGATCAATCTAATGGATTAAAAGGAGCCTAGAGCAAAACCCCACCCTTTTCATGGCAAGTTTTGCAGTGTGAGTACCACTCTGCACCGGCTTTTGCAGGGCAGAACACACTCTGTACAGGGGGGATATAAAAGCATGGACTGAAACCAATTCCACTAACATGATGCAGAATAGATTTCCCATAACATCCTTGTAAGGTGGGAGAATTGCCATTCCCCTTCCTTTAATGAGGAGGGAAACAGAGGCCCAGAGGAATGGCCTTTACCAGATTCTCTGGTGAGAGGTGAGATGTGCTTGAGTTGTCTTCCTTCCTTCACATCTCCCTCATTATATGCTGCATTTGACCCATGATGATCTGATATGCCTCCCACCTCTATCTCTTTGACTTCTGGGTGGTGGCTCATCCTAGACTCCTTTCCACCTGGTCCCACAGGCACAACCTCTTAGCTGTCTCCTTTGAGAAGCTCTGCATGCCGTAGTAGGCTGCAGGGTTTTTGTCCACACAGAAGAGCAAGTTCCAGTTCTGCAGGCAAAGATGAGCCAGCCTGCAGTCCCTGCCTGCTCCTAACGCTCCATTTAGAGCTGCTGCTTTCTAATAGAGATACGGTATAACCATTTTAAGATGGACACGAAAAGAGCAGCGCTGCAGTGCATAAAAGCCAAAGAAGGACAAAGTAACAAGTCAGGATGTGACCAGTTCCTCAAATAGCTCATGTTATTGCTTTGTCTTTTCTGTGTTTCTCAAGTGAATAAACTGAGGTCATGATTATAAAAAGAACAAATAAATTAAATCCCAGTATCCTGAAGGCTGCCTGGGTGGGCTGGTTCAATTAACTTGCTCCAGCATGAGGGCTCTGTCACCCTTCCCTAGGGGTGCAGGACCTCCAGTGTTCAGCTGCTGGCTGGTTCCAGAAGTGCAGCAAGTGGAGGGCAGTGAAAAAGAGGGGATGGTTCCAGGAGAAGGAGTTATGTGCAGGGGGGCAGTGAAATTTCAGCCCTTATGATATCAGTGATGCTATTTGTTATCCACTTGGCCTGAGAGCTCAGCTGGTGTCCCTCATTGCATGCATGACTTGCAGTGGAGGCCAACAAGCCAAGTTTCCACCAAAGCTTGGTCTCCGGTTTTGTTTGTATTTTTGCAATAGGGTTTGGAGGTACTTTAGGAGTCAGACAAAAAACCAAGGAACAGGCTCTCATTGGAGCCAAGAAGAGCAAAGCTTTTTGTTTGGGGTGCAAGCCAAAAACCTTTCATTTGAATCCAAATTGAAAACTGAAAGCATTTTGCTCCATGTAGCTTTCCTTAGGCCATTCAGTAAAACTGAAAATGGCAGCCTCGAAGTGAAGTGCTGAATTGCTCTCAGGAACTTGTGTGATAAAATGGTTTGGTATTTCTGAAACAAAATAAAGACCTTTCCCACAGTTGGGAGAGGAATAGTACCCCCAAAAATCTGTCTTTCAACATATTTGTAATTTAAAAAAAAAAACAAACGGTCTGTTTCTGCTTTCTACTTGGTGAGATCTGATTAAAGGCCCTTCACATCCGTCTGTCAGACCATGCAGTGAGACCTAGCACTCCCTCAGCACCAGGCAGACCTTTGCGAAATTATGATGTGTCCTCTTGTCCTCAGGTCACTAAAATGCACATGATTTCCAGCCTCAGCCGTCAAGATGCAATGAGCTGCTCATGTCCCATTGCAAATCCCTGGGCACCGGAATCTTTAGGCTCCTTCCTGCTGAGTTCATTTGGGATTTTTGTGGCTGGTATCTGCCAGCTGTGGCCCCAAGGCACATGTGGATGGTACTTGCAATAAACTGCTTCTCGGTATCCTCATAGCAGGGGAATGCCAAGGAAATGTAGGATTATGAATCTAGGGAAGATGCACAATGTGGGAGGCCATAGCCTCACACGTGGAACAGGTCTCCTCAGCTGCCCCTGGAGTCAGCAGGCAAGGGAGAAGGGATGTTTGGCAAACAGCTTTGAGCTGTGGGATGGTCTGGAAGGCTGGAGGAGGGAAATTCTTTTTTCCATCCCACAAAACAGCTGAGATTTTTAGAGTTGATCTCCATATGGCTGTAACTATGATACTGTGACAGCTTTTGTAAAAATGAGAGACAGCAAGCCTGGGAGAGTCTGGGGAAGACAAGTTGTGTCATGGAGGAGAGGGAAGGCTCTTAAATCCCTCCTTAGCTTTTCTCCTACCTGCAAGGGAGTAGGCAAATGTCCTCGTGACAGGATTGCTGACTATGCTAGAGCCTCATCTTTCCTGCAAAATAAATAGAAGAATGAAATTAAGCTGCAAGGGATTGGCATATTTTGTAATAATGATTTAGAGGCAAATCCTTTTTGCTAGGCATTTCTAATTGTCTCCTTTCTGTGTACAGCTGGGTTATCTCGCTGCTGAGCAATTCTCGTGCAGATACACAGTGAGGTGTGTGTGTGTCTGTGTGCACAGAGGAGGGGGGCGGTCCTGGCGTCCTCCTCCTGGGGTAACACTTGTGTGAAAGGCAGGCACAGAGGGCTGCCTCATGCGTCCAGTACATTGGGATGTTCATCCAGTCTGTCTGCAGCAGGGCATCTCCCCTGTAGCAGAGTTGGTGGGTCAAGATGTGTGTCCTCTCCTGAGCTGTTGCAGGTCACCATCCAGGAGATGGCATGGGAGGAGAGGAGCAGAGCTCTGTGTCATGTGCACCTTCAGGCGAGCTGGTACTTGCCATGCTTCATTCACCCTGGAAGGAGTTTCCAGCCACAGCGAGCGAAGGGCTGCCCTCCGTTAGCATTGCTTCTCTGGTGTGGAGAAGACTCAGCCTACGCCTCTGCAGAGAAGTCTCACAGGTGTAAAGCTGAGTAAGAAGTCTCTTCCCAAGTTCTTGTAGGCAAGAGACCTTAGGCAGCGTTTAGCTCATTGCAAGGAGTGAAAGACAAACACACTCACCACCTCCCTCATCAGTCCCATCCTGTGTATAATTTACGATACATCGTGTTACATTTTTATTACTACACCATTTCTCAGGCTCTTGGCTGGCATGATTCCCAGAAGGCAATGCAGGAAGGCTTTTGTGTTGAGACCTTAAACAGGAGGAGTGATACCTCGTGAGTCTTTGTATCTATATGTGGATTTAACATGCAGTTCCTAAAATAAGCTTTAATAAAATGTGGTTTTGTGTGTTAACAATTTCCAAGACTTATTTTTCAATGGAATTGATACCAGAAAAAAAGGCTTAGAAGAAATCGTAGAGGAAATGAGAGTCACCCCAGTCATCTGTGTATAATCGCTTCCAGTATAGATTGCAATTGTGTTTGAATTATAGGGCAATTAGTCTGTCAGGCTGGTAAGTATTATACAAGACCCCTGGAATTTCCTTGGAAGCTCTTAGTACCTCTTCGCCTTGAAATCTAGAGAGGTTTTAATATGAAAAGATGTGGTACTGGGCTGTGCTAATGCCATGTATTGATCTACTACCCATAGCAGATGTTACAGGGCAGCTGACAAATTGGTGACATATAAATATTGAGGCCCCTGAAATACAGTTGTGGAGTGAGACTTGTGCAGGAGACAGAAATAGGCCTTCCCAGGAACAGGAGCTTCCCTCGCAATAGCACATGCTGTGTACATGTGCATGTAGGAAACTTCCCCTTGCTTTGGAGGTAGGAGTCTGGTGGCAGTGCAGGACTGAGATGTTCATTCTTGAGTGCTCCCCTAAGTGTGGTATGCATCACACTAGAATGCCTAAATTAACGAAATCTGGGAAGTTTTGGTGGAAAGTTATATTTAATGCCTGGCCTCATTCTGACATGAACGATAACATAAATGCCAAGGCAGGTTAAAAATAGGCAGCATCTCCAGCAAAGTTCAGGAGACCTGGAGCTGCAGGAAGAAAAATCCAGCACAGAAACAGACGCTGAGGGCAGGGACTGAGTTGATTTCGTCTCAGAAAATGATATTTCCCATCTTCTAACACCTGTGTCTCAAAGAAGGTCATCTAATGAGTTAATAGCAATTGATAAGTTTCTTCTTAAAGGTTTCTCTTCCTGGTAATGGACTGGCTTAAATCCTGCTTGGGCTTGTGAGTAACCCTGTGTGCATGGCTGGAGTGGATCATTCAGAGGCTCATGATACACTTTGCAGCACCTAAGTGACCTTCCTGATTTCTGTGGTTTCCTATTGCTTGCCCCCCTGCCCTGTCTCATCTGTTTTGTTTGCAAGCTCTTTGGAACAGAGCTTGTCTTTCGTACAGCTCCTAGCACAGTGGAAGTGCCTTCACTTCAGCCTGGTTATTTCTAAGGCACTGCTGTAAGACACACACTGTATTTGCTTCTGGAGCTCCTGTTCCTTGTCCTTTGCTTTATCAAACTTAATGCCCCACTCTAAGCAGCATTCAAACTTTGCTCTGAGTGCTTAGCAGGACTGCTCATTCCCTCCAGCCTGAACAAAGGCTTTGGGAGGCTTCATGTGAGCTAACAAAAACAGCCAATTCTCCCTCTCTACCTCTCTGCCCTGCTGCCCTTGGGAAGAGACCTTCCAAAAGCAAGGCAGAGAGAAGTGGATTCTCTGCTCTCAAGCACCAATCACACTCGCAAAGGGAGGAGAAGTTAAACATCCAGCCAGGAATCTCAAGGAAAGCCTGCCCCATGTGCTAGCAGGCTCCCAGAGATTTGTGTCTGCCTGCCCAAGATATGGACATGAGGGATCTTTAATAAGAGTCTTGTTGCTGGTGATGCTCCCTATTCATTTTCTGCTCTAGGATTCACAGGGTCCTGGGCTCTACACAACATGAAGAGCTTTAGAGATAAGGGTAGAAGGGACAGGAGAGAGAAATTCTGCTGCAGCCTTGAAACCCCACCAGTGATGCTGAAATATCTCTGGGTTTCTCTTTGCCTCTGTTGGCATTTTCAGAAGGATGTTTCCAACCTTGACTTCTAGGGAGGGAGATGCAGACTCTGAAAAAATCCAATTTAATGTGAGACACAGAAATATTTGGTAGATAAAGTGCTGTGGTTGTTCCTCACTTTCGTCTCTTTGCCTGGAATTGAAGCAGCTCCCTCTCTGCTGTGAACCAGTCTGCGCTTTCACATTGCTCCTGTATGGATGGATCCCCTGTTTCTTCATGCGGAAGTTCATCTAAGGTACTGCCTTCCCAAATTTGCCTGGCCTGCAGGCAGTGAATCTAAGGAATGTTATGTACTTTGGGCTGTAGTTCATGTCCTTGTTCCTCATCAAAGTGAAAAACACAAACCAAAGCGAAATAAAGGGCTGTGAGCAACAGCTGGGCTGTTGGAGAGCCAGGATCTTGGAACATCTGCAGTGAATCTGCATGGATTTGTAGCATCCCCTGCTTTCCTGGGTGGGTTTTCATAGGGTACCAGTGTGCACCTCACTCTGCAGCAGATGATCACACACATGAAGCTGCGTGTTTCATTTGACTCATGGTGTTGTCCTAAATCTGTTTCTTCCTCCTGTCCTGACACTAAGTAGACTTTTCTCTGCTCTCCCTACCTGACTCCCAAACTCTCATCCAATTTGATGGCAGGTATGAAGAAAACACCCTTCTCCACAGCCTAGTGCTCTGTTTGCATCGTCATTCCATTCCAGATTGTGAATGAAAAATCGTATTGCATTTGAGGGTGTGCTTGTAGCTGGTAATTAACACCCGGCACAGTCTGCCAATGCATCTCATACTTGCTTTACAGAAACGTAGTGCTGGAACAGAAGCCACCCGGAAAAACAATGTCTGCCAATTGAGTTAAACCTTAAGTAAAATCCCCAGCCAAATGTCTGCAAAGTAAATCTGGTAAGTATGTTGGCTCCTGCACTGAGCTCAGGAGGTGTTTTCCAACTACAGGGCCCAGGAGATAACGAACATTAAGCGCTAATGGGACTTATGCAGATGTATCTCCCCCTCTTGTATGCTGTGTTCCAGCTGGGAGCGGATGCTTTATGGGGAGTTAACTCCTCTAAACTTGTAGTGGAAGTGCTGACAGAGCCGAGTTTTAAGCGCTGCTAATGGAAACGTCTGCTTTCCAGATGAACCTGGGGACAGGGGTTAGACACAGTATACACAAAGGCAGAGAGTAAGTCCTGTACTAACAAATTAAGTTTGCAGCTTTCAAGTGAAGAACTAATCTGTACATTAAATACGCCTGCCGGCCATGTGGCCTGGCTCCAGCATTATGGATTGCTCTCACCCACATGCTTTTTCCCCCTCTTTGTCATCCTCTCTGAACATGAGCTTAACAGAAAGGCTAACATCCTTGCCCAAATGCCTCCCTAGCAAACATGCCTAAACCCTAGCCAAAGTGGCTGTCAGAGCCGAGAGTGTAAATTTTCACTGCCCTGAACTCCCTATACTTTCTGGCACGTACAGGGCTGGGGGAGAGGATTTTAATGGAGTTGATATCGTGGAGAGCAGCCTTGTCCCCAGTGGCCAGATTGCCCTGTGCTTCTCTGATGTGACACCACTTCCACCAAGGATGTGATCTTCCAGTGTGTGCGATTTCTGGCAGCTATAAATTAAATGCCTGTCTGCAAGGGAATTGAGCAGCTGGTTCATTAACCCCCTCTGACAGCCACCGTCCTTACTGCTAATGCGTGTGAGTTGTGGGGGGGTTTTGTTTCTCCCAGTTCAAGGCTGAAGAGGTTACAGGCTGATTTGCCTCCCCTCTATCTGCTTGTGCTTCTGTGTGACTCTAGCTCCTGAGAAGTGTCTGCTGGCCAAGAGCACTCAGTAACCCTTCTAGATAGTCAACAACCGCCAGGGCCATCAGCGTGGCTCTGCCCAGCTCCTGACCACTGGCAGGCAGGAATAGGCAAGGACCCATGTGGACAGGGTGCAAAGTGGAAAGAGAATCAGATCCACAGTTTTGTAGCCAAGATGCAATATTGCACCTGCAGTAGGAATCTGCAAGGTGGCCACAGGCCTGAGACCTCCTGGGAGACAGCTTTTAATTTTAGTCCTCTGTAGCTCTTTGGTTACTTGTGCCATAACACAAGCCAGCAATGTGCATATGCATGCGTACACAGACACTGATATTTATACAGTTATAGTAAGAGACAATTTGCTGCGTCAAAGAGTCTAAGGGCCAGATTTGGAGGGGCATTTGGATGCCCAAGGCTGCAATGAAATGGGACAAGAACCAAATAAGTTAGGCACGTAATTGTACAGAACAATTTTAAATACTTCTGGGCACACATGCATCCTCAGGGGTCTATATTGTCTTAGAAAACCTGGTCCTTAAGCAGTAAGCAGCAGGGAGAGACACAGGAAGGACTGCAGTGCTCATTTGCCATGTGGGAATTTTGGCAAAGGAAGTACCTGTGACTTTCCCAAGGTTATATGGACGGCAGTAGCAGAACATCCTCTTTCTTCCATTACGCTCCTCCCCAGCGCCAGCTCTCCCCTCTCCTGTTAGCACCAGGGCTGAAAGACATGAGACTCACTCATGCAGCTCCCCAGCTCTCTCCTTCCTGTTCATTGCTGCTGGGTCTGCCTGTAGCCACCATATGTGAATCTCAGACCAACTCAAAGAAGTTTCTCAGGAATCCTTGAGCTCCCAGAAGGGGCAGCTACAGTTGCAGGCTGTGAGTTTGCTTGTGTTCTCCAGTTTGGCCCCCTCCACCCCTCCTTCCATCTCCCCTCTTTCTTCATCTGCTGATTTCTTTTGATTTGCAGCTTTACTGAGCACTGAGTTTGCAGCAGCATGAGATTACCCTGCATGGAGCCTTTCCCACTGACAGCATGATGAGCGGAGACAGTGTTCGGTGTGTATACAATTTAAGCCAAGCAGGACGCCAGTCCAACACCTCACTTGCCAATTAACTGAGTCGATATTGTGCACAGGGTAATGTTTGTTGTTTGCCTCTGTTGCTAAAACACTTCCAGAGTGTTCAGAGCAATATAGCAATATCCTCACTTCCCCCCTGTAGGGATGAGCTCTTCAGCTAAACCAGGACGCCATTGCTGTGAGAGGAACAGCAAGGAATGGGAAGAGGGAACCAGGGACGTCCACAGCTCTGTGGTCCATCAGGGTTTTGTGTGAATACAGCAGCAGCTGCTACAGGCTTCTTCCATTGATCAGATGATAAAGTTTGTAGATGCAATGAACTGAAAAGGAAATTGCATCTATGTAGATAAAATGGCCTTCAAGAAGATGTGAGGCAGTGGACAGACCATCTGCAAAGCAACCACATAAAAGAGCCACAGGCAGATGTATTTCCCACCAATATCCCTTGCTTTATATGTTATAGTAAACCATGCCTCACTATCTGATTTACAAAGGCTGGTGTCTGTGCTGTTTCCACTGACAGCTCAAGGCAAAGGGAATCTAGCAGAGAGAAGGTACAAGTGGATGCAGGCTTCTCTCGTGTAGCAAGCACCTGTCCTGGGAGCAGACCTGCCAGCAACCCTGTGGCATGTGGGCAGCGTGGGAGCTCACCTCAGAGGTGGCTGTGATTTCCAGGGGAGCCAGGGCTGTGAGCAAACAGCAGCTCCTGCCTGAGATACTTGCTGTCTTACTTTCCATTCCCTGAGGGTGACCTCCCATTTCTTTCTGGGGCTAGGTTGGATTTGGAGGCACCAAGATCTGATCCCTGCCCAGATCTCAGGTTGCATATCAGTGGGAATCACTCATGCCTGCAGGGGAAACAGAGACATATTCTTGGCAAGGCTAGCCCGTCTGCTGGAGGACTTTGAGAGATGCCCCAGGCAAATTGCCGTTGGTTCTCTTGGGGCAAGTTTCTGCCTCAGGTTTATTTCCTTTCCTGAAGAACACAGACAACATTTTCCTGCCTCTCTGCAGTGACATGATGATGTATGTCGATGGGGCACTTCCATCCATACCCAAGCAAAGGTGGCTGCAGAAGCAGGTTGGCACACAGGGCCATCAGCACGCAGACCGTGAGATGCACCAGCTCTCTCGTGTGGTGGCAGCGGGGTGATGGCAGCACAAGCGAGGAGGAAAGGCCACACACCATTTTGCTTTGGTATTTGCACCCTTCATCCATCATTACCAGTATTATCCAACGTCAGTGTCCACAGGGGCCTTGCCTGAGGTCAGAAGGGGCCTCTTATGATGGTTATGGACAAAAAAAATCCCTGACTGGAGAGGAAGGCTGAGGCCTCATCACTCCATTCCTCTAACAGGTCCCAGGCCTGTGTTTCCTGGTTCGTCTCTCACCATCCTTCACCATGTGCCATGTTCACTGAAAGCACCTGGTGACCAGAAGCATGGGATGTCTCCCTCCCTCCTTCTCTTTCTCTTTCCTGGGCTTCACCAGGAAGTATTTATTAAGTGTCAAAGTGATAAATGAAAAGTCATATTTTATTGTGAATTATTCCAGCCCTGCAGTGGAGCCCAGATCTATAGCCTCAGAGAGTTATTAACTGCTTTCCGCAGAGAGCTATAAAATCCTCATCATTTTCTCCAGACTCTGCTCTGTCAGGGTGAAGGAAAGAGAGTTGGATTATCACACAAGATGGTTGGGAAGCTGCTTCCAAAATTCCCCTTTGATTGGAGCCCAGTGTTGGCTGGAATGATTTCATTAGAGCAAGACAGGTCTCTCGAGAAACACCTTTGCTGGGGTTGGTTCTTTCCAGCTCACTCTTCTCCTTTTCAGGTTGCACCACTCAAACTCCTTATGAGACAGCCTTTGGGAATCTCTCTCTGGAAGTGCTCAATGGTGGTTGTATTTCTTCCCTTGGTGGTTTTTATTCAGAGGCACAAAAGTAAAGAAATGCCACTCAAAGGCACAGTCAGTGCTATCTTTTGCATTTCTCTCATTGTCATACTCCAAAGATACCCCAAAGCTTTCCACGTAGGTAATGGTATTTGCATGTCCTTCATTGCTGCACTTGGGACTTAAATATGTCATGTCCATCTGCTCCTTGCCGAGGCTGCAAAGCAAATTCCTGGTGCAGTTTCACCACTTCAAATGCCTGAATAGGAGCTGAATTCCTGTTGACACCAATTGAATTAGGAATGTGCTCTTCACTTCTTTTACTTGATGAGAAATGATCTTGGCTCCCTGTGTCCTCCAGTCATCTCAGAACAAAGACTCTGCTGGCTTTTTCCATAGTCTGACTGCTGCCATTTCCCATCAGAGTTGCCTCAGCACTTTTGAGCCCTGTGCTGGCACGTGTTGGTTCCCAGGCAGCTGTAGATGGCTAAGTTGTGTTGGCTTCTGTGCCCAGAGGGGAACTGGGTCCCAGGACCTGGGTGGCACAACAGCCTGGTGATGAGTATGTTCCTCCTAACAGTTACCAGTGGTGCTGCTGAAAGGACTCACTGGTGTTTCCCAGGTGGTGCAAGAGTCGTTGCTGCTCTCATCCCAGTGGCCGACAAGGACTCGCATCTCAGTCATCGTAGGGCTTGTTACTGCCTGCTGCAGCAGAAAGGCCAAAGATTGACTACACACAAAAGGCTGCTGAGGCCTTTCACTACGCCCTGGTGATGCAGGGCTGGATACAGGGTGGTGCAGTGTGGGAGAAATATATGCTGACTAGGTTCGTTTGTTGTCACCTTTCTCACAGGTACTTTTTATTATTTTCTGCTTTGGATTTTACTCCTGCTCTGTGGTAATGACTTCTTTTTGTAGTGCTGATAGTCCGGAAAAGATTGGCTTTAGAATCTACCAGGACATGAAAGGTTTAGGCTGATCAAGAGATGAAGACTGCACTCCATCTTTCCAAAGATGTTTTACAGCTAAATTCATAGGCACCCTGAATCTTCTCCAGAGTTTGTTTGCTACTGGAGGATTGTCAAGAGGTAGAACAAACCTCTCTCAAGACAATTAATATAACAAAGACTGGATCATCTTCCATGCCTTCATCTATGGGGGACTCTTCTCTACTGCCATATTCATTTCTACTTGAATTTGCAATCTGTGAGGGGAGTAAAAGTGTCTGCACTGAGTGTGCATTGGGTTGGACAGGCTTGCCTGGAAAAGGGAGGGATCCTAAAATGGGAATAGTTGAAAGCCAGCGGATTCAATCCATTGGCCTGTAAGGTCTGTTGCTGTCTTGTAAGATCTGTAATCACGTAAGATCGTGTAAGATAGGTATAATGATGGGCTAAATCTATGTTTAAATCTTTACTTCTTAGCTGGAGATACAACATCTGAAGCAAAATCATCAGCATCATCTAGGTCACCCTCAGTGCAACAGGCATTTTATGTGCTCCAAAACAGCAGCAGCAGCAGAGGGGAGTGAGAAGGAATCATCGCTTGCAGCTTGGTGGACTCTTGGGGCGCTTGACATGTTGCTGCCTCCATTAAATGAAACTCCACTTCTAATTATATCCCATAATTATAGCCTTCAACCAATGTGATTTGTAAAGAGAGGGGTCATAGATACTGAGATCACTCTGTGATTGACTGTGCAGTGGATATCAGTAAACATCCTTGACTGCCTACCAGAGTCTGACAGAGATGTAAAGGACTAATGCAATAAGGCAGGGCACGCAGCTGGATTGATAGAAGCAGTGGTGTGGCCTCTGGCCCCCGAAGATATTACGTGACAAGGCAGTGAAAGCTGCAAACACGAGGGCAAACCATCTATTCAGCGTGACAGTATTAGACAGAGGTTAAGAATCTTGTGGACTGCTATCAACATGGATGAATGATCTCCAGCAGGGATCTACATTAACACATTGAGTGCCAGCCTCCCTCGTGTGCAGAGCAGCTGTGTCAGACCAAATGTCCCCATGTCAGAGACAGAGCCCATCACCCTGAGACTGCAGCCAGGGCAGCAGGGCTTCTGTGTCCCTGGAAATGGGCTGCCCATCTGAGGAGGCAGCTTGGGGAAGCTGGGCAACCTCTGGGGAGGTTCAGTTGCAGATGAACTTTTTAAGAGCATGGGATGACGAAGAGTTTTCTTTTGTTATCTAGAAAACCCTGAGGTCAGACTGGATGTGTTGCCATAAATGATGCGGTTTTGGCTTGAAATCCTAGTCATGAGTCTCATGTGCTTTTCTACTGTGTATTTCTCCAGTGGCCTCCAGCAGTGGTGAAAGTTCATCTCCCAGGGTTGATACTAGTGCAACAGAGACTCTGTATGAGTAAGAGTCAGTCCTGTAGGTTATCTGGTTAGAAAGAACGTGTGTGTTGCTCTGCTCTGGCCTCTGACACCCATCAAGCTCAGAAAAACTCAATGACTGACCTCTGCACTGACTCTAGTAAGTTGTGGTTTCTCCTGTGCTCTTCTGTTTTGGATCTAAGTGATGGAGAATTAGCACTGCTCTTTGGTCATCTCTTCCAGGAAATAGTTCCTCTCCCTGTTAATATTTGTGTTTCAGATGTCATTTAAATATTTCAGTCTCTGCTTACAGTCATTTGGTCCTCAGTGTATTAAGACAGCTAAGGCGATGGAGACAATGAGAATCAAAACCAGATTGTATTCTCATTTGCTAGGTGATGTAATTCCCCTTAGACTTAAACTGTATGGGAAAGGAGACAGGACTGTTTAGAGGACATAAACTGATCTGCTAATTGAGATGGGAGAGTTGGTTTGGCTTTGCTCCAGCCGGCTTGATTTTGAGTTTGTTTTCCCTGGAAATACGTTGTGCAGCTGCATGTCCTTTGACTCGCCAACTTCTGCACATCCCAGCCAATTTCAGCCCTCTTTGATGGAGGGGTAACGGTCTTAAAAGGGATGATGCCCATGCAAGTTTCACAGAAGTAGGGGTGAGGAAGAGGAAAGGGATTTTGTAAGGCTTAAAGGCTCCAGCTCCAACTTCATCAGTGTGTCTCATGGGAAAAAGAGGTCCAGAATGTCTCCCCAGTTGAAAAAGCTTCAGTAAGAGCTCACAGGCAGTATACAGTGAAACACAAAATCATTTAGAAATTTGATTTAGTTGTCCTGGTGTTCAAGAATTTCTTCTTTATTTACCTTCATAGAAATACGGGATTCACTTGGCTAGGAAGTGTGCAGACATATAATGAGAGACCGTCTCTGACCCCAGCCTCCCATAGACTAAATGGATAAGGTGGCCAATAGCCATTTTAGGGATGGGGAACTGAAGCAAAGAGGGATTAAATTGTGTTCTCAAAGTCCCGCAAAGCGTCTGGTTGACTGTCAGCCAGTTCTCTCTTCCTTTCTTGTCTCTAATTCGATTCTTTGATCAGAGGCTTTGGCTGTTGTTACTAAAAGTCATCCAACCTTCTTCTTGTTTTCCAGCAGCCTTGTTACAGATTTTTGCAGGCTCTGCTGCGCTGGCACAAGCATTGTTCTTCTCTGCAGGATGGGATGTACGTCTGAGTCATTCTTTGCATGAGTTGTCTTTCTCTCCGAGACGCTTCTCTGGTTTCTGTGATACAGAATAAATTGCAGTACATAGCTTATTAGAAGAACAACAAAAAATCCTCAAACAAACCTTCAAAATCAAGGTGGTTCAAAGAAGCACGCAGTGAAGCCCAACATAAACAAGCTGTAGGAATACAATTAGAAACTCTCCCACTAGTTTCCAGGATAGACTTACCAACAGCCTCTGCTCTCTAGGTCATCAAATGCAGAAGTCTGGGTTTACATTCACGTTTTCACCCTGCGAATTCAATAGCAAAGGACATCCTGTCCTGCAAGGTAGGATCTGGGTGGGAATGCTCAGCTTGTGAGATGCTTCCCACTGGTGCCTGTGGTGAGATCTGGGCCAGATGCCTTCCTCTTGAGGAGAGGAAACCAGTGTACAGATGCTTCTCTAAGAGACCAGCACATCCCCTGGAGCTTGCGCACTTACAGGGCTGATGTGCAGAGGCCTCTGTTGTATTAATGCAGCCAAGGCAAGACATTTGGAAAGCAGGACCTGGATGCTACACCAGGGTTAAAGCACCCTGGATTGAGCTACAGCCATGAGCAGCTCAGACTCCTCAGCACAGAGTGCTGAAACTCAGTGCTGCCGTTAGAGAAGTTCAGGCAAACTTAGAGGTATGTTCTGGAAGGATTCCCCTGCTTCTGGTGCTTTTCGCTGCATGCTGCTGCCTCTGAACACCATGGGGGTTTGACAACCTGTGGGAAGATATTCCAGACCAGCAGACTTCCCATCTCTTGGCACCTGAAGCGGAAAGCCCTTCTCTCTGTGCCATGCTCTTTCTTCAGTTTTGGAAAAAACTAGCTTCCCCCTCTATGCACCTCTTAGAGATACAGCTAAAATCTTTCCCAGCTAAAAATCAGATTTAGCAAGAATGTCTTTATTGATTTACAGGGTTCACCTTTATGAACAAGTCCAGTATTTCTCTTTGGACAAAATGAAGCAATATTAAACACTGTAAAAATAAATCCAGGGCACCCTCTTCTCTCCAGGGTGTAAGGTTATCCAAATGTATGCTCTTGTATTTATCATTTACCAACAGAGCTATTTAAACTACAATATTTGACAGGATTGGTTGTGTCAGGTGTGATGGAGTGTGTGTTATAAAAGGACAGTAAGAGGGACTTTGCATTTGTCCTTCAAACATAAAGTCGATTTTTGCATGACTGGTACTTCAAAGATCATCTTCAGCACAAGATTAACTGGGGACAATATTCAGTGAAGTCAGATGACTAAGACCCAGTGGCTTTTGCTGTGTGCTGCAGTCTCCTGGAGGGCTGTGTATTTCTGCAGCATACATACAAGGTGCTTCAGAAAAGCAAGTTCACGTATGCTGTACTGAAACCTCCAGATGAGACATTTTCAGGAGTTCACGCCCCTCCTGGAAGATTTTGAGTTGGGGGCAAAAAGTTTAACTCTGCCTGGAAATCATGCTTTTAATACATTCTGCAGGAGTGACCAGTGTCTGTAAACAGGCCCAAATCCGTCTAGTTTGAATTCTGCTTTCAATCTGAGAGTTACCCTGGTGAGCACACAAGTCTGCTTCGGTCTCGGGAGCCCTTCAGGGCATCACCCCCGAGCAGCGGTGTTAATGCGTTATCACATGGCGGGTGGCTGAGGTCAGATGGGTCAGGAACTGACCCTTGCAGAAAGTATGATTGATAAGAATTTCCTACTGAGTAGGAGAAAAGATGTAGGGAAACTGTAGGGAAACCATAAGCTCGGTGTGAGGTACAAGGTATCAGACATGCACAGTTCACCAGTCTGTGGCATACGGAGGCATAACCTCTGACTGAGTGCAGGACACGTGGAAAACACCCCCTGGATACAGCGCAGAGAATAAGGAGAATATGGTGTGATACTGGCTGGTGGATGGGCAATGAAAAATGTTTCCATAAACAGGCTTTTGCTAGAAACTTACTATTTCATTTGAAGCAATGGCGGAAAATGTAGCCCCTGGATACACTGGTGTGTGCTTACACATCTCCATCCGGTTGTCACATCTTGCCCCGTATTTTGCAGTTCTGGTTCTTGTCCTGGAAGAGAGACTGTCTGGCCAGAGAAGTGCACCCTGGCTGCTGAGCTGACAGATGATGTGCTGAGCCTGGAGCCGGGGGGCCATGGGCTATTACTAATTACTAGCATGCTTGCAGCTGCAGGCACCTTTTGACAGTGCTTTACCCCCTGCACTACATGTTGTACAAACAGAGAGCAAGAGCTCCGGGGTGCTATGCAGCTAGGCAGACACGGTAAAATGTTTTTCTAAAGTGTGGCAAGGCAACTGGTGGTAGAGGCAGGAATAGACAAAGTTTTCTCTGTTATCCTCCTGCAGTTTCCTGGCGGCTATACTGAAGAAAATGCAGTTCCAGGCTATAGGTAGAGTGGAGAGACAGAAATATTTAAAATCAAGACTGGAAGAAAAGGAACAGTGCACTCAGGTGTTTTGTTATTCCTCAGGTAACTCTGAGCTAAAGTGCCTAGATCACAGCAGGAAAAAGGCGTTAGTTTTGTAAGCCCCTGTTTGCAAAAATGCGAGCCTCTCTGTATGCTCAGCTGTTGAGCCGGGATCTTAAATGACTCTCATAATGTATTTACCAGTGCTGTGAAGTTCACCCTTTTATACTAGATTATGGTAATAATGGTATTGTGCAGCAGATGAAATTAGTTTTTCTACACAGTTTTGTTTCATCTCAGTGGCTAAATGTGTGAAATAAAAGGTGCAATTGGCAATATTTTCATGGGTAAGCCAGTTTCCTCCTACACCCACCCTACGAACACAGATGCTTCCTCGTAACCTGGGACAAGCTGACTGCCAAGCAATGCATGAAAGGACTGTGAGAAGTGAGGGCTTTTGAAAGACTTATATTTTCCATTAGGATAATTTTGGAGATTTATGAATTTTCAGATGATTGGGGACCATTAAGTGCATCTCACATGGGCTGGCATGGTAGCATGGACTGTAGGAGCACCCAAGGGACACTGGTATCACGACCATTTTTCTTTCCCACTTGTGCACACCAGAAAAAAAGTGCCCCACATAGACACAAAGACTTGTATGTAGCACAGAAGAGACTGCTGTACCTCTGCATCCTCTTTAAATCAGCTCTGGGTGGTCACAGCAAACTAGTTGCCTCAGAATGAAACATGGACAACCCTGCAGTGCTGACAGCTCTCCTAAAACCTTCCCCAGGCATGGGCTCAATACATTTGAAGGAGCAGCATGCCGTGCGGGGGAACAACACACACCCAGCGCTGGCCTGTGCGCTGATGTGCGAGACTTCAACCAGGAACATGACAGAGGGACGAGGAGGAGCGCCAGGACAGTCTCAAGCATCTTGGGTGCCGTTATATCAACAGTTGCACTATGTGGAATGTTTAAGGGACTCACTTGTTGATTTCTCAACCCAAAGCCCTTTGTCCTGTGGAAAGTATTTGCAGGAACTCTCTAATAAGAAAACTGACCTCTTTCCCCATCCCTTTCTGAACCTGAGGTTTGCTGTGAAAAGATTTCAAAAAACATCAACAAGGACGATGTCCGTCAGCAAAAGTTCACATCTTGATTCCAAAAGTCAACTGAAACAAACCTGACCAAGTGTCCATAATTTTGTTTGGGAAATACCAGTTTCCACTGGTTGGTCACATTGAGCCAATGCACCAGAGAGAATTAAGACTCCTGCCATGCAAACTTTTCCTCCTGTGATGCATTTTGGTAACTTCTCTTCATGAGCTGCTGCAGTAGGTAAAAATTTAGGCTGCAGGTTCTTAGCACAAGTCCCACATTTGCCTGGCCGAATGGCCAAGCCAGGAGTCAGCTTAGAAGTTTCCCGAGGAGATTTTGTTGTTTTCATGTTCTGAACAGATAGCAAGCTTTATCTTATATTTTGCACAGAGTGGTCCAGTCCCAGCCTCCCACCTTAATCAGGGATATCTGCAATCACCAGTGTCCCACCAATGAGACCCAGGTAGAGCAAAGTCTTTTCTTAGCCTCAGTAGCAAGTTCTTTAAGTTTAATCTGAAACAGCTTTGTATCAGGAAACAGAGAGAGACAGGGGAGGAAGTGCTGCTGCTCATTTTTGAGGGGGTGAGAAAGTAGGTGAGACAGAAGTCTGTGTTATTATTACCACTTCGTTGTATAGCATGTGCTCCAGTAAAAAAAGCAAAGCTTCACTGTGCTGAGTACTACTTGCACTCGCGAACATTTCGCAGTAAAAAGCCTCCAGAACAACAGAGTGAGTCCAGCCTGAGCTGAAATGCAGCCACCTCGAGGGCTGAACACAAAGGTGCTTTAACAGCCGAGCGCTGACTTGGTGACCGAAGAGGTGGATGTAGCCTTAGAAATAACAGGTTGGGAAGAAGCGAGTCTAAGTATCTTATGCACACAATAGCCTTAAAAGCCCCTTCCACCACCCCTGTGAAGAGTGCTTATGAATTTCATCAGAGGACCTGATACAGCTGTGAGAGGCAGCAGGCTGGTTTCTCCGTATCTGCCTCGCATGCCTGTAAGCTTGTTAGCTTTCTCACTACGTTAATGAAAGATAACTACTTCTCTCACCAGTCCTTGCCTTGCTGATACCCTTAGCCCCCCACAGCACTGAGCCTTTAATGAGCTGATACAGTCTGGCCTTGTTTTTTCTGTTTCCTCTGAAAAGTAGCACCTGCAACAACACGCACGCCCTAACAGCACACAGGGGAGCTACTTCATCACAGCCTGGAAGGGAAGAGGGACGCCCGCTGTGCTGCCAGTGCTGCACGGAGAGTTGGATAAACCATGTTTAACTTGTGAGATGTGACAAGATTATTACTCTGTGGTGATGGTGGGGAGGGAACCAGCTGCAGCGTGACAAACAACTTCTTTCACACCCGTAATGACAAGCACACCCCACCATGTGTGAAGAGGGTGGAGGTGCATGAGTCCAGCCCAGGGATGAACACAGGACACTCAGCTGCCTGCTACAGTACAAACCCTTCTCCACTTGTATTCAGAGCTGTTGGTGGGTTTCAGATCAACCTTGGTGTTCAAACAGGATGGGGGGTGTGTACATGTTTTTTTTCCTTCAATCTAATTTTTGGCAACAATCATACGTAATTTTCAGGCACTGCCTTGCATCTCAGCTTCATTCATCACCAACATGATGGCCAATTAGTCATCTCTCACTATTAAGCAGTGCTAACAGCTACTTTAAATGCAAGCAGAGCCTTAATCTAGTTCTAACTCAGATGGACGGTGATACTTGTAATTAGGACATCAAACAGAGGAGAAATGTGATATGTTTATAGCTGAGGGAACTTTTGCATTGAACAATTGCAGCAATAATTATGTATTATCTTTATTAACATGGCCCGAGTTAGTAAATAATGGGTCATGCTTTTGCATTTGGGGTGTTAAAGATATATATTTTAGATTCAGGCTAAATTCCAGATTTCAGTGCTGTCTGATTTGCTGAGATGTTGCCTTGCCAGAGCATCCATTACAGGTGCAGGTTTAGCAGGAAAGGGGTGTCAGGGCTTCCCCACACCCCACCCTGGGTGGGTACAGGTGCTAGGGCATACGACATAGTCGTGCGTTTCCTTTCCACAACCCCCTAGTCCTTTCTGGCGCATCTTCCCAACACAGCTGGATCTGATCATGCCTTGATGTCTCATGCCAGGGGGATGTTTGGATGCTGCATGCCAGCTGCACACCGCTACCTGTTAAGACATGTGGTACCATTTGCAGATGGCAAGTAACAAGTGCAGCACCAATTTCCCATTGGGGTATGTGTGTGTCTTTCTGTCTGAGAGATACAGATGCAGGGCAAAGTAATGGCATTTGTAGTTTTACAGTGTGCCTCTCCAGGAACAAAGAGAAGCTTTGTTCCCCTCTGTTTTTCCTTTGTTCAACAGCCTACATGACTTTGCATTAGTGTTAAAGTGCTGCCCTTCAGGGGGCTGCCTGGTACGTCCTCTCCTCCTGCTGGAAGCGCCAGGCTCGCTTTGCCAGCACCTCTCCTTCACTGCACCAGACTGGGGTGCTCCCGGTCAGGTACTAGGCACCTCGGGTGTTTGGTACCCAAGGGCTCTCTCTCAGCTCCCATGTAGCCAGTTCCTATTACACATCTGCGCTACTCTGATTTGAACCTGGGGTTGATACAGTGCTTGCAGTGGTGGGTGAAGCTGAATAAAGTTCTTCCAGAGAGAAGAGCAAAGTAATAAAGGGTGAGGAAGCCATTGCAATAAACATATATTGATATACATCATGAATAGGCCTCCTCAGACATGCTTTGGCCTGAGTAGTGTGTGTGTGACAAAACTCAGATAAACACCTACCAGGTTTTGGTGAGAAAATTTGAACTGAACATTTCCCTCACTGGAGGAGCTAAGAACCTGCATACTCCCTTGTTTTGAGATTAATAAAAAGGAGAGCGGGGAAATGGAGAGAAGGCAGAAACTTTCTATTTGAAACAATAAACAGGAAAAGGCAAAAAGATCAGTGTCAAAATTCCTTGGGGGTCAAAAAAAATAGGGAAATGAGTTTAAACAAAATGTATTTCTTTCTCTGGAGATGGTTCTGTGTTTTTCTGTAGCCTTATTAATCAACCTGTTCCTCTCTCTCCTTTTAAAAGAGGCAAGGGAGAACAGAAACCCAGTGCGTGAGAATGTGAGAGTGAGGCTAGAGGACCACTTTGCACATATATTTATAACATTAGTATTGCAGTTCTTTGATTCCAGCTTTAATCGACCTTTTTTTCTCCTAATGAGCCGCTCAGAGAGATGTTTGCCTCTTGGAGTTGTGTTATACTCTCCTTCTCTTTCTGCCACTGGAAATCCACATTTAGGATCTCACTAAAAGAATCCCTTATCCCCTCTGTTCTCGCATCTGGGCTGACGTACCCAGGAGGCTCTTTGCTGACCAAAGAAGAGCCTTGGCTGTGCCAGGGGTAAGAACTCTTTGAGAAATGCAGTCAGTTCAATGCAATGGCCTCTGTTAGGGTCCTGAAATCTCAAGACAGTGTCAGCCACATGGCCTCCACTCCCTCCTTGAAGCCGGATCAGAGACACCAGGCTAATGGTACCAAATTCCCTGATGTTTATTCATACATCTTCTGTTTGGTGTTTGATGTGAGACTCCATGTTTTCAGGGTTACCTTAACTGACTACCTCTCCATATGGAAATCCTTCAGTGGTGCATGTAGCAAATCAATAATGACTTCAGCCCGGTGCTCTCTCTGTTGGAAGGCACTAATGAACCGTCAGGTGGAAGGCCCGCCTGATGTTCATTAAACCCAGGAAATGCCCTGCAGCACAGTAACAATTGCAACAATAAAATAAAAGTTGAAAGACAAGGTGGAGTATCCATTCACTGGGTGAACTGTACCTCCAGCCAGCATATTCTGGCCTCTGTCCAGAAGCATTGCCAGTCAAGGGTAGGATCTGGGCTGGAGGCAGCTTTTAAGAGGTTGCCAAACATGGGTGAACTGTTTGCCTCTTCAGGTCCTGGACTAGACTCCTCTAAAGTGATGGAGAGTTTTCTCAGGGCCAGTCAGTTTTGTGGAAAGATTAAATAGGCAGAAGAAATTAAAGTTGATCTAAAGGTCAACTTAGGTTGCCATCTTATGTCCATCTTAGGTCAACTCCTAGTTGGAGCCAGCTCCATGGTTTCACTCCAAAGTATGATCTATAGACTGAGGGGTGGTATGGGTCTGTGTCACATAACAGCAGCTTTTCTGTGACAGCTGAAATCTTGTCCTGCACCATTCAGTCATTCCCTAAATTTCTGTCCATGCTGCATTAAGATCCATGCTGGATCCATGACTATATTGGGCTAAGATCCTTCTAAGTTGCCCTCAGGTCTGATCCAATGCTTCAGTGGAGCAACCAGTTTATCCTGGTTGACAATTCGGACCATGCTGTTTCTCAGTTCAGGCCATTTCAGCTGGTAGAAGGTCTGCTTGCATGAGTGGTGTGCAAGGCGCTGTTTCCCAGATGTGGCTGAACTCTCTTGTGATGTCATGTCATGTCTACTGTGTATAAATTAAACAGAACAATTTCCACTCTTCCTCAACCAAAGAAGGAAGCAAAAAGCATCCAATAAACTGTAATAGGACTTTTACAAGCATATTTCCTCAATGCACGTAAACTGCTGCTGAATTTTATTGCATATCGGTGATCAAATGGACAAAGGCAGTTACCACTGTGAAACAGACTTTCAAGGACTAAGTGCTCTTAGAATCTAAGTGCATCATCTTCACTTTAAAGAAATCAAAGAATTGAAAGACAAGGTGACAGAAAGGGCAGATTTTCAAACAAGCGTTTGCCGGGCTTCAGAGGCAAAACCAGAGCCAGATTTTCAGCTTCCCATGCTAACATTTTGATCAGAGCTAGATTTTCTGGTGTCCTCAGCAGCTCCTTGTGGGATGGTTGAAGATCAGCCACAGCAATGATCCCGGCTGAATGGGTCATATGGGTCCAATGTGTGGATCTGTGGGTCATACAGATCGTTGCTTCACCGAAGACCGTCCATGAGACTGGAGATTGTTGGCAGTGTCTGTACAGCGCTGCACTGGAAAGGAGCACCTGAACTACTGGATCTGCCCGTTTCTGCCCTAGGCAGCCTGTCAGACAAGGCTGCATCGCTAACAGATGGACCCCAGACTCAGCAGGTGTATCTCACCTGATGGCTGCTGATGTGGTGGTTGCTCTTTTCCCGGGTGGGTGCACAAGGACCAGGGATGAAGGAGGTCAGGCTGTTCTCTCCCCACCCAGGTGTCCCCTCCTCCTCTTGCCCCTGCCACTGTGCTCTTTTTCAAACACAGATCCGCTCTCCTGGGCTCTTAAGACAATTATCTTGTCTGTGAAGAAGAAACCTTCTCCCTTCTTATGTTCGACACAGCAGAACTGTGTATTTTGGATTATTTGGGTTCTGCCTTTCATCCTGATCTCATTTCATTTGCTTTTACCTTTTCAGGAATGAATATCACATTTATCTCCATCTCCTCTTTTACTTATTATTTCTTCTTCTGTACTTTCTTTTATTCTGTTCCTCACTTCTCTTTCTGTTTACCAGCCTCTCCCCACCTTCTTTTCTATGTATCTTACAGGGCTGCTTTATCACAGCTTTCCAGTTTAGTGGATTAACTTTATTAGTTTCTTTTGTATGTGTCTAATTGACATGCAGTCTCAAAATCTATTTAATTTCAGCAGAACTGACCTTTATTTCCTTGCAGGCAGACTTTTTTTTTTCTCCAGCTAATACCTTTGCTATGTTGCTGAAAAGCACAGAGAGGTGCAGCACTGTTTTGCTCAGAGGGTGTGGAGAGTTTAGGACAGCAGCAGGAATCACACAGCAGTTGGACTGGAGAATAGATCTGAGCTTTCTACCCTGCATAACCGTAAATGAGTGAGCTTAAGGGGTTTTATTTTTATTTCCACTTCTATTTCTAAAATCTTTCCTCCTCTGAGAATGGCGTTGCTGCAGAAGGAACAAAGCGATGTATGGGAGCACCTGAGCCTGGGCCCGGTGGTACAAGCTGTCTCTGACAACAGGAAGAGCGATCTGTTTCAAAGTGCAAAACCTTCCTAAATGAGGCTTTGGGATACTCCTTGCTTCCAGTTCCCTGCCTGCCAGGGCCTGTGCTTGTTCTCCAGCACAAAATTTTCTCCCTTCCCTAAAACCCGAGGCTGCTGTAGTTTCAGTGCACACTGCCATCGCTTCAAGCCTCGCTGGGGCTTTGCAGGAGGGAAATCCAAGCAGAAATTGCTCGCTTGTTTCTGCTGTCCAGCTGGTCAGAAGGAAGTGAGACCAAACATGAACGTAGGACAACACTCCTTTTTTGCCTTAGCTCTTTCGAAAGACCTGACATAGGCCTTTTGATGGAAAAAAATCAGTCAGCCCCCAGCAGCCCTTTAGCTCCCCCCGACAGAGGCATCCGTTCCAGAGCACCTGGCAGACAGATCCCCTGTTTGCAGGTGCTGTCCCTGCTCGGAGACGACACGTTTCTCTCTCCTCCTTATTTCCCCACCCAGCAGAGCAGAAATGGCAGTTGACAGCCTTTTTTATAAGATGTTTTCATTGTAATTTTAATGGGCTAATTTCTTTCCCTGAATTGCCATAATTCAGATTTAATGAAACATGTCTTATAAAATTAAAAAAAAAATACAATAATAAAGTGGAACGCCCCATTAAGCTGAAGAACAAGGAAATAACATATGTAGAGATCTGATCACGCTGACCCTGCCATCCCAGTGATGCTAGCAGCCGTCATGCATGTGCTTTACATCATCCCATATGACTGTGCTTCCCACCAGGAGAAAATATATAACAAAATAATAATAAATAAATGGAATTGGGAGGGAAACTGGTACCTCCTCCCTTTGCGCCCCTGCCCAAGAGCACTGTTAGGTCATTAGTCATTGCTAGATAGCAGCACCGTCTAAATGGTCTCTTCTTTATGTCTTCTGTGGATCCTGCTCTGAGAGCATATGCTTTTGTGCTCCTGGTGACCAGTGATCTCCATTGCAAGCAGCACCCAGCAGGGACTGATCCTGCTGCCTGCAGTGCCCACTCCCAATGGCTCCTCTGGGCAGTGGAGCCCTGGGGTTGCTGCACGTCAGCAGCATATCCCCAAGGTGTGAGATGACCTGAAAGGGGGGTTTGGCAGATCTTCCTCTTGTTGCTTGACACCTGCTAAGAATGATCTTGTGCCTTTGGCCTCCTTAAGATCCACACAGGTAAGAGGTGGTTTTTAAGGCAGATATTATATGGTGTTTGGTGGTTTATTCTGAACCCCATTAACCAGGAGCTCAGCATGGCATGGGTGAGGAAGGCTGGGATGCTTATGAGACTGCTCTGTCCGTGATGGCTCCAGGCTGCCTCATGTTGCACTGAGAGGGGAAAGCTGCAGCATTCGGCGATCGCTCAGAGCCAGGAGCTGGGAGAGGTCTGGCTGGGTCCGTGCCCAAGTTGTGCCTGCTCAGCCATGCCATGTGTGAGCCTTGCGTATTGCAGCAGCCAGTTTCAGATAGCTCGTGGCAAAGCTGCTTAAAAGAATAGCTCCTTGTAAAGACAAATGTCATAATGAGAAATTCGGGATTTGCAGCAGCCAGTTTGTGGAAGGCTTGCTCCAGAGCCTGTGGGATGCCTCCCAAGTGTCTCTGTACTGGCATGGGAAAACCCTTGCACTACCAGGCAGGATGCAGGTTTGGGCAGTGGTACGTTAGTGCTCCCGTACAGTACAATGTCTTTTTTGGGAGAATTCCTCCCTGAAAATGCTGACCTCCAGCCAAGAGCAAAAGCAATCAAGGAATAAAATTTATTGTGATGCTGAGGCAACATGAGAGATTAATGCTTCCCTTTCATCTCACGACCCTTCATCTCTGTGTTTCAAATCAGGTACTGTGTAAAATATAGCTCCTAGCATGCTACCTGTGGAAAAAAATACCAACAAAAATAACCTGTTTGCAAGTGAAGGGCTGCGCACTGCATCAGCTTGGGGAGAGTTATTAATTTTCCCTCTGTCCTTTGTAGTTGCATGGGCGGTCGCGCCAGGGTGGCCTAGAGTTACATCTGAGAGCAGCGCAGTTCAGAGAAGGGGTGTATCAGCTGATGGAGATACAGCTCTGCTCCTGACCTTCTGTGGTTCAGTAAGGGCAAAGAGGGTCCTTTGCTACTGAAAAAGCTAAAACATGCAATTGGGAAAGAGACACTGAAAGAAAGGAGGGATATTTTCAGATTTCTAACATGCTCAAATCAGACTCTCAAGGGGCAGACAGCGAGCTGGAAAGAAACCTCCTGCTTTCTGCGTGGTTAATACCTCTTGCAGCTGAATTCAGCTGATCTGGGAAGGTGGTAGTTGGGAGTCTATCCAGCAGGTGAGTGGGGCATCACCTGGGTTACAGACACAAATTTAGACCAGCGCTCCTTTTCTTTAGCCACTGGAAAGCTTCCACTGCCCCATGAGCAAACTGGTGTCTGTGAGTCACAGAGGGAGAGGTATTGTTATGTATGACCAAGTCCATACAGTTGATGTGGGAAGGCAACATGCTTTGACCCTACAGATTTCTGAGACTTTGCGACAAGCAAAATGGAAATAGATGAGTTAGAAATTTCTTTAAAAATAAAGCCAAAGAAGGGAGAAGGAATCTTTATTCAAGCTTTAACGAGGTAGTTATTGCTGAGTAATTATGTACTAGCAACTTATTTACAGGAGAGGAAGGCTGCTAAAGTTCAGTTTACTTGTCTTGGTTAATTAGGTCCCATTCCTTGGGGATGAGCTAATTGGATGGTGACATTCAGTGAGATAATGAAATAAATGTCATGTCATATAAAGAGTTAATTAATGATAAAGAAATGTTCACCCTTCTGGAGGCACAGAGCTGGAGTTGATGCAATATTTTGGATGCAGTGCTTTTCTGTTGAGACACACTGCTTGGCATAAGTGTGACTTGGCATAAATGTTTGTGGGAGCACATCTATTTGGATGGAAATTTTTCTGGGAAGATTTATGAGGTCAGAGAAAGAGAAAGAAGAATGCGGGCTGTTACCTGGGCCGTAGGACGCTGTTTTTCAAATACTGGTTTAGGAGATCGCAGCACTCCTGCTGCAAATGAAGACCTTGAACAGTAAAAGTGTTTTCATCCCTCGTAGTTGCTGGTTCCTGTGTCCACTGCAGCCAAAATGGGTGGTGTGATTAAAACATCATTACTTTGTGTCCAGGAACAGATAGGTTGCCCATGCAAGATTGAAAGGTCAGCAATGTGGTGACTGCCGGCACTTCCATTTTTCTTTATGTGTGCTATAGAAGACTTGCAGGAAAATGCTCAGATGGCCCATGTAGAAGAATATAGTTTCTGGACAGATGCAGTGGGACAAAAACTTGCAAATCCACTGAGAAATTAATGGTAAGACTTATATCTGAAAGAGGGTTGCTTATGTATGGACCTTATGCTGGAAATTGTAGAAGAGAAATCCATCACTGGAAAGCGTCTTGTCCATCTGCTTGTTCCTCTTGAGGGACGAATGGACTCTGGAAAGCCCAGCAGCAGTGCTGGAGATGCTCAGCGCTCAGCTGGGATGCATGGAGTCCGTCTGGGGGCAGACTCATGTCAGTGAGGGGGAGAATGGGACACGCACCTTGTGTAGATGTGCCTGGAAGGCAAATCTTGCTAAGCACATCTGCTAGCAAAGAGTTTATGGGTGAGAGCTCTGGCCTTACTGTTGAAATGTAGCTAGGTTGTTCCTAGTGAGTTCTTATTTCCTCAGCCTCATTGCAGGAGCCACTGTTTTCTGCTGGAGCAAGGCTCTCATAAAGGTGTTTGCTGCATGGGGTCTGGTGCTAACTCATCAGCTAGTGAGGTTATTTTAATGGGCATATTACTGTATTTCTGGCACCATCTGCTCCTCTCTCTGATTATTGATGCAAGGAGGGATTAAGAGAAAGTCTTTTCCCTCTTTCAGCAGGAAGGGAGTTATTAGTGCTTTAAACACACGCATCGAATCTGTTCTGCGTGCCCAGCAGCATCTGGCATTTCCTCTTCGTCTTTCCCCATACAAATTGGTGGGGGAAGTCTAATTGGTGAGTGGAGATCTCTGGCTGAGAGCTGAGTTGCTGTTTCCTTTTGTTTTCCCCAGGAGCATGTTACGTGTCCCAGATCCAAGGCTGTTTCTGCAGGTTATCTCACCGGTCAGCAGAGCTGACCCTGCCTCTGCACGTGCATTCCTTGCTGCAAATAGCATGGGAGCCATGTACTGATGGACAGGGCGGAGAGGGGGAGGCAGCGGGGGTGTCTCTCCGAGTTCATATCCACCCTTTGTAGAAATTAGCTTGCTCTCAGGAGAGCCTCCTACCCCTGTGTAATTGTTATTCCGTCCCACATGGGGACGGTCAGGACTAACTGTGAGAGGGAGGCTGTGTGTGAGATCGCTCATGGGCTAAGGGGTGCCTGGCATAACGATGAGATGGCACAGCATCCATTAGCACCAGCAAGGAGATGCTGACACTCATCAATAAAACATTATCTGCGACAAATTACAGGAAACAGCAACAGGTGTCTGGGAAGTCACAAAGAGGTCATATGGGCAAATAGGGAAGCCATCTCCCCAAGGCTAATCCTCAGCTTTGGTCCTGTTTTCTGTTTTCCAGCCTACCTGATTGCACAAAGCATAGAAAACAGAGTGCACAACTGGGAAAAAAGACTAACTAGAGTTTTGAAAAGCTGCAACAAAATTCAGTGCCAACTCTACTCCGAGTGGACTTGTTTTATTCATGGATGCCAAGCCCACTGCAGAGGGAGCAGGCATGGATAGAAATGACACCTGGTATATAGCATGGCATGGGCATAACATGACACATGGCATAACATGCAGGTCTGGAGGAGACCTGCAGGTGTCCTGGGGTGGACTGTGACTCTATAGTGAGGATAGATCCTGTTATAATGACTCCCACATGGGAGGACTGTCTAAAGCTCTGAAAGTACAAGAGTTGGGAAAATGTATTCTGCGAAGTTCTCCTCTCTGTGATGCTCTGGACTCCGTGTTGGTCCATATTAACCTAATTCTGTGCCGTAATGATGGGAAAATACAATGAAGATTTTGGGCAGCTGTTGAAGGTTTTTCCAGGAAAGAGAGTAGAATCCTGGGCCTTACAGCAAGTCTTGGACAACTACGCAGTGTTGAGTGATGTTGGACAATACGGATGGTGTCTCCCAGGAGTTTCATGCTGCTAGTGGCTGTTTTGCACTGTTCACCGCTGTGGTGGAACTGGTGGCAGTTGTGACAGGAGTCAGTTCAGAAAGTCGCTGCATCAGGGCAGGACAACCCCCTGAAGTCCAACATGAAAGAGAAGTATAAGAAATGGCATGTCGTTGCATATGCAGGGCTGGACTCAAGATGCAGTCTGAAGGACTTTGGGGTAATAGGAAATGCAGGGCTGACTGTGGCTTGTTTAATATTCGAGAGGCTGGCTGGTATTTACTAGCATGCATATTGTCTGAAAGGTCAGTACACAATCTTACAGTTTCTCTGCACGTTTTCTTTGGGCCTGGAATGAGCAGTTGTGCTCACTCACCCATTGCAAGCAGAGAAACCATTTATCAGCAGTAAGCAGTTAAAACAAATATGCTGAGCTGTTGGAGGACGAAACCCAGACAGTAGAGGTGCGATCAGAGGAGCTGCTTCTGATTTTGTACCTGGCTTGAAATTGGCTTTTCCCTTGAGGGGTCAGCAGGCAATGGAGTGAGGATACCCCCCTCTCAGCACTGTAAGCATATGTCTCTAGTGGGGCTTAGTCAGGGAAAAGGGGAGCAAAGAAGGGAAGAGAGGACTGGCAGAGACCTGAGAGAGGTAAAGAACAGGGAGAAGGGACACAGATATGGGATTTTACTGTGCCTTGTCCTGGGTTTCTTTTGCATAGCCTTCACTCTCTAATTCTTCCTCTTGTCCATCATTTCCTTGTTGGCTGTCCTGGTAATGTAAGAGCAAACTTGTCAGATTTCTAGGATACATGGGACTCCTTTGACTTGGCTGGAGCTGGGTCAGCCCTCGTGGTACTTTCTGTAACCTGGGTAAGGAGGATCCCCATGTCTAGAGGCTTGTGCAGCTCTCCAGGTTGCTGGTTTTCTAAAGCCAACACTTAGCGGGTTACATGTGCCTTCCCTATCCCAAGGTGTGAGGAGCTGTTTGTCCAGTGGAGCTTCTCTGCATTGCCACTGCACTGGTCCTGGTGCCAGATCCTAGCCTGAGAGGTCACCTGTATTTCATGGAGGGATCCTGAACTCTCCCAGAACTGCACAAGGTTTGAAGGCTACACTGAACAATGCTTGTTTTATACAGTCAGTGTGCCTGAAACCTGCCGTCATGGTGTTAGAACAGTGTGGGGGGGGGGGCTAGGGAACAGTCCTGAGACTTCTGCTTTACACAAAAAAAGGGAAGAAGGAAAGGGATTGGGTGTGGGGAGAGATGGGTGTAGTTCTGAAGAGGCAGGCACAGATCACTGGGTGAGCCAGGGGATCTGCATGGCAGAGCATGAGAAGGGACCTACTGAGTCCCACCATACACTCTTCCTGCCCGTGGCCAGCAGCAGCTGCTCTGGGGAGAGCACAGAAGGGAGCAGTCCACCCAGGAGGCTCTCCCAGGCTCTGGTGATTTGCTGAGATGGAGGTGCTGCCCTGGTTCTTGGTAACCCATAATGGCTTTTGTCTTCCAAGACTATGTCCAGTTGCTTTCTGACACGCAGCTAGTGGCAGACGGGGCAGTAGAGATGGGAGTAGGCAAGGGCAGAAGGTGGGATACATCACACACAACCTCAGACCCTTGCAGTGTCAGCATCTCCCTCTGATCCATCTGCTCACACTCCCTGGGTACTCTGGAGAGAAAAATGGGCACTTCGAGGGTCTGATTCATGTGCCTAGCTGCAGATGCCCACTTTAGAGGAGAGCAATCACTCTCCTGTCCCTGCTAGCAATGACAGGTGCTTTTGTGACTCCCAAGGTGACTCAAGCAGGGCAAATATTTACCCTGTAGGAACCTGTGTTTAGCCTGATAACTTCCATCCAGCTGAGCCTGATAACTCCCATCCAGCTGGGAGAAGAGATGGATGGTTGAAGGGTCAGGGAGATGTCACAGATGGAAATTCTTTATATTTCCTTATAAACTGTGTCCTGCAGCACAAATAGATGGTGTGTCTATGTATCTGACAGAGCACTGTAAGACAAAAAGTGAGAGAGCTAGAGAGCCACTTAGCCAACCGTGACGTGTAAGCTTTGGTGAGCAGCAGGAAGCCAGCTGGACAGCGTGTCCCTTGCGGTGGATGGCTTGTCCCTGGCAGAGCCAGCTCTGTGTGAGCAACGCACATCCAGCCCAACAGCAGCCCTGCTTGGCTGACGTCTGCTTTCCCCTGGCTCCTTCAAGCGGGGTGGCTGGGTGCACTGCTGGCCTTCACGGCATCCATTTGAGGCAAGTTTTCATTGCTGCATGGATATTTTTTAGCAGGCGGTTAGGGGAGGATGGGGCAATCTGGGCCTAGCTCCTGTGAATGAGATGAGAAGCAAACTCAGCCTGAGCAGAGGTTTGCTCAGAGACAGAGATCTCTCAGCTCACTGTGCCGCAATGTGACGTCTCAGCTGCCTAATGGAAAGAAGATGGAGTGAGATCAGCTAAAGCCTAGCACTGACCATGATCTGCACAGCCATGGGGCTGGCTTGAATCATAGAATCATAGAATCATTTAGGTTGGAAAAGACTTCTAGGATTATCAAGTCCAACCATCAACCCAACATCCCCACACCTTCTAAACCATGTCCCCAGTTGCCATGTCTACGTGTTTTTTGAACACCCCCAGGGATGGTGACTCCACCACCTCTCTGGGAAGCCTGTTCCAGTGCCTGACCACTCTGTCAGTAAAGAAATGTTCCCTAATATCCAATCTGACCCTCCCCTGGCGCAGCTTTAAGCCATTTCCTCACGTCCTATCGCTAGTAACTTGGGAGAAGAGACCGACCCCCACCTCACCACAACCTCCTTCCAGGCAGTTGTAGAGAGCGATAAGGTCTCCCCTCAGCCTTCTCTTCTCCAGGCTAAACACCCCCAGTTCCCTCAACCTCTCCTCATAAGACCTGCTCTCCAGGCCCTTCACCACCTTCATTGCCCTTCTCTTGAGGGTGTCTGGAGCTTAGTTTTGACCTTTCAAGTGTCCTGTTCTGGTGGAGACCTCAGCCTACAGCACCCTCACGGCCCTTGGCAGCAGGAATCACCCCTGAGCCTCCTGATGCTGATCTGAGCAGCCGATCTTTGCCAGCATGTGGCCAGTACTAACCAGGCTGGTGGGCTGTGACATCCTCAGACCGGCTATCCTCTAAACACTGCCTGGCTTGGCTACCTGGCATTTGGATGACTACTCTATCGGCACTGTGCTGCGAATCAGCTAACTGAGCCATGCTCATTAAATGATTTCCAGGGCAGCAGAGACAAGTCAGCTCAGGAGGTGATTAATTAGGAGCAGCAGAGCTCTCTAACATCTAGGTGTCTGATTTGAATCAGGCACAGCTGAATTGAGGCTGGAAGCAATGCTAGAAGAGCAGGGCAGGCAGGACCAAAGTGTGTGAGTTATTCCTCACAAATAATTATCAGCTGTGATTTTTCTCTGACTGACAAGGTACTTGTGACCTCTGGGTAAGGCTGTCCCTGAGATGCCTTCCTGGTCCCCACACTGTCGGGAGACTGCAGACAGCACAGATCTGCCAAAATCTGTGTTGGAAACCACCCCTCAACTTTGTGCTCCCTTTGGGGCTGGGCATTGCTCTGAGAAGCTGAGCCATTCGTAATTTCTGTGGATATTTGTCTGGGTGTCTCAAATGGAGATCACCACACGTGCTTGTCTCAGGCAAGGTAGCTAAGAGCTGAGTGAAGTTTTCATTCAAAACTTTCTTAAGGTGAAAATTGCAAACTGCTGTCTAATAAAGAACATAGGAAAAAAGCATCAGAGAGATTTTTCCCTTGATTTCCACCTACCAGCCTTCCAGTTTTGAAATTTTATTGGAATACTGAAAGTTGAGAAAAATGCCATCACATGAGGACTTTAGTAAAATATTTGCATCCGTGCTGAATATCCCAAATCATTCTTTTCAGAGTGGAGCGGAAATGAAACATGAGAAAAAAATCAAAGCATCTGATATTTGTGAAGTGAAACATTTCCATTCATCAGTTTGGAACAATTTTTATTTAAAGGCTTGCTAAATTTCCCATTAAGAAAACCACACCCAGATCTTAAAATATATCACTCAAAAATAATAACCACTTTCATTCTGGGTCAAAGAAATGTTTCAGTAAGAAAACACAGAGGCAAAGTGTTTAATTTTGTCAGAGGAAAAGTCTTAGTCCAGTGGAAAAAGCATTTCTTCCAACAGCTTGCTTGAAACCCTGACTGCACAGGTCTGCCTCTAAAATCACCTTTTCCCCCAACTTTTAAACCCAGCTGAGGCAGCCTTGGTTCCTGCTCCGCTTCCAGACAACTGACAATGAGGTGACACATCTCTGGGTAAGACTGACAGCAAGCTCAAATTGGTGGTTTGATTTACGGAAATAGTTTCAAATCAATTGTTCTGCTATTCAACTAATTCTTGATTGCAGTGTTACATGGATAAGAAAGGCCCAGAATAAATTATGAGCTTTGCTACATGTTCCAGGCACTCCATTTCAGTAATCACATTGCAGCTAGCCACACGTCACCTAAGAGCGAAGATCAAACAATGATACTGGACACGAAACATCATCTCACATTTAATACCATAATTGCTCTGTTTTTGCAGCCTGAAATGCCTCTTTGGTGGGCAAATCTGTGTCATCTGCCCCTGGGCGTTGGTAGCCGGATACGTTTCAGCAGTACTTTTGAAGAAAAGATCAATTTAAAAGGGATATTGTAACCTGGGAAGCAGCCAAGAGACTTCTTCTAACTGTGATTGTGCTTGACACTCGTAATGAAACAAAATTCAGATCACCGCAATAAATTTCCAAACTGTGAGTCTTCCAAAAAAAATGCTTAGCATTTCCCACAAGGCCCTACAAATTCAATCTGCATAAGCTCCAAAATAAGTGTATTTTCTACCTTAAACTAATACTTGGCAGCAACTTTCAATTGGCTCATTTAATTAAGTTGGTGTGCAGATCCTATTTTAATGTTTTTAGTGCCACTAAAATGACAGGCATACTGATCAAGGGGATTGTATTTTATTATTTTTATTTTTTTTTCATTTAGACTCACTCAGATTTCTTTTCCTCCTCACAGTACTTGCTGCTGCAAGCACATGCCTCCAGTAGGTGACACAGCAGATCACCCAAAGCCAACCTGGAGGATAGAAAGGAGCAGGGCATGAAATGAGGGAATGAAATTAATGCAAGTTAATTAGGGCATTTCATACCACAAGGGTCTTCTGGATCAAGAAGGAGCAGCACATGATGACACCTACTTAACATTCTCTGCTGCTTGGCAAGAAATAAGGGGATTTGGTGGCTTCTTGCACAGTTCTGAGAGCGTTGGCCTAAAAGTGAGACAGCTCCTGGAGGCTGGAGCAGGCTGTCGGTTTTGCCCAAAGGAAAGGAGGGTTTAAAAATCAACTTTGTGTGCATGTGTGTCTTCTTGGCACACCCCGTGTGTACAAATTTTTAGAACCTGCTGGTTTTCAAACAAATTTGAAAAGTGCTGGAGAGCTCAGAGAGGTGAAATTCCTATATGTTTGGTGAAAATGGGCAGAAGGGAAAGGTCTAAATTAGTGTCCTGTTGAAGAAAAGGCAGTCTTTGGAGCTAAACCACATTATTAGACACTGCAAAATTTGCACATGGGGAGCCATATGAAAGCAGGTTCAATGCTTTGTCCTACCCCTCAATTGATTTTTCTGTGTCGCTGCCTTTCCTGAGGCTTCTTCAGTTCCCCGATTGCGCTGAGCAGTGCCAAGCTGGTGCGGTTGGGCAGTGTTAGGTGCTGTACAAAGATGTAACAAGAAACAGCCAAGAGGTGATAGCTGTCTACAGGCAGACAGGCAAAAAGAGGCCAGGCAGGGCAGTTTTACAGCCCAGGCGCTGCTTAAAGCCTTGTCACTGGGGCTATTTGGATAAATTGCCTGATTCAACCTGTAGCCGCTGGCTCTGTCCCCTCTGGACTGCCTCCACAGGCATGGGACGGGAGAGGGATTTCCAACAGCGTGGTCCTGAGTAGGTGGTGAGATGGTTGAGATGAATCCTGTTGTAACACATTGGGTAGAGCTTCGCACTGGAAGTAGTTAAAAATGGGTTGTTGTAAGTAACTGCAGTTGTAAGTCATTGGAAAGAGAATTTAATGGCAGCCTCTAGCTGTCAGCTCTGGGATCTAGTGACGAAGCAGAGGCAGCTTCTCATCGCTCCAACTAACCTGGTATGATCTTGTGAATACATATATATTTTTATAAAAATTGGTCCTATCTGAGGGAAGAAAAATATGACTCTTGTGTTACCAATTCTACTGCTCATACTTGCTTTGTGTCAGAGCATCTTTTGATTTTACTGTGATTACTTGGAATGATTTTCGGTTATTTTCACCTACCTGTGGTCCATTTGCTTCAATCCTCTGTCCTTACAGATATGATTTTTTTTTCCTTTCCTTACTTTAAGCCTTGAAGTTAATTCCTTCCTCTCTCTCTGTGAGGATTTTCTTCCTGAAGCTTTTGTGTGCGTGACTATTTCATCTTTTCTGAACACCACTTTGACATCATCTGAACCACAAAGCTATCAGCCAGCCTTGCCATTCCTGCTGTCCTCTCAAATCCTGCAGAAGGTGGCGAATTACCCATAGCCCAGCAGTGCTGCAAAGACTTAGTTTTTGGCTCAAATCATGTCTCTTCGTGACTGATACTTCCCTAAACCCCCAGAAAGTGTGATGCTCGTGGATGGCAGAAGGAAAAGGATCTCATGGTTTATATTATGCTTTCATTTGCAAGTGGCTTATAAAAGATTAATAAATGATTAATAGGCATTATAGACATGAGTAGCATAATTTAGCAGGTGATTATAAGTATGTCAGGATAAGGTATTACCAAATATTATAAGCAACCTATTGACTGTTTGGGCTTTATAGTAATCTGTAAGCATTGATTAGTCATTCGCTAAAACACCTGTTAATCATTTACAAACCTTCTATCACCTGTTTTGTGAATACTTGACAGAAAACACAAGCAGAAATAGTACCTGTAAAAATAGTGCTTTCTTCCATAGTCAGTCCTGAGAGATTTCAGAAGCAGAGGTGCCAAAATACAACCCTAATCCTGACAAGACCTCTGCAGAGACCTTGCTATTCTGCACGATGGCAGTAAGTTATGCGTAGGCAGAATCAGGGTCCCCACAGACCTGCCATTTTATTCACGTGAGAGATGCTGGTTCTGCACATCTACATGGGACAGAGGGCAGTGGGAGCTGGCTCTCAGCCTGTTTTGCACTTTTCAGAGAATTTCATACTGAAAATAAACAAGTGAGAAAGGATTTCTTTTCCTTAGGCCCATGATTATAATCTTGTCCAGACCTTCAGCTGTAAACTGAGCCAGTGTTACCTGTGGACCCATGGAGACAGATGAAGCCACTTTCCAGAGTGCAGCTTCCTCATCTCTGTCCCATCTTATTCAAAAGTTTGTCCACTGAGGTTAGTTGGGAGCAGTCAGGAGCTGCTTTTAATGAACCTTCCCCCCTGACTCACATGGTTTTTTTTTAGTGATGCATTTTAAAAAACTGGATTTGGCCATTTCAGATGCTTTTTTCCTCTCCTGGTCTGAGTTTTCATTTCTTTTCTAAAAAGAGGGAGATACAAAAACAGGGACAAGTGTTTTGTTTGCTTTTCCTGGGGGAAGAAATCAGAAATACCTTGGTGCAAGAGAAGCGTGCAGAATTTGAGTGACAATCTCTATCTGATGCTTTTGGAGGCCTTGTGTGCTCTCTGTTTCCCTCTGGACCTACTTTCATCCTGGCCACAATTTTGCATTCTGCATTCTGTTTGTGGCAGCATCCCTCCCTTGTCTGCAGAGAGTTCATGTGCTGTGTTTCCTCGCCTCACCGTGGGGACGTGAACCCTCCTGTACCACATTTTGAACATAAAGACACTTTCCATCCCAAAGAGCTTAGTTTGAGGTGACAGGCAAGTCAACACAAAGAACACATGGACTTGCACGCGGGAACAGTGATACCCAATATCTGATTACTGTGATAAGCTTTGGTCCTGCAGCACCAGCTGCTTAGGCACTGTCGGTGTTTTATAGGCGTTGCAGTAACAGTGATTTTTACAGAGGGATGTGAGGGAAGATAAGGGAGGCTTCATAGATTTGTGCAGAGGATTAGCATAGGAGAAACTTTTCTCTCCATGGTCTCTTCCAGCCTCTGACCAAAGGGAACATGTCAGCCACGTGCTTACTTTCCAGCATGCATTTTGAGTGCTTTTCTCTGTTGGGACTTATGTGGGCCGATTACCAGCTCCATCCCCATGGAATGCTGCCCCTTTACATTTCTCACTTAATCGATTTGGATGAAATCTCCCTGAAAATCCTGTTTTCTTGCTGTTTTTTCTCCTAATGCAGCCTGCTCTAATACCTCAACAATCCTCCTTCAGATCCCTGTGTAGCCCATTAGTGTGTTTGTACTGTAAGATTTCCTTACTTTCCCATAATGCAGAGGAAATAATGTCATGGTGTTTTTCCCTTTCTGAATATTAACATAGATGTTGCTGAAAGTGGCGCTCTCTGTTCCTGCTTGTACCCATTCACACTTGAGCTCACACTTCTGTTATTTGGTGCTTAACGGTTCCTCCCTTCCTCAGATGAGTATTAATTGGCTAAAATTAAGCAGAAAGGGGTGAAATATTCTTCACACCCCATACTCATGCCCCTTTCCCAGCTTTATCAGCCTGCTGGTGCTTCAATTAATCCTGTTCAACATGCTACATGGCTCCGCATCACTCCTGACTCTGTCTACAGTGTTCCAGGCTCTCAGAGAAGTGCTTTAGCAACCCTCTGTCATTTTTGTTTATTTAATATTCCCTAAAAGCTGCCAATTCTTGCTGTTCTTGGGGTGAAGTGATTTCATCCTTGCTCCTCTGTTTTGGTTGCTCCTTTTCAGGGCTGGGTGAGCCGCTGCATTTGGAGGTCAACCTGCATTTTTCTGCCAGGCTGCTGTTTGCCCTAGCATGAAACCTGCTCTGATGCACTGTACAAATTTGAAGCCTCTCCTGTGATTTCCTGGCTGTTTTCAGCAGGCCCCGCAGGTGCTCAGGGGACATCCAGGGACTTGGCTGGAGCTGAGCTGCTGATCTGGTTTGCGTGGCTGGAAAAGCTCAAGATGTCCATTTGTTTGATGACCACACTCACTGTCCCACTGTGACTTTGTGTCCCAGGGCTGAGCACAGCCCACACGGTGGCACTTGGTGAGAGGAGACATAGCCGAATGCCCGTAGGTATCTGCTGGCCAGCCGCCCTGTAAGATGGGAACAGGGCACCCGTGTCCCATTAGCTGCCAGCTGACCCAGGCCTATCTCACAGGTGAGGATGAATTGACTACTTTCCTTCATCCACTCCCTTCCATCCCATCCCTCAGCAAGAAGCATGGGTCTGTGGTCGGCTGGGCTGCCAGGCTGATGGGGAGGGTAGGCTGAAAGAGAGCTGGAGAGGCTAGAGGGTCTGAAAGCCTGCTGGACACTGGATCTGCTGCCCGGCAGGTTATTGCAGTTGACATTGCTTGATGTGGAAGAGGTGAAGTGCATCAACTTCCCCGTGAATGTTTCAGGGGAGACATCACAGGAAGAGAGATCTTCCTGGCTCTTGATTCTCCAAGTCCGATGTGGATTGTGGGGCTTGTTGCTACCCATGTACCTGATGTTCTCTTATGCGACCTTACCTCCCCAACTTTCACTGTGTGCGTGAGCCTCCTGCAGGGATGTGTTTGCAGGTAAACTCTTGCTGTTTGAACTTTGCATCTGAATTTCTTCCTCTCTTACAGAAAGACTGTAAGCAAATAATCTGTGTGCAAAATGTGATCATGGGGGAATGCGGAGTTAGCTGCACTGAGTGATTTGGTCAGTAAAGAGCCATAGCCAACGATGATTCTTGCCCTGACCCAGATTCCTCTGGGAACCATGTCTACATCCCACAGGTTCCCAACATTAAACAGGCAAAAGAGCAGTGAGGATATGTTCACTGCAGAGTATTAGCCATTTGGAGACCACGGTGATTCACTAGTGCCGTGTAAGTATTAGACACACACTGTATTTAGAGTCAGATCGAAGAGAAACACCACCCTGCCTCCTTTACCGTTCTGCATTGGCTCAGACCAGCTGTCTCCAGACTGACGGGACTGTCCTAAGAGATGGGAACTCTTTCTTTGATGCCCGAATGCAACAGGGGAGTTATGTGGGAGTGTGCCCTGATTCTCTGCACAGCACAGCTCGCTTCAGGCTTAACTGCAAGCAGATCTCATCTTTTTTCGTATGTATTATGAGTGGTTCGTCCGGCAGGGAGGACCATTCCTCACACAGATGATGGGACTGTCAGACATGCCAGAGAGTGCTCCTTGTCTCATATTTCACTTCTCTTGTTTGGCCGCGTTGCATCAGGAGGAGTTGCTCTCTAAGCTGGGCTGCTGGGAAGCCTTTTTTTGCCTCTGTTGAGCAGTCAATAATCTACTAAAATCAAAACTATCCATTTGCCTTGTTCCTATCAATATAACTCTCTGCTTTTATTGAATCTCTCTGTTGAGCTAGCTGGTGATTTGATCTTTGTCGCTGTAGCATCTGACTGTCACACAAATATATATGGAGGACGTGGTCTCCTTGGCTTGAGAGATTTATTTGTCTTTGTTGGGCTGGTCAGTAGAGGAAGGAAAAAAAGAAGGCAGAAAGGAAAGAGACAGATGGTATGAGATAAAGAGAAACTGAAAAGGCAGATCAAAGATTGATAGGGGAAGAAAGGAGGAGAAGAAGGACTGAGCGAGGAAAGCAGCTGGAGAGAAAGCTGGTCTCGGGACTAATGGGGTCGGAGAGGCAGAAGGGCTGATGCCACGGCAGTGACAGAATGCCCTGGTCAGGCTTTGGTCCTGCAGAGCCGGACACCACGCAGCGGTAAGGAGGGCCCTGCCCTGCCCTACCCTGAAGAGCTCGTTTAGAGGAGGAAGGAAAAGAGGAATTTAAGATGCCATCAGATGGTGTCTAAGGGGACCGCTAATGAGATCACATGGGGTCAGAGAGAATGCGAGTGGTTTAAGGCAGCAGCTCCTTCCTAGGAAGCTGTTTAATCAAAAATATTGTATCTTGTCAGAAGTCAATGAAGCAAAGTTAAAATAGGCACGTTGTTATGTAAATCCCTTCACAGCCTGCTGGGAGAAGACAGGCCTAAGAAAACCCAGGCCAGGGCTGCCGCTGTGCTTGCTGACAAACACAAGAAGCCGCGCTATCATTACCCCATTCTCCAGTGCAGCAAGAGCAAAAAGCCTTGTGCAGCCCCTCGCTGCTCTCAGATCATTGAGCTTCCCACAGCACTAATCCTTCACCTCGTGGACCTCCAGCCCCTTGACAAGCAGGCAGTGAATTGCCTTTTTGTCTCCCTCAAAGCCAGCCTTGATTGGCTGTGCAGGAGCTGGGAAGGCTTTGGGAGTTCCTGGGGAAAAGATGTCCTCCTACCTTCTGTTGTTAGTGCGTGGGAGGTTCTGCTAAGCCATCTCCTCCCATATGAGGTGGATTTGTCCTGCGGTAGTATCAGCATCCCTATTCTACAAGCAGGGAACGGGTTTTGCCAGGAGTTGAACTCAGAGGTTTATGTCCCATGTGAGAAGCTCAGCCTCTGGATTATTCCTGCTCTCTCATCTCTCAGCGTCTTTTGCTTCTGACATGCCCTTACACCTCTTTTTTTCCTTGATTTGGGGGAAATACTCAGAAATAGGCTTCTTTTCCCCTTCCAAATGACTGAAGATGTGTTAGGTAATTTGTGGGTCAGGATTTTTTTATAGGTTTAAGCTTTTTTTAGTCTGTCACTTTTCAGGCCCTGCCATCCTATGGAAAAGCAGCATGCACACAATTAGCAGGCACATCTCAGCCTTTGTCATCTGCTCCAAGTCCTCTTGCTTGGCTGAGCTGCTGAGATAAAGCGTTGTCAGCTCAGGTGGTGAGATTCAGCCTCTAAGAAGTCTCAGCATAAAACATCCACAGCAGGGATGAGAGATGGCATCATCAGAAGGATGTAAATGACAGGGAAAGCCAGCCAGCCAGCCTGAGTTTCAGTGCTTTTTACCCAATTCTAGACTCCAAAGCTATTCTAATAGCAGAATTTCCAGACCAATCCTAATCCTTTTACAGCCTCTGTCTGCTCTTAGCAAGAGGGAGCTCCAGTCCTGGTGGCCTTTGTCAGACCAGTTGGGGGAGAGGCAGAGGAGGGGTTGTGTGTGTCAAAATTTTCTCAGCAGATGCCAACAGCCTCCTAATAGGAAATCACAGGCAGCTGAAATTCAGCTGAAATCTCACTCACTGTCTCAATCCAGAGGCTTCACATCAGGTCTGATGGTTCTTGGCCCACGCCTGCTCCTGTGTAGAGCAGTGGGTGGATTTTGCCCCATGACAGCAAGAAAGAGGTTAACCCAGACAGCAGTTACAGAGCAGCTGGGAAGGATCAAGGAAAATCTATTTTGTAGAGGGCAGTTTGAGAGAGAGGGGAGCTGAGGAGCCTGTTTTTCAAAGGATACAGCTTTGGAAAGTCTAGGAAATTAGGCAGGACAGGTTTCCAGAAACAAATTCTCAGCAGGGAGCAAACTGAACTAGTTTCTTAGGCAATGCCAATGCAATAGCATACAGAGGAGTTAAACTTGCATACAAAATCTCTGCGTGCCTTTCATTTCCTATCCTTGTATATCCCTTCTTCTGCCAGCTGGGTTCTCAGTTAATAACTTGATCTGTATGATGAGTGGTAGGAGGGAGGTAGTAGGGCACTGAGCTGGCAGAAAAGATCTCTGTCATCTTCAACAGACCCTTGGAGGACTTCAGAGCCAGGAGATGATCAGAAGGGATCTGGGGATTGTAGAGGGGAAAAGATTAGATATGCTGCAGCTGCAGAGAAAGACTGACGGCACTATATGCATAGAGGCAGGGGTCACACTCCCTTTCTGTGTGAGACAGCTGTAATATTGCATTCAGTTCTGCACACCTCATTATGAGATGGGTATTGACAAACTTAGGAAGTTCAAGAAAGAGCAACAAAATTATTGGGGGTATGGGGAGTTCAAAGGGTCTGATTAATGAGGAAAGATTAAAAAAAGTAATTATGTACAGCTTGGCAAAGTGACAACTAGGAGGGACATGATAAGTGTCTGCATATTGAAATAGAATAAATACCACAGATGGGTAATATTAATGTTCAGTGACTCAAGGGAAAGGCTTAATAAGAGGAGAAATCTCTGTGGTTTTAAGGAAAATATTCTTACATCTGTTGCATTTGCAGTAGGGTAGTTTACTATGGGGAGAGGTGAAATCAGCTGGGAATTGCAGATCTGGTGAAGCTGCAGCAGTATAAAATGTAACGAGGGAAACCGTCCTGCTGTGGCCTGCTAGAGAACAAGGTGATGTGTATGTTCTCCTCCATCACTGTGACAGTGTGATTCTTTTGCCATTTAAGTTCAATTTCAGTAACACAGTCTGTGTGACAGGGGAGTTGGCTTCATGACAGATTTCCACTGGATGTCAAACAATTCCATAGATTTATGTCAGTCAAGTATTTGTTCCTGTTCCTCCAACTTTTCTCCCTCAAATCCCCGAGTGGATCCGTCATTAAAATCATTCTAGTGTGTTCTGTGTTCTAGCAAGCTGGGAGGCTCAATGGAGGTCCAAACTTTAACATAATGACACAGTTTAATGAATCCCAGTGCTAGAAATAGCCTGGGACATTTTTCAAAGGTCTGGGCTCTCCAGGTATAGAAGAGCTTTCAAAGAGGACTTGCATCAGACTTGTCCCATGGGCACTTGGCCAAGCTGTGCATAATTGCAGTCAGTTTGAGATTGTGGCAAGACCATGAGTGGTCTGTGTAATGTGGGGGCCATTAGGACTGCTAGTCCCTTTCTCCGCTGAGCCGGGGAGCGTATGATCTCTAATGGGCTCTGTTCTTCCCCTTCCCGCAAAGGAGGTTGATATTTTAGCTCCTGCTGGAGCATTCTGTGCCCTTAGTGCTAGAAGCCTCGGTCCTGGCTAAGATGGCATCGATCACACTTAGAAAGGAAAATAATATTGGGGTAACCGTATCATGGCTTTTCAGCTCCTTTAAAGAAGGCTTGGCAGCTGCAAGTGCAGGAGAAAAGCCATGTGAGCGGCAAGCGCTCTGTGAAGCAGAGCAGGTCTGCAGACCAGAATTTAGCACCAGCTGGTATGAGAGGCTGTGAACTACAGGCTTTTCTTCTGCATTGCATGGAAATTGGCAGCAGTGGATTTGGATTTCTAGCCCTCAACCACAGTGTGAGAAGTCTGTAGCACATATTAAAACTAATGGGGGGGGGGGGGGGGAATCAAATCAGGGCTTTATCAGCATAAAAGAACATGGAATACAAAGTTAAACTCAAAGACTAAGGGGCTGATTCTAATTCATCAAATATCCCCACTGCTTGCAGTCCCTAATGAAAACATGTGTAGCAAGCCTGCAGGGTTAATTTTACAGGGGAAAAAAATTCCAATAAAGCTCCATGAGTTTTTCACATTAAATTAATATAACGGATGCTTAAAAGCCTTTCTAATTAGGCATTGTTATTAACAGGAATGTCAGGTGAATGAAATCAACCCCTGAGCTGACATTTCACTCATGTGAACTTCGAAGTTGGTGTTTAATCTGTAGCACATTGCAGCTGCATTATAATGCGATCACGGGTTCAGCACTGTAGCTGCAAAGCACGAGTGTTTCTAAGACACTCGAGTGTTTTGTGAGTCTTTTGCCGTACCATCCCTCCCTGCCACGAAGCATTCGCTGTTCTGTCAACCTGTTGGGGGAAAAATGATGTAAATAAAGCAAAGCAAAAAAGGGAAAAAAAAAAAAAAGGAGAGAAGTGGTGACTTTGGGAGATGAGATGAGCAGCTGTGAGATTCTTTTTCTGGAGATGTGTCCTCAAGGGACTGCCACAAGACGTCAGCTGTGCTGCCTTGTGGTGGGTGGAATCGGTCTGGCTTCAGCTAGATGTGTCTTCCAGAGGAAGCAGGATTGCAGCTAAATGTGAATCAACACGGTTCCACACAAGCTGGGTTTTCTGTCAGAAAAGCACTCACCCACACGAATGTTATAGGGAAGCAGAGACAAAATCTCTACCCTCCTGTGCCATTGCAGCAGGTGGAGCAATAAATTCAGCGGCCACAAATCTTTCAGGTGTAGTAAGCCCTGTCTGCTTCAACATAGGGTCCGGAGACTTCCTGGCACTGTACATGTACCAACTAAGAGACAAAGAATATTTGGTACGAAAGAAAATGAATAGGATGAAGGGTAGGAGAAGGGCACTTTTGTTTCATTAAGGAAGGAAACTAGGGCAAATGACTTACCCCAAGTCGTTCCTTCTGCCTGGCATCTGTGGGAGAACCAGAATTCTGTTCAGGATGTGCCAATTCCCAAGCTCATGCCTTAATCACAAGGCTGTTCCTCCTCTCAGGTCTCTCTGGCTGTGTAGCCGTGGGGTAGCACTGCCTAGAGATGTCCTCAGGTCCATGGGACATCTGATCCACACTTGGCCAGCTATGCACAAAGCGCGCACTGGCTCCTTGCAGCCAGTTTTATAAGCAGGTGAGAATTCATAAACAGAGATTTTTTTTTTCCTTTCTCCTAAGCTCTGCACACACAGAGCTGCGTGACTGATCTCAGCAGGTTCCTGTTCCTATGTTTCAGCTAATCACACCATGCTTGTGCCTTCCTCCATCTCTTCCCCCAGAGGAGCTGAATACCAGGAGATGGTTTGCTGAACCCTCTTTTGTCTTGGGAATCTCATACCCTGACCACTGAAATCTTTGGGATTTTGCTGCGTTTTCTACATTCACATTTTTGTAGGCTGCCCTCAGTGGTCAGCTGCTTCTCGTCTTTCTTCATTACTGTTTCACCACCACCAGATTCATCCCAATATGACTTTTATTTCAGCTGGCTTGTTGCCCTCATCCTTTCATGGTGTGTTTCCACATCTCCCATCTGCATCTCACACCTTACATCCACAAGCTTTTTCCCACCCCACAGCACTTGTTTGGAGCTAAACATTCTCTGAAGAAGAAAAACAACAGTTATTTCTGCTCAGTGTTTGGGCCTTAATTTCTCTCCTCATCAGACTTCTTTAAATTAATGCCTGTAGGAATTTAATCTGTCTACCTTGTTGATACCTCCAGCTATCAGCTGCTGAAAGAAGTGTTCAGAATCTTATCGGCTCACAAACATGCATTTGGCTTTATTTAGGCTGGTCTTCACGTCTGTATTTTCCTAATGGCTTCTTTTAAGATTTCAGACCTTATTTCTTACCTCTTTCTGTAGCCAATTCATTGGCGAATTAAGCAATGTTGGTACAGGCCACTTCAATTTCCTTTAGTTATAGATAAATTATCCAAGCTAACTAGAGCATGCCCTGCTCCTGGAGCCTCTTCCCTCTTGTTCCCAGGAAAGCATTTATGCTGCTCACCCAGGGGTCAGATCTCACACCAACCTGTGGTGTGACCAGAGACTTTCTGCTGTTTGTCCCGCAAATTCCTCAAGGAATATCTGTAGACTCCCAGGGTGCTGATCCCTGTCAGCCCCTTGCAGAAGCCTGAGACAAAGAGCAGAGCTGGGGTGGGAGGATGCTATATTGTTTCACGGTTGTTGGGAGAGGAGAGCGCATGGGCATGAATTACTTTTTCATTCCTGGACAAAGCTAGAGCACGTTGCCAGGGAGAAGGGGGAGGCACAAATGCCTAATGAATTTTCTAGAGAAAGAAGGTAGATAAATCTGCCTTCATGGAGGAGTCTGACATGAAAACTTTGTGTCACTTGTTTATCTCTCATTTTTCTCTCCCACACCCGTACATCTATCTTTTTTCCCCCCTGTGTACACTTCAGGGTCCCTTTGCACCTTTTCTCGGTCCCTTCCAGCCCATTGATCCCATCACACCACTTGTTTTTCCCTCATGCACCTCTCCTCTGCCAGTCTCAATTCAGCTTTTGTCCAAGGAACTGCTGAACTCAAGAGAGGAGCATGGAAGTCCCAGTGCTGGATAATGTGGCATTGGTAAGGATTTTACCACTAGCAGGACGACACTGTGTGGCTTTTGAACTGAAGGGTTTGAATAGCATCCCTGTCCTTATGCATACCTGCCAGCAGAGAGCCAGGTAGGGTCCAGGGACTCCCGAGATGGTTTTGGTTTAACCCAGTGCTACAGGAAGGTGGGAAACCTCGTAAGATGGGCTGTAGGCTAAGATGAATGTAATCTGAGGTTGCTTCTGCGGTATCTCCAGGTACACACTGATTTACACTGGCTGATGATGTGGCCTGTATCTCCCACGTCGTCACTGAGTCATTAGCAGTGGAAAAGGCCTATTAATTTGGATCTACTCCTCTTGGGGCACAAGGGCAGGAGAATTCCCTGCCTAGTCCTGTCTACTTATTTTCTCATTTCATTTTTTGATGAGGTCTGCATGAGAAAACGGTTTTCAGAGCCAGCTGGCTTGTTGCTATGCACAAGGTATCGTATTGCTCAGAATCCGATTGCTTTTCTTATTGAAGGTGTTCTGTGAAGCTGTCAGCACACACCTAATAAAGTTCATTGCCATTCTTAAATACAGCTTTTGAATAAGATACTGCTCTGTGCTGGGTCCAAAGGAAATTCAAGGCAAACATTTCACAGATCATCGAAACTGAAAATCTCCCCTGACTAAGAAACAGTATTAGTTCCCCAAGTGGCCTCCTGCTTATGACTAACCATGGGTGGATTGTTAAATCTCTTTCTGTCCAAGTTTTCCAGCATGAGAGATGGGAAAATTTCTCCTCCCACCTTCACATGGGTGTCAGGAAAACAAAAAATGTGACTCATTCAGATGCTTCCAGCAAGGGGCACAGCCCATAGGTGCTCAGCTTGGGCTGTATGGTTGCTGCCGCTGGTGGATCTTCTTATGTGCACATGAGAAAACTCACAGAGGAGGAGATGGCTTCTATTAGATCTGCCAGCAGGTCCAAACACAACAAATAAACGTTTGAGCACTACATGTTTCTTCAGAGCTTGGACTTAATCAGAGTCTGTTGCAGCCAGGCTGCTCCTTGTTAAGTGTATGTCATGAACGGGACAGTGCAGCAGAGGGGGACTTGGCATTTTTAGAGCAGAGGAGGGCGCGAACAAGGGGACAGACAATACGTGACCTCAGCCATCATTCACCTGGAGTTTGATGTTCCTGTTCCTAATGCAAAGATCTGTGTACTCCAAAGCAGATCTAATAAAAGACTCCTCCTCCTTTGTCTTACCCATATCCGTAGAGGCTCTCAGCTGCAGCTGTACTGCTGCTACCTATTGCACATAGAAAAGTGAATCCATTAGAAGAAGTACCAGCAGACAGGCTGGCAGGTAGCCCACTCAGCAGATCCTGACTGTCAGTTTAGGAGTCCATTTGAGCAGCTATTTCTTAAGTCTTTGGTCCAGTTTTGAAGTCTTTGCTTTTGCTTGCAGTGCTCATAGGTTTTGGTACTTCAGCCAAGCTGGAGAGGGATGTTGCAATACCACTCAAAGACTTAGTATGGACTGAGGATTGCATGCAGAGAGAGCAGCCCAAGCAGTGGTTCTGCAACCATAGCAGTGTGTTTCCTGGTGTTCAGCACATTGTTTGCACATCTGCATTCATTGAAGAGGCAGCCTGTGTCTCAGCTTGTGAAAATGTCCCTCACAAGGGCCACATTTTGCTTGTAAGTGTTGCAGAGCAAGGTGAGACAGACATAGATCCAAGGGAAACATTTAACCTGGCAAGGTTCAAGCCATCTTACTACACTCCATGTTTTCCAAGGGACCTTAGCAATCTCTCTATTTCTCTCAAAATGATTTTGACAAATGGGAGAAATGGTTTGGAAGAAAGAGGATGCAATTTAATAAAGATAACTACTGGATTCTACATCTAGGCAGGAATAATGAACTGTTCACATGCAGGGTGCAGAAATACAGTTGAGTAGGCAGCAATCCTGCAGAAAAGGCTGGGGCTCATTTTTGATCACTGTATCAGTCAGAGATGTCAAGTTGCTGTGAAAAATGACAAACAGGAGAGTCTAGACAGAAGTATCACTAGCAAGACACACAAAATAGTGTTCCTGCTCTGCCCAGAGTTACAGAGATGGCAGCTGGATGCCTGGGTTCAGTTTTGGGTACAACTGATCCAGAAAGTTGCAAAGCAATAGAAGAGAGACCAGAGCAAGGAGGACTGACTGAAGACTAGCAGATGTGATCTGCAAAGAAAGATTGAGTAAATTGGGATGGTTTAGTCCAAAGAAGAGGAACTCGGGCAAGACAGGAGTAGTTTTTAGATATGAAAAAGGCTGATGTAAACAGAATGGGAATAACCACTTTTCCATGTCCGTGGGGAGCAGCGCAGCTAGTACTGCGCAACTGCAGTTCCAATGAAACACTTAGAGAAGCCTTCCTGAGTGTAAAGAAAGCAAAATGTTAGACATAATGTCTCAGGAGGGGCACAGCTTCCATTGGTACAGACCATCAAGAATGGCCTAGAGATACAGCAGATAAAAATTATGCAGTCACATCAGTCCTGTATGGAGACAGCAGGGTGGGTGAGGTGACTTCTTGAGATCCTTTCCAGCGCTGTAATTCCAGGACCCTCAAAATAATGCTACATAGATTAGTGGCATCACTTCGTGCTTACTCAGCACCTGAGTTTTGCAGTAAGCAATACCACTGAGTTGGCTTGCAAAGACATCACCATCAATCTGGAGCACTGCTGCTCTTCCCTTGACCTCCCTCTCTAGCCTATGAGCCCAGGAAAGCAGTTTTCCTGAGTGTCCACAAAACGTCCAGCACCCAGGAGACTTTGCCATAAATAGCGGTAACTGTTTTGGCTTTATTGCACCATTGCTGGTCGTGTGAGCCTTGCTCCGAGCTCCTGAGTTGTAGGCCCTCTTAGAAATTTCTGTCGACAGTCAGTCTAGTGCACCAGCAGCTGAGGAGAGAGGTTTCCCTCCAGTCCCTGGTGGGAGCAGTCCAGTGGCTACTCAGGGTGGCCATCAGCTTGTGTTTTGCAACGTGATGATGATTTTCTTCAGCAATGTATAACGTGTTCCTGCAAGGCCTTGCATTAGCGGCTTGAATTTAAATGCTCCTTTTCCCCGCTGTATTAGCTGAAATTGAATAATCCAATGCAACCCTTGAAGAAACAGTGCTGCAAACGGGGAATGTTACTGCATCTGCTCCAAGAACAACCTTCTCTGCATCTTCCCCTTAAATGCTTGCTTTCCCCTGTTTAACTGAACGAGTAATTAACGATGTTAATTTTAATCTCATTTGTTAATGAAGGCAGCCTAATTGCACAATAATTGGCAGCAGCTATAGCAGAAAACAGAAAATAAACCCTGCATATGTAATTCACTCTAACTTCTTTCTAATTGCCTCTCCAGTGGTTCTCCATCATCAATGGTGTCTTCGGGGGATTTTGGTAATGAAGAGAAGCATGGGAGACAGAAGAAGATATTGCCACTAAAAGGAAGGAGCTGGCATGGCAGGCCAGTACCTGCCTTGTCCCAGCTGTCTAAGCTGGGAGGTGATGATTTCTAGATGTGCCAGATAGAGAGCCAAGTTATGGCTGGATTCAGTCACCGTAGTTCCCATGGACTGGGGGGGCTATGGTTTGGCCAAAAACTCGCCTAAAGGATCTCTCAGAGTCCTTGTCCTTCTGCCAGCTGTCTGTTCTCCCGCACACCTTCCCAATGTCCCAAATAGCACTTTGCAAGTAGACTTGTTCTTCTGGAGTCCCTTTTGTCTGCACATCTCCAGATGTTTCTGAGTCCATCACTGATCATCACTGATCATTCCTGAACACAAGCAGAAATGGAATTTGATTTTTACAAAAAGGGGAAACTCAGGCCCAAGCTTGTCCTGGAGTTCCCAGGGCACCTGGCTAGAAAGGCAGGCACAACCAAGAAACGGGTGGCAAGTCTCGCTTTACTGTAAGGGTTAAGAGATGGCTTACAAACTGTTAGCTCAAGTATATCCTTGCTTTTCCTCTCCTGACTGTGGGGCTTTGCTGGTGCCACATGTCACTAACCCACACTGCAAGGCATTGCTCAGTGTCATTGCTTTTTTAAACCCTGATGCTACACTCTACCTCTCCCACATTGTCCTGTCCCGTGCTGCAGAAAGCCAGGTGTCTGGGGCATTAGCAGCAAATTGTTCAAAACAGCTTTTTTTCTTTCTTTTCTTTCTTTTTTTTTTTTTTTAATACAATCCTGCTTCTTTGTTTGATATTCTTTTTAAATCAGTTCTCCCACGTACCGTGGGAACCTCCCATAGACACACAAGCACCAGAGGAAGTTAGGTTTCCCATTGAAATTGCGATTAGCTGTTTCTTAACTTTCTGGCAATGCTGGCAGGTGCACCTGGCAGTCAGGTGGTCTTTATCTTTATTTAAGGATTATGTTGTATTTCTGATTGAAAAGATGTGGCTCAAGGCCAGTTTAGCCAGCAGGAGTGGGACAGCATTCATCCAGCCAGCCATAGCCTCTGTTAGCACAAACTGCAGTCAGAGATATCTGGGTTATCTGCAGATCTCATCTGCAACACGTTGGATTGAAGGCTCAGGAGATCTCCATTTATCTATAGAGCAGGAGCTGGTGCAGCACAGCTCTACCACTCTGCCCAGAGCAGGCCAAGCCTTGGTCTTCTGGGAAAGCTGTAAAAAAGTCTCTGCCAAAAAGGGCCCACCAGTCTGGTCGTGGCTTCTCCAAGGCAGTATAGGCTCCGTTCCAGTGTGGGTGAAGCGACGAAACTGGGTGGTGCAGGCCACATGGCAGGATTTGAACCAGCACTGCAGTCTAGGCGTCTCACCACTGGCAGCATGCAGAGTGTGTGGCCCTGAGTCCTGGTGGCTCCGGACCACCTTGAGTCAGCCACCAGCCATGCACTCTGCTCTCCTCGTCATCCACCACATGGTCACTTGTGGACCGTCTCCATGTATTTGCTGCTCCTTTCAAGACTGATTTCCATTCCCTCTCTACCATCCACCGACTCCTTTCCTAGTTCCACCTCAGTCAATCTGCTTCCCTTGTCTTCCTCTAATTAGCTCCTTCCCTGAGTTGTTTTTTCATCTGTGCAATTGAATAACAGTTGAAGCAAGCATATGAAGATGAAACAAGAGGAGGTTCATTTAATTGGAAACAGCTATCATTTCATCCCTCAGAGGGGCCTGCTGGAGAACGGAGGGAATAGGGGTCTGTCTGGCAGGTTGGAGACCGTCCTGTCCCTTTCTGGCCAAGGTCTCATTCTGGGGAGAGAGGTGGGAGAGGAGGCATTTGCTACAAGCTCATCACTGGGCAGCTTGGAGGAATTACACTGGCTGGAAGTCCCAGCAGATGCCTCACAAAGGTTCCCCTGATTCACATCTCTCTTAGCCTGCTGGCCTTTGAATTAAAACAATCTAATTAGTGGAGCTCATTATAATCAGTGTCTCAGGCTGCTGAAGTTCTGGAACACAGGCTCATTCCTGAGCTTCCTAACAAGGTCTGAATTCAGATTATGTTAGCGGGGTTTCTAGAGATCTCTAAGGACACAGGATGCTTTGTTGTCATCATGTTGTCACCCTGCTTGGACAGTCTCCCTTGGAAAGGCAGGCTCCCTCAGGAGGGATGCCATTGACTCAGGCTGGCCGTGTAATGGAGGATTCAGAGGAAGCCCCTTGGCTTTGAGACAGCTTAAGGATCAGTTGTCCACCCATCACAGATCCTCCACCCTAGGGAGCAGGGCTCTTTGGACTAAGCCAGGAGGGGAGGCCGGTGTTGGCTTCTGTTTCTGTAGAGGAAAGGCTCGGTTTGTGCATATTCTGCTCAGAAGGCACATGATGTCTTCTCCTCCCCGAACCTGCTGGAAAGAATTGCTAAATCGCTCATCTTCTCCCACCAGTCCCTGCAGGATCTGCCCAAGCAGCTCTCTGTTGCTCCAGAAAGCCAAACCTGCAAGTAACATGGTTATGGCATCACTGTTTCCATCAGTGATTACCACGGCCCTCGCCCTTGCTGGCAGTGATTTCTGACAGCCTGCTAAGCACAAGAAAACTCAAGACTTGCCGTGCTGAGCTGATCCAAACCCAGCCTGCAGGATCAACACCTTCCTGCAGGAGGCCTGTGATTTGGGAAATCCACTGCTGACGCTTCTGTGCTCGGCTTCTGGTTCTTCAGCTTGCCGCTCAGGCCAGAAGCAGCATCCATCCCTCCATCACCACCCACCTGCCCCAGGATGAGCAGAGCTCAAAAGGGGAGCGCAGGGGCTCCAGCCTTGGCTGATGCTGGATAGCACGGGTGGCAACTTCACATCAGGCATCAACTCCCACATAATTTAGCAAAAGCACAGGGCCTAATGCAAGTGCATCTGAAATGCCAAGCCCCCTCCGAGCAGTAGGATCTATTCTTTTTCTGATGGGCCTGTAACACTTGCTATCATTTGTGGACTAACATGTGAGAAGGAAGGCCAAGCAGCAGGCAGCATAGGCGGATGCAAGCTGGGAATGCCCTGAGGCTTGGGGTTTTTTTTTGTTCTCAAGGGATTCTTCAGCATGCCAGCTTGCAGGCAGGACGGGATGTGGGGACACAGGCTGGGACGGTTTGTCATTATTGGAAGGGGTCACTGCTGACAGATGTCCTCAGAGCTTTTAGAGCCGGCAAAGCTGCTAAACACTAATTTTTTAAATGAAGTTGTCAACTGATCTGTGATTTGATTGCACAATTGCAGCGTTCAGGATAAATCATGCAGAAAATAATCTAATTAAACTAATAAGGAGTCCAAGGTGGGAGATGTTCTCTGATTGTTGCCTTGGTCACAGGGGGAGGAGAAAAGGCCCTTTTGGACAATTTTTTTTTCAAGGCAGGGATCAAAATAAGACTAATATATAATTTCACCTGGACCTTCCTGCAGTGTGGGAGCCCCTGGACGCTGTGGTATACGTAGATCCTTGCAGCAGTGCAGCTAGTGCAGAAACTTTGGGGTAATGTGGCTTCCCATCTCTCATCACCTGACATACTGAGGCCAGGCCAGGGTGTGGGTGTGGGCAGGGAATGGTATTTCAAGGGCTTGCCTGCCCTGCTGACCTGCTGTGATCAAGGAAATACCATCCTCTGCGTTTTCACTGTCTTGTATCATGGCCATTTTCCACCTGTGTTTTCCCTGGCAGGTCTGTCTGTGTAGCTAGATGAGGGATGGTGTGGGGCAACTCGTTGCCTGTACTCAGCCACCCCTGCTCTCCTCCTTAGGAGATGGAAGGAGCCGTACGTATTGATATACAGGATTTAGGCAGCAGCTGATTACCCCAACCCAGAATTTGGACAGGATGGCAGTTCTAACACTTTGACTCCTGTAAAAATGTAGCAGGAGTTTTACTGACAACAGCTGCTTGGGACCTTGTTTTTATGTCACACATGAAAAAAAGGCACCCAGGAGCCCTGTGCCAGTTCTGCCCTGTCTATCCATGTTCAGTGCTCATGAAAAGAAACACCATTACTTTCCCTAGCTGCTAAATGCCCATTCCTAGGAGAGGGGGTTAATAGGTTCCCAGTGCTGAACATCACCTCCTGAATTACCTGTAGTCCCCTGGCACAACGGCACCAGCTATATATATTGGTTTTGAGCTCCCCCGTAGCAGTCTAGAAATGCAAGGGGTATTCAAGGCAGCTCGTACCTCTTCATTCTCAGCCTGCCCTCTGAGGGTCATGCATTTCCATAACTGCTGGGAAATACAGGGACACATCTGGAAGGGCCCTCAAAACCTCTGGAGGCTCACCAGTCTTCCCAGATGTTTTGTCTCTCTTTAAACAACCCATATGCTGGGAGTTGATCACTTTTGGGTTTTATTTTTAAATTTGCTGGAGAGTGCATTTTCATAGCTGTGGGACGGACTGACCCAGTTTGGGTTCAGTTCAGCAAGTGCAATAGTTTTGGCTGAGGAGCAGAAAAGGATGGGGAAGTGAATCAGTGAGCTGAACAACTTGTGTCACTGTTACACAAATCTGATGTTTTGTTCTGAAGTAACACCTTTCCTCCAACGCTGCTTTTAACAAACAAATAAAAATAAAGGAGTGGGAGTCAGTAACTGTTAAATTGCCCCAAATGAAAAAGATAATATTTTGGTTTTGCCTTATATAAAGCATATAGGGTGGCCTGCAGCATGTTTCTTTTCTTTCTTTTTCTCATCTTTCTCGATTATTTTTTGTTTGGTCACTGAACTGAAAAATCCATCCTTTGCACTGCTTTAAGTAGAATTCCGTGTCAAAGATTTTCTCAAGTAACGGCAGCAGCGGGGATGTTGGCGGGAAAGGCGGCAAGAACAGCGTTAATACGAGCTCCATGCTTCGGGCCTAAGAGAGCTGTTAACTCACAATAACACCTTGGGGTATTATTGATTTTCAAAGTGACTGTCTTGTTTTTGACAGCATAATTTTGTCACTCCCTGGGTCATTTTACTTTCTAATGGGAAGAAAAGTCAGAGGGTCAGACTGCTCTTTAATGTAAAAAGAGCATCCTGGTTATCCGGCTATTTTGTGACACTGGGAAAAGGGGTGTACTCATGAAAGTTGGGAGGTTGGTTGAAAGTCGTTCGTTATTTGTTTTCCACTTGTGCCAAGCAGGCTTGGGTAAAGCTGAATCTTTCTGCTACAAAACATTATTATAATTGTCAGTGTCCTCTGAAACTACATGGAGTCTCCACTGAAATATCCAAAATGTACTTGATGACAGTGGGAGGTAGGTAAATGCCTGCCTGGAAGGCAAGGGAAATCTTTTTCTCCACTGTGTCTTAGCTTTTCAACTCTCCACTGGGAAATCAAGGAAAGCAGAATACTTTTGCAAAAGTGTCCTTTAGTTCTTCTCATCAAGGAAAGGGTCTGACCCATTTGTGTGCTGGGAGGGATCTCCCCGGGCTGGCAGAGAGAACAGGGTAAGCTGACGTCTGCATCTCTTCCTTCTCGGTCCATCTGACCTCTGTGCTGCTCCACGTGTTTTAGCCAGCTTTACCAGAGTTTGTATGAATGGAATGTGCAGAGCAGTCCCCCTTGCCCACAAATACCCATCGATACATGAAATTGTCCCCACTCCTTCACCTATTCGTTGCTCTGGCATTGGGGTCTAATGTGGTGAGGAGCTGGAGAGTGAGGGATATCCCCTGCTCTCAGGCATATGTCGCTTATTGGGAATATCATCCCCCTTTCATGCCATCACCCCTAGCAAGGCTCAAACTGTATCTAATCTCTTGTAAAGCAGATCAGGTTCTCATGTCACTGATGCCTTCAGCTGAGTGAAGGTAATCATCTTGGGAGCCTCTCCAGGAGAACGGCTACTGAGGCCTGGTGTAGAGAATTCAAGTATTCCCCATGCAACACTACAGGCTTGGGGAAGAGTGGCTGGAAAGCTGCCTGGCGGAGAAGGACCTGGGGGTGCTGGCTGACAGCCGGCTGGACACGAGCCAGCAGTGTGCCCAGGTGGCCAAGGAGGCCAACAGCCTCCTGGCTTGTATCAGCAATGGTGTGGCCAGCAGGAGCAGGGCAGGGATGGTGCCCCTGTGCTCGGCACTGGTGAGGCCACACCTCGAATGCTGTGTTCAGTTTTGGGTCCCTTGGGACAAGAAGGACATTGAGGTGCTGGAGCGTGTCCAGAGAAGGGCAACGGAGCTGGGGAAGGGTCTGGAGAACAAGTGTGATGGGGAGCGGCTGAGGGAGCTGGGGGGGTTTGGTCTGGAGAAGAGGAGGCTGAGGGGAGACCTCATCGCTCTCTGCAACTGCCTGAAAGGAGGTTGTGGTGAGGTACGGGTTGGTCTCTTCTCCCAAGTAATGACTGACAGGATGAGAAGAAATGGCTTCAAGTTGCACCAGTGGAGGTTTAGATTGGGTATTAGGAAATATTACTTCACTGAAAGGGTTGTCAAGTACTGGAACAGGCTGCCCGGGGAAGGGGTTGAGTCACCATCCCTGGAGGTATTTAAAAAACATTTGGATGTGGTGCTCCGGGACATGGTTTAGTGGTGGACTTGGAATTGTTAGGTTTACAGTTGGACTCGATGATCTTAAAGGTCTTTTCCAACCTATACGATTCTGTGTATCTGTGTATCAGTTTCAGTAACCTAAACATTGTTCTGTGTAAGTACTCGTTGGCCCAGCTTCAAAATACACCTTCCTTCCTGAGAATCCTATCAGAGAATATTCACTTCTGCTTGACTTTGGCTACTACCAGAGTTCAAGACCCTGGACTGAGAAGCAACAAGGTCCTTTTTAATTTAGTTTAAGCATACAAGTTCAGTTTGACCTTCAGGTTGACTTTATTTGTTGGTTTAATTTATCTGTAGGCATTTCCTACTGACCACTTCAAAGTCAGGTCTATTGGCAGATTTCTTGTTCAAATCCAGCTAATGATCTCCTTTGGAAGAACAATTTAACACTGCAGGAGCTTCTTCAGGGTTCCCCTGTTTGTACCCGTGCATCTCTACCCATGCTCCATGGGGAAACCAGGAGGAAAACATGTACATGGAGACTTTTCCAGCAGCGCACCATGACTGGTCCTTTTTCTTTGCTGCTTCTCCACCCCTTCATCTGCAACTTCCAAGGATGACCACAGCATTACAGAAACCTCTGATTTATCTAGCCTGTTATCTGAGCATGTGCAGCAGAATGAAATACTCCACCCAAATTGGGGATCTTATCTAATCCAGTAAGAGGAATGCCAGGGGGTTGCTTGGACTGCTAGAGGATGCTCCTATGGATAACGGCACTTCGTTGCCACTCGGATGTGTGGGATGGGAGTCTGGGCCAGCTGAATGGAGAGATACAGTCTTCAGGCATGGGGTTAGGTTCTTATGGCTAACAGAAAACGTGCCTCTGTCAAAGTGGCCCTGTGAGAATGAGAAAGGATTTGTCACACTTGTATTGCCAAATTGCTGAAAGGCAGTCCAGTTACCACAGAAGCTGTGCAATTGCAGGATGCATCGTAAACAGGTGCCCTGGTGGGGTCATCCGGGCAGAATCCATGTCTCTGAACTTGCAGGTGGGATCCTCTGCCCTGACGTTAAATCTGGCAACAGGAACGTACCTGGGGCCCTTGCTGATGCCCAGGGAGGTTTTGCTGCTGTGCCCTGTGCTGGCTGGAGTCTCACACAGCTCATGAAAGAAGCCTCTTCCTGTGGCTCAGCTCCCAAACCAGGGGAGCAGAGATCCTGACTGATGATATGAGTGTCTCATGGAAATGGAGATGGAGGCATCTCTCCATCCTGCTCTGCAGGGCACGAAGATGGTCACAAGAGCTGAAAAACCTTTTGTGCCTTCTCAGTACAGCTCCCCTACAGTGGCAGAGTTGTTTAAAAGCGTTGGCCTGAGTTACTGTCCCTTTAAGGACTTAAACCGTAACTCCCGAGGTATCAACTTGCCTAGCATTTACTCGAGGATCCTGGGGGGAAAGGGTATAGGTGTGGCTGGGGAGAGACCTTTGGTAGATAAGTTTCCAGCAGCTCATTATCTGCTGGGGAGATTTCAATGCATGTGAAATATGAAGCTGCTAATTTGTATTTTAATATTCCTCTTGTGTCTCATCGTCCGTATAAATTAAGTAAATTCAATCAAAGGCTATCCCTTATCTATTGCATGCGCGTGCCTTGCTGGGGAGCTGGATCGGTTACAAAGCGAGAGAGGACGGGAATAGAAATCTGAGATCTCTCTCGATATATCAAAGTCAGACAGAGGGAGAGCATTGATCGCAAGCAGCTAGACAACAGCCTGGGCAATAAAAAAAAAAAAAAAAAAAAGAAAAAAAGAAAAAAAGAGAAGGAAGAAGAAGCAGACAGAACAATCTCTCTTTTCTCTTCCCTATCAGCATCCTGAGCTTTGAATTACAAGTGAATGAGAGCTGACTTATTCCTTTTTTGAGGGAGAAACGCACGCACAGGAGTCAGGGTAGCTAGAATTATGACTCCCCTGGCCATCGTAGATTGGCCCCCTTGTGTGCGTGTAGTATTTTGTATTACTGTTTATGGGGCTAACTTTAATGTCTTAATATATATGTGCAGTGTGCCAGAATTACAGCTGGAGGGGGAACCATAACTTTGAACTTCCTGACTTTTGTGCGTGTAAAACCTCAGTTGTAATGTTAATTTACTCAGGGTTTTTTGGTTGTTGTTGTTGTTGTTAGTCGTTCCCCGCCCCATTTCTTTATAGATACAAGAAAGACGAGAAGGGGAAGTGGCAGCGTGCTTATTTGATGCTGCAAATGATAAATTAGCACTGGTAATTCCCAGGCAGGCTCTGGCTTTTGGTGCTGCTGGTGGGGAGGTGGGAGTTTAGAGGCTATGCGGTGCCTCAGAAGAAGAAAAGCGAGGCCTGGAGCTATCGCAATAGCAAGGTGAAACAGTGCTTGTGGGGAGCAGGAGCAGGACAGCTTAGGAGGGTTTGGTGTTGCTGTAACACTCATGTAAACGTAAGGATGTGGGAAGCAGCATTGTAAAGCTGAGGGGCCGCTCATCTTCCTTGTGGGACCAGGAAGGCAGAGCCAGGGAGGCAAGCCCAAGGGTGGCAGATCTTGTGCTAGTCTTAATATTAAAACAAGGAGAGCCTGAGTTTATTTACCACCACCAGCACAATTTTATGGCTCCACATTGGTTAGTCCGGAGTAGTCTGAGCCTTCTTGCTAAAGGCAGGGCAGCTCCCACCTGCAGCCAGACTCTGTGGGCACCAACAGTACATGGATGGTGAGGATGGTGAGGGCTTCCCCAGCCAACCAGAGGTGGGCTTTTGTCCAGGAGTGCAAGGCTCTGTTTAGTTTGCAGGTTCATAACTTTTTAAAGGCTTTTCTCTTCCTTTTCATCGTGAAAAAGCTTAGAAAGCCATCAAGTTGTAAGTGAAGAAATTGTTTCCTTGAATGATGTATCCGGTTCCCTGCGTCTCTATCCCGTGCTGGTTCCCTAATGACTTGATCAGAGAAGGCAAACAGGGGATGGCTCCCCTCTGCTCCGCTGGGTCTCTTCACCTCACACTTTGGCACCTCCGAGTTTTAAGGTCCCTAATCCTGTGTTGAATGCACTTGAAATCAGCTCAAAAGCTTTGAGGGAGGAAGGGCAGACAGACTGACAGATGGACAGACTTATACACTGAAACAGTTTGATTGCTCCAGTGTTATTTCCATCAGCAAGTTGACTGGAAAATAAATTAAGGCAAATATGATTTTGAAGGGAAAAAAACCTATAAACTGTAGTTTAAGGAAAGTTGAAGTGAAAAATTTCAGCCCTCCTGAAAACACATTGTTCCTTCAGGTGCCAGAACCTGTCTCTGTTGGAGACTCTCACAGAGGCAGGCCATGGAGGAGGCACGGACAGAGCGGGTGCATGGCAGATCTAACTGGGCTGGCTGGGGGTGGTTTCTTCTGGGTGTCTGGTGCACAGAGCTGTGCTTTCGTCACCTGCCAGGCACAGCCTGTGCTGTCAAACTAGGAGAATGCATCCCGCAAACCAGGGCAGTCGAGTGCTGCTGCAGGGCTATCGTGCTCGAGAGCCTTACAAGAACATTGTTTCTCTCCCTTTCCTCCTAGAAGTACCCCCTTTGCCATCCCTGCCCAAATCCCTCCCCTAGATAACCAAGAACACCGAAGTCCTGATGCCCTCCTCAGGTGGCAATCTTGAAAGCATCAGAGGTACCCCAAGAGACTGTTTGGCCCTGATACAACCAGAAATGCAGAGGAGAGAAAGAAACTCCAGCAAAACCACGCTGTCTGCTGGAAAGATAACCACACTCCCTCTGTCTCCGCTCTCCTCTCCAAACTGCTTAGCAATGCTGAGTGTTTCCTGGCTGCCTCTGACTCCTCTTCTGGATAAAGCCGCAGCATAATGAGACATGGAAGGAGCGAGCCACTTGCCTAAAGACACCTCTTCTTTCCTCTCCTTTTCGCCCTGCAAGGAGGGGGAAGGCTCAGAGGTGACTGCACTGTCCCAGAGCCTTTCGCTTAAGCAGCGTGCAGCAAACACTGCGCAGCCCTCCCAAGGATTTCAGCTCATTTTCCCCAAGGCTGGTGTAGCATTAAGTTCTTATACCCGAAAACAGCCTTTCAAACTGCTGCCTGGTGTGTTACATAAATCCTCACCAGGGTCCTCAGAGACTGCAAGCAATTACACTAGGTGCTGAGGAAGCAAGCGAGAGCTCAAAGAAAGGTTAAAAGAAGGAGGAAAAAAAAGAAACAACGAAGATCCCAGCCCTGGTAGCGGCTTGGAGTGGGAGGGAAGTCCACATGCTCAAGACAAGGCTGTGTGACTTGTGTGGAAATCGCTACATCCTGGCCTGTTCCAGCCGGGGCTGAAGGGAATTTCACCCATTTCTTCACTGTGATACTATTTGGTAAAGATCTGGAACATTCATGTAGGCCCTAAAACAGGAGAAGCAGTTGTCAGCAGAGCCCAGAGGGTCTGTAGATGGTACCTAGAAGTCCATGCTTATGTAGGCATTATCTGGATGCTCTCTGGTCAAGGACCCTCTGTATAGACCTCCCCGTCTCATCCACCCACTCATCTGGACATGCACGGGTGCTCTGGGAAAGGCTGTTCACACCATTTGACCTTGCTCTTCAACAATAAATGGCAAACAGCTATGTCTGTCTCCTTACAGCCAGAAGAAAGTGTGAGAGGTTTCTCTGGAGACCAGTTCAAATCTGAGAGTGGCTTGCTCCAGGCACATATTGGAGCCCGTCTAAGGTCTGTCTGCAGCCTGAGATCAAGTGAGGAACCAGGACCCAGAGACTGAGCTGAAAGACCTGAAATTCCCCAGGGCAGGTCCGTAGTGCAGATGATGTCTCCAGTCATGGGCTGAGGTCCCCTGTGCTCTGGGCAGGCTCCTCAGCTCTGCCAACGCGCCGCTTTGGGTCTGGCTTTGAGCCAACATGGGACTCCCCTCTGGTGCGTTAAAATCAGCTGCAAATGTAAGCTGTTACCTTCCTTGCCTTCCCATTTCCCCTCAGGGCAATAACCTCCATCAGCGAACATCTCCAAAGTGCTTCCAGATCAGTGTGTGGAGCCTGATGTCTCAAAAGCTTCCCCCGCACTTGATGCAGAAGTGCTGTTTTCCCAGAGCTGCCCTGTGCCTAATGCAGGCAGTGTGAAGCAAGCCTGCTTTCCCTGATGTTTTGCTCTCTCTTAGTCCCATAATATTGTTATCCTTCACATCCTGACAGCTCTAGTGCCTGGCCGATAGCTAACTTTTGGGGAAAGGGGGGGTTAGGGTTGAAGTGAATACATCAAATAGATTTAACAGGACTGCCTGAATTCATGGTGCTCATAACACATGCATTTCCCTAATAGACACAGGCATGGATTTAACTGTCAGGCAGTTGCATTAAGAAAATGGATAGCAGATCCTGGAGACATCTGAGCTCTGGGTGGAGAAGGAGGTTTAATCCAGGTACACTGTTCTGGCAAATGTGTCACTGACTGGTTGGAGGATCCAATAATAACTATCGTTCTTAGCTATTCCCTGGCGGCAAGGCAGGTCCTGTTAACCTGCCTTTATCAGAGGCGAAAGCAAAGCGCAGGGAAGCTGGACAGTAAGTCGGTAGCAAGAAAGGAGCCCATGTGCTAACCCACTGGACTGCTCAGGCCAGCCTGCTGTACAGTAGTGGGCTCTGAGTGATCCTTGGGAGGGAGCACAGTCAGTCTACGAGCAACTGAATTAGCAAAATGTCCAGACTTCTTCAGGAGGGGTGCTAGGGAGCCGCAAGACAGGTGGGCGATGCATAGGCATCGGTCAGTCCAGAGAGGGTGGATGATGCTCCCCAAAGGATCCCACAGAGCAGCACTGACCAGCACTGGGTCGGCGCTTTGTTCTCTCTGCAGGTGGAAGCATGGCCTCAACTGGGCAAAAACCCCGTCTTGGGACCGCCAGGGCACAGCACAGCCTCATGCTTGTAGGCTGTGTCCCCAGGCCAGCAGTGCTTGGCTAAGGACCCTCACTTCCATGATATTTTAGTTGTTTCCCATTTGACATCAGGCCTTTTCCCTATTTCTTTCCCAGGTGGGTGTAGTGTGCAGAACTGCCTCGCTCCTGCTCAGCACAAGCTGACAGAGACAAGGAGCTGAAGAGGCTAAAGAAAATCTAAGAAAAGTAGGAGGAAAAAGAGGATCTGTGGGCCACTGACATCTTTCCTGGTATCTCCAAGCATCTTTGAAAGACTTGTCTCTGCCTTTGACAGAGCCAGCTAGCCCTTCATCTGGGAACTGCACAAGTCTCAGACAGCTTCAAAGCAGGATGGCTGCATTCACATTCCCAGCTGCGGGGACTTTCAGAGTCTATATTTAGGCTTTTCTATAGGATAAGGGACAGACAGCATGGTTTCTGCTGAAGAAAATTCTGTTTCTCCGACCCGCTTAAATCCTTCGGATGAGTTAAGAGACCAGTGGATAAAAGGGAATGAGAGAGTATATATACACACACTCCTTCTTTTGAATTTCAAAAGCCTTTTTTGATAAAGACCCTGACAGAGAGCTATCAAGGCATGATGGTGACCAGGGGGTGCAAGTTAAAATCCCTGTGATAGATTAATGCTGTTGGAGAGAATAGGAAGAAATGGGCAATGCTCAGCAGGGGAAATTGTGATTGTCAAGGGGTTCTCACAGGTCAGCGTTAGATGGGAATATTGCTCAGTCTATTTACTAATGGTTGTGGCCAGGGCTGACTAGAGAGGTAGGTAAGTTTGCTGATGACACATTTTTGTATTTGTTTTGAAGACTAAAAGGGGGTGGAGAGTAGCTTTAACAGAGCTGGGAGTCTGGTGTCCTGATTTCCACCTCTGACTTAAGCTGGCCCAGCTCTGCTGCCAAGAAGTGCCTCTGATTTGCACTCAAGGCCCTTTTGTTCGCAGGTGGCAAGGGAAGCAGACTGGAGAGGGCTTGCAACTGAGCTGGACTGCTCATTCCCAGCTGCCGACATTTTCTGACAAGCCATGCTGCTTCGTCTGGCACATTCAGCTGCCATATGTCCGCAATCGGAGGGCTGTGGCCTTGAGTGCCCAAGTCAGGATAGCTTCCCAGCATAGGAGAGGGGTTTCTAATTAGTCTGCAACCCTGCCAGGATGTTGTGAGAAGGAAGTTAATTAGCAGAATCCATTTGGGCAGCTCACCAGGGAAGTCAGTCTTGCGCTGCACCTCTTACTCCCAGTTTCTCTGTTCCTGTGTCCACCCATCCCCATGCACAGCAGTCAGCCAGCCCCTCTGCACGGCTGTCTGTCCGTTAACTGTCTGTCCATCCAATCATCCATCATCATTGTTCTGCTCTTCATCTCTTGTACTTAGATCTTACTGCTCCTCCCATGCGAGCACTGTTTATGATCACACTTTTCCCTGCTAGCTGCGTCCTGCTTCCCAGGCTCTGCACACCAGGCATGACCAAGCTGTACTGGGCGTCTTCTTGTGAGCAGAGCTAAGCTCACAAGACCTGCTGATTCTTCAGGAGACTCCACCACAGCTTTTCTGCCTTTGCTCCCTTCTCCAGCCCCTCACCCACACTCTCTTCTCTATTCCCCCACAGGAATTGTAGCTAAATTGAATTAGAATAATTAACTTTTGGTCACACTTTTAATTGAGTAGTCAGGAGGGAGAAAAAAGAAGGGAAGTTAATTGAGATGAAAGGAGATGACATCAAGCAACAAACTCTGGTTAATGCATGTTGATGAAGCCCAGGCAAATGTTGCAGTGTTTGCAGTGGTCATGGAAAACCTCTGATGTCTTATTCGTAGACCCTGTGTCATACTGTGCTCTGGATTTGGGGATGGGGAGGGATTCTCCTCTCTGGAAGGGACTGTCGGAATTGAATTACCTTGTCATTTTTCTTCCCAAAATATTCTTTGCACCATGTTGATAATTATACAGTTTACATCTACACTGTGTGAATTCTAATTGGACAAATTGTTCTGGCTTGATGGGCTCCAAACACTGTCATAAACTCAAACATGTGGGTGCTGTGCTGGTCTGAGAAGACCTTGTGGAGATGTTCCCTCTCCCTTTAAACAAGGATGTTAACCTCACCTCCCATCGCAGCTTTAAGATCCTCTGACATTTCGATCTGCTCCAGAATTTATGGGAGAGAAGATGATGTCTCATCTGTTAAATGAAGTGCCTCAGATAAGGCATTTCTATTTATTAAGACAGTTATTATATAATAATTAAGCACCAGTTGCTGACAGAAAACATATTTATGGAGGTTTAACAATGAAGCCTGTGAGAGATAAATAGATGCTGGAGAAGTGACTGGGGTTTCACACATTGCAGCTCTCCATTAAACATCAGGGAGAGGCAGAACCTGATACTTAGGACACTTTCAGGACCAACAGCTGGATAAGAGCTGTTGAAAATGGAATTTTTTTTTTCTGGAAGAGGAACTAGAGCTGCTCTGTTGAGAAAAGGCACTTTCCAAAGCCAAGGGAACATTGTTTTTGAGGGGTTACACCGAGAGTCAGGTGCCCCCTCCATCCCCCTGCTCCTGCTGAGAGACTCGAGGTCCTGGCTGGTGTTAGCAGCTGGGCTGTATGATGAAAAGCTTCACCTCCACTTCCAAGAATCATGCTGGACACGAAGCTCAGGATCCCTGGAGCAGACCAGCTGCAGACACCGGTGTCATCCTTTGCTTCCACCATCCCCATGGCAGCCTGCTTCTCCTGCCCATCAAAACAATTTGCCCCAACCTTGTGCATCCATTGCTCCCCCGATCGCCAGTGTCAGCATGCCAGGGCAGGGACTCCAGCATGCCACAGCAAGGACTCCCACTGATGGGAGAGGAAGGAGGCTGCATTTCAGAATAGCTGGTTTTCATGCAGGAGATTTCAGAAGGCATCTCAGTTTCAGTGCCTGCTTGGCCTAATCGCAGTGCTCATGCGCTGAGCTGTGTTCCTGGAGAGGGAAGAGGACAGTAAAGGGTGCAGGATCTCTCTAAATGCTCCTCTAATTAAGATTTGCTACTCTTTATACACTTATCTAAGATATGCTGCAAGCAAGGAGATGAAGAACAACTCACTGCCTTCCATGAGGTCTCAGGAGCTGTGACTGGAGATGGCCTGAACTGGAGTCCTCCCACAGTTTCTTTGCATGACCCTGGCAAAAATATTTCCTTTCAGTATGGCATGAGCAACCCCCAAAGATGCACACTGCAGCCCCTCCTAATGTGGAACCGGCACCATCAAACACTGCCAGATACCAATGTGCTGCTGTGATGCAGTGTGTAGAAATACCTGCCCTTCCTTCAAGCCGTCATTGCTGGGTCTTCGCAGGGCTGCATGGCTGCACTGGCATTCACTTCTCTGACAGCCCAGCTCTGCTGCAGCAGCTGAAAGGGAGGAGGGTAATGGGGAGCATGGGGAAATCAGGGGAAATGTGAAAAAGAAAGCTCTCTGAAGGTTGGTATTAGGCAGGGATTTAGGAAGGTTGGGAAGATGTAAAAAGAACTTGAGGGTTGCGTTTTTTCTGGGATTAAGACCACAGAGTCCATCTCACTGTGGCTTTTAGCTGCCTTGAGGCTGTGTAACACAGCAGCTTCAAAGAGGAAATCTAGAGAAACAGAAAATTAATGGTGTTTCCTCTCCCTTTGCCCTGCCTGTCCTGCTGCCCTCTGAAAGGGAGAACTTTGTAAAAACTAGGATGAGCAATTAATTTTAGAGATGTGGTCCTGTTTGGAGGTCACAGGCAGCTTGGCTCCCATTGGGGTGTTTGCGCACAAGCTCCGTGTACATCCATTACACATTCAACCAGACATGCTTTCACGTGTTCCCTCCCATCCACATGCATCACACAGGCATCCCCCCATGCCTGTCCACATGTGTGCAAATAGGAGGGTATAAAACCTTGCACACACACACACACACAGAGCATCTTTTCTCCTTCTCCCTTTCTTGTCATGTCATTGCTGCAGCGTCTCCTTTTTTTAGAACGTAGTTAAACCCAATAAAATAATCATTATTGCTGCAATTATTTCCAAACAGATTAAATATCTGCCATGCTCCCAGTTACAGTATAAAACAGGAGGAACCATAAACCATCTCAGTGCATAAAAATGGGGAGGGGAGAAGGGAGGGATGACATTTCATCTGGCTTCCTCACGGGCCTGTGTAGTTACTGGGAACATTTGCATATTTTTAATGCAGTGCCTCTTTAATAAATTCCTCCCTCCAGACACATTAAAAATGGTGCGCTTGCCTGAACATCACTGAAGGATAGGGAGTGTTAGCGATTCAGACTCTTATTTTAGCTGCAGAACAAACAAGAAGGGGTATGTGAGTGGTATTTGATGGTAGAGGAGGAGTGTAGGTATGGAAAAGGAAGGCAGATCACTTTTTATTTTGTATACAACATCAGAGAATGCCATCTGTTTAATTTTTGACCTTTTCGTTGTCTGACCTCCTTTGAACTTCACCAGAATTCTCCAGGGTAATATATTTTCTTTGCATTCAGGGGCAGGATTATTTGCTGTTAAATTGGAATTCAGGAAAGAAGGAGACTTAAATTCTTCTCCTGACCTGTTAATCTTCTGCGGAGTAAAAAAATTGCCTGTAATTACAGGGTTTGCTTTATTTTCTTTTTGGCTTGAGTTCAGGCCAGACCCCAAACTTCCACTTTAAGCCTCTTAAGGCAAATACCTCTTTTCTGAGAACAGACTGTGCTGGTACGTTCTCCTGTCAGCTAGATATCTCAGCACAGAGGCTCCGTGTCCTGTCCACTGTCACCAGCAATGCTGCTCTCTGCCTGCGGCTGTGGGTCCAGCAGTGAATATGAAGGGAAGGGGGCAAACCAGTGCTGGGCTTAAATGTGCTCTGGGAACCAGAGCGTGACAGTGACTGCCACACAAGCCCGAGAAGGTTTGAATAATCCAAGTCCATCAGGATGGGATTCACACATGTAGTAAAGATGAGTATGTTCCCTTGTCCTGCCACTGGCTCCCACTTTGACTTCAAAAGGACCTCCTCAACTTATCTGTTTCCCTGGTGTCACACATGCCTCTTTTCTTCTACCTTTTTACTCTCTTGTTCACTTCTGCTCACCCTGGTGGGGCTGCCTGGGGAGAGGTTTATGTCAGTACAAGGGGGGGTGGCAGATGTGGTCCATAGCGGTAACTCTGGCCAATGCAGATGGTGCTCCTCTGCAGCTCCTAACTGATGAGGATGGTTCATCTAAAACTTTTAGTGATATTTTTCTAGACAATAGCTCATTTCCTGAACATTGTCATCTCTCCCCAGAAAAGTTGCTTTCACTTTTCTCCCAGGACACCTAAAAAGTGGAAGATGTCCAGTCCACAACTGCTGTAATTCCGGCAAAATGGAACAATTTCTATGTAGGTGGACTGGCATGATGCTGGGCAAGACCTGTAATTTGGAGGCAGTTGATTCTTCATGTCCTCTTTGGGCCAGGGGCTCCCAAGTAGACTCCCATCTCCAATGACGCATTGCAATTGCCATTTCTATGCCACTCCTGGCTATGGAGGGTTTGGGAGACTGTAGTATATCCTGAGAGAGGGTGTCCACAGTGAACTCCACCTCTCGTGGAGCATTACAGCATCCTCATGAAATTTAAGCACCTTGAGGTTGGCTTGAAAACCCAGCATTCTCATTGAGTTCCTTTCCCCACCCTCCTGTTGCCCCTGGTTCCCGGTCAGCTTAAATGCCACTATCAGATAGATGTTAATAAATCAAGAGGGCTACATTCTAGGGTCCTTTCTGCACCGTACACACACCAGGTCTAATTCTGCCTGGCAGGCCGAAGGCACAGAGAATGCGTATCGAATCAAGAATAAGAAGAGTTTTAGTTAGTGCACTCCAGCAAGTTGCTTTCCACAGCACCTCAACTGACTATTTTGTCAGCAGAACAGAGCACAAGAGAAATTGTAGATGAAACAAATACAGAAAATACATTAAGAGAGTAAGTAATGAGATCTGGGTGAAATTGCATCTTATGAAAAAGTAATCTGCAGCTTAGTGTGCAAGGAGGAGGAATTTGATGGAATAGAGGGACTCTCAAGAAAGGAATGAAGGAGCACATTACAAACAGACAAAGACAGCCAGGTGTGTCGTGCAACACGGGGAAGTAGTTAAATTAGGATGTAATGGAAAAGGTTATTTTAATGTTCTCCTTTATGGATATTGGTGTCAATATTATCTCAGGGAAGGAGAGAGTGAGGGAGGAGGGAAGGGGTGTGTATTTGTAAAAAAGGCAAATAAATTGCATCATGCGCAAATTCAAAAGTCCTTTCATCAGGAAGAACAAAGGTGCAAGCGGCAGGTATTGCTGGTGGTGTCGTGGTAATACGCAGAGGTTGCAGAGTTTGCAGCACTACCATGCTCACAGCAGCACAGCCACAAACACAGGCATTTCCCTGCACACGTGTGATGGGATGGCAGCTCTTGCTTAGGAGGGCAGAGCCAGAGCTTCCCAAATCCAGGTCTTGTGTCTGGCTGTGATGGGAGTAAAGTGACCCCTCATAGGACAGGATGGTTTAGAGATGTCCCATGGCACAGCAAAACCTTCTTACTGCTTCAGTCTGTATTTTGGTTATTTAGCCTCTCCCTGCAGCAGGATTTCTGTGTATTTATCCCAGTGCCACATGATAGGGTGGGAGAAGGGGAGAGCAGGGGCTGTGGGATGCAGAGACCTGTTCTTAAAAGAGATTTTCCCACTCGAGGCTGCTGTATGGAAGGGCTTAGCTGGATGTGCCTTTTCTTTAACCATCCAAATCTCAAATCCAAGGTAGCCCCCTGGGCTTCCTCTACAGGCAGTGGAGAGGCAGAAGCAGCTTCCCCAGAGGTTTTTTCACCCCCTCCAACTACAGCAAATGTCCACTGCAAGCAAGCATCTCTGCTTTAGCTGCAGAGGGAGCCCATATGCATGGATTTTGGGTGGAGCGGTGGGTCCGTTCTTAAAGGACAGTCCCTGGGCACAAAGGAAATGGATCCATGGCACAGAGCAGTTCCAGAGGCAGAGGCAGCCGATATTCAGCCTTCTGCCTCCTACCTTTTCCTCCTCCTTCCCTCCCGCTTGCATCCCTCAGCCTCCAATGCAAGTGCAACCTCTCCCATCCTGTGGCAGAGGCCCTCCCCTGGCTGGTGACACTTCACATACCTGGGACTTATAGCCTCTCCCTGAGACAGCTGTAATTATGTAGTTGACTCATTAGACAGACAAGCTGAGTTCATGTTGACTTACCAAGGTCAGTCAGGCATATCTGTGAACTGTATCTTTTGTTTATTCCTCCCCTCTTCTTCCAGAAAGCTGGAGGTGCTAATAAAGAGGAGCGGAGCCGTTTAGGACACGCAGCGGTTAAGAGGTGCCACTTGTGTTTCTCATTAATGAGCCCAGGATTTGAGCTGAAGGCTGGCACACGCATGCCTTATTGGGGGGATTTGTCATTCCTGTGTATTGAGCTTGGTCTCCTCCTCCAAAAATCTTGGAGGGGGAGTATCTCCTGCCATTGGGCATCTCTGGTGCAACAAGAAATCCCAGGTTCAAGTCTTCCAGTTAGCAGCCAAGGCTCCCTGCACAGAGCTGTCATTCTCAGTGTTGCCCCTGCTCTCGACTGACTACAGGAAGAGTCAAGGCTGGATTCATTTAGTCCAGAGTGGAATTTTTGCTAAGTAAAGTTTGATGAGCTCATTTACTACCTGCATTGCAATCTGGCTCTAACACCTGCCGTTCCCAAACAAGCCGGGAAATGAATTCATTTCAGACCAAGCCAGGGTGGGTAGTTTTCTTTTGTAGTTTTGAATTTTTAGAGGATGGAGAAATCAGCAATGATTTCATTTGGGACTAAAGGAAATGCTTTGTTCAACCCCAAATGAAAAGCGGGAGGGTTTTACCCTTTGGAGTATGGTCAAATATAATGGGAGTCTGTGTGAAAAGAGAATGAGCCCTGTGTACTGAGAAATTAGAGTGGGCCCTATGAAAAATGTCACAGTAAAGTATTTCAGACTTGGGGTGGAGGGGAATATTGCTTTCTGCTTTGGCTTTTTCAATTGAATATTGCCAATGCAGATAAATCTGATTTTTTTTTTAGCCCAGCCGAGATGCTAATGTCACCCAGCTCCAGTAGGGTCAAAGTACTGAATCACAGGCCCTTGACTCAAGTGTTGTTATCCAAACAAGGGGGTTGCGCACACTCCTCCTGTTGGTGTCTGCTCCTCCGAAAGCACAGCTTCCTGCTCTGCTTCAGCCATCATCTCCAAACCTTCAGCTGGGAGGCAAGACACCCTACTGAGCTGTACCAGTTTGTTCTCTCACCCAGTCTTTGCACAGCTTCATCCTCGACAGCTTCTCCTATTTCTCACCCGAAATGAACCCCATTGCATCCTCTCAATACTGCTGAAGCAAAAAAAAGGCTAAATTAAAAGGAAGCCTTTTAAAAAAGACTTCTCACATGGGCACCTTTGTTCCTGTCTCAGTGAAAAAGAGAACGGTGTTTTTATAGGCGGGGCTGCTGAAATGAACGTATATTAAAAGGTACAGTGTAATTAATTAAATGATCTCCAAGACCTGAGGAGTATCGCCAACAAACAGAAGACATAACTGAGTACACAGTGTCTGAATAGATCACTGCACACACGTACACATGTGTAGACTGTGTGCCAAGTCCAGCCACTGCAATCCAGAAGGATTACAGATGGACAGTGCTGTAAACCTACTCCAACCAGTGTTAGTGAGAGCCCAAGGCAGGGCTGCCTTCTCTGGGACTTCCCCAAGAGAAACGTGTCCTCATGTAACATACCACTCATGCAATGAACCTGGTACTTCCAGGAATCACAAGGTCTGCTGCATGTGGAACACATACTTTATGGGACGCTTTCAGATATGCCAGACTTTACTGTACCTGCATGAATCACCTGTGCATCAACTCATGCAAGAGTATTCTTTGCTAGTTTTGGAGTAGTTTCTCTCTGTGGCGATAGTTATTACATATCAAAGCAGAGTTGTTTCTTATTTTTCCTTATTTCTTTTATTTTTTTTAACTCCTTCCGGGTTGGAAGGAATTTAGTGTAGGCAGGACAGTGTAGTCAGCAGTCTGATGGACTAAGCAGTCTCAGCCTGCTTACATCTGTGTGCCGTGGTTTGGGCTTCTCTGGGGGTTTGACCCAAAACCTGCTGCCACTGAAAGATCTGTCGGCTGATTTCACTGAATTTTAGACTGGGCCATGCAGAGTCAAGGCAGACACAAAAAGCAGAGTTGTGAGGGAGGAGAGCCAGGGATTCACAAAGAAAAGGTTCTTTAAACATTCAAGAAGAAAAGTGGTCAAGGAAAATGATTTTTAAAGCTCACTCCATGAAACTGTGTTAGGGAAAGAACACAATGCACAACGTGTCTTGCAGCATAAAAGATGCTCTGTGAGAAAGCAGAATGAGCTACCTAGTGATTAAACTTGCCAAATGAGCCACTGTTGGAGGAGCAAACAATAACTGGAAATAAATCGGTATCAAATTTGCTTTTTCTTTCTTGCCACAGGGAAGAAGGAAAATAACTTGCCATTAGCAGCTGCGGGAGCTCTGCGGAGAGCTCGGTATTGCAGTTCACTGCGATGGGCAGAGGCATGAAGCAGAGGCCATGAAGACAAGGGGAAGAGATGAAGGAGCAGGGTTAGAGCCACAGCAGAGCCAAGGAAAGGGGCAAGGCTGGAAAAGAAGAGAGACCAGAAGATGGTAATGAAGTGCAGCAGTGATGCTGCTTCATAACTGTGAAATCTTGCATGGCTATTTTCCTGGTTAGATCTTAACTCACTTACAGAGGAGGCTGGTGCCCTTTGCTCCCTTTACGCATGGGAAAATGTAGGCACAGAAAGGCCAGGCACCTGCCTGCTGCATGGATGGCTCTGCCGAGGTTTGGGCTCAGATGAGCACCTGGAGGAGCACAGCTCCTGCCCTGCCTGCTCTGTGGATCCTGGCCCGGGAGGCTGATGCTGCGGTGAGCTGCCTGCAAGCAGAGTCCCCATGGACAGAAGCATCTAAGGCAGATGTTCAGGCTGGAAAAGTCAACAGGACAGTCCTGTTGTGCACCACTGTTGGGGAGTTCCTTATGGTCACCAGGAGCCCAGATCTGCAAAGGTATTTTTCTCAGGGAGTTTTTGTTTGGCAGGTATGAGTGCAACTTATGAGAGACCCTGGTGTTTAGTAAATGCCCTCCTCCTACCTGTGTTCCCAGGGCATGCTTTAATCTGCCATGTGGAACAGCTGGGTTGCATGTCTGAGCAGTTGTCATGCCGCTCTGTCCCTCCACATCTCAGCCTCGGCGTTCCTATCTTGATGACAAATTCACTGATCTTATTTACGAGGTGCTTTTGGGATGCTGGAAAGCACTGACCAGGGCAGGGGTGATTTCAGCCAAGTCAGAATCGCCCTGAGTACATCAGCCCAGGGTGGGCTCCCACCTCTCAGAGATGCTGCAGTGGTTGGTCTTGCCCACAGCCCAAGGCAGAAGAGCGCTGGAGCGTTTCCAACCCTTGTTTCTTTCTGGCTCAGCACCTCTTCAGATGAGGTTCCAGGATCCGTAAAGCTGGGTTTGACGGCAGTGAGGGGACAGGAATGTCTGATGTGGCAATCAGCCAGCACACAGCCTCCGAGGCCACATGGTTAGAAAAACCCAGCCATTTTGTTGGCCTGATCTAGGAAGCTTTGAAAGGACATGCTTTTCAAAGACATTTCCTGAAGACCAGGTCCCTGAGGGGTACCACTCAATAAGACAACCCTCATGGCAACTTCTGCTTTGGAAAAACTTGATTTTTCTTCCTCTCCTGCCTGTTCTGTGACTCTCTCCTTTCCCTGACCCCCACCTTTCTCCTGCTGTCCAGCAAATCATTTCCTTCGGCTCCTTCTCCAAGGTACTTTGTGAATGTCACAAAATCCACAAGATCTGAAGAGGGGTAGGAAGGGGAAAAATACAACTGTATAGCACAGGCAGTAAGAACCCAGTTTATTATTTATAATGCTCAGCTGTAAGCAATAAACACAGGCACCAAATGTAAATTCTGCCACTTCCATTACCCTCTCTATATAATTCCCTGGTAAATTCACATCATTCACTGTCGGCTTTAATGTGCTTCTATTTGTCTGAGCTACAGATTTCTCTCTGTGATTTTTTTTCTGATGAAATAATATCTCCATGGATAGTTCTCTTCCTCTCTCCTTAGTCTTGTAAATTAAATTCATTTAAAATTCAAAGGGATAATATTCTGCTAAAATGATCTGCTGTATCATTGCAGGTCATGGTGTTGGACTGTAAAATAAAAGCCTGTATATAACCTATCATTTACAAGGCTTTCTTCCCCCAGAAGCTAGCAATGCAGTGAGTAGAGCTGTCTGAGGAGTTGGATAGATGTCCATTTTCTGTATAACCAGAGGGAGATGTTCACATATCCTGGACCTTTGGCATCCAAAAGATTATCTAAGTGGACTTCTAAAATCCAAGGCACCGTTGTTTGAGCATCCCCCTTCCCCAAGGCCTTAACTTTGCTCTCTAGTATGGTGCTTTTGGGAAGTTCAAGGAAGTCCAACAGTGAGAATCCCACTGTTGCCTTGCTCTCAGTTTCCTTCACTTGAACACTGTGGTCCTAAGCAGAGGCAAAGCCAGGAGGAAAGACAGAAGATCCACATCCCATTTTCGTATGCTCCTCAAAACACTACATTTCAGGAGTGCAAGACTTGATTTTTTTGGAAGGGGGAAGAAAAGTTGTTATTTCAAATTTCCTCACATATCGGAAACAGCAAAAAACTTCTGTCAGAATTATCCAAGATAATTTTCTTCAGTATTTCATTTTCCTGTTATATATCAGAATGAAGTGAAAAGAAAAGATTGAGGAGAACAACTTCACTTAGGTTTGTAATGAGCTAGAAATTTTACTGCTGTCAAAAATGACTCCACTCCCACAAAATCTGTTCAGCTAGCAATACAAAGGAGTCCTTAGTTACTGTGACTCTAGAAACACAAAAGCGGCAGGTGCAAAATCTGTTCCAGCTTCTGCAAAGCATTTCTGGACTCTCCCATCCTTAGCACTGGGCAATTTAGTAAACCTGAGTGAGAGACACAGAAGCACCACCTCCTTTTGATGGGGAGATTATGGAGAGAAGACTCGTTTTTGCCACCCTCTCCTACACCCAAGCCACATTTGCAGTTACCACTCCAGTGGTGCAATTGTTTCCTGCTGAAGTACCCTTACCTCCAGTATCAAGAAACTGAATTTGCAGCCATTGCAGGCGCTGCGGATGCTGCGTTCCTCAGTGAGACAAGGCCAGTTCCAGCCTCCCTTGCTCGGCTGTGAACAGGAGCGTGGCCGAACGGCAGCAAAACATGTCTCATTAGTGATGCAGTGTGACTGACTTTAAGGTTTCTTCACAGCGCGACCAAACCCCATAATGGTTTTCTTTCAGTCGCTTAATGAAGACTGTTCGCTCGCACTCCTCATACATCATATTTGCAATGGTTCCTTCGGTGTGGTTGGTGCTTCAGTGGTAGTTTTGTAATTTATGAGACTCTTAGTGGCTTAATTATGCCGTCAGCTCCATCTGTCACTTAACTGATATGAGGAATGATGGGATGCCATTAGCCAGCTAATAGTTGCTGTAAAAAGTATTGTTTTATGCCATTAAATAGCAAGAACATAAACAGTTTTTGCTCCCCGATATCCATGCTTGCTTTGGTAATGATATTTAAGAGGCTGGTCTTGACATCTGTCCTTCTGCCTGAAAATGTGCTGGAGGAAATAAAAAGAAACTATGAGCCACAAGTCTAATTATATTTACCATCAAGATGACGATCATTTGGCTTAATTTTTTTCTGTGCTGCTGCAACTTCTTATTTGAATCTTGGGGCCTCCCTTGCTTCTTATCTTGATCTCTCGTGATCAAAGCAAGAATGTGGTGTCTTCATCCCCAGGAGGTAATTACTGGGCTTGCAAAATTTTCATCCAAGCCCCTCAGCTTCTTTAACATCTGCCCTCTTTGCACATCCGTGAAGTATAATTCATTGAATAGATGAAGAGCTGAGGTACAGGAGACTATGCATTAGATGTGCTGGAGGACAGAGGCACTTGGTTTCCATTTTAGATGGCAAAGTTGAAAATTTAAAGCCTATAAGCCCCTCTCAATTATTGTTTAACCCTGAAGCTACCTAAAATCTAGTTTTCAGCATTAAAGTTTCCCAGGCGCCAACGTTCCTGCTTGCGAGTTCACCAAAGATGGTTTCAGCCTCAGCAGGACTTTGCAGTTCTGAGCCTTGCTTGACCCCCTGCACAGCTGGCAATTTTTGGCAAGGCATTTCGCTGCCAATCTCAGTGCTGTTGGATGGTGGGCTTTTGTGGAGGATGAGGTCATGGTAACTGGGAGGGAACTGGAAGTACAGAATTGTGTGCACCCTTCTCAGTTCTGCTATTTTAATCCCAGACAGAGCTGTCTCACCCACCCTTGTTCTTCTGCTCCTGCTTATCCCATGTTTGATTTGGTTTCTGCAAACATCACCTGCAACCCACCTGACAGCATCCGCTGCACCAAGCCAGGAGAAATCCTCGTGGTTCAGCCATGCAGTGTTTTCAGCTTTTTCACTTCCAAAAGGTGCATGTGGAGTGCCTAGTGTGAGGCATGAAACTCAGTGCCCAACGGGTTAAGGAGGCAGTGCCCTGCATGCCCAATGATCCTCTTCGCAACAAGTCTATGAGCCCCATTCCCAGGATGCATCAGGTCCTGAAAAGAGGCAAATTGCTGAGAACACACCGTTCCAGTCCTCTTGGATGGTGCCCAGGTTTCCATTAAACTGCTGTGACTCCTTGACGTGACCTACATCCTCGTAAGCGAGGGGTTAATGCACGTTGGCTGCTGGTCACTCTCCCGCTCAGATAAGTAGCCATCAATCAGCAGGCGATCTGCTGTAGTCACACAGTAATAAAACTGGAGAGATTATTTGCTACTGTGTCATTCATAATAAATGTATCCCAAAGTGCTTTGTAGAATTAATTAATAGACAAAGGAGGGAGAAATTAAGAGCTGAAGACTAGGAATAAAAGCTAAGGCTTGAAATGAGATGTGGAAGGATCTCCTGGAGCAAATGTCTGTGGTGGGGCAGCGGCGGGTGCCAGGGAGGGGGTCTGCTCAGGGACACTATACTACCAGGTGGCAAGGCAGAGAAAAGCAGGTGCAGATTTGTCCCATAAAATGTGCCTTCCCCCATGTTGCTGATGGCAGTTGAGGTTGTAGCTTAATACAGGAGCTCAGAGCAGGATGTGGGTCCTCCTTTTCCAGGGTCCAGCCCCTTTTCTGGCCGGCTGTGCATCCTTCATGGAACTGTGTTTCCTCCATGCCTCAGTTTCCTCCGTAACAGGCAAAGACTGCTGTATTTTTGCAGGACACCGCACAGCTTCATTCATCAGTGGCTATAAAGTACATGGCAGCGTCTCAGTGAAAGGCACTCCATAAATCCCAGATTTTATGGCTTATTATTATTTATGGGAACATGCCACTTAGAGCCTCCCTCTCCATAAAAATGGTGTAACACATCAGGGTCAGCCCAAGAACATAGGAAAAGCTTCCTGTTTTTCTAAGGAGCACCTATTTGCTTGCAGTCCCCTCCTGCACAGTGCTGAGCACCTCAACAGGTCACCAGCATTTTCAGGTTCTGCACAATTCATGGAAGTATGTGGAGGAGAAAGCGGGTGGCCGTGTTAGTTCTGCTGTTGAGGAACAGGCTGCAGGCATGCTCAACCTTTATTAGACACTGAAGAATCCACTTGGGAGCAAGACATTTGATTGCCCTAAGTGGCAGAAAAGGCTCAGTCAGCATCTCCACCTTGCTGGGGCCAGGCAGTGGGAAAATCACCTCCCCCAGCGTTACCACTCCCCAGATGAGTTACTATAGGATGTGACATGCCTGACCGCAGGGCAAGACACAGGTTTCTGTTAGTGGGACAGACCGAGAGCTGCCATTCATCAGCAGAGCGGTGGGTTCGGGTCTGCCTTATGCTGCTGCAAAGCCTTGAGCTGCTGCTGAGCCTGTGCTGGGGATAACCTTCGTGCCCAAAACATGACCTTCATCCCCGGAGTCCTGGTGGACACCGGTCTCCAAAGTCAGGGGACATTGCTTGGGGCTGGGAACAGGACAAGTCCCACACAGCCCTGCTGAGCAGCCATGTGAGGAAGCATGGGGTCCTCCAGCCCTCATTCCCGTTCGTTAAATTGCGGCGCTATAAAACAAAATGTCAATTTTCTTTTTAAACGTCTTTTATGGCATATTTGATGTGGCTTGGCAGATTGATAGCCCTGGTGACTGATGGCTCCCATTTATCCTCGCCAGTGAGGCGTCAGGCGTGCAGGATTCCCTGGCACAAGCAGCCCTGATGAGGAAGGAGCACTGGGAGGGGGCAGCGGGCCAAGGAGGTGGTCGTGGCCCTCTCGGTCAGTCCAGGCACCGTCTGCATTACCAAACCGCTGGGCTAGTTCGCGGTGTCTGCTTGCTATCGGGCTGAATTATCCAACGCAGCGTTAGAGCCTTCTCTTGTAGTCGGCAGAATGCTCTGAATGGACCCGTGCTGCCATGGCAGAGGGGAGAAGCTGGGAAAATTAACAAGGCCGCTAATGAAGCTTGAAAGCAGACCGCGTCTCAGATCATCCTTCCCATAGACCCCCTGAGCCCTGTCCTAACCCCTGTCCTTCTTTTTGTGAAGGCCTCCATGCCTGCAAACTCTCCCTGATCTTCTGGCGGAGTTATGTCCCCCCGATGAGATCCATCTAGCTTCCCCGGCAGCTAAATGCTGCTGGGCTTCGGGCCAGAAATGTCTCACTGTCACAGGGCAGGAGGGTGGTGGGCAGAGCTGCACGAACACATCCATTTCCAGCCAAGTGCTCTGCTGTGGGTTGGTGTGGAGGGTTTGCTGTGTTTGTGTGGAGGATTTCTGTGCAAGTGGGGGGATTTCATCCTTCTACAACCTCATACAGCCCTGTGGAGTTGACAGCCCAAGTAGACCCTGCACCTGTCGGACAACGCATGGGGTGCATGTCCTCCCCTTCCAACCTGTTGGGGCAGGAGATCAGCCAATGCTGCCCACAGGGACTGGGCAATGCCGCAGCACCCAAGCTACCTCCCAGCCTTCCCCGCCATGTGTGCGCCTTCCTTTCAACTCCTTTCATTTTCCCCGCATTGGTTCAAAGGAGAAGAAGAAAGAGGGAAGCTGCAATACCAAACAAAAAGTCCCTGCAGTCACAGGCTGTGCGGGTAGAGATGGCCCCGTCTGTTCTGCTGACTCGGTGCTTCCACTCAAGTCAGAAGGCGCCGTCAGGAGCGAGCGGTGGGAAGGGTGGGAACAGTTATGCTATTTATGCTGACAAGAGCAATATTAGCATAACAAAGGCTAAATTTTTCAGCATCCGATAGATAAGCTAAGAGATGCAGAAACAGCAAAGGCAGCCCTGAGTAAATAGACTCTTTTCTTCCTGTCCTCATCTGTTCTTTCCTCTTTCCCTCCCTCACTTCATTGCCAGACTTCATAGCACCTCCAACACACTCCAGCTGCCAGCAGTATCCAAAATAATCCAAGCAAGTTTATCTGAGCTGCTGTGTTCCCCCCTCCCCGAGAGGATGGTCGTGGAAAGGCAGAGCTCCTCCGAGCGAGAGTGCCAGCTGGAGAGCAGAAACCCACCGTATGGCGCAAATGCTCCCTGCACCAGCGCTTGGGTGAAGGAGGCGGGGGAAGGTGGTCGCGCAGGGCTAGCGAGGACGGGACGAAGGCCGTCTTGGCAAGGGGCCCTGGGTTGTTGGCCAAATTGGCCCACTCTTTGACTGATGCAGCACAGTTGGTGTCAAGGACGTGATGACACTGGGACACCCTGCCAGCAGATCACTCTACACAAGGTTCGCCAGCCCGTGGAGATACTGCTTCAAACTGGGGAATTCTGCACCCTGCAGCTCCTCTTGCCATCCGCCTCAGCTGTCTTTCGTCGTGGTACTTCGCGCAGAGGGTGTGCTGTATACAAGAGGTCAGATTCTGCTCCTTGCTGCAGAAAACACAGCCGTGTCAATTATTCATTTAACACATTCTTTGGCGGCTGTTGCTCAATTCACTGTGAAACTGGGTGAGAATGCAGAAAACAAAGGAGCTATTGTATAATTGAACTGCATCTCTTCAGTAGAACAGGCTTTAAAAATGGCACTCTCTCTGAGAAAATTCTAACAGGATTATTTTTTCAAACAGCCTAATTAAAAAAATTAAAACCTCAGCATCTTTCATTAAATACTTATCAGTGGTAAACCCTCAAGTTTTCGTTTCTTGGCTTAAAAGCTTTTCTTGGGTGACTGAATGTGGTCGGTGTTTGACCTCAGACATCTCAGTCAAAATGTTCTCCAGGTTTTGGACCACAAGTCAACATTTCCCAGGTTTGCAGACACTGTGAAAAATTTGGTTTCATCTGCAGCCTTTCTACTGAAAAGCTCTTTCGTTAGGGAAGTGTCGCTCATCCTTCCCTATTAATACTAGAGATTCTCAGTGTTAATTTTAGCAGCCTGTGTAGTCAGGGGAAAGCAGAAGAGGTGTTGTGTGATGTCTGTACCAAATGAACTCAGTTGGTTTTGGTCCTTCTTTCTTCTTTTCTAAAACAAAGTATAAATACCTACCACCACTGCCTCTTCAAAGGGGAGAAGGACAGGGTTGCCAGGTGAGCAAAACTCCAGAAATATTCTATTCCTTGTTGGGCCTTTAATGAAGCATTTACAAGATCAAACAGGAAGAGTTGCCCTCCCACGGCCTTCTTAAAGCTGTAATTAATTGCAAAGTAACTAGCATATAATTGCTTTCCCAAGAGCACCCCAGAGAGCAGGGCAATACCTTGACAAGGGTGCTAGAGCAAGCGAAAGTTAATTAACATTAAGAATTAAGTGGCTAATTGCATTGTTCTGACAGCGTAGCTCACCCTCCCAGCGAGGTGGCATTCGGAGAATGTTTCATCCTGGCAACAACCCAGGGGCCGTTCCTGGCTGCATCCTTCCACGTGGGCCAAACCCACACGGATGGGCAATGTCAGGAGATGCTGGAGCTGTCTCAGCGTTTGCAGTGACCCAACGGACCATCTTCCAAATGAGATTCTGCTGCAGCAGACAGACTCGGCCTCTCGTGTCCCGCTGGATTTTGGTGGGTCGGCCCCAGCTCTTGGTCCCATGCTGGGTCCTCCACCCCCGCAGGGCACACAACAGAGCAGATGCTGTGGCTGCTTCTTAGCCAGCAGCAATGTTAATGCGAAGCAATATTGGTGAAAGTGGCACACCAGACACCTCCCCACACAATAGCCCTTGTGTTTCTGGAGTTTCCCCATTTCCTTGTAAGCCTTCACCTATTCCAGGTGAATTCAATTAGCCAGAGGGATCAGGAGCTCCAAAGTATTAAAGAATTCAGCTGCCTCTTTTTAACATGGTAGAGCTGCTTCAGTCTCACCATTGTTGGGACAATGAGAACTGTATGTGTGAGGACCCCAGTTAAGATCCCAGGGTTGGGACTGTTAAAGGGAGGTGGCTATCACTGCTATACTAATATGAGCTGTTGGGGTGCTCAGAGCTAGAAGTAGCCCTTGAGTTCCAGAAAGCATCTGGAGAGACTTTGGAGAAGGGGCAAGTGAGCCCCTTCATGTAACAACAGCTCCAAGCATGGGCCTCCTACGTGTGGCTGGCTGTTCTGCAGGACTGCGAGCTGCTCTGTGAAAGATGCAATTTGGAGAAGGGAGAGCAAGGCTGGTCCTTGGAGGGAGGAAAGCTGTGTGTCTGGGACGCGGGTGGCCTGGTGGAGAGCCTGACTCAGCACTGCAGAGGCAGACACTACCCATTCTTGTAGGCTCCTGCTATGCAAAGGGGATTTTCAAGGTACCATCCATGCATAAACCTGCTTCTTCTGGTGTGTCCTCCTTGCGTGCGCTGAGCAAGAGTGCACACACAGGCTGGCCATGTGCAAGGACCTGCGTAACTGTCCCATCCAACCCACCTCTGTCCGAAGAGCCGGCTGTGGAGTGGGGGCTGAGTGAGGGTAGCTGTCAGAGGTGTTTTACTCTGGAGACGTCTCTTCTTAGGATTGTCCTGACCAAAGGAGCACCGTGTGTACAAGGCTATTTTAGCACTCCTGGAAATCTGCTAGATTGCTAGGCAAACAGGAGATTTTACCTTTCCGTATTATTGTGTTTCTCTCTGGGTAGCACCACCCCTCCCCTCCTCTCCAGGATGTGCTTTTCCCTCTGGCCTCACCAAGCCACCTGCCACAAGCTTAATCGGTCATTTCTATTCCACTAGACTGCGGCTGGCAGAGGGGCCTGGGGAGCAGGCTGCAGCTCTCCAATGCAGCAGGCAACAAGTGAGAATGAAATTGCTTATGTGTGGGCATGAAAATGTTGGAAAGGCCATCCTGCTGCAGGCACCAGCAGACATTGCTTGTGCTGCCTTGTTCCAACCCTGTCACAGGCTCTGTGAGGGATGCAAAAAAGGAAAAGGGCTTGCTGGTCAGGGAGTCCCAAGATGGGCATGGTCTGGGACCATGGCTGGGATTATCATCTACAGTTCTTGGGGAGGGTGAGAAGGGCGGCTGCTGAGAGAGGCTATAAGGGAGAGCGTGCTGGGAGTGGTCTTCTCTCTTCCAAGTGGGACACGCCTCGACCTGTCCTCCCATCTCCAGATCGGTCTGTGCCATCGTGGATTGGTACTGCAATATCTGGAAATGTTTCTTCTGCTCTACCCCCACCATGGGGTCAGATCCCTCTTGGTGGAAGGAGGCCAGTGAGCAATTTAGTCCATAGCTCTTTGCAGGGAGCCCTGTGTGGATGAGGACACGGTGCCAGGGCCACTCTGTTTGCTGCAGGGCTCGTGTGAATGCCCTGATTAGGAGGAAGGTTTCAGTTTCCCTGTTCTGAGGTACTCTTGTCTGACAGCTCCTTCCTCGGAGGCGCTTTAAAAGCAAATTGAAAACCTCCATATTTGCAGAGGATTAGCGCAGCACAGCCCTGAGCTGATTTGCTGTGGGAGCTGTATTGCGTGGGTGGCGAGCACTTTGCTTTGCACAGTTTTTTGTGAACTGAGTTAAGTGAGAGGCAGTTTGGAAGTGGTGGACCCTTTGGGGATGGACAGGAGCTAGCTATGCATGTGTCACTTCTGGCCTGTGCTGGGGTACATTGCCAGGAGACCTGGGTGGACGCAGAGTGGGCTGGGCTGAACTGTGGGCTTCGATCGATCAAAGAAGAGCATGTGTTTTGGCTGAGGATATGTTGCCTGCTTCCTCCCCTGCTAGTCCTTTCAGCAGAGTTTGCGTGGAGCAACTCCATGCCCATGGTGTTGTCTCTTGGTTTTCTAGATAAAACAAAAGCTTGAGCTAGAAAATACCTGTGCAGGTGAGAAGCTCTTGGTTGGGAGATGTTGAAAAGGAAATTAGTTCTGGTGCCAAATGCAAATGACGGCTCTATCAGCTCAGCACTGCAGACTGCTTTCCGCTGTTTGTTGTATGTGAAGATGTGGAGAGACACCCCGCAGCTCCCTGCCAGTCTGTTTCATTCCCGTTTGTATTCAGGTCCCTTTGGAAGCAACAGTACACTAAGCCCTGGTGCTTTTTGTAGCTTGGACTTGCATTCCTGCTGCTGCAGGGAGCCCACGAAGGACTGAGCACAGTGCTTCACACTAACAGTACTGTGATTGCACAGCATGGCTCATAGCCCTCTCACAGCATCGCAGGGTCATAAACTGTGAAGGAGAGACTGTGAAGGCTTCGTGGCTTTCCTCCCAGCTGTGAAAGGCCAAGGCAGCACTGGCTGCACAGGATCCCGGAAAATGGTGGCTGGATGGCTCTGAGAGCCACTGAGAGACATGGGGTTTTCTCCACCTAGCATGGGTGTGTAGCAGTCAAGCAGCACACTCAACCTGTGCTTCTTCTAAAGCCCTCTCAAAAATAAGTGGAGATGCCTTGCTGGCCACCGGAAAGCTCTTCATCCAAAGCTTGGAGACTTGATAGCTCCAGATCTATGAACAACACTGGGTTTATTTTAGTTAAGATCTTGTATGCTTGACTGAGTTTATCCTGCCCTCTGTTTATGCTACTGCCGCTCCCCACCAGACAAGCCCCTCTCTGGAAGGCATATCATGCCTCAGCCAGCAAAAATGAAGGTTTTTCCAGTATCATCTTCCTAAGCTGTTCAGTTCTTCATCCTTTGTCTTCATTTTGACCCTTTCTGCTTTCCCCCAGTGTGTCCCCTGTGCTTAGGTGCCTTCTGGATTGGGTGACACCTCCCTCAGCTCAGAGATTCAGCCTTTAGTCTGATGAGCTCTCTCCTGTCCGGCCCATAAATTACCCCAGTCTTTAATGTCTCTTGCTGAGAGTTTACAATCTGGCGCTGGGTGCTAACGAATTTCCTCTTCTCCCTGTGACTGGACTACCTGAAATCACTAACCTGGAGCACGGCTCATCGTGTTACGCACTGTACACACACAAAGGCTACTCAAGCCTTCAAGGACCTAATGTTAACTCTCTCTGGGAGTGCTCTTCATGGGACTAGACATATATTCATGGTCTGAGCATTAGCATCCATGAAGACAAAGGTGATTGGGGAAGAAGCCTGGTTCTCCCCTGGTGCCTTGCGCCCAGCCTGCTACGTGTTCAGGGGCTGCAGCAGAGAGGAGAAGCCACAGTTCCCCTCTCGGGTACCAGGAGGGGTGCTGCCATCTAAGCACAAGCCATTTTCAGTGAAGAGGGTTTATGAGCCTATTTCTTAGATAACAGCACTTGCCTTAACCTCTCCCCTGGCTCTTCTCCCTCTGTTATGTTGCTGTTAATTCTGGGGATATTTCTTCATCTCCTGACAGTCCAAATGCAGCAGCGAAGGTAATAAACAGAACATTAGCTGTGCTTTGTCAGAGTGAACGAGGCTTCCCTGATAAAGAGTCGCTGGAGCCCGACAAGAGGAGTTGCTCTCCCGGGCAACATCTTCATTGTGTATGGCTCTGAGTCATTTCCTCCCACTCAGGAGCCACACTCACCTCCCTAATGCTGGGTGAAATAGTGATGGCCCCATTCCTCTGGCTTGCTGCGGCAGAGGAAGAACAGTTCAATGCTGTGGCAGAGGCCTTGTCTGGGTCTGGGAGAGGAGAAGGAGAGAGATAGAGGAGGAAGAGGAAGAGGAGTAATTGGGTGTGACTCTCAGCGAGCCTGAGGGAGCCCTGAGTTGCCATAGCAGTAGCTGGGACACCCAAATTGGGCAGAGTTGGTCTGCGGTGTGCTGGGAAGAGGCTCCATCAGTCAAGTCAAGGACTCAGCAGTGGTTTGCTACCAGCCCTCAGACTAGGTTGCTTTTCAATGAACATCCCCAGGACAGTCTCCAAGGGGGCATGTGGAGTTCAGTTCCCACTGGATGGCTTTGAAGAGGTCCCTTTAGCCAGGTCTCCGAAAAGGAACAGTCAGGTCTGTGCTGAGCCAAGATATCTCCCCGCTCTGACAAACCCTCACCCACTCGGTGCCCTGACCCTGAGATGGATACAACAGGGGGACTAGGGGGATAGCGGGGCATTAAGATTTCACTCACTGGTGGGAGAGCAAAATCTTGAAGCCCATGTCCCAGTTTTGCTCAACTGCATCTATAAATGCACACATGCTTGTCTGAGCTGGGGAAACAGGGTGGTTGGATAGAATGGCAGCAGCCGTGCTCCTCGCTGTGCCGTCGGAGGTAGAAAGCAGCAGGTGGGTGTTGCAAAAAAATCGCCACATGGAACGATTCTCCTTGTGCTGCCAGAAACCATCTGCCTGCCCTCAGACTGATACAAATTCCCTGGCTCCCTGCCCTTCCTCTTCCTAAACATCCTCTCTGAGCATCCTTCTGCCCTTGCTGTCTCTCAGCTGCATCTTACCCGCCACCAGCGAGTTAATATGAAACGAGGATAATAAAGTGCATCAGGCGGGGAAGGGAGAGGAGGCTGCTCATTCATTTGGCCTCTCGCATTCCTGTTTGTGTTTGGGTGTATTTGAAATATCTGCCCAAAGGGGCCTAATGTAGCAGAACACTGGAAATGCTTTCAGGCTGTTAGGTAGCTGCCCGACATGGCATTACCCCAACACCTAATTAAACTGGTGCCCGTCCCAAAGTGATGAGTTTGCAGGGAGGCTGCGAATCTGAGAGAGATTGATGTTGCATGGCTTATCAATTTTCAATCTCAACACAGCGAGATATTTATCAGGCTGCAGAGAACAAACACTTGTAATATTTAAAGGGGGAAGACTTTAATGGAATCCACTGCAGATCACCAATTTCTCTTCCCCTGGGCTCATTCCTTTCCTCTTCTTTCAGTCTTTTTTTTTTTTTTAATCTTATTTTCATTTTTTTAGCATACAATAGTCAATGAGGGAAGGAGGGTTTCATTTAAAATGCTGGTTCCCTTCATCTCCACCACCCTCTTTCCCTTCCTAAAGGTTTATGCATTTATTTGGATAAAAGGTTTTAAACAATAAAGAACTGTCTGCAGTAATTTGTGAAGATAATAGATTATCCTGGGAGGAGGCCTAGGTTGAAAAATTTCCTACTGCAGAATTCATTCCTCGTCAGTTATTTTATTAGGAAAGAAAAAGAAGGAGGGCAAGAGAGTAGGAGAGAGAAGAATACAATTACTGGGCTGAATTATTTGTTGGAGTAAATCCTCCCATTTTTATTGAGCAGAATCTGAATCTGGCCCTTTCATACACTCGCTCTCAGGTCAGGGGCGTGCAGTCAGTACTGAGGGCTGCCAGGTAATTTTACCAAAGTCACCTCAATGGGAAATAGCATGATGGCACCATCCCTGGGAAGTCAATTGCATAAGGTCCTGGATGAAAAATACTCTACAGCTTTCTCCAAGGAGGTCTAGAGAAAAATTGCCTGATTTCCAGGAGCAACCCCTGGCGTGGGATTCAGGCAAAGTTAAGCTAAAATTTACCAATAGTTCAGAGTTGGACTCAAGTTTGCCATTTAAGAACTCAGCTTTAGATTACAAGTCTATTCACAAGTGCTCATTAGTACACCACGAAGAGCTATTGTAATGAATACGGGCTGGCTAAATCACTAATCAATAGCTAAAGGGTTTAGCTGATTCTTTTCAGCCACAGCTTATAACTGCCTTCACCACCTTCCACTGACGGTTTTAATAAACACATGCTGCTCCTGTCTAGGACATGCGTCTAAGATTGACTAATCACTTATAAACAACTTGTAAATGGATGGTTAATGAGAACTGCATGAATAATTGCTTTTTCATTTTACTGCCTAACCAGAAAAAATGCAAAATGAGATTTCTTTTTCAGAGTGGCCCAAAATAGAAAGTTTTTCAGCTTTTTTCTTGCTATAAAGCAGCTCATGCATGCGAGCCCTCTCCACCTTCACAAAGCCTTTGAGAAGAAATGGAAGAGTCTGTATAATCCCAAATAAAACAGATTACTTTTTCTTTTGTTTTACACTAATTTTCCTCACTTTTGAAAGTATTTTAAAAATTAAGTTGAGGCAAATGTAATCTTACAGCAGTGTTTTGAATGGAAATGGCTTTATTTTCCTGTTCTGGGAATAAAAGCTCTTTTTGAAACCCAATGTGAAAATCTTCTGGCACAGAAGGAAAAAGGCCCTTTCTGTCATTTATTAAAGATGGCTGAAAGAATCTCAGATCACTGCATTCTTCAAACACTCCTGTCACTCCTCCTGCTGCTCTGTCACTAGAAAGATGATATGATTGCAACCCGCATATAAAGACTGACCTCCAAGAATATATACTTGTGGACAATTTGACATTTCCGTGGGCTTTCTGGATTTATTGGGTTGGTTGCTCTCTCCTTCCACACATAGTTCCACCTTGGGAACTCGGAAAGTGGCACGGACTGAGTGCAAATAGGATCTGGATCCAATTTATTTGCACTTGCTCAAACTTCTGTGAGGATGTTTTATTCTTTTTTAATGGTAAATTTGGGTTTGCTTATAAAACCAGTCCCTAATTGAGCAAAAGAAATTCAAGAAACTTCAAATACTCTAAAACAGACTAGTTCGCACCAGGTTATAAGCCTATTTTGCATTAAATCAGGTTTCCTCCATAAATGAGACCTTCACTATAATTGCTCTGGAACAGCTTATTCTGATTTCTTTGCCTCTGGTTCTGGTAACTTGCCTCCAGCAAAATACTTGGGACAGCCAAACTGCAGAGGAAGGCAGGGAATGCTCAATAGTAGAAGTCTCGCCGGCACAAGCTTTTCCTCTCTTCTTCTACACCCATCTTACACCTGACCAGCTCTGCACCTTAGTCAGGAGGACCCTATGGGGGAAGACTGAGCCCAGCCCAGTATCTCCTCTGAGGAGTTATGAGACCCGTGTCCTCTGTTTTAGGGGTCGGTTCTCTGAGCAGGGGCTCGGGGGCTCTCCGTGCGGGTCATCTCTGAGCCTGGTGAATTGAGTGTCTGCAGCCACTGGCCCTTGTTGGGTGATTGCAGATGGGTAAAGGGCAGAAGGCTGGGGTAATGGGGTTGAAAAATGAGTGCTTTCTGATTACAGTAGATGGAAAAGTCCTGCCTTATTAACACAGTGGGTTTTGCACAGCGAGACAAACCCAGTCTCACCTTATATACTGGGAATGGGTTGGTGTGGTTCTGTAGCCATAGCAAGGCAGCCCCATGGTGTCTCTCGGGCGCGCTGCAGCCCTTGCTCTGCGTAGCCAAATGCATCCCACTGTGCTGGAGCACAGAGGGTGAACCCAGTTCTGCTCACCCAAACACATCTGGGCACAGGCATATCTGGGCAGCCGTATCCCGCTCTCGCTGTCACACTCTCCTGCCAGCCTGAAGTCAGAGCACCGCCAGGACACGAGCCAGGCTGTGCGTTCTCGCGCTGTCTGCATCTGTTGCCTTACAACCATGACAACTGCAGGGGGGAGAGATTAAACACAGTAGCTGCTGGAGGTATTCCCTGTTGCAAGGATAAGAAGAAGAGCAAATACTGGAGACAGAGTAATCCGTGTGGTAAACATGACTGGTAAACATCCTCAGCGAGGATGAACTGGCAGGGTTTCCATGACCAGGCTGTGAATGGTGCTTCTGTAACTGGACTTGGGGTGATGGCTGTGGTTACACTTGTACATGCACCCTGGTACAGACACCCAGGTGATCTGGTGGGTGCAATCTGTAATAATCTAGAGGGGCAAACCTCCATGAGGCAGATAAATAAATAAGCCAGTGCAGCAACATCCACCACAGTTTAGTGAGCACAGCTGGTCTCTCAGAAGGAGTTCAGAGATAATTCCACCTCTGCATTGAAGACTTTCGATGACTGTTAATGAATTTAAATGATGGGGATTTTCTTTTCATGCTTCATTGCATATGCTCCTCACATTAAGATGCTAATTAAGAATACATCAGCCCAAGCTGGGAATGATGCGGACACTGAGCAAAGTGGAGCTGAGACAGTGTCTTTGGGGCTACTCAGTGGGACCTTTTATTGGAGTCTGATAAATTATTTGCTTCTGTAGGTCTGCTAGGTACAGATCCCAGAGCGAGTTAAGATTTGCTGTGGCTGTTGTGTCTTGACATCTTGTTTGATCCCACTGGGATATCTGAGGGTGGTGAGGGGGGCTCGGGCAGTGAGGGATGCTCAGGCAGCTGGGCTGTTGGCACTAAGCATAGACGTGTGCGTGAGGAGGGCAGTCATTCTGGAGCCCTCTGTAGCCAAGAGGAGAGGGCCTTTCTCAGGGCACGGCTGGGCCATGGGCACAGAGGACAAATCCCTCAAGGGCTAATGAATAAAGACTCACCATCGCTGGCTCAGGAAGTCCCTGAGCTGCAAACTGTTGGAATTCGTGAGGTATTCTGGATAATACCACAGCATGTTCATGCTTTTCTGCTGTTTTTCCTAGGCAGCCAACTTTGGAGACAGCTAGTCTGGCCCAGTGGTGGTGGTACTCTGATTTCAGGTGATTCAAAGCAAGGCCTTGACTTCTTGTGCTGGGTTTTGTTAGCTGGAAATGGCACACATTTGCGGTCTGGACAGTGCTTCTTAGAAGGCACCGGCTGGGGGCTAATACATCTCACCATCAAGCATCCTATTTGTAAGGAGGGTTTGGTGCTGGGATGTCTTGATGTTCTGGGTGGGAAATCTCCCCCTCTAATGTACCAAACCCTGCCAGGATATCTCAACAGTTGTGATGATTGAGAAATTATTTCTAAAACCTGGACTGAGCTAAAGTCTGCGATTGCTTCTTAAAGTCAAGGGGAGGGTGAGAGAGAAGAAAAGGTTTATAAATCATGAAACCTATTAATATAATCCTAGAACAAATTTACAAATTCTAAAATGGATTTGCAGAGCTGATGGAAAAAAATGGATTTTGCAAATCTTAACAATTACTCCTTCCTAAAGAGCTTCTTGCTTTCCAGAGCAGCTTTGTGTTTGGGACAGTTTAGCGTGAGATTGTTCCAGCAGACTGCCCATGGCCTCTCATTATGAGAGGGATTGCAAATGCTAATTCTTGCTCTGAAATTCTGTGCTCCATCCAGGGAAGCTCTGTAGGCTGTGCGAGGAGATGGTTTCTTACACTTAACCACATAACTGCTGCTCTACTTTCTAAAGATATAATGACAGAAAATACCTGTAATTGCAAATGATTTTTGAAACAGTGGCAACACTCTTAATGGCGCTAATTGGCTTCCAGGCTTCACAGCACCCGGGCTCTATCCACGTACACGGCAAGACTGTGGCTGAAAGAGGAGAAGAACTGGTTTGCCTGAAAATGTGCAGGTTTGAAAACTTGGCTTTCATGCCTGTTAGGAAAGGGCACTGGAAGGTCAGAGGGGACGTGGGTTCATAGAGCATGGGAGAGTCATGAGACGTGCACAGTCACCAGCCCAGCCATGAACACACACCCACTGAGCAGGGCAGAAGACATTTAATGTCTCCTGAAAGATTCAGGGAACTGAAGTCACTGAGTCACTAGGAAAAGGAATGAAGACCCCCTAATGTGGCGGGAGCAAGCTAGGGAGCGAGCAAGGAGGTGCGCAGCTGAGGTCTCAGATTTGGCCCAAGTGATCCACGAGCCTCAGGAGAATACCAGAAAACACCACCCTCCCCAATTTACATCCAAATTTTGGGCATATTTGCAGTCTCACGTACACTCCTATAAAAGAGAAAAGGCTTGGTTGTGCTGCAATCACTTAAGAGTAGTTTAAGCTTTTCACAACATGATCACTGTTTTTGTGGCATCCATCCAAAAACTGGAAAAGCAGAAAAAAAGGCTGGCCAGAGGAGTGAGAGGCATGTTTTGCAGTGGAGACTCTTGGCTTATTAAGCTTAGCAAAACAGAAGTTGAGTGGGAACAGGATCACTCTCTCTGTGTATATCACACTGAATAGTACCACGAAGGGAGAAGGATACAGATGCTTAAATAGAAAATTGGCATGGGAGAAAATGGGCATAAATACATTTAGGATGGAAATTTTAAAAAGATTCTACTGACAGAGGAGGAAGGTGGTTGTCTTTGGCCATGATGACCCACAAGAGAGATGCAATATCAGTTCTGGGCTCCTGAGCAATGTGTGGTGCCGTATGGATATGGATGGAAGGAAACACACAGTACAGCGATATCGGCTTCTGCTGAGGAGGTTGTTTATCTCAGTGGTGATGGAAAATCCGGGACCCGGTTGGTGGGGGAGATATGGAGAGACCGTATGCATGTGGTTGTACATATGACAAATCAAAAGGGACACGATAAATTAGGAAAGGGAAACATTTATTTTCTAGCATTTGAATGCGTGTCGCACCCAGTTGAGAACAAAATTAATTCATTCATTAAATCCTCTCACTGCGTCAGATGGAGTGACAGCGCCAGATTATGGGTTGCTGCTGCTTCACCGGGGGAGGCTGACGGCCTGGTGGGGAGCGGAGCGGGCCCTCGGCAGTGGGGACGGCCCAGCCCCGCCATGGGATGAAAGCACGGGGGAAGCTCAGCTGGGAGATGCTCCCGGCTGAGGAACCCCAAGGGGGAATTTTGTCTAAATCAAAGGAAAGTTTGCACTGGGGTTTTTTTTCCCCCTTTGCTACACAGCTGTACATAGTATCTCAGATTTATGGCTCCTGTGATGTCTGTAGCAGCTTCCACCTTTTCCCTTCCTATTTTTAGGCTCAGAGAGAGACCGTGCCATGTGCTGACTGCTCGCGCCTGGGGGTTATTTCCTCTTCAAGGGAGGCTCTTCTAGTTGTGCTGACACAGCCAAGAGAACTGCTTTCCCAGGGCTTTTCAAACAACAGAGGTGCAAACTGTTTGCTCCATCAAAGCGGCTGAGTTGGTGCAAGGAGCCCTGCCAGCTACCCTGGCTCGAAACAGACCATGTCCCCGTGCACCCCGTTCAGGAGTGCAGGGTAGGCACCGTGCACTGGCACGGCCCGTCTCACATCAGCAGAAAATACCATGCCTCGGTGCGCTTTCAGCACTGTAAATTATGCAACAGGGTTCTGAGCACACCTCTTGCAGCCTGAAATACGTGGGGCTCAGCAGTCCTGCCAGCTACCACACGTCCCTCCTGCAGCCCCACTCCCAGGGCAGGCAGGTCCTATGTCCCCCTCCGGGTCCATGTGCCATTGCATTGCCCATCCAGTGCTCGCTGTGATCTCAGGGCAATCCAAGCTCAGTAGTGGATACTGGCATCTTACTGGTTTTTACAGCTTTCTGGAGGTGAGGGATTGGGATTTAGTGGTGCACAGATTGCCCCCAGGTGTGATGCATATTGTGTTTATTTGGAGAGTAATGAACTGCACAGATGCCTGAAAACTGGTATCTCAAATGTTATTCAAAGGCCAGCTACAAGCTTGTCTGACTGCAGCCAATATCCCAGCCCTCTCAGCAGCTGGATCTGGGCCAGAGCATGAGCTGAGGCAGCCTGAGTGCCACCGACGGATCCTCTCCTGCTGTCAGGAGGTGGCAGGTGCTCGTGTGCATCCTTATGCGTCATTCTGCATTGGGCAGGACGGTGGTGCCTCACCTGGGAGCAGTGGCACCAGGCCAGGGCAACACGCTGGACAGGGCCAGCTCTCTGTGGCGACACGCATGCTCAGGAGTACACCTCCATGGCCGGGGGCCTCCCTTGCAGCCCCCAGGCTCAGCCTTTCGCACCCACCTGCAGGCGTGGCACAAGCTGCTCCTGCAGCACAGCCTTGGGGTTAGCGGGATGCAAAGGTGGCTCAGCTCCCCGTTAGCTAGAGACACCCGCTCCTGGGTGGATGACAGCTGGCTGGAGCCGAGCAGGGCAGCAGGGGGGCTGGATCTGCACAACACAGGGAAAAAAGCATTTTGGAGAGTTTGGAGCTTCCCCCAAGAAAGCCCCTTCTTGGTCAGAAGTTCACATCTACAAATGGTGACCTGTTTTCAGCTGTGCTTCTGGATTCCTCTCACATGGGAACAGCCGTGAATGATGTTTTCTGTCATCCCTAACTGGCAAGGAGATTCTACCTCATCCTGGCAGATAACGACCTGGCTTAAGTTATTCATGACTTCATCACCCCTTGGCCAGACTACAGCAATGCGGTCTCTTGGGCACAGTGCCCCGAGCCAGCCCCACGCTGTGCATCAGCACTGAGCCTGGCGGCTGCTCCTGCCCTTCAGGTGTCCAAATCCACACAGGACACCTCTGTCCCCAGGGCTCCACACGCTGCATGGACCCACGAGGGGACAGTCCCTGTGCTGGATGGGAGCCAGGCTGAGGTAATAAAATAAGGACTCTGTAGCTGTTTAGAGCAGCGTGGAGATTTTGGTTGTGTCTGTGCTGGGGTTTGAAGCTGACCTTGAGTCTTCCCATAACTAGAGTCCAGGACCCACATGTAGAGGCTGATGCATAAGGCCTTTTATCTTTGTCCATAGGTCTTGTAGGGAGACCACCATCCCAGGGCCACTGCAGACAGCCAGGTATCTCCAGGACCTTCTTTACTCCCATCTTGCAGTCATGGTTCCTTTGTAAACCTCCTCTCTTTCCACCCAGACACTCATCACTGCCGGCAGGCAGAGAAGTGGGAGCGGAGAGCAGGGGACTGAGCACTCCTTCTCCCCGGCACCACTTGCTTATTCATTGCTGCCTCTCCCTCAGCTCTGCAGGACATTTCACCTCTGAAGCAGGAGAGTCGTTCCACACTACAGCCTCAAAATGATCCTTAGCCACTCTGTAAAGCAGCCGCTGCTGGTTGTTTTGTTCCCAGCTCTGAATGTGCGCTTGGAGAGAGGGAAAGTGGATGAGCTGAGATGAGAAAGGGGCTGAGATTCTTCCACTCTTCCTTCACCACTCTCCAGACAATGTATAAGAGAAAACCAATTTCTGCAGAAAAAACAGGAGCAAGGAGTTTTGGTGCGCTTGCAGGAAACAAAACAAACTGAAGAAAATAAGGCTATTGAAAAAGTGTCAAGCTGGGAAGAGTGGGAAGATGGGGCAGAGCTATTTATTAATGCACGGAGCCGGAGACTGCAGAAGGCAGACAGGGCCAGCTGAAAGGTCAGTTCAGGATCTTTATGTTTTAATCTTTTAGGTGCAAGATGTTTATTGAGCGAGGTTAGGGAAGCATGGATGGGATGTGATGACAGCTGGGCAATAGAGGGGTTTCCTCCTCATCACTGGGGTACAGTCAGTCTGCTCAGGCATTGCTGAGGGTGGGAGATGCATCCTTCTTGGGCCCTGAAGAAGTCTACCTTCTGCCAAGGGCCAGCTAAAGTCCTGCCATGAAGAAGACTCCTCTGATCAGGTCCCTACTGCTGACACACAGCAGTCATCATACTTCTGGGGATGAAAAGTGGAGCCACACTTCCTTCCCTTCTCCATTTGGTCTGCGGTCAGGAGCCAGGCGCCCTGCATGTATGGGTCCCAGCAGACAGGGAAGGAGGCATCGCTGGAGTGACTGACACCTGATTTTGCCTTATTGAGTAGACATCGATCAGCTGTCTCTGCACATAATAATGATAATAGAGTCGATGCTAATCAGTCCGTTTGTTTCCAGAGCTGGATGTGTGTGCGTGTGAGTGTATGCCAACATGGCTCATTTGGACTGAGAAATCAGATGGAAATGATGCATTAATTCAGCCAGCGCATTCCCTTGCACTCCTTGGACACCCCAGAATCATCCCCCAGGTTGTGGCACACGGAGCATGGTGAGGGAAGGCAACAAAGGCCTGGAAGTAGGATGCAGATATGAACTTCCAGACTTTCTGTCCCTATTTGTAGCCCACATTTGGTGCCTTATCTTCAGCCAGTGTTTCCTGGTCCTGTAAGCAGAGAGCCACCAGCCCTCTCTGGAGGAATACAAACAAAATCTGTGTGCTGTGCACAAAATCTGTGCACCATGTGCTGTGGCCACAATGATTTTCATTTATTGGTTCTGTTTCTTTTTCTCCACCCACAATTTGATTTATACACTTGCAGAGGAAGCACCCCTTCTTGCTCTGATCCCACAGGGATGATGGCTGGTCCACTATGAGACTCTTGAGATGATCTTCCTTAGGTAAGTCACTGCCTTTATGCAGTTGGTGTCTGCTCACACAGTCCCTGGCCATAAGAGCTGTCTCTCTCCTGCACTCAGTGCAATGGGCTTCTATTATCAGCAACTTCTATCTGCAAAGCAATTGATAATAACAAATAATTAAAAATGCATTTGTTTCAGCAGCCTCTGGGTGCTCTCCCTAGCTAAAACAAGAGCTTGTCAGTGTGAAGTGCCATAGGAAAGCATGTTTTTCTCAGCTGTGAAGTGTTGCTCCTGAACCCTTTTTTATTCCATTCTGTGTCCATATTTTGCTGCTGTTCTTCAGGTCAGAGCCTGTAGCTTCTCTGGTTTTGCACTGTGGGGTGCCAGATGCAGGCAGTTTGTTGTTATTTTTCCTTGCTGTTTGCTTGCTTGTTTGATTTTGGGGCTGGAATGACACGTGGAGTGGATTGAAAAGCTCTATTGCTGCTCTTAAATAAGTCCTGTGTAGATGGCCTTCTTCTGGAGTGCAAACAGGCTTTCCTGATTTAGCTTAATCCACTTCCAATTCTATCCTGCTTCTTTGCTTGAGTCAAAATGTTTGTGAAGGGAGCTATCACAGGACAGCTCACCCGGACAGCCGGCCCGTGGAGCTCCATCCTAAAATCCCAGCCTCCACCTCTGCAGTATTTACAGTCTGCAGACGTTGAAGCTGACCACCCAGAGCTGGCAGGGAAATCTGGGAAGCAGCAACCAGAACGTCTCAGAGGAAACTAACCCCAAACTCTCTCCTCTTGCCACCCTCCAGCACTTCTGTGGCAATTTAGGGCATTTATTTATCTGGCATATATAAGCTTTTAGAATAAAATAATGTAGCAATTTGCAGAGGTGGATGTAGCTGTGATGTGGGTAAGGAGGCTGCATAGCATCTCCCTGGGTATGTGCTATGAGGCAGACACTGCTGAGCTAAACATGGGGCCATAACCCTCCGGGGTGCACCTGCTTCTCCCCTGTGTCCCATTTGCCACCCTGCAAATCATGTTGCCGGGGTCTCTCTGCTGGCCGTGCCACAAGCACATGGTGACCCAGGGGCTCCAACCCCTCCCTCCACAGAGGAGTCCCCAAAGATGCATGTCCCCGCGAAAGGCCATGTCCCAGCTGTGGGGAGAGCTTGGACAGGTCTCCACCAGCAAAGGAGCTGGTCCCTGTCTGCAGGATGCAGGGAGCCACTGGGTGTCAGTAGCATCCCACTTCCCGGCTGCTCCTGGAGTGGAGGCAGGAAGATGAGCTTTCCTCCATGGAGAGCAGAGCTCTCCCCAAACACCAGCTTCGGAGAGCAGGTCACACTGCACACCCACTGGGGAAAGGCAGCTTGCTCCTCTATTCGGGGGAAGGTAGTACCAGCCCCATCCCACCGGAATTGCTGGTTGTTGGTTGTGTTTTCCCACCCCAGGGAGCTACAAGGAGGGATGCTGCCGCTCCAGGAGCTGCAGCAATAGACTCTGAGCAGTGGGATACCCTGTGCAGACTCAGCTCCTTGTCAAGTACTGTCTGCTTTGGCCAAGGTGGCTGGTTTTTCACAAGCAGGCCCAGAGCGTGTGATTTTCTCTCTCTTCCCCCTGCAGCTCCTGGAGCCACCTGGCCCCGGCTCTGTCCTGAATATGTCCCTACACTGTCTGTGTCACCCCCACCACCTGCCATACCCCTTCTCACCCATTGCCCCAGCCTGCGGCCCTGTGAGATCGTGCTGGCTGGTGATTTTCTAATCATGTGGGGTTTTTTTACCAGCCTTTAACAATTTACTAAAATGAAGATTTTTGCAGGGACTTATCACCTGTGGAGTGACATTTCTGGCCCAAACCAGAATAAAAAGTCCTGTGCCCCAGGACAGCCAGTAAATACATAATCCCAGCACCCACTTGAGCAGTAGTGTAGCTGCAGGACCCTCCTCCTTCACAGGTAGGATCTGAGCCACTGTCTTCCATGTAATGTGTAAAGACTTGACTAAAGGGCTTCCCCCTGATGTAGGTAGAGTCCTCACAGTTTCTCCTGGTGGAGATGTTCCGGCTGCTGTTAATAATTCAGCCTTCCTTAGGTTAAAGTGAGACTGTCTCCGCAGTCTGCTGGTCTGGCTTTCATTGTCAAGATAAGATACACTTGTTCATGCTTTCCCCATCTTCCCACACAGCCCCATGAATCTCATGTCCTGGCCGCATCTACTGGGCTGACTGGGGACAAGAGATGTCACTTCTGGGTGTACAAAATCCCTGAAGACCCCTCAGTTCTCAAAACAGAGGGGAAAATGTCTGACGTCTCAGAAACGATGCTGGTGTGGGGTGCCTGCCTGTTCCTGGCCAACTGGCTGGGTGCAGGTTCTGCAGCCTGTTGGGTTTATTGACTCGCCTGGTCATGGACGGTGCGATTTCCCCCAGACCGTCCACTCCCTGGGATGCATTGTCTTCATCAGATCCAGACAGGCTGTAACTTGCTCAAACTAACACAGAGAAGTGGTGTTCATACCCAGCCCTCCGCCCATGCGCATGGGAGAGCAATGCCCCCGCCCCGGCCCATCTCCTCCTCCTCTCGGCAGGTCCTTGGTTTCCCCGGAGCACCTCGGGGTGGAAATGCCCATTTCTGCGGCCCGCTGCTTCCCAGTGATCGCTCTGTAATGCACTTTCCAGGGCCATTATTTCTTGGCTGCCGATATCGGCGTGGGCCCTCAGCTTGGGGAGTTAATGGTGTAATCGGAGCCGTGGTGTGAGGCCATGAGGGAGACAAGCTCCATCAATCCTTTTCCGTGTACACAAGCCCTTGATTAAAGGTTATGGGGTTAACTCGCTCCCGCTCACTATGCCGAGGCAGGGAGAGGAGAAGGTGGGAGGAAGGGAACGGGCTAAAAGCCCTGTTTTGAGATGACTGCTGGGCTGTAGGCACTCAGGCCTGACATGCAGCTGTTATCTACCATCCCACTCGCCCTCCAAACCCCTTTTCACCTAATGAGAGCTGTTTGCACCCTTCCATGCTGGGAGGAAAGGAGCTTTGTGAGAAGTCAGGGTAGCAGCAGAGGAAGAGGCTGACTTCTCTCTCGCAGCTCCCTCTCCCTGCTCCTCCTCTCCCCCTGCACCCTGAATGGAAGGTCAGGTCCGATCAGCTTGTCCCTCCTGCACGGGGACCCTGCCATGCTGGATTACTTACCCCTGAGAGAGGAGTTGCTCCCCCTAAGTACCAGAGTGGGATGGAGGAAAGGCAGGTGTGTCCAGTTCAGGAGGGGACACAGCAGATGTCACCCTGAATGGGATGGGGAGAGGATAAGTCAGAGCAGCCCCAAGGCTGCTGTAGGTGATGGTGAGCCCTGGGCACACACTGAGTGGTCCCAAGCTTCAGTCACATCCATGACCTCCCTCTCTTTGCTTGCGTGCAATAACAAAGCCTGGGCCAGTGGTTCAGGCTCAGCCTTTGCTCTCGAAGCCCAGTCTCGGCTCCAGTCCGCAGGACGTCACAAGCACCTGGGTGACCTGTCAGGCACCGATAATCCCAGAGATGCAAAGCAGAGCTCCCATCTTATTTGATATCAAGTGGCAAACAAGGCTTATCTTGCACAGATAAGGACTGATTTGCCTTCACTTAGGCTTGATTGATAGCTGTCTTGTGCCATTATCAGCAAGGAGATCTGTCATCCCCCACCCAAGGGCCGCAGGTTTCATCGCTGGAGGATTTGATTTAAGACAGGCACACTCAGCCTCAGCTCTGGCTGATGTGTTGTGGCACTGGGGGCTGTGGGGTCAGCCAGCTCCTGGCTTGCTGCTGACAGCCAAGGCTGCCTTCACACCTTCCTGGCCCTGTCCCGCCTCATCTGGAGATAAGCTGTACATTTTCCTGATGCTCTTTCTCCAGGCGAACCAGGACCTAGCAGATGTGATGCATTGACACTGCTGGGAGCACACATCCCTGCATGTGTCTGCCTGTGCCTTGCTGCCTGCCAAGTCAGAGAGTGGAGAGGAAGAAAGCAGGAGGAGCACTGTCCCAGGACAAGGGACAAGGAAAACCTTTTGCTCTTTCTCTTCAGAGACTTTATCTTTCCTCTAGACAACAGACTTCTGTACAAGAATTTTCAAATTTGGGGTTATTTGGTAGCAGCAAAGTTGTGTTAAGATTAGAGAGGACTTAAACGCTCTCCAGTTATGGCCAAAGGCTCATCAATCCTGTGGCCTGAAGGCAATTTGATGGGAAGTGTGCTGAGGCAACACAATATCAGTTCATGTACTGAGCTTGGGAATGATGCTTTGTTCAGAGAGATAGAGCTGTGGTTTGATGCCACCACATCCCATGCCAACCTGGTGGAATACACCATAGGGAGCAAACTGTTGCTGAAAGAAGAGCTCTCTGCGTCGCTCATCTCCTTATTTTTGCACTTTGTACTTTCCTTTTGTTTCTTTGTTTTCTTTACTTAAGCAGCTTCAACAACCAGAATTGTTAACTCTTGGTGGTTTTTCTTTTCTTTTCTTTTCTTTTCTTTTCTTTTCTTTTCTTTTCTTTTCTTTTCTTTTCTTTTCTTTTCTTTTCTTTTCTTTTCTTTTCTTTTCTTTTCTTTTCTTTTCTTTTCTTTTCTTTTCTTTTCTTTTCTTTTCTTTTCTTTTCTTTTCTTTTCTTTTCTTTTCTTTTCTTTTCTTTTCTTTTCTTCTTCCTTATGGCCCAGAATATTTCAAACTTCATTGTTTTTCTGGAAATAGCTATTTATTTTCCTCTGCTGTTTCTTTCTGCTTTCATCTCTCTTCTGTTCAAGTCAGTAGTCCCCCTTCTTGTGAATCTGTGTTCCCCTGAGACCTTCCTGATTTTTTATCCCCTTTCCCATACTGTCTTCTGTCAGCTCAATAGTTTTGCAGCCTTTCTCCCCTCATTTCCAGCCCTTTACATTTATTTTTCATTATGTCCTCTCTCTTAAACCTCCCCCGCATCACCACAAAGCCTTCTGCAAAGCAGCCCTCCAGCCTGGAGAAGAACAGGGAGCATCTGATGGAGGGCAGAGCCCAGAGCAGCAGCCTCTGCCCTACCTTTCCAAATTTCTGGAGATACCCCTGTAACAGACTACAGCGTACTACAGTCCTGCATGAGCCCCAGAGTCCCGTGTGTTTTTGAAGGAGCAAACACACAGAAAGGTTTGTAGTTGATGCTTGGGCTGGAAATGTGTGTAGCTCCTGCAAAATCTAAAGAGCATCCAGGGTGTTTCTGTGTCACTGCGTCCCAGCCTGTCCCTGTCATTGTGCTGCAGATGGTTTCTCCTGATATGCGTGGCAAGGTGTTACAAGGGTATGCAGAGCCCCATATGCTTTGGAAGATGCTCTTGAGTCTCTGCTTTCAGGCTCGCTGTCTCTATAGCTGCAGAGCCTGGTTCTGAAGATGACCTGATGACATCCTCCATTGGCCTTTTGGATATAACCCTGGTGTGTCTGAGGATGAAGGCTGTACTGGGGGGACTGAAGGTCTTCTGGGGCCTGTGTTGGGACAACTGGTCGTTGCTGCAAGTAGAGCTCTTTCCATTGCGTGGGAACATGCTCACAGCCCTGATCCCACACAGCTCTGCATGTCTCAGGATGGCATTTTAAACAGGCTGCTCTGGGCTCCCCTCTCCCCTGCCCCTCTCCCTGCAGCATCGGGGCTCTGCTTTCTGGCCTTGGTGGCCCTCACACCTCCCAGGGCTCCTACCGTCTCTCAGAGCCCAGCCCCTCCCGTGCATCAGCGGTGGTGGTGGTTCCTGCAGCTCTCAGCAGTGCTTTGGACCTCTGGGCGAGGTGCTGCCTGGCATTACCCCCATGTGTCTTGGCACAGGCATAAGATAGGGCACAAGGCAGAACCCACCCACCCCAGGTCCATGACGGTGGCTCGGCCAACAGCAGGCGTGATGGAGGGATGGAGTCACCCATCAGCCCACATGGGTTCTCAAGGAGGATTTGATCACTGTCCTCCTGGATCTTAAATCTCTGGGTGGTGGAGCCACCCCCTTGAGCTCTTTTAAGTGTTTGCTTTTCTTCTCCCTCCTCTGATTTTTATTTGTGAACCCCATTTCAGCGATTAACCTCAGGGCCAGCGTGTCTCCTCAGAAAGATGCTCCCACTTCATTAAGAGATAATGGAAGCTGTCAGAGATTTGAAGGATTGCACTCGTGATGGGAGCAGGAGGGGAAGAAATATATTCGCAGCAAAGTTACATTTTCATGTAAATTGTTTAAGGATTTAAATGGTTTCTATTAGGAAGGGTCACTGGGGCTGCGCGGAGGGCTAAATTAGTCCTTCTGTGCAGAAGCATAATATTGTCTATAAATGAAAAGGAATAAAGCAAGCTGTTAATTTTTTTTTCACTCTCATTTCATCTCACGCTCTCTCCCTCTGCCTGTCCAGGAGCCTTCCCCCTGCCTTTCTTTGGTTCTTGGGTCTTTCTTCTGGTCTGTTGTCATCTACAGACTATACTTTGCAAGTTTGATTTGGTCTGGCCCTGCCCAATGCTGACTTCTGGCCAGCCAGCCCCAGCCTGCTATCAATGCACTGATGTTGTCGTCCCCATAAACCTCTGTTGTAAATGCAAATCTGCTGCTTTGGGTTTCAAGGCACACAGAGCCCCCACGGGGAGGGAGAGACCCGGGTGATCAGTTAATTTGTTAATGATTATCCCAAGTGGGTTGTTGGTTTGCTTGCTGACATGTTAGGTGGAGTCACTGCTCCATTTCTCTGCTCCAGGCTTGTTGGTAATTCATCCACAAACACATCTTCATATAAATAACCACAAGACAGTAATTTGCTCTGGTATTCACAGATGAACATGTTTTTGCACACACCATCGCCTCTCTAAATGTGATGGCACCTGTGGGGAATAGGTCTCCCCTTCCTGTATGGATCCCAGCCCTGCTCAGGATCCCGTCTGCTTACAAGTGGATGCTGTTGAATAGGCGATTTGCCTTTCCCTGGGAGCACTTGGCTTCTTGGGCATCCTGATAAAACATCTTCAGATATTCATACCCAGATGTCTGTCTCATGTTCGCAGGTGAGACCACATTTCAGGACCATTTAGAGGCAAAACCATGGTCCCACATGTATATACAAACCAGCAGAGATTTGCAAAAGTGTCCCCTTGCTATCTATGCTCATTCTTGAAACTTTGTGGTTTACTGCAAAGGCTCAGGGGCCTTCTCTGTTCATCGCCATGTCACTGCACTGGTGTGTCGATGAGATGGTTAAACTGCACTGCAAAGACCAGTCCTGCACTGTGCACCAATGCCTTGCTAGCATTCATGTCATTGACAAAGGCTAGAGGAATAAAATAGCTTTAGAGCAATCAGTGTTTTTCATTTACAAGGAGCTGGCCAGACATCCCCCCTTGGAGGGCAGGAGCAGAGCACAAGGTGCAGACACCAAGGCAGGGAGAGATGTGTGCCTGCGTCCTACACTGTCCCTGGTAGGATGTCCTGATCTCCGTGGTGTGCTGTAAAGCCTCCTAAACACCAAAGCACGTTGCATTCAGCAGAATTCAGCCCCCTGGCTCATTCCTCACATGCAGAACAGCAGAGATCAAATTCATCTCTCAGCTCCGGAGGCTCAACTCCAATTATTGGAGGTGAGGCACTGATTGGTCTTCACACACATGCATAAGGCACCTGCGGAGACCTTGGGAGTGGGAGGTGTTTGGGGAATAGCAGGAGGTAGAGGGTTTTGCATGCTGATGACTGGGAAGGGAGAAAAAGCAGGGAAAAAGAGGAAGACCTACATGAGAAAAGGAGAGGCTATAAAGCTGTGACTGGGAGGGAGAGACTGGGCTAGGTTCTGAAGGATTTTGGCAGCAAACAATTAAAAAAGGGGGATTTCTTTGCAGATGAGGAAAGCTAGGATTTTAGTTCCTCCATAGAGAGCAGAGGAGCAAACTCACTGCAGGTTGGGAGGTTTGCAGGGGGGGCAGGTTTGCGTGCTCAGATGCACGTGCGTGCACCCAGCAGAGAACAGGAGCAGAAATACCCTCTGTTTCTTCCTCTTTCAAGGACCAGATTGTAACTGGAAACACAGGGACGGTGCAGTCAGTTGGTACCACACCATGTAAAGCCCTGCAGCATGTATTTGTACCACCTGAACTTGGGGCGGGGGGGATCATCTCTCTGTGCTCCTTCTACAGCCAATGAGGAAAGATTGGCAGCTCCAGAGGGCAACTCTTGTCCCCTAAATGAAGCTGTAAAGTGTGAGTAGGTCTCTGTCATTCACTTATTTGGGGAAGGCTAACACTTCGTGCAAGAAGCAATGCTAGGCTAGCCAGCTGGTAGAGAAACAGGTCTCTGGTTTTGATCTTGGGAAAGAGATGTCTTTGCTCCTCCAGTTTGCATGATCTCAGAAACAGTCCTGCCTTTCAGGATAAGAAAATCTACAATGCTGAGCAAATTTCAAGCCAGTCAGTAGAGCACAGAGGGAGGCATTCACCCAAATATATACACCAACATAATAGCATTACAAAACAAAATGGGATCTTGCAACTGGCAAGTGTAGAGAGATCATGTGCTGATCAGGATCTCCTGGTCATCACACTGAAATTCCCATCAATGAGAGACAGCAGCTACATCCTCCCCTTCCTAAACAGATCTACCTTCTTGCTCAGTTTCTTACCCCTTGCTCCTCTGAATTGGAGGGTGTCCCACAGCTTTGCTTCTTTCATGGTGAAGGATCCTCTAACTCCAGCTGAAATGTGTCTTTGGGCTTTTTATTCCCATCTCTTCTAATGCCAACCTCAAATAACTCTTCATCCTGTCCCCCAAAATGTTCCTCTCTTAGCTATTTGTTCAGACAACAGCTGCATCCCATGCCTTTGCAGTCTACCTTTTGCCAGGCTGAATAAGCCAAACTCTTGCTGGAAGGATCTCCATCCCACCCATTCTCCCACCTGTTCTGGTTTCAATTAATCTCTCTTGAGCATGGTTGATTGGAGTCATAACAGGACTCCAGACAAGGCCTCCTCAGGGCTTTGTGCAATGACAGAAGCAGTCTCCTTTCTCTAAAGGGAATACCTCCTCTGACACCTTCTACTATCATATTTGCCTTTTTTCAGAGCCACATTACATCAGAGATTTGTCATCACCCCATGATAGGCAAGTTCATCTCTGCCTTTCTCCCCGTTGCTTCTTTCCAGTGGATGAGCTCCCAGCTTAGAGCAGAAGCTCCTTTTACAGGAGATTTTGTGCAATTGCTGTTCCTCAAGGTCACCTAATTTCTCCCACAGGAGAAAAAGATTCCTTTCAGCTTTGGGGAATCAGCAATCTTCCTAAATCCGATATGTCTCTCTGTGCCAAATCCATCAATGGAAATGCCAAGAAGATGAGTCCCTTGGCCATTGTTTGAGGAACTCCACTTGTACTCATTGAATCCATCTCCTGCACTGCAGAGCCAGCGCAGATGCCCACATGGATTAGATATACCAGGTTTTTCATGCCTAAAAGAATTGCTCCCCTTTTCAAAGAAAGGTACCAGTTAGTGTCAGGCCACTAGATTTGGACTGATGTCCTCATGGGATACCTCAAGGTCTGCCAGAGAAATCTCATTTTCATCACAGGAGTAGCAACCCTGAGTGCCTGTCTGCCAAGGGCAGCACCTCTGTGAAGATGGTTTTTGCTCCTGGGCTGCTCAGTGGAGAAAATTTTGGCTGTTGATTCAGGCCTTATCTGATTTTTGGCTTGTTATTGGGATCCTGTTTGCAGAGTGTGGCCTTGGGATGTGGGTTGTGGCCATTGGGTGATGTGTTTGCACAGCCAATATGGCATGACCTGTCCTCTGTAAAAGCATATTACATTGGACCCTGTTCTCTGCTCACCTTCAAAATTGGCTAGAAATTGAAGCATACTATTGAGGTCAGAATAAAGGCTCTTTAGCTGTCACGATTACTCTTGCCCCATTTCCTCAAGCGTGGGTGCTGTGTTTGGTAAACTCCAGGCATATGGTTCCACTCTCAGTTTGTTACATGCAGTAAAATTCTTTGTTGCCATGTCGGTAATTTCGTATGCTAATTCATTGCAAATAGCCTCAGCTACTGACCTGTTTTAATATCCCCTTCCATTTAATTTAAATGGCATCAACTTCTGATCACTGGACTCATGTTTATTTTCTAGGTCAACCTCTTCTGTAATGTCTTCACATTCACTGAAATACTACTAAAATAGCCTGTGTCTTCCTGGATCAGTAACCATTTGGAGACAAAGTCTGTTTATTATCATGCTCAGGAATAAGTGGTGCCTGCAATAAGCAACATTTGCTCTGCAATCTGTGCCTCAAAAATTAAAGCCTCCGTGATGACTCAGTCCCATTCTGACTGGGGAGATCTAAACTCAGTCTCCAGCATGACCTACAAACTCATTGCAGAGTCCTTCTCCCAAACAACTTTTATTTTCATCAGCCTAGCCCATCCTTGTCCTTTGGTCTATCCTTGCTAGTCTGATTCCACTCCCCATGTTGTGGAGGCAGGTATGGTGATTTTGTGATTCTCCTGTCCCTGGGTCCCTCTGTTTCTTACAGTGCTCTTCTGAGATTTGTCAGCCTTAATATCAGCATGCCACACCCAAACCTAGCCAGGGGGAATTTACTCTCTGGAAATAATTCTACTCCCTTGAGTAGCTCAGCATCCTCAAACCTTTCTCATGGCATCAGCATTTGGTGGGCCTGCTGGCCTGCATTCTCTTGGTGTGCTTGGCTAACTGCAAGAGCAACCTTTGACAATCACTCAAGCCTCTCTTCTTTGAACACCTTCCAGTTTGGTGCTGGCATCTGCAATAAATTCCTGTGGGATTCTGCCACTGTTACTGGCCCAAGGTAAAGGACGATCAATAGGTTTTAACTTAAACCCTTAAGATCATTTCTTTTTTTTTGCCCTTGGCAGACACCACAGCCTTGTGTTCTTTGGTCCCAAATAAGTGGTAGGCTCATCATTTCTTCCTAGCAAGTCCCCACTCACAGATACCTGCCTGTTTCTGAGGTTGAGCAGGTCTGCTTTTTCCTCCATCTTCTCTTCCTCCTGTTTTCTGATTGTCCTGTTTTCCCTGAAGTCCTCTGAGTAGCATCCCATCCCTCCTTAGGCTTCAAACCATTGCAGTCTCTGTTGTCTCTTCCTCTTTTCTGCTGAGACTGGTTTCACATACCCATTCAGAAGGTCCCTGTTGGTCTAGGATCTTCCAGATGTAAACAGTTTCTTTCAGAAACACATCTAAGAGTGATACATATGCCAAAACTCCTGAATCCAGTTGTGGTTATTACCTATTTCTTTGTGGGGTGTTTCTTCTAATTGTCACCATTTTTCCAAACTCTGGACTTAAGCAGTGAAAATCTCTGACATTCCCTCTTAGACACTCTTACATGAGATTTCTTGTTTGCTTTCTTCTCCCTTTCATGTTTTTTGTTTTCCCATGTAGTGTTTGGTACTTGCTCTGCCACAGCCTGTACTCAATGCTTTATTCAATGCATTTTTCTACAGAGGAGCAGCTGGAGAGGATTCTTGGTGAAGGGGCTGTGGGTGTCAGTATAGGAGATGTTGCTGTGTTTCAGGATGTAGAGAAGGAAGGTTTTCTTTATTTCTAGCATGCTAGGGGGATTGAGTGAAAGGGATGGAGTTGGATGGCCATCCTTGTACAAACTGCCAGTCTATTTGACTGGCAGTCTGCCATGGCACCCACAAGAGTGGAAGGGGTATCCCAGATAGATGATATCATACCTTTCCTTCCTCCCATTTTACCAGCCCTCAGCTGTCAGTGAGTCTGAGCTCACACCATGTCTCCACTGACCTCCTGGTAATGTAAGGACACCAATAATCCTATATTTTATTCAGAAGCTATCTCAGAGTCAGTTCATGCCTCGGCGCAAAGGGAGCACCCCGCTGCCTGCCTTATCCTTCAGCCTTTCATGTCCTCCCTAGGTGCTTTGGTGTCAGGCAGCTCCTTCAGCTCTTGGCTTGAGTTTTGAAGATGCATGTCTCCAAGGGCCACAGCTGGCATGGCCTCCCCACACAGCTGCTGAAACACCGGCAGCCTTTTCTTGGAGGCAACGAAGTGCCCCAAACCTTTGGCTTGCTTCTCCATGTGCACGGGGAAGGTGGAAAAGATGGGGAGGTACTTGGAGGGGAGCGGGCAGCAGTCTGCAGCTGTGCTGGGGTTGTGTTTCACCTTGGGGTGGGAGGAGACAGATCCTTTGTAGACCTTGTGGGTGCCTGCACTGGCCGAGGCATGAGATGCAGTGATGTTCTTGCAGCCATTGAGGAAGATGTATTTGATGGCTCTGGGGGTGTGGGAGAGCGTGTGCTCGGGTAAGGGGGAGAGGCTTCTAGCTGCACACTGGGGAGCTGGTGCTGACATCGTTGCTGGCCTTGCCTAGGGACAAATCACATGATTAGCAAGGTGATGGAGCTGGTCAGGAATTCTCTTAAAAATACTTTTCCCCCCAGAAAAATCTCATTTTTTTTTTGATTCAGGAATCAAATTCCTGAATCCTCTTTTCCCCTCCCTTCTCCAAACAGACCAACTTTGACAAAACTTGCCTCAAGAACAGTAACACAGCTCCAACATAGACTTTCATGTCAAAATCAGAAGTAGGTATCCACCAAAATTAAGACTTTGCTGTGTTTGTTGTAAAGAAAAGGCTTGAATCTCAAGCTTCAGTTCATAGATGTCTACAGTTACCACCAGCCTGGGTGTGGGAGTGTGTTGTCAGAGACAGACAACTTGTCTCTGTCATTCTTGGAGCTATTCCTCTTTACAGGAAAGAATAACCACTGAATGGATTTAGGATCTGCAACTGCATCTTTGGGGAAAGGCTGCCCCTGTGCACTCTCAAGCAGCCTTTTGTGTTATTCCATCATGACCCATTGAATATTTAAGTTCCCTCCCAGGTTTTGTACCTCACTGTGTAAAATGCAGACTCTTTGGAGGAAAAAAACCAACCAATGAGGCCTACTCTATTCTACTTCTACCTGGCAGAAAACTACAGAGTTGACAGAAAGAGAAGGCGACCAACCCAGTTCATGGATAATTCATCTCATGCATAACTCATGCTCACACGTTTCATGGATAATTTAGGATAAGGGCTTGCAGGATCAGGATCTCACATGGAAGTGAAGAGTCTCTCGTGAACAAAGCTGATGGGAAACTCTAGCTGTGGGACAGAGAGTTTCTGAATGTGGCAACATGCCAATGGCTGGGAGAGCAGAAAATGGCACAGTTCCTTGAATGTTGGTATCTCCCAACGTGCCCAAACTCAAAGTATGTTTGGCACAGTCTCCTGTCTCTGAGAACGGCCGAAATCAGATCAGTCAAAGGAGATGCGAGCATCCCAACTCCACTGTGTGGAAGCAGGAGGTCTAATATCCCAGGGCTTGTCCAGAAGTCCAGAAAAAACACCACCTTCCTCTGCAGCCCAAATGCCCACCTATAGGAAACAGAGAGATTACACTGCCAAAGGGACTGGACCTTCTCCCAGCAGATTACCACAGCAGCTGGGACGTTACCTTAGATGAGGTTCAGGACCGATGCACAAGACAGCAATCATCGCACTGGTAGGACCCGCTCACAGACCCTGCTATGCCTTCTGCTACCCCAGAGCTGCTCGGACAGACCAGCATCCTCAGCTACAGCATGGTTTGATTGCAGCTAGTGGAGACTGGCCCAAGGCCCCAGCGGCCCTTTCTGTGCCAGTGTGCTCACAATTGTTGCCTGGTTTCTATCCATTTTGCTACAGCATTGGTTGGTATCTCTAATATGAGCAAGATGTAATTAAGCATTTTTATCCTTATTCATCATTGCTACTTTTTCCTTTTTCTTCTCTTCCAAATGCAAACCAGAATGGGATGGTTGATATTTTTCCCATGGTGAGAGAGCACTAGAATTTCATGCAGTCAAGGAAGAAATCTGTGCTCTTCCTTAGGCTTGGGCCATACCATGATAACATGTTTAAACCACCGATGAGGAAAGCAGACAGCACCCAACTGGAGTCCAACTCCTTGGATTCATAGGAGGACAGATCTTAAAGCTCAACTCACAGGCATCAAACATTTAAACAGACCAGTTGAAGACTGAATTATTAAAATCACCCTACGTGAAACGCTTCTCTGCAAGATGATGAGCACTCTCCTTCCCCCGTTCATTGTCTCTGCGGGGTGTCAGAAATACTAAGGCTCATTCTGCCCTTCCCATCCCCCTTGAGATACTTGGAACAACTGAAGCACTCCCAGCTGCCAAGAAACATTGAATATTTATGAATCCCCTTAATCACAGAAGCAGGGACCATTCCAGCCAGCCTAGTTTGGCATGCTTTTGGCCTTGCCTCCTACAGAGGATCAGAACTTGCTCCCAGAAGGTTTTTTCACCACCCTGGAGCTGATCAGCAGTCTGTTCAGTTCAGGTGGCAACGTCTAGCAGTAATTTCAGGGACAGAGATGCCTCATACCTGCTCCTGCACCTCCTTTTGGGGTGAGAAGTACAGATTAAATTGCCTCAGGATGTGCCTCCACAGCTTCAACCTTGCAAGCAGAGAAGCAGCAAATCACAGGGAAAGTCTCCTGACTTCCTTACCATTTTCTCACCATTGCTATCCCGTTATTGCAATGCTTATGGTGTTTGCTTCCACCTCCAAAAGAAATGCAAGCCCAATACAGCCATCAAAGCAAAACAAGCAGTGATTTTTTTTCTTGCTCGTTCTTCTATATTTTCCCTTTCCCCAGCTAACAGTAACAGAGGGAAAAGGGAGAATTAATCATGAGAAAAGAGGTTGTTCTTTGGTCAAAATGAAATCCAACTGGGAAGTGCAGGGTTTTCTCTTTTATCTTCTTGTCTGTGTTCCAGCATGCACAGAAATAATTTTTGAAATTCTTCATAAGCATTTGGTATGAAAGGAAAAGTCCTTGGGTTTTTTGATTTTGGGGGGGTTGTGTGTATTATTTGTTGTTAAACATGCTTATTACCATTTTTCAACTGGCTCTATCACATAGTACGTTCAGAGACTGGTTTGAGAAAGCTTCTGAAAATGCATGTCTTTGACTGATCAAGGCACTTGTGTAAACTCTTTGTGGGTGCTTGCAGCCCTCACAGGTAAGAGATTTGCCAGGGTAAAGGGCAAGTAATTTCTAGTTGAGGTCACTGAGAAAACATCTGGTTTTTAAACAAATTTCCAGGTAGAAAACAGGACGTGAGGCTTGTGCTATGGTGGAAGGCTGTAGGATGGCTTCTGGCTGACCTTTTGAGAGAAGAGGAGTGTAGTAGGGTTTCATTGCTGCCAGGTAGGCTTGGCAGCAAAGCAAAGCACCATGCATGTCTGCAAGTTATTTCCAATGCTCACCAGCATGGACCCAAACCCAAGATCTTCTAAACCCAAAATGCTTTAAGAAAAGCTACAGTGAGAGTGGTTCAGATTAAGTAGCAGCCTGGAAAACTCTCAACAAGGAATCTGTGTGCAGGGAAGCTGAGATGCGTCGATGATAGCTGACTAATGCAAGTCAGCTATCTCACTGCTCTCACTCCTGAGGTCATCTGGTTTTATGGAGATTTCTCTGCACTCATTATTGGCCTCCCTGGACCCAGCAGGAGTGGAAAAGCTGCTCAAATGTTTATTAAAATATCTAATGTCCTTGGAAGACTCACCGAAATCCTAGGTACTTTTCTGTTTGGTCCCCTCTGACAATTAATGTCTTCAAAACACTTCTGCAAGGGGCTGGATGCCATCTGCCCTGTCTTTGGGGGATTCTGGCAGGGGTTGTGCGTTGCCATTGTGACATCCTGTCAGAATTCTGGGCTCTGGGTCATGAGGGACCGAGCTCTGACCTCATGCATCACCAGTGCGAATGCAACATGCCTCCATCTCTCTTGAGATGTGCACGACTGGAACGGGGGGGGGAAGGATCTGAGAACTGTATATATCACATGACTTCCCACCACCTGACTGGAGGTGTCACTGTTCTCTGCTTAAGACATGGGATTTGCAGGTCCCTTGGAGAACACATGTCTCATCACATGTTTGAGAACACCTGCATTGTGGTCACAGGATGGATGCAGCCCAGCTCACACCAAAGTTGTGATAGCCGCTGTCAGTGCATGTCCTGGTTCTCTCTATCACATGGCCAGACATGCAACCATCACCCAAAGGACACCTGCATCTTGGCGGCATGATATACTTCCTCACATGTGGCTATGGGACACTTGTAAATATAGGATTTGGGGAATATTTTCGGACTCTCTGGGTTTTTTAGTTCTCCTGAGCAGAGGTTGCTTGTCCTGTTGATAGCTCTCGAGTGAGTGAGGATCTCTGTGACGACCTCACATGTTGTGGTAATGCTGCTACCAGGCTGAGTGAAAAAAATCTGGTACCTCATGTTGTATCAGAGCTACATAACTCTCCAGGCTTGCTGAAGGTATAGCGGAGCCTGGTACACTTCTGTAGGGCTCAGTCTTCCTGTCCTAAAACATTTTTTGCAGCTGTTAAACAGCTTGCCACATTAAAACCCATGAATGAATTGAAGTCATTCTTGTAAAGAAATAGGTTGCAGGATTTTTAGCACTCTGGGAATTGGGAGCAACACTGCTTTGTAAATTAGATCTATTAAATACTTAGTAATATCAAAATTTCATGCGGTACTTTTCTTCAGAGAAGTCTGAGGTGGCTCTGTTCATCAAGCAATTTTCCCTTAGGCTGACCTGACCTTTCAGAATCACCTGGGAGGTCATATTTGATCCCAAGTTAATTCCTAATGAGATTTCCTACTTCCCCAAGGTGTTCTACTGACATATACGAAAAGACAGACCAGACCAGAGCCTTTTATCCAGACATTTCTCAGCTTTGAAGAAGTTTTTGCAATACCAAGCATTGCCAATCACATGTCTTTCTCTAACAGGTCAGAACTAAATAGTTCTGGTCCTTGGGAATCATGAGCCTGGATCTGAAGGAGATGGTTCATTCCTGCAGTGGGTGATCCCACTGTTGCATGTATTTTATTGAAGAGGAGGCTGGGATGGTCCCACTGATATTTGGCTTTGTGCAATGCTCGGATGGTGGTGACTTCAGACCTCCAGCTGTGGCTAACAGGCCCTGGAATACCCAAATAACACCAGGAAAGGGTAACCTTGCAATCAGCACGTCCTTGTAATAAATGAGCTAATGATCCTCTGAATGTGAGTGCTTCTGGTGGTGCCAGTCATGTTTGCTGGTATTATCAGTTCATCCCAGGGTTGCTTAAGGCTGCTGTTAGCTGCAGATCTCATGCGGTGCAGCACACAAATCACCCTAGTCCCTGTAAAACACATCTACTGTGGGACAGAGCTTTAGGAAATATTTAGCAGTGCACAACAGATTTATGAAACAGGCAGCCCAGATGCTGGACTGCTCGAGATTCAGTTTCAAAATCTCTCCAAACTGGAGATGGACTAGTGGAGAGAGAAACCCTCCCACCTGCAGCTTATCTCACACACGCCAAGCACGGGGAGCCCCCACACCGAACCCACCAAAACCCCTGAGCTGACAAACAGAGCCTTCCTCTTGCAGTCAGATCATTTCATAAGGTGCTTTTCTTCCTCTGCATGCGTTCGTCTTGTTTATTCCTGCCATGCATTGATACAACAGGTCATACGTTCAGAAGAGGCTGCCAAAAATAATATACATCCTGTCATAGTAACAAGATCATCAGAAGGAAAACTGAAGAGATAATAAACTGGCAGGAAAGCTGAAGAGTGAGAAACAAAAGAGGAACAGAGAAGAAGTGACAATGTTATCTTTGTTTAACGTTCCTCTGAGTCACCATTAGTTATTTAAGATATTCATCTGCTAGCTCCCAGCCCTGTCAAATTAAAAGATCCAAGGGGTGGTGATTTTTCCCATTGCCAAACAAGTTGCTTTGGTCCAAAGGGAGAGGGAGCTTCCATGAATGATGGATGAATTTTATTGCAGCTCACTTTGGAGGCTAGAAGGAGGCAGTTTACCATTGCAGAGGGCCATGTGATAGCACATGGGCATTCTTAGGGTATGAGTGGTTCTGTGATGGCTGGTCCACAGATGCTGTAATACAGAGGCAGTAAGGATAAGGAGGACATTAAGGCTAAGGAGGACAGCAGCACCCTGGAGATAAAGCATCAGACCATTCCCACGGCTGGAAACCAGATGCTGCATGGATGAGGTGTGGGGCTGGGAGCAGCCTGAGACGCCTGCCCTTTGGAGGGGGGTTGTCAAATGGGGGAAAATAGCCCCAAATCAGCTGCTGTAGTTGTCCAAGGAGAATGAGTGTAGGTCCATGTAGCATGTCCACAGGCATCCAGGAGAGACAGTGCTGTGGGAACTGAGCGGGTGACCAAGATGTTTTCATAGAGAGCACCAAACCTGACCCCCAGCCCCTCCAGCACCTGGACCAGGTGACAACTCTGAGTCATCATTTCTGCCATCTCGCTTCTCCTTTGCTCCCAAAGACAGATCTCCAAGCCAAGTGGAGAGACCCAGGAACCATCTGTCCTGCTGCCGGGTGAGGCTGCAGCGTGCAAGAGCACACGTGCACCCATATGTGCCTGTGTGTTTGGGGAAGCACCTCTTCCCTCTGCCTTTTGCTCCTGTCAGTTAACCCAGGATCCAGGAGAGTAGCAAGAACATTAATTTAACATACAGGCTCAAAATAGTCAAGACAGCCTTTCCCTGAGGGCTTTGCAGAGGGGAAGGAGGCACCTGGCAGGGAGAAGTGGTGAAGACGGAAGGAAAGAAAGTAAACATGACCAGCTGCAGGCTGCCCAGCTTCCCTTGATTCGTGTCTTGGGCAGAGGAGAGGGCGAAAAGGGTGATAGGAAGGATGGAGAGCACAGGCTGGGTGACTTCTCCTCTTGCAGTGGGGCAGCTCTGCAGAGCACGTTGGACAGGCCTTGGAGCAGTATCTCCCTCCCGAGCCCCGCCCCGGGAAACCAGAGGCCTGCAAACTGGTGAGGCGTGGGATTAAATAAATTAATGATCTGAGGAAGGTGGATAGGAATCGTCGTCTTGCTGGTAAAAACAAAAAAACCCACAAGAATTGAGGATTTATGGCATGGGTCAAAGGCTCATAGTGCCCTCTGGATCCAGGCTGAAATCTCCATGTGGTCCTTCATCCCCAAGCGGCTGCACATTTGTTGCCAGCAGGAGGGGGCAGGACAAAAATTATCACAACCAAATAATTAGTTGCACAGCAGCCAGGAGGGCTGCACAGACAGATAATGTTGCAAAACTGTTAAACAGCAGATTTTAGCATTGTCAGGGGTTTCCTGCTAAAGCCAAAAAGAGCAGGGGAAGATCTAAGGCATCAGATGGGGGAACTCTCCATATAGCCCAGTTGTCAGTGACTGATTTGGGCCATGTGTAACTCCTTTTGCACACTACGCCTGCTATATAATCTGCTGTATGAGACCATTTTGGCATAAACCAATCCTAGCAGAAACTCGCCTACCCTCTTCTTTAAAACCTCTGATAATGGAAGCTAAAAACCATCCTGGTCCCCACAGCAGCCTGCGCCGGCATCGCTTTGAGCAAGTTTCCTTGTGCTGACTTGTGCAAATCCCTGTGGACCCTGAGCACAAGATATGCCACCAAATAATGGAGCCGCCAAGTGGCACCTCTTTCCGGGGTGGAAAAAGAGATGTGAGAGCTGAACTGTCCCTCCTATGGAGAGGATTTTATTGATGCCAGGAGAGACACCATTGCTTGTCCCCAGTGTGGGCTTGGTGCAGTGCCAGGCAGCCGTCCTTGCCCACTTGGCTGATGGGGTTAACGGGGTCTGCCCGTGCTGATTTGCACCACGGCCACCTGCATGCCAGAGCTGGCCCAAACCCCCCCAGCCCATTTCACATATGCTATCAAACATCTGCTCAGCTGTAATGACTCTCCGTCACTGCCGACCGGGGCCGTATTCGAGGCAGTGACCTCGGGCTGGAAAGCACCGGAGCCCATCGCCAATCTGCCGGACCAGCTGTCGGCCACGTTAGCGAGCCGCTGCGGGCAGAGCGAGGCCAGCCAAAGCCTTCCTCCCGCCGCACACAAGGCTCAAACTGAGGGCTGGCGTGCCGGGAGCAACAAGGGCTCTTGTGGCTGCAAACACCATCAATATGAGCCAACAGCTGCCAGGGGGGCCCTTGGAAAAGGTATTGGAGACCTCGATGCTCTTGCCTAGCAAAGCCCCAACCTTGTGTGTGGTGAAAAGAACCAAATATAAAAACTGCGATGTCCTCTGCTTTTATTTTATGTGTTTATTTTATTTTGTGTGTTGATTTTCAAGGGGATTACCAATAAATTTAATTTCAATACAGTTAATCCCCATATATATTTACTGAGGGCAATTAGCTGGCATTTATATTAAATATACACAATAGAGAGTTGAATATACAGTTTATATAGTATAATTAGATATATATACACATATAAATAGATGCATAACTCTGTCTGCAGTGTGTATTGGTGAGGAAGGACTAGGGTAATGTGCCGTGACAATATTTATCTCATACCATATTTATACCCTGGTAGCTGGAGAAGTACAGCAGGGATCTACATGAGCCATTCTGGGAGCAGCCACCATCAGAGTGGGTGCTGTGAGGCAGACAGACAGACGGGTGCAGTGCCAGGGTGATTCTGGGGTAATAAAGGGGTTTGGAGACCTGAGGAAGCAGCAGCAAGGGAAGACTGAGCAGAGCAGAGGACCCAGCCCTGAGGGAAGGAGCTGCTAACCCAGGGCAGAGGCTCAGGAGCTGCCCTGGAGCAAAGGGCACAGGAGATGGTTTGGGAGCATCTCCCCACTTTGCTCACTGTGTTTCTGTATGTTTTCCCGGAGTAGATATATTCTAAGTCCTGCGTGTGAGCACTGTAGCTGGCACAGCACAGAGGAAAGCCTCCTGCCACTAGGCTGGTGCCAGGGCATCACTTTGCTGCAGTATCAGCCCCGTGCAGTGAACAGGAGAAGCGGGTTCACTTCGGCACTGGGACAGGGCTGCCCAAGCCCCGGCCTGGGTCCAGGTGTGGGAGCAGATGTTGGAGGGAATGCAGGTCTCTGAAACACGAAGGCTGCCAATCTTCTTTGGCTTTTTCTCCAATATTTTTCCTGAGGTGAAATTCTTCCTCATTCCAGATGGAGTCTCGCTGGTTGGGAGACAGTGGGGGGAACCGCCTGGATGGTATCCCTTTCCAACCTGGCAGCTGGGCTCTGCTTGGAGGGTCCACCAGCCTTCCTGGCACGGAGAGGATGAGGGAGACCTGGTACATCACAGTCCTGCAGCGCTTGGCTCCTCTTGAAGCGCCAGACAGCAGCTGAGAGGGGCAGCTGGGTTAGAGGACTGGGGAGATTTGCCTTTATTTCCTACCCCTCCTTAAGAAGTCCCATGTGAGCTGCAGTCAGCCGCCATCTCTAGACCACTTTCTACCAGGAAGAGAAGGGACTTTGGAGTTGGTTGGAGACACAGATTTTTATACCCAGAAAAGTCTGACCCCTGTGGAAAACTTCACACACTTACCTTAGCATTAGGGCTGGGTACAAGTGTTTGACCATTGTGCCTCTTCCAAAAAGGCCATCAGTTATCTGGGTATAGCAAAGCCTTGCACTTTGCAAACTTGCAAAAGCACGTAAGATTTGCTAAACATGCAAATCAGTAATTTATCACTAACAGTAATAAAAACTAACACTGCCATTTTCCCTGTTCAATCATTCCCACTCCTGCTGGAACAGCACATCTGAGAGATGGGAGCTGCTCATGCACATGCCTTCAACTCCATCATCCCAACCCCCTGCGAGAGCAAACAGCCTCCCTCTTTCTGCATCCAAAACCTGTGGACCATCCTCATTTAGTCCATCCCAGAGCTCAGTGCATGGCTGAGTCAGTCTCAAGTCTAAACCCTTGTTTGCTTTAAAAAAAAAGTCAATTTACTTCTTCGTATGCCTTCCACCTGTTCCTATTTGGCTGGCACCAGCCTGTTTTTTAATCACGCACAGCTTTCACTCTGGATTGCACAGGCAGTGTTAAAATCCTGCCTGCAGCTATATGTGGTGTGAAGCTGTGCTGCCTTTGGAAGACTCTCAAAGTCCCCAACATCCCTCCTTACCTATGGGCTTTTCCAGCCTTGGCCCAAAAATAAAGGACCAGCTGAATTCTTGAAGTGCGTTGCCTCTTACCTCCCCTCAGCTCTGTCCTGCTCCTCCAGGGCAAAGGAAGCCGGACGACGGCATAATTAAACCTTCTCCTCACTTAAAGTACTGTTCAGGGAATTTGATTCCCAACCGCTATTTATGGCTATTGATTTCTGCACTTCTTATTACTGCGGTAAGTGACCTGTAACCAGAGCGGCAACTGGCGGGTTTATCAATCTCTTTCAGATAATTAGTAACACAGGAAGTTGGAGAAGGAAATAAATGGTGCAGTTGAGAAAAGTTTGCTTACCACCCAACGGGGGCTACCAGAGCCAGCAAAAGAGGCAATGCAAGCCTGCATTTCATCATGCCCAGCCTGGAGGAGCCGGCCTTGGATGCGGCTCCTGGCGCCTGGTCATGATTTGGGCAGTGGAGGGGACAATATATGTCCTGGACTTGTGTCCCATCAGGAGCAGATGTGAACTCCTGCTTTACAAATGTCTCCTTGTCTTGGGTGAACCCACCCTCTGATGAAAAGCCCCATGCGCAGGAGCCCAGCCCAGGGATGGAAGGGTTGGATGAGCGGAGCATGCACCAGCATCTCCCTGACCATTGGTGGGGCCAAAACGCGATAAAGCCCTTTCAGGCAGATCCCGTGCATTATGCCCTGAAGACGAAATGAGCCCCGTTCCCAGTGGCCTCCCAAGGTGAGGGCTGGTTGGTATGCTCAGAACCAGGGGCGGAGGGATAATTATCTTTTTGGCCTCTTTCCTATTGAAATGTTGCCTGCAATTAACTCCTACCAGAGGAGCCAGACAGATTGTGACCCCTGTTCAGTGCCAGGCGAATCAACCCACAGAGCGGGACTGGGTGCGGGGGTTTCCTGGGATCATCCGAGAGGCTGCCGATGAGTGAGTGCCCAGGGTTCGTTACATTGATCTCACACTATTTGTCATTAAATTGCTGTAAGCAAACTTGGCAATCTGAAGATGATTAAATGAACCAGTCCTGCCAGAATAAACCCAGAGCTTTTATTAGCAAGACGGGAGCAGCAGGTTATCTGCAGGTATGTTTAAAGCCCTTGCGATGCCCCTGTGCCCTTCTGCACTGGGCACTGCCCCCAAACATTAAAGCTGGAGACAAAGAGGTTTCAAGGGTACAGAGGGTGGCTGGAAATTGAGAGTTAAAAATGAGAATTAAACCTATGTCTCCTCAAGGCTGGGACAGGGCCTTACCCCCAAATAATCGCTTTGCTGCTCCTAGCTGACCTCTTTCCCATGCAAATAGCTTTTCAGTGGAAGGCTAATTCATTCTCACAGCTAAAAATGATCATTGCTGTGAGAAAGTGTTCTGGGCATGAATCCTTTTTGCAGCAAATAGCAGCATTAACAGGTTCATTTTCTCCCAGAAATGCTATCAAAATCTCTTTAAGCTGCTTCCAGAGCATACCACAGATGCAGTAAACGAAGCCTGCAAAATGGGTGGGAGATGTGATTGCAGTCAGACCTCCCGCCTCAGCCTCAAAACCCGACTCAACCCCGTGCCGAGCAACATCTATGTGTGACGGCTGCAAGAGTCCATGTTCCCTCCTGAGGTGCCCCAGGAGCATGACCTAGAGATGGCTCCACTTCTAAAGAAATGAGCCTTTATCTCCTGGAGTTTTCCCAGAAACTGAAGGAATAAGTAGTTAAAGCCCTGAAAGCATTGGGTGGATCATTGCCAAAACTGGGAAAGAAACATGAGCTGCTGATCCTCTGTTTTATCCATCAAGCAAAGTGCGGCTCACTGCCGCAGTTACAGGTACCGGTGCTGTAACGCAGGCTTGCAGGTGTACTGCTCCAGCTCAGTTACGGGTTTAGAAGCCATGTTATAGTCTGTTACTGACTTGATCTGGGGCAAATTCCAGCAGCTTATTAGACTTCTTGTCCAAAGGGGACATTATTCCAGGGGCTCGGTGACTTTTGTGCAATGCCAAGCGCTAGCCGCAGCTCTTAAGGATGGCAAATTAGAGGTTTCTTCTGGCTCTGGAAGAAGTGTGGAGATGCAGATCTGACAGTCAGGTTTTGAAGCAAGAGAGAAGACAGGGCTGAGCAGCGTTTCACTCAAAGCAGCCGCAGCCGCGAGGCTGTGGATTCACAAAGCCCAGGGATGTGCTGAATGCAGCAGCTGGCTCTGAGCAAACGCTATCCAAAGGTCATCAGCGATGCTCCCTTTGCAAAAAAGCCCACACGCCTTCCCCATGACAACCTGTTACATGTTCCAAAGGAAAACAATATTGCTCTTTTTTTTTTATTATTTACTTTGAGACTGAATTGCCTCTCGCATTCAGCGAAGCTGCTTCTTCTACCTCGTAAATCCAAATCATGGCTTTCTGTGGTGACGTGAGTCAATCCCTCCATGGGCTGAACAGGTAATTTTTATTGACCCTGAGGTCCTCTGCCAACATACACCAGGGAGAACTGGCTGAGTTTCCTTGGCATTGCTGGGGATGACCAGCAATGGGGAAAACGGAAAGACTGGGACCAGATAACCCTCCTCTTGCTCCAGTTTCATATCACGGTGATGCAAACCTCAAGTAACATTGGAAAGGAAGCAGGAGCTGCAATTCTATGTCTGTGGGGAGAAAGAATAAAAGAAGGGACAGCACTCAGAGATCTTCCAGGGAGCCCTGGAAATGACCGTGTTTTGCCATGGCTATGCTTTCCTTCATCCATCTCTTTCCTTCTGCACTCCACAGGACCTGGCTCCTTTGCCCTGCTCTGCTCTGAAGGGCACCCAAATAAAAAGTAAATGTCCCCAGGTTGGTCTTGCTAAGCACTCTGTTCACCTGATAAATGGCTCTGCCCCTACCCTTCCTCCAAGGTGGCTGAGATATCGCTGCCCGGCAGGGTACCGGTGGGGCTGCTTGCCAGCCCCATGGCCAGAAATGTGTGAATCGCTCCCTGGGGTCAAGCACACCGGCTGCTCGATGGTGCTGTGCCAGGAACCGTGCAAGTGCCCGGGCTGCGGCAGGGGCAGGCAGGGGGAGACTTGGAACTCACAGGAAATTCAGGATAACTCACAGGGACAGCGAAAAGGCAGGATCTGAGCCAGAATTATGGCACAAAGACTTTGAAGCAGAGTTTGATGGAGATGTCACTCTGTCTTTAACAGTGTCCACCTGGCATGAAAAGCAGCTCCAAGGCAGAGGGCAGGAGCTCGAGCACCAACCTGGAGCTGCTCTGTGGGACGGCCCAAACCCCTCCAGCACTGAACATGGCCCCTGGGGCCGAGGGGACATTTAATTGCCCCTGATTTTAGGGGAAACCTGACTGCAGAGCATGCCAAGGAAGGGGGGAAACTAGAGACCCAGGTCTTATTCCTGAGTACATCACACGCCCCCTCAACTACCTTGGGTGAACTGCTCATGCTCTCTTGGTAACAAAATAGCATTAACATTACTGTCCTACTTTGTAGTGATGTTTTTAAGACAAATTTGTGTTTCCCTGGGGAGAGGGACTAGAAGAAAACCTGTTCACCAACCAAAACAGGGTTTAGCCACCCAGTTTGTTAATGGCATGCTAGGGAGCCTGAAGCCCCTGTCTCCAGGGAGAAGCTTGCTTTTTTTTTCCTCCTTTTTTTCCCATGGAGGAAAAACTATCAAGATAAATTGAAGGATATAAAATCAAAAGATCTTTGGTAACCTCTTTGACTATTAAAGTAAAATAACGATAATAATGAGGACTGCAGTTTCAGTCATCTCAGAAGATAAAAAAAAAAAAATCAGGCCAATTTCTTTTTGCTTGCTAGCAGATAAGAGCCTGACCCAGATTGGCAGAGCTCAGCTTCCTCTGCAGCTTTGATTTTCTTGGGGGAGGCTTAGTTCTGGCGGTCAGACCCCAAACCCCAGGGTTGCAAACCACAAGCAGAGCTGCCAGTCACTTGCACTCAGTCCCAGTGGGCTGGTGGGGTGGAAGGGGTGGAGAGCTTTCGGTTAGGTTTTCAATGGGGAGCACCATGCTTTGCTCTCCTGCTTTCGATGCAGCTGAATTTTTCTGCTAATCTGCCCATCAGGCTCACAATGAGAGCTGCTGGTTTCTGAACACACAATCTGGCAATTTATTCAGGTGACTAAATAAAAGGGAGGGAAAAAAAATACCCTGCTCCAAGTTGTGAGTGCTGAGCCCTTGGGAATCGCAGCCTCAGGTATAGAGAAATAGCAAATAAATGCTGTGGAGAGGACAATGTTTGTGCTGTCCCTCCTGCAGATATAATGCCTTTCCATCAATTATATTTAGAAGTAATTTCTGCCAAGCCTTATAGTTTAGTATTATAAAAAGTTCCTTTTGTCACTTTTTTCCCTTTTTTTTGCACCACCGTGAAATGGCAAGTTAGATGGAATAGGCTAAAATAATACGATCTGATTGAATAATGAATAAAGATTAATGAATTTTTGCTAATGTAAATTATTTCATGGTAATTGCTTTAATAATATAAAATTATTTTCTGCTACAAACTATGATTAATGATACCAACTGAGCATTTGAATCGTGTGCCTTGTTTTTTGTAAGTTCAGTGATTAAATAACTAATATAATAGTTTACTCTTAATTTTTCTATAGGGAGCGATCGTCGGCTAATTGATTTGGACACAAGGATTGAGCAAACCTACGGTTTTATGTATCAAAACTCTTAGTCACTTCTTGACTCCTCAACAACAAAATTAAAAGGAGCAATAGCTTCTTTTCCGCATCATGAACTTGTTCATTAGTTGTATTTTAAGGGTAGTGGGTTGTTGGTGTCATGTGTAATGGCCCTCACAGAGACCAGGGCCACGTGCTGGTTGCAGAGCAGGGATCTGATACGAGGGTGAGAAGGAGAAAGACTGAGCAGCGTTCTGTCTCAAAGCCTGGGGGCTAAGGAAGGAAAGAAGGAAAAAGGGATTTTTTTCCACCCCATTTTGTGGGGAAACAGTCCTGTTTTGTAGATGTTTCATGCTCATGAGACCTTCCAGGACAAGGGGACCTCACCACCCCGCACCCCAATTTGCACCCTGCTTTTGGCAACCATTTTGACACCTCTGAACTATTTGTCTCTTTGGCGACAGAGATAAATAAGCCGTGGCCTCCCCCTCTTTGCAGGATGTTAATGAAGCGTTTAATCATTTGGTGTTTCTTTTGCTTTGGCTTCTTTTTATTTTAGTTTGCAGGAATCAGAGAAACACTCGAGCGTGGAAAAAGGCGGCTATTGAACGTCTGTATCTGTTGTTTGCCCCCATGATGGCGAATTAATTGCCTTTTGATTAATGAGCCCTTCAGAGCTGCGCCTGAGCTGGGACTGAGGGAAAGGAGGAGGGAGAAGCAGGGGAGAAAATCAGCTGCTCTGCTCTAACCTTGTCGTTTTCTGGGATGCCAAGAAGGGGTTAAAGAGCCAAAAGCCGGTGGTGCCCTGGGGTGGTAGCAATGGTGGGAAGGCAGAGGGGAAATTGTAGTCTTGGTGTGTGTCAGAGGAGGGAGAGAGAGAGAGAGAGAGAGAAATTCAAGCAGCAGTTTAATTTTATGAGTGCTTTCACACCCCTTGAATGGAGAAGGGGAAAATGATTTAATTAAAAATATATTTACTTTTAATGCAACCATCAATATTTCCATCCATGCTGATTGTTAAGAGGGTTTGTGTGTTTGCATGTTTAAACACTTCCAGGCTCTGCCTCTTCCTTCCTCCTTCTCCAGCAGCAGCCACTCGTGCACACTCACCTGGGTGCCCTTGCACACTCACGCCTGCCCCCGTGCACACTCATCCAGCCCCCCGTGCCTTCCCAGGTTTGCGGCTTGGGTAGTTTTTAGCGATTCTCCAAAAGGGGAATATTAGCAGTCTCCCGCCCTCCAGATCTAGCTCTGACAGCTCTGGATTTCAGGCCCCCTGTGTCCTTTCCCCCGTGATCAGTGAGTTTTGCTGTGCATGACCTTGCTGGGTTTCTTTCGGAGGTGCCAGCCAACCCCAGGGTCCACAGCGCACCCCAAACCCCAGCCCTGCTGCGCTCGTGGGCTGGGTGGGAGGTCTGCAGCAGAAGGGGGCTGCGGGGCTGTCTGGGTCCTCTGCCCTGCCAAATGAAGGTGCTTCAGGTGCAGAGACTGGGCGAGCAGGTAGGCACAAGCAGCCCCTAAATACGGGAGCTGGGAGCTGCCCCTGCTGCTATTTCCTAGATAATTTAGTCAATTGAAAATGGCAGGATTCAGGGATTTTGGTAACAACATGCAGAGTTGTACAGTAAAGCTCCAGCAGCCCTTCTAATTTGTATTCCTTCCCAGCATCAAAACACTTCCCAGTTACCCATTTGCCTTTCTTGTTCCTACACTACACGGACGGATTTAAAGGATTTCTCCACAATAGCCTTTAAATCTTCTTACCAGGTGTTGGCTGAATGGTGGCACAGTTTGATGTGGCTCTGCTGTCTGGGTCCTCCCCACGTTGCTTTGCAGCTGACCGCACGAGGACAGCAGCTTTGTGTGAAATACGGCTGGAGGAAGGTGCATTCAGGAAACAAAAAGTTTGGCTTTACAGTGAAACAAATAGCCTTTGTCAGTTTGACCTTGAAGCTCAGCCACCACACCACTAGAAATGGCAATGCTTGCTCAGTTATCATCTTTCTTTCTCCTCTCCAAAGAAGACCTTGTCTCCCAAGACTGGCAGCATCATTCCTTATTTCTAAGGCTTAGACTGTATGTTGAGTTTGGTTGGTCTTGTTTTGTTGTTTGTTGGCTTTTTAATATTTGCAAAGCCACCAGGAACAAGCCCTACTTTCCACAAGGCTGGGTAGGTTGCTCTGACAATTTTCAGCCTCATCTTTCCTTTTTCATGGTTGTTGCAGCCTGGGATGAGGCTCTGGGTGGAGTTTGCCAGGGGTAAGATCATTTTAGGTCCGAGCTACGGCACAGGCTCCTGCAGGACCCACCTGCGCGATCCTGGAGGGCTCCGAGCTCCTGCACCCGCTGGTGCTGCAGAGCTGAAGGCAAAGCAGCAGCTCTGCCTCTCTTTACTGATGCAGCTCACGGCTTCATTTCCACTCTCATATTTCAAGTGGAAAATTTGGTGAAAACAAAAAATTAGCAGGACATTCTTAGTAGAGTAGCAACAAGCAGTACAATCTATTAGCAACAGCCTTTTTTGTGCGTGCACAGTTATTGTTCAGCGTATGCTTACAGCAGAGTTGCTAAAGGATAGAGCCGTCACTGAGATCTGAGAGACTGTGAATCTTCCTTCTCCTGGCAGGTTTCCGGTCACAGCCCATCGGAGTACCCCATCACTCCATGTCTCCCCAAAGGAGAAGGCTGCGCTGGAGCCTGTATCCTCCAGTGAGACACAAATGCAATTTGCTGATTTTTCTGAAAATGGTGTGGAAACGATATTAATCCCTGGCTCCACATGAAAGATCAAGAGCCAGAGAGGCAGTGTTGGGCACGGAATGGAAATCATGCTCTGCAGAAATAAGAGAGAGAATTGGAAACTTCCTGGAGGAAATACCCGTGTGTTTAAACCAAACCCAGTGGCAGCCAAAGTTGCCTTTGCTGGACCCAAACCATTGAACAGAAATGAGGACAGAAAGCCCCAGAGGGCTTCTGCATTTCACTCCCCTGTCCAGAGAAGGCTCTTTCTGAGCCATTTCTAAGACAATGCTGCAGTCAACCCTTTGCCTTTTATTGCCACAGTCTGTTCGACTTCTCATCAAATACAGCCCTGGATCTTTTTCTGCCAAGCTGCTGCCCAGCCCGTTGTAACCCATCTGGTGTTTGTGTGAGCATCTTGCCGTTGAGCCGCACACTGGTCCTCCCTGAATTTCATCAGCTTTATAGGATATCTCAGGCCCTTTCTCCAATTTCCTGTCATTGGTTCTCAAGTCTGGACTTGAATTTGGTTTCGTGTCCTCCAAAGTGCTGGTAGCCTTTCCTGGGGTGAGCCCTCTGTAGATCTAATAAACATCTCCCCTCTTCCATCATCTGGGAGGTTAATTGAAATATCAAATCGTACCAGATCAAGAGAGACCCCTGCTAGATGCATCCCTCCTTTCTGACAGGGAACCATTGATAATCCCTCTCTAGGTACAGCCAAATTGCAATATAGAGCCGTTTTCCACTGTGCTGATGAGAATGTCATGGGAGACGGCTTGAAAAGCCTTCCTGAAGTAAAGATAGATGACATCTCTTGCATCTCCCCCCAGCACCAGCCCTGCCACCCTGTCATGGGAGGAAATTAGATTGGTTTGACCCAATTTGGTCTTTACAAATTCATGTTGGCTGTTATGCATTTTCCTGTGTTCTTCCAGGTGCTCGTGTAGGCTTTGTTTGCTGTCAGTATGCTTCTGAAAAATAGAGGTAAACTCATTTGCCTCCCTCCCCTTTCAAAAAGGCAGGTGTTGCATCTGCCCTTTTCTACATTTTTGCATCGTCATCTTCTCAAATATCACTGTGTTGGCTCCAAAATCGCATTTGGTGGTTCTCAATGCTCCTGAGGATGGAGCTGGCACGGTGCAGACGATTTGAAAATGCCTGCCTTAGCTAAGTACACTCAAAACTCTTCTGTCCCTTCCTAGCCTGATATCTTACTCCTCGGTGTTAATTGTGTCAGACACCAACTCACAGTTGATCTGTTTAGTAAAGGCTGAACTGAAAGAGGCTTTAGCCTTCTCAGCATTGTCTGTCGATAGCTTTCTCTCTTCATCCACTCTGACATTTTCAAATGGGATTTTTATTTTTTAAATTCAAAGTGACTTTTTCTGCTGTTTTAAAATGTAAATCAATTTATTCTAAGAAATAGAAGCATTTTAATAACAAGGCTGCAAAGGTTGAAAAATAATGCTTTGAAATAGCTGAAGCGAAATGTTCCTTGCTACTTGAGATCAATTCTCTTTGGAATAACTATTAATGGTTGGGCCAGAAATTGGTATTTTTGTCCCCATTTGAGAAAAGGAAAAGATTCAAGCCCCCCAGTTTCTCATAATATTGTTTCTCAGTAATCAGAAACACCGTACTCGCCCTGCCGTGCACTGGCTCAACCAAAGCATTCAGTACCTCTGCAGCTATTTCCCTGTAAGATTTCTCTGGGCCAGAAAACTCTGGATTCTCACGCAACTCCATCTGTATTGATAGCAATCGGTGCCGCCAGCCTGAATCTGCAACAGGGAAAATTGGACGGGTATTGAGCAGAAATGTGTCTTGTCCCACGCACAGCATCTGAAAGCTAGTTTTAAATGCAAATAGGATGGGGAAGACTATGGAAATTCAATAGCAAATGTTCTTTAAGTTTCTTTCCATGCAGCACGGATCATTAGGTAGAGCTCTAGCTGCCCAGAGACCTCTGGCATGAAACAGAAATATGAAACCAGATCTTTCTGCTTCACTCAGGTTGAAGTCAGTGCCATCACATGTGATGCTACGTGAACTTACTCACCTGTTTCAGCTCCACCTTAGAAAAGGGTGATATTTCTTATCCCCTGATCCCATCAGAAGATCATTCCAGGAGCCTGCCGCTCTGGTTAAAACCTTCTCCTGACTTCCAGTGTGAATTGATTTGTGGCCTAGCTTCTCTTATGCAAACATTGTCCTTTAACTTAAGTAGCTCTTCTTTCCTTGTGTCTGGGTGATGGATTGAGCAAGAGCATGTTTGCCATTTCAGCTGTCTCCCACAACAGCTGCTGCTTCAAGTGAGAGAAGGATGGTGGTTATCTATATAAACAGCTTTCTCTAAAAAGTGATTGTTTCCAAAAAGCAACGATCAACTTTCTAAAATCAATGCTTAAGTGCTTTTAGTGGATTGGAGATTTTCATTGGAGAACTGAGTCAGGGGGTTCAGTGCAAAGAAAATGATAGCTTTTCTTCCAGAAGTCAAAGTTTCCATTTTTTTCCCTTGAGTTTTGGCTGAAAAGCCATCTGAAATAGAAAAAAAAAAGAATTGTTTCATAGGAGAAATCTCCAGGCTGTGCAGCCTAGCTGGGATATAAAACTCTGACTCAGGGTCTCAGGGTCAATTCCTGCATCTACCACTGTTTTTCGATGGATGACTTTGACTAAGTCCTTTGCCCCCTGCCTATGTTTCCCCATCTGTAAAGCAGGAAAAGGGAATTCACCCAGTTCGGGAGAAAAGGGCTAAAAGAGACTGCGGGGTTGTTTGAACAGCCATCAGAAAGCCAAAGAGGTGGGAATGTCAGCCATGAGAAATCCTGTGCAGCGGAGAGGGACAAAGATGGGGTAGAAAAGGCCCAGTGCTGTTCAGGACAGGGGATGGGAGGTTGCAGGGACCATTGAACCTGCTTGTCCTGTCCCACTATTTTGCTGGACTCAAATTTCACTGCAATGGTTCTTGTTGGGGCGGGTGAAAGAGCATTGCACTGGCAAACACAGCCATGGGGGCTCATGTTCACGACTCTTTGGCTGCTGCTGTTCCCCCCACAGCTCTGCTTTATGCACAGAAAGGGCACAGCACCATTTCAGAGGTGACCAATACCCCTCTGCTGCATCGTGCTGATGTGCCAGAGAGGGGGAAGAGCAGGGGAAGGACGTGCTTTGCCTCAACAACTGCAGCGTAGCCATTTCCAAAGAGCATCAGGAGAGCAAAGTCTGTTGTGGAGGGTACTTAAATCACTAATTAAAGCTGTTACCCTCTGGATGACACTAGTACAGCCTCTTCTGAGCCTGCTTGGAGGCTAGGGGAGTGGAAGAAGTGTATCATCATTTTGTTTTTCTGTCTTGCATCTTTCCCTTTGCTTTTTTTCCATTGTCCATGCTGCCTGGGATTCGCTCCTTTATCCTTACACATGTCTTGCCTAACTCCCATGGTTTAAAATTAATATAATATTGATTGGAAGGGTTTGGAGGGATTGCAGGTCATTTGCATTCTCCCGTCCCTCTTCATTTCTTCGCCCAAGCCCGTCTGGGTGAAGTTTGGCGGCTGGAGCAAAGGAGGTCTGGTTGCTATAGCTACCAACGCTGCCTTCCTCCCGGCGAGGAGGAGGAGACCACAGGACTTCAGAGCAAAGCCATTTGCACAAACTTCTGCCTTTGAAAGTCAGACAGTGGCCCTGTGGCACCCATGGGTCACCCTTCTCCTCGGCCCTCCCCTGCGGTGGCAGCACAATGCCAGGGAGGAGGAACCACGGCCCGCTCCTCATGGGCAAGGAGGAGTTGTCTGCAAAGCTGGGGATGGGCAGCACGCTCAAAAAAATCCTGCCTGTCCTGTCTTGGACTGGGCACCTAATTCAGAGGCCACTTATGTCTTCCTGGAGGATGTATGTACCATGCTGGAGAAGGACACAAGGGATAGTTCATAGGTACCTAGAGTCCTTCGGGACCCCGCAGGGTATTGCAGTCACCTTCCCGGGGCTGGCAGGTATTACCCAGCTCTCTGGGGTGGCCAGGGATGCCAGGGGAGTTGTGCAACATCTCAGATGGCATTAAACACCCAAGTGTGGGGGGCTGATCCCTGTTTTTGGCTTTTCCTGCTGCATTCCCCAAATCAGTACAATGGACTGAGCACTGCACTAACCCCCCTGTGCCCCAAAACCTGGGGTTTCATCTCCCATTCCGCTGTAGAGGGTATGGGGCACATGAGAAGGAATAGACTGAGTAGGTCTTGTATAACATGGACTCCCTTTGTTTCCAGGTTACTCTGGATTGTCTGTAATTATGTCTAGGGATGCATGCCATGATAATTGTTGATTATTTGCAGCTCCTATGGGACTGCTTCCTTGTGAAAGAAAGGCAAAGAGCCTGCATGTAGCATAGATGAGAAATTCAGATCAGCGGCATATTTCTGGAATGGGCTCAAGAACTGAATAAATACGTGAATAAATTAAATAAATAAAAGGTGTGGGGGAACGAGCGAGATGGCCTTGCCGTGTCAAGATAACTGTACCTTGTCCTCCTGCTCTGCAAACTCTGTTGAGCAGATTTATTAGTTTTAATTAACAGGAGGGGGAAAAAAAAGGAGCTGGGAATACATCCAAATTCCAACTCACAAAATCACTGCTCCTTCCTCAAGATTGAGAGAGAAGGAGGGTGAATGACCAGAATAATAATCAGAAAAGAGATCTGGATGCCAAGAAAGCCATTTCTCTGCCCAGCCTTTGCACTGGCTCCAAGGATGAGGAGAAACTCATTCAAAGCTGAATGGGAAGTCCCAGCAGGGTCAGAGTCTAGGGCTGGAGCCTGTATGAAGTTTGGAGTGGGGCAGATGAAACCTCCTATCAAAACTTCTCCTTCAGTAGAAAACCAGAGCTGGATTTAAGCTTATGTCTGCATGTAAAGTACTGTTTTTCACAGAAAATGTGATTTTTTTCATTGTAAGTTCTCCTCCTCAAGAATGAGTTGTTTGGGGTCAGCCAGTTGCTGACGTACCATCAGTGGGCAGGGTAACATCCCTGGGCAGTGACGCTGTGCACATGCACTACTCCTCTGGACCAGGCTCCTTCAACAAGTGCCAGTGCGAAGGGTGTGACAAGGGGAGACCATAGTGATGTAGTGACATTCTGTGGCATTTCAGAACACTGATATTTCCCTTTTTCCATTCTCTAGTCCTGGTTTGCAGGCAAACCCAAGAGCTTGGGAAGGTTTGGGAGACTGTTGTGGAGGCCCAGCCTGGCTGAGGGCTCCATATTCCTGCTGGAGGCACTGTATGTGGCCAGCTCTCCAAGGACTGACCGATGAGATGGTGGGTACCCATGGGGAGGATCTGGGTGCACAACATCCTGTCCTGTTGCTGAGATTAGCATTGCTGGTGGCTCCTCTGCCCTTGCCACAGCATCCTCGTGACACCACGGCCAGCCCTCATCACAGGGACATGTCGCCATACTGCCCTGGACACTGGGGGATGCGATTTTCATGTCTGAACAATATCAACCCTGCTACCCATGGGGTGCGCTCATGGATGCTGGTAGAAAGGTGTTTAACTGGGGTGTTGCTTAGTCCCAGTAGCAGAAGAGAGTTAAAAAAATAGTAATAAGTCAACTTTCAGCCTAGAAAACATTGACAGTTCAAACCATTGGAAAGAAGACGGTGCTTCCTTTTATTTATTAGGGTTTTTTTCCTGTTGGCACCAAGCTGACATTTCCTGCCAAGGATCTGATGAGGATGAAATACATTTTCTCCCTGTAAAAATGGTCTGTGAGGGAGCCCTGGTCTGTAAGCATCTCCCTCCCTCCCACACAGTGCAGCACAGGGCAGAGCCCCCTGAGCAACTACTTGCTCCAGGACCAGCAAGAGTGCAGCCTCATTAGCCCAGCATGTGTATTAGCTCATTAGCCCGGATGAGTAACCAAGAGCTGCCCCTGGGCTTCGCCTGCAGATGGTATTGTTTCATGGCATGGTCAGTCCTGATACAGGGAACTTGCCTCTTGCCTGGTGTAGAAATTACCTTTACAGCCTTTGCACCATCAGCTTGTCCCTCCAGTGAGGCTGAACCTCTTCATGTGGCCCTGTGAAGGTCCTGAGATCTGCAGGGAGCTGGAAGACAGCCACAGTGCATAGAGTGGGAAGGAAAACAAGCTTTGGTTTTTCTCCCATGTTGAAGTGGTTCCCTTTCAAGTTTTCTTTCAGCCCATTAGGAACCATTTCGGAAGAAGAGCTGGAAAGAATGGACTTGGATTTGGCTGCCAACATCTCTGAGGTTCAGAGATACTTGGACCACAGATTGTGCCTTGGTCCCATCTCTGCCCTTTGCAGGTGTTCATTAAAGGAGTTTCATGAGGAAACATAGCATTGCTCTCCAGGAAACAGCAGCTAGAACATTTTATCTTTGACTTTTGCAACTTCAACAAGTCCCTCGGGGAAGAGCACAAGCAAGTTTTATTAAAAATAAAAAACCCTCATGGAGAGGACTTATGGTTTGTCTTCAGACAGGCTCTTGGGGCAGAGCAGGACATAAATAAATGGTCCTAATAAAGGCTGGAGCAACCCAGCACGGTGATGAATGGACAGGGGCCCTAAGGCCACAGTCAGGTTTGATCCATCTTGTGGCCAAAATGCTGGGAACAGCAAGAGTTCCCGGGGAAGTCATAGCACAACGTAGCACTGCTGTGAAATCCGTCCCCACAGTGCCACAGGAAAAAAATCCAACTGAAAACCCAGCAGAGAGCCGCGTTCTGACCCTGGGATGAAGATCGATCACTTGCTTTATCCTCATTTCATTGAGTTTTCAAGGCTGGTCTGGCAGACGACACATGTGGCAAGCTACCATGGGAAATGCTGTCCCAAGGGTGACTCCATGGATGCGGCAGGCAGAGCACTTCAGATGAGGCAGGAGAAAAGTGTTGCTCCTGCTCAAAGTACATCTGAGCTCCATTGGTTGACTTCCAGGCCAGAAAGGTGCAAAGTCCGACTGATGCGTGCCCACCACCTGGGAAACTTTAAAGGCTTTTGTCCACCTGAGATTCTTTTGTGTCTAATAAGAGCCAAACCCCTGCTACGTACCACCTTTTCTTCAGTTAGGAAACCAAATATAATTGAATCTGGACTGCAGTTTTTGAGAATTTTGTCACAACCCAATTATCTTCAAGATCTCATCCCATCTGTGCTTGAAATCTGCCCAGGTATGCCAAAGTTTGATGGTGGAAAGGTGACAAATAGACACAGAGAAGGTGTGATTTTACAGCCTCATTTCCCCAGGGAAGCAGTCCAACAAGGGCTACTGGAAGAGGTCAGATCTTGGGTCTGATGGCATATGTTCAGATTACTTCATCAGAGGCCTATTTGAAACATTTCCATGGATGCTGCTGGCAGAAAATTGGTCTTTTTTTTTTTAACTAAACTATGTTGGTTTTTCCCACTTGAGAAATGTTGATGCTGTGTCAAAAAAAGACCCCAACCAAAAACACAGACTAAAAACAAATGTTGAACAAATACAGACATTTTCACTTTGGAACCAAAAATCAAAATAGATCTGTAGAAAACAGAAATATTTTCATACTAACAGCACTGCTTGCAACTTACGCTCACATCGATTGCTAATTACACAGCCAATCTACTGGCAAAATGCTTGACAGGTAGCTTTGGACCAAACCTCAAACAAGCAGCTAAACCGTATCGCTGGCTTTGGGCTCCCTCCATATGTGGCATCTAGGTTTGTTTATTGCTGCAGAAAATGGTTGCTGCGCTGCATCCAGGAATATGGCTGACTTTCTGGACACCAAATTTACCCTTTACTTCAGAGCAGTGATTTATTGACTGTGTTAGAGGACAATCTTCAGAGTCAAGGAGGTGCCAGCGCTGAGCCTGATGTTCATGTTGCTCCTCTCCATTGTCCGACTCTGAAAGTCATGGTGGCCCTGTGGCTGCTCGGTGACTGGAGGGGATGCACGTGCTTATGTGTGTTACCCTATCTGTCACGATACATACTGGTTTAGGATGAGCAGGACTTCTGCTTCCAGCTTTGGGGTCGGCCTGAGCTGGCAAGCTCAGCACCATGAGGCTCTTCCCCTCTGTTTTCTCCCCATCAGTGCATTTTGGCAAACAGGGTTCTGGGGTGAGCAGGCAAAGGATGGAAATCCCCACTCCGCCAAGAGCACTGGGGCAGCGGGGTCTCACCGGCTCTGAAGCCTCCTGCACCCAGTGCACCGAGTCAGCCGGGAGTGAGCTGAATTGTTTACACATAAACATCCTGGCATGAAGCCACCTCCACAAGGAAAAGGGGGAAAAAATCAAAACAGAAAGAACAAGAAAAATTAATAAGGTTTTAGACTATTACATTTTCCAGGACTTGCTGGATTGTGGCTTTCAATCCTCAATCAATCACATTTCAATTGGACTAATTAATTTTCCAAAATACTTCTTCAGCTGGCTTGGACGTGCGCTCCACTCCAGTCCCTGGGGCACAAAGCCAAGCGTGGGGCTGGCAGTGGGGTGCTCGTCCCGGGGGCCAGGCTGCCCGCCTGCGCTGACATCCGCCCCTTGCAGTGCAGCTTCCCCTGTTGCAACCCCCAGTTTCTGCATTTTGCTCCAGGATGGGGATATGTCCCGAGATGAATTAGTGCTGCTGCAGCTGGCTCTGCCCAGTGCGTGCTCAGCTCCGGCTTGCTCTGCTCGTGTGTGCCAGTGGCCGCTGCTCCCAGCCCTTCCCTGCAGCTGCCTACTTTTGCCTTGGCCTGATTGCCCTGGCCTCTGTGGATGGCCCCGGGGTTAAGGAGAGCACTTCATTGTGCCTAACGAGGCACTTTGCCCATCCAGCCTAGAGAGCAGCCAGCTCAGCCGTGGATTGTCTTCTGCTTTTTATTGCCCAGCGGGAGGAGCACGGGGAAGGTCTTTATGTGATTTTAGAGAAAGACAAAATGCCTTAATAGCAGCCAGTGCTGCCTCTCTGGGACCCAGGGGATGCTGCAGCAGCCCGTAATAATCATCGTAAATAAAAGGGGATGTATCTAGTGTGCAGCATGGGCTGTTAAAACAAGCCCTAGGGTGGAAGGGATGTCTTAAAAACAAGCTTTAGAGGATGTTTCTCTCCGTTTCTCTCCTCATTGCCCCTCTAATTCTCCTTTCCTGCATGGCAGAGCAGTGGAAGGCTGGCACAGCTCTCCTTTCTCCCAGCCTCGATTAGCTTGACAAGTGCATATATATATATATATATATATCTTTATCTTTACTTTTCTGCCCATGTGGCCTTAGAGAGGGGAATTCCGCATACCTAGGCTCATGCCTGGCTTTCTGGCCTAGTAAAACTGAGTAAATTATGTGCTTAGGCTTCTCAGTCCTCCTCCACTGAAGACAACCCAATGTTGTCTCTCCTCTGGCAGCTTCACCACAAGTCTTTTTGTAGCTTGGTGGTCCCAAGTGCACTTCTCTGGGAGTCATGGGGCTCTGTGGGCATCCCTGCCTTGAGTGAGACAAGTAATCTGGATTTCTAGCCCTGTGGTGCAGGGTGAAACGTAGAAATCACCAACCTTCACAAGAAAGAAAAGAAGAGGTAAATGGGGAGGAATGGAGATTTTACTAACGGGGAGGATGCAAGTACTTTTGCAGCAGTGACGTTTGAGGCAGCCACATCGCTCCCAGCACCGAGCAAACAGGCAGCGTTTAAGTCAAAAACAAGTTTTTGCAAAGCAGTCCCCCTGGTTTTAATAGCCCTGGGAGCAATGCTGGATGGGGAACAGTGTGGCATCAGAGCAGAGCTCCTCAGGAGAGCAGCCCCTACCTGAGCCTGTGGGGAGCAAAAGACTGTGGCCTCAATAACCCAGAATAAATTTCCAGGAGAGAGGAGGGCTGAGCCAGGTTTTCAGGAGCATGTGGGGAATCTGGGATAAGTCTGGTGTGGGCTGAAACTGCCTTCTTTAATGGCTCAGAGCATGCTAGGGACATGGGAGGTCTCGGGAAGGAAGGGGCCTAAAAAAAACTTTTTAGCATAGAGGATGCATGAAATCCTTTCCCTTTTTAATAATATATGCTCATATTTCTCAGGGTGCTTTTCATGGCTTTGCAAGCAACAGATTGGCAGCTTTTTTTCTCTCTTTCCTTTAGTTTCTTTTTCCCTCTTCAAATGTTTGGCAGAAAGGAGAACCCGCAATAAAAAAAAAAAAAAGTTGATTAAAAGCCCTGAGCCCTAGCTGCAAAAATGTTTTGAAGCAACTGTAACTACCTTTATTTTCTACATAATTCTTTTGTTCCGTTGCATTCACACCCTTCACAGTTTCTGCACACTATAACTCCGCTGTTGAGCTGTCAGCGGCCAGAGGAGTGTTTTTTCTTGCACGTGCAGGGAACCACTGCGCCGCACTCTCCTGCAAACCCCCCAGACTGTTAATGGCTGCAGGAGATCTTCGAGAAGCATCTGGGAAGAGCTCATGGGGGTTTTGGCACACGGGGAAGTGATCTGGAGTGCTCCCCATCCATCGACCTTCCAGCCAGCTGGGATCGAGGTGTCCCTGCCTCTCTTCACGGGGCTGATGTGAAGCCAGGGACGGCTGCGAAGGCGGCGGTAGCTTTGAGGAAGGCTGACCACGTTCCCAGTCGCCACAACATTGTTCTCCATCCCGCATCCTGCTGCCTGGGCATGGCCTGCCAAATTTAGCTTTACAGGGTGTGTGCTCCATCCCAGGCTCCCCCTCCTGTTACCCTGTGTGTGTTAAGCAGTCTTTTCTCCCCTCCATCCAACAGGGCATTACCTTGCACAGAACTTAATAGAATTGCTTGTGTTATCCTAATCAGGATTGGTTTGTGCTCCCATAGACCCTACAGGGCTGCAGCACAGAAAAAGGGAATCATAGAATCATGGAATCACAGAATGGTTTCGGTTGGCAGGGACCTTTAGAGGTCATCTAGTCCCTGCAGTGAGCAGGGACATCTTCAACTAGATCAGGTTGCTCAGAGCCCCGTCCAACCTGGCCTTGAATGTTTCTAGGGATGGGGCCTCCACAACCTCCCTGGGCAACCTGTGCCAGGGTTTCACCACCCTCATTGTAAAAAAGTTTTTCCTTCTATTCAGTCTAAATCTACCGTCCTTTAGTTTAAAACCATCACCCCTTGTCCTGTCACAACAGGCCTTGCTAAAGAGATTGCCCCCATCCTTCCTATAGTCCCCTATTGCATTTATAGTTATGTTCTTTCTAAGTGAGAGGTAAAGTGGAGATTAATTATGTGATAATCATGTGTCACTTGTGTACTAATCATGTGAAGGAAGAGCTCAGCCCTGGTTGCCACTGCTCAGCCAACCCATCCTAACTCCCATCTGAGTCATCGTGGTGTGAGGGTAAACTGTGACCAAACCCAAGGTGTTCAGCTCTTGCATGAAGGGCTGACATGGGTAACTACAATATTTTGATGTGCAGGCAAGAGGCCTCATGTGTTTGTGTCCCCCCCGATGTCTCCTCCGCAATACAGACTGTGTGTGGGGACAAACACATCTCCCGGACGCGGCTCCTTCCCAGCTACACTGCAAAAGAATTCATCAAGCAATTAATATCCTTTGCAATAAAAGCACTTTACTTCCTCCTTCCACCTCTCCTATTAAGTCCTTCCCTCCCCCTGCAAGGAACATTTTGACTTTGGAAACATGGCCTCTTTGGGAGAGCTTTAATGAGGGCTGGAGGCTGCGGCTGAGCTCAGCCTTGCAGACCATCTGCCCAGCTAGCTGGAGGCAAAGCTGGAATGTCCTGCTCTTGGGGGAGTTGTATCCTGACCATATCCAATAAATACACACACAAATCACCCACCAGGAGTTGCATTTAGTATTTGTGCTGTCTCTGAGCCCACGCGGAGGGTGTGTGAGGAAAGGCAGGGCTGGGCAGGAGAGGGCTGTCAGCCTTCACAGAATAAATGAAGGGCTTTTCCACTGCACCTAAACAGCTCCCCCAGCCCTGGAAAGGTAAAGAGGGCAGGAACCAGGTCCCGACTCCCTCCTCAGGCGGGATGGGATGGCTCATGTTCACTTGTGTCAATAAATGGAAGGACAGAAGGATGGAAAGGAAGGGAAAAGGAAGCATTTAAATGGGCTGTGGATTCAGGAGAGGATCCTGCGGGCACCTCCAGACCTGCAGGAGCTGATGGGATGGAGCTGGTGGTGGTAGTGGAGCTGGGTTTCTTCCCTGCTTGCCTTTATTAGCTCCCCAGCATTTAGGGCCCATGTGCTCCCCTCCTCCTCTTCCTCCTCCTTCACATGATTAATCTCCACTTTGCCTCTCACTTAGAAAGAACATAACTATAAATGCAATCATACACTTTATGGGCTGTGTAGATCTGCTGCATCAGCTAAATCAATAAGGCACTTAGGGCATCAATGGTCCTTTTCCCTCTCATGTTCCCCTTGTGTCATGCATCAGTGGAATGAGTTGCATGTTCTCAGCTGCCAACAGCTTGATCCTCTCTGCTACCAAATTCAGGTCACCACACCTTGCGGGTGCCTCAGAGGAAGGTGACTGCCCAAAAACGTGGGGAGCAGACCTGAGCATGAGGTGGGTGATCATCCTCTGCTGAACTCAGCCCTGGCTTAGCCTGGGGGCAACCCACATCAAAAAGTCCTCCTGGGAGGCACAGTGGTCCAGACCAACCCAAGCTGAGCACCTTGCATGGCCCCCAGGGCAGGCTTTGCACCCGCCTGCGTGTCCTCAAGCCATGCCCTGCAGCACAAAGCACATGCCTGTGCTTGATAACCCACCGTGCCCAGCTGCAGCCCAGCACCAGCCTTTTATCAGACACTTTCAACTGAAAGCAATACCCCCATATAGTAATTTTGTGTTTGCAGCCCAAGGCACCACGGGGCGTGGGGGGGGGTCAAGGAGGCCTGGGGCCACATGCTGCAGATGTGCTCAGGTTCCTGTGGCTTAGCAGTGCCATATGGAAGGAGCCATGATTTACAAGCTGTGGCTCATCAGGAGGAGCAGCAATTTTACAGTCGGTGAATGTGGTACAGGAGCAAAGCATGGCGTGGAGCGGGAAGAGGTATGGAAACCATGCTGTTTCCACCCTATAGCCCAGGGAAGAGCAGCCCAGAAATTCCCTGGCCATGGCCCAGAAGCCTATAAAGCCACAGCCAAGTGTGCTGTGCCTGGGCTTTGGCACCTTTTTCCTTTTAATTTTCCCCTGCTCTTGGCCAAAACTTACATCCCCAGACAAGGTGCATGAATAAAACACAGCAGCAGCTGCTTCAGCTGCCATCGAACCTTAAAAGCAACACCTGGGGGGCCAGCACCAGTGACAGCATCTGTGGCAGCCTGCTTATATTGTTCCTGTCACAAATTATTCCAGTCCCAAACTATTGCAGTCCCATGTGTCAACGCACTGGGGCAGCGAGTGCGAGGAAGGGGAGATGGCCAGGTTGAATTCTACCTGGTTTTAGTGACACAAAGTACCCAAAAACCTTTCCGAGCCCTTGCTCAGCATTGCAGAGCCCTGACTGGTCCCTGTGCTCCTGCCCATGTAATTCAGTGACACATGACAGCCACCATCTGGGAGAGAGGATGGGACTAACCCCGGGACCTCTGGTGCTGAACAGAACAAGCTATTCCCCGTGAGCCCAGAGACCCGGAGCTGCCGCGGGGCAGCTGCAATGGAGGTATGTGGCACCGGGGCTTGCACACAAGCTGAGTTTTCCGCCTCCTGCAACATCTGGTTGTTTCCAATGTTAAAATAAGCTTAACAGAAATTTCCAGTCTTGGGGCAGAACAAAAGCCTCCCCTTGCGACTGCAAACAAACCGGCTATTTGCATTGATTCGCACAGTACGTTGCAATTATAAATGGAAACATGGTGTTTCAGCTTTGGCTGGGGGAAGGTGTTTTTTTTTCTAAAGCCTGAAATTCATCCTGTGTGGCTATAGCCAGCCTTGCCTTCACATCAGCATTGCCATGCTCCCCTGGCTTTGCTTCCTTTGGGGCCAAATTTCTCAGGACATGGCATGTCATGAGGAAGGAGGGGAAGTCCAGGACCAGTCTCCTGCTGTACTCCACCTGATGCAAAGCAAACCAGCCAAGAGCAATCCGTTTCATAGATTTATGGCTATTTTGCACCATCAGAGCAGCCAGGGGCCAGTAATGAATCTGGTCCCTTAACAATCTCATCCAGAGCTGGAGCCTCATGTCCAAGATGTGTGCTGCTCGGCACAGCCGTCGGCTGCCTGGTAATGCAGCGGCACCAGCATGGCCAAGGTGAGCTGTCCCCCGGCGTGTGCCACCAGCCTTGCCCCAGCCCGAGCATCCAAACCTGGCTGGGAGGAGCAGGGCTGCCCCGTGCTCGGCTGCCTCCCGCACCCTCCATCCTGCCGCTGGCTGTAGGTGACTCGTGAGGCTCATCGGTGATGTGCTGCCCCAGACTGCCACGCCTGCTTCTTTTGCCCACATCAAGGAGCATGTTGTTTATAAGTTATGTATTGTCCAGGGGCACTGTTTTTCTCCTCTGAGAGGTTTCCTGGAAATTCACTTCATATCCTGCAGCTAGAATGAAATAATTTTAATGCTGCTGTAGCTCACCATGCTCTGCCTTTGTTCGAGAGGCCGGCCCTGGCTGCTCTGGGCTGTATTGCTGGGCTGTGCCATGGGGATGGCAAAAACATTCCTGGGGTTGGGAAATGCAATCCTCTTCCTCCTGGACAGCTACTCCAGGGCCCGGTGCCCATCCTGCAGGCGCTGCTAAGGACACAAAGGGCCAGGGCCGGGGGTGATGCCTACCCTTGGGCTTGGCGTCCCTCTCTGTCCTGCAGCAGACCTGGCAGCAGCAAGGGGAACTGGGGAGGGCTCGTCCCTCAGTCAGCTGCAGTGGGTGGAGGTGTCCCCAGCTGGTCTGAGTGGAAATCCTGCCCCCCCCCAGGTTTCCCTCATCTTTGTGAATGTCTTTATCTGCAGCAAGAGGGGACAGGACCGGGTAGTGCAGGAGGTCTCTGCTCCTCTGCACTGCAGGTGGCTGAGTTATTTAAAATAAATGCAGCCAAGGGGGGAAGGTGTCATGCTATAGGGGACGGCACTTTGCTGTATGGGATCACACACTGCCCTAGCAATTTCTTAGAGAAAATGGAGGCAAAATGAACACATTTCCCCATGAATCTTACACCAGCTTTGTAGCCTTGGCTTACCAGGGACCACTCACTGCCTCCTTAAAATACACTCAGGCATCCAGCTGCTTAGCTGATAAACCAGGCTTGGTGTTAAAACACACCTCTGTGCTGGCTGGAGGCCTGGGACATCGCAGCTCCCATAGCAGTCTCCAGCAGGACCTGGCTGTCCCCAGGGACGCACTGCACCAAAGCTGCAAGGGGACCACAGAGCCCTTTAAATGGCACTGGAGCCGCAAGGGGTCAAGGCAGAGGCATGGCAAGCTTTGTAGAGAGAGGCAAGGCTTTTATCAGACCAAATGATGCATTATGATGGATTAGAGAGAGATATAAAAGACCAGTGGTCACAGCAGAGGAAGCCTGGCCTGGGAACTGGACACACAAAAGAAAAAGTGGTTATCAGGTGCAAACAGCAACACCCGTGGGGCACTGCAGTGGTCCAAGATGGAGAAAAAGCTACACAAGCCATTTCTGTTTCAATTTATAGCACTGAGTCAAATATTTTGACTCAGGGAAGAGTTTCTATGGTTTTCCTGTTAATGTATTTTGAATTCTTTTTTTTTCTTTATCCCGTCCACAGAAAGTGGAAAATTTTTGTAAAAGGCTTTCTTTGTTAAAATCTCCAATTTACAATTGAAAAACAACTTTTTTTTTCTTTTCTTTTTCCTGGGGTACATCTGGAGTTTGTAATGAGCACTGAGGAACCACACTGATGATTGTGCTCGGAAGAATTCCCTGGGCTGTCATTCTGCTCCCCGCCACGGGTGCATGGCTCAGCCACATTTTCCTACAGCAGCAGGTTAAAGGGGATTTA